>OX388306.1:1105755-2425524 GCA_947579605.1 Athripsodes cinereus
GTCTCTCTCGCGTTTGTTTAATCTATAGTAGAACGAAGCGTTTGTTTCAATTTATCCACTTACATTAAAGATTTGCTTTTGTGATTTTGGTTCGAGTCAAATGGAATTTTGTATTAAGATTGTACCTTAGAGGTAAATAACACAAAATATTAATAATACAATACGTATCTACGCGTAGTATTTCTAGACATTAAATTAAATCTAATATGTATGAAGCCACGAGCATTTGTGAGATTAAGGCTGTAGCTAGAGACGAGAAATAAATAATGAAATATTTTTAAGTTCATTTTACAATATTTACTTTTGCTTACTGTTGGTTCAACAAAGATTTAGTCCCTTCACAATATACGACCAAAATAGCTTTCTCAGTATAATAACAATAAAAAAAATATGCTAGAAAGAAAAATAATCAACATATAATAACAGACAATGAAAACCAAAATATGAGAAAGAAGCTATAGAAGATTTTCAGTGGGAAGCATGTCCTTTCGAACAAACCGTTCACAACACATATTCTTGTAGTATAGGTACTCCGAATCATTGAAGATATCGGATTTCACTCAGTAACTATTCCCTATTACAAAGAATCGATTTATTGATGTGTAATATCTGGATATAAAGCCTTAAAAGCTGGAATAAAGATAAGACAAAGACACATTTTTTTTCATTATATTACAATACAAATATTGTATTTATGTTCTATGACTTGATAGCAATCTTACAAGATAAAGAAATAAATATACGTTAGAAATTCTTACTTAAACAAACCCATATACACAAAATATACAGAAGATAATATTTAATAAAACGTATTTATTTGTATACTAGTAAAGATACCCAGGGAGTTTTTTTTATATGTAAAAAATAATTTTGTATATTTATGTCAAAATAGTGTTTCAATTGTTCGAAAGTTTGTTTACCTACGTCGAGAAAATATATGGAGAGGTTTAACGTATAAAAAACAGTGATATGTAATACCTAGATTTGCAATATGAATCTCAAACATGTACCATCAATAATATCTCTTTGCGGTCTTTGATGCCGCAATTTTTATTTAGTTTGTTTAGAAATTCCGTGGCAGCTTGTCGTCTCATGTCGTTGGATTAAATGTCATCAAGTAAAAATGTCGCATTGTTCTTAAATGATAACGTAGAAATGGTTTGAATTTTTGATGAACGTTTTGAGATAGCGAGCACTTCATCAAGTTTGAAATTTGCCAACAAATCTAGGGAAGATGTAATTTGTAAAAATAATGATTTTATTGATATGGAATATGTCGATAGTGGGTACAAAAGTAATACACCTTTTTAAACAATACTACTTCCAGTACTTGCTGAAGTTCGACAATACCCATTGTCAGTTTGAAAAAAGCGACACACATATAAATTGTTTGTAGATAACAAAAGATAGACAATATGAGCATGGGTATTATTACAGAAGAAAAAGGCCGGTAGAAAGAGATGAAAATATACATAAGAAAAGAGATGAATATATATTACTCAGGTATCGTACCTCGACGGGTGGGTACACATTTTTAGAGAATATTTGTATGACATTGCGAATCTAGTTGTAACATATCACTGATAAAAAACGACATATTGCACAAGTTTAACAACGAGAGCTTTTTCGCCAAATTTTTTTAGCATTCAAATTGAGAGAAATTGTCAAAAAACATCAAAATGTCCTTATCAAAATATTAACTTCTTAAAAAACATCAAAATGCCATAATCAAACATAGAACTTGTTAAAAAAACGTCAAATGCAATTTTCAAAACTAGAACTTGTTAAAAAACATCAAAATGCTATCATCAAAATTAGAATTTAATAAAATTAACTAAAAAATAACTTTGTAATTTTCATAATAAAGGGTGCGAGTTCATATAGAAGGTATTACTTTTTTGATTAATTTCGCATTAAAGAAAAGCCAAAAGTAGGTATAATGGAAATAAAAAAAACGAATTTTCACAAACGAGCAGAATCAAATCGTTATGTGATTTTTATATTAAATAACTTTTGTTTACCAACCTTTGCCGAGATATTATTGTGTATGAAAAAATAATAAAATGTTACATTCTATATTGTGTATGAAAAACAATAACAATAATAAAACCGAGCATATTAAATTTTATACTCTCGCAAATTTTATTCCGCGGCGGAGTAATTCTGAAATATTCATAAAGTCATATAAATAAATAATATTCTGCAGGTATAATGACATATTGTTATTATAAATTGTATACATTACATTAAGGGAGGGGTTCCCATCACATACCCCTGGATGTTTCAAGAACATCACTTCTCATGTCATCCAATCAGTCTAGAGCAGAAGTTTTTTGATCCAAGAGTGGATTCAAGGTTGACCTTATGCGCTTCCCTCTGCAAAACCCACTCTAAAATTGATAGTCTCTTGATGAACCCTTGTAGAAAAAACTTACACCGAGGATGATTTAACGATCTAATATACAGAAATCATAATTGTCTTTTCTTAAACCTATCTTAAAGTCTCGTAAGAATATAACATTAAGGATAGGTGGCGTGCCTAAGCGTTGCATTATGGCCAATTCTGAATCATAAAATAGTTTAGTTGCACTAACTAAGTGTAAGGAGATAGTTGAGTCATAATATTTAGTTCAAATTCGTATTCACACTTTTCCGTACTAAAACTAATTTAGTTAGCTAGTTTATTTTGACACCTTAGTACAACTATAAATTTCGAGAATCCATGGATTTCGTATTCAGAACGAAATTTTAGTTGACATCTGACAACTACAATAAGTTGTATTTGGCAGAATTTTATTCGCGACTTTTAATGTGCGAATATTATTAGTTGCTGTCATTTTGCCGCAGAATATTGCTATATTTTGGAAGTTTAAAGTTGTTTTTTCAATTAAAAGTAATAAATGGATATTTTTAGGGTCCTCGCAACTCTTGGCATCTATAAATTGTAAAATTATACCACCACCGACGCAAATGCGAACGTCAAAATATACCGGCAAATCTGACATTTTACATTTTTCACGCGCGACAACTATTAAATTGTTGCCAGAAGTGTAAATCGGAACGTGAAAAACATTTTTTATTGCGGCATCACCGACTAATATTTGTTTGTCCCATAGATTTTACCGTTTGTTATCGAGTTTATAGTTGTTTATAGTTCGTAACTAATACTGAATACAAATCTGTACTATAATGACTAATATTAGTCAACTATTATTATTTAGTTTAGTTAGTTCATCAAGATTCAGAATTGGCCCTATTATAGACGTTAAATTTTGATCTTATAAACAAAAGACTATAGCCGTATGTATTTTATTTTTATTTTATTTTCTCTTAAAAAGATACTTTCAAAAGGGGCATTGAAAAGAGTGTAGCTTAAAAGATTTCCACGACGGCGGTTTTAGCCGGTCGGTCCTTAAGACCTGCCCAATGGCCCGCCCGTGAGGACAATTTTGATTTGAATGGCGGGTGTGAAGTGGATCTCTCTTCAATTCTCTTATTTATAATCAATTTAATCCCAAATCAATTACAATAAGAAAACACTCATATAGACACTATACAAATTGAAGGAGATCTGTTATTTTATGTCTCACTTTGGCGAATATCGCCAGAGCACCAAAATATCGCCAACCATTTGAACCGTGTGAACAAAATGACAGCTAGTCTGAAACGATAAAAACCAGTAGAAACAAAGATTTGCGCATGCGCAGATGTGCGCGGCGTTTGTATCTATGGTAAAAACTTTATAACCTATAAATTTTATAATGTTTCCCGCTTCATGACAGCTGTTATCTTTGTTGTTGGTTTTTTTTTTTTCAATTTAATTTATTCAATTTATTCAATTATTACCTCAAAACAGCAACATGCTGTTTTGAGGTAATAATTGAATTGAATTTGAGGTAATAATCAAGTTGCTGGTGTCAGAGGCGTGCAGTATTACAAATCTGGTAAAACAATGTGGTTTGTAGCGTTTGTTTCCTTAAGGCGCCTTATAACCTCTACTATAACATTTTCGACTAAAAATAAATATTTCGCGATCTCCATCTCGACGTCCGCCATTTTGAAAACAATGTCAAAATCAAAGTGCATCTGACAGATCGTTTCTATATCGGTGGACTGTGTGAACAGGTGTGACGATCAATGGATATCCGGCGAATTTTGTTTTTTCACCTGGCGATATATTTTGAAATTCGCCTGGCGATATTCGCCAAATGTGAACACCCCATTACATATATTTTACAAGCGACTGTTGTGTAAATTTTTTTTAACAATCCGTAAAAAAGAAACAATAGTGCCTGCAGTACATTTTGTTTTTTACTGGTTGTCACTAAGAGCCTTGCCCGTTCCTCCGATCAACCTACTCCCAATTGATAAAATGAGCCAAATAATATTTTGTTTTCAAGGGTAAATGGTGACACTAGGGTGGTTTGAAATTCTATGTACTATTCCCTCTCTTGGAAAAGGAGTTGCCAATCAAAGACTGTGATGCGAATACTGGATATTATGTAACTCACGTTTGTTAATCTACTACTACACCATCAAGGCACATTCCATAAGTGGGGCAGCCAGCTACATATTTGATAATCTAATCATGTATATTTTACAGATATAAAGATAGTAAGACGCAAAGTTAAAACGACGCAAAAAGTGACATTTGTATAATATTTTGGTTTATTTTCCGTCAAAATTTACATATGGATGTTGGAAGATTGACCCTTATATGTGAGCTTTTACGATCACTAGCTTTCTAGATAACACTCGAAAACTTTATAATGTTTACCATGAAATTTGTAGGTTTGGAAGCGTATTAGGCTAATAGAATTATCTTATGAAAAATACCCTTTTCAGCATTAAATATTTCTACTAGGCCTACAAAAAAGTTTCATAAAAACTTTATATCGCTCGAATTTCAGACAATTTAGCAAAAAAAAAACTTCTTAATCGGCAGATAATAATAATAATAGAAGAATGTTTCCATTGAAATAAATAATTTAATAGTCGTAGCGTATGGTGTTCAGAACTGGGCGCCGTTAATCAAGATTTTCACCACGTTAATCGCTAACCTATTAACTCGTTAAGATGTCAAATTATACAGTTAATGGCAGGAGCTTAAAAGACAACAGTTTTTTTTTCACTTTTTCAAAAAACCTATACCAAATCTATCAAAAATTACTAGGGATTCCTACCCCACAAAAGTACCTAATTTTAACGAAGTTTAACTCCACAGATAAAAAAGTGTTTGACATAATTGTGACAATTGTGTAGTTTGGTATTGAAACTTCACAAATCCATTTGTAGTTAAATGTCTGTAGAGTGCAAAAATAATTAGATTTTGTTATGAATATTTTTTGACACAATTGGATGTCGGGAACTGGATTTTACTTACTAGAAGTGTAAATGTTAGTCATATTTTGAACCACTCTAGATTTATCATTCCAATTGATCAAACTCACCGATAGTCAACCTATTTTAATAGGTATTAACTAAGTAAGTCTGTTGTATATGATACACATGCATATTTGAACTTCCTTTAGGAGTGCACAGAGTTTCGACGCTTATAAATGAGCTTGAGTCGTTTGATAAGCGTCGAACCTGTAGATGTAAAAAGTGTGATTATTAAAAGAAAGCATATATGATTTTTATGAAGAATATATGTGTCTTATATGACAAAAAAAATTGAAACAAATAGTAAAGCCCTCATGAAGGAGGAAAAGGGTAGGGAAGGAAAACCATAACTGCAGAGTCAGCCTCTTATTAAAGTCTCAAATATTTGAGACTTGGATTTTGTTAAGTTATATATAATTGACTGGTTAAATCGTTAAAAGCTCTGCTCTGAAGGTGTTACGTAGAAATAAAAAGGGTTAAGCTATTGAGAATAAAAAAAAGGATAACACAGTGGAGTAAGTAAATGGACATTTCAGACACCCAAATAGACAATATTACTTATACTTAACATTTCACTTTGTGTACTGAATGTTTTAAAGTGGGATTTGAGCTTTTGATTAGGAAACACAATCATAAAATGTTTCAAATATTGAATACAAATGTAAAAAAATATTCATAACAAAATTATTTTTATGAAACAAAATATAAGAGAAAAATTCTACTAGTATACTGAAAATTTTAAATATAAAATATTAAAATGTTACACTTTTATAACAAGCTATTATATATATTTGAATTCGTCGGAACCTGGAGGTAGAGTCTCGGCCTCGTGAACAAGGCGTCGGCGGTTCGATTCCAGGTGCTGACAAACTCCCCTATCACGACACAAGTTTTTAGATTACCTACTGTGAAAGGTGTATAAGGTTGTATTTGGCTTTATAACAAAACACAGATATACCCCTTCAAGAGTACACCTGGCGCCCATTAGTGTTAAAGTGACTCTCTGCTAGGGGATTCGATCCCGACCCTTTTTTCTAATCCCGGGATTTCGGGATTATCTACAGTTGATCCCGGGATCCCGGGACTAGTCCCGGGATTGTATTGGTAATGTAAAGTGGTAACAAAAAGTCAGTAGGCCATGTCAAAATCACTTTTTTTTATTTATCTGGCAATGAATTTAAGTTTTAAATCTGCAAAAAGTCGGTTAAACAAATTTACACTTCAAACTTCTTCTAAAATAAACAAACAAGGCACATGTGATTTATAAAACTAACAATTTAAAGCTTAGGTAATAAAAATAAAAAATATAACACATTTAACTTTTTTTATATTTTTAAATTGAACTCTTGTATTTGTATTTATTTCATAGTTTTAACCCAGAACAGTTTTAGTTTAGTGGGGCAATATATTCTATAATGTTGTTATTTATGTTTGTTTGTATGTACTATTTTGGAATATTAAAAAAAAAAAACAATTTAGACTTATTTAGTTTAACCCATTACAAAAAAATATATACTACCGTGATCAATGTTTAAACTCGTATTTTTAAATCAAATTGACCAGAGACTTTATGAATTATTTATACTCCTACGAATTAGGTCGAATTTTTTGATGCTATTTTTTAAAATATCAAATCGCTCAAGCATTGTTAAAAGACTATTCCAACGCGATTTGCAGTTAAACAATAAATTAAGGGCCCCGTTTACCAAAACGGTAAAATATTCTATTTTCAACAAATTTGATATAAAAACTGCCAAAACTTGTTGACCCTTGCGAACATATTGATTTGATAAAATAAAAAATCAAATATTTATTACCAATATTAGTTTTTTACTAAAAAATAAATAAATCGCAGACTGATGAGATTTATTTAGGTACTCTTTGTTATATCAAAATACAAATTATTTGTGAAATATATATATTTTTTATTCGTCCTATCAAGCATATAAATACTATAGATTTAAGCAAATTTTTTTTAGTAAACAAAAAATTGAGTTTATGTGGTGATTTTTGGTTTCAAAATATGAGAAATTTTATCAAAAAAAATATTTTTTAAGTCGATCAATATCCATGAAAAAAAAAGTTTTTTTTTGTTCTATAATAATTGTAAAAACTATCTAAATATTCTCAATAAATACATGGAAATATGTAGGATTCTCGTGCATTTATGTACCAAACACACCCCCGAATTCGATTTCTAGAAATATGCTTTTTTATAAATGAATACTATGAAGCAAAAATCGAGTTTATTTAAAGTTAAAGTTTGATATTGGTAATTAATATTTATTTTCATATTTTACCAAATCAAAATGTTCGTAGGGTCAACAAGTTTTGAGAGTTTGTGTACCAAACTTGTTGAAAATTGAATATTTTATCGTTTTTGCTAAAGGGGGCCCTTTATGCGATAGCCGTTTATGTACATATTAAATAAATAAATACATAAAATATCACCACTGATAGGTTCATTTGCAGGTATTTTTCTATACAATAAATCACAAACGGCTAATGGCCGGTTTCAATAACCTACTATCTATCCCTGAATGTCGATTGAAATCTATGATTTAAAATATTTATTTATTCAGATATTCACGGCCACGGTAAAAAATTTAGTATACATACAATACATGCATACAAAAAGTATTTTCCTTTTAAAAAAGACACAAAACAATTAATTAGACACAAAACAAGAGTACAATTAAATAATAGAATAACGTTGACTCAATTTAAAAAAAAATTTGGTCAAGAAATTAATTTCAAAAAAATAATTTTAAAATTGAAATGATATAAATATTAAATGTCAAACAGAAAAACAAATGGTCAGTTAGTTAAAAAATCGCAAATTAAGGTCAAATAATTGTATATATAAACAGCAAATTATGAATACTATTTTATAAATAAGATAGAACACAAATAACACATATTTATAGTAAACAACAACACATATTATTTTATATAGAACACAATAGATTTCAATCGACAGTTGTGGCTAGATAGATTATTGAAACCGGCCATAAGTGAATACCGTGTGCAAAACAAACTAGGTGCTTTGCATTAACAAGTTTTCCAACTGTAATTTGGACCATCAGTAACTATTGCCAAAATATCGTATCTAGTGAGATATCGAACTTACACAAGCTTCGGCTGTCAGTGATTCATTGTTGCGAATGAGTCCCAAATTCTTGACTTATTGTATAATTGTATTAATCCCGAAAATCCCGGGATTCCTTAAGTTTAATCCCGAAAATTTCGGGACTAAAATACGACCGGGATCCCGGGATCCCGGGATTCGGGATCCCGGGATCGAATCCCCTACTCTCTGCATTCCCCTTCAGGAAATAAATAATAATATTAAAGGGAGTGAAGCAAGGTTGTGTCATGTCTCCGTGGCTGTTCAACCTATTCTTTGACTACTGTATGCGACCTGTGAAAGAGATGGATGTTGGTGTCGAGCTGAATGGGTTTCGGGTGAATGCATTGATGTACGCAGATGATTTGGTGTTAATGGCTGAGAGTGAAAGGGACTTACAAGAGATTGTTACGTGTGTGTAAGATAGTTGCAATTTGAATGGTTTGAAAATGAATGTTATGAAGACGAAAGTTCTTGTTTTTGAAAGAGAGAATGAAAAAACAATTTGCGAGATTAAAGTTGGTGACGAATGTCTGGAGCAAGTAAGTGAGTATGTATATTTGGGAAGTGTGTTTACGAGGGATGGAAGATGCGATAGGGACATTGAAAGAAGGAAAGTGGCCGGTGCTAGAGTAAACGGTGCGCTTCGACCCATTGTCAGCAATGACAATGTGTCGAACATGGCTAAAATGCTGGTGCACAATACCATTCTGGTACCGTCACTTACGTATGCAAGCGAGACATGGACGTGGTTGAAGAAGGACGAAAGTGGAATAAATGCAGTAGGGATGCGATCGTTGAGAAGAATGGTTGGTAAAGCGCTGCGTGATAGAGTGAAGAATGAGGATATTAGAAGAATGAGCGGATGCAAGAAGACTGTTGTGGACAGAATGCGCGTGAATAAACTACGGTGGTTTGGGCATGTTGAACGAATGAACGAGGTAAGAATGACAAAGAGGATATACTTATCTGAAAGAAAGGGTGTGAGGAAACGCGGGCATCCGAGAACCACGTGGCTTGATCACGTGGATCAAATTCTCAAGGACGGCCGCGTGTTGAGTAAGAGGAACCGACGTGCGTGTATGAGGAACTGTATGAATGTGGAGGAAGCGAAGGAAGTGTGTAAAGATAGATCTGTTTGGCGTTCCGTTCTCTCTGCCTACCCCACTTGGGACACGGCGTGAGGGTATAGATAGATAGATAGATATTAACCTAGTATAGCGCTAATCTGATTTAAAAAAAAACACCGTTTTAGAGACGGTATTAACAGTTACTAGATAAAATTCAAAATAGCTTTTCTTTCTTACGATACGTAAATGAGATCACGTACAAAATACCTTATAAATTAACCTCCACGTTACTTAATCCAAAAAATTTCATCAGATTTTTAAATCTTTCAAATTTATTTAATACGAAGAGAGTTATGGGATATGAAATCTATGACGTAGTTTAGCCCGACTCCATAGCAACGATAAAAATAAAAGTAGAGTATGCTAGTAGTAAATGCATTCTCAAGGGGATACAGTTTATATATGGGTTCGTGATACTGAGCCGGTTTTGTTTTGTAAGGGTTGAGATGAGTGCGAGTTTATTTTTACGAATAGATCATTCAAGGTAGTAAAAAAATCTAAATATTTTCAATCTTCGTAAGTAATATCGCAGGCATAAACAACAAACGTTTTTTGGCAAAAAATATTAGATTATTTGAATGACATGTTTCTTAAAATGACGAAGCAAATTATGAATTTCAAGAACGATACAGATTTGCATATAAATTTTTATTGCCATTCAATAAACTTTACAAAACATTGAATATTAATACACATTTGAACGTTATTCATTTCGGTGTGCCTATTTCTTGCACTTCCAGTCAATACGTATGGATATACAACACGACACGATAATTATTATTTTCGTTGAAAATGTATGATATAAAAATTATAATAAAATTCACTAATAATAACACATTTTTCTTATTCGTACAATCACCGTATTACATTATCCTCTGTGTACTATGTAAAGACGAGAAATTCAGGATGGGTGGCATATTTCATTCTAAGATATAGAATGTTTAAATATTTTATATGTGAAATTCTACAAATACCTGTCGTTTACGTAATACATTTATTCACTTTTGTGATTATCTCTGAATGAACCGGCTCTCTGTTGTGATTCAATTTAAGACATCACTATCAGGTATTATACAAACTTTGGGTACATAGAAGTTACTTAAATACGAAACATAAAAACCACTACATTTTTTAACCTTTCTTTGAGTTCGCTGTTTGATTTTAACACCGCATAATATTTTAAATTACATCTTCTGTATGTGTGTTATATTTTCACTGCGGTTTTCAGTAGGTGTGTGCATAACAAAGAAATACGATTTTTAAAGTATGTAGTAGAGGTTCGCACGTTCTTTACATAATTCACACAACATTATTTTCACGTTGAGCGTGTGGAAGTTGTATATTTGTTCATAATACTCGTAAAATGAAATTATATTATAATTTCAGAAATGAACCACTTTACCTGGTGAAGGAACAAACTTTAAAGAACGAAACTTTAATAAACATTCATAAATGACAAAATCACAACTAAAAATATTAACGAGCAACCGGTTATGAATTGGCCCCACTCTTTGTCGTAAGATTTCGAGTGTCTTGTAAAAGGCAAGTTTTGGAATAATTAAAATTATATTTTTATTATTTGGAATAATTAGAAACACGAAATTTAGTTATTCCACTATAGACTGTCTTTAGTGTCAATAGTGGAAGAACTAAATATCGTGTTTAATAAAAAAAAAATGAATTTCCACCAAGAACCGTCGGTCGATAAATTAAACTAAAATTAAAATTATTTTACTTCTTACATGAAGCGATAAGATTTTCCACTCATTTTGAATGTCTTAATTTTTTTTTTGATGTGGAGAGGACGGCTTGCATCTTTGTTACATGCAGCTGGTCTGCTGGCTACCCCATTTGTGAGGTATGCCGTGATGGCATACTTAGAAGTAGTAGTAGGAGTAACATTTGAATGGTTTGGGATTGAAAGACGACAAATCCATAAATGTTGATCTTTAAATATTTAAACCAGCAGATATTTATTGAGCTCAGTTCTAAAAAACCGCATATTCTAAAATAGCCAAATCCTATGAAATTTGAGTTAGAAATAAAGGAGAAAATCAATGTCACTATGAAAATCAAAAATAATACGAGATTTCAATATTTCATATTTATTTATTTATTTATTTTATTTAACAATAATTATACAGACATTACAATACATAGACTATTTGATAAAACTTAAATCTAAACATCCTCCTTATAGAGACAAGTCTCGTGTAAAGGAGGGTTACAGTATTGTGAGCTCGACATTTTATTCTTAAGACCAACTACTGAGGCCTGAGTCAATAACACATTTTCACGTTACGTTTTCGTTCCGTTGGCGTTCAAATGCAGACGATGTTGCGCCAAAGTGTTAATTTTCGTAACTATTATGTATCTTAGCAACGAAATTGACACTTGCTTGCAACTTCGTCTATACTCGAACGTTAACGGAACGAAAACGTAACGTGAAAATGTGTTATTGACTCAGGCCTCGGACTGATTTTCGTTGACTTGAATTAATTTTAAAGCTTGAATGTTCTTCACGAATCATTAGATTAACATTAATCAATCGCTGGAGCTTTTGACAGGTTAAAGGGCTTTTCCAGCTTTCCAACTAATAATAATAAGCTTACATAAAATTTCATCAGTAAACATGTTTTCATAGTTTCATTAACAAACTTTCGTTTGAAACAAAGTTTTTTATTGATAATATTACGATATTAGAACAAATAATCATATTTTTATCCTACACAAAACCTTAGGACACCTAAATTAAATTGAAGAATATAAACAAAGTTTTATCTGTAGATTTTCTGGAATATTTTTATCATGCTTTAATGCATATTTTCGAGTGTACTGTAAAACACAGGTGTTGGTTAAAAACATGGATGAAACATTTGGCATATATAATTCAGCATTGAACGGGTATAACATCAATTATAGTTTTTCGGCACAAATGGCACAGATAGGACAACCTACATGTCCATTACATGTGGAGGATAGTCCACTTACTATGGGAGATGTCATAATGGTGTAGAAAAATAAACAAAATAAAATTTGATATTTTCAACCGACGGTACTTGGTGGAAATTCATGTTGAATTAATTATAAGTAAAACACTTATTTATAGTATATCCACAGTGACTTTTTATTGGACGTGAGCCGGCTTTCAAGAGCTTCCGCTCTCATCATCAGGCTGGCGAAAAGGTGAGCCTGATGATGAGAGCGGAAGCTCTTGAAAGCCGGCTCGCGTCCAATAAAAAGTCACTCTGGATATACTATAAATAAGTTTTTTATTTATAATTAAATAAAATTAATGCAATAATAAATCACAGCAAATACTTCAGATAAAATAATGTGTAAAATAAAACGCAAAGCAAACCTCAATGTAAGCGTAAAAAGCAAATTTCAGGTTTGGAATACATAATTCATAAAAAGAAGAAAAAATATACTAATTTAAAAAAAAATAAATTATTATACTTTCAACAGAGACATAACACTTTAAATTTTCACATTTTTGTAACGAGATTTTCATGAAAATTATTTTTCCTGAAAGATAATAAGGTTAAAGGTGTTTTATAACTTATGTTATGTCCTTAGCTTTGTTTTATGTTAATTTAACACATTTGTAAGAAAGAGCTTATATTATTATTATGACATCACGTCCTTATGGGCCATGAATTTATGATAATGAAGATATTGTCTTACTAGGTCAGTTTTTATAACCATAGAAAGAAATACTAAGTATAGATGCTGATTTTCTTCCGGGTTAATCGCGTCTGGCTAATCTCCCTTCTTTGCCTTGACAAAGAATATCATGAACTTTATCCTGGAAGATCATCAGCGTCTATAAATGAAAACCGTGAAACCTACAACAGCTAACTAAACCTATAACAGTTATGTAAATATCTGAGGGTAAAAAACTGAATATTGTTTGACTGACAAAGGCAAAGACTATTTGTTCAAATCAGCCAAGATCTAGAGGAACATAAAGCTTAAGACAACTGGCAATAAACAATAGATATCCAAACCTTAAGAAAGGTTCTATCCTAACCTTTTCCTATTCCCCCTCGCCGTATCCCGAGTAGGGTAGGCAGAGAGAACGGAACGCCATATAGATCTGAACTTACGTACTTCTTTTGCTTCTTCTACATTCATATAATTTCAAATGCACGCCTGTCGTTTTCTTTTAGTCAACACACGGCCATCCTTGAGAATTTGATCTACATGTTCAAGCCATGTAGCTCTCGGACACTAGCACTACCTCACGCCCTTCCTCTCATACAATTATATCCTCTTTGTCAAACTTTCCTCTTTCATTCGTTCCACATGATCAAATCATCTCAATTTATTTACATGCATTTTATCCACAACGCACCTCTTGCAGGCACTCATTCTTCTAATATCCTCATTCCTCACTCTGTTTTTCTTAAGAAAGGTTTCGATATCTTTTGTCTTGGAAGCCAAGGCTTCAGGAAGTCTGTTTGTCTTATCACCCACCTTTTACGAGATACTCAAAAACTTATTTTGCCCGGTACTTCACGGCTCCTTAATATTTCAAATTATTACAAATGTTGTTTAACAATGTTAACACTGAAACATTAAATTCAATTAAAATAGATAGTTTATTGTAGCAACGTTAAGGGTAGTAATCAGTGTAATTGCCCTAACTGAATAATCATCCCTTTTAAACTTAATTGTTTTGAATATGGCGCCGTAACATGCCATAAGGGGATGACAGTAATTATTAAATAGGTAGAATGTATACTCTGTTATAAATTCTGGAATAGGTTTTCAGGATACGGCGTAAGGGTAGAGTTTTTAATTTAGGAAAATAATTAGGGAGAATATTAGATGTCTATCTATCATCATTGTATATTCAAAGGCAGGAACTTGAAAAACATCCCTAATAAATGGATATTCCATTGAACCATGCCGAAGAAATAATCCGACTTTATCATAATTGGGTTGGTTGGAAAAGATCACGTCTTTGCGATAAACCCGCTTTCTTTATATTGATAATAACTAATTTGAATGCATTTTTCTATAAAATTGTATGTATTGCGATCAATATACAGTAAATAACGAATAAATAAATAAATACAAGTAAGAATATATTTAACACCTTGAATTCAGCGACGAGCTATGCCACCCACCCTGAATGTTATAACTTGAACTGACGCGGAGGAAACGACTTGTATCTTCTGCTGCCGCCAGGATCCTTTACAGATTAAATATTTTGCCACATCATTCCACTCTTAAAGCTCTACACTTACTGAGTGTCCCAGAAAGCTTTGTCCCAGAAGTTTAAATTATGTCTCACTCACGGCACCCAATAACCATGAATGTCTTGTGTAACAAAAAACAAGACATTAAGGATGGATGGCATACTAAATCGCAATATTTAAGATTAAATATTTAATGTCTTTAGTTTTTCGAACACCTGCCTTTTACAGGATACTCGAAAGCTTACAAAAAAGAGAGGAAGACCAATTTGATGCTGGGTGCTCTATGGTGAAATAATTTTTATTATATTTTAATAATGGTTTATTTTTATATAATTGTAAGACGATCGATTCTCTAACTTATCAAAAGGGTTTTTTGTTGATATAAAAAAATCATGTCTCTGATAAAAATATTTCTTCAATAATCTAAAAGGTTTTTTTCTTATTTATTTGACCGTGAAAATTTTATAAAAATATAAAGTAATATTTTTTTTATATTATAGAAACCCAAATAAAAATCTCCTGTGGACTGTGAGATAAGTAAGAGTGAGGGGTTCATTTGCAAAGGCATTTCGATCTTAAAACATTGAAAATGAGAGAAAACTGCACATTTCTTATTGAAGTGGTTTTGAAACTTAAATCAGTTTTTAAATATGATTTACTCGAGGGTGAAAGTAGATTTTTATTGTATCAAATGAACATAGTCAACAAAATATATTTTGTATCTAATTGAAATTATGTGAATACTATAGTTATTAAGTGTATGTTTGCTGCTTTTGGTTAGGTTCAAATTATTTATGTATCTATTGTTGTTATGAAAAGGAACGCGCTGACAAATTAGTTTTAATGGATTTGGCGCGACTGTATCATTGTATTATATGAAATAAATTAAAGAAAAACATAAGATGATTTCTGTACTCATAGTTGTGAAAAATATATCGATGCACCTTTGCATGTGAACCCCTCATATATTAGCATTTTTTTTCACAAAACAATATTTTAAGAAAAAAATAACAAAACTATCCTGTTCTAAACACTTATCTTTGGTGGACACAATGTGATGGGTGTGTGTGTGTGTGTGAGTGTATCTGAGTGGATGGGGAGAGTTATTTTCTTTTTTAACACGAAATATATGTATTTTGGTCTCTTGAACTTGACTAAAAATAAAATATTATTTCATAAAAAGTGTTTTTTTTTAGCAATATGTGCTTCAATAAAATCTAAAGCGAGGAGAGCTATATATGGGGTTAAAATCATCATCATTTCGCCCTTCAATGCTCCCCTCGGCAGCACAGAGCAGAAACCAGCCTTTTCTATTCAGAGCATATCTACGTCAATTGAGTCCTCTCTTCCCATGCTATTTCGAGCGCACAGATGTCATTGCTATAAGAACGATGCATGTACTGTGAAAGAAGCACATCCGAGCCGTCGAAACTCTTGTGGATGAGAGAAGAGCGCTCTCTTTGCAGAGCTTTATCTGGACATTCTCTAAATACGACCCAATCAGGACCATCGTCCCTCCTGTATTACAGAGACTTTAGATCTTTGCAGAGAACGCTGGCACTCAGTGTTATTTGTGATATGCTCAAACGAGCTTAAATACATCAATTTCCAAGAAATTTATTTAAGAATTTCATTAATTGTATCGGCATTTACTTTGTAACACTTCATTTTGTAACACTTTTGTAACACTTTGTAACACCAATAACAACTTCTCTGAATTTGCAAACCATATAATAGAAACTGACCACTCTTTTAGCAACCATAGTTTAAAATTATTACATACACACACATACCGACCAACTTTGACAGCACTGGAAGCAATAGAAATTAATAAAAATAATAACTCGACTAAAACAGCTATTAATAATAATAATCTTCCGAATTCATCTCCCTTACTACAACTATTCCCCATCTCATATTCCAAGAACTCCACGCCTGAAACCAACACGACCCCGCCTACCCCTACACCCTCACTGTAAACCCTGACGAACTTTTGTATTTGTTTTGTTTTAATTCAGTATAGATCAGCACCTGATGATGCGAACTCGGAGTCCGCGAAACCGGTCGTGCGTTAGTCTTACTCAACAGTAACACGAAACAAAAATAATAAATATTTATTTTATTTTATTTGATAATTTATTTAAGAAACTTAGTATTTTCTGTTCTTGAGTCTTGGTTAGGCACCAATACGAATTCACACCTATTTAGAAGGATATCTTCCGAATTATGACCATTTCATTGAGTTACAACTTAAGGTTATTTCAAGCTGGTCGGTTGTCAGCTAAAAACTTCATATTTTGTGATCAGTTTCTACATGACTAACTCTTTTGGTGACACAGATAACACCCACGTGGATTATATTTTACAATTAGGTATCTTCGAAATAAATCCCGTGGTATACCCGGAAACGAATAAATCTTTTGCAAGTTTTCGATTATCCTTTAAAAGGCAGGTATGGCATAAACAAAGTTTATAAGATATTAAACGACTTTTAATCAGCGATAAGGTATATTATCCATTCTGAGTTTTCCTACTACCAAGATGATAGTGTAACTACTTTTCTGACCTGCGGTGGAACCTCAATGTGTGCTATGCTATGCATCAACAACACTGCAGATACATTCAATAGACAGGAAGATAACCATATTTTCACAATTCAATATTTCTATGCAAGTAACGATTTTGAAACCGTAGTATCATTTTACAAACAAAAAGTCGGCAAGGAATACTTTGTAATGTTAACTTTGCAGTCAGCTTCTGACGTTCTTTGAATTACATACCTTGACTTTGCTGCGAACGAAAGCTTTGCGGCAAACCGATATTAATAATAATAATATTGAAACTCTCGTGTATTTATTTTTGCAGCAACACAAGTAAAGCAAAGAATAAACTCGTACGTAAAACGTATGAAAGGGTATAAGTTTAAGCAGATACATATATCGACAATGAATAATAAATAGGTAATATCGACACAAAATCGAATGTTATCTCTAAAATATGACGAATTTATTCATGAAATTCTTTGTAAAGCAACATGTATTTGAAAGGTCAACATATCTGACATTTACAGTTCACCGAAAACCATTTGCTAAATAAATATTTTTTACTCAAAATAAATCTGGTAATTCTGGCAATGAGATTAAGTTTTTTGGGTGTTTGAGGCTTGGAGTTTGATTCCTTGAAATAAAAGTTTGAATAACACCACTAAAAATAATAGAAAGCAATTAAAATGAAACAATTTGCTTCAATCAAAGATTACTTAATAATAGAAATAACTAGAAAATTCTCTTTGTAAGAGTTTTGAGATAAAACCACCGCTAGGACTCTTTCAAGAATCATAACACCTCCTGAACAATGGGGTCTTTAACCTTGCCTTGAACACCTTCACACTTTCCAGAGTTCGCAAATCATAGGGAATTTTGCTGACAGAATGCACGGCAACATAGTGAGCCAGATCCCCTACGCAGCACCACAAGTCTATTGACAGAATCTGAGATAGCAGACCTTAGTGGTTTTTGCCTTTCCGTTGCCTCCTCGGAAATGCAGAAACCCGAGATGTACTCCGGTGCCGTGCCATGTAGTGCCTTGAACTTTGATAAATATTTGGTTTCGATCTTTAGATTCTCTGCTTAGAAATCAAGAAAAAGTGTAAAGAATAAATAAAATCATGGTATTTGGAATAAAATAGTTAAATTGATAATAGATATTTTAAAGCTAACAGTAGTATATTCAGTTGATGCATCTCAATGCTGAAAAAAGGTTGTAAAAAATAAGTAGTTGCAATTTACCTACCTACAAGAAGAGAGTGATTTTAATTTGTTTTTAACTGTTAACAATAAATGACAGTGATAAGACATTAATTCGGTGAATCAGCTTTGGAATATAAGCCGAAAATGAAGAAAAAACATCAAATAGATCGTCGAATCAACATATGGATCATTTTCAAATCTTTCCGTACGAGGAATATTCCCTCAAGGGAGGAGATGTTTCCTTTGTATTTATCTCTTTATCGGACTAAAGTTGTGCTTTACAGTAAAAGCATGATGCTTTAACAAAACGGATAACTGAAATATATGCAACGAAATCTTCAGTTTAATTCTATGAATTTCTTTCATACTTTTTATATTTCATTCTATCATTCCTTAAACTGTGATAGTATGAAAATATACCACACAGATTCTTGAGCGGATAATAAAAGACACAGTCGGCCAGATGTCTCTCAATAGAGTTTAATACTGGTTTTTCTGATCATGATAATATTGAATTAAATTTGGATTACAAGAATTTGATTTTGTTCGACTTTAACTTAATATAAGTTCAGAACATATTATTAACTAGTTGTTTTTATAAAACATTGCTACGTTCAATATGAAAAGGTATGAGTGGGTACTGTGCTGGTTTATTCATTGGTTAACTTTATTGTACTGACGTATTTGCTTTGACTGTATTAATCTTTAATATAAAACATATTTTAATAACTTAACAAAATTGACATAAATAGTTTTTTTTAATATATTTTTCATACAAAACAATATATAATACAAAAAATACAGTCGCGCCAAATCCATTTAAACAGATTTGTCGGCGCGTTCTTTTACATAATAACAATAAATACATAAATAATTTAAACCTAATCAAAAGCATTAGAAACACAGAAATACGTAGAAGATCGGGAGTTACGGATGTTGTCGAAAGAGTTGCAAGGTTGAAGTGGTCATGGGCAGGACATGTTGCTAGAGTTAAAGATTCAAGATGGACAAAAAGGGTAGTGGAGTGGAGACCTCGTGAAGATAAAAGGAGTAGAGGAAGACCTCCAACACGTTGGTCAGACGACATTAGAAGAATCGCCGGTGACTGGTTGCAGAAAGCCCAGGACAGTGATGCCTGGAAACATATGGGGTAGGCTTATGTTCAGCAGTGGACAGGAATAGCTGCATAAGTAAGTAAGTAAATCAAAAGCAGCAATCATATACTTAACAACTATAGTATTTACATTATTTTAATTATATGTATACGAATCCACATTTCAGTAGCCATTCCTTGACAAGACTTTTTGTTGCAATCTTACTTCCACATTTCTTAATAGATGTCGGCATCATATATTAAGAAATTTAGTTATATATTAACACGAAAATTGAATAAAACTACAAAAAGATTAATTTTATATAGTTTAGTTTATCGACCGATGGTTCTTGGTGGAAGTTCATATTAATATTTTTTAAAATGAAACATGATATATAGTTATTCCACTATTGACTTTATTAATTTTGTTTTACTTTTGTCTTTTGTTAGTCTTTACTTTTGCCTGACGATGAGAGCGGAAGCTCTTGAAAGCCGGCTCGCAAAAATTAATAAAGTCAATAGTGGAATAACTATATATCGTGTTTCAATTTTAATTTTTTAATTGATTAAAAAATTACTAAAGTTGTAGTATAAGCTGTAATAATGAGTTCAAAGAATTAATATCAGACAAGACTTGTCATGTTCTCAGTAAGAAGTTGACTGTCTGTTTGTAGAGGACAAAAAGATACTAATAATAATAATAATAACTGGTATATTCCTATTGTGATTAATTACACTTCTAGTTGTTCCAGTCATTGTTCTATTCCATTCTATACTATTCTATAATGTTCTATCGTCTAGTTCAGCTTAGAACAAAGTTCATCAGCTGTTGTAGTAGTACTACCTAGATGTTGTAATAAGTTTGTTTTACACAACTCATTCTAGTCGCTTAAGCTTTGCGTCCGCTGAATGCTGAAAACTGCGATATACCTAAGATTTGACGGATATATTGTCAAAACGTGTTTTTATGTTTTAAAGGTTGACGAAATAAAAAATAATTTATAATGTGACAATATGGCCAATTCTGAATCATAAAATAGTTTAGTTGCACTAACTAAGTCAACTAAATGTGAGAAGATAGTCGAGTCATGATAACTAGTTCTAATTCGTATTCACAGTTTTCCGTACTAATTTAGTTCATTAGTTCATTTTGACACCTACAACTATAAATCTCGAGAATCTATGGATTTCGTATTCAGAATGAAATTTTAGTTGACAGCCGACGACTAAAATAAGTTGGATTTGGCAGAATTTTATTCGCGACTTTTAATGTGCGAATATTATTAGTTGCTGTCATTTTACCGCAGAATATTGCTATATTTTGGAAGTGTTAAGTTGTTTTTTCAATTAAAAGTAAAAATTTATATTTTTAGGGCAACTCTTAGCATGTATTAATTGTAAAATTACACCACCACCGACGCAAATACGAACGCCAAAATATATCGGCAAATCTGACATTTCACAATTTTCAACTGTTTATGAATATTTAATAAATATTGTTTATACTGAATATTTCGAATGTTTTAGTTTGAAGTATAATGTAGGTACTCTTGGTTTTCAGGTATCATCATCATCGTCGCCCTCAACGATCCTCTCGGAAGCACAGGGCAGAAACCAGCCTCCTCCATTCAGAGCATCTCTGTGCCAATCGCGTCATCTCTTCCCATGACATTCCCTGCGCTCTGATGTCTTTGTCATGGGAACGGTGTATTGCAAAAGAGAGACGCCCGGGCCGACGGAACCCTTGAACCTTTCAGGTATATTCAGTAGAAATTTAAAAATGTCAGTGAAACCGAATCATTGTTTGTTTATTATTATTGCTGAGATATCAAGACTAGTGTTATGATTTAATTTACACTTAAAGAAATCTAATATAGCAAAAAAAAAAACGGGTCTTATAATGTGTCATCTTGGTGGTGTATTTTATTTAATAGACAAATATTTAAGTTTTTATCATAATCAATATATAAGATAACACACTTTCCGTCGTTTTTTGCATGCACTACATTCTGCCATTTTCCGTATTAAGTGGACGCGAATCTTATTGAGAAAAGAAGGGTAGTAGAAGAAAAACTAGATGAAAACACTTAACTAATAACAATCCTTAGTTGGAAGCAAATACAATCATGATCTATACACAAACATACATTGTAGATACACAAAAATGAGTAAACTATGTCAAACGAAGTGTGAACTCCGATTATTTTAAACTAGGTTAAAAAGTTTTCCTTTCATTTAATAAATATAAACTTTAAACATTAATTTGATAATCTTCTTCTTTTTAATGTGTTGAGTTGGGTCCCCATGACGTTGTCTATTATTTCTGAGAATGCCTCCCTATACAGGGCTGTATTTCTTTCTGTCTACACGTGTAAACTAAGGAGCCTGGAGTAACACATTCTTCCAACACCTCTTGGACCCTCGATCTTGCCCTTAATGATCAGTTGCAGCAAATTATAGTTACTTTTTCCTCTGAACACATGGCTTCAATAGCATATTTTCCGGGTTTTAATTGATTTCATTAAATTATTATTTAAATATGTTTCTAAATTTGAAATACATCCAAGTTAGAGTGAACAATGATTATTTAAAAAAAATAAGATAAGAAATGTCGCTTTAAATCCTCTCTGTTTACATAAATCCCATCATGTCCTTCTCTTGTGGAGTAGGCAGACAGTAGTGGCGGGACGAGACTATTTAAATAAGTCATTCATTGTTTTTATATTTTGGTATAGAAATTTAAGAAGAAAAAATGGTAAAGGAGTTTGAGATTTTCATTTCATGATCTAATCGCTTTTACATACATTACAGTTTCAGACAATAAACAGCTTTTACTTTGTTAACATACAGAGCTTTTTATTGCATATATGGAAAGCACGTGACTGACAAAAATGATCGAGGGCTTTTTACATTTATCGTTACATATACGTTTTCGTTTCCGTCACTGTCATACAATTCCTTATGAATATTTAATACTCGGAGGGCCACATCTCCCAGCATCTTTCCCTTCAGCTATATATAATTTTCTTAATCATTCTGTTCTTATTCTCTCAGCCTCACCTTTGAAAAATGAAGAAAAAATGCAAGAAAAAGACAAAATTATGAGAATATAGGTGTCCACAGTTTATTTCTTATATCGATACCTGTATGACAATATTGATATTGGATAAAATATTCAAAGGGTACTTGATGGTTTATAATAGGGAATATGTCACATACTAGTGCTTCCTAAGATAAAATATTGATGCATGTGACGACGGAGGAAGAATAATGTTGACACGTGTAAATTTTTATAGAATAATGTGGGGAGTGGGAAGATGATGGGAAGGCAAGGTAGAGTTGAGAAAACAATAGATATTGATAGTATAGAATGCCCTTGAAGTATTCCCATTAAAAAAGGTCTGAAGTATTCAACTAATAATTTTATTGATATGGGACCAACTTACTAAGTGCTTATTAGGAAGAAAGGTAATCTCAATATAGATGCACTACAAAAAATAATAAAAATGTATTTAACCTAATATAACTTTATAGTTTTCTTTTTGATTCCGATATTTTAAAGAAAATCATTTCATCATGGGATGAATTGAAATAAGTGTTTCGTTCTACTATAGATTAAACAACGCGAGAGAGACGTCTTTCTACTTTTCTTTATCGATTGACAATGCCATAAGATTCAATGCATTATCGATTGATAATGACCTAAAAAGTAGAAAGACGTCTTCTTCGTATTGTTTAATTTATACAAGAATGAAACTCTGGTTTAAATTTAGCCAACCATGGAATTGTACTACTTGCAAACCAATACTATAAATAATAAAAAAAAACATTATTCTTTCTCATCAAGATAAGTGGGATAGCCAGTAGATTAAGTACACGTAATAAACACACAAGTTATCTTCTTCGCGTCATTAAAAATTGAGATATTCAGGATGGTAAACATACCACGTCGCTAAATTGAAGATGAAGTTAGAAGTAAAAAACTTATTTCTCAAAATCGAGATTTCGTAAAAGTCGAGAAGTAGGTATTCATAGTTCTATAATGATCGATATTGGTATATAAATAAAGTATGGTAACCGCTAGAGATCGATTAAGTATAAATATAAATATTCTTTGACCTTCAAATATCGTTTACCCAATAATAGTAGTATAACATCCACACTTTTGTTATGTGCATCGTATGAGAAGTAGATAGAAAAGCACATCAATGGAGAGTAATACTATACAACACTATTTACAGATACATACAAAACGACTGAACGAAAAAGTATTAGTTTAAATTTCGGCATTGTTTTCGGCTAGCTTCAGAGAACGATACGGTTACTGTTAGTTGACATGTATGCTCAACAGATGTCGAACAAAGTGGTTTGAAATAGGAATTAATGAGATTGGTGAAAGTAAAACGAGTAAAGTGCGCTTAAACTAGCCTTAGACAATTTGTAAGCTTCGGAACACCTTTCCTGTCTCCTACTGAAAAGAGTTAGTACAATCTATTGGTTTTGAAGATGTGGTGTTTTTTGAGTTATATTCTTCACATTTCAGATATATCCATCCGGTTTGGGTTAGGTTTTTTCTACAGTAAGTAATGCTAGGATTTGAAATAACAGTAAAAGATAATTAAATATTCATTCGGTTTTAACTAAGAATGTAGGTAGATGGCGCTCTTGTAGCTGACTGAACCTATAACTTCTCCAATTTTTATATTAAAACTAATAGTTAAATATCGATTAAGTTATTATTTTCTTTATTTCCGACTAAAATAAAGTGTTTTTTTTTTGTTTCAATGTTTTGTTTTTAGTGTCTGTTGTTTTTAAATTAAGTGATAAATTTTCATAAAATAATAGAAGTATAAAATTTAATCTAATAGAATTTGTGTCAATAAAATAGCTTACATGATTTGTATTTCAAAAGCAATAAAAATAATTTAAAGTGACAAATAATATTGTAAATGCGCTCTTGAGGTGATTTCATTACAAAAACAGCTAAAGTGTTAAGATTTAATTTAAGTTCAAAGATTTTCAAAGTGTCGATATTCGGTCTGGTTAGAAAAGCGGTCCCAGTCGAGTATTGTGTAATCGTAGTATTATGTCTTCGATCTCACATTGAGTCGATGCAACTATGCAAGTACCTACAGCTTTATTACCCTGAATGTGTGTCCTTAAGTTTCGAAATTCGCTATAACACATTTTTGTGATTCGGAGAAATTCGATAAAAACTTTTATACAAGCATTAAAAATACTTTCCTGAAATCAAACGAGCTTGTTAACTTTAAGGTTGTTACAAACAATTCAATTTCAAAATAAATTTTGGTATTCAATTAATAAACTGTTCATTTTGTACAAATAAAAATCACTTCCATTCTTCGATTTTATTGTATTATTTTTTAAAAATAATCGTTTTTTAAATTCAACCCAATAATCAAGATTGATATGAAAGGGAACTTTTAGTGTTAATTATGCAAAAAAGACAAATTACTCCACTCAGTCTATCTAGCTCAAAACTAAACACGTCATGACAGCTCTGAAATAGCTTAGATAGGTCTGGAGACTTCCATTTATTCGAAATTCTATACAAGACAAATCTCATCCACATCGGAGACGCCATATGTACGGAATCTTATGACTACTCTCCTTCAATGTTTCTCTAGCCGAGAGAAGCAAACTTAGTAATAAAATAACTAAAGCGTTGTCTCAAAGTAGGTAACAAATCAATATTTAAAAAATATAAAAAAAAACAGCATAATAAAGGAAAAAAATCTGTATTCTAATCTGTAATTTCGAATGTTCGTTACATAAATTATTTAAGCAAATTATCAATTACAGTGAAAAAAGAACTCGCCATTTTAAATCTTGTGTTGATTTCTCTTTATTTATACTATTTTGTAAAAAAAAATTTTTTTTTGGAAATAACACTATTTTACTCGAAAAAATAACGCCGATTTCTTGAAAATAACACAAGTAATTACAAAAATAGCACCGATTTTCCAAAAATATAACACCGTTGAATTCAGGTTATAGAGGATTTCGAAATTCGGCGACACATACATATCTATAGTATGTAGGTATTATTCTTAGTCTGTTTGTGTGGATAAGTAAATATTTCTTGGAGTGGTGAGAGAAGAAAACCTTGCAGATGACGGTTTATAGCTTGGTAGTAGTAATAACACAAACATTTAACAATAATAAAATGAAAAGCTATTTAAAGAATGTCAGTAAGTCAATTTTATTATTATTTATTTTCTATAAAAATATCAACACTCACATTTACAGTCTTCACCTTTGCGGTGAGCGATTTTATTTACACATTGAACACTAAACAAAATATTATTTACATTAAATTATAAACATTTATTTTTTTAATCATCATCATCATCATCATCTTGCCCTCAACGCTCCTCTCGGGAGCACAGGGCAGAAACCAGCCTTCTCCATTCAGAGCGTCTCTGCGCCGATTCCTTCACCTCTTTTCCACGACATTCCCTGCGCTCTGATATCGTTGTCATAGGAACGGTGTATTGTGAAAGAGAGACGACCGAGCCAACGGAATCCTTGCGGACGGAAGAACAGTGCTCTTTTTGGCCAACTATCATTGGCCATTCTCAATACATGTTCCAGCCAGGACCATAGTCTTTCCTGTATTACGGAGATTACAGGTCTCTGCTGGGTTCGCCGGCGCACAACATCATTTGTAACATGTTCATACCATTTGACATCCAAAATCCTTCTAAGACACTTGTTTTCAAAGCTTAGTATCTTCCGCTCTTGAGCCTTGGTTAGGTGCCAAGACTCACAGCCATATAGAAGGATTGGGATGATGCACGCATTGAACAAGCGACATTTTGTCCTGATGCTGAGTCCAGACTCCTTCCAAACTTTGTTCATGTTATTGTTATTTTTTTAATAACTCGAGCAATTTTTTGTTGTTGACAATTTTGTACTTTCTTTATAAATTAAACCTGATAATGTTACCTACACTGTC
Source organism: Athripsodes cinereus (assembly GCA_947579605.1). Lineage (NCBI taxonomy): Eukaryota > Metazoa > Arthropoda > Insecta > Trichoptera > Leptoceridae > Athripsodes > Athripsodes cinereus. Next base: position 1,132,423 of record OX388306.1, read on the forward strand.
TGTTAAACTTTCGTTTTTTATTAATTGTTTGTTTCTTTTTTTAAAGTGATCGTACCTTATATACATGTACTGTATATAAGGTACGATCATGTACATGTATACATGTACTGTAAGCATCCAGGGGTTTAACATATAAAAAAGCTTTGGCCGTGAATAATTGTAAAATAAATAAATAAAAATAAATTTATTTTATTTATCGGTAAAAGTACATAACAGACAGCAACTATAAATATGGTTAACAAATAAAAATAAATCGTTCATAACTCAGCTGTCATCCACAAGCATGTACCACAGCTAAGTCAATTATTTAAGTATCGCACATTCCGCTCATTCATCCATCCATTCATCCGCTCATTCATTCGCTCCAATATTGAGTTAAAATAAATAAAATTGATTTTAACAACTCATTTTATAAAAACAAAAGTTAACTTTATTACTTAAAATGATACTTCATGCTAGGGTCATAAAGCTCTTACTGAAAAATTACGAGTTTTAATGTGTTTCTGATTAACATATTTCACAAAAAAAAATTAATATACCCAGAATACATTTAATAAAACATTTAGGTGAATTGAAAAAAATATAATTTCACTATTTAGTTAAATACCAATTGACTAAGACGCTCAACTCCATCTTTAGGCCATTAGAAGGAAAATTTGTCCAGAAGCCTTTTCAGGAGCCACGTAAGACAGGAATGATATTATATTTGTTTTGTTTTTATTTTTTTATTTCTGTCTTTTGTACTGTATCGGTAGTTAAAAAGGACCATGAATTCAAAGATGGGCTGATTAAGTACAAAAATTATGTTGAATCTTTATAATATTATATTGTATGATTTTTTTTATTGGATTTGGATGATTTATTTGATTATTTTGTAAAGAGGAAATAAAACAATTTGTTTTCCGCCAATACTTCTAGACAGAGTCAACCTTTTTTTCGTGGAATTTGGATGGTGATATCTTGTTTTTGTTAATAGCTTTATTTTTGTGTTTATTCTAGTTTAATAGCTTTACTTTTATGTTTTTTCTAGTTTATCTAAATCGGTTTTTGCCATTTTATAATTTCAAGTGAGTATGTTATTGTATCTCATTATTATTTCCCATTTTTTTAGATAAACAAAAAAATATATCATGATGATTTGTTTTACAAACACATGCGTTTTACAGGACAATCGAAAACTTATAGAACAGTACGGGTGAATTATTTTTCCGGAAAAAAGAAGATAAATAACTAAAGCTAAGTAAATAATGCTATAGAAAGTTTAGAGGATAAAGAATGAAACATGACAGAAAATGAAAAATTAATTGGGAACATAATATAACGTAATATGAAATTATGTAGGTAGAGGTCATGAACGGTACAAAATAATCTTTCAGCTGTGTACACATAAGGCTACAAATCTATGTAATGAGGCATAATATTGACTTGATTTTAAATTATAATCAATACTTCAAAACAAATATTACACTGTTGGAACAGGTGATCAAAGAAATACGGCGTCAACGACCTACTTTATTTTTACATGTAGACTCGATGTACTTACTTACATACTGCTAGCACTGTTCTCTCCACTGCTGGAATAGGCCTCTTCAAAACTTTTCCACACCTTCCTATCTAGAGCAACACAATATCTCCAATTTCCCATCATCCGGACAATATCGTCAACCCATTTTTTTGGGGTCTTCCTACGCTTCTTTTGTCCTACCACGGCCTCCATTCAAGAATTCAGGAAGTTCGTCTGCCATCCTCTCGTCTTACCACATGACCAGCCCATTGCCATGTGGTGGAATTGATGAACGTTGTCCATGGACACCAAAAGTGATTAAGTCAGCCTAAAGCCAACTCGTAAGCGTTGGGACGCCTTTCTCACTTCCGATTACATTTTGCACAATGTTACATTGTGTAAACATGGTTCTTCATTCGAGATATCTGATTCGCTGTAAAATCGTGTTTATTTTGAAGATACGATGGTACTCATATAAACAGTTTGAAGAAGAAATGTACTAGTCTCGTTATTGCATACGGGTTTGTACTCTCTACTGATCCTCGATACAAAGAATGTATTCATTTCTGGTTTTATTATATGCATACGTCCATTATTCTCATAACAGCACCACGTAATGTGTACCTACATAATATAATCGTTATAATAATATTGCGCGCTTTGCTATTAGGACAGAAGCTGATGATAATGTGCAATGTCTGATGCCGTGTACTGCAGTGGATATTACGGAGAATGGAAGCCAGCCAAGGTCTCTAGCGATATTATTGAGTAAAAGTTCTTCATTTTCATTTCTCATACGTAATGCATTTTATGTTGATCATACAGAATATTTCAGTATTTAAATTGTCGTTGTCACAACACAAAAGACTGCATCAAAAATGATTATTATTATTTCTTATGTTTTTTATTTATAATCTGTATTGAAATCAGAGAAGGTTTTCGACAAAGATATTCTATCTTATTTATGTAATCTAATGCCACTGCCAACAACGAGTTAACTGGATTGGCCATAACATCGAGCACCTAGACAAACACACATTTGGCGATCGACTACAAACGAATTTTCGTCAATAATTGCAACAATAAAGCATAATTGTACGGTACATGTAGGTAGATTGTCGAAGAGTTCGCCATGTAGTCGATCGCTAAGTACGGTTTTTCTACGGCCCCAGGACTACTTATCACCATCGCGGAGAGTAGGACCGAAGGCAGAAATGGTAGAGGCTGACCAAGAGACGCTTATATGGACCAACTGAAGAAGGTCATGAACTGTGGCATATACGTAGAACTAAATATATAATAACTACATATATAATAACTAAAACAACTTTAACATCATGCATATCCCTTATATAAAAATTCAAGCTATTCTCTCCATGCCAATAAAAAATTAAGACATTTGGAATGAGTGGCACACATCGTTGCAAAATTTAAGATGTAAATGTCTTAGTTGTCACTCTAAAACTTACGAAAAAATGTGAGATATTGATTCTTTGCCAAATGAATAAATTTGCTTCGTGGAGAACCCGGCAATATTTCTTCACCCTTCATATTTGTACTTGGTAAATTTCGATATGTTTACATTTTCAATAAATTTAACCAAAGTTGCTGTTATTAATAATGACTTGCATATATTTTAATGTAAATATTTGGTTCAAACACTTTATTTATTTATGGTAAAGCAAAGAAAATAATAGAGTACTCGATAAATACTTCAGTATGTTTATATATTAAAATGAACTCTTTGAGTAAAACATTCTCTTGTAAGGAAAGAAATTTATACTCTCTATACAATTTCATCGCCATTTCATCTCCATTGCGGAGGGTAATTCATTCATTTCATCGCCAATTTCATTCATTTCATCGCCATTGCGGAGGGTAAGACCGAGGGGACAAATGGCAGAGGCCGACCAAGAGATGCGTATATGGACCAACTGAAGAGGAACATGAACTGTGGCTCATACGTAGAGCTGAAAAGGCTAGCTGAGAATAGGGAGGAATGGAGAAGAAAGTCCAAACTCGTTGCAGACCAATACAATGGATTGTAACTCATTATATATGCTATTACAATTTAATTTCCTAAGCAATTTCCGACATCTTCATTAATGTCTTAAAAGCTGTTAAAAATAATTATAAATCAAACATTTTTATACTAAATACTTGTAGAGTGACCTAATTCAAAACTTTTTTTACGTTTGCTTGGTGATGACAGCGAAAGCTCCTGAAAATGCCAGCTGGGGTTCAATAAAGCCACTGTAAAAGAACTTAATATAAAATAACGTCATTTACAATAATTTTCATATTTCTCAGAAATAATATATATTAATTTATTTAATTATTCACTCCTTATTGTACATTGTTTAAAAACTGTAAATTTGACGAAATTCCATGATTAAAGTTGCATTTATAGCTAGTGTAGAGTACATAAAATATTACAAAGCAGCAATACATTATTATATACAACAAAAGAATTGTTCCACTCCATTAACTATTCGTTACTTTAGCAGAGTGGGGAATGCTAAACTCCCAGAATTGTGCTGAAATAATAATATTATGAAAAACATTTCATAATAAACATTTTACGTAACATAAAACATACATAGATACATACCATCACGCCGCTTCCCTCGCGGTGTAAGCAGAAGGGATTGAGCGTGACTTCCTTCTATCCTTGTATATGTCGCAGTCGTTTTGAAGAATCCGTCCGTTTACAAACGGCGTCGTCTTTTTGCAAACGGCAGGCATATTACAAAATGACGAAAGTATAATATTCAGGCAAATTACAATACGTCTAGGCGTTTTACAATCTGACTAGTCAAATTGAAGAATTTTAGTTCTATTTCTCACCGTCTCATGGCGTTGCGCATCAAAACTAAAACTTACACGCATTCGTGTATAAGATTGCGCGGGAGATGGTCCCTTTAGTAACCACACCCTGCCGAACGAAAAACATATGTAGATATGAAAGTTATATGAGATACCTATTATAATAAATAAAATTAGTTAGTGTAAATGCTGGTTAATCAGAAAAAAATGTGAAATATGTCAATTCATTAGTAATATTTCTGCTAAATTAAAAGTCATGAGATAATTTATTATTGTACCTACTGCTATTATACCATCAAGACATATCTCCCTAGTAGGGAAGCCAGCAGACCACCCGCATGTAATAAACGTGCAAGACGTCTTTTCTGTGCCACCAAAAAAATAAGTAATTCAGGATGTCTGGGTGTTACATGTATATGTGTTTATAGTGCATTGTATATGTGTGTATCGTCGCGTTAGTACCCATAATACAAGATTCATCTTAGTTTGGGACTAGCTCGATCTGTGTGAAATGTCTATGTATGTAATGTTAATGTAATGTAATGTTAATGATGTGCTGTTCTCTGCATTTTGATTGTATATTGTGTTTCAAATAATAATATTTGGGTTTTATGAGTTAGTTGGAAGATATCGCGCTTCTGCGATAAACTTGCCCATTGCACAAAATTTACCATGCCGTGATGGTATAGTAAATTTATTTGTCTAGTTTAAATTATTTATTTTCTCCTTGTATACTATTTTTGTGCAGTAATTTTTTTTATTGTTATATTTTTATGTAAAATTGCTTGTAATCAATGCAGAGTAAAGAATAAATAAACAAAATATGGGTGGTAAACCTCATCGCTGAATTTAAGATGTAAAATAAGGTGAGGACGCTCTTGCCTTTGAGTCACGAGGTCCCGGGTTCGATTCCCAGCCAGGGCAAAGTGAAGAATGACCTTTTTCAAATGGTCCTGGATCTGGGTGTTACATGTATATTTGTGTAGTGCATTGTATATGTGTGTATCGTCGCGTTAGTACCCATAATACAAGATTAATATTAGTTTGGGACTAGCTCGATGTGTGTGAATTTTCTATGTATGTATGTTTGCCTATTTAAAAAAATATATGATCTGTACAACTGCCTTTTACAGGACACTGAAAATTTACTGAAAAGAGTGGGAGACTTATTCATTGCTGGATGCTCTACGGAATATTGTTGTATTAATTTAAAAAATCATTGTCAAAAGGGTTGATTCATTTTTATTTTTAATTAAATTCATAAATTAACTCTCTAGCTTATTACCAGCTTACAAAAATATACCACTATTATTGGATACAAATAATTATTTATACCGAAATATTTGGTAATATATAAATTTTCATCAATATACATTTAAGGGTTGTCTAAACTATTACAAGACGACTTTAATTTTTTGCTCCTGAATATGGCATAATTTTGTTAGTATCCTTTTTGGTGCAATTGCAAAAAGATTTATTGTTTTTAACAATTCATATAAAAATATTATGTACCCAATTACTATCTGTGTACCTTAAGACTTGCGAACACAAAGCTTTATGGATTGTAAAAATAAATAAAAAATCGTTATTGAAATACCTACCACTGAGATAAAAAGACAATGAAGACAATAAATATAAAGACCTAACTTAAAACAAAGAAATGAAACAAATGTATAATTGTTAATGCAGAAGAAGGGATATTTTTTTACTTTAGTTTACAAAAAAAACTGTTTTGTGGTTACGCAATTTAGCATCCACCAAAAAAATAGTACATCTATTGTAAAAATGTAAACCTATTATTAAAAAAAATATGCTTTAGTTTTTTTTGTAAAACAGAAGAATAGTGTACTGTTATTATTGTCTTATAGTTTAAAATCATTTTTATTATTATCGAATTATTTATTTATCCATTATTTCTGTGCATTCATTACAATACAAATCATTTTAAAGAGAAATGCATTCTTAAATACAATAAATATAAAGAAGGCAAATTTCTTCTTCTCTTCTAAATAACCCAAAAATAAATAAATTATATATTACTTATTACATATATTATTTTAAAATACCTACTATCGGTGCGGCATTAAGTGATACTCATAATACCTGTAAGTTTTACGGCACGTAGAAAAATAGATGATATACTGTATTATATTATAAAATAGAACCATTATTTTACGATCTCCCACGCAACCCCATATATGTATGTTTTGATACACAACACCATGATACGGCGAGAAAGAACCAAAATATTACAATTTGACTAGTCGTTTTGTAATATGCCGGAATGCACGTTCGTCATTTTATAATACGCCTGCCGTTTGTAAAACGACGACGCCGTTTGTAAACGGACGGATTCTTCAAAACGACTGCGACATATACATCTTTCGCTTCCGTCACTGTCATACGATTTCTTATGCATGCTCTCCTATTCAATGTGCTCAACATGTGACCATCCAGTAGGATTTGATTTAAATGATCTTGCCATTTGATCCTCGGATTTTTTTAAATATATTTTTCTATAAAATATCTGTCTGAAAGACAATACTTGTCGAAACCTTAATAACTACAAAAAAATATTCTTGGTTTAAGCCCATATACCGTATTAATTCTACTTTTTATTTATTCTGATATTGAAAGAAGGGAAATAAAAATCGCAGTGATTGGTGGGTGTGTTTTTTTGGAACTGCATACATGAGGAGGAAAAATTGCAATGTGTAAGGATAGACTGAATATTTTTTCCGTCCTGTCTGCGTAACAGAAAAAAGGAGATGGATTTAACATTTTTAGAACGACTATACGCAAATAACACTTAATCGTTAGTTATTCGTTATAACGAGCAAATACACTACTTGTAAGTATGACAAGACGTGATAACGGTACGGAATAACTCAAAATAACAACAAAATAATAGCTTCGTGTTACAATATTATCCCATTCACGTCCTCTAATATTTTACAACCTTGGGTTTGATATAGAAACTAAAGTTACCGAAAATGTAGGTACTACCGAATTCGGACTTTGATCGCTAATCGAATTATAAAATCGAAAATGTTCAAGAGCTTAATTTGGTTGCAACGGTATTTTGATATCACAAACTGTTAGTGATTTAAATTTTCGAATAATTCTCACCACTTTGTCGTACTTGCTCGTTTTCGTAAATAAATTTTTGAATTATTCGAGGTTTTGACGTCACATATTTCATATCAACGACCTTATGTAAACCCTTGATTGGAAATAAATTTGTTAAATTTGAAGTAGAAAAAAATTGACTTCAATATTTTCAAACTATTAACCGAAGTCTCGAGGAAGCTGAGAAAACTTCTATACAAAATCATGTAAAACAATGTGAAAAACCGAGATCTTTCAGTATTATTGACATACCTGTGGTCTTCTTCGCTTACACCGAACTCGTAATGGAGTAGGCAGAGAGAGAGAGCGGAAAGTATTTACTTACAAACTTCATTAGCTTTCTCCACATATAGTTGATGTTTCTTTTAAATTATCAAATAAAATTAATATTTACTATAATTGTTTTATGTTACTGTTGTTGAATAAAATAAATATTTATATTATTTGATAATTTAAAATGAAGTGATACAACCAATGAAGATGTTTCTTTTCTTTATTATTTGTGTGTGTGTTTTCTTTTCTTGAGTTTCTTTCATTCAGTTGATGTTTCTCAATCATCCGATATTATCGAAAAGGAGAAAATATCTGGATAATAGCGGGTGTGTTAAATATTTTTCTGACCAGAATTGACCGATTTTGAAACTGAAAGTTTCATATGAAAACTTCTCTTATATTATATTTAAAATTATTCTGTACAGATTGTTGGTAAATCCTTCAGAAAAGAGATGTAGTAACGATGAGACATGTTATCCAGTAGATTTCAGGAACAACATAGCCGATTACCTGATTTGATTTTCAAATAAAATCATAACATAACAACGTCGCAACGCGACGCGACGCCCACAATAACGATAGAACAAAACTGTTTGAAGACACTTACAATTTATTATTAAATGCACGATTTATATAAGATGTAGTTTTGATATGCCTATATCGAAAAAACATTATAATTATTATTAACAACTTCGATTCAGTAGTGATGGAGAAAAAAATTAATTCATTTGATTTAATAATAATTTGAAATGAAGTGTTACCATGTTAAAATTTAATGAAGGTTTTATTTTTTAGCTACTTTATGGTAAACGAGTTATATCTCTACAAGATTATTTACGAAAATAAAATTAAAAAGAGCAACACTCAAACTCTAAAATATAGTGCCTTAAATGTTAATTTCGGTTTATATTATATAAGTATTTGCTTCTTTAGAAATATTTGTCTCAACTTTGACCGTAAAACATTGCGGGATAAAGTGAAGAATGAGGATATCAGGAGAATAAGCGGATGCGAGAAGAGTGTTGTGGATAGAATGCGTGTAAATAAGTTACGATGTTTTGGACATGTTGAGCGAATGCAAGATGAAAGAATGACGAAGAGGATGTATTTGTCTGAAAGAGGAGGTGTGAGGAAGCGCGGACGGCCAAGAACCACGTGGCTTGAGCACGTGGATCAAATCTTAAAGGACGGCCGCGTGTTGAGTAAGAGAAATCGGCGAACGTGTATGAGAAACTGGATGAATGTGGAGGAAGCAAAAGAAGTTTGTAAGGATAGATCTATATGGCGTTCCGTTCTCTTTGCCTACCCCTCCTGGGACACGGCGTGAGGGTATAGACAGATAGATAGATTCATCTCAACTTCTCATTCAGTAGGTGACCGACAGCATGAAATTTAATATCGACTGTCGAGTTCTATAACTCAACAAAGTCGAAATGTCATACATTCGAGAAATCGCCATTTTTGTAATGTTTGTATATTTATTCATATTATGCTTTAAAAATCCAACATAAAGTGAAATAATCGCACTGTTAAAGGCATTACGTTGTCTTTGTTCCGTTCAATAGTTAAAAAATTCGAAAAAAATGTTTAAAGAATCGAAAAAAGATACACATTTTTTTTATCATTGCTAAATTTTTAATATATTTTTATTTTATTTTACTTTATAGAGACACTCACAGAAAACTAATAACACAATACATAAATTACAAACATACAATAAGATCTGGCCAGTTCCCCAATTAAGAGCGTCTACAGCATGCACAATCAGAGAATTCAATTAAAGCGTGATTCAATATAATGCCACGATAATGATAGTCTCTATATAGACAATCCTACCAATGCACATCATCGCATTTTTCTTAGGTAAACTGTTCTGTTGATTCTGCTATATGAATGATGATGTGCAAGAAGAATAAAAGAAATTAACAAACAAAATATATAATAAACATAAATATACAGGGAACCGTGTATTTTTTATAGTTATTTGTTTGTGGAATCGAAAGAGTGGAATTGATTACATCTATTACTAATTAAAACAATATTTTGAATATTTCGACATGTTGAGTTGTGAAATTAGAAAGTCGATAATATGTTCTGTATTCAATTTTTAGTAAACATTTGTTTGTATGTGCAGTTGACTGCAAGTTTATGTGGGGGATACGAATGATTGATGAAATCTAAATTAATTGTGACGCATGGTTTTTGGATGGCGGCTGAGTGAAATACTTTTTTATTTCTTTTATATATCACAAAATTACATTTATATTGAGTCTTCTTGGTAATGTCAATCTGTCTTGACGAAAGTTCTTGAGTATAATTATAATCATTTATGTGAAAAATAAACAACGTGTTGTTTTTATTTATTCTTGAATGTTTTTTCAAAACACAAAAGCACAAACTCACTAACAATTAAATTAATAAAAAAATGAGTATGCACTTAATTGTATACAATCATATTTTTAATAAACTATATTTATACGTTGAGAAAGATGTGTGATGTGATCGTGTGCATAAATAACAGTGCAATACGAGAGAAAAGTTGGTATAATAACAAAGACGAATGTAAATAAGTCACGATGGTTTGGGCATGTGGAAAGAATGAATGAGGACAGAATGACCAAGAAGATATATTTGGCCGGGAGGAATGGTGACCAGAGACGTGGTCATCCGAGGATAAAATGAAAAGATCATTTAAACCAAATCCTACAGGACGATTACGTGTTGAGCACATTAAACAAGATAGCATGCATAAGGAGTTGTATGACAGTGACGGAAGCGAAAGATGTATACAAGGATAGAAGGGAGTGAATCTCGATCCTTTCTGTCTACCCCGTATGTAGGTATCTATGAATTATTTAAAATAAATGAATGAACAATGTAGATGCAGCAAGTCTAGGATTAAAGATGGTGCAAAATCGAAAAGCGGAATTTTAATATGTTCAACGACAGACATAAAATAGATGGAAAGAAGAAAAAATAATCAATAAAACAATATACGGTAATATTGGAAATACGAACGTAAAATTTCCATTACAAAAAATATTTTTATACATCTGGAATTGAATCACTGTATTTTCACATTGAAGAGATAATTTTATAATTCTCAGAATGAACTTAACAGAAATTCAGGGTCTTTAGAAAAATCTCGGTTGGTACATTATAATCAAAAGATTTCCATCGCAAATAATATAAAATTAATAACACTTTGTAAGCTTCTTACGATTGTATACGTAAATAACAGCTTGCTTATTTTTATTGAAACTTTATTTTTCAATACTGAATATAATAGACACACGTCACAACGATTATTTTTGCATACTTATTTAAAATACAGATAAACAAATTTTATAACAAAATAAAGTCTATAGAAATATTTATAAGTTAACAAAAGTTTATAAACATTTATTAACTTAACCATTTGTAAAGTTTATTTAATATGTGGAGCACCTGGCAAAGTAATGGTTTCTCAGATTTTTACGTAAGCTTTTCAGTGTTCTGTTAAATGAAAATAATCGAAAAAATAAAGAAATTTTACATCTTAAATTCAGCGACAGGGTATGCCAAGAAATCTGAATGTCTTAATATGTTGTTGTCACGGAGAGGACAACTTGCACGTTTATTACATGCAGCTGATCGGCTGGCTACCCCACTTGTGTTATAACGACCTCACAATATTTTTATAGAAAAAAACTGCGTTTTTTTGGACTATTAAAAAAATTAGAATATGTATTCATAATTTCTTCACATAATTTATTAACTTTAGAATAGGGCCTGTCTCCTACCTGTAATGTGATTAAGTTTTCTTTTATACTGAACAATTGGGTTAATAACAGTCAATTGTTTTTGTCTTGAAGAGGCTGTTATATATAAAGAAAATGTTACACTGTTTTGAGAAAGATAGATAGAATAGATTTTGAATAAATATATCAGATATCAGCAAATATTTAATACATTCTATATAATTCATAAATTCTGAAACGAAATTCGAAACTCCTTTTTGAAAAGAAAAAAGATACAAGTTAATTTTCACTACAGCGTGCTTAATTAAGTTGTAAAGATTATTGAACTTAAACTATCAAGGGTAGCTACTATGTGAAAACGGATATGGAAAACTTACAAACTTTCAGAATGAGAAATATACTTGAGGGAGTTTGAAAGTTAAACTTTCCACAAGCTGTGTGAAAGGCGATATGAGATTTTACAGTTTTTGGGTTAGACTCAATTCCTTGGAGTAAACATAATTCAAACTCATATTGTTTAAATTAACAAATTACGAGATTAACAGGTCCCGGGTTCGATTCCTGAACAAAACTGAAATATGGACTTTTTGAAGTTGTACTGGATTATGGTATAATTGTACATTTTCAATGCATCGTATTCGTTATATGGAAGATGTCTTAGAAATTCTAAAGCATATGAGTTTCTAGACATGGTTTATAAATTTTTACAGATTCATTTTTTTAGTACGTGTAAGCTTTTAAGAATTATCCAACAAAAGGTAGCACGTGAGAAATTTATAAATGGATATGTCTGATTTTGATCCTAAGCCGTTCATAAATGTAACCCGTTACAATGGTTAATTGTGAATTAAAAAATCTCAAAAATTAAATGCTTTGTATGTAGGCATATTTAATTTTATTTGGTCAATTTACGTGGTAAGATGGATGAAATTTTTACAAAGAGACAATTTCATCACTCCAAATCATCTCAATATTTTATATTCTGTATAATTTAGTGATTCCTGGCCCGTAGACAAACCGTACTTAGCGATCGGCTACTGGAGAACTTTTCGACATTCTACCTACATGTACCGTATAATTATGCGTTATTGTTGCAGTGATTGACGAAAATTCGTTTGTAGTCGATCGCCAAGTGCGTGTTTGTCTAGGGGCTCTGTTGCATAGTGATCATGTTGAAAAAGAATAAATTAATAAAAAATGAAGAAAGATAAATAATTTATCATTCCAAATTTCTGTTTTGATATGGTTTATTAGATAAATTCAAAAAAAGTCACTTTTATTCAAACTCAAAGCTGATCCCAAGATTATTAGATTCAATATTTTCATTAATTTGTCAAAGAAATTATTTGAGATTCCTTTAAAATGGTAATGTATGTTTATCTGAAGTAGATTTTTTACGTTTATTTTCTTTTTATTTATAAATATTTTTTTCTGAATGAGAAAAACTTTCATAACTTAATGTTAATATTGCAAAAATAATATTTTTACTGTAAGTAAGGTTCTCATAGGATTTCAGAAAATACGGAGAGCACGAACTTTGCCTTAAAAATAGTAATTATTCTGAGTTCGCGAATCATATTATTGAATTTGATCACAATAAAAACAAATAGTTCTTTCAAATATACAAATATAAATAATTATTTTAAACTATGTTCTTTGGAAACATTAGAAATAAATAAAGCTTTACATTCAAACGTAAATATTGTAAATAAAGTAATAAATCATTATAAATCACCTCTTCTCACAATGTTTACAATGCCTAATCCTTAACAAGTGCAGCTATTGTTTTCAATTATTTTGTTTTTGTAGATGTTTTAACAAAAATATTAGTCAGTATTATATCGATCGTCAATGGTATAGGTTTACCGAAATCGATCGCGATTTAAATAATCAAGTAACGGATGTGCATTGTAGAATACTTCAAAAACATTCAAAATGTCTCGTAACTGTTACATAGTTAATCCTTCTAAAATAACTGAGAAATACCGAGACTACAGAATGTCCGACAACTCATTCCTAACATAAAACATTCTTTACTATGACATTTAAATAGTGCTCTCTGTAAACTGATATCTTCTCCTCTTCTCCAGATTTCTCCAACGTTTAGAATCACCTCTGCAAAGGCATCTATATCCTGTCCCGATCGAAAGATTTTCTTCCATACGTTCCACTTAGTCTAGTGCAGGCGTCGGCAAACTATGGCACGCGTGCCAGGCTTGGCACGCGATGGGGTTCTGAATGGCACTCTACAAAGTAATCAGGGACAAGGTTCGCATTAAAAAAAATAATTTATGTTAGAATTTTATGTTATTTTTTTAATAAATATGTTTAAAAGATAAATTTGATATAAAATTCTTCTCCTCTAGAACCCCATTATATAATTTAGAATTAAGGCGGCACCCTGAATCATATTGGTAGAGTGGCTTGACACACCACAGCTAAAAGGTTGCCGACCCCTGGTCTAGTGTCTTATATTGTGCAGCCATGAGACCTGTCCTCTGCCAGGACCTCGTAATGCTTTAATCTTTCCTATGAATATGAGATGGAGGAGGAAGTTTATTTCTTTGCAGAATATGACCCAGTTATGCAATTCTTTAGACCTTAATGTCGGTTAGCAATTGCCTGTTGCAGTTTGCGCTTCTCAGCATTTCCAAGTTGGCGACTAGATCCGTCCATAATAATCCGTATATTTTTTAGATAAAATATCACGGATTTTAAACAAGTGGACTATATGAGAACAAACTGTTAATATCGTATATGCAGGTAAATTTTCATTTCAAAAACTAAGACACGAACTCAATAATTCCATGTTACAAAAATTATTCTACATTCTGTATTATTGGTAGTGATGTGAGAAGAGAAAATTCTCCAAAGAAATTTCTCGAGAACGAGAAATTTCTCCGAGAATTTCTCCTCTGATGGAAGAGAAATTTCTCTTCATAATTTTTCTTAGTGGTATTATGATCTTTCGCCCAGTACACTTCGCAGCCAACCTGATTGATCTAAAAATTTGTGGGGCTGATTAAGACCCAAATCAGAGGTTATTAACACTTTTTTCCATGTACGTATCTGCAATTTTTTTTAACTTAAATATGGGCACGTGGGGTGTCAAACATCAAGATTTTTTTATCAGTTATTAGCACTTTTTTCTCTGTACGTACATAACATTTTTTTGTTTCCATAATTAATTGTAGCCATATCGGTGATAAATTGTCTCAACATTTGTTTATTGTTATTGATTGATTGAATAAAGTATTTATTAAAAATTTATAAGTAAAAGTACTTGGGAGTTTAAATTTAAAACTCCAAAGTATTTTTACTTAATAATGGAGTTTTACTCTTTAGTGAAAATAAAATCAGTGAAAGTATTTATTATCATTATACTGTTAAATAAAAAATAAAAAAAAATTCTCCGAAAATTTTCTGCTGAAAAATTATTTCTTGAGAATTCCACAATAATAATAATAATAACTAGACAACTTATTTATGATGCGCCGTTTTGTGGAGAAACCACCGCAAGGGCCCATTTAAGAATCATAACACCTCCCGAACAATAGGGTCTTTAACCTCGTCTTGAACACCTCCACACTCTCCAGAGTTCGCATCTCAAAAACACTAATTATTGGCATAATTATCGCCAATATGAAGTTGACCTCTACATTATTTATATGTGACAACTCATTAATACCTGCTTTTACAACATGCACGAAAATATAAAGAAAAGTATGAGATCTCTATTTTGTTTCGGATACATCATGAACATTTCATTTTCAGCACTAATATAGATTTTTTGTACAAATTTATCATACATAACCAATGTAAATAAATAGTATATCGGATGTTCTTTTGTACAATACCACCAGGAAGCCATCACGACTGGGCGGATGTGTTTTTTTTCAATGCGCTGAAAAGATGTTTCGTTACAGTAATATTCAAGAAGAGTCCCAGAGGATGTTCAATATAAAATCTGCACGAAATATACACAAACTGAGAGATTCAGATAAAAAAAGATCCAACTCATATTTATTGAAATAATTAAACTTGCAATATCGTTCATTATTCAAAATAAATTTGTACAGCTATAGAGTGTATCATTTCCTGTTAGCAAAAACAAAAAATTGTGCTTTTCCAATAAAACAGTGGAAAATTTATAGTTTTAAAACATGTATTCAGATAATGTAGGCAATTTTAAAAATTATACAAATTTTGAGAATTATATTAAAGAACTTGAATTCTTCTTTTAAGAGAAACTTGTTTAATACGCTAACCCATGCGAGTTCTTTGCGAATAATAATATTTAAAAACGAAATTAATAAAACATATATTTTATTCCACTATGTGATTTACTCCCGAGAGAGAAGTCTTTCGTATTATTAGGATATTGTCAATCTAATTACAAAATCAGTAAATCTAAAAAAAAAACTTACGTTGTTGTATAAGTTGTATGCATCTAAAAGAATTAGAATGCATTTTTAATTACAATAAAGGATATCCTAAATAATGTTAATACAAAATCTTGCTTGGTTATAACATTAGGACTGAATCAATATATCGTTTCAAAGTTTTTACTTGTACTTTAACAGTATGATTTAAAAAAAAATCACATTAGTATTATCCACTTTTCCTTGCACCATTTCAAAAACTTTCATTTCAAATACACATACACAAAGATTACACACGGAGTCATATTGATTTTGTGTCAAATAAATTGTCTTCCTATAATATCTGCAGAAGATTCTGAAATGTAATGAAAGAATGAATGGCTTTGTACTGAAATAATCTTGTACGCTTTCAGAGTTTACGGTCTGTGAGCATTTTATTTATGGGTATATTGTTGTAAGTATTGTCGTGCACTTAAAACATAATATATCAATACTATATCATATAAAGAATGTCTTTTGGAGAAAAAACTGTCAATAAGAAACTGAAAAAATCAAAGTTAATCTGTAAATGAAACAAAATGAATAGAAAAATTGAGAACCCATCCCTTATTGATAAGTCGAAAAATATTGTGAAAATATTTTTTAAAGTTAAATGTTTGAATTAAAAATCAGCATAAGAAGAGGCTGTTTTTGATTCGATCAGATCCAGCACATTTTTATTTTGTTGTTTTTCCGATACTCGAGGTTTGGAATATCTCCAAGTTTTAGTCAATGTAATACTACTGCAAAGAGAGTTATCAATTTTTCAATAGTTTTCTCATATCAGCTTCAGAATTATTCATTGCTACCTTAAAACACCATGTATGTAATTCGTACGTCATAATAAATTCTCAGTAAAAAACATACGCAAATAATTCCTTCGAAGAAGTTATATCTATCATTTCAGCGTCAAATAAATAGTGAATTCTTAAATATAAATTTATCCTTAATTATTGCTTATTAGAAGAATCATAAATATTATAATTTGTTATCGAGAGAAAGATAAAACAGAGCAGAAACATTTATTTATTACTAGTTTATTATTTATTATTAAACTTATTACTAGTTCATTACTGTGTTTTTGTGATGTACTTATGTTTAATAATTCGAATATATATAAATAAATAAATAAATTCATTTCTAATATTAAGGTTCACACAGGCATATCAAACAAAATTATATAATAAAAATTATCCCCAGTCAAACTAGTAAAGAATCCACTCTTACCCATTATAAAACAACATTTATTGATAATATTTAACACCATGGATAAACTAAATGAAACGTTGGAAAAACTGTTAACAAAATTAGTTGAAGATAAGCAAACAAAATATGAAAATCCAAATTTGGGAAAAATTGCAGAGAAATTCATGATTGAAAAATTTACAGGCAGAAATACAAATGCATGCCAGTGGATGAAAGATTTTAATTTAGAATGTAAACGATTTCAAATCGAGGATGATATAAAAAAAATTGAAATATTAAAAGCCTTTTTGGAATACTCCTGTCAAGATTGGTACAGCTGTATGTTGATTAAACATACAGTGGAATCCAGATGGGAAGACTGGGAAAAAAGTTTTTGCGTGACTTTTGAAAACAAAGGATGGTCACCTATTAGATACGCTCTCGCTTTTAATTATCAAACAGGCCCGTTAATTGAGTATGCTTTAAAAAAAGAAAAACTATTGTTGAGAGTGAGAAAATCAATTGATACTGGAACACTTGTAGACCTCATAGCATTTGGACTACCAAATTATGTTGCTGATAAAATTGATAGAGAAGCTTTACAAGGAACGGAAGATCTATACAATGCATTAGGAAAATTAGAATATCTTGTTGGGAAGAATAAATATGTTAAAAAAAGGGTTTCATATCCTGACACTCAATTAAATAAAAATGAATACAAAAAACCATGCAAAATCTGTGCTAATGAGAAAAAAGGAAAACGTTACCATTCTGAAGAAAATTGCTGGTTTAAAAGTCAAAATTCTATTGTAACTGTAAATAATTCAGAATTGGAAATAGAATTGAATGAAAAGAATCCAAAAAACTAGATATGCCACCATTAATAAAAGTAAAGTTAATAATAAATGATGCTTTAAATGTTTCTGGAATTTATGATTCGGGTTCAAATGTATCATTAATTAATGCTAAATTATTAAAAATACAACAAAAACCAGATACAAGAGATATACAAATGGTTAACTTGAAAACTATTAATGGTGAGAAGAAAACTAAAGGTATGGTAACACTTAAAATAAAGATTTTCAATATTGAAAAGATTATGGATATTTTCATAATAGATAATGAAAATTTTAATTATGATTTTCTAATTGGATTGGATTGCATCAAAAACTTCAGATTAATACAAAATGAAGAATTAAAGATAATGCAATGTAATGATAAAAAAGAAAATTACATATTAAGTTTAAATGAAAGAGAAACTTCAAATATTCAAAATGTCGATATTCCTGATGTACTAGGTGACAAGAATAAAGAAGATGTTTTTCTACCCACTGAGGTATTACAACGAGAAAACAAACAATCAAACCAATGTAAAATAAATTTCAATGAACATATTAACTCAGATGGTTTTGAAATGTTTGTAAACCATCTAGATTTATATGAAAAATCACAAATCGATAAGTTGATAGAAAAATACAAATCAGTCTTTGCAAAAGATAAATATGACATAGGTACTGTGCGAGATTATGAGGCTCATATTGATTTAATGGTGGAAAAATACTGTTACAAACGTCCATATAGATGCACAGCTGAAGATAGAAAAGAAATAGAAGATCAAATATCACAACTATTAAAGAAGAATCTGATTGAGGAATCTTATAGCCCATTTGCTGCTCCAGTAACTCTGGCTTATAAAAAAGAAGATAACAAGAAAACAAGATTATGTATAGATTTCAGAGAATTGAATAAAATTGTCGTACCTCAATCACAACCATTTCCATTAATTGAGGATTTGATGGTGAAAACTGTAAACTGCAAATATTTTTCTACTTTTGATGTAAATTCAGCATTTTGGTCGATACCTTTGAAGATTGAAGATAGACACAAAACTGCATTTGTTACACAAGAAGGCCATTACCAATGGACGTGTCTTCCGTTTGGATTAAAGACTGCTCCAGCTATCTTCCAAAGAATATTGAGTAACATCATAAGGAAATACAAACTCTCTGATTTTGCAGTAAATTTTATAGACGATATTTTAATATTTTCGAAAACTTTTCAAGAACATATACTACATCTAACAAGACTACTGGAGGCAATAATAACAGAAGGTTTTAGACTAAAATTTTCCAAATGTACTTTTGCAAATAATTATGCCAAATATTTAGGTCACATAATACAAAATAATTCAGTAAGACCTCTGAAAGATTATTTAACCGCTGTGAAAAATTTTCCAATACCAGAAACAAGAAAAAATATACGTCAATTCTTAGGAAAAATAAATTTTCATCATAAATTTTTACCAAACAGCGCAATTATTCTGGACCCGTTACACAATTTATTACGAAAAGATGTGAAATTCATATGGTCCGACAAATGCCAGAAATCATTTGAAAAAATTAAAGAATTGCTGTGTTCAGAGCCAATCCTGAATATTTTTGACCCTGAATTACCAATATACATTTACACGGATGCTAGTATCAAAGGAGTGGGAGCAGTGTTGAAACAAGAAGATAAAAACGAAAACAGTAAGCCGGTTGCTTATTTTTCAAAAAAATTAACTGAAGCACAAAAAAAGAAGAAGGCAATTTATCTAGAATGTCTGGCAATAAAAGAAGCTGTGAAATATTGGCAACACTGGCTAATGGGAAAAGAATTTATAGTGTACTCAGATCATAAACCATTAGAAAATATGAACATCAAGGCCAGAACTGATGAGGAATTAGGGGATTTGATGTATTATTTATCTCAATATAATTTTAAGATAAAATATAACCCAGGAAGATTAAATCAAGAAGCAGACTGTTTAAGCAGAAATCCAGTACTAGAACCAAATGAAAATAATGACGATTTTATAAAAGTAGTAAATTTAGTAAACCTGCAAGATATAAAAAATGACCAACACATGAATATGGAACTACAAAATAGCAAATTTATATTGGAGAATGATATTTACTACAAAATGTATAAAAAAAGGAAAAAAATCATACTATCAGAAGAATATAGTAAAACAATAATAAAAGATGTCCATGATACCTACTGCCACATTGGAAGAACACAAATGATAAATAAAATAACACCATGCTATACTGCAAAGAATATCATCACAAACATTAAACAAATTTGCGATGAGTGTGAAATTTGTATAAAAAACAAATCAAGGAGGAAATCAAAATATGGTTTAATGTCACATTTAGGACCAGCTACACGCCCATTTGAAATTATATCTATTGATACCATAGGAGGGTTTGGAGGATCACGATCAACAAAAAAATATTTACATCTGCTGGTAGATCATTTCACGAGATATGCTTACATTCTCACATCGAAAAACCAAACCGCAAATGATTTTATTAAACTGATAAAAAATGTGACACAAAACTACAATATTGATATGGTACTAACAGACCAATATCCTGGCATAAATTCAAAAGAATTTAAAGAATTTCTAAAAATGGAAAACATAAGAATAGTTTTCACTGCTGTGGATTCACCTTTTTCGAATGGGATCAATGAAAGGTTAAATCAAACCTTAGTAAATAAAATAAGATGTAAAATAAATGAAAGTGATAGGAAAACAGCATGGACTACTGTTGCACAGAAATGTGTAGAAAAATATAATGAAACAGAACACACAGTCACTAAGTTTGCTCCAAAATACCTTTTGGAAGGCGAAAATGTTAATATTTTACCACTAGAATTAAAATCAAAATTTACAAAAGAAGATTTGAATAGAGACAGAAAACTAGCCCTTGAAAATACAATAAAATCTCACAATTATAATAAGAATATATTCGACTTGCATAGGGAAGAATATAAATTGGAAGTGGGAGACAGAGTTTACGTAGAAAATGGAAATCGACTAAATAGGAAGAAAATGGATGAATTAAAGATTGGACCATACAAAATTTTAAAGAAAATTTCAAACTCAATCTATGAAGTTGATACCGGACACAAGAAAACAGAGTCAAATTTCTACCACATTACGAAACTTTTTCCAGTATTTGTTATTAAGTGAACAATTACGTACGTTTTCACTTGTAATTGTTTTTTTCTTGGAGGGGAGGTGTAAAGAAAACCACCTACCTACTCATAGGAGTGATTTCCTTTAGTTTATTTATTTGAATTTAGAATTTTCGTTTTGACAGTTGGTAAAGTAATTTTGTTTGTAATTTTGTGTTAGTTTTGAAAGACCTGAAGTAAAGACTTTAAATGTTGTTTTTTTGATATTATTTCAGGTAATTGTTTTATTATTGTTTATTTTATTTTTAGTAATATTTAGTTTCTTTAGTTTAAATAATGTTTTTAATAAATTTTTGATATTATTTCAGAAAAACACTGATTGCTTTATTTCAAGTATAAACATCCATTATATACAAATAACAATTTATTATAGATACTTATTTACGTTTACGTGATGAATTTGTTTTTTTTTTATATATTTTCTATTTAAATTAGTTCCTTCTATTATTATGTGAGTATAATTTTCTATAAGCTTATGAAGGTGGATAAAACAAATTGCCAAAAACTTGTCGGAAAGTTTGTAACAACAGCCATTATTTAATATTATGCGAAAATAATAATACCATGTAACGGAATCGAGGAAATATTTCGTATGTTTAAAGGTTAAATAGATACAGAATTAAAAGTTTCAATATTTTTTCAGGATTCCATAATCACATATTATGTATACCTTAAGATACATCACCATTAGGTAGATAAAGACAAAAGTTCTTGGATAATATCTACTGGGATCTGGAGAAACTTAATACTACGTAGAAGCGAATGGTAACCCACAGCACAAGATCGAAAGGTTTAAAAACTTTGTTTTGGAGGCTAAAGCTCTGCAAAAGCTGAAAGATCTGAAGTACATAAATATTTATTTAACTATCACATTAACAAGATTTTTACATGTTTTTTGAATATTTATTTATTTAATCAGGAATGTTGATTTGGTCAGGTCTAATAAAGTGTGTCTACAGCATGCACATCTCAGATTGTGTAAACAAAAGAATAAAAAAAAAACGGCGCCCATTCAATGCAAATCTAGTATAAATAAACTGGACCCACACCACGCACCATCGATCCTGTCGAACAGTCAGTACAACTTTATTTTTTACAGTATTTAGCACAAGTCTGTACAATAATAATTTACATTTAATTCTGAAATTTTATTTCTTTAAATATCTATTTATTACTTAGGAATTAATTATCTATTTATTTACTTAGGAATATTAACGGCTTTCGCCTTTTATATGTTGACAAACACAAAAATAATAACAACAAGTATATCCAAAATAATAAAAAGTAATTAATTAAAATAAAAAGTAAAAACAAAAAAATAATAATAGTATTGAATTATAAGATATGACCCTTTATATGCCAGCGAGTGATATTCTCTGAATATTTCCATGTATCCTATTATTGAATTCTACAAAAGTTTCAAATGATTTTGAATTAATGTGCTTTAAAGTCTATTATGAGATGATGCGGCGACAAAACTTTTAATTGAATACAGACAACACAGCGTCGATACAATTAAACTTCGGATTAGACAATCTATACAAGTAATTTATTATAAAAGATACAACATCAAACTATTCGCGGAATTTACTCGCAAACAAAACAAAGTTAAACTGAAGCTTACACATATTTTTGTACACAAAGATGAAATGAGGAACTTCAATTAATTTTATACATGGAAAACTAACTGAAAAAAGTTCTTTTAGTTGGTTTGATATTTAAATTACGCTGGAAATATAGTTGTGTAGCCTTTCGCCAGACAGCGTACAAATCATAGCATAAAAATATATAAAAAAACATGCATGAAACAGTAGACACTTACGTCCTAAGGTTCTATATGTTTGGTCACGTGCAAAACGGAAGATAATTTTAGCATTTCTCCGGATGAAATTGGCTTAGTACAGAAGAGATAATCCTTATGTCAAGCCCGAATTAATAAATAATCAATTACAGTTAAAATCGAAGATTAAAATATTTTCTATAAGAAATTCTACCACATAAGGCTTTTAAGAATGATGGAATTTCGGTAACAAAATAAATAAAACAAATGTTTTATTAAAGAGAGAGACATCTTTCGGACTCATCAGACGAAAACGTCTCTATGGTTAATTAATCGAATAGTAGAATAAAACATTTGCTTTATTTATTTCGCTATGGAATTCTTCTATTTAAACACCGACATAGTGAAAGAAATCTCAGTAATAAAATAATAGAAAAAAGGAAGTATTTAATGAGTGACTTTTTAAATTTGATAGTGAATAAACAACAAAATTGTAAGTATCACATAATATTATGTTAAAAATGTTTGTTTTAATTACTCACCCACTGATGTCCACAACATATAAATACATTGCGACTTTTAAACGGGCACTTCATTGACTTACCTGTAAAGAAAGAAAAAAAAAGGAATTATAGTTTGATACAATTTATTCACTTGAAAATATAAAACTTTACAATTATTAAATAAATCTGTACAAATAAAACTGAGCTGTATAACGAAAAAAAGAAGAAGTTGGTGTGTGACGTGACCTATAATGCAAAGTTTCTTTAAGTTTCATGTGACTAGTGCATATCAAGGTCACTGTGGATTATTTTTCATCTCAATATCAGTTATTTAATAATTTTTTTACACGTTCAATAATAATATTAATTCTTCAGCTTAACCACTCGCCCTTCAACGTTTTTCCAGGGAGAAAAGGGCAGAAACTAGTCTCCTCTATATAGAGTGTTTCTGCGTCGATTGAATTACATTTTTCCATGATATTTCCGAAGCTCTGACGTATATTCATAGGTTTTCAAATAAAAAAACATCCATATCATTGGATATTGTGGATTAAAGAACAAAAAATAAATAAAATAACTAAATTTATTAAAATGTCTGAAAATACATATAAAGCCAACAGAATGCAATAACAATAAATTTGAAATATTGATGATGAATGCCATAATATCAGACATAAAACATCAGCTGATATCAAATTCATTTGGAATATGAATATTAATAAAACCTACTGCGTATTTCACATCAATAAATTATTATTATTTTATTGAGGATCAATGTCCTCCATAAACAGTAACAAAATGAAGATGGACGCATATCACCAACAGTCAAAGCCCTCGATAATATAATGATTTATTACCAGCAATAAACTAGGTAGACACGTATTCAAAAAAGGAGAGAAACATTCAAACAGAAACATGTACAAAATCGAAATGTAAAATATATTATATCTAAAGATGTAGTTTTCGGTTAATAATGGAACTTTACTTTTTTTTCTGGAAGCTTTTGAGTATTACAAAAGGCAAGTATTCGTTAATTTCACACTTAAGAAATATTTTTGATCCAGCAGTGATGAGCTGGGAATGCCACATATCTTAAATTTCTTATTTTTATGGCACAAAGAAGACAGCCCACATGTTTCTTATATGCAGTTTACTGGACACCCGACTTGTGAGAGATACCGTGATAATATAGACAGATAATATTAAAAGCTCATAAAAAGTTTGCGGTCTGCCTCAAAGTCAGGTTAGAATGGCATTTTTTTTTTAAATTATTTTCAGACATGAATAAATGGGCTGGACATGTGGCAAGGCAAAGGGTGACGAGTGGACTTCCAGAATTCTTGAATGGAGGCCGTAGGAGGACAAAAGTCAGTTGGAAGACCCCAAAAAAGATGGGTTGATGATATTGTCCAGGTGGTGAGAAAACAGTGGTGTGTTGCTCGAGATCGAAAATTGTAGAAAAGTTTTGAAGAGGCTTATATTCAGTAGTGGAGAAAAGAAGGCTAGCAGTAATTAAGTATGAATAAATGGGTACACACAAAAAACTAAGAATGTTTAAGTAAAGCAGCCAGTGGAATCCATATTTGATACAACCGTGATTTCTTATAAATTCCAAATAGCTGTTTTTTTATTTGACATATGAAGAAACGTAAAATTCTACGTGATATGTTAAGACAAAGGCTAATTGTTATAGTGATTTTAAGTAGCAGACTACAAACACAGACTTGGTTTTCAGGGTACGGATAATACTTCATATTTTTATTTCTTCACAGTCACGCCTTTTGAATAATGAGCGCACAATATGATGCGGCTGTTTCTTGGCGTAATCTCCTTGTCCATTTTATGAGGTCAACAGCTGTACACGCACTGAAGATATAAAAAACTATATCTACACTTCGTATAACCTTTCATAAAAATGTAAGAATACACCAACGTACAAAAACGTTAACTTTTATTATGTCTATAGCGCAAATATCATGTTGCAGATACATAAAAGAAACATATTTTTATTGTAAACTTTAATGCTTTTTTTTAAGCTTAAGTTTTATGCTTTTTGTAAACAAATGTACAAGCATCTTTCAAGAGTTTGAAAAAAAAAATCTGTGTGCGAAAAGAAAAAGCGGATGAGTCGACTTATCCTCATCTTTCAAGAGTTAAAAAATATTTGAATACTTAGCAAAGAAGCATGACAAAAGAGTCTTAAATTTTCAATTCCAAGATTTCTGGGCTGCATTTTCTTGCAGCCACCCTGTTCCACCATTGCGTCACAAATGTAGTGCCAAGTTTCTGTAGATTTGGAGTGTATGTGGGAAAACAGAATATACTATTTATATCAAAATCATATTGTTTGTAATAAAAGTATAAAATATATATGTATTTAGTAAAAGTGCACACGAAATGAAAGCACGTTCCATTAACCTTCATGTGAATCTCTCTAAGGTTTAATACCTCTTTGCTTCCATAGTCATAAAATCCTGCCATTACGTGATTTCAGTTAAATGTCAATTCCTCAATGATTTATTTTCACGAACTATTTACTATCTAGAAGGAAATGTTATCACTGTTAACTAATAAAATTTACAGCTCGAGGTAAGTAAAGATAATTCTGAGATTCAATACTAGGGATACCTACGTGTTATTCTTCTTTTTATACATACATATGATTACACTTTCATCTGATCACAAGTGAAGTAGCCAGCGGAACAACTGCTTGTAATAAAAATGCAAATAGTTCTCACCGTGCCAATAAAAATTAAGACATTCGGCATTGCTGGCATACCTCATCGCTGAACTGAAGATTGTAAATGTCTTAAAATGCGATATTTTACGAATTTCTATATTTAACAGCACACTCGAAAACTTATTGAAAAGAGTTGGTGGCCTCTTTTATTGGAGGTTCCACGAGATAAGTTCATTATAGTTGCATTAAGTTTAAGTCAAGTTTACGGAATAAGCACTTAATTATTAACATGTGTTTAACAACCTGGATAGAATGAGGAGTAGATAGTAATAATGAAGAAAATAAGCAGGTGGAAAGATGTTAATTTGAAAACAGTAGAAGCATGGTTTATTTTTCTCATGTTGCAGAATTTAATGAAGATGAGTACGAAACGCAAGACTATTCTCGAAGCAGAACTTATCTTGTAAATAAGAAACGTCACATCACTGTCTCAATTATACCATCACGAGTTTTTTTTTACAAACCAGAGGAATGAACTCGTGTAGTAAATTTTCAAATTATCTGTGCCATTAAAGAAAGACTTTCGTTATCGGTGCCATGCCTCATCTCTGAATACTAGTACAAGATGCAAGGTATAAGTTTAACACGTAATGTTTAAGAAAACCTTATTACTTTCAGGGCACTCGACAAATTTCAGGAATAACCATGTAATTTTCATGTTTATATTTATTGTTAAAAATAAGCATACGTATTTTTTATTGTTAGTTTGCTCTCTTGAAAACAGTTCTCTTGAAAATGTCAATATATCTACATTGACGAAAGCGTTCGAGACTTGAAATAAATCTAATTGAAAAGTTAACTGTGTTGTAATTAAAGTAGAATATCATCAGTATGAATTTTCACTCTGTGAATGTACAAACCTTAGAGTTCTTAATTTAAGTTAGAATCAATTTAGAATAGGGGGTAATATTGAAATTTGTTTCACAAATTAAAGAAACGATCCTACTTAAGGGATTTAAAATCTAATTTTAAACCAAATTATGTCTTATTGTCTGCAAAAACCCGGAGGTCATTTGTTAAACAGATTATTCGGGATGTTGTTATCCATATACATACTTTGTAGTTGTAGTTTTACTAAAATACTTACTATTGCCTACTAGATACGACAAACCACCCTTATTTCTCCCTTTCTCTCTCTCTCTCTAGATCTCTCTGTCGTCATCGCAAATCTACCAAACACCACCTTGAGGGTAATGCGAAGGATTTCGATCGCTTTAATAATCTCAATTACAGTAGATCTCTGAATTACGAAGGCGTTCCTTCAGAAAAAAAACTCTTAGAATCAAACCAATTTTCTGTCGTAGCTACTCCTGTCTTGTTGAATTAGCTTGTGTACTTTACATACAAATATTTGTTTACATGTAAAAGGCGGACGCCGTATATGGAAATAAAATAAAAAATAAAATGAAATATACCTTCATGCAATTTTCCACAAAAGGAATATTTTAGGAAGTGCGAAAATTGATTTTTCAAATGTTGATAAAAGCCTCATAAACGCACATCTTTAAATATAAAAAGCATACTGTTTTTCTAATTTTCTGTACTATTTCTTTTACCTTTTTTTTGTAAAAGTCCCTATTAAAAGATTGAAACTATTCTCATTTAGATGCAAAACAATATTCAGAAAGACAAGAAATGGATGAAGCTCGTAGTTCTATGGTGTACTGTATTAATACTAACATCTGTTACTATGTCTTTTGTTCGGTGCTTGTTATACAGTATATAGTACTCCCCACATAATAACATTATACACATACGACAAACATGGGTCAATGAAACAGCTAGATCAAGAATTGATTGACATTGCTATGTTTTATGCCCAACCTTCCTTCTTAAATATAACAACAGAACAAACAATAATATACCGTAGTACGTTGATAATATTATGAGTGACTTAGTATAGGAATAAGACAAATCCATTTATATTAAAAAATCAGTAGAGATAAAAAAGCTAAAAACACATTGAGACTCTTCGAACTTAGAAACTCTTACTTGAGACTCTTCGAATATGCAGGCAATAAAGCTGAATGTGTCTAGATTACCGGCAAGAGACCAAGAGGAAGGCCAAAGCGCAGTTGGCGTGAAGTAGTGAGACAAGACATACAGAACTGCGATGTTTCCTATGATGTAACACTTAACAGAACCAAGAGGCGAAACAAGACGAGAAAGGTATACCCCACCACCATGTGGGACTAATAATTGCCCAAGGAGAAGAAGAAGACTTGAGACTCTTCGAACTTTGAAACTCTTATGGTTAATGCCATAATTATTAACGTCTTCATTGAAGGATGAACTATGATCCGACAGTAAATTGTGTTCTCTTTTTTATTTGACATCTAATTCATCGTCCGTATTGGTCAGTTTGGAGATAGACATTTTGGTTTGTGATGTGTGATGTATTTGACTGATATTGATACAAAATATTTGTTTCGCTATTTTTCACATAAATTACACAGAATTCAATAATTTATTTTTGAATGCACTTTAATACTAATAAAAACGTCTTGTGCATTAATTTAGTTTAAAAAATAAAGTTTTGAAACTACTACTATACCCTCACGCCGTGTCCCAGGAGAGGTAGGCGGAGAGAACAGAACGCCGTATAATCTATCCTTACAAATTTCTTTCGCTTCCTCCACATTCATCCATTTTCTCATACATGCACGCCGATTTCTCTTAGGTACTCAACACGCGGCCGTTCTTTAGAATTTGATCCACGTGATCAAGACACGTGGTTCTTGGACGTACGCGCTTCTTCACACCCCATGTTTCAGATAAATACATCCTCTTTGTTATTCTTTCATCTTGCATTCGATCAACATAACCAAACCATTGCAACTTGTTTACAAGCATTCTGTCCGCAATACTATTCTCGCATCCGCTCATTCTCCTGACATCCTCACTCTGATATTTTCGCTATATCTCACATCGTTTTACCAACCATTAGTTTTGTTTCAGTTTCAAAAACATAATTTTTGGATTAGACCGACTTCGATACTAACCGACTCCTACTCATATAACGAAGTCTACATCATATTATACTATTATATCGTTATATACGACACACACCACTATTTTCTGTTTCTGTACTGAAATACTCTGTACTAGATATAATCGTATAGGTACACTATTGAGGATTTGATGAATACACCAACGCAAAATAAGTGGCGTTCGTTTCAAGCTTATGAATTAGATTTGTTCTCGTTACACCACCTGCATATTTTGTGAATATACAATGAATGTAATAATATACAGGTATTATATTTCAGATTATTTATTTATAAAAATACAAACGGCTTACGCCTACATAGTGAACATATTACATTATACTATATAACATTATATGTTTTATTGAATCACATTACAATATATTACAATTAGTTTATGTTTCATAATTATTTTTCGTACAATACCTTCTTGTACAATTACTTAAGTATGCAAGCGAGATATGGACGTGGTTGAAGAAGGACGAAAGTGGAATAAATGCAGTAGAGATGCGATCGATAAGAATGGTTGGTAAAACGATGTATGATAGAGGGAAGAATGGGGATATTAGAAAAATGAGCGGATGCAAGAAGAGTGTTGTGGACAGAATGCACGTGAATAAGCTACGGTGGTTTGGACATGTTGAACGAATGAACGAGGTAAGAATGACAAAGAGGATATACTTGTCTGAATGAAAGAGTATGAGGAAGCGCGGGCGTCCGACCACAACGTGGCTTGATCACGTGGATCGAGTTCTTAAGGACGGCTGTGTGTTCGGCCACGTACAGCTCATTGCATGGGGACCTGTACATGGCGGAGGATCGTTTGAGGTGGAGATAGATGGTTAATAGAACGAGGCACGATGGTCACGATCTTCAGAATTGAGGGACCGATGGAGATGATGATGACGATATTGTATTTGGGTTGATTGGAAGATGTTGTATTATGGCAAAACAGCCCTTAATTGCACATTTTCGGTTCAACGTTTTTCAACAAAACAAAAATTATACTAATAAAGCTTGAATTTGAATGGACATTTTTTATTGCTGAAACCTTTAATAAAATATGACTGAAATGACTTATAGATGCATAGATATTCAGGCAATATGCACAGAAATTTATATTTTTTTTAATCTGATAAAAATAAATATCACGAATTCATGCCATAAATAACAGTTCTCATTTATAATACAAATATACTATTATAAATTTATGATTCAATTTGCAATCTTTCAAAGAAAGAATCTGAGTTGAACGATACAAAAATGAAATACTGCACACTCCTCATTAAGCAATTTATTTATCGGTGAACTTGGCCACAGAAGAATAAATAACACTCTGCAATATACGATATTTTTCTTTATAATTTATTTCATCCAATAAGCATTTATTAATTTCTTTTGTGTCTCGTTGTTTCAGTATAAATGAAACCTAAGAGCAATTTTATTTTCTACTGTGACAATATTGAAGGGCGATTTGTCAATTTTCTTAATTTAACGGTTGACTTAAGTGGTTTTGAAATGTTCTTTCTTCACTTGATATAATAATAAATGTTGGAACTTAAGGATTAGATTTACTAGAATATTATTGATTGAGTTAAAGTTTATTCATTCATTATTTCGTTAGAAGCCTCCTGGAGGTAGAGTATTGTGCACAAGAGGTAGCGATTCGATTTAGATGCCAGCAAACTCCCCTTTCACACGACACAAGCTTTTAGCTTACTGGGAAAGTTGTATAAAGCTGTATTTGGGTTTGGGTTATTCATTCTTTACTGTAAAATGATCACAATACATACAATTTTATAGAGAAATGCATTTAAATCACTATCAATATACAGAGGTTCGAGTTCATCGCAAAAGCAAAGGCAAAATTTATATTGTAGGACTCAAAAATCATAAATGGTTTAAATTTAACTACTTTTAATAACAAAGTGACCTGGTTTTGTTTTTTTATATAGTTTTTTTTTATTCAGTTTTTTTGCGTTTAATGCAAGCAAAATATTATAAAATTACAAGTGAATGTTAAATCGTTATTGAAAATCAGGATAACAAAATATATGAAGTCCCAAACTAAGAATTATAAATTTCGTATTTTGTGTCCTAACGCGACGATAAACATATAAAATACACCAAACATATTCTAAAAGTATCAACCAGATCCAGAACAATTGGACAAAAATCATTTATCATTTTGCGCTGGCTGGTAACTGAGCCCAGGACCTCGTGGCAAGAGAGTTACCTCTGCGACACATCGGCCGTCAATGATATAGCTAAATACATATTGAACTTTAAGCACGAGTTCCTCTTCAAACAACCTTGTTAAACTTAATAAATTTTATTTGATTCAAAATCGAAAAGTTTTTATGTTACTAACGGTTCCGAGCGACATGATATTTTGCACGTAGGACACATAAGCCAAAATAATCAATTTGAGATGTAAGTAATTTGGATGCGAATAAACAAAATCTTAGAATTTTCATAAAAAAATATTATCAACCTACTACAACTCCAGAAATCTCATATTACCTAGATATCATACACGTATGTTATTAAAACTTATACCATACACACACTTTTATATGGCATACGTGAGTGGATTAACCCAAAATTATTTACATAAATTGGGTAAGCCGTACAATTATTATTGAACAAATAACTTATGATTAAAAAATATGAAACCACGCTTTTAAAACTTTCTTTTCTTGTTTCTGATTGACCAAAAACTTTTATATCATTTCGAAAGAACAGTGACCAAATAGCTTTTAAACAATTGAATAACACTTATCTTTACACTTAATATGATAAGTTAGATGAAAAAAATATATATTGACAAAATCGTCCTGTAAAAGGCAGATTCGAAAAACATCAAACTTCTCAATTCAGCAATGGAGTAAAAAAACCCATGGTCATCATTAAGGGTTGCACCCTCTTTACTCATGGATGTTACAGAAATACAATGGTCATCACATGCAGTCAGCCCTATGATTTTAAGATTTTTTCCATTTGTATTATTTACTCGTGGAGCACCCGGTAAAGAATTGGTCTCCCACTCTTCTGCGTAAGTTTTCGAGTGTCCTGTAAAAGGCAGGTGTCCGAAAAAATTAAGACATTGTACATCTTAAATTCAGCGATGAGGTTTGCCACCCATCCTGAATGTCTTGATTTTATATTGGCACGAAGAGGACAGTTTGCATGTTTCTTGTATGCAGCTGATCTGCTGGCCACCCCACTTGTGGGATATGCCGTGATGGTATAGTATAGTAGTATAGTATAGTATTATTTACTGTGAAATCACATACATTACATAATATAAGATTGCCAGCAGATTAACTTTAAGTAATGAACAGGCTTACTGACCTCTCAATGCCATAGAAAATGTAAGATAATCAGAATGAGTTGCCCAACTCATTATTAGTGTTATATTAAAACTCAAATTCGTAGAACATAACGTCCAGCTACTGTACCGTTACCTCTACGTACACGTGCTCGAGGAAATTGTAATGTAATGTACATACGCAAGTAAAATGAAATCAGGTAGGGCTGTAGAACTTAACATAAAAATACACATGTACGTTGTTTCTTTGAGACTGTTACTATATACAGAAGAATTGCGATACTTAGCATCTGTATTAATAATGTAACATTTATTTTGCAAAGCATACTGCTTTTTATGGGTTTAATTCTAAAATACAAATTGGTAAAAAAAAAAAACCCAGATACCTCCTCGTCCTCGGCTAAGAACAATTCTTTCAATTTTTTTGTAAATTTTTGAGTGTCCCGTAAAAGGTATTCGTACCGTCATAAATTCAGCTATAAGGTGTGCCAGTCAGCCCGAATGTCTCATTATATTTATTTATTGGCACAGAAAGAACGGCTGGCATTACGTGCAGTTAGTCTACTGGCTACCTCACTTGTGGGAGAGGCCGTGGCAGTATAGATTGATAAAAATCGAACTTCAATAACCATAAAGAATAGACAACATTTTATCTTTCTCTTTTTATAAGTCAGACATAAGTTGCATGCTTGTTAAAGTTTATGATATTACGAGCGCCTTTGAAGCATTGTTTTACTCCTTTTTGTATGCAACCTTTGTACCACCAGAGTAGTGACCTCTTTGATGGCCTACAAACACATTTTCATACATCTTTTAATTTCATACGCTGTGCTGTGCCTTGTCGCATGCACAATGGAGGATATTTTTGATGCATCTCCACGTGACGTGCGTTTTGCATAGTACTGGAGATCAATTTAAATAGTTTTCTTCGTTTTGACAAGAAAAATAAATAAATACATCTTTAAATATTTGTCAACCATGAAAGTATTGACTAAAACATCTAGAATTATTTGGAATCAACACCAAATATCTTACATACATAATTATAAACTTTTTAGAGTATGCAATGATTTGAGACTCTACATCCCTTCATTTCTATCCTATATATTACTGGTTTCATAAACCTCCAGTGAGACGATCAACCAGTCTGATGCGATTCACAAAAATGATAACTTATCTTCATCTCTCTGGGCTGTATGAGGTTTTAATTTAGTTGGCAATCACTCTTTCAAAAACCTCCCTTTCCAGCACCAGTCAGAAGAGTTTCCACGTGCCTTATTCTAGCCTTGTCTTTTACCTTGCAAAGCCATGAGGTTTAACTTCAACAACCGGGATCACGTCGTCATTCAATCTATTCAACCAATAAGAGTTGAGTCGAAAAATAATAACACGAGTACGAAATCGTTCTAAAATAAATCTATGCTATGTATAAGGGGACGTAATCCATATGATAAAAATAACTTGGGTGAATTTAAGGTAAAAAGAACGAATAAGCGTATAGGAAAAAATGTAGAAAAACGTAATCAAGCAAAACATTAAACAGAAGGTTAATAACATACTTACACGTTTTCAGGCACAAAAAATGTTCAGGATTTAGCTTGTTCATGGTGGTATTATTAATTTATTACATTCACAAAGTTCAAAATAACGCAAATGTAAAAAAATATATTTTAAACATATTTAATACGAAGAATATGATAGAATAAAATAATGTATGCGGAGAAAAAAGATCTCACAGTTTTTTTGAGATCTTTTGAGCATGAAGCTATAGTTTGACAGCAAAATTGATGCACGTAGTTAGAATGAATATTTTGAAAAAATCAAAGAAGATAGAGTGACGAGAGTTATGAAAAGCTTAATAAAAGATCATTTTAATCGGATTTCTAAGAATAAACCTGTAAATGAAAAAATAAATAAAAAAAGTTCACGAGTATTTGCGCGATAAATAGTGTCATGAATAAAAAGCTAACTACAAAATAGTGTGGATTTTAAAACTCATATCTAACTAAGATTTCATTTAAAATTAATTAATTTTCATATATATAATAAGAAAGAAAGCAGAAAAGAGGTTACAAAATGTTTCAAACACAATATTATTTAGGTCTGATAAAAATTCCATGTGCCTATTTACTCCGCATACGCAACCAAGTAGCGAAATGTTCTTTAAGTATATTTTTATCGACGCAATCAGAAATGAAATGGTAAAGTTTTAATAAAATAAAACCAAATTGAATAAAATCATTTTTCTGCTACGAATTTCTATTTTTTATATGATCCAATTAGTAACTTTTTCCAGTCCAATTTTCAGAAAATGAGTTAATCAAATTAACCTTCTTGGTAATTATCGTAAGATTTTTCTATACTTAATTATTTGATATTCATCAATGAGCGCGTTTATCTTTTCTGATATTTAACTTCTTTTATTTATTTATACACACACGTCTTCTATTTATTTAAAACTTCTTTTATTTATGTATATTCTAACTGTCTAATTGTTACCATATTGATCATTTATGTATATTTATTAATATTGTGTAGTCTATATTAAGACATAAATTCATTATTTTTATTTACTTTTTGAAAACTTTTATTCGGTTTCAGTCTTTAAAATAGATATTATTTTTAGATTTGTTATCATTTTTATATGTTTTATGTGAAATAAGAGTAAGCGTAATGTATTTAAAAACTATTTGAACACTGTAAAAAGCGAAAGCCGTTTATTGCTTGAATACATAAATAACAAAATATCCTAAAAGAATAAGTTATGCAATTCAATGCACAGAGAGCAAGACAGAACTTCACCATTATGAGATGCAAAATGTTTTTTCTGTGGATCGGATGAATTTTTCCTTTTTGCATCAGTGAACGTTGTCTATGAACACCGAAAAATGATAACTTAAGCCAGCTTGAAGCCAATTCGTAAGCATATGGGCGTCTTTCTCACGTCATCCGATTAGATTTTGCACAATTTTACGTTCTACTAACATGATTTTCCAATCGATTAGTATGTCTAATCAGCAAATATTATACTTTGCCTCCAATGACTTTTATTCGGTTTAAACGTAATATAAATTGTAAAAAATATGTGAGTATAAAAGAATATAGTAGGTGAAATACTTTTAATAATGGAATAAGAATAATCCTTACCTGAACTTGTAATAATCCTTCACTAAGTTCAGAAAGAAATAAACTTAATATTTACAAATTAGTTCTCTTATTACAGCGAATAATCCACAAAAAAATGTCATGAAATTACTGCAGACAGCAAACACAAATACACGCAGTGGGCGATTTTAATGTAAAATAATTTATCGTTGATTCTCAGAACCAACTCCCTTGCTTTTTTCTTAAAAAAAAAACAACGATGAGAGCTATGATCCCTATAAAACTTGAATGAAATGAAATCATATATATATTATGTCAATTTTATATTTAGAAACGTAATAGATGATAAAAAACGAATCAATCTGAGCTAAACATAAAATATGTTTTTTTTAGATTTTTACGATAGTAGGTAGGTACGTTGTTGCTACGAGAACGGATGAAATAAAATCAAACACGATTGTGACAAATAAATAAATTGATCTCAAATTAAACCAACTTCTTGTGATTTTAATTAAAACTTCAATGACTTTTTATTTGGTGATGAGTTCACTGAACGTCTGAATTATTAAAAAAAAATATTTTTAGATGGCAACTCATTTACATAGGCGAAGTTACAATAGGTACTCGCAGCGTTTGACAATGCATTTTAAATTTCGAAGAATGACGTTCAAAATGAATTCTTTGAAACATCACAAACGAACAGTGTGAAAAATTCAAAGGACTGGTTCATTTTATTTTATTATTCATATAAAATTATCACCCACCGCTAACTTCAGTATTTTTATAATTATGTTTTGAGTTGATGGCTGAACTAATAATTTCTCCTCTTTTTAAATAATAAATAATATAATATACATAATATACAAACAACAAAATAATACACATAATATACAAACAACCGTCGCTGAAAAAATACGTAAATATACAGAACTAGCAGGAGAAATAAAAAATATTTGGCATTCTAGGTCCGTTTATATAATACTTTTAGTCATGTCAGCTACAGGGGTAACTCCGAAATCTTTAATAAATAATTTACAAAAATTAGATTTACCGGTTAATTTGTACATTAAAACTCAAAAATCTATTATAATAAACACTTGTAATATTGTAAAAAAGTTTCTGAACACAGATATTTCAGGCACAATGCTGGTATTTTGATCCCGCGTTTTGAGCCTAATCCTTTGATATCCTGTATATCTGGATAGGTGAATTTTTCCCGGCATTAGACTGTTAAGTTTTTGTGTGATCATGACTGATCATATGGAGACTTATCTGGTTGTATAATGCTGAGAAGTGTGGTTGGCAATTCTACCGCCGCGTAAAAAAAAAAAAGCTAAATATATTTATTTTATTTATTTGTTTGACAGTTTGCATGTTTCTTACATGCAGCTGATCTGCTGGCTACCCCACTTGTGGGATATGCCGTGATGGTATAATATAATATAATATTTATTTCGATGCTACGGTTCGTCGGTAGCCTGGAGGTAGAGTCTCGGCCTCGTAAACAAGGGGTCGATGGTTCGATACCAGGTGCCGGCAAACTCCCCTTTCACGACACAAGCTTTTAGTAGTTTACTGTGAAAGGTGTATAGGGTTATATTTGAGTTTATAACAAAACCCAGATATATCTTTTTATAAAAAAAAAAATACTACTACAACACTATCACGACATTTCCACAAGTGGGGTAGCCAGCAAAAAAAAAAAAAAAACACAACTGAATTTAGTAAACATGCAAGCTGTCCTCTCCGTGTCAACAAATTAAATGAAATTTTTCGTTTGATGGTCTGTAAAAATAATTGATGTTAAATAATATTTGATATTGCTGTTGGTGTATTGTTTTTGCGTTAAAATTCAGTGTTCAATTATGAAAATAGAAATAAACAAATTGAATTTTATCAAAATTAGTGACAATAATATATTTTTTTATAACAAAATAATGATAAATAATTCAAGAGTTTTTGTGTTTACACTGCGGAAATCCATTTTTAATTTTATTAAATAAAATATAAAAACATATTATTGAGCACTGTTTAACCTCCACTTTGTAAGGTTAGTAGATACCGAACGTTTTCACCTATACTAGTAGGCATCTTCAGGGAAACTAGTTACTGAGACTCCAGTTTCCCTGAAGATGCCTACAAGTATAGGCGAAAACGTTCGGTATCTAACCCAACAAAGTGAAGATTAAACAGTGCTCAATAATATATTCTTATATTTTATTTAATTAAATTAAAAATAATAATATGTTACAAAATTTTACTACTAACTTTCTTGTAGTCACTTGGGTTTCGACGTCTTTGTCAAATTTATCCTCACAACCATAAAGATTTTTATTTTGAAAAAGACATCACATGTCAAGACCATAGTTACTTTAGTAACTGGTAAAACTTTGAAACAATTAATTATTTTGTTATAATTGATGTAGAATTTTTTCAAAATAAAATTTTAGAAAATACTCCACAGTAATAATACTTTTGTGTAAAAAAATCAAGTCTGAAAGCATAGTGTAGATATGTCCTAAATGAGACTTTAAGAAAACGACGATATATGAAATGATCCAATAACAAAGATCGGTTGCTTATTTTTATGGAAAAATATGAAGGTTCGAATTTGATAACTCTTTAACAAACTAACAAAACTAAGCTTGGAAGTTTTTTGTAAAGGGTCGTATTACCCCACCAACGTCTTTTTATTGGCACAGAGTACATAATCTGCATGATTATTGAATACGATTTGTTAATATAATATCACATTTAAAGGACACAATACCATATTTAAAGGACATTACGTGATTGTAAAGTAAGATCAACAGTAAGAAATCTATTACACATTTTCTCAAGATGGTCAAGATGTAGAGTGAAGACAGAACTGAAAAACTTGAACATAAAACAAACACGTGAAATAAATTAAGATTTTCAATTTCACGGAAGCGCACAATAATAATAATTAATTAATTTACGGAGGTTTAACAAGACAAACAGTAATTAACAAAGTTTGCGAATAAACAGATAATTTGGAAGAGAAAGCAAGAGATTTTGTTTACGATATCTTTAAAGTTGCATGCAGCTACATGCGGGTAGGTAGTTTCGTGTATCACGAAGTTTTCAACTTATGTAATTAATCTACTTGTCTTGAGTAAGAATTAGTTACGTTTGTAGGAGAAAGAGAGAGAGAGAGAGAGAGAAAATTCCACTCCCTTGTAATTTTTATTTCAGGAGAGGTAGTTCGACTTATTAGTTTATTGATATGTAACGTTATTTTTTCTAACATTCAGTACTAGCCTACACGGGGAGTTTAGTGATAACAATGCCCTTGAGCTGTACTTGTCGCACGTGGCGACTGATACGGTAGCTACTACTAATAAATACCCACTACGCTAAGGCGACGTACTCACAGTCAATCTATAGACAAATAATAATTTAGGCATAATTCACTCGGTGTAGGGTGCCTTGCCGGAAGAAGAAAGAAAGAAGAAGTAGTAGCCCTACGTATGCTAATATAAAATATTGTGTTATGACTCTTTTTGACACAATTGGATGTCGGGAACTGGATTTTTAACTATTTTGAATACAACATACCTATCTAGTTAATACCTATTCAAATAGGTTGACTATGGATGAGTGTGCTCAATTGGAATGATTAATCTGGAGTAGTTCAAAATATGTATAAAATATTGTATTATTTATTTATTTATAACTCTTGAAGTCATAACATTTTGTTAAATATTTTCGTTATTGAAAGTGCTACGAGGATTGACGTTTTTTATTGACTTATCTTTATCACATATTCTGGAATTACGCGGTAAAATCTCCATAAACACATTGAAATAACTACACCTTGAAGAAATAAATTCTGGATGAAAAGCCACAAATCCATAACTTTTAGACAACATGACAAAAAAAACTTGTACACATTCTTAATTTTTCATAGTACTAGCGAGTAGCCTTGTAAAAGGCTTTGTGATACTAAAAATATTCCAAATTAAGCTTTATTTTCATCATACTAACGTTCGTATTTTATCAAATTTCAGTCCAGCTATAGCAACAATAAAACAAACAAAAAAACTATACCAGTGTAAAACTAACGCGTTATAGAAAAAAAAGATTAATTAATTTTAACGTCTTCTGTTCGACATTAAAACACGAAGCTTTAAGTTACAAAAATAAGTCACATTTGCGTTTAAATACATATAAATACCATACAAATTCTCAATAAATAATAATTTATGTCAATATTTCAAACACTAATTGTTAAATTTACGAACAAAAATAAGGCAAAAATTCAAATATTTTCATCAGAAATTACAAAACAAAAAAGGGTCGATAATAACAAGTTGAAATGATTTATGTTTTCTAAACTTCTAAATACATGAAGCAAAGCACGAACCAAAGTCTTTTTCGACCTTAATAAATTATTTTACTCTCGTATAAGATGATGGTAGGATAATAATTATTCCTGGTATAAGTAATATTCATTATTTTTCCCAGAATTTTCATCTAAATGTAAGAACAATAACGCCTTAGAAACATCTCTCCTATGTTTTATTCACACATTACGACCTTCTCAACGCTAAACATATTGTACTACAACGTGTGGTACAAAATAATGCTGTAACTTTGCAACGAAAAAAGCTGCTAGAACGGGTTAGGGGTACCTGATATTGAATTCTGAAATGTTTTGTATTAATATTGATATTTCTTTGCCTATCTAGGTGAGCGGAATGAACATACACACGCACACACGCACTAATAAATAGTAAAAATATAAGAATGTTGTAAATTTTTTCCCCGAAACATCCTAAATTTTTAATTTGGTTCTATGGGGCATCCGGCAAAAAAATTGTCCCCCACTCTAACCCGCAAGTTCGAAGAAATAAAGTCATTTTACATCTGAAATTCAATGATAAGGTTTGCGACACATCCTGAATTTTTTAATTTTTTGTTGTCACGAAGAGGCCAGCTAGCATGTTTGGCACATGCAGCTGGTCTACTGGCGAGCCACTTGTGGAATATGCTGTGATGGTGTAAAAGTAATAGTAGTAGTCTAGTAATTAACTTTTGAATTGGTGTGTTTAATTGTTATGGTTTGAACTTAAACTACTGTGAAATATTTTTATTTTTTCATATAAAATATAAAAAATATAAAAAATCGTTCTAAAGTTATTGAAGATGTTTTAAAAAATGAAAAATATTAATATATACCTATCTAATATAAAGGTTTGTTTTTTTCTTCCTTGACGTAATGTATTATTTTTTATAAATTATAATATTTTTATTTCAGTACCTAATAGAGCAGGAATAGCGTCACTAGTAACAGATTTTTATCTCCAGTTCAGTGAATAGGAAAACTTTAAGTTTGATCGAATTGACACTTTGACGCGGTGTTAAAGTTTGGCAGTGGAAAAACTACGATTAAACTTTGTGGAAATCAACACTTTTACACTGAAAGCAGCGCTTCTGAAGCTTTTGAATATATTAATTAATTAATTTATTTTATTCTTCACTGTACATTGGTTACAATATTACATAATAAAATAGTGTCATAAAAATAACAATTATAAATTCAATGTACAGAGGGCGATTTTATCGCTAAAATGCGATGTCTTCCAACTAACCCGGTATATATGACGCCCTGCAATTAAAATATAATTGTGTAGTAAGCTCTGGGCCCCTAGTCAAAACACATTTAAGCGTTACGTTTTCGTTCAAAGACGAGGTTGCGAGAACGCATCAATTTTCGTAGCTAAAATACACAAGTAGCTACGAAAATAAACACGTTCTCGCAACGTCGTTAACGTTTGAACGAAAACGAAACGAAAACGTAACGCTTAAATGTGTTTTGACTAGGCCTACTGATGCGATTTATGCAAAGATGTTTGATTACAATCACATATGACCAGTTTTGGGTTATTTTATAAATCCATTTTATGTCTGTGTTTCAAATACAAAAAGCTTATGAATAAGTGAATAGCGTAGATCAAGTACGGATAATAAGGATAGATCTATATGGCGTTCCATTCTTTCTGGCTAATCCACATGGAATACGGCTTGAGACTGTAGATAGTAATGCATAAGTAGCTTCACAATATTTTAAGTTTGAGTTTTCACGATAAACTGTCAAATTAATATAAAAATTAAGTTCAAAAGCTACATTCAATTTACGTACATAGACATGTAAGTAAGGATTAAAGTTTTTTTTTATTTGATAATCATGGTTGATATAATAATTAAGAAGATGAAAAACCGGACAACATAATTTAAAACAAATGGTCTTAAAATGATGAATAAATCTAGAACATAAATATTATTTTTAAAAATTAATATAAAAAAGGAGCACAGATAAATAAACTATGTTCTCACTAATTGAAATTTAAAGTTTTTTTACGAGGACACGATCTATAGATTGAGAATCACCATAGTATAGCATAATATATCTTGATGTGTTGGTTGTTAGGTCGAATAAGTAGGTATCTATCTATACATTAACAAGGTTAACTGAAATATCCAATTTATATATACTTACAAACTATACTAATAATAATATGCTTCCAATACATACAAACATACAACCCTCGATACTGGAATTATTATTATTTGCAGCGCGATACCAAACGCCCTCTGTTGCTAGGCGGGAAAGAGTGTGATTGGCGGGAGGTGAATATAGGTAGGCGGCTATAACGGCGGCGGCGGCAATAGTCTTGAATCAACGAGAAGAATAAATAATAACGATGATTCAAAAAATAGATAAGAAGTAGAAAATAAAATAACCTGTCGAACAAATAGTACAGAAATCTTTGCCAATTAATTACACGAAATACTCTTCAGTTTATCTATCCATTTATTTATCCCCACAGTCTCGTTATTTTCCACAAATATAATAACCAGTAGATTTATTGCAAATACAGTAAAAATATGTTAGATTGTAATTGTCCCATGAGGATGCACTCGACAGAACCAAGTGGCGAAACAAAACAGGAAAGTTGGACCCCACCACCATGTGGAACATAATATAATCGCCCAAGCAGAATAAGATGTTAGAGTGTAATTGTTCGAGAGTTTACATTTTTTTTTGAAGAATTATAATAATTTACAAAGATATTACAATGACAAACAACATTGAACACCCATATTTTGAACCAATCTAGACTATTCATTCCAATTGATCACACTCACCGATAGTCAACCTATTTGAATAGGTATCAACTAGGTAGGTATGTTGTATATGATACACATACATATGTGAACTTCCTTAAGGAGTGTACGACACAGAGTTTCGACGCTTATGAATCGACTCAAGGCTTGGTTAGAGTACTCTTTAAACCTAGGTAACATTCCCAATCCCTCTGTGTCATGCTTATCACATGTCTTGAAATTTTTGAAAGTTATATATAGTTCAATTTGATAAACTTCGAAAAAAATTGATTTCAATAGTTTACACACTTCTTTCGTTTCCTCCACTTTCCTACAGTTTCTCATGCACGCACGATGTTTCTCTTACTCAACACACGGCCGTCGTTGAGAAATTGATCCACGTGATCTTGCCACGTGGTTTTGGAATGCCCGCGCTTCCTCACACCCTTTCTTTCAGACAAGTATATTTAATGATGATGTGCAAAAAGAGTAAATGCATAAAAAAACATAAAATTTGACAAAAGTACATTAAAAAAAGTTGATTAGTTTAAAGGTGATGGTGCTATTATGTAGTTTTAAAAAACATAATCTCTAGTTAGTAAAAAAACTGCAAACTTTACGCAGACTTATGATTTATTTTCGAAGGTAGGTCATGATATCCTTTACAGAATAAAGTTCAATTTATCATTATTATTATTATTATTAGGTAAAAAAATTCCAACATTATTTTTTCGGGTAAATATTTATGTACTAAAATGTATAAGTTGACGTTACATCTTTCTTCCCACCCTTTCAATTAGAAGGCACACAACATAGCATGGAGTAAAAAGCTTGGAAAAAGGAGAATCGATATTGCTTTCAATTTGTATAGCGATGGTTTGTGTCAGGGTTGCGCATGCATTATTTCAATTAAAAATAGAAAAAGTTATGTCGCTTATGCGTGAGATGGATAAATTATTAAGTTCAATTTTTATAAACAATGCTAAGTTGTTTTATTTTTTAGTAATTTCTTTTAGAGATTTTCAATATTTTTTTTTTGTATTTTAACAATATTTAGTTTCCTCAGCATCAACATTCAAAAATTAGTGCGTATAGTTGGATAATTCTAAGATCTTAAATGTAGGTCAATTCTGTTCTATTATAACAAATGTGTGTAATGTAAATAAAAAATACTTAAATTTTCATTGAGAAGTTTTTATTTAGTTAAATTTTACATTCCGTTCCATGAAGGAGA
Source organism: Athripsodes cinereus (assembly GCA_947579605.1). Classification (NCBI taxonomy): domain Eukaryota; kingdom Metazoa; phylum Arthropoda; class Insecta; order Trichoptera; family Leptoceridae; genus Athripsodes; species Athripsodes cinereus. Next base: position 1,176,335 of record OX388306.1, read on the forward strand.
GATGTTGAAAAATATTGCTTTTTGTTTGATTTTCAGTACCTCAAATTTATGTTTATTAGTTGGTAAGACAGGGGTCTTAATTGGTTTGCCCATTGTTATAATGTATTGCTTATATTTATTGTTGTGATATGATCCACACAGAATAAATAAAATAAAAACATACTATATTTTAATTAACAACACAGTTAACATATCAGTTAGATTGTCACTTAGATAATTTAAGTGAAAAGTTAACTGTGTTGTTAATTAAAATATAATATCATCATAATGAATTTTCACTCTGTGAATGTACAAATCATTGAGTTATTAAAATAAAAAAAAATATATAAAATATTCTAGGCACATATTTAAATTAATCGGAGTATTGAACCAAAATAGTTAATGAATATGTTATATTAGAATAAAGGGAAAAATATATTTACAGGAATATAAAATAGGGTAAAGCTTGTTTCTCATCCCTGTTTTATATCAAGAAAATTATTATTAATAAAATAATAATAAAACAACTTTCGATGGGGTAAAAATATAGACACATTTTATTCTACTTTTACCCCAATATGAGATAATAAAATTACCAAATAACAGTACATTACAACAATATAAATTTATTAGCTTTATTAACCTTATTTTTTATACTCGTATCTGAATAGTAATGTTATAAAAAAGTTAATACAATAATTTATGTATTTAATGTTGTCGACCGACGGTAATTGGTGAATGTTCATGTTCAATTATTATAAATGAAATACTTATATAAACTACTCCCAAAGTGACTTTACTACTGACTTTACAAGTTTTTGAAATCCGACCCGCAAAGCAATAAAGTTGCTAGTGAAATTACTACCTACATATTTCGTTTCATTTTATTTTTTTATTATAATGAGCACCCTCCAAGAACCATCGGTCGACAAATAAAACAAATTTTTAATTCATACCATCACGGCATGACCCACACGTAGGGTACCTACCCAGCATTCAAATGATGTCGTAACAAACATGCAAGTTGTCCCCTTCGTGCTAAGACATTCAGTATAGGTGGCATATCTCATCGCTGAGCTGAAGATTTAAATGTCTTAAACAAATACCTGCTTCTTACACAATACTCGAAAACTAAAAGGAAAGAGTGAGAAATCCATTACTGACCAAGGACTCCAAAGTATATATTTTTTTCTATTAAATAAAAAATATAAAACCAACTTATTATTTATTTTTATTTATTTATTTCATTTATAAAACAGTATTTAAAAGATAGGTAAGTCACAAAAAAAATCTACCTAAATGGGCATGAGCCCGTACCATGGTAGACTTCTACAAACTACTACTACTACCATCACGGCATATCCCACAAACTGAAATTCAAAAAAACAAGACATTCGAGATGGGTGGCATACCTCATCGCCAAATTTAAGATGTAAAATGTATTTTTTTGCAACACCTGCCAATTACAGGAGATTTGAAAACTCATTGAAAAAAAAGAGACTTATTTCTTGACGGGTGCTTCACATTTAGACATCTCTTAACATTAATAAATATGTATCTAGACAATATGATAATATTTTTTTCTTTAGATGTGTACTAAGTAAGCGTTACGTGTTATTTGTATGAGTTTAGTACGAGTGTATGTACCTATATAAAATATTTGACAATTCCCAACCGGATGTATGCGAAGGCAGAATCAATTTATCTCTATACAAAAACACACTTTTTCATATGTTATTATAAAATAATGTTATCATTATGTATGTATACAGAACGTGTCTTTATAGACAAAAAATATATTATATCTATTTCCGATGTCAAAGACCTTTAGAACTGAAAAGATATTAGGGAACAGTTAATACGTAGGTACAAGGAAAGTTTTTGTCTATACAAGCTGATGTCGTACACGTAACAAAGTTTTTTTTTATTATTATTTGAAATAGAAAATTCTTCAACCTCCATTAGGGATACTTAAAGGGTCGTATTGGGTATTTGGGGTCGTCTTAAAAGGAGATCCTTAAATGTGTAGAGATTAGAAAATAGTTTTTGTTAAGTGTATCGATTTGGGTCCTAAACGATTTATCACCAATTTTAATATTCTTTAGCATGTCGTTATTATAACACGAGATTTTTGGAAGTAATATAGTGGAAAAGTTTGAGTTTTTTTTATATTATTCGTCTTCTAAGTATACAAATAAGATATCTTTTGCAATAAATAAGTTTTACACCTGTTAACAATCGACAATACTTTAAGTTCAAGGTATATTGACAAAAAATAACAGTGTGTTTACAGATTTATATTTTTTTTTTATCCTGAACATAGATTTACCGATGGATCATCATTTAAAAAAATTACTTTTTTACTTATCCCCTGAATTTGCGTTATTAATATGCACTTTGACTAAGTAGTTTTTATATCATAGACTCATCAAAATAAAGTCTCGTTCAAATAAATAAAACAAAATAAATGTTTTATTATATTTTTGTTTTATCTTTTTATTTTTATCTTTATTTTATTTTTGTGCTAGTTTAAGTTGAATGAAACTATGTTAACACTACCTCAGTACAGGTAATGCCTTGTGAGGTGGCTGGTTGTATAAATTTATTTTGTATAAGTATTTCATTGAATATTATTATTATTCTACTATTCGATTTATTCACAAGGAAGACGTCTTTCGTCTTGTTAGGACATTGTCAATCATTGATTGACATCACCAAAGACGAAAGACGTCTCTACTACTACTACTACTATACCATCAAGGCATATCCCACAAGTGGGGTAGCCAGCAGACCAGCTGCATGTAAGACGTCTATCACGTGAATAAATCGAATAGTATGGCCATGGTCAGGATTCCTTTGCTCTCTGTGCACTAGAACATTTCAGTACATTTCAGTTAGTTAAAAAGCAACTAGGTACCAACAAGACAATATTTTATTAGCAATGGACCGGTAATTGGATGACGTGATGATTTGTGTGTTTGTCTGTATGATGTCACCAAATAGTGACCACTATATCGAGTGTCCAGTTCCATAGTTCAACAAGTCTTATATTGGAGAAATCGCCATTTTTGTAATTTTGCTATTTTATATTATACTTCAAAAACACAACAGATAGTGAAAAACAATTTATATATAACAATCGCACTGTTAGAGTCATTATGGTGTCTATGTTCCGGTAAACATTGTTAAACAATTCGAAATATTTTTTTATGTAATTAGAAAATATTATAATTATCACGACTTCACGAATTATATGTCTTTGAATTGCACTTGTAAAAGCAACATTAAAAATAACATATTATATTTCTTTATAATTTTAAAATATAAAATAAACACTGTTTTTTGTCTTTCAAAAGTGTATACAACGTACCTATACGATTACAGCTATAGCGCTTTCACCAACAAATTGCTATTATCAGGGCTTTATTTTATATGAAACAGATGACTCAATTTTACAATCGCTAACCCATTGAGGGAAATGCTGTAATTGAATGAATTATTTCCTTATTTGTTTATATTCATTCATAAAAATAAGAAAAATACGACACTTTGATCTGGTCAAGCCAACCCCCCATTAAGCGTGTCTACAGCATGCATATTGAAACAAAATTATGCAAAAAATTAAATAAAAGGAGTAAAAAAAACTAACAGAACCCCCTAAACAACAAATAATTGAATTATTAATGAATGTATGATGAATCTTGTGTGTTTTGCCTCAAAAAAAAAAAACATTGACGTGTCTGTAATTACGCAGACATTAAAATGTAGGAAGAAGTATTGTAGAATAAGTGGAAAAGCATTAAATATTTTTATTAATATTAATTATAAATGGCAGATCCTGTTGTAGTTTATATACACCGCATGTGTTCATGATAGCGTGTGGGTGACTACTATAATAATATTGTACCTACATATCTTACAGGATATATGGAGGACGAATGTGTCTGTACTGTGTATGTCCGTACAACGGAAATTCGACCGTCTGGAGGAAATCCTTATTCTCACAACACATTTCTCAAATGTTAACGTTAACGCAAAAATCAACAAGAGATATTTTTCCCTGAATTGTAATTTCCTGATGTGTTGTTTGTTCGTGATGCGAGATTTATCATTAACACCATAAACAAATTTCGTTGTTATAAATGAAATATTATGTCTAGAATAATTTCATTTATTATTTTATTCCGTACATTAATTTCTTCCGAAATCGCGTACATGCAGGAAACACGTTTATACTTACAAAAGAAAAACACTTTTTGTAAATCAAAATCTTGTAGCAAAATATTCTACATAGTTACAAAGTAAACGTGCGAAATATGATGTACGATTAGTATATATCAGGAAGTTTTTCAGTTTTTTCATGTATATTGCATACGCTAATAAAATTGAACGCGTTTAATATTTTATGTAGTCGCATCTTTCTTGTGTCGTGCAAATATAAGGTATAAGACGAGTTGCGCCGAATTTAAGAAAAATAAAAAAACATATAATATTTGCTACATTTCATACATACTTGCTTCTTACGAAACACTTGAGGATGGAACACCACTCAGCTCTCTCTCCACATACTTCTTTTGCTTCTTTCAATTTCTCACACACCTACACCGATTTCTCTTACTCAACACGCAATCAAGTTACATAGTTTGAACGTCCACACTTTCACACATCTCCTTATTCAGATAGACACACCTTCTTTGTCATCTTTTCAAAATCCATTCATCATTTCCTAACAATCGCAATATATTAACAAGTATTCTATCGACAACACTCTTCTCACATCAGCTCATCTCCTGATATCCTCATTCTTCACCTTTTACCAATCATTCTTCTCAGCAATCGCAGCTCCACAGCATTTATTCCACATTCGTCTTTCTTCAAACTACTAAAAATGTAAGAGATTTTATTTTTTATTTCTATTTTTATTTATTCATCACAAACATACGCCAACTGGCCCAACATATAAATATTAAAAACTAATACAATAGCATATGACATGAGTAATGCTGTGCCCCTTTACAGACATAAATGTGTTATTTACTGAGTCACACCTCCCAAACCCCCACCCACGCAGGAATTCCCCCAAGTATCTACAGAGACCCAGACACAAAGCTGCCAACCAGTCCATTTTATTTCTTCTTTTGCTTCAGTTAGGACTATGTCCTGTGATTCTCGGAGCCTACTCCTGGGAGGTGGATGCCCAGCCATCCCTCCATCGTATAGGTGGTCTTCCTGGGGGTCTGTTTCATGTCATGCGTTCGTCTGCTGCTATTCTATTGAGATTTATTTACTAAATTAATATTCAATTAAAATATAACACGTGTTTGGAATGAATTGTTGAGAAGCGATGGTATGGATGTCTGATATTAACAAATTTATATAAGTAGAGACAGTAATAAATATGTACTTACTCGTAACATGAAATAGGTAATATCATTCAGTACGTATATTTCATAAAAATATCGTATGTTTGTCTCATTGTCCCACTAAAGGGAAGCTCTTCGTTTATCTTGTCGCATAGTTTACCTAATAACCGGCATTTGTTGCTCTTATAATATTAGTATGACTGTTTAGAACATTTATTACCTTTTTATTGCAAATATTGAATCCGTCCACAGCGGTTCACTTTCCAATAGTTTTTTATCACTGAATTATAATTACTTTCTTATCAACACGGGCTTCTCCCAACTTTCTTTTGTTCAAATCCTATAAATACTGTTTGTCTCTGTATCTTATTTCACTTTTTTACTAATCGCCTGATGATGGAGACGAGAGTCTCCGAATACTAGTACGCGAAGTTAATAAAGTCATTTGGAAGTTAACTACATATTGTGTTTTTTTTCAATTACCTTTTTATTGCTTAACAGCTGGATTTAGGCATAAAGCACAGATGACAAAACCAATCAGACATCTCAAATGGCTGCGTCCAGATAGAAGAATGCGAACGTCAATCAATCATCAATTTTAAATCATTCTGTAACAATTCGGAGCATTCTCCGAAGAATTATTCCAATGAATGTCTTCGTAACCTGTATAAGGACGGGAAACAAAGGCATTCATTCGAATATTTTTTGGGAGAATGCTCTGAATCGTCACCGAATGATTGAAGATTGATTGACGTTCGCATCCTACATACTATTTGGACGCACCCAATGTAGAACTATCTTTACAAATTTTAACATTGTGCAAAATCTATTCAGAAAAAGTTGGCAAGGCGTCCCAACTTTACGAATTGGCTCTAGGATGGCTTAAGTGATCACTTTCGGTGCTCACTGTCACTATGTATATAAAATGCAGTAATTGAGAGATATTTAATGAAAACCATAGAAGCAACCATATTTTGGGATCTCATAATATTTTAGATCTCAAATGGATCAAGATTTCCTGTCTCAATGGCGACGGACTAAAAGAACGTATTCCATCAATCCATCCATCTCATCAAGACATTTTCCACAAATGCGGTAGCAAACGGAGCATCTGCTCGTTATAAACATGTGAGTAGTTCTCTCCGTGCCAGTAAAAGGAAAGAAATTTAGAATTGGTGGCATGTGTCTCATCGCTGGACTGATGATTTTAAATGTCTTAAATCGTGATGTTATACGAATTCCTGGCTTTTATAGGATACTTGAAGACTTGGAAGGATAGATACTGGAAGACTTGGAAGGATAGATACTGGAAGAAGAAAAGAGTGGGAGACCTATTCTTTACTGGTGATTCCACGACATAATAGGGCCAATTCTGAATCTTAATGAACTAACTAACTAAAAAGTTGATTAATATTAGTTATTATGTAGTATTCAGCATTAGTTATGAACTATAAACAACTATAAACTCGAGAACCACCAAGTGCAAACGGTAAAATCTATGGGACAAACTAATATTATTCAGTGATGCCGCAATACAAAATGTTTTTCACGTTCCGATTTACACTTCTGGCCACAATTTAATAGTTGTCGCGCGTGAAAATTGTGAAATGTCAGATTTGCCGATATATTTTGGCGTTCGTATTTGCGTCGGTGGTGGTGTAATTTTACAATTTATACATGCTATGAGTTGCCTTAAAAATATAAATTTTTACTTTTAATTGAAAAAACAACTAAAAACTTACAAAATATAGCATTATTCTGCGGTAAAATGACAGCAACTAATAATATTCGCACATTAAAAGTCGCGAATAAAATTATGCCAAATCCAACTTATTTTAAACGTCGGCTGTCAACTAAAATTTCATTCTGAATACGAAATCCATAGATTCTCGAAATTTATAGTTGTACTAAGGTGTCAAAATGAACTAATGAACAAAATTAGTACGGAAAACTGTGAATACGAATTAGAACTAATTATCATGACTCGACTATCTTCTCACATTTAGTTGACTTAGTTAGTGCAACTAAACTATTTTATGATTCAGAATAGGTTATATTATTATTTTTTTTTATTTATTTATTTATTTAAACAATAAACGGCAAAACGCTTTTACATGATAGATCTCAATTCAATACAACATACCAATATTAACAAATTATAAAAAGTTTAACGTCGAAATCAAATAATTGAAATCTTGAAAGGTTCGAATCTCCCAAAAAGCTTGTATAGGTACACAAAAATAATTAAATACAAATTTTAACAAAAAAATAAAAATAAACAAAAAACAAAATAAAACCATTTGCAAATGTATTCAAAATTATTCGCAAAGCGTTTCAGAGGCTGAAATTTAATTAATTATTCGAAAATCTGGTTACAAAGAAAAGTAAACACTGACAAAAATAAAGTATACACAGAGAAATCGCCGCGGTACAACAAGACTGAGTATATCATTAATAAAATTAGGTTATTTGGGGAAAAACATAATTTTTATCCTGTAAGGGAGGACAACGATTATTTTAAGCAACACGTTTGTAGGTAACATCGATTGTTAAAAATTACTAGCTGACCTAAAATATAATACATACAATACTATGCAATATACATTTGCCATATACTAATATCGCTATTAAAAAATAGGAGTTGATGGTAGAAGGGTGAAAATTTAGGGTTGTATGTATTTTTTAATGCCCCACTATAATAGAAAATAAAAAAAATTGTCCAAAAAATAAAAATAAATAATTCGGGGTGGGACCACCCTTAACTTTAAGGGATATAAAAAAAAGATTTTGGCCGATTCTCAGATCTACCCGATAAGCACACAAAGTTTCATCGAAATTGGCCCAGCCGTTTCGGGGGAGTATGATAACAAACACCGTGACACGAGAATTTTGCATATTAGATGACTTGCAAATTATTGATTTTGAAGTGACTTCATGATGAAGTCTCATGGCACCAACCTTAAAGCTCATATCAAATTCAGAGTGGTTACCTTTTCTCTGAATGATGATAACAATACAAATAAGATTAAAAAGAGATTCACAATTTTTGCATATGGTCTGTAAGCAGTGAAATGGAGTAGAACTTTCACCTCATATTATCTCCTGCGTAAAATCATAATTATGATCTCTCAGTCATGGAAATCATGTTGCACATGCATTTCGGATGAAAGTTCATACAGTCATTCAATATTTTATTAACTTTGTATTGATTGAAGTTAAAACTAATGTACAGTAAAGAATATAAAAAATGAATAGATCAATTTTTAAATCAAATTATTGTACACACTGTTACATTTACACTTGAAACAATGATTGGTGTAAAATTATATGCCGCAATATTAGCAAATTGCGTTATTCGTACAAACAAATGTGAGATTAACGATATCTATAAAAATCGATGTTTTTTTTTGGTGAATAATATTTCGTTTGTCAACATTCCTAATTCTGTAGACATTACAACAGGATTACAAGATAATTTGTTTTAATACTAACAAGGAAAAAAAATAGTAAAAAAGAAAGGGTACAAAAGATCCAATTAGTAGTAGGTACTAGTAATACGTACTATAACAAATTACATAATATTTTTGGTTCAACAGGAATGGAAAAACTAACCTAAATAAAATCTAAATGAATTATTTCTCTACTTTTTATACTTTTATTTCATACTGGGTTGTCTGGGATATGATACGTTGATGCACCGTCGAGATGTATTTTGTGGGAGACATATTTTCAAACTCTTAAGTAGCTTAATAAGTAATCCAATGATTCTGAGTGAATTTTGCATCTACGTCCCAGTATCGTACAATCTTTCTTGACAGCATTTTATACTTTTTTACCCCCCCTGATAGCAGAACAAACATAATACCAAACTCTTCTCCTGTCGGAAAGGTTACAAAATTATTTAATGATTTGAATGTTCATGTCGATATTTTCAACATAACATACAATGACTTTATCGCCAGGATAGAGACTATCCTTTGATTGTTGTTTCTTTTTAATGATATCTCTTTTGTATTTCTTTTTTCTGCTTCGCTGTTTTTTGAATTAGCATTTCTTTTTTTATTTTTTCCTTCTAAGATCGCCTTGGCTAAAAGCTGTTATGATCTCAGTGCAGGGTAATATTTGTATAATAATAATAATTTGTCCAGATTTCTCTAATACTACTACTAAACTGTTACCACATATCCCACAAGTGGGGTAGACTAAGAAATGAACGTAGGTACATTTGCTTTTTCACATGCCGTGCTACACGCAAACCAAGAACGATTTGAAAGGGTCATTCAACATTTTGCCCTGACGGGGAATATAAGCCGAGATAGCTCGAATGAGAAATTGCATGAATGTTGAAGAAGCGAAAGAAGTAGGTGTGTAGGGATATATCTATATGGCGTGACGTTCTCTCTTCTTACCCCACTTGGAATGTAGAATGAGGGTATAATCTTCCATAATATCAACTCCAGAGAATTCAGTCCGTTTTTAATGCGGCTGCACGTTTCATTTATCAACTGAATCGCTCTTCACACATATCCGCCACCCTTCAATCTCTTCACTGGCTCAGATGTCCGGAGAGAGTTGAATTTAAAGTGTGTTTGACAGTATTTAAGGCACTTCATGCTATGCCCCCAGAATATATCATGGAACTCTGTGGTAGACAGGCGTTAAGTAATAGACAGACAACACTTAGGTCTTGTCAAGATATAACAACTAAATTGGAGGTGGCCAGTACTGTATCGAAACCAGTGTACGTGGAGCGTGCTTTTGCAATATCTGCACCTGTAGTCTGGAACAGGCTTCCACAAACGATCAGAGAAACGCAGGACATATCTCGTTTCAAGAACCAACTGAAAAGTTATCTATTCAAGAAATCTCACGGAATAATTCAAGCACAACCTTAGTTAGCAAAGAGCGCCCTTGAGGTGGATTTTTTTCACAAAACGGCGCTTTACAAATCATCCAAATAATAATAATAATAATAATAATAATAATAATAATAATAATAATAATAATAATAATAATAATAATAATAATAATAATAATAATAATATTACAAGTGTTTATTATAATCTATTATAATAAACACTTGTAATATTGTAAAAAGGTTTCTGAACACAGATATTTCAGGCACAATGCTGGTATTTTGATCCCGCGTTTTGAGCCTAATCCTTTGATATCCTGTATATCTGGATAGGTGAATTTTTCCCGGCATTAGACTGTTAAGTTTTTGTGTGATCATGACTGATCATATGGAGACTTATCTGGTTGTATAATGCTGAGAAGTGTGGATGGCAATTCTGCCGCCGCGTAAAAAAAAAAAATAATAATAATATAGAAGTAGTATAAAAATTCTCTTATAAAAAAGAGTAAATTACTAGGTACTAAAATACAGACTCGTTAACGAACATACATAAGTATTATTTAAATTTTTCTTTAAAAGGATCATAAATTTGACTTATACCTTTAATGAATTTTATTATTTATTTTCACTATTATTATTATTGTATTATACTGTTCCAATTTCTGTCACAAAAAGTTGCCTTCTGTCTATTTTTTTCTAATTACTGTTGTGTAAATCACAAATATATAATTTTTTCACTAGAACACGTAAAGGGTTTGTGACGTAAATAACGTATATACTAAATAAACATTGATACATATTTCATTTTACTAATAATATCCTTTTTTGGTTTGCACAAGGAGAGTTCATGTACATTGCTTTGTAAATCATAACACAAAAGAGGTTGAGATAATTGAAAAAAACACAACATGTAGTTAACTTCCAAATGACTTTATTAACTTCGCGTACTAGTATTCGGAGACTCTCGTCTCCATCATCAGGCGATTAGTAAAAAAGTAAAATAAGATACAGAGACAAACAGTATTTATAGGATTTGAACAAAAGAAAGTTGGGAGAAGCCCGTGTTGATAAGAAAGTAATTAAAATTCATTGATGAAAAACTATTGGAAAATGAACCGCTGTGGACGGATTCACGAGAGAATAATTTAAGAAAAATACTTATAAATATCTAACTTCTCCAGTATTTACCTTATTGCGAAATGGGGAAACCACAGAAAACCCAAATCAGAGAAGAGCAAAAATAGAATACTAGTACGCGAAGTTAATAAAGTCATTTGGAAGTTAACTACATATTGTGTTTTTTTCAATTATCTTGAAATGGACTTCCAACAAGTACCTTCGGTCAACAACATTAATGTTTCAAAAGAGGTTGGTTTATATTTTGAAGACCAGACAGAAAAATTAGAATAAGCAGAGGCTTTTGACGCCTAGAGAGAAAAACTGAAATGAACGTCTAAAAATAGTAATGAGAGATGTAACGAATATCCGATGTGGCATATGTCGCGGAGTTGTACTATCCGGCCGAACAGCAGCTTTAAATTCAGCTGAATGTAGGAATATTATATTCTAAAAAAAATTAGTGGATGCAAGAAGAGTGTTGTGAACAGATAAATAAGTTAAAAGTTAAGGTGGTTTGGACACGTTGAACGAATGAACGAAGAAAAAGGATAATCAAAAATAAAGGATAAACATAACATAACATAACATAACATACATAGACAACTCACACAGATCGAGCTAGTCCCAAACTAAGATGAATCTTGTATTATGGGTACTGACGCGACGATACACACATATACAATGCACTACACACATATACATGTAACACCCAGACCCAGGACAATTTGAAAAAGGTCATTATTCACTTTGCCCTGGCCGGGAATCGAACCCGGGACCTCGTGACTCAAAGGCAAGAGCGTTACCTCCACGCCACACCGGCCGACATCCAAACAAAAAGGATATCCCTTTTGTCATTTTTTCCCCTTTCATATACAAGTTTATATGTACTTGTATGAAAAAAGGGGTGTGAGGAAGCGCAGGCGTTCGAGAACCACGTGGTTTGATCACGTGGATCAAATTCTCAAGGACGGTCGTGTGTTGAATAAGAGGAAGGAGAGGGACTACATGTATGTATGCATCTAGTAATCGAAAGAGAAAAATAAAATATGACAATTAATCCAGATTTCTATATGATAATTTATTTCGAAGCTTCGTAAGATATTCTGTTATGTTCGGTATCCGGCCAAACAACTATTCATCTCGTCACTAGTGACAGTTGTAATAATTAGGCTACTAAGAATACGAAAGTTGGTAATAATATGCAGAATAAATTTATTATATCTAACAGTACGTTGAATAATTTATTTTTATTCATGAATGTCAGAAGAAGGATAAAGTCAAACAGTGAAATAAAATCTAAAAAAAAAATGTATCAAGAGATATTTTTGAAAAAATAAAAACATACTTTGTTTTAGAAAAATTGAACGAATTTCAACATCGACTGCAGCCTAAGGCTGTAAAATGAATAATTATTTTTTAGTATCACTAAGTTTATAAGTAATAATGTAAAAAAAAGTTTTTGACCAAGCAGAGCATTGATAGCAAAGGCCTCCATTCTGTAACAGATGACGCAAAATCATGACTTCGGACCCTCGAGATTCAATTCTAGCGGGCCATAAGAAGAAGAAGAAGATCACTCGACACGCTGATGTCAACTGGATGGTGTGGAAGGAGGCATATTTACGCCGAGGAGTGGACAGAAGTGCCTCTTTGCCTACCCCACTTTGAAGAAAGCGTGATTCTGCAATTCTTTGGACCCATCGTGCGCACAGGGGATGAGAGTATAAAAAAAAAACTGATCATGATAGGAACCACGCCAAGTCGAAGACCCTGTAGCAGAATGGCAATGCGATGGACCTATCGAATCAAGCAGGCTGTGACTGTCAATTTACAATGGGGTGCCCCTGGCTGAAAACAGAAGCGGATGGTGCAGAGTTGTTCCTGAGGGGCTATCCGGAGATCACATCTTAGTATCTATGTTTATAATAAAAATATTTTTTTCCAGAATCATTCTTGAAGGACTATGTCTGCGTATCGAATAATTGTGAGGCTGTCATTTTTTGATCAAAATTTATCAGCGGAAAAGAGATCAATACACAATAATAAATATGTTTACAAAGGATATACATTATTCCTTACTTATATTTACATAATTACTGTGTTCAAAGTTGCTATTCAAATAAATAAAGCTAAAACATATTAATTTAGTTTAATGTCCAGTGATACTTAGTATACAGAGTAATTTATATAATATCTCAAATATTATTACTCTATGCCTCATTTATGAGAATTTGGTATGCTTAATAATGAAAGAAATTTATGAAATAACTGTCCTATGAAAATAACTATGTTAGTAAATAAATAATTATCTTGTTTTATGAGCTGGGTAAAGCTTTATGATATTATTATTAAGTCTTCTAATTTATTTACTTAAACGACTACAGACTGAAAGCTTGTGCTTTTTTTGGCTTAATCAAATATTTTCCAGTAAAAGAAAAATAATATTAAGTATTTGGCAGAATTCAGTGCTACAATTTAATACTTTTTATACTAAAATTTTAGCAATTCAATTATTCAATGACATTATTTTAATTGGACAAAGCTACAAAAACTTAACTGTTTGGATAAAAGAATATTTCAATACATTATACAATCAATTATGCCGTTGGCGAGTTTATTTCTGTATTCTGATTTTTATTTTTGGAATTATTTCAATAGGTATATATTTTTAACACGAAAGTTAGAACAATTTTGTGTTTTTGTTTTTTTTTTTTAATATTTTGAGGTTCAAATTTATAACTGAACTACTCTGTTGTAATATCTGGGTTTCTTCTCCATGAACCCCGCTGCTTTTTAGAATTCCCCAAAGTGTTTTCTGGGACCTATCAATAATTTAAGGCTGTGGTCTTGGTGTTAGTTTTGGAGGACCCATATTATATGGATGGAGTAATTTGGTGCAAAATGTATTAATGCCTGAAAGTAGAATAAGTTTATAAATAAATAAAAAATTAAGGGACCCAACATAACTTATGAATAGCTTGTATTCTGTTATGTCTGTTATACGTATAAGTTGGGCCTATTGGCGAGTGTTTGTTCCTGAATAAATAAAACTAAAAACTTATCCTAAAAGTAACGGATAAAAATCAAAGTTTTTTTAATCATCATGAAAAATCTAATTTAACTCGATCACATTCTTCTCAAAGATCAGACTGAAAAACTTTCACTCGCAGTATACTGTTCCAAATAAAATGACATCAGAAAATTAAGAAAGGGACGCTTCGTAACGGGTAAAAATTAAAATATTTTTTAATCATAATGAAAAATCTACGTCAACTCGATAGCATTATTCTCAACGTTTGGTCTAAAAAAATTCCCTCACAGAATACTGTTCCAAATAAAATGACATCAAAAATTTAAGAATAGGACGCTTCGTATGAAAAAAAAAATTGTTTGGGCAAAAAAACTTTAACTCGTAGGTACATACCAAAGTCGTTATTATTTTCGTAATATTCATGAAAAGAACGCGATAAGAATAGTAAAGAATGCTGATGAATAGAATATTTTCTAGATAAAAACAATGGTTTTACTTTTCATTTATAAGAAAAAGTACAAAGTCAACAAGAAATAAAATCAATTTGTAGGCAATTTAGTATATTACAATAAAAGTAATAATAATATATTAAAACATTGTCTATAATAAATCGACAGTAAAATATATCATTATCTTATTTTCCATACGGGCTCATGATGGTTTGATAAACTCCATAATATCGTGGACTCAGTACTCGAATAAGATATCTCTAAATTTGCTTGTTTTGAGTTATATGTTCCCGATGTTTGCCATAATTTTGAGCTATTACTTGTTACAATTTTGAGTTAAGAGGCTTCCTTATACTGTAATCAAAGTGTTTTAATAATATTTATTTACTAGCTGACCCGGCAAACGTTGTTTTGCCATAAACATTATTTTAAGATTACTAATACCGTTATTAAAAATAGGGGTTAATGATAGAAGGGTGAAAATTAAATAAAAAAAATGACAAAAAAAAATAATCGGGATGGACCACCCTTAACTTTTAGGGGTTTGAAAAATAGATGTTGGCCGATTCTCAGACCTACCCGATAAACACACAAAATTTCATCAAAATCGGTCCAGCCGTTTCGAAGGAGTATGTATGATAACAAACACCATGACACGAGAATTTTATATATTAGATTAATATATAATTCACGGAGCACGGACCTTTTAAATTTTGGAGATTTTAATACATTTCTTATAGAGTGTACACATCAGAATAATGAGTTTAGAGTTTTAGACACATAAAAATTAATTAAAAGTTTTTAAAAAAATAACAATATAATAATTGCAGCATAATTTATGATAAGAAAAAGTGTACATATCGCAATATGTTAATTCAAAAGTTTCCTTAGTCAATATTCAATAAACAACTAGGAGTATTTTTGTAAGTATTTCAAACAAAAAAAAAATGGGGTGTCAAGTAGTAAAAACGGATGTTTTAAAAACGAAAATTAGTAATATTTAATGTGCATAGAGCGCTGAAAAATGTCAAATTATTGAAAAACGACAAAACATAACATGCTATTATTGAAAATTATGAAAAAGTACCAAAAAGGCGGCTTATGCATATGCTTTTTGTTACTTTCTGTAGACATAAACTTGTTTACTGCATGTTTCGATTCCATTGAAATCTATTTATTTATAAACTTATTCTACTTCTCTGAAGATCTCCGTTCATAGAAAAACGGTGATCTTTAGATAAACACAGATAAAATAAAATAGAATATATGACGTGATATAAAGTGAGTATGTAGGTGAATGACATTAAGAACCGATTAAGAGACACTTAAGGGGAGATTTATTGGATCATTTGGATCATTAATAATACCTAACTTGTTTCTGGATAAAATAATAATCTCTCTAGGAGTTCTAGGAAAATTAAATAAGTAGCTAACTACTATACATTATAAAAATACTTATGAAGTAAGCAATTAAGAACATATTCATGTGTTGATGCTTAAGTTATTATTAAAAGCATAGATTCTAATCTACATTTACTACACTATACGCTCAAGCCGAATTTTATGTGGGTAGATTGAGAGGATAGAAGGATTATTTGATCGATCCTTACAAATCGATTCAACAATTACATAAGTAATCGAAATTCTAATATTCCACTATTAGCCAACACAAGGTGTGCACCGACACAATAATTAATATACTATTAGCTTATAAGTTAAAATTGTGAAGCAGTACAGCGGTCTACCAAAAACTCACAAATATGTGCTTCTACTCGTAATAGAAACAACTCAAATATTATGTAGATTTTTGTTTGTGGAATTGAAGGATTATTGCTTCCGATTTACGTGACCTGGTTTCGACTAATAAAGTCATTGTCACACTAATGTTATTAGTTTTTTAGTTAGTTAGTTTGACAATGAGTTTATAAGTCGAAACCAAGGGGCCGTAGACAAACAGTACTTAGCGATCGACTGCAAACGAATTTTCGACAAGTACCGCAACAATAACGCAAAATTACACGGTACATATAGGTAGATTGTCGTGAATTCGATTGTAGTCGATCGACAAGTGAGTGTTTGTCTAGGGGGGGCAAGTCACTGACTGGTCAATAAAAAAATTAAGTAAAACTAAAACCAATTGTGTTTTTTTTTTTCATATATGAAGATGATAATATAATATTACCTTATGAGAAAAAAAACTATAACCTTCTTTTTGTATTTGATATAATAATATTATACTTTACAAGAAACTAATGAAATAGGGATGTACATAAGCGGAGATTTAGTGCCGATCGAGCTACATTTTTTAAACGTTTGATCAGAAGATGTCATTGTTATTGTAGTTACAGGAGGCAATTAAAATCAAGGATAAATCTGCACATATACTTAGTACATTGACCACTAAACCAATTATTAATTGACCAATAAACAAAAAAACAAATCGAGGTCGGTGAAACAATTAATCATTACCAATAATAATAAAAATAATAATTGATAATCAAAACAACACATAAATTAAACGCGACAATATCAGCTGCCATTGATATTGACGATGTGACAATAATAAAAATTATAATAACTTTAATAATAAATAAGAGCGAATCCATTGAGAAGACCACACAGATTGTGAATGGTATCATAAAAAATCATTAAATCGCAATGACAAACGATAAAAATCATATTGAATAAACAATTATTATTAATCAACAATCAAACATTGACCTATAGGGTATAGATGAGTATCATAGTACTAATGTTCCAAAACTAATTATATTAAAAATAATGTAATGCTATTTCACTCCATAATGACTACTGTAAAGTACTCACTGAGCAAGTAAAGTCGCAGTTTGTTGAATTCAAAACTAAAATGACGTTAAGCTATTTTCATGTTTTACTGTTTTCTATATATTATGAATTTTGTTGTTGTTTTTTCTAGTCATTGGTTGAGGAGCAAAAACGCTGAAAAGTTGTGGAGCAAAGAAAATTTCTCTGCTTGTTTTTTAATATGTCTTTTAAAAAGGGAAATATTTAAATGGGTGACCGAAAAATAAATCGTTGACTGAATATGTATTTACTCTAATACTATTTGTGCGTTAAAAAAATAACAAAGCGACTAATATTGAGATACTAAAACTTCATAACCGAACTGAAAAAATTAATACTTCGTTAGCGCCTGAAAAAAATTGGATTAAAATATGGGTGAGATGGGCATGTTTCATCACTGAATTGTAGAAAATTATTGTCTTATACCCGAGGTTTTACAGGACACTCGAAAACTTACAGAAAAGAGTGGGAGACCTATTCTCCAGAGACTCCACGAGGTATCGGGCTATCCAAGGATGTATTAAAAGAAAAACTTAATAAACACTTCGGCTTTGAAGGGCGTATTACCATCTTATTTATCGGAGATGTGCGGGATCAAGACCATCACTGAAAGACGGCTTAACCTTCGCTCAGCACAGGGTGAGGCAAAAGAAGACTAATTGAGCCGTCTCGATCTCGCAGGACAGGCTTTGGAGATAGAGCGTTCAGTGTTGAGGGTCCCAGATGCTGGAATAAGCTGCCTCTGGATCTGCGAGAGGAGGTGAATGGAGAGAGCTTTGAAATAAGGCTTAAGACGTACTTTTTGCTGGGACTTTCGGGTGATAGATGCGGTATACGGCGCCCTTGAGGTCATGTTATGAGTAAACGGCGCATTACAAATCGTCCATTTATATAATTGGTACAATACAAATGAACTAAATAACTATATAATAGATCATTATTTAATACATTAATTGGAATAGATAAAATTATAACAATAAACAATATCAATAAATTATTAAAAACATACTATCAAAAGACTTAAAAGAGGATACATCTACGAGTACTTAGTACAATAAAACATTTATTTCTACTTAATGTCTTAGATAATATTTAGAGTCGCAATAATTTTATTGTATTGCGATATCGGTATAGTAGCTATGTATGTAGGTGCTATATCAATAATAATAAATTTTATTAATGATATTAAATCCTTTATTAACTGATTGTTTGGATATTGTAGGGAATGGATATTAAAAGGACGACGAACATATTTATCTGTTTAGCTGAAACAAGGAGCGTGGGTAAATGTGAAAGCTCAAGAAGCACGTGGATCAAATTCTCAAAGATGAAAGCGTGTTGAGAATGGCGGCGTCCAGATAGTAGGATGCGAACGTCAATCAAATCATCAATCTTCAACGATTCGGAGCATTCTCCGAAGAAATATTTGAATGAATGCGTTTGTTTCCCATCCTTATACGGGTTACGAAGGCATTCATTCAAATATTTCTTCGAAAAATGCTCCGAATCGTTGAAGATTGATGATTGATTGACGTTCGCATCGCATCCTACTATCTGGACGCACCCAATGAGAAGAAAAATATATCAGATTATGTGTATGAGATTATGAAGAAAGTGTTCTGTTAAATCTGATTGGCGTTCTTAGCATTATGCCTGCTTCTCAAAGGATGCGACGCCCGCGCCGGTGTGAAATATACCATCACGGTATATTTTACAAGTGGAGTAGCCAGCAGATCAGTTAAATGTGATCATTTGAATGTAAGCTGTCCTTTCAAACGATATACCGATATCCTACCAGTATGTATATCGGTATGTTCCGACGGTACTTGGTGGAAATTCATGTTGAGTTAATTATAAATAAAACATTTACTATTTAGACTTTTTATTGGACGCGAGCCGGCTTTCAAGAGCTTCCGCCAAGTACCGTCGGTTGAAAATATCAACTATATAAATAAGTGTTTAATTTATAATTAAAAAAATACAATAATGCTACATTACACAAGTATTGTAAAATAATTCTAAGAATGAAGATACAAAAAGCTAACTAGATACATGCTATGAAATAAATAAATAATAAAATAATTAATTTATTATCAGTTTTATAAAAAGGATCTATGATAGATTAGTATTTATTAGTTTATACATACTTTTCTTGTCATGGAGGCACGAGCCATTGAACCGGCACATCCCGACGGCTTGTCCCATGAGTCGGCTACCGCTCACATAGGGCTGGGGCCTCGGTGCCCGGGCGCAGCGCCGTTTTGGGGGCTCCCACTTCTTGCTGGGCCACCCCTCGCGCGGTCCAAAACACACAAATACCCCGAACAATCATTAAGATACAAAATGGTCACTTTTCATTGAAACAATTTATATCACTCATTTATTATTTTTTCTTCAGCATTATACAACACTCACTTCCTCTATTCACTGCTTTTCAATATAATTCATAAAAGTCTTATGTAATTTTTGTTCTCATCTATATAAATATTCTATGTACATAATGTAAAAAAAATGATTTAAAAAACACTGTTGGTTGCATGTACTTATACATTTTATTAAATATCGATTAACATAATTATGAAATAAAAGGTAGTATTTTGAAAAATATAGGCAACGTAAGGATATATTATGTATGCTGTTTGAGAGTTTGATAACGACATCGCACGTCGAAATTTAGGTAACCTAATGAAGTAACATACCTATGTGAAATATGTTTAAATACCTTTCTAGTTAGTACCTTTTACAAATATGGTGGACTAGTGGTTAACATACTCTTCTTGTAAGCGAGGGGTGGTGGGTTCGATACCCAGAGTGAACAGAACATTTCTGTTCGTTTTTTTGGAATAAAATCGATGTGAATAATTCGTTCAGAACACACAGATCGCCTCCTCTGAGTCATAAAAATAACACAAACTAGATAACTAGTATTGCTGGATAAATTATATAAAGAAGAATTATATGTTTTAAAAAAAACGAGGAGTCAGATTATATGAACTGGTATTCATTACTCATTGTAGCGCAACTTGACAAGTCTAGTATCCAGTAGCGCAAAAGATAAAAATCATAAAATATATTTATAATAATAATAAAAGATACAATCTACTTTAAAAAGACACTCACTTAAAGCGCAAAGACGTGAAAATAGACGCCACCCCTCGAAGAAGGAGAGAAGAAACGATAATTTATGGTCATAATTTTTCATATTATTACAAAATATTATAACTAGCAAGTCTCATATCATATTGAATCTCTCTACTTTCTACTGGTCATTATATTATCATGTTACCGTAATAATAAAGTGAGATGTTAGTAAGATAGAAATGAAATATGCATTTATTTATCAATATCTTAATAATATATTTTTTTAAGTCTTCACTGTACATTGATTAAAAGCAATTTTTCAGATAAATATGTGACAATATCAAACACAATCAATTTAAAGAGGGTGAGTTTATCAAAGAGGCGCGATTTGTTCCAACTAACTCAATTTCATGCAAAGTTCATAATAACTTTTTAAGAAAGAAAGCGAGGAGTTACAAAGAAAAATAACAGAAAAAGGCAATAGACATTTTAAGTGATGAAATGATCCTTGACCGCACGTTTGAAGGCGTGAAGAGTGGGAAGCAACCTAATTCAGGAAAGCAGAATACTCCAGCAGCAAGCACCATGAACTGAAAATGAGTTCGCAAGAAAGTTTGAGCTATGAGCTGGTGTTGCCAGAAAATAATAATAAATTTTAGTAGAGAATTAAAACAGAATCGCGATTGTCCGTCTAAGAAAAAGTAAGTTTGGGTAAATACATATGTGTGTATTAAAACCTTTTTCTTATGGTGTGATATTATGTTTCAACGTCGGCAAAACCCCTCTGTGCTAGTTAAAAAAGCTCGTCTTCTCTCTGAACTTCTGTCCTGATATCTTTTCCTGCTAGGACATTGACTTTCATCTCATGTAAAGTCTGCTTTACATTTTGCCTTTTTTGTTAGATTCAGCACATTATATTTATCATTACGTTACAATGGACGAAATAAGCATTCTAGACTATTCTTATTTTAGTGAGTGCCGTGAACTATCTAAAAGTATTTGAGATATCGATACTTCGAATGATTCTTCGAATAACTTTAACGGATATGTTTAGCAATACAAGAGGTTTTCGAAGAGCCAGAGTCGGTAAATAGAGAATAACAGATAACTCTCATATAAAAAGAAAGAAACACTCACCCGATTATAAAAGACAAAAAAGAATGTTTAAGAAGTATTAAGAAGTATAAAGATGAGGAAGATGGCATATTTGGGACACGTACTTCGAAATGAGAAATATAGTTTGCTCCAACTCATTTTGAAAGGAAAAATTGAGGGTAGTCGTGGTGTGGGAAGGCGGCAGATGTCCTGGCTGAGAAACATCCGAGAGTGGACCGGAGTTCGGAGGGTGGAGGAGTTGTTCCGGCTGGCACAGGACAGAGAGGCCTACGCCAGGGTGATAGCCGACGTCGGGGGGACCTGACATGGCACTTTGAGAAGAAGAAGAAGAAGTATTGGAAAGAAGCAGATTTTAAGACATTTCAATATTTGTATGTATATTTATTTGTTCAGGATACATTAAGTGTTCTGGAACTATTTCAAATTGTCCAGAATAGGGACACATTTCCACAAGCACTTGTCAACGATGATAACAGAAAAGGAAATAGGAAAATGTTACTTAAAAGAGCTATTATTTTACTCTAATTTAAATTCACCTGTGACATTTTTTCATCCATTTAACGACGGCGCGTTGATCCAAATACGCTAGTACTGTATAAGAAGAAATTCGCTTATTCATTAGTCTGCCCGTCTTGGAATGGAGCCCATTTCTCAACGAATTAATTAAGTGACACGAAACGCAAAACTGGGTTACATACAACGAAGAAGAAGATATTATGATAGCGAAAGAAAAAGAATAAGAAAAATGAAAGAAATAAAATAAAATCCTGACAGAACATTCCCATTATGTAGATTAATTCATTCGCGAATGAATGTGAATTTATGTAGAACACGAAAAATAAATGTATTGTATAAGATTATTATGAACAAACTTTCAAATTGCGTCATTTCATTTTGATGATAATTTTCATTAAAAGTTTAATTAACTCTTCCATTATGTAAGTTGTTAATTTCGCGACTTTTTTAATGAAATATATTATTAAGTTTAGTATGCCAATTTAAGATGTCTATAACACAGCTTGCGAAGACACAAGCATTTAGACAAGGAAACTAATTATTATGTGTAGTACTTACGTAGCAAATTACTATTATGAAATGTTTCTATTATATGTATTTTATGACAACGTTAATTTTAAGTTCTTTTCGTAGTTTTTTATTTTCAAGTATTCTACATAGCTACAGGAAAACTACCTATATAATAATATGTCAGCCTATAAACTATTTAGATTTCAATTCTACATTTGGATTGTTGGAAATAAATAACACATAAGCTATAAATTCTCGTTTTATATTATATCTATACCCTCACGTCGTATCCCAAGTGGGGTAGGCAGAAAGAACGGAACGCTATATATCTATCGTTAGACACTTCTTTAAGTTCTTCTTCATTCATACAATTTCTCATGCACGCCCGTCAATTTTTCTTACTAAGCGCACGGCCGTATTTGAGAATATAATCCACGTGATCAAGCCACTCACTGGTTACTATGACTATGACTCACATTCATTTTGCATCACGAGACTGCTCATTGATCACGAGGAAAATTACTTATCGCTTTTTTTATATTCGTCAGTATTTATATTATTATAAGTAATTTACTACAGTACATGACGTAATAAAAAGCTGCCAGATGTATAAAAAGTTTCAGCGTTTCAATAATAATTTTAATATGAAATCATAAAATGCGTGGGCCATTCAGAGTTTTGCTATCTATGATACGATAAAATCACTCTTGCGGTTTGTTCGCCACGTGAATCTGAGAGAACATTCCCAATTTTTTTGAATCATAAAAATAATATGCTTATCACAGGAATTGGGAAAGTTGCTAAAGCATAAAGAGTACTTTCAACAAACCTCTTGTCAATTCACAAGCATTGAAACTCTGTATCATCCATTCCTAAAGGATGTTCGCATATGCATGTGTACCTTGTACAACATATCAAACTAATTAATATCTATTACAAATAGGTTGGACTAGTGGTCTACACACTCGCCTTGCAAGCGAGGGTTCGATTCTCGGAATAAACATAATGTTTCTGCTCGTTTTTCGGAATGGAATCGATAGGAATGATTCATCTAGGATGGTTGAAATCCAAAGATAATTTTGACGAGCAACAAAATTATTATTTGAATATAATCTGACAAAAACTTGAAAAGGTGGAAACATATGTTTAAATTTTACATACTAGAATAAAATTATTGATTTGTACTTGGAATAACTTTGTGAAAGTTAATTTTAATATAATTAAATCTATTTCAATTCTTTTACTAGAATATAGTAAAATTTGAGCAAGGAAAGAGAGAAAACGCTTGTTAAATAGAAACGAAAAGCTTGATAAAGTTAATACATTTTTTAATTATTAATAAACGAGTAGGTTTAAAAAAAGTTCAGTAATAAAAAGTGCGAATATTAAAACCTTTAGCATCTGCATTATGCAGCATTTCATGTTCTTGTTAGCTCCGTGTAACCTCGGATGAAAGAAGCTAAGTGAGGTAATAACTGAAACAACCTATTGGCTACGAAAACTTCCCTTTGTTTTGTAGAATTGAAATGAAATGTATATTTAAAAAAAAGCAATGTCTAAGTAACAAATAATAGTAAGTAATGTATTTGTTATTAACAAGTTCAAAGATGGCACATGTGCATGCTTTTTTTACTGATAATATATCAAGTCAAGATTAGTCACTATGTTCGATAGACGAACGTCGACAGACTATGAAATGTCTTGGTAGTATAAACCGTTTTAATAATAATATGTTTCACACATACGTCTTTCAATCTAGAATGTTAGTCTAGTACATATTATATTGGATAGCATTAGTGGTCACTAAAGTGTATATCGATGGTTTAAAGCACAGAAGACACATGTCCACTTTTTAGGTAATATAAGTCAATACATGTACAAGATCGGTTGCAACGCCATCTATGTCCTGATTAAATATTACCAACAAGCTTAATATCATTATTGAAATATTAAGTAAAAACCAAATGTCACATGTCCACAAATTCACTTTGTTTTGTGCACAGATGTAACATGTCACATAAGATATGAAGATTCTAAAAAACACATGTCCATTTAGGACGGACATGTGTCATCTGTGCACGCATAAACGCATCCCAAAAGTCGCCGTGAGTGGCACTTCCATCACACTTCCAAACACATGTCCATGACCATCATCTAAAAATGCTAATTCTTGGCATTCTGGTTAAAAATACAGTAAAAAATAAGTAATAAATGACATTAAAAAAGAACAAAGATTATGATTTTCAACACCTTCTGCATTAATTCGAAGTAAGTGAATTAATTAAGAATCTCAAACTTTCAAAACCTGTTTTCTCTAAACTGTCAAATGTGGACATGTGTCTTCTGTGCTTTAAAACATCGATATGAAGTATAGTGTATATGAAGTATTAGAAGTAGGGATTCTATTTAAAGTCACATCTACTTGTGTAACGTCGGCTGAGACTAATAAATAAAACGTGACACTAAAAATAGGAAACTTCTTCGACTTGTTCAGTATGAAAGCTCCGATGCTTAATAATATGCTATTATGTCTTATTCGCAATACGTCATACAAGCTTATACAATGAAGAACTTTCACAAAAAAGTTCAGCTTGAAATATAGTAGTACCTACAGAAAATGATGGTGTTTAAAGAATGTGAAAAGATGATTTAGATAGACTTTAAAAGAAAATGTGTATGTTTGTATCTTTGTATCATTTGTTTTTATTCATGTTCTGAAAATCAAAATCAATTTCCTGTTCAACATTTATCGAGAATAAAATAAGATATTAGTTATAAATATAATATAATTGTAATGTTTTGAAACAGAAACCTAATAACAAACGAAATAATAACGCAAAAGAAAAAAATATGGCATGAGGGTTTTCCAAGAAATTTTACCCATTTCATTGCTAAAATATCATCTTGAGGCTGTCTGTCTACTCCCTTTTATTTATTTATTTATTTATTGACGAGGCTGATTGAACAGCTTAATCGAAATATCGCAAAATGAAATGTCGAAGAATTCTCTCATTCGGAAATTAATGCTCTTCAAAAGTATATGCATTTATATAAATAGTATCATGAAAATGTATACGAATATGTTTTTTATTAATAATCACAATATTTTACGAACAAGTTCGAATATAGAATAATATATTTCAAAAAGTGACGTATTTTTTGTCTTTAGACGGTTCTTGGTGGAAGTCCATAATTAATGATGTATTAATAAAACAAGATATAATATATATTCCAGTATTTTATGAATTATGACACAATTGGATGTCGGAAAATCGATTCTACTACTAAGAAGTAAAAAATCCGTGGCAAACCTCATCGCTGAAAATGTCAAATATTATTTATTTATTTATTTACTTATTGTATACATGAAACAATGAACAGTATTATAGTAAAAACCTTTTCGCTGTCATTGTACGTACACATCAAATAATCAAGACAATAATAAAATATATCAGAAAAATACAAACACATAGAAATTCTAACACAAATATATGTAGAAGAAAAAGGAACACCTTTTGAGCGCGTCGAAGCGCGCGTCCTCCTCCCGCACGCAGTATTTGGTGATTATATAAGAATATTTGTTTTCCACAGGACCCTCGAAAACTAACAAAAAAATGTCGTAGACCTATTCTAAGACTCTACAGAACGATAAAATAAAAGTGATTTGTATTTTAAAAACAATTTATCAAAATTAAAAATAAAGGAAGCAATTGGATGATTTAATTTTATTAAAACAATTTCTTCTCAAAGAATGAGATAAAAATGGCGAGGATTGGTGGACATTATTAATTTAATGAGAAGTGTGAATATGAACAAGATGAAAACGGAGTTATTTTTACGATGTCTTCAAGGAAAAAAGGATTAAAAATATCCTTGCCGCCCAATTTAATGATGAATTATTTTATAGGCGTTGGGTTTCATTGGAACCCAACCCTCTCAATTTATTCATTTTACTTCCAATTTTATTGTCTTCTACATTTTCGAATAATAAAAAAATAATTTATACTGTGACGCCACTGTAGGACCATAAAATTCAGGCCATTATAGCAAAAAAAGGAATGGTCCAAAAAGTGCAACCCACATAAATGAAGGAAAAACACAAGTCCCTAGAGAATAATACTAAGTCAAGTATTCTAGTAGTTTTATTTTGATGAAAGGGTTTTAATACTGGCAATGAAAGCAGAAGGGGAAATATAAAACATGGAATAAAAAAGTGAACAAAAAATAGTAAATATTGTCGACCGATGGTACTTAGTGGAAGTTCATGTTAAATTAATAAAAATAAAACAATTACATATTATATTAAGTACTTCCATACTGACTTGACTTTATTAATCGCGAGCCGGCATTCAAGACATTCCACTTGAGAAATATTTTTCAAAAGCATTGTTCATTACTACCGACTTACGTTGTTATTATATTTTTTCTCATTAAAAACCTGTGTTTGTATATAACATCACATTAACCTGATGATGAGAGCGGAAGTTCTTGAAAGCTGGCTCGAGATTAGGAAAGTCAGCGAGGAAGTACTTAATATAGGTACCTACTTAAATGTTTATTTTTATAATTAAAAAATAATTTGAAATAGACAATTTTTTATTCCACTCATGTTCGTAATGAAAATAAAATATAAGGATAAAAATATATTTCAATAATATTTTTGAAATTCAACATTATACTTGAAGTAACAGTAAACGAGTGTTTTTCGCATTTCAATTCGATTCAAACATTAGAATATTGACCTGACAAGTGAGCTAAAGAAAATTTATGTCACACAAAAACACCCATCTCAAAAGAAAATTTATGAACACAAAAACACCCATTTTCAAAACCAACTATCTATTTCAGATTACTGAGTTTTTTATAATGTTGTGAGCACACTTACAGAGTTTATTTGTCTGCATTGTTTGAAATGTATCCATGGCCAGTAATATAAAAAGAGTATTTAAACCAAATTTACTACCATACATTTTGTATCAATAATTATGTAAGAGGATACAATAATAATTTAAGAGTTGTGAGAGAAATGCCTTAAAGTTTGCCAAATGTGTGTTGAGATATAAACAGAAAAAAATGTGTAATGAAAGGTGGTGTGGCTAACTGAAAGAATATGGATGAACTTGACCCAAGTGCAAAGAAAAATGAACGAATGATAGAATAATGAATGTTTGAAAACATGCTTACCCAAGGAATAAACCAAAAGCTCTAGTGGACTTAATCATAATGAAAATATACAGATTTATATTGTTTTAGTAACTATGTATAAATTATTATCACATGTACATGGATAAATATTTGTTTTATAAAATTGATTTTTGCTAAATCATTGCCTTATAATACAGAATACTTCATAATAGTAATGCGTATTGACTGGTAATAACTAGCATTATACTGTGCCAAATTTTGCATAATTGTTTCGTTTGTATTTTGTTTGTAGGTCTCCTTATTTTATTTATATGTATTTTATGTAAACTTAATGTCAAGGCGGATTTTTTGAACACATAGATGCTTGAACACATAGTAGCAATGTAACCTATAGATGCCTAATGTTGTTTTTGTATGTATACCCGTATGTATGATGCACTTAATTATGTTTTACAGTTGAATGTAAGATACTTTTTATACTTTGTAATTTTTATAACAGATGTGAAATGTGATTTTTTATTTTGTTTTGTAATATATTTTTTTGTAAAAGGCAATTGCCGTATATTGAATAAATAAATAAATAAATTATATTTTGTGAGCTTTTCGCTACCGCAGTTTCGATGGAGCGTCCACTATTTACGAGCGAAACTAAAGTTTTAGATAATCGCTCGTAAATGATGGATGCTCCATCGAAACCGAAGTAGCGAAAAGCTCATGTAATATAATGATTTATACATATGTAGTTACTAAAACAATATCAATATGTCTAGAAAACATTATAAAGTTAATGTCGAAAATATAAACAAAGGAAACATACAGTTTGAAAAAATGCATATTAATTGAATATTATGATGTCTAGAAACTTGTATACAATCATTCAAATTAGGTACGTGATTTTCTAACCACTATGTCTTAAAGTGAAAATAATTTGAGTGTGTTGATGAATTATGGTAGGTTTTTGAAATACAAAGAAATTTGTTAGTGTATTTAATTTAATTCTTTACTTTTAATGATTTATAATGGTACAGAAATGTGTTGAAGAAACCTGTCATTTTTGGAGTCGAAATGTTTGAATGACAATCGTGCAGTGAATATAAAAGTTTATTCATGCAAAATCGAAGAGAAGAGACATCGATTGAAGACAGACAAATTGTAATAAGTGATTTAACATATGAAAAACATTATTTACAGACGTTAATAAAAATGAAAACAGACAGCAGTTTGTTAGAGCGACAGCCTCAATAAAAAAATAATCAACCACTCCAAAGATATTTTTTCATACTACTGACCAATTTTCCTTCTTGATATTTTTTGAAACATTTTTTGACAAGACTCCTGCTGATGCTGGTTGTCTGGTAGAGAGGACAGGAACGATCTCGCAAGACGGAAATGGTCATCTCGACTGGGCAAGGAATCGGGGTGAAGTTCTGCGTACAACAGAAAACAAAATTACCTGTAAGCATGTGGAAAGCGACAGAAAAAAAAACAAAATGCTACAATAATGTGAATCCGCTTGACTATATATACTCTTATAGATTGATGCATGTATGTTGTCTCGAACTTCAGACTTCTGAAGATGGTAAAAGCACGCTTGCTGTAAGCTCAAGACAACAGCAACAACTACACGGAGATCTTGATAACCAGATAACATGATATAAGGACCATGAAATCCTGAAGAACTGTTAGATGTATGTGTCTTCGC
Organism: Athripsodes cinereus; assembly: GCA_947579605.1. Classification (NCBI taxonomy): domain Eukaryota; kingdom Metazoa; phylum Arthropoda; class Insecta; order Trichoptera; family Leptoceridae; genus Athripsodes; species Athripsodes cinereus. The sequence continues at coordinate 1,206,024 of OX388306.1, forward strand.
ATATCCACTTTAAAAACCTTTGTTAGGTGAGAAAGAAAAAAGACGATCCTCTGAAAAAGTGGTTCAAAGTTTTGACATTTGGATAGTAAAATCATAGATATCTTGTCTCTTTGTAAGGTTTTAGTAAAACAATGCCTAAATTTTAATACCAAAAGAGAAATTAGAATTTTCTTTCTTTTGTCAAAATATTGTCATTTTGATTTTCTTAAATAATTTTCCCCATTTTTCAGCTTGATATATAAAACTATAGTGCTTGCTTTTTGCTTTCTTAGTTTGTTGACAGTTACACGATTACTTTCTAGTCGAATATCTTTATCTTATTCCTTATTTAATGAATTACGAGTATAACTTGAGAGGACGTCTTTTGTTTTATTAAGAGAATTTTGTCAATCTGATAAGTGCTTAGATTGATAATGTCTTTACAAGACGAACGAGTCTCTCTCGAATAAAAAAAAACAGTAAAGCTAAAAAACTTGTTTTATATTTAATAAAATATAGAAAATCTTCAACATGTTCACCAATACAGCCTGGAACATTTTTTGTAAACAAATCAATAAATTTGAAACCAATCAGTTTGCATTTTCCCAAATGTTTCACACGATGTCAAATCAATTGTCCTAAATAAATTTATTAGGATTAAAGGCAATAAAAGTTGATTTGTATGTTTGAAGCTCACAACAAATAATAAAATATAACAATATAATTCGAACAAAAGGTCACATGACAGGATCGTATGAATGTGAATATTGTAGACATTTTATGTTACTAACACAATTATTATAGAATATAAAGGTAGGAGATTGTGATTGATTTAATAATGTCCGCCTTATTAGTTACTATGCGGAGTTAAGTAAATTAAATTAAAATTGTGAGCTTCAAACATACCAATCAATTAATTTTGTAGATTTGTTTTCAAAAAAATATTCCACCATATCCTTCAATAGGACAACACGTTAATACTGATGAATATCGGTAAGAGGTTATATATAATTTTAACACATCAAACTTCCATTTTAAGATTAGAAAAGACAGTTTCACCTTATTGAGTAGTGCCCTGGACGGGACTAGAACCCGCAACTCATTCTTTCCACGAGGTTTGTAAATTAACTGTCTATGTAGGTATATATAACTTTATTTTTTTTATTTTATTTTATAAATATTAAAAGCACAAAACAGACAATAACTACATATATAAAGTTAGAAAAAAGGTTAATCTTTCAGAGATCAGCTATCATCCAATACCATGCGCCACAATTAATTTAAAAAAAGATAGGTACCTAACATTCCAGTCATCTCAACATGCCATTTATGTAAGCTTATGTATGACTATAAATTTATGTAAACATATCGAAGAAAAGTATTAAACTAATTAATGACAAGACGCACAAAATTATATTTATTTTGCCTTGAAATGATCGCTGTCATAATATAGATAGCGCGGAGGTAAAGCTCTTGCCTTTGAGTCACGAGGTTCAGGGTTCGATTCCCGGCCAGGGCAATGAGAAGAATGACCTTTTTCAAATCGTCCAGGGTCTGGGTGTAACATGTACATATATGTGTTTAGTACATTGTATATATACATGTGTATGGTCGCGTTAGTACCCATAATACAAGATTCATATCCTAATTTGGGACTAGCTCGATGTGTGTGAATTGTCTATGCATGTTATATATCTGATGGAAGTTTTGCTATTCCGGCCATTTCAGATTCAACGATAATTTTTTTAGCCAGTAGGCTGCGTCGGTGGTCAAGAAGAAATATTTACATTACATTGCAGTTGATGAACTAACATATTATAATATACTGCTTCATAATAACTTTAATAATTATGCCCTGCTGATCTTTCGCCCCAGCTGATGATTGGGGAGGGCATGGGCCAACTGCTGTCAACGTTGAGTGTCCCGTGTTGTATAAATGTATGTATGTGTTAATTCCCTTAATTGAGTTATATAATTGATAGTTTGATACCAGTTGACGTAAACCTTTTCTGTCAAATTATTTAAGAAAAAAAATGTACTTTAAATATTTTATAACTTTAATTTAAAAAAGTCGGATGTCCACAATTGCCTGGGAGTTGAGTCAACTAAATCATCAACAAAACGTAGCTTTACATGAGGTAAACGTAAAATATGATAGCCTGAAGAGTGGAAGCTCTTAAGAGCCAGCTCGTGATTGATTAAGTCACTGGAATTACTAAATATGTGTAAAAGTGTTTTACTTTTGTCGATTGTACATTAACTTCCACCAAAGACCATCGGTCGACAACATTTACAAAATGAAGTTAGTTTTTGGGCTTTACTTTTTTATGACATTTCACTACATGTCCTATTTCGATACTAAGTCATTTATCAACTGAAGCTAATTTTTCGTCAATATCGATGTCAAAAAACAATGATAAACTAAAGAAAAATATACAAAATAACATAAATCACCAAACAAAATGAAACTTTATGATAAGCAAAAAAAAATCAATAGATAAAATTAAGCTCATTTCAAAAACTTTCCAATACATAATTTCAGATATCGATATTGTATTTTTCAATATTGTTAAAGGATTGTAGGCACCAGATGTTTTTTCAGAAAAAAACTTTGATAAAAGTTGTGTACAATAGGATCTTTGTGAAAGATTCAAATTAGGACACGAAATTGTCCAAAAAAATATATTAAGAGTTTGCTTTGAAAAAGAAGTTTTATTTGAAAAAAGGAGAAATATTTTAATTTAAAGAACGCTAGAGTACGAGTATATAAAAAAACTTAAATCTTAAAAGCTCTGTACAATAAAACCCCTTTGATTGATAAATGTAAATAAAAATATGCTCAATGTTGAGGTTTGTTGAGTAATAAAATTCTTTGTAAGAAACTTGGCGACAATGTTATTTTATATATAGTGAGTTACAATCAATTAGATTGGTCTGCAACAAGTTTGAAATTTCTTCTCCATTCCTCCTTATTTTTAGCTAGTCTCTTTAGTTCTACGTATGTGCCACATTTCATGTCTTTCTTGAGTCGGTCCATATAGGTATCTCTTGGTCGGCCTCTACCATTTCTGCCTTCGGTCCTGCCATCCACGATGGTGATGAGAAGGTCTGGGTGCCTGATGTTGTGGCCAATTCAGTTTGCTCGTAATTGGTAATTTTAGAATCCGAATAATCAAATACTATGTAAAACATATATTAACTTGCGTATGGACAATTTGAACAGACAAAATTAACTCCAATCTAAGATATGAATCTTGTATTATAAGTTTCAACGCGACTATACACATAAACGAGTACAATGCACCAAATACATTTTATATTATTGTCATTTTTTTCATTTATTCAACTAGGTTTGGGCACAACGCACATATGACAAAACAAACAAGACATATCGATCAGAAAACCATGTTTAAATAATGTAACATTGTGCACAATCTAATCGGAAGAAATGGGAAAGGGGTGTGAATTTATAGCCCTTGAGAATGAAGACAGAAATATGTATGAAAAAAAAAAAATTACAAAATTGATAGAAATGTTAAAGTGTTATTAAGTAAATAAGTTGAAAAAAAGTACTATGAATCAAAATATTACTATTACTACTTTACCATCACGGTATAGGTATAACAAAAGTGAGGTGGCCAGCAGAACAGCTGCATATAATAAACATACAAGCTGTCCTTTCCGTGCCTATAAAAATTAAGACATTCAGGATGGGTGGCAAACCTCGTCACTGAATTTATTTATTTTATTCTTCACTGTACATTGGTTACAATATTACATAATAAAATAGTGTCATAAAAATAACAGTTATACAATTCAAGGATGTAAAATGTCTTAATCTTTCGAACACCTGCCTTTTACAGGGACACAGAAAACTTACGAGAAAGAATGGTAGACCAGTTCTTATCCGGGTGCTCCACGGAACATATAAGAATAATAGTAAAATTTAAAAAAAAATATTCAATGCTTTAGTAGTGGTACGCGCGTCACATGTTTAAGACGTCTGAATTAGATCGCTCCTTAAGATAAAATTACGACCAGAGGTCAACAATGTTTCATATCACAAATAATTGTTACTTTTCGCAGCAACCAATTAACTTACACTCAATTTAATTTAATTCAAATTAAATCAACTAGACGCATGGCACGCTACACACTCGCAAATAAAGTGAGATTGTACAAATCACAAGCTTTGTATTGTTATTTCTATGATAACGATATTGAAACATTTATTAGGAATGCTTAGGAAGGAGGTAAGACATATGTACATAGTGACGATGAATCGTTCTAAACAGAGTGCTATACCTTAGGTAAATTCAAACAAGTCTTTTATGAATATATCTGTATTTTTAAATCAGATTGACTATGTCCTAACAAGACGAAAGACGTCTCTCTCGTCGTCAAATAAATCAAAAAGCAGAATAAAACATTTGTTTTATTTAATAATTCAAGAGTTTTTGTGTTTACACTGTGGAAATCCATTGTTAATTTTATCAAATAAAATATAAAAATATATTTTTGAGCACTGTTTAATCTCCACTTTGTTAGGTTATATACCGAACGTTTCCGCCTATACTTGTAGGCATCTTCAGGGAAACTGAAATCTAAAAATTGTGAGAGCTGTTGTTCATGTGGTGAGAAGGGTGCAGGTAGTGGGAGGGGTAGTGGGAGGGGTAATGGTAGATATGGAGGTGGGATGATTGGTAGGAGTAGGATATACTAACAAATGAGATGAGGGTGGGATCTGTATATTTACAATGTTATTCTTATTCCTATAAATTTCTAAGGTTTAGTCTACCCGCCCCACACACAGAATGTAATACCGTTGTACCGTTTATGTCAAATGTATGGTCATATTCGATACAATCTACCATTACCCCTCCCACTACCTGTACTCTTCTCACCACATGAACAAGCTCTCACAATTTTTAGATTTCAGTTTCCCTGAAGAAGCCTACAAGTATAGGCGAAAACGTTCGGTATCTAACCTAACAAAGTGGAGATTAAACAGTGTTCAAAAATATATTTTTGTTTTATTTATTTCGCTTTGGAATTCTACAACCTAAACACTGGACTTTTTAATAACATTCTAGACACATATTAGTCATTCACATGTGACTTCAACAGGGAAACTATCATGACACGATCATAATTTTGTCTTTATCTTTTATGCAAGTTTTCAGGAATCGTTCATGAAAAAGCAGTAAGTAAGAGATTTATTGTCTATTTATTGTGTCGGTGCACACGAAGTAGAATTCCGATATTAGGTAATTTGAAACAAGTCTATCTTTCTACTTTAAATTATTGATCACAAGAGAAACGTTTTTCGACTTATCTGGTCAATATCAATTTGTTCTGTAAACATTTTATGAACAATAAAATATTATAAACTATCGCCAAAGTTTAAAACGTTGTTACATGTTGAATTTCTATCCCAGGTAGAAATTAATACTAAATAATAATAATTACAAAATAACGTAATATTATTTTACAAGTTTAATAAACTGAGCTTGTAGTAGCAAGTTAAACTTTTAAAAGCACAAAGGTTGTTTGGGTCGATGTGTTATATAATACTATATTAAATTTTCCTTACAATAGGTATTAAAGTTTATAATATCAATACTTTAATAATATGTAATAAGAAACAAACAAAAGTTTTAGATTGCTGCTTTCACAATATCATGTGTTGTAGCTATATATGTAAATATTTTAGTCTGTTTGTTTATGAAAATAATATGTTCTCAAAATACGTCTGTAGTTAGACGAGCTGAAGAAAATTGAAGAGACACTCGCTTGACATGTGGATATCTAAGGAGTTGTAGATCGCTATTTATCAGAACATTCAAAATAAAATTGTCTTCAAGGTGGGGAGACTGTGCAGGTCCGAAGGGCTGACCGGCCAAAACCGCCAATCGTTGGAATCTTTTATAATATACTATCTCTCCAATGTCTTTTTTCAAGTTATTTTGTTTGAAAATAATTTAATGTATTATATCAATAAAATAAGTAGGTATAAAAAATAGAAGCAGGATAAAAATAACCTAAATAAATGGTGATTAAACATAATTTTTTTATTGATACAGTAAACGCCTGTTGCCTCTTATTGAAAGATAACTAAAAACTATCTATCTATATACTCACGCTATATCCTAAGTGGGGTAGGCGAAGAGAACGGAAAGCTATATTGATCTATTTTTACATACTTTTTACTATTTTTACGATGAGGTTTGCCACCCATCCTGAATATCTTGATTTTATATTGGCACGAAGAGGACAGTTTGCATGTTTCTTACATGTCGTTGGTCTACTGGCTACCCCACTTGTGGGATATGCCTTGATGGTATAGAAGTAGTAGCAGTAGTAGTAGTAGTTTTACATACTTCATTCCTAAATATTGTCGATTGATGCTTATTATTAAAATATAATTCATAAAGAGGATGGTAACCTTTTTTTAAAAAATATAGATACGTAAATACATTTATTCCCTGAGTGGAACCGAGTTTTACAATACTAGTTATTAACAATATCAAATTAATTAATAAGTGACGATATTAAAAGCAAATTTACATTGAGTATGTAAACAGTATTATGTCTGGGACACGTGTAATAGAAAGAGCCATGTTCGAAGATTTAGTTTATATATCAGGCTTAGAAGGTATTAAGGAAATATAATTATAATTATTGAATGTAATTATAAGGTATTATTTATTATATCGGAGGTACTCGACTATAGCTTATATCGGTAATTAATTTGAATAATCAATAAGTTATGCGATGCCTCTGTCATTTCCAACACCAATTTCTACTCTCAATTATTCTCAGTTATGTGGTGCTCGTTGATGGAATGATCCTGCTTCTTCTCACAAAAGAACTCAATCTGTTTGTGGTTTAAATATTTACTGTCTTCTTACTCGGCATCCGCCTCCTAGTAACTTCCTATAGTTCCCAGTCCTTTTGGAGTGTTGTGTTTTTCATCTTCACTATTTGGTTTACATAGCGATTATTCTTGTTGTTTATGCTTTGTTTATTTTGCTATGTAGTTAAGTTTTGTTTGAATATGACGTGGTTAATTTAATAAATTACTTATAAAGCGATAATCTCGCTACTGTATAATATACTGTATAATATTATATTATCAGATTAGTTAACGTAAATGTTAGTTAATTTTGTTATGTAACGAAAGTAAATAAGTATGTTTTTATTTTTTTATTTATTTATTTATTCATTCTTTAGGGTAAGACCGAGGGGACAAATGGCAGAGGCCGACCAAGAGACGCGTATATGGACCAACTGAAGAGGGACATGAACTGTGGCTCATACGTAGAGCTGAAAAGACTGGCTGAGAATAGAGGCGAATGGAGAAGAAAAACCAAACTCGTTGCAGACCAATCCAATGGATTGTAACTTATTATAATATATATATACTGTAAATTGATAAAAAACAATTACACAAAGGTATACATTCAAACCAAATCAAATACAATCAATATACAGAGGGCGAGTTTATCGCAAAGGCGCGATTTATTCACGGCTTGCATGTTTTTTACATGCAGCTGGTATGCTGGCTCACCCACTTGTGGGATGAACCGTGATGGAGTAGTAGTAGTAGTTTATTCACGCGAGAAAGATGTTTTTTGTCTTTTTTTTCTGAAGATTGACAATGTCTTGGAACACCATTCAAATCTTTCTTACAAATTAATTTCTTCAAAAAAATAAGCATGAGCGAAAATTTCTTCATCAAATACGGATCGAACATGAAATAACACATAGTTGCATGAATTAATGAGTAATGGACACACAAAAGCTTGAAAAGGTTGGCGGGGGACAGAGAAAAGCAAAAACTATGCTTATGTCAAACCAATTATATGGACTGCAGATCATACACACAAGATGAATGAATATTCAAATAAGATACTTGCATAATATATTTTATTTTTTGAGTCGAAGATAATTTTGTAAAATTCCATGTTTGTATGTGGAAAAAACCACAATTGGTTTTTTACTAAGTTTGACAATGACTTTATAAGTCACAACTAGGTCACTACTCAATAATTTTTTAATAAAACTAAAACCAATTGGGTTTCTTTCCATATATAACTTATTATATACTGATAAGAGTATCCGGCCTAGATTCTTTGCATAATTACTACCTACATTAGATATTTTTCACGCGCCTATTAATCATCACCAACGCCTCCCTTGGCATTATTACATTGTATTGTCGTCTAATATTCTTCCACAATTATGACGTATATTGTCTCCCTGTGTCAGCATTTAAACGCCTACACCAATAATTCTCCTTTCTTAAGACGTATCCATTCATCCGTATAATAATCATAAGTTAAAAGACACAAGAACATAATGACAGTTATCTATTCTTTATTGTTAATATTTCACGAAAAGTTTGTTTTTTATATTTTTTTTTTGAAAAAGATAAATCTGGGAAAAAGATATAACTATATATTGTGTTTCATTTTAAAAATCATTAATATGAACTTCCACCAAGAACCGTCGGTCGATAAATTAAACTTTATATATTTGGGTTTTGGGAAAAACCAGAATACAACCTTATACACCTTTTGGAGTAAGCTTAAAGCTTGTGCCAAGAAATGGGAGTTTGTCGGCACCTATGATCGAACCATGGACCCCCTGTTCACGAGGCCGATATTTATTGATGATACTGACCACATTCTTTGTTAAGAATAATACTGTGAGTCGTGTACTGAGTAGGACAAATTGACGTCTGCGTATAAGAAATTGTAATAAAGTAACGTTTAACTTTTCTTATAATCGCCTGGAGATGGAGTCTAGTCTCCGAATACTAGTAAGTGTAACTTGGAAGCTAACTAGATACTGTTTTTTTTTTAATTCACCTTGTTATAACGTAGAAGAAGCGAAAGAAGTAGATATGTTGAAGTGATTAGGGTAGATGAGATATGAGTGTGTGAAGATCCCTGGTAGGGATGGCAAGTATGAGAGATTGCAAAGCAATGATAGATTGACTCTAGATCAGAAGGTCATAAAGTGACTTACCAAATGTGTGTAATGAAACTCGCGGTTATTATTAAAAGATGATTTATATTTAAAACAGTTTACAATTATGTTACACTAAATTATACAGAGAATATGTAAACGTATGTGTGGTCAGCCAGGCAGAGAGAATTAGAATGATTTTGAATTGTGATAATTCTTATCACAATCCAATTACTGACGTCATACCAGCTGACCACAACAATACTATTTAGTGTTGCCTGTTCACTACAATGTAAGGATAGATTTATATGGTATTCCGAACTCTCTGCCTACCCCATTTGGGATACGCGTGAGGGAATAGTATAGTAAAAGTAAACAGAAACCTTTGTTATACAAAAATGTTTCTTGGTCTTCTGTAGATAATTTCTAATATACCTAAATATTCACATAGTAAGCAAAATGCACTGCGGAGAGGCTTCCTGACTTGTTGTAAAAACATCGGGATAGAGTTAAATTAAGCAGTCATCTAAATTAATGTAATCCAACCTTATTTTTTATGTAATTTACATGAACAGTTCAAGAAAGATTTTCATAGTGTAAACACAAACACCTTGGAACTATTATGAATTTAATTTTCCATTGTACCTACTCCGTTTTCATTGAAAATGTCACTTTAATAGTATATATACCCAACCTTACTACAACAAAGGAACTAATTTTAATAACTTAATAATTTTCCTGAATAAAATTACAATAAATGAATTTATATTTAAATTATATAATTAAACGAGAAGTGTATTTCAACCATGATTTTCTATTCAAGTTAAAAAGTTCGTCAAAATATTTGATGGATTTTAAGAAAAGTTCGTTTTTTACGGCAGCCCACGTTAATTTTGTTTGAAATAATTTAACATTTTGACATATAATCGACAAAACTAAGATCCATACAAAATAATCAAATTATATAATTAAACGAGAAGTGAATTTCAACCATGATTTTCTATTCAAGTTTAAAAGTTCGTCACAATATTTGATGGATTTTAAGAAAAGTTCGTTTTTTACGGCAGCCCACGTTAATTTTGTTTGAAATAATTTAACATTTTGACATATAATCGACAAAACTAAGATCCATACAAAATAATTATTAAAAGTTTATTAATTAATAATGTTATTCCAATTTAAAAGACTTCTTATTTGGAACAAACATTTTTGATATATAAATTAAACGTATAAAACTACCATATAAGGCTTAGAAAAAACAATATCACCTTACATATTTGGTAGCGCCCCGAACGAGACTTGAACCCGCAATAGGTACATTTCTTTATGCTTTGTCAAATAAAATTACCGGCCGACATGCTGAAGCCACCGGTATTCTCTGTTATAAACCACAATGAGTTTCATGTGTAGGTATTGTTCTGGAATACCTAGTATGGAGGTTGTCTTTTTTAGAAAAGGCTTAGGCCTTATGTGATAGTTTCATGTTAAAGTTTACATAACAACTTTTTTTTTCACGTTATCGAGTGACTTGAGATACACAACTTCATACAATGGTTAATTACTAGTAACTCTTATGACTAGGACATTATAGCGTAAAATAGATTGACAGATACAGTTTTCATAACATCTTCCTAAATTGAAAAATGTTGTGATGTCAATGTCATAGTAGATAGTAGATACATACATTTTTATGGATATATGCCTATGTTTTTTTTTAAAGAATAAAAATGTCACTTCCGCAAATATGTAATGTGTCGTTTTATTAACAGGTTATGGGCCCAGACATAATACGAAATTGAGTAAAATTGTGTATAGTTCACGTAATAATGTACGTTTGTTTCGTGTTTATAAAAAAAAATTATATATATTATCTTTACCTCAATAAGTGACTAGGCACTTTATAAAAATATCTGAAAGAGGTACGAGAGATGTTTTAATTTAATGAAAGACTTACCAAAAAAACCGCCGAGCTTTAAAGCACTTTGTAGTAGTACGAATTTACTAATTTCTAAATTTCAAATGTATTTCGCGAGCTTTCAAAGATTTAATTACCTTACCGAAATGTTATTTCAGATCAACAACAAAGGCTAAGTAATCCCGGAGGACATATTCATGTGCTTTATAATACAATATAATGTAAAAAGCTTTACAGACGTGAAAATAGACGCAAGTCATGAATAATAAATAAATAATTATCTTCATCATCATTATCACCATCACACCGCTTTCCCTACTCCTATCATTGCATCAATCTTTCGCTTCCGTCACTGTCATGTAATTCCTATTCAAAGTGCTCAGCACATGTCCGTCCTGGAGGATCTGGCTTATGGTCTTGCCATTAAATCCTCGAATGGCCACGTTTCCGAGCACCATTTCTCTGAGCCATTAATATTTTATTTGTCATTTTGTTTTCATTCATTCTTTCCACGTGTTCGTTTCGTTGAGAAAATATGATTAATGAGGTAATGTATAATATCTCTCGATATTAAAGATAAATAAACAAAATCAATTCGATTTCTTTTAGGGATAGGCGAAAAGGATCGATCGCCATTTACTCGTACCCAAGCGCACGATTTTGCTTCCATAACATTCATATTGTACATTAGCCTGCTCTCTGTCTGCCTTAAGGGGGCACGTCTTCAAACACCCTTGATAGGTAATAATCATAATATTGTTCAAGAGAGATTACGACAGAGGCAAGTGATGGTCGAGACGTGAAAGAATGGAAAAGTTTTAAAGTTTTGATATGAACTAGTATATCCAGCAGTAGAGAGAAAAGTCTAGCAGCAAGTAATCATTTATTAGTATAAAACTATAATTGTATCCGTTTTCGCTACATTGAACGATACAAATAACATTGTAAGTAGTATTATTATTTTGCTAGGGACGCCTACGACATCCTTTGTAGTGGGACGGTCGCCATTTAGTCCCTACGGAGCAATCAAGATGTCAATAAGATTGCGTAAAGTCACTTTAGTGACACAATTACAATATATTATTTTATAATTATTATCGTTATTACTCAAACATAAAATTGTCAAGTTAATTCTTATCACAATAGCACTTTAATAGTTTCCCCCGTAAAGATTTGAAATTATTTAATGGAAAATAATATTTTTAACTAAAATATTGGTTTCTTATTGGAAATACTTGCTCTCAAAGCTTTTTAATTGTATTTTGTGTTATTTGGAGACTGTAAGTTTAATTATATTATAGTTTCTGTGCATTATTTATTAGTAACACTTGACAATTACTTGTACAATTAACAAGAGAGCATGCATGAAGAATCGCTGGGATGTAACAAAAGAAAAAACGTTGAAAGAACTTCTAGACACTCGGACATCTCAGGCGTCGAGGACTACTATTTATCCGAACTTGCAGACACACTTTCTTTTCCTCACGGGCGGCCCGAAGAACAAACCAAGGTTAGTCGCCTCGTTAGAATTATAAAAGAAATAATAAATACTCCATATGGGAAAAAATGACAGCATTAACAAAAATAAATTCTTAAAAGAAAAAAAAACAATATTATACCTAAAATTAAACACATTTTACAATAACTATATACAGTTGGTACAGATAACAGAGATAAAGTGTCCAGAATCATTTGGGTTTTAAGACAGTGAGCCCAAAGGTTACCAAATAACGGGGTGATGTGGAAATCTACTTCCCTCCCAATGGGAACAAATCTAACCAAAGCTACTCTCCACCAAGGGAGACAGAAAGAAGAAAAAAGCGTTTGTAATTGGCGCTCGATCCTTCCTGCCTACCTTGCGAGAGAAGCGGCTAGGCTAGATGATATACAACATGATTATTACACAAGGCCCTTCCCTCGTTTTCGAGTGATTTAGATACATAATATATATGTAAATAAAAAAATTATTACCTCTGCTATGCTAAACAATACGCTGTGTTATCTTCCTTGACATATTGCTGTAGTGCGCCGTCATTCAAGTCAAATAATAGCTGACATCTGCCATAAGTCATGACATCATTCATGAAGGGGTTATAATTATTGGTTGTTAATATTGTTTGTTGTAAATATTTGAAATACAATTATAAATAATAATAAGGTTCGTCGACTACAAAATTGTAGACAGTGACAATACGACTACAACACAGTATTAGAATTGTATGACAGTGACGGAAGCAAAAAATGTATGCAAGGATAGGAGTAAATGGTGATCAATCCTTTCTGCCTTCCCCGAAAGGGAAGCGGGGTTGATAATTACCTGCTAATTAGATAATCATCCAACAAGGAAGTCATTTCAAGTTTAGATATTATTCTTAGAAAAATGATAACATACGTTGATAGAGCTACAAGATTATCCACTTCAAAAGATTATTCCAAGAAATCACTCAAATGTATCTATCTATCATCTACTCTATAGAGATTGTTATATATAATTTAATCTGAAGTGGTATTTATGGCAACACCACCAAAGATTTGATTGTATTTTTCAGCCGCTGCCTCTCCAAGGTTATTTTTACGATAGATAAATAAAATATGTCATATTTTTCGTATAGATTGATAATTCTTGAGACAGTACAATCATTCTTGTTTTGCAATGAATGAGTCTTGGCACCCAACCAAAGATCAAGGGCGGAAGACACTAAATTTCTAAAATAAAAGTGTCTTAGATGGATTTTGGATATGATCATTTCACAAATGGTAATGTGCCCTGATTGGAGCATGTTATTTGAATTTCCAGTGACATTTGGTCAAAAAGAGCCATTGTTCTTTCATTCACAAGAGTATCGACGACCAAGACGTCACTCTATCACAATACTTTGTCCTTTTTAAGTGACAATATTGGCGTAGAGACGCTCTGAATAAAGGAGGCTGGTTATGCCCTGTGCTTCCTAGAAGAGAGCTGAAGGGCGAGATGATTTGCAATCAAATGTCATATTATAATGGTGAGAATGTAGGAGTTTGGACATTAACAATGTCTACCTTATTAGATATACATTTATTAATTTCCATTGTTTCCAAAGCATTTAGTTAACAACTCCTTACCTTCCGAGAGTAATACCATTACATTGTCTATTGAATGACTAATTTAACTGTTAATTGACTAAATACAAAACCATATGTGCAAATTAAACATTGTTTTAATATTACATTTTAAAACTTATATGTTGATTACTTATATTTTGATTTAGCTTTTGTAAAAGTATGTAGAGATAAAGCAATAATATTATATTGATTACATTTGGAAACTACGACTTAACGTTGAGTAAAATCTGAAGACTCACGAACTCACGATACATCTCATTATGATATTAATATAAAGTGTAGAGTAAATTTATAACGATAAAGTAAAGTGATGGAGTGATAGTGGGGAAGATAGATAGTTGATGACACTTGATGATAGTGAGAATCTCTTAAATACGTTTTAATGATCGTAGCGATCTTAGTGTATATATTTAGTCGCGTGTGTTAATAATTATATTTGTTTAAAATGTATCCTTTATTTCAGTTTTTAACAAGGGAATAAGGCATCATTAGAGGAGACCCACCGACCACCCAGATTGCGCAGAAGTCTGGGAACTTCCATTTATCCGAATTCTACAGTAAACAAATCTTGTCCATACCAAAGGCGTCTTATTAAGGAATTATTGAAAATTTGCTATAATATTTTACCCTTTTATTATACCACACTATACCATCAAGCCGTGTCCCAAGTGGGGTAGGCAGAAAGAATGGAAAGCCATATAGATCTGTCCCTAAATACTTATTTCGCCCCCTCTACATTCATGCAACCTCTCATACACGCACGTCGATTACTATTACTCAACACACGGCCGTCCTTACGAATTTGATCTACGTGATCAAGCCACGTAGTTCTCGGACGTCCGCGCTTCTTCACACACCTTCTTTCAGACAACTATGTTTATTGTTTATATATTTGCTTATATATCTTTCATTGCAGTTTTTAACAAGGGAATAAGGCAATCAATGAAAATTTTACCCTTTTACTGTGTTTAATGGAAATTACAAATTTATTTCGGTAAATGTGTTTGTATTTAATTTGATATTTGTTTTTTGAGCAAAGCCGGGTTTAAATTTATGAATAACAATAATAATATGACGTCGCGGTGCTTGACAAGTACCCAGAAGTGAGGAGTCGAGACGATTCATAATATTTATATTATAAATTGTCGTCGGAGCTTTCCTTGGGTGGAGCATGAGGTGACTTTAATAAATAAAATGTAATATTTAAAACGGGAAAATGAAAATAGGACAAAGCTTAAATAAATAATAATAGTGTTTTAATTGTTTTTTCTATTTGTCACACACCGACCTTTATAATATTAATAATGCTTCCTTTTACATCATCCTGACGATGACACCCGAAGATGTTGAAAGTCAGCTGGCAAATTCACTTGTGGAATCACTTTATATATATTTTTTTTTAATTTCTTAAAAAATTAAAATATTCCTGTTGAAAACTAAAACAATTGAGTATGAATTCAACATACCGGGGAGTACCCAATTAAAAAAATTTACTCCTACTCTTTTTTGCTAGTTTTCAGTGTCCTTTTAGAGTTAGGTTTTCACAAAACAACAAGTTCAAACATTGTATATCTCCATTCAAAAAGATTCTATGCTGGATTTAGTGATTTACAAGTATTTCTATATCATTCCTAATGCTTCGATGTCGTTGTCATAGGACAGATGTTTTGTGAAATACTCTTTTAAGCCTGCCAAAAATCATCTCAACTATATAATGGTGGTAAACTTTAATTAAAGGAGTGGAGCACCCTGCAAAGAATTGGTCTCCCACTCTTGTCTGTAGTTTTCAAGTGTCCTGTAAAAGACAAGTGTTTGAAAAAATAAAAAAATTTAACATATCAAATTCAGGTTTGCAACCCATCATGAATGTCCTATTTTTTTGTTGGCACAGAGAAGACAGCTTTCATGTTTATAACATGCAGCTGGTCTGCTGGCTACTCCACTTGTGGTACATGCCTTTATGGTGTAGTAGTAGTAGTATAATTAAACGATTTAAAGACATTACCCAGACAGTGAGCCATCGTCGCTTCTGTATTCCACTAAAGTCTTTCTGAGATCATTAATTTAACATCAACTCGATAAAATTACAAAGCAATGTTTTTTTTCTTACGTAATACAATCATAATAATTGCAATTATTGATAATTATTATGATTAATATAACAAGACGCCAGTCTATTACAAATCTTGTGGAATAACTGCAATAAAATAATTATGTTTAATTTAATACTATGATTGCGAATCAGAGGTCTTACGGTAGGTCAATTGAATGATTAAAACATTGTATACAGAACGTATCTAGAATAAAGTTAATTCATAATTATGTAAGTACATCTGTTTATTTTATTATTGGACTAATTTAAGTGATCTTAAACCCTTAGAATATTTACAATCTTTTTTATTGATTAACCGGATTTGGGTGCAGATGACAAAACCAATCAGAAACCTCGATTGGAGAACCATGTCTAAGGTTTGCATAAAGCGTCTCTCGATTGGTGGACCTTACATCGTGAGAGTGAGAATGGTGGAATTGGTGAACGTTATCCACGGACATCGAAAGTGATCACTTAAGCCAGCCTAGAGCAAATTCGTAAGCGTTGGGACACCTTTCTCGCTTCTTCCGATTAGATTTTACACAATGTTGCATTGTGTAGACATGGTTCTCCAATCGAGGTTTCTGATTGGAACTAAAACGCGTTTTATGCGATTAGATCTAATCATAGTTAGTCGGTAGCGCTAAAGTCTCGTCCTCATACACATGAGGTTTGCGGCCCGATCCCAGGTGCCGGCAAATTTTTCTTTCACGACACACTTTTTAGCTTACTGAGAAAGGTGTATAAAGGTTGTATTTGGGTTCATAACAAAAACCCAGATACATCTTTTATAAAATAATAATTATAATAAATCTCCTTAATTTTTTCGTTAATTTCGTTAACACATAAATGATAAATGAAGATAAATCTTCGATTAACTGCGGCCAACTTTGCAAATACACACAAGTTGGCATAGATATTAAATACTTGTACAAACATAATCAGTAGCTAGTAATGATGTTCTATTATACTATCAGTGGCGAAGCTTTAGGGTGGCAAAATGCCACGGGCCCCCGACCCGATGGGGGCCCCCGGTAGGAGTGGCCGCGAACTCAGAAGTAACATAACATTTTAAAAATATTTAATTAAAATTATAAAGTTTGTATATGTGGGTACTCAAAATCAATCAATTTTAGATACAACTAAAGATCATTAAATACAAATTTTTAGCTTTAATTGTAAATATCGAATAGGATAAAGGACTCAAACAGCATGAGTTTCATTATTAACACCAAAAAAAGTCTTCCAGACATAATTTAACGCCGAGGTTAAAGGCATCAAACCACATAACCCCAAACATGCGACATACATATCTCTTTTATAATATGTTGCTTAAGTTTGTCAGTACAAAGGACTTAATCAACATTTTTTTTAATTTTTTGTTTATAACTTAATAATTCCTGAATGTTTTCTCTTGAATTTTTATGACATAATAAAAAAAAACTACAATACATCAAGATTGTAAAATAAAAATGTCAGAAATTTGACATTTTCTTTATCTTACAATTGTTTGCTCCTCTTGTAAAATTTAACTAACGTGGTTTGAAGCCTTTTTCTGAGCACAGTCGATATCGGTACGCCATTGTATAGTACATAGTATATTATACTAGACAAATATACCGAGTCAGTTCGACATCATTACACGTAATGACGAATGGGCGCCACACATTGGTACACGGTGTGTTATTATATTATATTATCATTGTTGCTGTTATTGTCTGTAATAATAATAATAATAATATGCACGGTGCACTGCATTAATGTTATAAACTAACCGACTATAACTAGATGTAATACTACAAGTACATGTATGTTATTTATGTATGTTTATCTCTAGGTGTCTCATTCATAGAGGTGGTAGAGTGATTAAAGGTAACATATGCGAAATGTAATTTTGATGTTATATTTTGGAAATTAACGTTTTTTGTTAACGTAGTGATTTTTGATTGCCTCACGATTTCAAGTGCCAAATCAATGGCCTACATATGACAAGAAAGAATAAACAAAAGAAAAAAAACTGACGTTTTTACCTTAACTTACAAGGCAAAAACGTCATAGATTCTGTAATTAGCTAAACTAAAAAAATCGGACACGGTCATTAAAAATACAAAATAAGCAACTTTTGAAGATGGATATGTTTCGACTGGTATCGACGAGTTTAGAATTGTGCTTATATGTTATGTGCATGTATTTATGTATTAAAATATATTGCTAGTATGTACAATCAAACAATGATCAATCCGTCATAGAATTAACAAGCAAAGGTCACGGAAAAAAACACTTCCACAAAATAAATAAATCGACATATATATGGAAATGTGAAAACATATTAATTAATTGTGGGTGGAGATGCTTCAGCCGGTGGCTAAAGGTTTGGTTGCTTGACACGGGTAGAGAGGAAGCAAAAAAGAGACTATTTTTACATGTGGTGTAATTTTTTTGTGCGATTTCAAGGTGAATTGGTAGATACGGTACTTTCCTGATGTTTTGTAGCGGCTTGCCTCGATACAGGCATTCGCCTAGTGAGGTTGCTGCAGGTTATGACTGCATAGTCCTGATTGACTTGCTTGTTCCGGCGCGCACGCTCAGCCACATATCTGTTTTGGCTGCCTGTTATGCATGTTGGATTGGTGTCTTGTTGTTTTTTCTTTTTTTAATTTTTTGTATAACTTTTGTAATAAATGACAAACTTGTGGGCTTGGTATTATATAGCAAGGGGTTGGATGATGAGTGCGGGTTGAGTAGGATAATGCATTGTCTTTGATTTGTGATTGTGTGTATTATTTCTGTCCATGTGTGTTTTCTAACGTTTTGTAATAGTGATAAATAAATAAATAAAATATTATGTACAAAATTATCTAATAAAAATGTAGCTATAGGAAAAAAGCACTTAAACTCTTTTTAAGTATGCCACCTATTTTAAATATCTATGTTTTTAACACATCAAGAAAATGATAAATCTAATTTGTAACATTTAAAAATTTAAAAGTTATACTATTGTATTAATAAAAGAGTCTTTATTTTTGATATTAAGAAATGATATCACAGGTTTTAACGTGAGATATATTTTTTTTGTTTTGTTTTAATGATTGGGCCTCCTACAAGACAAATTCGGAACGTGTGACTGTGGTACAGCACAGACCATGCCACACTTGTTGGAGTGTCCGTTGTACCCTGTTACATGCACTATGGAGCATATTTTTGACGCATCTCCACCTGCTGTGCGTTTTGCACAGTACTGGAGATCAGTTTGATTGTTTTTTTCTGGGTTTCGACACGATAAATAAGTTCAATGTCGTTCAAAACAGAAGATTTGATTGTTTATTGTTTATTGTTTATTGTAAATCATTCCCCATAGGCCCCTTACAGGACACTTGGGTTCATCATAATTACACAGGATAAAAAGAATAACATTAAAAGAATACATGAAAGAATACAAAGTAGTAAGGCATCAAAATCGAGACAAAACAATGAAAATTGAGTAAAAAAGTTGCCGAACATATAAATTTGAACATAAATAATAATTATATAATGTGAATAAAAATAATAATAATAATGCATTTTTCAGTACTAGAAGGATGTAAAGAGTCCCCTTAGTACCACGTCTTTAGTACAATATTTGATTGTTTAACAAAAGAAACAGAGAGGAAGGACGAATGACACACATTACACTCAATAATATTATGTTATAATATATTTTTCAACACTAGCAGGATGTAAAGAGTCCCCCTAGTGTCATGTCCAAAGTACAATATTTATTTAATTATTTATCAGATAAATCACAAGAACAAAAGTCAACGATGAGTCATACACATGATATAAAGGCTGGTAAGCTATAAATTATGAGTCAGTCGGTTCGATAGCCAATATCTCTTCGATAGTATAAAAGGCGTTGCCAACAAGATACTTTTTAATCTCTCGCCTGAAGGACAGAATATCCAG
Source organism: Athripsodes cinereus (assembly GCA_947579605.1). NCBI lineage: Eukaryota > Metazoa > Arthropoda > Insecta > Trichoptera > Leptoceridae > Athripsodes > Athripsodes cinereus. Next base: position 1,226,027 of record OX388306.1, read on the forward strand.
TGTTTTGAATTTTTTTGGTAGGTTGTTATAAAGTCGAACGCTCACACAGATAAAACTCTTGGACACTTTAGTTAACCTGTGTTCAGGAAGGCGTATTAACTCTTTCGTTCTTATGTTGTAGTCATGGTAGTCAGAGTTAAAAGGTGTTTTGTCAATATTTTTATGTGCATACAACAAGCATTCAAGAGCAAATGCACATGGAACTGTTAATATACCCTGTTCTTCGAACGCAGTTCTGCAAGAATCTCTAGGATACATACCGAGTAGTGTTCGAAGTGCCCTTTTTTGTAGAATAAACACTCTACCTGATTCTGCGCCCATTCCCCAACACAAAATCCCATAACACATAATGGAATGAAAATATGAATAGTAGACAGATTTAGCTGTGTCCTTTCCACATATGTCTTTTATTTTTTTTATGGCATATATTGCACTATTTAACTTTTTGCATAATTGTTCAATATGTTTATCCCATTTCAAACCTTCATCCAAAACTACTCCCAAAAATTTACTTTCAACAACCTTCTCTATACCTTTCTCAGAGAGAGCACTGGTAAATGGATCTAAGTTGTCTGGTCCACCAAGAGAGAAACTCATAGCACTCGTTTTTGTCATATTTAGGACTAAAGAGTTATCATCAAACCATTTTTTTAGTAATGTTAGTGTTTCTAGAGCATTATTTATGTTTTCTGAATTATTTTTTTTACCTTTGAGAATCAGTGAGGTATCGTCAGCAAACATTACAATCTCAGAATTTGGGTTAGTACAATTTGGGAGGTCATTTATATAAATAAGAAATAAAAGCGGTCCAAGCACGGATCCCTGTGGAACACCACTACTTATTTTAACAGTTTGTGATTTTGCATTATTAACTTCAACATACTGCTGTCTATTTTTTAAATACGATTGAAAGAATCTGTTTTCCATATCAATAATTCCATAGCATTTTAATTTTTCGAGTAATATATCATGATCGACACAATCAAATGCTTTCGATAGATCACAAAAAACACCACAAGTTGATTCTTTCTTATCAAGGGCATCTAAAATGGTTTTAAGCAGTGAGGCTATTCCATCAGAGGTGCTCTTTCCCTTTTGAAATCCAAATTGATTGTGATTTATTATTTTGTTATGTTCTAAAAATGTTGTGAGTTGGTCAGTAACAATTTTTTCTATGATTTTACTAATTGCTGGTAGGATTGATATTGGCCTGTAATTATTGACATCTAATTTATCACCTTTTTTGAAAAGTGGTATAACTTTTGCAATTTTTTGGCAGTCTGGGAAAGTACCGCTCTCAAAACAAATGTTTATTATGTCCGTTAGCACAGGAGATAGACCATTTATAATGTTTTTGAGTAGGCGAGTAGAAACATGCCATATATCATTTGATGTTTTTGATTTTATCAGTTTACAGGTTTTTAAAACATCGTCCGTTGTGACATTTTTAAATTTAAAGTTAGTATTTAGATGTATAGTTTCTTTCTTAATATGTTTCAAGGATTGGTCAATAGAATGAGTAGACTTATTTGTTAGTAAGGACGCCACATTTACAAAATAGTTATTAAAGAAGTTAGCTGTATCTAAGTTAGTCATGTGATTAGTTTCTTTAAGGGTTATCTGTTTATCAAATGAATTACATTCACTAGTTGATCGTCCAGTCTCATTTTTAATTATTTCCCAAGTAGTTTGGATAGGATTTTTGGAATTTGCGATCTGGTTACACAAAAACATTCTTTTGGCTTCCATACAAACTTTCTTAAAAATCGTACTATACCTACTAATATATCTTTTTGTGGTTTCTAAAGTGGTATGTTTTTTCACCTCATATAGTTCGAATAATTTTTTTCTTGACACATTTATACCCGTAGTAGACCATACCTGAAATGTGTTCTTAGTTTTTATTTTTATTTGTTTAAGAGGAAAATGGTGATCTATTTCTGTCAATATCACATTAAACAGTTTATTAAGTGCAGAATTTATGTCATCATTATTAATATCAGCGCGCAATGATGATACTGACTCTTCAAAAAAAAATATGCTTTCTTTGTTATAGACTCTTCTATATATATGTTTAATATTATTTTCCAAGTGTTTATCTATAGTTTCATGAACAGCGATCATCTGTCCATAGTGATCAGATTTTACAATATTTACTTTTGATATATCCAAAACTACTAAGTCTGTAAAGATATTGTCTATGCAGGTTGAAGAATGTGAAGTAACTCGTGTAGCAGTGAATATGCTGCGTGTCAATAGGAAACTATTAAATAAATCTAAAAGAATACAAGTCTCCTTAGAGCTTTTGTCAAAGTTAATATTGAAGTCCCCACATACAATAATATATTTATTGTTCTTGTAACTTATCTTTGTCAGGACTTTTTCAATTGTGTCAATGAATAAATTAAAATTACCAGATGGTGGTCTATATACACATAATATTATAATATTTTTTATCTCTATACAACTCAATTCGCAGTGGTTTTCGATTGAGCAGTCTACTACATCCTGTCTATTTTTTGATTGTAATTGGATGTTTTTCATAATCAAACAACCACCTCTCTTTGTCTTTTTCCTACAAAATTTACTGTTTATTTTAAAATTAGGTGTATCATAAATCTTAACTTCATCTTCTTCCAGCCAAGATTCGGTGCAGCATACTATGTCTACGGCCGAGAGGTCAAATGTTTGTAGTTCATGTAATTTCCCTCTCAGTCCCTGCACATTTTGATGGACAACTGTTATTGTTTCACCCTCTCTGCTACCTCCTCCCCTCTGTCTCTCTCTAAAAAAATATTATTATCCCTAACATTCTCCCCCTCCACTGTTTCTTGTTTCTCACCATCTTGCAAACAAATGTTTATTATGTTTTTCGCTACTTGGGTGGTATGTTTTAGATTAAATATAATTTTATCCGTTAAGGAAACTTCTTCATCATTCAACTCAATGATTCTACCATGATTATTATTTCTAATAGTGTCATACAAGTTGCAATTTGATTTATAGATGTGTTCATTCTTTCTCTCATTTTTCACATAATGAATTGTAGAGATTAATAATTTGATTTTTTTCTCTTTTGTTTTTACGACGATGTTTTCGATTTCCCGGATTCTCTCGCAAAACTTATCTCTGCTTCCTCCCACTATCAACAAAATGGCATCTCCTTCTTTTCCCTTCATGATTGTCTGATATATATCATCCACTAGGTAGCTAAATTTTGCATAGGGTTTGCAGTTACAATTAACATCAAAATTTGTTTCTTCAAACAGCCTCATGCCCATTCCCTTGCCAAATTCATCTCCCAACACAAACAACTTTGGCTTAGAATATTCGAACAGTTTCTGTGTGCAATCCTTATTAAGTTTTCGGTCAATACTAGGAATATGTTTGATTCCCGAACCTGTATATGATTTATTCGAGCTTTGCTCCCTCAATGAGTCACTGAATCTTTTGGCCTCCTCCAGCTTCAACAATAGCTCCTCAGTATTCCTTCTGTAGTCTTCAACCTCCCTTCTTCTACTCTCAGAGAATCTCTGCATTTCTATTTTCATATTCTTTAGTATATTGTCTTTGCTTGCCACTAACTGTTTTAATTCTGAATTTATTTTCTTGTAATTTATCAAGGTTGTCTCTTGTTTCTCTAAAATATCAATTCTCTTTTTCAAAATAGACACCTCCCTATTTTTCAACCTCAACTCCCGCCTACACTCCTGTAGTTCTTTAATTGTATTTGTTCCATCTTCATCTAGTTTGTCTCTCTTGATGTTATTCGTGTTTCTTTTGGAGCTATTTGTTCCTCTCCTCAAAGTACTTGTTTGCTTTTTTAGCTCTTCTTCAATTTTCTTGGGGGTACCCAGAGTATCCTCACCACTATCTGTATTCCTTCTAAAATTATACACATCTTTCTTAGAATTGTCAATATTCCCATTTTAATCTACTTTGTTCTTTGGAAAGCTGTTTACAATCTCTTCCGAGTCAATTATACTTTTTCTTGTTGATTCATCTATGATATTACTTGAGCTATCCATAGTATATGTGTTATTGATGCGCGCTTCCTCGAGCCCACCATCATCCATAGATTTGTCAACCATTATAATATAGCTGTTATTCCTATTTACCTTTTCGCTTTTAATAATATTAGACATTTTTTCTTCTTTAGTATGACAATAAACAACACAACTCAGTTCACAAAACAAAAACAATTTTTTTTTAAAAAAAATAATTCAACAAATACACAAAAACAAGTACTTGTTAAGTTCAATGTGTTCACTATGATAATATCCTCATTGAGGTATTATTTATTATATAGGATAAATGTCTATGGCTGTAATTCTTGTCTATGGTTTCGTGCAATTTTTGTTTATGGTTCCATGAAACTTTTGTCTTTGATTATATGCAGTTTTTCTATGTTTTATCTATGGAATTACTAACTTTATCTATGTCAGGGTTCTGTCAATGTCATTTTCATCTTCAATGAGTGAAATAATTTGTTCAGTAGGTCTTGAAAGGTCAAAGTATTTTTTCATGTGGTATGTAATATTTTAAATTCGAATTTTAATTTGAGAAAAAACAATCTTAAATCACATACCGTTCGATGATGCTATTGTTAAAATGTCCAGATTGTTTAACACCACAAAATTAGAGCACACTAATTTGTAACGCACAGTTATATTCAAAGTAATTAATAAATCTCTTTCAGATTACCCGCGCGAAAATGTTGACGTTCTGACAGCTGTCAAAGATCCTCTTGAGAAAGATTGAGTGGCATTCCATTTTCAAATAAAATAAAAAAATAGAAACAAAGTCTTTATGAGATATATTCACAGCTGATGATTGCTACAGATACAGAAATAATTATAAGCGCCGCTGTTGTGTTATATTTACTATACAGAAACAGTAGAAGTCAGGTATGTGATTTGGAACAGCTGATAATATCTCTAGGTACAAAAAAACATTTTAACAACGAATGCAAATAAATGGTTACCAGTACAGTAGACACATACTCGAGTAATGATACATATAACAACATGTAATGACATTATAATTACATATTACTGTAGAACTGAGCATTAACTCATTAATCCTAAATTAACAAGTTTTGTTTCAAGTTAAAAACTTTTGAGTTAACCTAATTTTTACATTCCTGTCTTTTTTATAATTGATATTTATTGTATCTTGAGTTACTTAAAAAGTTTTCAATATGCCCTTTCGTGACACTAACGTGTCGAAACTGGTTGCCCGCCTATAAAATTTTATAAGTGGTAATTCATCATAGCGGAAAACTCCAATTATGTCGCGTAATTATCACATTGTAAATGACAAACATCGAATGTGTTAAAAAAAACTAACAAAAAGTGACAAAAGCTATCGACATTTTATTTTCGTTAATTTATTGATTAACTAGATGTGATTATTGTAATATGAGTGTTATCTACATGGCTCCTATAGTAGAGCAGATTGAGTACCTGTTACTTGTACTATTATCGTTATTATTACCCGGTATCTGATACTAGATATATTATAATATTTATTACGAGTTTTATAATACATTTAATTTTGTTAGTTGTTGATGTTTTGCCAATTAATGACAATAACAACTCTATTACTAATCGATCTGAGATTGGATTACATGGAAATGAATAAACTAATGTTTTTTAGCACGTTTGATTGATAATTTAATACCGGCAAAAATTTCCTGTACTAAAATTTTATACCAGACAAAATTTGTAACTTTATCCTTAGACAACTGGATCAAATAAACTTCAAATAACCAAACCTAGACTAGATGAAATGCAACGTAAATATCTTCAGAATCCCATCCCCCTTGAAAAAGTTTTAAAAGCCCAATTTGTACTTGACAAAACACGATCTAAAATTCCAGTTCCAAATTGAATATTTTGATTGATCAACTCACAACAGTGTACCCAGATCACTCGTAAGCCAGTGGATGGCCTTTGAAAATAGAATAAAATAGAATAGAATAGAATAGAATAGAATAGAATAGAATAGAACTCACAACAGACTAAAAGCAATTTCGAAACGTATTCAACTTGTTTTTTTACTTATGCATATTATAACACGTTTCTGGACACCTCACCTCGGCCTTCTGTTACTCCCAATTTGTACACATAATTCAATTTATTCGATATTATTTCTGTTTTATTACTTGTGTTATTCTTGTCCTGTTCTATGTATTCTTATTTTTTTTTTACTACATTGTTATTATTTTATATTTTATTAAATAAACATCTTTCAAAAGGGACATTGAAGAGAGAGTGTTACTTAAAAGATTCCCACGATGGCGGTTTTGGCCGGTTGGCCCTTCAGGCCTGCCCAATGGCCCGCCCGTGAGGACAAATTTAGTTTAATTATGCGGATAAATAGGAGTTCACAACTCCTGAGATATCCGGGTGGAGGTGGGTCTCTCTTCAATTATGCATATTATCTTTGTATGCATATTATTTGAGACTCTTTTATGCATATGATCCTGCATATTTCAGTTTATTTAAAGTGCATATAATCTGTTTATCTATCTAAACCATCACAGTTTATTCCATTTGTAGGATAGAAGATCAGCTGCATGTCATAAACATATTATAAACTGTCCTCAGAGCACCAACACAAATTAAGACATTCATGGCAAATGCCAAACCTGGCAAATGGGATGGATGGCAAACCTTACTGCTGAATATCAGAAGTAAGACGTAAAATGACACTCGAAAACCAACGTAAAAGTGTGGGAGACCAATTTTCGCCGGGTGCTCCACATCGTATTATAATAATTGAATTCAATTTATCTATATTTTTTTTATTATATTTAATGAACATGGATCGAGCTGTGCCAAAATTGTATTGCTAACTAATCGCAAAGGTAAATATTGTCTTGGTGAGTTATGTTTTATGTATTCACAATAAATAAATAAATAAAATAATATAATCCGGTATTTATTCATTAAATACTTATTACACGAAACATGATCTGTGAGTATTATTGATCAGAACTATTGAGCTGATAATACTCGTAACAACGTGAAAAAAAAACCTTCATAGACAATAAATAACTGTGTTTTAATACCAGATTAAGCTTTACCATTACTTTAAACTCTATTGAAATCAAATCATAAATGTTGGGTATAAGGAAAACCTTTTTCATTCTCTAATCGTACGTAGATTATTGACCTATTGCTTCGGAAATTGTTTCCTCTTGTGACGCTGAATATTGGCCTCGAGTTATCCTTACTAGTGAAACTTTTGCAGTGGAAAAGGGTAATCTTGATATAAGCTTACAGGTGGCCTTTTCAGAATAAGGAAATGATTTAAAATAATAATCCTTACTATTTTCAGCTTTAAATCTATTATACATATTATAATGACTATTAATTTCTTATTTTATACTCAATTAATGATAAATTATAAAGCATAAATGATTTGAAGATATGAAACGATCAGTATTTTGAATACATTTCATAAGGAAAAATTTAAGGAAAAACAATTATAACTCAAATACTTAAATACTCAATCTTGATTATGATTACCTGGGCTATGAATCATATGATGTTGATGTCTCATACAGTTAAGATTACATTAATTATAGATTTATTATAAGGAAAAATAGGTTCATTAAGAACAACGTGATATAGGTGCCAAATGTAAAAAGTAACTAGCCTTGTGTCAACTATATAACAAAATGTTATATAGTTGACACAAGGTTCTTGTTTTGTGTCTTTTTTGTAACAGATCTTTCCTTTGTTTACATGTTTTGTATGTATACAGAGGTTTAACATGTTAAAGGCTTTGGCCGTAAATATTAAAAAAAAAAAATGTACTTTGGTAACTTCAATTGTGGAAGATTCGACTCAAGAATACAGTTCCTTGGAGGATGAAGACCAAAGAGTAGGCTTCAAGACAAAAATAATATAATCAGAAGGTTGTAGAAAATGTTGTATTTTATAATAGAAGTGTGGTATTTGGTGGAACTGATACGATTACTTACATAATAATAATAATAAAAATCTTTATTGCACAAAAAAAAACAAACATTAATAAAATATAAGCATTGTAGAACCAGACAAATAAATAGACATAAACTTTTGAAAAAAAAATTATCAGTGTTTAAACACTGTTAAGTTTGATTTATCGACTGACGGTTCTAGGTGGAAGTTCATGTTAATAATTTATTAATTAAACACGATATATAGTTATACTGGCAGAAAGCACCCATCGTGGCTACACAATATACGAGTTTGGACTGAAATACTGAGAGGTGTGGAGGTATTGTTCCAGACAGCGCAGGACTGAGAAGCCTATGCCAGAGTGATCGCCGACGTTGGAGGGACCTGACAGGGCACTTACAGAAGAAGAAAGTATAGTTTTTCCACTGTTGACTTTATTAATTTTGTGAGCCGGTTTTCAAGACCTTCCGCTCTCATCGTCAGGTAAAGGTTAAGTTAAGAGCTCTTGAAAGCCGGCTCGCAAAAGTCAATAGTGGAGTAACTAGATATCGTGTTTTGTAGATTTAAAGTACATATAAAAAATTGTTAATTAAACAGAAAATCATGTTGATGCTTCACAAACACTTAAAGGTTTTGTAAGGTTTAATTAAATAAGAATTCTTAGGAAATACAATCATTATTATGATAATTTCTTTACGAAATGTATAAAATAATTACGTTCTAGAAATATTACAAAGTTGATGAAATTCAATATAATTTCATTGGACAAATTAGCTTTCGTAAAATTTCTGAGCAAAGGCAATAAATATAGATATAAATATAGTAGAATAATATAAAATTATTACATTTTCTAAGCAAACTTCATTACAAAGTAAATTACTAATTATCATTATTGTGCTGCTCCTAATCTTCATTGAATTTTTGAACAGATACTTACTGCCTGTTTCATTTATTTAACAAAACTTGAATCAAATATACAAACACACCTACAACTTTGGAATGAAAACTTAGTAAAGATATATCATATAAAACAGTATAAAAATCAGTTATTTTATCTATGAGTTTGTAGTGGAACTAATGATCAAAAAAACTCAAATATCCCAGGTCGGAAAAATTAAATATTGTCAATTTTTGATTAGTATTTAATTTTACTATACTTGACAACCGGGGACGGAAAGATGGAATAGTATAATTTAAGCTCTGTAATCACACTACAACCGTCGTAGTAAAACCGAACATATAAATAAATAAATAAATATTTCTTAATTCAATCAATATCATACAAACGTTGAAACAATATATCACCAATTATATTCAATTAAGTTGCAGCAGCCTCACTAGGTTGCCCTGTATCGAGGCGTGCTGCGTAAAAAATATATAAAAAAAAACATACATTCACCAAGGATTAATACATCTTATAAAAAAATAAAAATGTATAAAAATAATCACATCAGCAAATTAATAAATCGATAACAAATGAATAAATGGATGAATGAATAAAAGAACAAATGTACAAATGAGTAAATGAATAAACGAATAAATGAATAAATGAATAAATGAATAAATGAATAAATGAATAAATGAATAAATGAATAAATGAATAAATGAATAAATGAATAAATGAATAAATGAATAAATTAATAAATGAATAAATGAATAAATGAATAAATGAATAAATGAATAAATGAATAAATGAATAAATGAATAAATGAATAAATGAATAAATGAATAAATGAATAAATGAATAAATGAATAAATGAATAAATGAATAAATGAATAAATGAATAAATGAATAAATGAATAAATGAATAAATGAATAAATGAATAAATGAATAAATGAATAAATGAATAAATGAATAAATGAATAAATGAATAAATGAATAAATGAATAAATGAATAAATGAATAAATGAATAAATGAATAAATGAATAAATGAATAAATGAATAAATGAATAAATGAATAAATGAATAAATGAATAAATGAATAAATGAATAAATGAATAAATGAATAATTGAATAAGTGAATAAATTGAAATTAATTGTTCAGATTAAGTTTTAATTATACCGTTGTCACCATAATATCCCATATTACTTTGGTTAGCTGGAAGACATTGCTTCCAGGTAATAAGCTCGCTAATTGGTCATGTTTTTTTATTAATAAAGTGCTATTATTATTATTGTAAGACAATTGACATCTGCAATTCAGCGACTAGGCGTGCCACACATCCTGAATTTCTTATTTTAGAGAACAATAATCATGTCCATTGCATGCAATAGTCCACTAGCTACCTCACTAGACTTGTGGTATAAGACGTGATGGTATATTAGAAATAGATGTTGTAACTTTGAATATAAAATATAAGCTGTTTCATATTAACACCCCGACAACAGATTCAATTATAGTTCATTGATACAGTTTCTTTTTAAGCTATCACGAACGTTCTTCTTTTCTTTGTATTATGAGTGCATTCTATATTATATTGTACGTTAAGTCTGTAGGTGCAGACGCCTTTCAAAGAGTTCTAATCCAGTTTTATAATAAAAATATAATATGTTGCGATAATCCTTTAGTTCAAACACAATCCAATTACAAACTACCCATAGAAGATAGATATATTTTGTACGCTTAAAGAAAATCTTAGGAATAAACCGAAGTAAATATTATAATATGTTGCAGCAAGCTTTGTAAAATCACAATGTTAACTTATTTAATATGTATTGCTAAAAATATATTTTCTCGATTAAATCTATATGCAATATAAAAACCAGTGCTTTTGATAAGGTCTTATGCAATTCTATTCATAATGGATGTTACTTATATACTATTTAATAATATAGCCACAGTGAAAGCCTTTACACGTTAAAATCAAATACAATCTTTTATATGTAACACTTTTTATTATGAATTAAGACAAAACACTAAACGTTTTGTTTTATTTTTCTTTTTATTTTGTCATGAGCAAGTATATTTATTTATTCTTTTTGCACATCATCATTATATAACAGTGTTAACAAAACAGTACAATATTTAAAATACCAAATAAAAAAATACAAAATTTAAAACACTAGGACGATATGCAGTGGCGAGATTTTACTATCAAGTAATTTCTTCCATCTAACCATCCATCTTATACGAGTTAATCATAATAAAACTATCCCTCAAAGCACGAGCTCTGCTCAAATTTGAGGGAATTGAGTATCTTTTATGGTTACCAACGAATTGGCATCATCAGGGCTAAATATAAAACTTAATCAAAAAGAGAAACAATCCTCTATATTTAAATACGGAATTATTAAGGGACGTAAGGTGGGGGTGTTTTGGTACTAAGTAATGGAGAAGTTGAAGGAATTAGACATTAAGAATATCCACTTTGTGAGAAAGACATTTATTAATTTCCAAATACTCCAGAACATTCGGTCCCTTACTTTCAGAGTACAAGATCATTACATTGTCAACATTGAAAGAGTGCTCTTTCTCAATACAATATTCTGCATTCCCGAAAGTCCTGACAATCCTTTAAATGTTTTGCAATACTCATTCAACCTTGTTTATTATGTCTTTTCCCGGGAAAAGCAATTAATAAAGAAAGGATAATAAGTTTAGAGACCTCAAGACACGCGAAGTGAATGGACAATTATGAAGAAAAATAATGTATTACGTTTGAAGTAAATTATGCAAAAAAACAGTGCCAATGACCATAAATTATGACCATATTCTCAAGGACGGTAGCGTGTCCTACAATATGATGAATCGATATGTATGTATTGAATGAATGTGTTTATGGACAGGTTGCATAGGCGTTATTTCCTCTCTGCCTACGTAGACTCACTAGAGATGCTACGTAAAGATACACATAATTAATTCTACACGTAACGTAACAAATTAAAGATTTTCGATAACGCTTCTAACACTACAATCTTTACTTTTTCTAAAATAAAAACAGGGCATAAAAGGGTAAACTTTGCCATTCATATTATTTACTTACCCCGAGACAATAATTAATTTAATTAAGGAGACAAAGATTTAAATACTTAACTGTCCCGATGATAAGATTAACTTTGAAACCCTTGATGATTGTAATGAAATCGACGATTGTGGGCGTAAAACGTTGTTCTCACGAGGCAAATATCGTCAGGAAACCAAAATATCGTCAGCCATTTGAAACGTGTGAACAAATTGACAGTCTGAAACGTCAAAAACCAGAAAAAACTATATCGTGTCAAGTTGACCACCTTTCAACTTTTTTCGTCGGTGGAACGATGCACGCATGCGTAGATGTGCGCGGCATCCTTTGGTAAAAACTTTATAATTTATAAAAATTATAATGTTTCCCGTTTCGTGATAGTTGTTATCTTTGTTGTTGGTTTGTGGCGTTTGTTTCATACATTAAAAGGCGCCTTATAACATCTACTATAACATTTTCAACTAATAATAAACACTCTGCGATCCCTATCTCGTCGCCCGACATTTTGAAAACAACGTCAAAATCAAAGCGCATCTGACAGATTGAATCTATGTCGGTGGAATGTGTGAACACGTTTGACGATCAATGGTCGACCGATGGTTTTTATTTTTTATGCAAGCGAAATCGTTGGGCCTTTATTTCGCCTTGTATGAACACCACATAACACGAAGGTGAAAAGAAGTGGGCGATACAAAAAATACTTTCACATTTAAGTTGTAATTTAATTTATAAGTGCTGAAAAGGGACAAATGCATTTCTCACTGTTTGAAATAATTTTCAACACCATGAAGTTAGTTGGTTATTCGTTTGAAACGAAAAGTTTTGAGCACACTATTAATCAAAGCAAGGGGAAAATATATATTAATATGAAGTCATAACAAAAAAGCACATAGGATACATTTATATAACATGATTTTAAACATGGACTTTTCCGCTTCTCTGAGAATTTAATAAATAAATGCTCTGTCCTTTTTAATCTGAAATCTAAATATAGACTGGAATTAAGTTTGAATTAGAGATTCAAAATGAAAAGTTTAATAATACCTTTTTTAGAAGTCCCAAGTTAATTTTGTATTGGTACGTAGGTACAATGCGTAGATTAAGTTTAATTTGGGACTTTTATTAAATGACAATACGTAATGAAAACACAATAATTTATTCGGAATTATATTTATTCCTTAAATAAGAAGTCTGAAAGTGAATATTTTAATTAATTATAGATAGCGATCGCAATTATTCGAGCGCATGTTTTTGATGGAATTTATTACATAAAAGTATGATATCTTGAATATTTTTGTACAAATAACACGAAAAATTGATGCAATGGTGAATATAACATCCAAATTCTACAGGATGGACACGTTTTTGAGCGTATTGAATAGGAGAACATGAATTATTGTTTGATAGTGACGGAACAAATATAGGAGCAAGTGAAGCTTTATCCCAGGTAAAAGTACTGGATACTTAATAATTCTATTAAATATTCTTTAAGAAAACTGAGGAGCTATTGAAATATTTCAAACTCCTATATCATATTGGAAACACGGCGACGGGGGGTAGAAATTCAAACACGTAACATTTTTAGTATCCGGTATTGACAATAATAAAAGTCGGTACAAATACCTGGTAAGGCATTGCGAGGAAAAAATCTTTAAGAAAACCGAGGAGTTTTTGAAATAATTCAAATTTCTAAACCATTTTGAAAAATCGGTGATGGGGAGAGTGGGGTAGAAATTTTAATGTGTGAGCATTTCTAGAAATTAAAAATCTTAGTGTCATTTTTCTTATAGCGGCCTGTCCTTGGCTCATAATCTTCCCGAGTGGCCCCTGTTCCCTATAAGTCTGTGTATCCCTGCTTTATCCTCTCTGGTTATCCCCGCAAGGGAAGTCAACAGTAAGTGATGATTTTGATGAGCTTTTTGTTTCTACTTTTCTCTTGTGTAAATTTTCAAGATTCTGTAAAAGGCAAGGCAATATGGCCACTGCCACTTCCATCAGCCAAAGCAGATAGGATTAATGTTGAATCTCTGGCGCCATAAAACCAAAACAATTCAGCTAAGGGACGGAAAACACCGACAAATAAACCCTGGTCCTCCTGGTAGGGGGTTTGGCGTGAGGCTTGCCCTAGAAAAACAACTCGGGTAACGAAAAATCCAAAGAGCCTCGGACATAACGTATGAAATAAATTTGAACAATGCACAATTTTAATTCGATTATATGTCTATATATATTTATTTAATTAAATGTTGAAAATATATAAATGAATAAATAATTGTTAGGCATAATTTGCAACGTGTACAATAATAAATAATTAGTGTAAACATAATAGAGTTGTAACATTGTTGTATGAATGTTGTAGATACGTACTTTTGTAATGGCGCCAGCAGAATAACCACAATAAAGCCACAGTACGTCTAGTACATATTATTATACACAGAATAGTACGTACTATGGTATGGGTACGAGTTATTACAAGTAGGTACTTAGTTCTACTAATTCTGCGATGGTTATAGTTGTAATAGAATTATGTACACAAACTATAATATGTAATTATGTAGTGGGTATCTGATTTTGTAATTATTGTAATGTGGGTAATGTTGTCTGTCAATCTTCTCGTTAGTATGTTAATCATATAATTTATTCTTTTTGTAAAATTTGTCTAGGTATACTGTCTACGGGTGCTAACACAAAGAAAGCGGGTTACCTGCTTTCAGATGCCTGCGTCTACCGGCGCCGAGAATGTTTATATGCATTTCAATGGACACGAACATAGTAAAAGCAGGAACGCCGATTGCGATTTACTTTGCCGGCGCTTACCGGCACTTATCGGCGCTGGCAACCTGCTTTCTTTGTGTTTTCACACTAAGACAGCTCTCCTGGTTTTGAAACGTTCGAGAATGGACCGGTATCAGAACCGTAGGGGAGCTGTTTCGCGTTGCCCAGGATAAGGAAGCTTTCTCCCAAATGGTCGTCAACGTCGGGGGGATTCGAAAGGACACATAAAGAAGAAGAATAAGGTATACTTGACGTAATCGATATGTTTTGAGGCCTGATAATTGAGCGAGTCTTGAGCTTTCAATCGAGAAACAAAAAATCAGCTTACATAAGAAAAAATGTGATATGCAGTGGCGAGATTATCACTATATAGTGATTTCTTTCATCTAATCACGTTGTTTGATATTTTCGTATCAAAAAAGTATGTTGTTGCGGTATGCACCCGTTTCGTTCAAACAAAATAAATATCGCTTATGGTAACACTGTCGGTCATTCCTTTTCCCCTCTTTCCCCTCCTTACTCACTTCCTGTCTTCCCGCCATTTGTTTGGAAAATAAGACAAACGTCAATTTCGGGTACGGTCGGTCATTTCATCAGTACGGTGGATTTCATCATCATTTTCATCTTGTGGATCGGTTCCGAGAAGAAGGAAGGAAGAGACCAGCAATACATCACGGATTTAGGAAAAGAGAGAAAGACATCAATTCGGATCGGTCGAACGTATATCGGTACGGAAATTCCTGTGATTCGGTAAGTCTTTTTTCCATATCCTTTATCCAGCATTCCTTCCTAACATCCAAGTTCGATGAGTTTATTTTCTACACGGGGAAAATAAACTTATCGAACACACGTCATATCATAAAAGTTAAAAATATTCAGAATGAGTGGCACACCCCGTCATTGAAACTAAGGAACTTATTGTCTTATACGTGATTTTTTACGAATATTTCCTTTTACAGGAGTCTCGATAACTTCAACATACAAACAGTGAATAGGAATAACGAAAAACAATCAAAAGTTTTTTATAAGCTAATAAAAGTGTCGTCGGCTTATAGATTAAAGATAAAATAATGTGAATACAAATTACTATGCGGATCACATGTACGAGAATAATACTGTGTATTGTATTAACACCATATTATAAATACAACGTGTTTTCGAAATTGTATGTCAGTCGTAAAATTTTGCAAAAAATTGCTTAAAAACATTGAAGGATGAGAGTCACGGTTTTCCTGAAGATCGAGTTTTAAAATTATCCGGAAAATCTTAGGTACATTCTTTTACTACATAAACATTTGAATTCTATTACAGTATTTATTCTTACCCCGTGGAGTACCCGGTAAAGAATAGGTCACCCACTATTTTATGTAAGTTTTAGATCGGTCTGGGTTCATAAAAGCTGGAAGATATTGTCTCTAGACACTAGAGCCGCTAATTGATTAAGAGTGTTTTTTATTATTATAACTGCAAGACGATGAACACCTGTAATTCAGCGCTGAGACATGCCACCCGTCCAAAATGTCCTATTTTTTAATGCTACAGAGAGGACAGCTTGCATGTTAATTATATGCAGTTGATCTGCTGGTTACTACATCTTTGTGGGTATCTCGTTGGGATCTTCTGCGTCAGCCGGGTTTACCCCCGCCTGACGTGGAAGGGTCTTAGGGTTGGTTTTGCCCATTGCGGCGTTGGCGCGATAGCGAACTCGTGTTTTCGTTGTGTCGTCCTGTCTCCCTTGGTGGAGAGTAGGTTTGCGAGGTATGTCCCTTTTGGGAGGGTTTAATGTTTTCACACCATTCAGGCACTGGTGGCTCTCGGGCTCGCGCCCTCGGAACGCCAATTAACACGTTTCTGGACACCTCACCTCGGCCTTCTGTTACTACCAATTTGTACACATAATTCATTTATTCGATATTATTTCTGTTTTATTACTTGTGTTATTCTTGTCCTGTTCTATATTTATATTTTTTTTACTATATTGTTATTATTTTATATTTTATTAAATAAACATCTTTCAAAAGGGACATTGAAGAGAGAGTGTTACTTAAAAGATTCCCACGATGGCGGTTTTGGCCGGTTGGCCCTTCTGGCCTGCCCAATGGCCCGCCCGTGAGGACAAATTTAGTTTAATTATGCGGATAAATAGGAGTTCGTAACTCCTGAGATATCCGGGTGAAGGTGGGTCTCTCTTCAATGCTGGTTACCTCAATTGAAGGAGATGCCGTGATGGCAGAGTAGTAGTAGAATATTTCATATTTTTTCAAGTCTTATAAAGCTCGTCAATAGTGTGTACAGGTACACCGAAATCGCGATAGTATATTTTTAAATTAATGTAACAATATAAAAAGTCATTCAAAGCAATTTTTTTAAAATGTCTAAAAACTGGTACATAGCTAGTGCCTCTAATATAAGTGAAAAAGTAATAGTTTTGATATATTCTATCAAAACTATTCGATTGACAGGCATGTTCAAGAACTGACTGAATAACAAAAGTAGTTATTCGTAATACCTATAATAGCAACAAGTCATTTTAGCGATTCATAGTACACACATAATAATATTATTGTAATAATAAAAGTAATAGTTTTGATATATCCTATCAAAACTATTAGATTGACAGGCATGTTCAAGAACTGACTGAATAACAAAAGTAGTTATTTGTAATACCTATTATAGCAACAAGTCATTTTAGCGATTCATAGTACACACATAATAATATTATTGTAATAATAAAAGTAATAGTTTTGATATATCCTATCAAAACTATTCGATTGACAGGCATGTTCAAGAACTGACTGAATAACAAAAGTAGTTATTCGTAATACCTATAATAGCAACAAGTCATTTTAGCGATTCATAGTACACACATAATAATATAATTGTAATAATAAAAGTAATAGTTTTGATATATCCTATCAAAACTATTAGATTGACAGGCATGTTCAAGAACTGACTGAATAACAAAAGTAGTTATTTGTAATACCTATTATAGCAACAAGTCATTTTAGCGATTCATAGTACACACATAATAATATTATTGTAATAATAAAAGTAATAGTTTTGATATATCCTATCAAAACTATTCGATTGACAGGCATGTTCAAGAACTGACTGAATAACAAAAGTAGTTATTTGTAATACCTATTATAGCAACAAGTCATTTTAGCGATTCATAGTACACACATAATAATATTATTGTAATAATAAAAGTAATAGTTTTGATATATCCTATCAAAACTATTCGATTGACAGGCATGTTCAAGAACTGACTGAATAACAAAAGTAGTTATTCGTAATACCTATAGCAACAAGTCATTTTAGCGATTCATAGTACACACATAATAATATTATTGTAATAATAAAATTTATGTACATGAGTGATAATTACGCAATTTGTAAAATGTTTCATATCTAATAACTACTATCTGTGATACATACTAACAAAAATAATAATGTACAAGCATACTTTTGTTCTGACTTAAGACGCAGAGAGCTTATAAAGTTGCTTAATTTATTCTGCATGTACCTACATAAAAGCTCAGAAATGCCCAACTTATAAATATTTTTGAAATATTGTGTTATACACGGAAAACCAAGCGAGCTTTTCATTCCTTTACTGGATTTGTTAAAATATTTTTTCAAAAAAATTACAAATAAGGATGCATCTGCATTACCCTTACACTTCTATAATGGCAATGAGTCTTGGCACCTAACAAAGGCTCAAAAGCTGAAGATATTGTGCACTAGCGCACTCAACGAAAATCTGGAGCCTTTGTAATATAGGAAAAACGATGGACCTGGTTGGGTCATGTTTTGAAAATGTCCAGTGACAGTTGGTCATAAAGAACACTGTTATTTCGTCCACAAGGACCACAATGCTTAATATAAAAACGACATCACAGCGTTGGAAATGTCATCGACGGAGGTTATTCAATCACGCAGAGATATTTTGAATGGAGGAGGTTAGTTCCTGCCCTGTGCTCCTGAGATGAAAATAATTATTGCAAATGTAATTAACATGCCGAGCTTTCGACTCTAACCGCCTTTTGATAAACGTGAATTGAAGATTTTTCTTTTGACTTATACATTCAACAACAAACTGTTATAAGCCTTAAGCATTTCTGAAAGGTTTATTTTGAGTGACCAAGATAGTTCATTTGCCCAAAGCTTTTAGCGGAATCCTTTCTTTCTTTGTGTCTGAATAGGTATGCGTGAAAACTTAATGAAGCTTTGAAATATTCATAGGATAGTTAGTAAGAATACTAACAAATACAAAAAATATTGTCGTACGTGCTAGAAATTCTAATTTAATCAAAACCTTTATCGTAGACATAATCAACTGTCATACGAATATTCCTTTGCATATTCAATGAGCAAGTCTGATAGCTGTATGATGTTAATATTATTATTAACAAAAGATCTTATCGAAGCTTTAAGTTGTAGCAACACAAAGTATGTGATTGAAAAAAAGGAACAGTTCATTGATAAACATGGTACATAGTTTAAGTACACTTAAATAATAATTGAATATAAAATTTCATGTATAAACACTATATGAGCTTAACAAGTATTTACGCTTAGATATTTTGCTGTATCTGTATCCAGGATTAGATTATCACATTATGATAAAGTGAAGATTCATGCATTTTTTTATCAATCGTCATTGGGCGCGCCCAGATAGTAGAATGCGAACGTCAATCAATCATCAATCATTCGGTGATAATTTGGAGCATTCTCCGAAGAAATAATCGAATGAATGCCTTAGTAACCTGTATAAGAACGGGAAACGAAGGCATTCATTCGAATATTTCTTCGGAGCTCCGAATATGCTTCGAATCGTCACCGAATAATTGAAAATTGATGATTGATTCACGTTCGCATCCTTCTATCTGGACGCATCAATATAGAGAAAAGTAATGAAAAATCTTATATTTTAGTAACAAATGAAAATTAAACAAGATATTTAGTAATTCCACTGAGATTTTAATAATTTGTGAGTTGTTTTTCGGATGTAAATTCTCAGGAAAATGTAATCAAAGTTTATCATCGTGATGATCTTGACCAAAAAACGTCGGTCGATAAGTAAAACTTACATTTTTGGTACAGTATCTACTCGATTATTGAAGCGAATAATAAAAATCGATCATATACCTACTATCCAAATGACGCAATACATGTATAAGTGTGTTACTAAAAAGGGATTATCTTTAGTATGTGCCTACCCTTGATTATACCGTAGTCACAATACGCTTTTATAATTTTTTTAATTCGTTCTTATGTATGTCTGTATATTTATAATACACTAAATATCTTCTATGGACATCTTTACTGCCCACGATATGATCAAAGCCACATTATTTCTGCTCATTATCATAATTCTTTTACTATTTGTCTTGTACGTAAAATATGATGCTTGCAAAAACTAACCTTTGTATTTCTTGATATTTTTCTGTTTATAATCTTCCAGAATTTCAATGAAACGTTGAGAGACATCTTGTTTATTAGATCACAGTCTTGCAGTCCAAAAAAAATAAATATCTATAACGCCTATCGTGAAAGATCTTGCAAAGATATTTTCGAAATTTATAGACATAGACACGCTTAATCATGACGAGCAACATAGAACCATTGTTTCCGATTATCTGGATAATTTTACAAGTTTATTTATTAATCTTTTGCTTCCTTAACTTTACTTCCTTAACTTTACTGGTCCTCCAACTGTCTCCATTCCAGAATTCTATAAGTCCAACTGCCATTATTATTAAGTCTTACCATGTGACTAGTCTATTGCTATTTCAGCTTAGAGATACTATAAAATTATGTCAAATTCATTTCGTGATTGAAGGCAGGTTATTAAGCTTGTTTTATACAAGAGATACTACAATATAAAAGGGACAGGGTTGTTGTATGTGATGTAATTAACGAATTTGTGAAAGATCAAAGGAAAATTGTTACTAATTATAATGATAGTAGTAGAGAGATGAGTAAGTTAGTACTAGCCGGAAGTAAAATTCAATGATTGGAAGGAAATTAACAGCTTAAACATTATATATGTATTATTATCTACAATGTAATATAATTATTTGCTATGGGTTGTTTCCGTGATGAGCTTGCTAAGTTGAAAAAGCATACAAATATACAAGTATATTTTATTCATATGTTTTCTACGGATATCCTTATTAGGCAAGGAAGAGAAAAACTAATGCCTTTTGTTACATTTTCAATGGGTGAAAATTCACATATTTTTGTATTACACACAACGCGACAATGTAAACATACGATGTACCAAAATATCTTTGGGATACCTAGATCAATGACAATTAGATAAAGGGCATTTTTCGTTTTCTCCTGGCCAGGAATCGAACGCAGGACGTGAACCAATAGTGAGAGCATTACCTTCGCGTCACACCGACCAAAGTACATAAGCTCACAGTTTATTAGAAAAATGAAGTGATTATGTTTTTATCCCAATTTTCGCCACTAATATTCTTGATTAAAAACAAAGATAAAATTAATTTGTACCTACTATGCACGTAGTCTGATCTTTCAAGTTAAGATTATTTGGAAACATCGTAGAAAAAACTAATCCACTGATTCAAATCTACTATACTTGTAAAAATTCCCGACAGCTGAGATGTAGTGAATGAAAAATGATTGCAGAGGAATCTTGGACAAGAGCCAATCATAGACGCATACATATTTCAACTCATTCTCATACTGTTTGTGTAAATGTTAGTTTCATTTTATATTAAAAGCAAGTAATTCTTTTACAAGAAAAAAGATGGAAAGAATAATGTCCTATAAACGAAGTTTAAATTAAACGTTAAACGATAATTTGGTTTCATATTTTTGTGATTTTCCATAATCGCTAATTTTATTAAATTATTCAGAGCAATAATACAAACAGCAGATGAATGATAATTGAATATAGATAAATAAGTAATAAAGAGACACCTATATGGACCATTACCATCACAATACACCGTTCCTATGACAACGATATCAGAGCGCAAGGAATGTCGTGGGAAGAGGTGACGCAATTGGCACAGAGACGCTCTGAATGGAGGAGGCTGGTTTCTACCCTGTGCTCCCGAGAGGAGCGTTGAGGGCGATGATGATGATGATGATATGGACCAACTGAAGAAAGACATGAACCGTGGCACATACGTAGAACTAAAGAGACAGGCTGAGAATAGGGAAGAATGGAGAAGAACATCCAAACTCGTTGCAGACCAATCCAATGGATTGTGTAACTCACTATATACATGCATCCAAAAAGTGCACACTTCAGCAATAACACACTAAACTAAAACAAAGTTTCTCACAATCTAAAACAAACAATACAATCCATTCATAGAAATACATTCATATTTCTGGAATGTATGAAATAATGAAAGAAATAAAAAAAGGGAAATACATTTGTATAAACTGTGCAATACAATAAGAATATGTCCTAGATTTACAACACATGAGTAACATAATATCATGAGAGATGAATGGTTGATAAAACATTGAAAGATTTAGAGTTAGGAATTAAGAGGAGCGGATGCGAGACGAGCTAGTGTTGTGAATAGATGCGTATAAATACCTACGTTGGAATGATCAGAATTGAGTGGATTGTGTAAATTTGATGAGTAAAAAAACTTTCAAAATATCTCAAATAGAGGCCACTGCTCATTTGATACAAATCACTTCTGAAATAAAAAAAAATGTTTTACTGTTTTCATAAAGGAAATTAACGCTTGAGAAGAAGGAAAGAAGAAAGAAAAATAATATATGTATTCTATTTTTTCGGTGGTAACCTTATGAAAGTTCATTTTTATTGATATTAAAATGATAAGAGTTAAACACTGTTACTTTCACTTATTTAAATTTTTATTTTGGCAGAGGCCTTTCGGACTTAGTCCATCGTCAGTGCCGTCAACTTAGGAACTAAAACAAAATACAGACTTAAGCTAGGTACTAGTACCTAGCAGTACCTAGCTTAAGTCTGTATTTTGTTTTAGTTCCTAAGTTGACGGCACTGACGATGGACTAAGTCCGAAAGGCCTCTGCCAAAATAAAAATTTAAATAAGTGAAAGTAACAGTGTTTAACTCTTATAATTTTAATATCAATAAAAATAATATAGTTATACTTAATGTGAAATGAGAGATTTTTTTCTGTGTGTAAAGTGTATTCAAGTGTTTGTTCATTAATATATTATTATTATTATAGAGATATAATTTCCGATGGCTATCTGATGTCGGAAGAGCTTCTCTCTCGTTAGGGGATGAAAGTATGAGGTCGTTACCCTTAACGCAGCCATTGTTTTCTCACAATCACTTCATAATATAGATATATTGACTTTTAGATATATTGATATATTGACTTTTTTTCCATTCATAATATATGCTGTGATACTGATAGTTGTGTTGTTCTTTTTTTTTGTGTTTTTTTTTTTGATTTTTTATTATGATTGTTGTGTCTTAATATTCTACACTTGTATATATGCATCATATGAACTATGTATGTAAATGTATAACATGTAAAAGGCTAGCGCCGTGAATTGTTAATAAATAAAATAAATAAATAAATAAATAATGTATGTATAGTGTTTTATTAAGTATACATAATTATTATTGTTGTACATGCCCTGTTTTATGATTTGTTCTTGGTGTTGAATTTTTTTCCTTTTCGTTTTAATAATAAAATTATTATGAATTTTCGCATATTTTAATTGATTTTGAATATAACTATTTACTATTTTTATTATTACTTATTAATATTCAAATGAATAATTAATATAAAACAGATGCTTACAGAACGAATTGCTGCAGCCTGGATGAAGTGGCGGGAAGTCACGGGAGTTACATGCGATAATAGAATGCCTGTCAAGCTAAAGGGTCTTATATACAAAAGCGTTATCCGGCCTGTACTTACTTACGGATCAGAAACCTGGAATACCTCTTTGAGACATGTCCGTGCTGTCCAAACAGCTGAAATGAAAATGTTGAGATGGATGTGCGGCGTCACCAGGCTAGACAGAATCCGTAATACGTACATACGTGGAAGTCTAGGTGTACGTGACGTATCCGACAAAATTCAGGAAAGCAGATTACGGTGGTACGGGCATGTGAGTAGAAGACCTCCCGAATACATAGGTAACAGGGCACAGTCATTGGTTGCCCCGGGTAGTAGATCCCGAGGAAGACCCAAGCGGAGGTGGCGCGAGGTTGTGAAGCAAGACATGAGAGACTGCGGAGCTTCCCCGGAGGACGCACAGAATAGAGCCGAGTGGCGGCGAAAGACAAAAATGGCAGACCCCACCATCATGTGGGATTAATAATTGCCCAGGGAGAGAGAGAGATGCTTACAGAACGAAAAATCTCTTTCAAACATCTGAAATGAAGAGTCTACGTGCAATCGCGGACAAAACCCTCAAAGACCGTCAGAAACACCGAAATAAGAAAAATATGTTTCTTTTTACTAAAAATTATTGATTTTTTTTTTAAATAAAAAAAATATATCTGGGTTTTGTTATAAACCCAAATACAACTTTATACACCTTCTACAGTAAGCTAAAAGCTTGTGTCGTGAAAGGGGAGTTTGCCGGCACCTGGGATCGAACCGCGGACCCCTTGTTTAAGAGGCCGAGACTCTACCTCCAGGCTACCGACGAACTCTATAAATATAATTTATAAATTAATAAATAAACTCTACAAATATAATTTATAAATTACACAAAAATTCATCTAAGATTTTAAATACTGCATAGGTTATTGTAGGTACTAGAGTTAGAAAAAATTTGTTCGACATTCTTAAAACTATGTAATTAAATAATATTGAAAAAGATAATAATAAAAGTGATAGTTGGCACAGATCGACGAAATTTATATAGTGGATAGGTACACAACGCTACGCTCTAAAGCCTGACGTAATACGGTGGCATAAGTCGAGAAGCCTCCATTAAATTTAAGAGAAGACGTGCATATCATCGAATCATATAATTTTATTTATTTTACTACGATGCTTGATCAAAAGGTCAATGGACGTAGAAGTAGGACCCAAAAGACCAGGTAGATCAGTGACAACCTTGATGTCCACAATTGCCATGGACCTGAAGGAGGCAGAGTTGCGTTTGGAGGATGCAGGTGACCGAAAAACTTGTAAGATGAGGACTAGGAGAGCCGACCCCAAATAAATGGGATAAAGGCGAGGGCGAAGAAGAAAATTTTACTACGATACTTTTAAATATATGTAAAATGTAGAGGCAAACTTACTTTTGAATATATTTTTATAAATATAAATATTTAGCAAGTAAAACGAAAAAAAAGATTAAATATAAACATTGGATACTATGTAATGCGAGATTAATAAACACCTATTATGCCTAACAAAATTTTCCAATGATTGTTTAGGCTTAAATTTTCATAATTAATTTTATGTTTGAGTTTAACCATACATAAAATAAAACACTTTCACCATTCCTCATTCTTCAAGGAAAACGAAGCGATATTAATATCATGGGAGAAAGCAAATCAACTTTTGCGATATATCTTTCAATGGGGGTGGCATGTTTTCGTGCTTCCGAGAGGAGAACTTAAAGACAAAAGATGTTACTATCGTAAATACTTTTGATTTTTTATAAAACAAAATAAAAGTTGAATTTAATGTTTCAGTGTTGACATTGCAAAAAAACACTTTAATAATATATGTAGAATATAAAAAAAAACAATGTTTTTTTTTTCACATTGAGTTTATACTCCGCCCAGATGATGCCAATGTATTGGTGAAAGCGCTAGGCGTAATAGTGGTATACTTCGTATACATTAATGTGAAACAAAAAAGTGTTTATATAATTTTATAAATAATTAAAAACACTGTTATATTTTCACTATATTTATTTAAACTCTGACGTTTTCACCCACTTCAATGGGCATTCTCAAGAGTACTGAATCAGTATAATGTGCTTAACAAAAATTGAGGGTGGTCACAGAGGGAGGAGAGGGGTGGGTGCAGGAATTGAAGTAGATTCAGTACTCTTGAGAATGCCCATTGAAGTGTGCGAAAAGGTTAAAGTTTAAATAAATATAGTGAAAATATAACAGTGTTTTTAATTATTTATAAATTATTTAATATGATTTTTCACAGTGTAAACACAAACACCCTTTAAAAATGTTTTTTTTATATTTTATAGTATCAAAATAAAAGTTTAAAAAAATCACAGAACATCGACAATAATTTGTTTGAAGATTGAATTGGTATTTGAAATTGAGTTCAAATCACAATAACACCATGGTTTATTATGCAATGCGTTCAGAGCATTGCTGGCCGACCTTGTTTCATGAGAGCATGAATCATCACACAAATGAATAATTAATCAATCAAAGACTTGAGCAATGTTTGTAATAAATAATGATATTGCACTTAATCATTCAGCTTATGTTGTAGTATTTACTATAAAAACTAGTTAATAAATATATATATATTATGTTTCAAAACAAGTATACTTATAGTTTAACACTAGAAAAATTTTACTCAATAAATTTCAAATTAACAAATTAACATTATTGCAGATAGAATAAATAATACCCTGATCAATGGTCAAATATTTGAGGAATTTCTTTAAAAAGTGGCAATATATTTATAATTTATTTCAATCCATATTGATCTGATATAAAACATCGGTGATTTATTTTTGCATAGTTATCTTGTTTTTATGATAAGAAAATATAATTTGTTCATTCAAAACAAATTTTGAATTACCATAATCAAAATTGATGTTTTTCCTTGTTTAAATTGCTGGTTTCATTTGTCTTTGTTTTGTTTTAATTGTTTTGAATTTTTTGTGGCTAATCTATAAATAGTGTTTCTATGTATACTCATGTAATTAAAAAAAAATGTACTTGAAAAAATATGTTAAATAAATAAATAAAAAATAAAATAAATATAAGAGGACTTTTGTCGTCTATTGTGTGTGTATTTTGATTTTTGTAATATTTATTTTGTTGAGTATTTGTTCCTTGCGGTAATAAAATAAAATAATAATTATAACATTATATTTTATCTTCTACTTGGTAGGTATGACATTCAATCAATTGAATCAAAAATGTTGTGTTTTGACACAATATACAGAACAATGATATATTCGATCGCCATACAAATCTGATAACACAAATACAAGATCTGCCAATATATGAGATAATTACAATATTTTTAGCTAAAACCTGCTCAAAGGATGAGAACCTGTATAGAGTGTATTGATTTTCCTGTGTCGATATCTATCGAGGACATAATTATTATAAACGAACGTAATACTAAGGAATATAATAATTTATAAGATTGTATATACTGCAAGTATTTATAATCAGGTGATTTTCCAAGCGGTTATTCCATGATAAAATACAATGATAACATATGTAATGTAATTTAACGATTTTTTTTTACGTGATGTAACTTTGCTTACTATCTTAACATTACTGATATACCAATGTTAAGAGATTCACAGATAAATGTATACAAGTAAAATCTACCTGTTTCTTTCTCTAACTGATAACTAGTAGTATCGTTTATATTTTTTACGAGTGGCAACCCCATAATTCATACCAAATGAAATTTGCTAATGACGTAAGTTCAAAACTACTGCAAGAAATGCGTAAATTATATTTTTAGAATGAGTTATTTTTCTTGACCACCCTTTGTAGTTGTATATATATTTTTTCGATTAGTCTATAACCTATAATAGGCCATAAACGTATAAATTTCAATTACTGTATACTTGACTTCTTAATACTTATTGCATTTAATTTGAATGCATTTCCCTATAAAATTGTATATATTGTCATCAATATATAGTAAAGAATAAATAAATTACCCTTTCTACTACGACCACAAAATAGATACAGGTCTTTTAGATTTAGATAAATTTTATGCCTAACGAACCGTGGTGGCCAAGTATCTATAAATAAATTTTGCCTTTCATTGTCAGACAATATTTAATAGATCGCTTTCAGATATTTCACAAAAAAAGAAACTAAAAATAATAATATTGGTTTACACGGAACGGAGAGATTTAAATCATTTAGCTGATTAATAAATAAAACTATGATTGAACAAATTGGTTTAAATATATAGAATGATTGTAATTTATGTTCTTACACCACAACAATAAAATAAATTTTCTTAAATTTATTTACTTTGCACACTCGATTCGTAAAAATGTGAAAAAGAAATAATTTTAACAACTTATTTTTTCATAATAATATTGTGAAGAGAATAAAAGCTCTGTATTGACGCAGACAGAAGCTTTCGATTTCCGGTATTTACTAGAGTTGTAACAAAAACCTCTTTCAACTAAAGGAAATACTATACCAAAGTAAAACATTTATGTTAGCAAGGGATGAACTTTACTGGAAAAAAAGTTATTTCAAATAGATAATTGAATTTCTAGTCCCTGAAGGTACCAGTGGTTGTTAAAGCAAGACTCCCACGTTATTCTGTTGCTGATAATAATAAAACAGGATGTCCGCCAATTAAACAAAAGAGATTATTCTAAACAAAAAGAAAATATTGAAAATGTTAGAAGAATGAGCGGATGCAAGAAGAATGTTGTGGACAGAATGCACGTGAATAAGCTACGGTGGTTTGGACATGTTGAATGAATGAACGAGGTAAGAATGACAAAGAGGATATACTTGTCTGAAAAAAGGGGAATATGTTGCTTGATCACGTGGATCAAATTCTCAAGGACGGCCTGTGTTGAGTAAGAAGAACCGACGTGCGTGCATGAGAAATTGTATGAATGTGGAGGAGTTTATGATTGTCGACATGTAAAAGGAGTAAGTCGTGAAGGCACTTAGTAAATAAATACATATTTTCCTTTTGAGTAGATACTACTGGATGGCCTATTGTAGAAATTGAACAGTTTTTCAACACCCTGTACATTATCAACTTTCCAGGAGCAAATTCCGGGACAATTAGTTTATTTTGACCTTTAAATAACAATGGTCAATAAAATTAAGCAAGTAATTATTAGAGCAAATAGCTTGATCCATGATTACAAAAAATATTTTGTACCATCTCGATTCGCCAACTTATTATTTATTTCAATAAACTGCTCTTTGGTCTTTTAAAAACGAAAGGTTACTTTATACAATATATTATTTAATGTAAATACATTTCATTTTTCAAAAATAAAACAAGAACAAATATTTTCAGTAGACATAAGAATTAAAGATCAAGACAATTTGAAAAAAAAACACATTATGTGGTTAAAAAAAAAAATACTCGTGAAGTTACAATCATATTATAAGACAATATAAATTATTGTGCAAACACAATATCCGGTTACTCTTTGTTTTGGTATTATTTTATTTCACCAAACTTCGTAATTATAAACTTTGTTGTAAACAAACAATGACTTGGACTCACGCAATCTCCTTAGTAAACAACGTTAAACATGTTTTTTTTTTGTTTTCTTTTGCACTCTACATAGTGTGGAGTCTGAAAATATGGTTTTGTTAAGTTTCTGACAATTAATAGGTTTCCCACTTTTTTGCTGACTTTCAAAAGTTTTGTTAAAGGCAAGTGTTAGGAAACCATCATGAATTTAAGGCATCACTCATTGCAAAGGCAATTAAGCTTAAAACCCTTTACGCAAGCTCGATACTGATAATGAGAGCTCCTGAAAATCGGCTCGCGACTATTCTAAAGTGTTATTATTTTTTGTCAACTTCATATGAAATTATTTAAGTACCATCGGACGACATTACCCCCTACTCTATATGGATTCAAACTGAAATAAGAACGTTCAATATTTTATAATTAAAAGTTCACTTGAACTAAAATTCGTATTCTATGTGATACAAGTTGTGTATAATTCTAATTAGGAACAATTTTAGAGTCTATATTATACCAATGTAGACTTACTAAAATTGGAACATTCCTATTTTAGTTAGTGCACACTAAAGATGAAATAGAATCGGGCGTAATAGAGACTAAAATTAACATCTTCGATAAAGCGGTGAGGTATGTATGTTCCGTTTCTACTTATAACATGGTGAGAACAACCTATATGTTTATATCACACACAGTCTGTAATGGTATAGATATAAATAGGATGCAGAGGGCGAATGACCTCTTCTGAGAAACTCTAGTTAAACAGTGGTGTTCTAATATATGACACAAAAAGAACAAAAAAATAGATTGGCATACTTTATTATGAATATTTGCTGTTAATCTTGTAAATTAATTTGGCGACAAAACGTCTACGGACCACTTTAAGAAAGAAAAAGAAAATGATAATATACTAATGATAATAAGCATATGTTTTTGTTGAGGACAGAATAACGGAGTGTTGTTTTATTGTTATTTATTAAGAAATAGTACCACTAGTTTTAGGGTAATGGACCAACAGTTGTAATAAAAATAACTTTCTTTTTATTATCTGTAATAATGGATAAATAATTAGAAGTAAAAATTAACATATTTTATCACCCATTCTCAATGATTTTATAACGGAAAGCCAATCCATTATGTATTGCTTTTTATGCATGCTTTTATCACCCCGTTTCAGGATATTTGCCTTTCAAAAACTATTCTACGTGTTTCAATCTCATGCAACATGAGTCTAAATCTTTCCCATAATTTGAACAATGGCTTTAATCCTGAGGTTTTCTTATACTTCTCGTATTATTAATTTATGCAAAATAAAAGAAACATTGTGTTTTCCACTCAAATAACTATATATGGTTATAACGTTTTCGGAACTACTTGTTCCATCATCAGTAACATGTACAAGTAGTTGAGAAAACGTTTAATTGAATACAGCTATTTGAGTGGAAAATACAATGTTTTTTTTTTATTTTGCACATATTAATAATAAATATGAAATCCCACAGAGTTAAACCACAGATATAGTTATATAGATAAAAAGTATATGTATATTTCTTCTTTAAAGTAAGAAGTTGGACTGAAACTCATTAAAAAAACATCATGCACTTCAAATTTTAAAAGGGTGCTGAGTAACATTTCTAAAACCCATAAGATTACTGTTAAAGTCTGTCGGCTAATAACCACTGTGTTCTAGAGAAAATCGTAGGGCGATTAGTGTTGTGGAATTCTCAAGAAATAATTTTTGGAGAAAGTTACCTAGAAATTTCTCGGTAAATTTCTCGAAGTAGAGAATTTTCGGAGAATATTTTTTATTTTTTATTTAACAGTATTATAATAATAAATACTTTATTCAATCAATCAATAACAATGTACAAATGTTGAGACAATTTATCACCAATATGGCAACAATTAATTATGGAAACAAAAAAATGTTAGGTACCTTCATAGAAAAAAGTGCTGATAACTTTAAATTAATCTTGATGTTTTGACACCCCACATGCCCATATTTAAATTTAAAAAAAAATTGCATGTACGCACATGGAAAAAAGTGTTAATAACCTCTGATTTGGGCCTTAATCAGCCCCACAAATTTTTGGATCAATCAGGTTGGCTGCGAAGTGTACTGGGTGAAAGGTCATAATATTACTAAGAAAAATTATGGAGAGAGAAATTTCTCGTTCTCGAGAAATTTATTTGGAGAATTTTCTCTTCTCACATCACTAAGGGCGATAGATGTAAAGGAGTACAAGAGTAAAGAATGATTCAAATTGCCAATCACCTTAATAATAATATTATGTATACGACATTGTCTGGTATGACTTTGGTGGTGTATTTACTAATCACAAGATACTGCATATCGAAATAAAAGTAATTAGTAAAACACTTACAACTTAGTAAGGAATGTAATCAAGGGGGAGTACACTGGTGCTACGTTAATTATTATGAGTACAACGGAGTTCAGACTTTATAACATAAGGTTTTATAGATAGTATGTACGATGTATAGAAGAGCACGTTGCACCGTGGTTGGTCTAGAACAATTTATGATTGAATTGAAACAGTCTAGAATATATTCATGCTCATCTTTTAACGTTAATTATTCAAATTTACATCCAATATTTTTAAATTCTGATCATACAGATTCTACGGTAAATTTCTCAGTGAGTTGCCTGCTTTGATGGTCATGTAGTTTCCTCCAACCAAACTCAAAGCCGTACACAAGACACTCCACAAAATGTTTCATCGTGAGCAGCGTTCAGCCTCAGGACTGGAGGACAAACCTCATCAGTGTGTGTGGTCTGCAACTTGCCATGTTTTGTTAGTAGCCTATGTGAAGGAACACAAAATCTTGTGAACTTAAATCCAAGTATTTTTTCAGAGGGTTCGGTGGTTAGAGACGTCTCTCTTGTGATCAATAATTTATAGTAGAAAGAAACACTTAGTACAATTTACCTAATTATGAAATTCTACTACGTGCGCACCGACACAATTAATAGTAAGTAAAGATCCATCAGAGCACAGGGAATGTCGTGGAAAGAGGTGACGCAATTGGCGCAGAGACACTCTGAATGGAGGAGGCTGGTTTCTGCCCTATGCTCCCGAGAGGAGCGTTGAGGGCGATGATGATGATGATGATGATGATAATGATCCATATTTTACGCACTTGTTTTTTTTCGTTGTTACACTATAAAAGTTTATTTTCACAAATCGGTAAAAACAAACACTAGGTCAATACCTATTATAAAGTAACAAGTAAAGCTTTATATCATATTCTTATTTGTTGTTAAAAAAACCTGCTTTTTTACTCATTAATTTCAATATTTTTATTTGATTAATGTTCGTATTTTCAATTGGGGACATTTTGCCGATTGATTGTAATCCTTATCACTTAATCATGAGAATAATCAATAATCTGTAGATTTATGGGTTCAATCCTCTGTGATCATTCAGTCTTACATCTCCTGACACCTGTCAACATTCTATATTACGGAAAGTGATATTTTATTATTATTTGTATTATCACGATAATATAAGAATTTTATTATTATTCGATTCTCACGTAAGGGTCGAGGAACTGAACACTTATTTTTATTGTTGTTGTTTTTTCATTCTTAATTCTGATTTGATTTGTTGGAATTTTTCGATGAATGGTAAAACTTTCTTTATTTTTATATATTTCCTAGTTTTTTTTTTTTGATGAAATAAATTTTTTATTTTTTTATTTTATTTTATTTTATTCCTCTTAAAGGACACAAACAGTTTAAATTAACAAATATTAACAGTCACATTTTTCCAGAAAACAAACCAATCAAGGTCCCGCAAATTACCGAAGCGTATGACGAACAAGTAAAGTTGCAAGTAAACAGTTATAACACAAACTCACCCCACCCATATCAAATGCAAAAATCAAAACAAACCTCGTGAAAATGAGAAGCTTAAAATTACACTACAATAGAATTTATAAGAATATATAATAATTAAGAATTAATAAATATTAGCAGAAATTTATATTTGTAGGCAAATTTATTTATTTTTCATCAGTTGCACATTAATCTTTAGTTAGTGAAGATTAAATATATTAAACATTTATTTTTTTTATTTTATAAATGTTAAAAGCACAAAACAGACAATAACTACATATATAAAGTAAGAAAAAAAGTAAATCTTTCAGAGATCAGCTATCATCCAATACCATGCGCCACAATTAATTTAAAAAAACATAGGTACCTAACATTCCGGTCATCACAACATGCCTACATATACACAGTCTCG
This sequence comes from Athripsodes cinereus, assembly GCA_947579605.1. NCBI lineage: Eukaryota > Metazoa > Arthropoda > Insecta > Trichoptera > Leptoceridae > Athripsodes > Athripsodes cinereus. The sequence goes on from OX388306.1 coordinate 1,259,365, forward strand.
CTCGCTCACTCAATCATCACACTAGCACAAAAACACAAATCAATAATAATAAAAAAATCAAGGGGTCAGGAAAAAGGGGGGGGGGGAGATTACTGCGTACCTGCTGATTCATTTAGAAGTGTGGAAGTAAGTTTTTTGAATACCTGTCTCTTGTAAGCATTCAGAGGTAATCCAAATATATCTACGTCTGTCAGCGTATTATTGTAGAGAGATGTAATTCTGCATAGAGGTCTACGCAACCCTGCATTTGTAGTCGCAGCTGGCATATAAAATAAATTATTATTTAAAATAAAACAGTTATATTAAGTACTCCCTCGGTTATTTAATTGATCGCGAGCCGGCTTTCAAGAGCTTCCAATCTCATTATCGGGCTTACGTAAAGTAATGATGAGAAATTTACATTGGCCTGATGATGAGAAAATACATTCTCCTTATATTTTTAAAATATAAAAATGTCTCACAACCGTTGCATTACTAATAAAATCCTTCCAAAATAAGAAAAGGTTAACGGAGAATAAAGTTGGTGTAGTAACCAAGATGAGTGTAAATAAGTTCTGATGGTTCGGGCAAGTAGGAAGAATGAAAGAGAACAGAGTGATAAAAAAGATATTATACATGGTTGAGAAAAAGAGAAAAGGTAGGTACTCGGAGACGTGGCTGGCCAAGGATTATGTGGCTAGACCATGCAGACCAGATTATAAAGAATGGACACGTGTTGAGTACAATGAACATGAGGGCATGTGTGCATGGATATTATTATTATTATAAAACAAAACCCTGCACTGAGACCATAACAGCTTTTGGCCAAGGCGGTCTCAGCAGGAAAAATGAAAAAACAAAAAGACAAAGAAATTCCAAGTCAAGAAAAAAAAAGATATCATCAAAAAGAGACAATCAAAGGAGAATCTCTATCCTGGCGATAAAGTCATTGTATGTTATGTTGAAAATATCGACATGAACATTCAAATTATTAAACAATTTTATAGCCTTTCCGACAGGAGAGTTTGGTATTATGTTTGTTCTGCTACCAGGGGGGTAAAAAAGTAAATGCTGTCGAGAACGATTGAACGACACTGGGACGTAGATACAAAACTCACTCAAAATCATTGGATTACTTATAAAGCCACTCAAGAGTTTGAAAAAATGCCTCGCACAATATACATCCCGACGGTGCATCAGCGTATCATATCCCAGACAACCCAGTATGATGGAAAAGGCAAAAAGCGTGCGCATGGACAGGAGGAAGTGTCGCACGATCCTTGATGCGACGTGATGGTATTTAATTATTTGTTCATTCTTAACTGTACATTGGATACAACATTATAAATAAATGCATTTAAATCAATTACAATCAATATACAGAGAGGGCGATCTCTTCCAACTAACCCAAATAATGTATTTACGTAAATAAATGTTTCGATTGATTGCCGTATACCATATTGTATAATATAGTATTGTCATTTTATCATTGTTTTCTTTGTATGTGTGGATAATAAATACAATATTATATATATCCATGCACGAGTAGGCGTGTGTTGTAAAATATTATAATATATTATGTTAACCATTGGTAAGAGTAATACTTGTACCACTACATGCATATTAAAATATTATTTGTATTCGTGTGTACTAAGTTTGATGTATATATTATTATTATATACCAATGTTTCGTTATCGTAGTGGAAAAGTACTACAGTGGACAATACATACATTCAGTAAAACATAAACATAATATAACTGTTTTACAATATAAATGTATATTCTATAATAATAAAAATAATAATATGCGATATTTCACACCTTATCGCTTCTTCTTCATCTATATTATTGTAACTCATACATATGTACGTATTTATTCCTAAATATTATCTAGTTTCGTATGTGTCGAACATGGTAAAACTGCTAGTGCTCAATACCATTCTTGTGCCGATACTTAACAATGCAAGCGAAATATAGTCGTGATTGAAGAAAGACGAAAATGGAAAAAATTGCTGTGGAGATGTGATCGCTGAAAAGAATGATCACTAAAACGTTGCTTGATGGAATGAGGAAATCAGGTCATTATCAATCTCATTCAATGACCTGTAAGTCGAAAGACGTCTTTCTCGGGATCAATAGTTTATAGTAGAAAGAAAAATTTGTTTCAATTTACCTCATTACTTATTATCTTTGCACAGATCAAATATTTCCAACAAATTCAGTAAGTATATTGATATCAAACATAAAAAAACAATATTTCAAAACATCAAATAAAATTGAAAAACAGCGACACAAAATCACGTTATCGATGGAAAATATTGAAAATGTAATAAAACAAAAAAAAAGGTAAAATTGAAGTTAAGTTTTCTAAATGAAAAAAGCTTTATTGTTTGAAATATGAGAAGAAAAATAATAAAATGTCTTGTAATATTAAACTTGTGATAATGGAAAGATATTAAACAAAAGGAAAGAGCGATGTCTGATGCAAGTTTTAATACTTGTATTTCTAAATAATAATATCATTTTACTGACTCCCACAATTCATTAACGAATGGTGGAGGAAGAATGACGCAAGGCTTTCTTTATTGAAGAACGTTGAACTTTTAACGATAATAAATGAACTTATTAAGTAATAATAAACAATAAAAAGCTGTACGACTGATGTTATTAAATTCATAATAAAAGTGGAAATTCTCACAAAAATTTAAGTTCACGAAATAGGTTTACCAAAGTTTTTCATTTTTTATCTTTCTCTTCCGATTTTTCCGGAATGTAGGTATACCAGAAAAATACCTACACGCTAAGTTGCCATCGAAGTTTATAAAAGGAAATCACGAGCCTTTTGTTATACCGCCCGATAGCTAGGCTTAAATAAAGCACACAGAACGAAAAAGAGCGGTTGCAGGTTCAAGCCCCTTCCGGAATATTTTGAAATAAGTTGTCTTTTCTAAACTTTAAACGATAGTTTCATCTTTAAAATTTACAAATGATTAACAAAAGTTTTTGACATATTTGATATTAACAAAAAACTGTTTACTTTTCACTATTGATTTTATTACTCGAGCACTTTCGCCAAGTTATCTTGACATTTTCAAGAAAACAAGCTTGACATTTAAAGTGAAAAGTTTTTTTATCCTTAAATTTTGTTTATTCTGTATTTGTTTACATGAGAGATTTCCATCGTTATAATCTCTAACTTTATTTCCTATTTTTACTTTAGATACTGCACCTTTATATCCTTAAAGATAGATAAATTGACATGTAGACATTATTTTGAAATTCTGAACTACAAATACCGTAACGGGAAAAAGGTAATATTAATGTTAAAGCTAACGTAAGTGGTATGTATTTTATAGCTTTCTATTAATAGAATGACAGGTAGGTAGTAACTTAAGTAACAGGTAATGAAAATGGATATAAACTTTCAGTAATATGTGAGTGAGCTTATTTTAACCACATCTAAATTTATTTTTACTATCTTTGCAAAATATTATATTCATCTCTTTTTTCAACATTCATTCTGGTTGAAAGATTTCAAGAAAGATATTTTTTAAGTAAAGATTTTTCCCGAAACTAAATGACTTAATAAGGAATCATAACGTCGTTGCATATTCAAAAAGAGGAATAAGAACTCATAAATGTTTTGACATTTCTAGAATAAATTGCTTATAATGACATCATAACCATTTTATAACGTGATTCTTAGCATCAAATATTAAAATCCAATATTTAAGAATAATATCACATGCCAATAAAAAGTCCAAACAACAATTTTAATGCCTTTATGGACAGTTTTCAAAGAGTACCTATGCTTAAATAAAAATGTTCGCACAAAACTCTTTTTGAATATGCAACGACGATAAGCAGTTTAAAACTTTATTAAATTAAGATAGCATTCTCCTTCATTCACAAATGCTTCATGTAAGTTCTTCCTGGGGAGGTTTCAAGGCTGACCTAAAATATTTCCATAGACAAAATCCTTTCTAAAATTTAAAAATCGTTAATACATGTATCTTCCATCTATAGTTTTATTATGATTGACTTAGAGTTTTACGTATTTTTTTATATAATATGATATTATAGATAAATTGTTTTCCAACACTAATATTAAATAACTTCTTTGACAATTAAAATGTTCAGTGAATAATAAATGGACACGAGATGTAGGAAACTTTTTTTCAGTCAAAAAGCTTATTTGCTGATTCTGAATATCAATAAATTCAGTGATTCGAAAAGCTTTATCATGATTATGAAATTCTGAAATAAAGAAATGGAAGAATGACTTAATTGTTGAACATAAATTATTTCAAATGTCAAATCAATCAGTGCGTTCATTCATTATATATTATCATTTAATCAAAGAAAAAATTGTGATGAAATAAATCAAGGAAACATAATTTCTCACTGGTGCAAATTACTTGATTATTTTTTAGGTTTGTTTCGTGTGGGAGTTTTTCACAGTTACATTTTTATTGTTTAAACTTTCTTTTACTTTTTGCACGGCTTCGGTTTGTCTTAATTTTCTTATTTATCATCATTTTTGATTTGGCGTGACTCGTAAATTGTATTTATTTTACTTTCTATTGTATATTATATTTGTTACCAATAAATAAAAAAAATAATAAAAAAAAAAAAATATTAACCTAATGAAAAAACAAAAAAAATAGCGCATAACAAATCGACTAATTACGAAAAAGTTTCGTACAATTTTATTCTTTATAGGAAGGATATCGAGTTTATTATTATAAATAAGTAGTGTACCTCAACTGAAACATTCAAATGTATCTACCTTTATTTCTCAAAGAATGATAAAAGGGCCAATTCTGAATCTTAATGAACTAACTAAACTAATAGTTGATTAATATTAGTTATGATATAGTATTTACCATTAGTTATGAACTATAAACAACTATAAACTCGAGAACCACCAAGTGCAAACGGTAAAATCTATGGGACAAACTAATATTAGTCAGTGATGCCGCAATACAAAATGTTTTTGACGTTCCGATTTACACTTCTGGCAACACTTTAATAGTTGTCGCGCGTGAAAATTGTGAAATGTCAGATTTGCCGATATATTTTGGCGCTCGTATTTGCGTCGGTGGTGGTATAATTTTACAATTTATACATGATAAGAGTTGCGAGGGCCCTAAAAATATAAATTTTTACTTTTAATTGAAAAAACAACTTAATATAGCAATATTCTGCGGCAAAATGACAGCAACTAATAATATTCGCACATTAAAAGTCGCGAATAAAATTCTGCCAAATCCAACTTATTTTAGTCGTCGGCTGTCAACTTAAATTTCATTCTGAATACGAAATCCATAGAGCGACGAAATTTATAGTTGTATCAAGGTGTCAAAATGAACTAATTAACTTAATTAGTACGGAAAACTGTGAATACGAATTAGAACTAATTATCATGATCTCCTCACACTTAGTTGACTTAGTTAGTGCAACTTAACTATTTTATGATTCAGAATTGGCCATAATATGAACTTCTAATGAGTTTGGCCTGATCATCAACTTTGCCATATTTATATCTTATTAACTTACATTTGCATATTATTAAAATGTTAAGGAAACAAATATGAACTTTTTTAATTTTGTGTAATTTAAATACAATTTTTTTAACCATATTTACATTTTACTAGTTTTTTCACACCAGCGTTTAGGGACGATAATAAGAATATTACTCAATAGATACATCATCCGTAGTAATAAACAGGAAAGGTTTTCCAATGCTCACGAATAGGCTTAGGTTGGTTTAAGTGTACTTACCTAATCTTACGTTCACTAATCTCTGTTCCAAACCATTATGTTCTACATATTTTGAGCATAGCAACAACCATAATTATTTATGATTGTATTTGAGGCTCTTGATAATGTATTGTTTCAGGTAGAAAATTTAGATCGTTTGAACATGATTATAACGTAACGTAACGTACGTTTCAAATAAAACAGTGCTTGTTTGTCTTGTCATATACAGGACACTATAAAAATGGAAAATATTGGGAGGCCTACTCTTTACTGGAGACTCTATGGGGATCAGGAAGAAATATTTGACAACAAGGAAACGATCACTAAGTGAAAGCAATGAATAGAATAAATAAAATAGGACAGGGAAAAACGAGGAAATAACCTTTTCAAAAAGATACTTAGTCACACATGTGACTTGTAGACGACAAAGTACAATCAAAGAGCTTATTATAAATAAATACATATATATAAATTGCGTAATGTAACAATGTAACAAGTAGTAACAACTTCAAACAAAGCTATCGAATATTTTATTTTTGTTTAATATTAACAGAGGAAGAAGACGCCGTTGGAGAGATCATGTGGGGAAGACGAGTTCGACGATGGAGGGATAGCTGGTCATCCATTTTCCAGGAGCAGACTCTGAGAACCACAGGACACAATCTTAACTAAAGAAGAAGTTTTGTTTGCATGGGGATATAAGGTGTTATTAGTTAGTGGTTTTGGAGCAAACATTCATAACACGTAATACGTTGAAGTTTTTGTTTTATTTACATTAAATTATGGAGTTTAACAAAAAAAATGTTTTGATAGAATACAAATGTAAATATGTCCATAAAAAATATAAAAATAAAATAATTTTTACCCCGGTTGAATGAATTATGTCCTTTTTGGCTTAATACATTGTTGAATATGTATAATACACTCCATATGTATTTTGTCTCCTGGCGAAAAGTTTCATTGTATGTGACAGACCATAAATCACGGTGTTCCTACGTACATATTATTTATTATGTAACAACTATTCAAAGGACAATGCTATATATAGTTATAATACATTCGGAATGATTAATAATACGGCATAGAGTGCCGTTTGTTGTTATCTGTGTGTTTGTTGACCCAAAAAAGAATAATCTTTCTATTGTATCCTACTATCCCTTCGCATCATCCTCTTTTCGGATGGACAGAGAGGGAGTATGAGAAAAACTAGATGACTCTTCACTTAGCTAAGTATCTGTCCATTTTGAGTCTGACTAAGACAACCACCAACATGCTGGACGAAATCAATAGAGCATACTTCTACGATAAAGCTTTTGACGTCGTAGGACCCGTCATCGGGAACCGACACCTCGAGGACCTCCGTAAAAAACAATCGATAACAACGTCCAGGAGCAAGTTGAATACATCACTCTTCCAACATAGTTTCCCGCGCCTTTGAGATGGATACTCATCCAACATATATACTACAATTATACCATCACGGCACAACATCACGGAATATCTCACCAATAGAGTAGTCAACGGGCTAGTTATAATTAACATACAAGTCGTCCTCTTTGTGCTTATAAAAAACATTCAGGATTGGCAGCGTGCCTCATCAATGAATTGTCTTTATTGATTGATTTTATATATTTTTATTTCTTTATTCTTTATGCACATCATCATTATATAACAGTATCTGGTTGTTGATCCTCGGGTTTGCCATGTCTTGATTTGTTTAGCTTTCAAACCACATTGATTATATAACAGTGTTAAAAAAACAATATAAATTTTAAACAAAATAAGGACGATATGCAGTGACGAGATAATCACTATAAAGTGATTTCTTGCATCTAGCCACAATTTTATTATCATTAAATGAATAAAACTCCATTAATAGATTTATATGAGTGAGTGAGTGTACCGGAATGAAGACAGTGGATGACCTGTTTAGAGAAGCACAGGACAGGGAGGTTATCGCCGGAGTAATCGCCAACTTCGGGGGGATCTGACATGGCACAGAAAGAAGAAGAAGATGAATATGAGTAAGAATATGGGCCTTTAACCCGAAACATTATGTAACTGTTTTAATAAACATATTTAAAGCTCTAAAGTGTTAGAACTTACAAATATTTAATGTATTTATTTATATATCTTTTTACGTTCATTTTTCTGAAAGCGAAAGGTAAAAATAACAATAACATAAACAGGGTGAATACACTGCGGGAAGTTGTCTAATAATATGATATTGATCATAACACTAATAAAATGAATTAATATCTATCCATTGACATCAGCTGATCATTAAATAATTATTATGATGCTTGTAAAGTCACTGACTTTTGTTTCCCATAATATGATGCAGTCCTTGTACTACTCATACAACCAATAATGATAATAATTACTATTAGAAGATTAAATCGGTCTTATCGCATGAACATCGAAGGAAAAACTTTTTATTTTTAAAGAGAGAACTTTATGAAAGTTTCTTATCATCATTATTTTAGTAAGAATAAATCTGTGCCAAGGAGCATGCGGTAAAGCATTGTTCTCCCACTCTTCTCAGTAAGTTTTCGAGTGTCCTGTAAAAGGCAGGTGTTCGAAAAATTAAATACATATTTCATCTCATATTCAGAGATGAGGTTTGCCACCAATCTTGAATGTCTTAGTTTTTTATTGGCGCAGAGAGAACGGCCTGCATGTTTATTAAATGCAGCTTTTATGCTGGCTACCCCGCTTGTGGGATATGCCGTGATGGTGTAGAAGTAGAAGTAATAAGAATAAACTTAACTTTAAGATTAAAAGCTTGTAATTGTCCACAACGTTAAAAAAATAATAATATATATTATGGTTGCCAGAAAAATATTGGAGTCACACTTTTTTGTAGTTTTTCCAAAATCCTGTAAAAGGTAGGTATTTTTAGTACTTTGAAACATTTAAATCATTCAATTCAGTAATGACATGTGCACCCATCCTGATTGTCTTATTTTTTTGTTAGCACCTTGAGGACAACCTGTAAAGCTATTAGATATTACCAGATTGTAAAGATGGATGGACACTATTATCACAAGAAATTTTAGCCGATAATACACAATATTATAGATTTCTTTGTTATTTGGGAAAAACTTGATTCTGCTTTAAAGCAAACCTACTTTGTAATTTAATTAAGTTTTTACAATATTTTTTTGTTTGCGTTTACTTTCATGAAAATAAGTTTCAAAAAACAAGCCATTAGGTAACTTGGATGACTAAACACAATTTAAATGAATTAATAAAAGTGTGAAAATATTACAATTTGTCGATGTTCTACGGTAGCGTAGTCATCGTAGTGCCAGCCCAACCCTAGTGGGGCGTCCAGACGCTTCAATTCTGCTACGAGACGATACTGGTACTATTAGTATGTACATGTAGTTACGTTGATTACGTCTACAACACTTCAATATTAAGTAGGTACTCGTACTACGACCGACTACTATTATTATGTGAGTATAACTTCATGCAGTAACCTCTTACTACGAGCATCGTGTCACGTGCTCAATCAAAAACTTAAGACATAAATATCGCCTTGACTCGAGCATGCAGAAGCTTCTTATTTTTTTCTACATGTTTAAGCCACTTGGTGTCTCTCAAGTTCACGGGTGAAGTTCACTCATAGCCTGTACCTACATATATCATCGTCTCTGTGCTATGAAACGAGCATTCGTATTCAGAATGGGTGGCATACTTTATCGCTGTAACAAATTTGTTTAACTTTTTGTAAATTCAAAATTTTTATTGAAACAAATAAATCAAATAATGATTAGTTTTACTATTCGAAATATTCACGAGAGAGACATCTTTCATCTTGTTAGGACATTCTCATTGGATTGACATTCTCATCGGAATTTAAGCCATAAAATCATTTCTTGAAAGTTAAAAGTACGAGTATTATAGTTGTAAGTTTATCGCCTGTTAAAACACTGCATTGATTGAAGTTTTCTTCTAAATTGTCTAATAGTTTCATAGCTATTTTGCCAAGAATTTTCAGATCTGATCTAATAATTAACAATTACACTAAGAATTAGACAATTTAGGGGTTGAAGGCAACGCACTTAAAATGCCAAAACTTTATCAACTAACATCATCTCACGCGTGCAATGTTCTCTATTCTCCTGTCTATATGTCGTATTTAGCTTATATGTCTTTTACTTTGTACTTGTCGTATGTCCTTTATTTTGTACTTGTCTATTTATCTACAAATCTATCCCTTATAATAAACTTGTGCTTTCAGTAGATGATGTACAGAATATAAGTTATATCAAGATAAATTAACTTATTATTTTTACAAAAGTTTTCGGGAGCTTTGAGTTGCAGCTTTGGGTAACTCTAGATTTTGATAAGCGTATCGTCCCCATCTTCAAAAGTTTAGAAGTGGTATTATGCTTCACCGCTCCATATCCCCTTGAAATCGTTAGTCTCGTAAGATTTTTGGCACTAAAGAGGTTTCTTTTGCTTGGCAAGATTACACATGCAAAGTTGTCGAAGTTCAAGTTTTGAAGAAAGCAATGCCAACAGTTTGTTAGCTGAAAGAAAGACGGAGATTCCGAAACCATAAGGGATGTAAAACACTCGAAAAACTTTATTCCAAAAAGAGGACTTTTCTTCTATTAATTTGTATCGTTAATTAATTATTCATTGGATTGTAATGATTAAAATTGATCACTACGCCTTTCCCGTAAAGTTCCCAATTAAGGTTGGGTTCATGGTTTGTAACCAGGTGCCGGCAAAACTCCCATTTCACAACACAAGCTTTAAGTAGCTTACTGTGAAAGGTGTATAAGATTGTATTTGGGTTTGTAACTAAACCCAGATATATTCTTTCAAAACCTCACGTACCATTCACATTTCAAATTCAGCGATAAGTCATGCCACCCATTCTGAATGGCTTTATTTTTTTTTACATCCACGTTGTGAGCCTTTTATATGTTTAAAAATGCACAAAAATTATACAAATCAAATTTCTCATTCACAACACAATTGGATCAAGATAAGAACACAAAATTGGCTAAGAACAAAACACAAATGGGAATCAATTCATATTATCAATAACTTTACTCAAATCACAAAATTTGGAGTGTCAGTATAGAATGTAAATGTAACACATAGTAAGTCTGCTGGCTACCCCACTTAGGAGTGATAATAGTAAAAGAATTTTGTCTCTATAACGTACATTTATTTATTTATTTATAATAATACATACGGCATACATACGGCCTTTAATACATATTTTTTTTTTTTTTTGATGATGATGATGATTTTATTTTAATTATGACGCCATTTTACAGTCTCTAGACCGTCTCAAGGGCGCCAGTGAAGAGTTTAGTTTTTAATTTGCCTCTGAAGCTAGTTTATTTATTTTATCAAAAATATTACAAGTAAATATTACAAATCCTGTTAAGTTACAAACAATAATTGCACAACACCATCATTGTATCAAATTAAAACTCAAAACAAAAATAAAATATACTGAATCACTTCAAATTATAAAAATAAAACACATTGTGTCACATAAAACACATATTGCATCATGTCAAACCATAAAAAAAAACAAACTGTATCATATCAAACCATAAAATAAAATTACAATACACTGCATCACATCGAATTTTAAAATAATAATAAAACACACTGCCATGTCAAATTATGAAATAAAATTACAAAACATTCATCACGTCAAATCATAAAATAAAAATAAAAACATATTGAATCATATCAAACCATAAAATGAAATTACAGCAAACCGCACACCACATTTCCAACTATCCAAGAATCTAAATAGAATCCATTTCCATTTTGTGCTAAAAAAAATATATGCATCTATAAAAGTTTTAGAAATAACTAAATGTGTTAGGATTATCATATGAATAATTAAAATGATATAAAAGCTCTGAAACAGACTAAAGTAATTACTCACATGGAAAAGGTCATGAATAAAAAGTTTTATTTTTTTATTACGCGACATTTTTTTCAGGGTTTGTGATAGTATTGCTGAAAATTAAGTAATTAAATTTAATGAAAGTCGTTTAGATAATAATAATATGACAAAAACAAACAAGGGTTGTGTGAAAACTATTAATTCCATAAAAGCATGGAATCAAATAATTATATATTTTTTTTTTTACGACAACAAGTTAAATAGCATAGACGTACTTTTATTACTCCCGTATTATATATTATTTTGATTGTGTTACAAGTCATAATATAAGAAACAAAAGTGATATATCTATAGTGTGAAAAGCCGCGCATCTTTTTATTGAACTGTACAACTTCGCACTGCTTATAAGGTACTCATATTCTACATATTTAATCATCATATGACGTATCATATTATATTTAGTAGTAGAAGAAATCAAGTATCAATAATAATTAAATTATAAAGCGGGTAGCAAATTTATTTAGCTACTCTCATATAATACTATAAGTGCAACTTCTGGTTCGACGACGTCACGAGTCACCGTAGCCGAATTGGTTGAGGCGGCAATATCATACTCAGTTGGACGGCGTGAGTTCAATCCCCGGCGATATCACTTACTTTTTTTTTCAAATTAAATAAGTAGTAACCGACAGAACTATGGAAGTAAATCAACCACAGGTGCAAACCAGATCGAGGAAAAATAAAAATAGTGGTTCACCAGCGACATCTAGCGATATCAAAAACAAACAAAAATCATTAATCTCTCACGGAAATAAAATCAGTAGGAACTCAACTGAAAGACGGCCATCACCATCTGGCGAGGGAAGAACGAAGCTCAACGACATTGCACACAAGGGAGAGACTAATGTAATAGATGACTCCTTAAAAGAATATCTTTCAGGTCTTCACAATAGTATAAACGATGTGAAGAATCAACTACTTACACAAAATCATGACTTACTAACCAAAATGAACGAACTTACTAAAAAACTTAATTTCATTGATGAGTTGGTAGCTGAAAATACTTTACTTAAAGAAAGAATATGCAATCTTGAGAGCAAAGTCAACAGCCTGGAGTCTAAAAGTATGACCTACAATGTCACAGAGATGGATTCATTTGCCAATGAGGTTGAGGAGAGAAGTAGAAGGAGGAATAATATTATTGTCTGCAATATGGGAGAAAGTTCATTTAACAAGCATGAAGACATTTTAAAGGACGACAAATCCAGGGTCTACAATATGTTAAGGGAGGCTGATCATACGATTTTATGTGCTGAACTTAAATGCTTTAGATTGGGAAGAGTAAACAACAATAAACCTCGTCCGTTAAAAGTAATTCTAAAAAGTTCTAATCAGGTTGGTGAGATTTTGAAGAATCGAATGAAGCTGTCAGCTGATATTAAAGTATATCGCGACCAGACGGTCATTCAAAGGAATCAGTACATTAAATTAAAGGAGGAGCTAAATGCGAGAATCCAGAAAGGAGAAAACAATATAACGATTAAATACATAAAAGGTAGTCCTAAAATTGTCAAAAATGACTATCCAAAAAACTCCTATGTTACTACCAGAATATCCGCGGTATAAAAACAAAGCTAAGCGAGCTACGCCAGTCCACGCCCTCTTTCGGGTACGATGTTATTCTACTGACGGAAACCTGGCTGGATTCTTGCATTAGTTCTTCCGAATTAGGTCTAACTGATTACAATATTTATAGAATGGATCGTAACAAATATACGAGCAGCAAGTCGAGGGGTGGAGGGGTTTTGATCGCTATCACTAAATCCCTACAGAGTAAAAAAATACCTATTAAGTCAAATAATATCGAACATATTTTTGTATCGGTCAAACTTGCACACGAAACGCTTATATTTGGGTGTACTTATATACCACCTAATTCAGATATTACACAGTACAAAAGCTATCACAGTGAAGTAGAATTTATAAAATGTAAGCACAAAGGAGACAAACTTGTATTAGTAGGTGATTTCAACTTACCTGACTGTAGATGGGAAACCGTGGAGGGAATGGGTGAAGATCAATCTAACATAAATTTGCAAGTAGTTAATAATCTAAATAACGACAGAGCTGCAGAGTTGGTAGACATGGCGAATTTCTATGGTCTTCAACAAATCAATAATACTACTAACAACCTAGACAGAACTCTGGACCTAGTATTTTCTTCTGATCCCGATAATGTATCTGTGTGCAAATCCTCTTCAGTGTTGCTTCCGATGGATATCTACCATCCCCCCCTCGATATTGCGATAACGTCCCAATTGCATATTTTGAGACCAGAACCAACTGTTAAACCAAATTTCCATGGAGCCGATTATCTAGCTGTTAACAATTTCTTAAAGAGCATGGATTTTTCATTTTTACAAAGTGATAATGATTTGAATAGTGTGGTCGATCAATATTATGTCAATTTAAATGCATGTATTGAGGAAAGTATCCCTAGGAAAAGTATTAAGTATTCTAATTATCCTAAATGGTTTACTACTGAACTAAAACATCTAGTTCTGAGAAAGAAATTGGCACATAAAAAATATAAGGAAACCTTGAATGATGGCGACTATAACTTCTTTTCTAAATTACGAAGTGAATGCTCTTCTTTGTCTAGGAAATGTTATGCACAGCACATGGCTTCTGTGGAGAATGGTTTACCAAAAGATTCCCAAGGTCTTTGGAGGTTTGTTAATTCAATGAGGGAAGATCGAGTCGAGATACCTACTAATCTTACCTATAACAGTCATCATTCAAAATCACTGCAAGAGGCGGTGAACTTATTTGCGTTATTTTTCCAAAGTGTTTATGATCAGCCAATCTCACACACCGACTTCGATTTTTCCTCCGATACGACCATTGACTTGCCCAACATCACAATTTCCACTGACGAGGTCAAAAGTGCGATACTTGATTTGGATGGCTCTAAAACAGCCGGTCCGGACGGCATTCCGAATGTCTTTATAAAAGGTTGTGTTGATGTTTTGGCGGATCACTTTAAAATATTATTTAATTTATCTTTGAAGTCAGGAATTTTCCCGAATTTTTGGAAAATAGGTTTTGTTTGTCCAATTTTTAAAAAGGGTGAAAAAAACCTGGTCGCTAATTACAGACCAATATGTATTCTATCCGCCATTCCTAAGCTTCTCGAATCTATCATCGTAAGGAAGGTTAGCCAAAGCATCAACAAGATTATCACTACCTCACAGCATGGTTTCGTTCCCAATAAATCTACCCTTACTAACTTACTAATATACCATAATCACATAGTGAATGCCATTTCTGAGAGAGGTCAAGTCGACTCCATATACACCGACTTTTCAAAAGCCTTTGACAAAGTGTCACACGACCTGCTACTACGAAAACTAAGTGGGTATGGGGTCGGCGGTGTTTTCCATCGTTGGTTGGAAAGCTATCTTAAAGATAGAGTTCTGAAAGTCAAGATCGGTAATTGTACCTCTAAGCCAATTTTTGCATATAGTGGGGTGCCGCAAGGATCGCACTTGGGACCAATATTGTTTAATATATTTGTAAACGACATAGTAAAGATTTTCGGAGATGTTGAGGTTTTGTTGTTCGCGGACGATCTGAAGCTATATAAAACTATCAACAATTACAACGACTGCCTCACATTGCAAGAAAACTTAAACCATCTCAACAACTGGTGCAAGAAAAACAGTCTTAATCTTAATATAGCAAAATGTCAGGTCGTCCGATTTTATAAAACTAAAACTCATCTTACGTTCAATTATTCCATAGATAATGTTGAACTTGAAACTGTATCAGACATAAGAGACCTTGGAATAACGTTCTCCGAGAATCTTGCTTTTAACAAACACATAGAGGAAGCTGTCGGCAAAGCGATGAGAGTTCTGGGATTTGTATTTAGATTGACTGTTGATTTGAAGTTGATTCAGTCTTACAAATTGCTGTTTGTATCCCTTGTAAGGCCATTATTGGAGTACAACTCGGTCCTATGGTCTCCCAACTATGCCGTTCACATCAATGGTATTGAAAGGGTGCAGAGGAAGTTTTTGAGGATGATAAACTTCAAGAAAGGTATACCGATTGAGGACATTAACTATCCTGCCCTTATGGAAGAACTTAAACTACTTAGTCTCCAACATCGCAGAGAGATTAGTAATCTTTGTCTACTCCACAAATTAATAAATGGAGCAATAAACTCCCCAGATTTGCTAGCACTCATTCAATTTAACGTCCCAACCAGGAGCACCAGACAGTCTGTGTTGTTTCGCGAACAGAACGCTAAAAACAATTATTTATTTCATTCACCAATGATTCGCATCCACAGACTAGGTAATCTGGTAAGTAACTCTACTGATATCGTTGCCGACAGTTTTCGCAAATTTAAAACTGACGTGATCAATTATTTTTCTCAATTGTAAACTGACATTGGGCACATTGGATCGTTGGATAGAATGATACATACCTCATTATATTGGAAGACGTTACTTCTCTGTATATTTATTTGTCATGCATAAATCGAATTCAAATTGTGTTTATTACACATTATATCTTATATTAATCAATGTATTGTATTTACACTTTGACAATTTTATTTTACTTAATTTTATTGACTTTCCTCTTGAATTTGAATTGACTTTGTTATTGACTTTCTATTGAATTTCTCATTGACATATTCATGCTTGTTAGTATTGACATAAATGATTTATTTGCCGTAGACCTATTGTTTCCCATCGACTTCTGTTTTATATTATTTTATTTTTTGACTTGATATTAATTAATTACTCTAGATTTACTTCTGTTTCGCATTATTTTATTTTTGACTGCTTTTTTGGCTTTATATTAATTAATTACTCTTTATATAACTTATTATTTTATATTTGACTTGTGATTTCTGATTATCGTGTATGTTTGTATTTGTTGTCTATTATTCTGATGTTTGTTAACATGTAAAAGGCTCACGCCGTATATTGATGTAAAATAAATAAAATATATTTAACTCATGTGTTGTGTAAAGGACGTTGAATCACTAGAATTAAAATCCGGCGTTGTTCACAAAAAAAAAACAGTTTATCTTCCAGACAAGTTATCTTAAAACAATATATTTAGCACTTATGTATTTTTCTGCATGATTTATTGTCACAGAGTGGATGATTTGAATGTTTTTTACCTACGTGTAGTTGGACCACTAATAAAAACATTTATTGGAGATTTCGGGATGGTATGATTGAAGGAATGTATTTTTTTTTTCAAATATTGTGACACTGTCTAGTAAATTGAAGATCTTCTTCTTCTTCAGTCATCTCGGGTCAAACTTTGAATATTGAAGACAACCCACCGACAACCTGGATAGCTCAGATGTGCTATAGTGGGCAGCAGAGCAGGCCAGTCGAATTTCCTACATGTAGAATATTTTGATTACCTATCCTTCTTTGATGTCTCTCTTATCAAGAGAAGCAAAGATAAACATACTACAAGAAAATCTTTGGGTATGCTGCATTCAATTTCTTTGAGCGATTTTCTTACATAATTCAACCATCTGTCCTGACACTTTTTTCTTACGCTTTTCCTGCCAATTCGATGAGACGACTTAAAATTCAAAATATAGGTGATTCATTTTTATAATTTATTATTTTTAATGAATATTTTAATGAATATAAATGAAATAGCAAATAAACAAAACAACAACAACAAAAAATTCACGTACATAACCTTACGATTATTGGGTTAAAAATATGAAAATTAGGCTTGACCCCTTATACCAGGAGAAATTCTGATTGGGACAATGCTTATGGTTTATTATTATGCAGTAGTTGATTGTTTAAATTTTATGTACCTATTATTATTATTATTGTATCATTAAATAAAAAAAAAATATTAAACCTATTCCGATGGAGGTAGCTAAATATTTTCAAATTAGATAATATAAACGAATATACAAACATGCAATCAGGATCAATTTTATAACATAATAAAATTGATGATATGTTGGATAACCTACAAGCAAAATTACCTATATTATTACGACATAATATTTAAGGCATTACTGCGGTAAATGAACACGATTCTAATTTATTCTGCATGAAATTAATTATTGGAATGTTTGTCTGTGTGGTTCGACCTATTAATTTAATTATCAAATATTACGACAAGGCAATTATAATTACCTACCTCAATAATCAATGCTAATTAATATTGTGCTGTATTTGATGATGTTTCAAAATAAATTTACAAAATTATTCTTATCTGTTACTAGCATACAATAAAAACGATCTATAATAAGCTACGATGGTTTGGCATGTAGAAAGAATGAATGAGGACAGAATGACCAAGAAGATAATATGAAGAATGACCTTTTTCCAATTGCCCTGGGTCTGAGTGTTACATGTATACGTGTTTAGTGCATTGTATATTATGTGTATCGTCGTGTTGGTACCCATAATCTATGAACATTGCCATGGTATCAAGCGCTTTAGCCGATTCGTAGGCGTCGGAATACCTAATACTCTCTTCTCTATCCTTCAGGCGATAAATATCTTGAGATTGAATCATACTAATCGTAATATATTTCATATAAAACACTTTCTAAGTATAAAATTCTATTCCTCGTAAAACTCCTTAAAATTCTCCGTAAAATTCCTCGTTAACGCTCCATCGAAACCGCGGTAGCGAAATGCTCACAAAAGTAATAATAATTATACATGATAGTTACGAAAACAATATCAATATCAATAGAAAGAATGCCGAAAATATAAATTGTAAAAATTCTAGTTTATTTGAACAAAAAATAAATGTACATAAATATTTCAATGGTTGTTCAACGAGATTTAATACGATATAAAAATTACATTTCTTACCGGATTTATGTGATTTATTTCGTTCAATTCGACACGTAGTAGTAGTGCTTAGTACCCAAAACTGATGGATATTTGCGTCATCGCTTCTTTACCCCTCATTCACAAAGACGAAAAAACTCATAAAGGAAAACCTTTTTATTGCAGTATATATATACCTACTTTGTATGTAATACAAACATACTTTACTGTACCAACATTAGGGTGATGCTCACAATTCGATTAAATTTTTATTTGAGATAAGCGACATTTTGTTCTACGATAACAAACACCGTAACATGAGAATTTTATATATTATTAGATTGTTTAAAGTTAAAATACACAATAATGTCTCAATAATATCTAAAACCAACTACTTAGCTCAATCTTTCCCAAAATAAAACTTGCATTGTATAAATCATATTTTTTAGAAAATATTGTTTATTTGAAGACATAGTATTTAAGCAATAACACGGTATGTCATAACATTAGTTTGATAATGACTTTATAAGTCGAAACCAGTTCACTATTCAATTAAATATTAATTAAAACTAAAACGAAATATGTTTAATTCCATTTAAAACATGAAGTGTTACTATATAAAGCTACTACTATACCATCACGGCATATCCCACAAGTGGGGTAGCCAGCAGATCAGCTGCATGTAAGAAACATGCAAGCTGTCCTCTCCGTGCCAATATAAAATAAAGACATTCAGGATGGGTGGCAAACCTCATCGCTGAATTTAAGATGTAAAATGTCTTAATATTTCGAACACCTGCCTTTTACAGGACACTCGAAAACTTACGCAGAAGAGTGGGAGACCAATTCTTTACCGGGTACTCCACGGGATGAAGTCGACTCAATAAATAAAATTAAATCCTTTTTTTTTAAATATGACAAAAATTGAGACGATTAATAATGAAAAATATCATAAAATCTCTACACCAAACAACAAAATATAACAAATGATGTATCAAATTCTGATTGACAACTTCTTTCAACCGTCACAATGTTTAACACATCTACGTCGGTCCCTCAATTCTGAGGATCGTGACCATCATACCTTGAGCGATCCTCCGCCATGTGCAAGGCCCTGTGTAGTGAACCCTGTGTGGTCTTCTTAATTCGGTCACTTCATCTTGCAGGTACTCGACCCCTTCCAAGCCTTCCTTCTACAGCCTCAGTTATAATTACTTCTTCCAGGTTCTCAGACACTCTTTTTGCAATGTGCCCGAAATATCGCAAAACACGCAGTCTGCAAATCGTTGAGAGTCGTGTATAAGTTTTTAAAAAATGGAAACATATTTTAAAATGTTATTTTTTTATGACGACCGATGATTACAACGGCGCCGTTTAACAGAGATGTTTTGACATGTGAATATATCTATCAAATAATTCCTCGTCAAAAAAAGCAAAATAAAGAAAATATGCCTTTAAGCATCTCCCTGCAACTCACCCTTTAAACCAAACAGTACTTAACGACAGAAGAAATACTCCACATGTAAAACAGTTTTTGGTCTAATAATAGAACTAACGTTTCTCTTTATCATTTCTGGTTTTATGTGCTTCTGGGTTTTTTTTAAGTCTGTTGCTATCGATGTTATTTTATCCTTTTCCCATGTGTACAAAGACAGTTTTTTAATATCTACTATATTTAATTTACTTTCATAGTATAAAAATCTTTTTCAACGAGCGTGACTAAGGTTTTTATCCTAACACACCCATTAAGCACTGATAATTCTGAATTTAATGTTTTTTTTATAACTTTCAACGTATATTTGTTGTGGGGCTAAACCATTTTAATTAGAGTAATTAATCAAGGTTTTATAATTCATATTATTTTCTCTTGTATGAAAACAACATACGAAATGAAGTCTATCCATGTGATCGACGGTATTAGGTAAAAATTCATGATAATTTTTTAAAAATAAAACACGTTTTAATTAAGTACTTCCACATAAATTTACTAATGATAAGCCAGTTTTCAGGAGCTTCCGCTCTCATCATCAAGCTACTGTGAAGCTTTCTGAAACAATGACAATTTTAACTTAATCATTCTGTCAAGTTCACCAGTACCAACAGACTTGCGAGCATTTTTTCAAAAAATTAAACCAAATTAACTATTTTTCAATGTCTAAGGTAATAAAGTTTCGTGTTTTATACTGTTCAACCTACCAACGTTCAAATTTTGATAAAACCTGACTTTAAGTTTCGCCAATAACTGTTTGAATTTTAAAAGATATTTATCACGAATAATATTATGAATGCCCTGCCAGTAACTCATGAAGTTGTATAAAACATTGTTATGCATTCAGAACTGTAGTAATCCTAGTGTATCTAGAAACTAAAAATTCGTATAAGCGATAGAAGAAAATATTATTTATTGCATTCCAGTCAAAACGAACTATTTATGTTTGTTTCTCAATGAGCTTTGGAGGGTAAACTTTGAGAAAGGTATTTCATAAGTTCAGGATAATATCTGACAGGTTATAGCAATATGTAAAATACTTTATTGTTACAAGATAGTTGAACCATAATGTGAAATTGAATAATGCAATTTTGTTGCGCAATATTTTCAGGGTAAATCTATTTTTCAATTCTCTTCTAATGTTGATGTTTATTTATCAATAATTCTTAATATCTTCATTCATGCATATGTAAAAAAATCCAGTAAAAGGCAAAACTACTTAAGCATAACAATGCATATCGTCCTTTAGGTGCTAAGAGGTATTCAGAATGGTGGCATTCTCGACGTTTATAACCCGATTTGCATGAATTCGATAAACGTTAAATTCACGCCAAAAAAAAATACATGCATATTTGAAGTTTACATTACTTAACATATTATTATAAACGAATGAATCAAGGAAGGTATCATAAAACCATAATAAATATCATAAAAATAAAAAGACAGAAAAAGCTCTCAAACAGACAGCTCAAAGATATGAAGATTATTATCATAATCATCATCATAAAACATTGAAAACAAAAATAAAAATAATGCTAATAATGATAAAAAAAACAACCACTAAACAACTGCGGGGGTGGGACGAAACGAAAAGGGTAAAATATTCGTAATTATAATATTTTGTATCTATCAAAATATAAAAAGCTTGATATCTGCTAGATCTTTTTTTTCAAAAACTGTTTACACGACAGCGAATCAGTGTACTTATGACAGAGCATTTAGAGTGTCATGGATTGGATTATTGTTTATGATTATTTAAGATAATAAAATAAAATAAAATAAAAACAGTCTGTACTTTCACCTGGTTGTGATATTATTAATATTAAAAGCTTTTCGGACATATATCCATCTTTTAAGTGATTATTACTGGAGATGGACGTAGATATGTCCAAAATATTAAACTGAAAGTAGGTATACAGTGTTTTTATTTTATTTAATTTTATTATCTAAACTTAAATGAACATTCATAGTGTTTCCTCTTTGAAAATCGAAAAACTTTTATAATCATGTTATATTTGTTTATATTTGTTGTTATGGTATAAATGTTATTGATAAGTAAGCTAAAGTGCGATTTTTCAAAAATATTTTACGCAACAAAGGGGAAAGTTTTGGTTTAAAATACTTAATATATTATCAAACAGAAAACTCTTTGGGAAAAATGTTTCAAGTTAGTCAATTTGGGAAGGGTTAGGGGTTGAAGTCCAAGGTCACAGGCAGAGTACTTAAACGTATTATTATTTCATTTTCATATTCACTAGCTTAGAAAAAGCGATCAAAACCCATCGGAATCTCCCGATTCAAATTCTGAGATATACCATCACTTTATCGGTCGTCTCAAAGGTTTAAAAATAAAATAAATCTTATTAAATTGACACAATTTTAAGATAAAATTAACTAAACCCGTTATGGAAATCAATAAAAAATAATAAATAACCAATATAATTTTTAATTTAATCAGTAATGCCTACGAAGACTTCATGCCACAAAAATGTAATAGTTGCAAAATATAAGTTGTTTTGTATGAGAAATAGACGAATAAAACAGGTCCGATTTAAAGTCAAATTAAGTTCAGAAGAATATTGTAAAATTTCCAACACTAAAATAGATGTAGATTTATGGAAATATTCAATTCTTCAAACGATTACAACCGTCAAAAGGATTTCTACATCTCTCTGTTGTTTCCTTTGAGGAATAAGGAAAACTACTCCAATAATAGTGTTTAAAAAAAAGGTCATGAATTTCTTGAAAGTTGAGAGCAGAGACAAATGCAGTGAATTTTTTTTTTGTTATTGTAGAGTTGTGAGTGTTCTTGTTTTAATGTTAAGTTTTGTAATGTTTTTATCGTTTTGTTGTTAGCCCCGATACAAGTGAATTGTACCTAGTACAGCAGCAGCAGAGACACATTGTAAATTATCGAATAATATACTAGTTTCAAATAAGTATAAGAAATGTTTCTTTTAATAAAGAAATTTTAATTGAATTTGTATTTTGAAAATTAAAAAAAAATAACAATGTGGAGTTACAACTTAATGAATTGAGATCGATGTCATACAATGTACGGTAATAAAATTATGCCTATGTCCAATAAAATAATATGCTGTCTTATACTATTTTATAAACCTGACATCTCCATGTGCTGAATTGACTAGTTTGTTAAGTAAAGAAAACGTGCTTTTATAACCCATTGCCCGTTGTATAATTATAAGTGTGTGTGGACACCATAAGTGTGTGGAAGAATTTTACTGACCTCACTGTACACAATTTATGCATTCTGAGGCAGTCATATTTCATTACTTTCATGATATATTAACTTAATAATGAAAATTTAATGGGAATAACTCATTACTACTCACATATTTTTTCTTTTCTTATGTATTGATAGTATTATATAGAAGAGTATTTTTTTGGTTAGGTATAGTATCAATGTGTCGTGGCTTAATGGAAGAAATCACTTGATAGTGATAATCTCGCCGCTGCATATCGTCCTAGTATGTTAAATTTATTATGTATTGTTTTATTTGATAATATTTTAAATCTTGTATTGTTTTGCTAATACTGGGACATAATGATGATGTGCTAAAAGAATAAATAAATAAATAAAAATTCACGCCAAAAGTTAAAGTTTGTATAATATCGAAAAGTAAGGTATTCGAAGCTTAAATAAAATAAGTGAATAAACGGGAATTTTTTTAACAAAATTGTCCCTGTAGTTGTTAAGAAATGCGTAAGATTGAGGAGTCCAAGAAAGGGGTAAGAAGAAAAAATAGATGAAGTCGTGAGAAACATGTAAGAAGAAGTTCCAAATAATGTTGTTAGGTAAACAAGTTTTCAGGATTCAATAACTGTGTATAGATCTTTTTCAACTAGTATTGTAAATCTCAAAGAAACGAAATTGAAATGTATCTGAAAAGTGATCCAATATATTTTTTGCGAGTTGCGTTATTTATTTTACGCGAGATAACAAAACTCACAAAAAGCAAACACAGAACAGATTTTATCGAATTTTCAAATCACACATCCCCGAAATGAGAAGCTTTTTCTACTTACTATTTACAAAAGCGAAATAAATTCGGCAAGACAAATAACTTTTGACATGATCTACAATGTGTATTCGCTATTTTTTAGATAGAGTTTCATACTGAAATAATCAAACAGACACAATCACTGATTTAATAACTAACACATTCACTAACTAGACTCACCTTTTGAATTATACACTAACTCATCCACTAACTAATCGTTAATTTAACAACTTAGATTTGCTTGTTAATTTTTGTTTTTATCTGACAAGATAACACAATAATATTTTTCCTTCCACAACACAGTCTTATGGAAAGTGTGGTAGACGGATCCTTGTACATATTTGAATGTCATTTTTGTATATATTTTATTAAATTGTTAACAAGAATACTATTCTTATATATTAAATATTATTTCAATTATTTTAAGTTTACTTATGTTTCATTATGAATACAATTTTTTTCCTTTAAGGGTAGTGTTATTAAAACTATAGTAAGAAAAAGAACAGCCCTATCTTAGACAGCGAAGGAAATCTACTGAAGGACGAAAGTGGCGTGAGGGAAAGATGGAAACAACACTACTCAAATATACTGAATTGTCACACCCATGTCGACTCGGAGACTGTGCAAATAATTCCCCAGTACCCAATCATGACACACCTAGACAAGCCCATCGAAAGAAGCGAAGTTATAACCGCCATAAAGAACCTTAAGAACGGTAAAGCCACTGGTGGTGACGAAATCCCCGCCGAGATCCTAAAAGCGCTAGCAGAAGACATCGTGGACAGTCTCCTTCATTGCTTCAACGTCATTTGGGAAACCCGCACAGTTCCTCAGGACTTCCGAGATGCTATAATTGTCAACCTGTATAAAAATAAGGGTAGTTCTTCAGACTGTAATAACTACAGAGGCATATCTCTCTTGTCGGTCGCGGGAAAAGTCTTGGCGAGGATCATGGCGAACAGACTTGTACCGGCTATCGAACCCCTCTTACCAGAATCACAATGCGGGTTCCGACCTGGCCGCGGCACGGTGGACCAAATCTTTTCTCTAAGACAGCTACAAGAAAAGACGGTTGAACAACAGACATCCATGTTCGTGGCATTCATCGACCTCGCCAAGGCCTTCGACACTGTCAACAGGGACCTACTTTGGATCGTGATGAGCCGACTGGGAGTGCCTCCTGTCTTTTTGGAAGTATGCAAGAGTCTTCACACTAACAACACAGCAAAAGTATTATACAGTGGGTCGCTGACGGACTCCTTCACCACAAATACCGGCGTCCGCCAGGGGTGCGTGCTGGCTCCCATACTCTTTAATTTGTTCACTACGGCACTCGCGATCGTTGTTGATATGAGACTGACATCAAGGGGAATTCCAGTGAGGTGCAGATTTGATGGTGGACTGTTCAATCTGAGCCGATTCCGTGCTAAGGCTAAAACAGAAACAAAATATGTCACGGACTTACAATATGCCGATGATTGTGCGCTGATCTCCCACACTGCTGAGGACCTACAGACCATGCTGGACACTTACTCATGGGCTTATAATGTCCTTGGTCTGAAATTGAATGCGTCCAAGACGAAAATATTAACTACTCCAGATCTACAAAATATACAAATATTATCTGATGGCCAAACACTGGAAAAAGTGGATCATTTCAATTATCTGGGAAGCATTGTGAACAGCCGATCAAATATTGATGACGAAATCCAGAACAGACTAAACGCAGCCTCTCGCGCATTCTGGAAGTTACGGGATCGAGTGTTCGGAAACCACGACCTGTCACTAAAAACCAAGACAGCAGTGTACCGCGCAGTTGTGATGCCTACCCTTTTATATGGATGTGAAGCCTGGGTTCCTTATAGACGCCACATCAGGTCTCTGGCAAAGTTACAGCAACGCCACCTGAGGCAAATCATGAAAGTAAGGTGGTACCACAAAATAAGTAACAAAGAAATCCTAGATAGAGCGAGCTGCCAGAGCATCGAGGTGTTGTTGGCCCGTGCTCACCTTCGCTGGTCGGGTCATGTCGTCCGTATGTCGGACAATAGACTTCCAAAGAAGCTCATGTACTCCGAGTTGGCTGAAGGTAGAAGAAAACATGGCGGGCAACGGAAAAGATACAAGGACGTTCTGCACAACACGCTGAAGGACACAAACTGCCAAAATGACTGGGAAAGCTTGGCTGGTGATCGGAAAAATTGGCGGAAGACCATAAATAACTACAGCGGCCCGCAGAATAGAACCACCCGCAGACCCATCACAAATGAAGAGCAGCCCTGTCCAAAGTGCGACAAAGTGTGCTTGTCCAGAATCGGCCTCCACAGTCACCTTCGATGGCATCACCGGCAGGAACAACTACGTAGCAACGATTCTCCGGATGCTTCATAAATATGCTCGGCAACGGGCTCTAGGCATTATTATATTAAAACTATAAAATATGTTATAAAAAAGGTAAATGAAGGTTTATATTTTGAAAATAAAATAATGCAACCAATGAAGTATTTTTTATTTAGTTTAATTGAATCATACAAAAAAGTCATTTACTTGGTTGATTTGACGCACAATCATTGAAACAGAGACACCGTTCACATGGATACCGTAAAAATCTAGGAACTTTTATTTGATAAGTGTAGAATTTCAGACAAATGACAAACTATCAAAGAAAAAAAACTTATCCAATTTTTAATCAAAGCTCTGTGTACCAGAGTTATGTCTATATTATAGAGAAATACAATGTTGTTAGACAATTATTGAAAAAGTTACTGTTTTCTTTGGCGACAAGCTCCTCCACCGCGCCCTGTCCTCTGCCTGCCTAAACGCCTCACACACTGTACCCCCTGCAGCATCTCTCACATGATCTGATCATCTTGTTGATATTCGGCCCCTGCTTCTTCTTCCTTCGACTCCGCCAGACATAATATTTTTTTGCAGATTGTCTGGCTCACGTCTTATAATATAAGTACTTATACATGATACTGATAATTTAATGAGACATCAGAATTTGGTTGTATTATGCCTTCTATTGAAGAAATTCTATAGTGCAGAAAATCTACGTCTAAAGATCTATCAGTTGTTTTTGACGTATCAGGGTAAGACTAGAAATCAATATTTTTTTTTGGAATATAATATTGTAAATTTCATATACATATTTTAATGCACACGAAAAATACAATATATACCTACGAACACGTGCATTTTCTATATCTTGTATTTTATGATATCGATACAACACATACATTGAATACACAATAACAATTTGAATGTGTATGGAACGATTTCAAATTTGGAATTCTCAACACAATATGAATTTATGTGTAAACATCACAACATAAAAAAGACGGTGTGACAGTGAACGCTTTGCTATAATAAGTCGGTATTCAACACGTCGGTGTTGTACCGAGAATTTGCAGATGGCAACGTGAATGAATCTGAGTAAAAAATATTTTAAATGTTTACAAACATGTGTGTTCATATTTTTGTTTGTTTCTAACTTGAGTACTGCTTTACCAGCCAAGCAAAAAGGAATTTTATGTTGTCTATTGAAACTTGCATCCCTTTAGCATATTGTTTCTGGGTAAAAAATTGTAGTTATTTTTTATAATTTTACTATTTTTTTATATAATTTTATAAAAATGTTATCAACTACTAATTACTAATTATGTGAAATATTTCAAAATTCTGTTACAGATAATGTGGTTGGAAGCATTTAGAAACAAGCGCCATTTTGTATACAAACTAATTCTCAAAGCAAATGTGTCTGGAACTCATTAGGTCTCGCCAATTGTCTTAACTTCAACTTCTTTTTATCTGCTATACAGTATATCCTTTTCCCTTCTTTCATTGCATATCATTAGAAACCTGTTGTTTTTAGTTTTTACTCAGTTCCCTTGAAAATATCATATACTTATACTAGTAACAATACAGTATTGTTAAAAAAGAAGCATAAATATATAGCATACAATGCTGTAAAAATTATAACAGTAAATGCAATAAAAATAACATCACGTGCATAAGGTAAAAACAAAAGAGCATGTTAAACAAATGGTGACGTCAAAGGGTTAATGTATAATAGTAGTAATAATAATAATTACAAAGATCAACGTTCTCTTGATTACTTTATGTTGAATATTTTTTAACGATTGTTGCCTTATAAATTGAAAACTTTGAAATCAAGAAGCTAATATATTTAAAAGTAATATTATGTATGTATGATAGACAATATGCGACGTATATTTATGGACAATTTGTAAAGCGCGGTTTACTCATAATATGATCTCAAAGACGCCGTACACCACGTCCATCACCCGAAACTCCCAGCAAAAAGGGAAGTCCTCGTTTTCTTCTAAAGCTCTCTCCATTCATCTCTTCTCGCAGACCCATAGGCAGCTTGTTCCAGCATCTGCAGGGTTACTCTTGACAAAACTAAACACGATATTAATCTAGTCTTGATCTTGATCATACGACGCACGAAGGGACTATGGTCAAAAACACCGCACTACCGCTAACGCGAGAACGGTTTGTGTGTATTTTTGGCCAATAGTCACTTCGTACGTCGTATGATCAAGATCAAGACTAGATTAAGATCGTGTTTAGTTTTGTCAAGAGTAGCCCTGCTAGGACAGGCAACACTGAATGCTCTATCTCCAAAACCTTTACTGCGAGATCGAGATGGCACAGTTTCGAGACATTTTGAATGTTTTAAACGAGTATTCTACAATGTTCTTTAGTCATTCGATTGTATATAGATCGCGATCGATTGCAGCAAACCAATGCCAATGACGAGCGAAATTATACTCGTATTATTATTTCGTATTAATTCCTAATATTTCGCTCGTTGATGGCAACAGTTTGGTGAAATCCATCGCAATTTCTATACAATCAAGTAAAAAAAGTACATTATAGAAAACTCATTTAAAAAACATAAAAATACGAGAAAAGCGGTTTAACTATGTCAATGATATTTTATTTTGTGTTAATTATAAACGCTTAGTTAACATTACGAAATTAAATTGATTTTAAATGTCGTGTCCTTGACTTTGACCGCACTAATGCGTGATGTTTATTTAACATTACACACACATGTATTTGTTTATATTTAAATGATAATAAATGGCTCTCTGGAATTATGTATATGAATATACATATTATAAAGATAATAAACATATACGTATATGATTTATTATTTATTAAGATTTAAATAATGGTAGCTATAACACAAGAAAAGAAAAAAATAGCATAAGGCAGTTCATAGTTATATTATGATTCCGTTCATCTTATTAGATTCAAAAAATGGAATACCAAATATCAAACTAGATAGAGAACATGTCAGAATGTAACAGCCAAGGACAAATAGGAAAAGACTTGGCTGTTTACACACAGCATCTTTTATACATAATTCATTCTCAGAAGAATTAATACCTATAAGAAGTCTAATAATCAAATGTCATGTATGATCTGTTTTATTGTATGGATGTGAAACATGGACCTTAAAAGTCAACTCAATGAACAGAGTGGAAGTATTCGAAATGTGACTCCATGGCCGAATGCTCAGAATTCCCTGGACAGATATGGTTACCAATACCGAGGTCAGGACCTCGGTATTTGTCTAGGGGGTCAGGCGAACTAGAGTTAACAAGGAGCTTTTGTCAACCATCAAGATTTGAAAGTTTTCATATCTGGGTCATGT
This sequence comes from Athripsodes cinereus, assembly GCA_947579605.1. NCBI lineage: Eukaryota > Metazoa > Arthropoda > Insecta > Trichoptera > Leptoceridae > Athripsodes > Athripsodes cinereus. The sequence continues at coordinate 1,289,045 of OX388306.1, forward strand.
TCTGCTAGCAGATAAATACCACCTTCTCCAACTGATTTTGAAGGGGATAATTGAGGGACGCTGAGGACCCGGTAGGAGACAGATGTCCTGGCTGCGAAACATATGCGAGTGGAGCAGCCCAGGACAGGGACAAGTTCGCCGAGCAAATCGCCAACGTTGGGGAGACCCGATAAGGCATATGAAGAAGAAGAACTCTAAACACCTTCAAGGAAAAATGACGTGAAGTATGATTGCTCCTCATGACTGAAATAATAAAAGTATTACACTTGTTCTGTTATCGAGAGCTATTGATTAGTATTAGAAATGGAGCTCTGCAAATGTAGTTAAGACAGGTTCATATACCGCCCGGGGCAAGGTGAGACTGGGCGTGAGTGGACCGCGGGATATTATGTATAGGTAATACGATGGCGCCTCTGCTCAGAACCTGAATATCATTATAAATTATTATGTTATGTATCTATGTACAGTGCCAATAATTCCGCAATGGGACGCCTTTGAATATAATTAAAACATTTAAAATACAACGATCTTATAATTATGTGTCAGTTTGTATATACATATGTATACGTAACGATTTGTGTGGAAATTTCAAAACATCATATTTTTGAAACCACTTGGACTATATTAAAATAATTTTTGTGATTTATTAACTGTAATAAGGTAATGCTATTTTCAAATTTTCATGAAAAAAAAATTAACCGGTTTTTAGATATATAGTCCTAAAATATGGATTTTTGGGTCGAAGGGGTGTCATTATTTTAATTATAAAAAAATTGCGTTACTTTTGGACATTCCACATTTCTTTATCTGAAAGCACTATAAAGTATTTATTCAGAGAAAAAAATCAATAGTGATTCTAACTTTTTTATATTTAAAAATTTCGTGTAAAAATCACCTTCTTTCATAAAAAATATAATGACCTTGAGATTAATTTTTGGAATTTATTAAAATATATAATAGAATATCGATATAAACCAAAATGTTGCCTCATTATTACTCAATATAATGTTTTTTAAATTATGTATTTCGCTACGGTTACAAACAAAAAAAATATTACGAATTTTGTACCTATTGATGTCTTGTTACAAAAACAGCCCGCGCGAAAAACTCTATATCCCAAAAACCGCTCCGATATCAATCATATAATTCCTGCCACTTATCAATAAGAATACGATTAATGTTTAATAAAATTTTCAAAAGAAAACATTCAGTCCCTTTTCAGATATTTGGTTTAAAAAATTTCATTTTTTCACATAAGTGCAAAGTTCGACTAGTTATAGAAAAAGAAGGACTCTCTTAAATTCATCTGCATTGCTTCTGAGGATAGTGACATAAAATATCTCTGTAAATAAAAAACATCAATGATGATATTTGTTGTTTTCATTCTGAAATAATGATGCGAAAATGAGAAATTTTCAATTTTAGAATTGTAAATTTGAAGCAATTTAGTAATTTTTTCGATAGATACCGATGATCAAAAATATTTTCTAAACTAGAAAATTTTGTACTTGAAATATATTTTTTTAAATTATCTCGATATGTTAATAAATAAAAAAGATACAATAATTTTTCTAAAGATCTACTTTCATTAAAAATCACCCACGGCACGTTACAAAAATGGCCGCCAAAAAAAAAATTTTGAGAGTAAAAAAAAATAATACCTGTTTGTAAGTCTCAACATATCAGGCAATTAACAGGCAAAGTATGAAAAAAATCTAAGACATTGAGCAACATGGTCTGGTTGTTTTGAACAGGACTTAGCCATACATAATAATTTCCTGAATAGACACCGTAATTAGACAAGAAAAAAATATGCTTTATACAAAGTCAAATTTTTCGGACAGGTTTAAGGCTAAAAATATTACAAATATCTTTCATATCGATGGTTTAAAGAACAAAACACACATGTCACATTTGACAGTTTCAAGAACACAGGTTTTCAAATTTTGAGATTCTCAATTTATTTACTAACTTTAAATTAATTCACAAGATGCCCTAGATGAACATGTGCTTTTTAAGAATTAAGAAGTTTGATGTAAATGCATTCTCAAATATCTTACAAGACATGCATATTACATAAAATTTTACTGATGTAGGTAATATTCCTCTAATAAATTACATCAAACATGATAGAAATGTTATCAAAATCATAGTATTGCCAGTTTTAAAATAATAATCTCATTTTTTTCCATTACTCAGAAAAGTATATATTCTATTAGCCAGTGTTAGTTTGTCCATTTGATGTTTATTTCCTGAACGCAGCCGGGAAAAACCATAGTAATATACAATGCTATAATTATGTACTACTATTATTCAACTAGTATTTTGTATTTACAGTTGTACCACCACTAAACACTCTTATGAAAGTTCAATTAGCGTTATTCGAAGCAATCGTCCGTTGTTTCATAGAGAGGTCTATGAATATTTTGCTCTACTACCCTATTTGCCTCTTTCAAGGCAAGGAAGGTATCTTAACAATCTTAAGGAGGTCTGGCTAACTATGTTGACCGTGCCTTCTGTGTGGCTGGTCTGTTGTTGTGGAACAAAATTCCCTATGATTTGCGGACTGCGGAGAATGTGGAGGTGTTCAAGGCGAGGTTAAAAACCCTATTGTTCAGGGGGTGTTATGATTCTTGAATGGGCCCTTGTGGTAGTTTCTCCACAAAACGGCGCATCTTCAAAAAGTTGTCTAGTTATTATTATTATTAACAGTTTTGTTAACTATTATATATTTTATTGTTATATTTCTTCTAATAACTATAATATGTTCCATAAAGTTCGCAAATAAATAAACGCATTAAGAACCATGGAAAGATTTGTATTTTTGGCTGTCAACTGGAACCATGCTTGTAACAAAAAGTTTAACTTAAAATTACAGATAAGTGGGAATCTCTCGATCTGGCAATAAAAAAGCAATTAGGTACCTACTTCAAATGTATAATTTTTTTTTAACAAACTATTTGATCTACTGGCAACTCATGAAGAAATATTCAGATGTAATCGAATACACTACAAATCCGAATCAATGTTAATCAGAGTTTTACTGTACTTATTGTAATATGTATTAGAAGGATCAATGTAATATAATGAAACCACATAAAAAAGGGTGCGAACACTATACACGTATAGACCAGACGTCCTTCATATGTATCGGACCTGTTGAAAAAAACCATCATACACGAGTTGTGCTACAAAAGGTTATTATCTGTATACATTTAACAAAAAGCAGAAATAAAATCACAAAAAAGACTCTTATTAACATCATGGAGTCCCGGCAAAGCATAGTTTATTTTTGTGGGTTATTACTTCATCTAATGTAGGTAATATCGTCCCTCTTCTGACGAACTGTCGTATCTGACGTTTTGTGCGAAATCGAGCTATGATCACCAATGTGTATGTATTTATATGTGCACTGCATGTTCACACTGAAGATCACACATGTAACTGTTACCGTTATCCTGGAATAGCTTTCTGATTTGTCGTCGTATTTTCGAATTATTCTAAATAAAATGTGTTGTATCTACTAATACCTCAAAATTTCATCACAAAATGATTCTGAGATATATAAGAATAGGTACAAATAAAATAATGTTATAAATAGTTTGTAAAGCGCCGTTTACTCATAACATGACCTCAAGGGCGCCGTTTAGTGTTGAAAGCCTGTTTTGCGAGATCGAGATGGCTCAACAAGTCTGCATTTTGCCTTACCCTGTGCTGAGCGAAGCATGAGCCGTCTTTCACTGATGGTCTCGATCTCGCACATCTCCGACAAATAAGATGGTAATACTCTCTTCAAGGCCGAAAACACCATCACACACATCTTATATATATAAACTGTATCATACAACTAGGAGAGACGAAAATATGCACGGTAAAACACAAAAAACGCTCTCCTGAACAATTTACATTTAGACAGATAAGACTGTCGCCGAGTTTCGAAATCCGCTATAACACATTTTTGTGATTCGGAGAAATTCGAAAAATTATTATTTAATTTAAATTGAAGTGTTACAAAGTAAATGCCGATACAATTAATGAAATTCGAAAAAAACTATTATACAAGTTTTTAACGTAGGTACTTTCCTGAAGTCAAACGAGTTTGTTAAATATAAGATTGTTGTAATAATTCAGTTTTAAAATAAATTTTGCAATTGAATAAGTAACACAGTTACTCCGTTGGCAACCCCATTGGTGGCAAATACTATGACGGCGTGAATATATGAAAAATTAATAAAAACTATAGAATCAATCAGAAACCTCGATTGGAGAACCATGTCTACACAATGCAACATTGTGTAAAATCTAATCGGAAGAAGTAAAAAAAGGTGTCCCAACGCTTACGAATTGGGTCTAGGCTGGCTTAAGTGATAATTTTCGGCGACCATGGACAACGTCCACCAATTCCACCATTCTTACTGTCACGATGTTTCTCACTTCTTCCGATTAGATTTTAAACAATGTTGCATTGTGTAGACATGGTTCTCCAGTCGAGGTTTCTGATTGGTTTTTTTCATCTGCACCCAAATCCGGTTAAACAATAAAAAAAACTTGTAAATATTCTAAACAACTATAGAATCCTTTTATCTGACACCTAATTTAGTTTTATTTCTTATAAAGCTCCTTTTTTATTCCTATATTAAATGCTATTTAGAAGCATTATATAACCAGAAGTGAGATTAATCTTAAAAGACATATGGCACAACATAAAAATGATAAATCGATAGATATTTTACATTATTGTGCTCAATACAGGTGATGTTATGTATGGTGTTACAGAACTTCCTGAATGGCATCGTTAACTGTCACCTGAAAGCGTTTTATGACTATTAACAACTTGGAAAGACTGTTTATCTTATTTATGTCTTTTTTGGTCGCTATTGTCGATTATTCTGGTTCCTGACACAAATAAAACTGATTTTCATATTTAAAATCCCAAAAGTCTAAACGATATTAAAAAAAAACAATAATAACATAACATGCACATACAATTTACACAGATTTAGTTAGTCGCAAACTAAACGAGTCTTGTATAATAGGAACACGACGATATCCATACCTATATACAATGCACTCAACACATAAACATGTAACACCCAGACCCAGGACAATTTGATAAATAGTTAGATAAAAGAAATCACTACAAAGTGATAATCTCGCCACTGCATATCATCACATTTTTTCTTATGTAAAGTGATTTCTTGATTTTTATGTGAATGATGATGTGCAAGAAGAATAAAATAAACAAAAAAATAAATCTCATTCTTCATTTTGTCCTGGCCGGGAATCGAATTCGGGACCTCGCGACTAAAAGGAAAGGGTGCGACACACCGGCCGACTACAATGTTCATAAAACAAAGAAATTGGGAGTCTTAAAAATGCGTGGAAATATGTAGGTTATTCAATGAAACCATCTGATAAGTAGCCGACATTGTTGATGAAGACTCCAAGGTGAAATGGCAATGGGTTGGTCATGTGATAAGGCGAGAGGATGGCAGGTAGACTTCCAGAATTCTTGAATGGAGGCCGTGGGAGGACAATAAAAGGACCCTAAAAAAGATGGGTTGACGATATTGTCCAGGTGATGGGAAAACCGTGGTATCGTATTGCTCGAGATAGGAAAGTGTGGAAAAGTTTTGAAGCGGCCTATATCCAGCAGTAGAGAGAAGAGGGCTAGCAGTAAGTAAGTAAGTAAGGTTACTCATTTGGCGGGCAATAGTTAAGATTGAATAAAGCTTGTTTAACATTATGTTTCCTAAAGGAGTGTTAAAGGGAGTAAAAAAGAGTTTTTAACATGCAATTAGTTTTTATAATAAACGTGTTTTTCAGTGAACCTGGTCTATGGGTTTTTAACATTTTTTACGACAAAATCAAACAATAAAAATAATACGACAATCATATACGTGTTATATAATATACTAGAAATACGTAATTCGTGTTTAGGTTTAGGTTTAATCGCATTTTGGGTGCAAAATATTATCACATCAATGTTAAACAAGCGTCGGTCTAAGGTTGTGAAATAATACTTTATTGTTAGGATCATATATGTACTTTCCAACCAACTGTTCTTTCTGAATTTCCCTTAATAAAATTTGCATTATATAAAACCTTAGCTGTAAGATTATATTGTTATACCTACTTACTAAGACATAGTATTTAAATAACAACACGGCCTATAGTAAATTTAGTTTGACAATGACCTCATAGGTCGAAACCTGGTAACTTATTTAACAAATAAATCGTAGTAAAACCAAAAACAATTTTGTTTTCATTATATTAATATTATTAAATTAAGTACTCAGTTAGAGCCCGTACCAAGGCAGACTGAATCAGTATTCAAATTTACTTTGCCTAAGAAATCTGAAACAGTAAATATTACCCATCTAGTGAATGTTAATAATTCAATGATAACACTTTTTTATTATTAGTATCAATAAAAAAAACCGTTTGTAGTAGTAATTCATAATATATGGGACGTATAAAATTCGCAAATAATATTTTTTGCAACGACATAAAGCAAATAGACAATGAGTAGGTACATATTATTATTACTAAATTACCAATCATTAATAAGCATTAAATCATGCGCAATAAATTATTATTCTTCCACAATTATATATTTATTTATTACTATTAGCCACATTGACACTATCAATAAAAAAATATGGATAAATAATATATATTTTTTATCGATAATTTTTCATACAACGTTCAAATCGTTGTTATTGTTTATCTTCAAAACGCAGCACAAATTATAATTGGAGATATAGTGTCTTCACATTCTGTCATTGATTGACTGGTAGATGTATTATTACAACAATAAGTCCGCCTTAAGAATGATCATTGTTGATGCACTGTTTCATTTTTGTACGCGGCGGCAGAATTGCCATCCACACTTCTCAGCATTATACAACCAGATAAGTCTCCATATTATGATCAGTCATGGTCACACGAAAACTTACAGTCTAATGCCGGGAAAAATTCACCTATCCAGATATACAGGATATCAAAGGATTAGGCTCAGAACGCTGGTTCAAAATACCAGCATTGTGCCTGAAATATCTGTGTTCATAAACTTTTTTACAATATTACAAGTGTTTATTATAATAGATTTTTGAATTTTAATGTACAAATTAACCGGTAAATCTAATTTTTGTAAATTATTTATTAAAGATTTCGGAGTTACCCCTGTAGCTGACATGACTAAAGGTATTATATAAACGGACCTAGAATGCCAAATATTTTTTATTTCTCCTGCTAGTTCTGTATATTTAAGTATTTTTTCTGCGACGGTTGTTTGTATATTATGTGTATTTGTATTTTTCTTTTCATAGTATTGGAACAATTTTGTGGTCGATACAGATATTTTCTTTGAGGATATTAAATTTGTCAAAACCATATACATGTTACACATTTTTGTGTAAGAATATTATGTAAAATATAAAAGTTGATTTTGATTTGACGATTTGATAACACACTAATAATTTTGTTATATCTGCAAACTTGATTGGTCAAATGTTGATATAACATTGTATTTTGTAAAATGTGCAATATTACTGTTTATTTGCTTGGTAAATAAATAAATAAAAATAGATTCGTAAGTATCGGAACACCTTTCTTGTTTCCATCTAAAGAGAGATTGCACATTTTGTTATTGTGCAGATGAAGTATCTGCAGAATGATATTCTTGCGAGAAGCTCTCTAACTTTTTTAGAAAAGATATATCTGGGTTTTTTTTTATATAACCCAAATACAAGTATACACCTTTCACAGAAAGCTAAAATCTTGTGTCGTAAAAGGGGAGTTTGCCGGCACCTGCGATCGAACAACAGACCCCCTGTTCACGAGGCCGGGAGTCTACCTCCAGGCAACCGATGTACTTTCATTATTTTGTTACAGGCACAAAAGTTTTCATAAATATATTTTAAGTTATCTCAACTAACACTTTCTGTCCTATTTGCCAGATTTTATATACATATTTAACGACCTTCAGACTAAAATCCATCGTCATATAGGTACATGATTAAGTTTGAATAATAATATGTGTTATAAAAATTAAATACGCGCCTAAACACGGATTCTCTTGAAACGTTTTAGTACAAAGACATGAAATTTATGTTTACAGAACTAAAATGTTTCTGGCACGAGCCCAAATGAAACGAATATTTTCAACAATAATCAACTAATACTATAAGGGGCTGTAGAATATTAATTTGAGGTAAATACACTTATAAATGACCCATTCCATTCGTGAAACAGAAATCAATGATGAATATTTGATAACAATCAAATTCGTTTATTAAGAGCAAGCGAACGGTTTATACAATGTGATGCATTTTGCAAAAACCAAATTATTATATATTGGAATTGAGTTTTGACTAATACGTTTACCCAACTTAAATTCTCCTTGTAGGGAGATAGCGCTGTTTGCATTTGTACGGCTCATATGTAAATTGATATCTATGATTGTGGATCTTTTGATATGTTTTTTTTAATGTATAAAAAAAGCTTATTATTAATAGCTGTTAACAAATAAATAAATAAATAGACTACAAAATTTCATGATGAAACATAGTAGAGATAGTTTTTAAATATAGTTGAATTAACAAGTTTTCAATTAGTCTATAGATGCCTCTTTTTCACAGTGTATCATTCGTTCTACATATTTTTTATTTTCGAAATGTGTGATAATGAAACCGTTCGAAAAAAGAGTCACTTTTTGTTTATTGATTTCAAAACATAATTAAGATTTGTAGAATGCCTTATATATTCTAAGAAATTGAAATCTATATAATACAAAAATATTTATAAATATTGTTAACAAAATTATTGATCTATTAATGACCAAAACACTCAGATTCTTAAGGATAACAAGGAAACCTTGTAAGCTATTTAAAAAAAAACTTTTTGATGATTTGACTTGACGTTTATTTTGTACAACTCTAGGTATATAAATATATGTGAGAAGAAAATGCTTTTCGTCGAATTCAGTCAATTCAATTATTAAAAAAATTATGACTTATATACCATTAAGCTTTTAGCTTACTGTGAAAGGTGTATAAGGTTGTATTTGGGTTTATAACAAAACCCAGATATATCCTTTTTTAAAAAAAAAGAAAAAAAAGAAAAAAAAAAAAAAAAAAAAAAAAAAAAATGTATTTTACAAAAATAAAAAAAAAGATTATTTAGAGCTGAGAGTCAATATTATATAGATTTACCTTAAAACACACTTGAATAAAGTGGAACAGCGTTCCGGTCTTTTCTTCGCATTCATTTCATTTACTAAATACAATGAATTACCTTACGAATCTATTAAAAATTAATGAAATTGTAAGTTTTTAGTACAAATTGAAACACGTCTTACTTTCCACAAATAAAGAGAGTCGTCTACTTATAGGTATCCTCTCCCACGGCTGACACCATTATATTCTAGGAATCATTCGAGTAAGTGTGCTATTCCCAAATATTCATAAATATCCATTCGCATATAATATAATTATGTATGTTCATAATAATATATTATACCTTGTATAGATAGGAACTTAACGATATTTCTTTAAGACAATCTTTGCTCTGCAAAAGCTCTTTAAGATGTTGCCAGTTTTTAGATAAATTACCCTACTTTTTTTACTTTTTCATACTATCTAAATGGAGTTATTTTTTTGACAATTTAATTACTAGATTTACCTTGAACAAATCCATGCTTTTTGGTATTATACAGAATAAAATATTACGATTTTGTCCCGCATTTGGGCATAAAATAATAATTTAAGGTATCGCATACATTGTATAACAAGTTTGAAAGTATCCTAATGACATTACTAAATGGATAACATTGCCTGCCTAATTTGAATAAGTAAGACCCGTATAAAATTATTCGGTGTTGTTTCAAGCCCTTATATATAATTAACTAATCGATGAAGGTGTGAGAAATATTCAAATTCGCTGTAGATTTATGAGTTCTTAAATGTTACTATGTTTGAATACATAGACTTACTAGATAATGAATAAGAAAACTATTAACCTCTAAACCAACTTTCATCAATCGATATCGATTATTCATTGTGTGTCAATATTCTTTGTAATGACGTGCATAAGTGTTTTTTTATAAGTATATTATAATTTCCACATACACATAAAGAATATGACCACAGCCACTAACAAAGTAATAAAAGAATTGACGAGATAAGGCTGGATTCTTGAAGACGTGGTCGTAATAAAAAGGGGATGTTTGTCACCACCTATTGAAGTGGAAAGCTTTTGGATCAGACACGAAAAGTAATTAAATAAAGAATAAATAAATAAACTCATATAAAATATATAAATTATTTTAATTTTTTCTTCTACTTATGGTTTTAGCCCGATATTTTCGTATTTTAAGGTCTTTCAGCCATGAAATTGCATCATCTAAACTTAAACTCAGTGCTTGCAATCCGCTACCACAAGAATATTAATGATACGTATTCAAAACACATACATAATGGAAAGTCTGCGAGTCCCCAATAATCTAGTACTTGAAAACTGCACATGAGTTTTCTAAGCAGCATAGAGCCTGGAGGCTTTATAGTCGGATGATTGTATAATTATATGAAGGTTTCAGTGAAGATACTACCAAATACATAAAAAATATAAATTTTGCATAAAAAAGATTTAACATAAAAGATGAAGTAAAATAGATTTTTAATGACAACTTAATTATAATACCTGCATCATTCATAGATATTATATTCATCAGAAAGTAATTCAAAAAGACTCTAGGACACTTACAAAAAGCACCGTAGCTTTGCTGAAATACATTTTTTTCAGAAAATAGTTGAAAGAGGCGGGTGCTGTTAACACTTCCTGTGTTTAGTTCAAGTACAAGAGGGCAGGTTCACAAGCTGTCAAGGTGTTTCCTACCTTACTCAGTATGAAAGCTCAACTACAACAAGCTTTTATACAAAATATACTCACGTGCCTGAATTGTATAATTTTTTTCTTCCTTATATATTGGTTATATATTTTAAGAGAGCAATAGAGTAAAGAGTCTTCTTGATTTATTTCTGGTTTTGAGAGTTTTTTTTTTTAAAAAAAAAGATGTATCTGGGTTTTTATTATAAACCCAAATACAACCTTATACACCTTTCACAGTAAGCTAAAAGCTTTTGTCGTGAAAGGGGAGTTTGCCGGCACCTGGGATCGAACCCCGGACCCCTTGTTCACAAGGCCGAGACTCTACCTCCAGGCTACCGACGAACTCAATTTCATTGATATAATTTACATTACCAACTATCAAACAAGAGTAACATTTAAGTACACAAGATTGTTTATCTGGATCATACACCGCGAAAAAGTCATTGTCAAATTAAATATTTGACACAGTATGACAATTATAAGTCGGAACCAGATCACTATTCAATTAAATATGAAGTAAAACTAAAGCCAATTGTATTTTCTTCCATCAATAAACATGGAGTTTTACAAAATAAACATCTACTCAATAATAATAATTGAATTCTGATTGTGAGTGAGTTTTATTTGTATCTTATGTTTCTGATTTGGCTTGAGATTCATCATTTTTAAATTAATTTTAATTGTGAAAAGGTTTGATTTTATTTTATCTCATGTTTTGAATTATGATACCAATTTTCTCCATTGTATATTGTTAATTTTCATTTGATTTTATGAATATGTAAAGGCAAAATATATTTCGACATTTGATTCCACCGGTTACATTTATTTATGATTTTTTTTTTGTAATAACCCTGATTGTTGTGTGTTCTACATACGTGGCTCTATTGTGTATCGAAAATGATTGTAATTAGCATACTGGTAATAATAGGGGACTTTGCTGGTCCACTATGATTTTGTATGATTCTGATCAGCATTATTTATAATATGACTGTTTGTATCCCTGTTGAATATGAAAATAAATAAATCATTCATTCATTTCATTTCATTCATTCATTTCATTTCATTCATTCATTTCATTTCATTCCTTCATTTCATTCATAATAAGTACTATTATGGAGGCAATTCATCAACTTTAAAGCTCATAAGACTACTTGAATACAGTACCTTATAAAAACAATAAGAATACGAATTATGTCTACATAGTTCAAAATAGATAAACAGGCGTAGTGATCACTGTTTACTGAAACACAAGAGTATTTAGATCTGTCTTGTACACTGTATATTTTACTTCAATGCAAGTGCACAATTCTGCCAATACTTTTCGCATTCGCTTTAATTAATGCAATGATCAGCCATCTCTGAGTAGACGGATAAACCACTAAAAGCTCTGAAATTTTTTCGTAGTGATTTTCCATAAATCTTTGTAGATTTACGCAGCTATACGTAAAACATAATGGAAAGGACCTTTAACATCTTCAATCCAGCGATGAAGTATGCCACCTATCCTGAACGTGTTATATGTAGCTAATATTAATAGGTATACATATAAACACGTGGGAGGACAAAAGAAGCGTAGGAAGACCTTAAAAAAGATGAGTTGACGGTATTGTCCAGATGATGGGAAAACAGTGGTATCGTGTTGCCCGAGATAGGAAAGTGTGGAAAAGTTTTGAAGAGGCCTATATCCAGCACTGGAGAGAAGAAGGCTAGCAGTAAATAAGGAGGTAAGTATATAATCACGGCATCTCCTCTAAGTGAGGGAGTCAGCGGATGCAAGAAAAACATAAAGATTGAGAAACATGAGAATTATATTGTGCACCAGCATTAATATGTACCTTGTTCGATTTTGGCATTGCCATTGCTGACAATGGGTCAAAGTGCACCGTTAATCCTAGCACCGGCCACATTTCTTCGGATAATACATCTATTATCATTTAATTAAATAAGGGCTTGCAACAACAGTGAATATAATTTTATACGGGTCTTGCCTATTCAAATTAGGCACGAGGATTCCATGAAGCAAATAAATTACTTGCATAAAACTTATCCATTACATTAAAATAATTATAACATTAACTAAGCATGAACTAGAAAATTAATTATTCAAATAATATAATAATTACTTTAAGTGGTTAAGTGTGAGTAAAACGGAGTAAAATACTGGAGTTGTTTAGGAAACGTATAGTGGATGGATGTTGTTATAAATCCTATGGGGATAGGGATGTAGAAATGGCGCAGTATGGAAAGGATGTATTTATACCAGGGGTGGGCAGACTAACACCACCAGAGATCTACAACAATAAAATTAAACAATTGATCTAGAGTGTGTGTTCACATTGTGAAAAGACATATTTGATTTTAACAAAAACACTGTTTATTTTTCACTATTGATTTACTAGTCGAGTACTTTTGTCAAGTTAGTTTGACATTTTCAAGAGAACAGAATATGAGTTTTGAGTTGGCTTTGTTACAGAATTGTTCCAATTTTAAAAATGAGTTTTTAAAAGAATATTTTCTCTATTTTTTATTCATAACCATTCTAGATTAATCATTTCAGTTAATTCTACTCAACGATAGTCAACCTATTTGAATAGGTATTAACTAGGTAGGTATGTTGTACATGCAACACATACATATAATAACTTCCTTTAGGAGTGCTTGACACAGAACATCCATCTCGATCTCGCAAAACAGGCTTTGGAGATAGAGCGTTTAGTGTTGCGGGTCCCAGATGTTGGAACAAACTGCCTCTGTGTCTGCGAGAGGAGGTGAATGGAGAGAGTTTTAAAAGAGGGCTGAAGACACACCTTTTTGCTGGGAGTTTCGGATGATGGATACGATATACAAAATATCGAATCTGGAATTGTTGGCCAACTTCATAGAAGTGAAGATTTTTTTTAAAAAGTATACGCGCAATCGGCTGTTTGCACACCCCTGGTGTATACTGTATTTATTCGTATTGAAATGTACATATACATGGTACTACATAAGGGAGGCTTAGTTGCAATCCTTTGTTTACTGAAACACGAGAGTATTTAGATTTGTCTTGTACACTGTATATTTTACTTCAATGCAAGTGCACAATTCTGCCAATACTTTTCGCATTCGCTATAATCAATGCAATGATCAGCCATCTCTGAGTAGATGGATAAACCTCTAAAAGTTCAGAAATTGTCGCATAAAACAGAACTTCTGCAAAAATAAACAGTATAGTTATTTTGATACATTTTCCAAAGTCAAAAGCATATTTTACATCATATTTGTTATATGAAAACATATAAACCACATGGTGTAATATTGAAAAAAATTGTACAAAATTTTACTTTTCCAATTTCTGACCAATGAAAATATCGAAACAATTTCACTGATAGATAGAAATCGACAATAATAATAATAATAATACAAATAACAATAAATAAACTTCCTGAAACCGAATAATTTTCAACACAAACATTGCGGTAGATTCAATATTGTTACTGCGTTAACAGAGGAATCGATACTGCATATAAATATGTAGGCACCTACACAAAATGTCCAAATAATCTACATAGGTAGTTAGTTCTCGTTAAATTACAATAATTACAAGTGATTTAAATCAGTTATTGAAATCATATTAGGTCATATTGAATTTCATTGGCAAATAAAATATGACAATAAAACGAAAAACCTCTATACGAACTATTATTCTTGACCCGTTTTATTTTTAAGCTTTATAAAAAGTTTTTGTATATTGGCTGTTGTGACTTGGTGAAAATTATTTTTTTTATACAAAAACAATAATGATTTCACAAATCACCCCTTTGCGGGTGGATTGCCAGAAAAAAATGTTTAAATACTACTTATACTACTACACCATCACGGCATATCCCACAAGTGGGGTAGCCAGCAGACCAGCTGCATGTAACAAACATGCTAGCCGTCTTCTCTGCGCCAACAAAAAAATAAGACATTCAGAATAGGTGGCAAACCTCATCGCTGAACTTGAGACGCAAATACCTATACGAGTATACCTATCGTATTATTATATTATTATTATATTGGATGATTTATTCGGCGCCGTTTAATGGAGCATCCATCTCAAGGGCGCGGGAAACTATGTTGGAAGAGCGAAGTCTTCAGCTTGCTCCTGAAATGACGGGTCTTGCAACGCCAAAAGCCCTATCATAGAAGCAGGACTTGTTTGCTCTGTTGTTTTCGTCCAGCATATTGGTGGATGTCTTAGCTGAGCGTAGAGGTCTACTTGCAGGTGTTTTGAGAACACAGAGTTCTGAAAGTGACTGAGGTGCCATTTTGTTCAAAGCTTTGTAGACTATAAAGTAGTAGAAGTAGTTAAAAAAATATTAATAAATCGCGCAATAAATATTATTGACAAGTTTATTTCTATTCAAACGTCAATTCTTCACTTAATAAATAAAAAAATCTAATAAATAAAGTAAATTATATATGAATAATCATAAAATACTCTTAGATTTCCCCACATACGGGAAATGCCGTCATGATAAAACATATAAATATAATATATGCATACCTATGTAATTGTATAGACACACAAAAGAATAATAAAATAATATGTAGGTGATTATGAGCAATTAAAATACAACTATGCGAATTACTTCCAACTATCTGAGGTATTTCCAATAAATCAGTCAAAATTATGTACACAACTATGAATAGATTGTTAAATTATACGTGATGGTATCATCACGCCGCGCCGCTTCCCTCGCGGGGTAAGCAGAAAGGATCGAGCGCCACTTCCTTCTATCTTTGCATACATCTTTCGCTTCCGTCACTGTCGTACAATTCCTCATGCATGCTCTCCTATTCAAGGTGCTCAACACGTGATTGTTAAATTACATATTGTAATTGCCAAACAGTTAGTATCCAATATGATAACACAGGTGGTAGCTGATATCTAACTGGGCGAATCTAAAGGTGTTTCTATTTTTTTTATTTTTTCTTTCTTTATACAGATTCTTGGACTTAAACGCGACAACTTCCATGCAATGTATCTTTATAGTCCAAAATTTAGTTCTATCTATTTATCTATCTATTCCCTCACGCCAGATCCCAAGTGGGGTAACAACTTGATAACGAAGGTGTTCCTGATTATTTATTTATTATTTGTTTTTTCTTTAAAGATATCTGTCCGTTATGTGTGTATGGTGCTGCCCAAACACCAGACCACATGGTCCCCAATATTCATACGATGGCAGGTTGCAAGAACTTAGTTTATTTATTTATTCTTCACTGTACATATGTACATTGATAACAAGCAAATTTACACAAAAATACATTTAAAACAAATACAATCATACAATCAATATACAGTGGGCGAGCTTATCGCAGAAGCGCGCGAATTCTTTCAACTAACCCAAAACTTAGGGTCGGAAGACGCGATCTTATGGCAACGGGTCTTTGAAATACGAATATTTATTAATTTATTAATACGGTGAATGGCCTTTATGAGAAAAACATCAAATTAAAAATATAATAAAATCTTCTACCAATAAAATATATATGTATGTGCAATGTGCATACAGTAATATCATAAATTAAAAAAAAAAACAATACATTGCGAATATAGTAATATCGTGAAAAAAAAATTTATATATTGTGCAAATAATACACACAAAATTCATCAGAATACAAAAATACTAAAACCTATAGGTACATACACAGTTATAGCTAGATGCAAACGCTATTGTCCAGGCCGGACACACAGCGTATGACGGATATATCCCATAAGAAGAAGTAGAAGATATAAACTATGTAGTTAAAGAATTGTAGCTCTTTATACAATAATAGTTTTGTGATAGTTAAGTGTTATTCTTAATAAATATGTATGTAGGTATTTGGCTCTCATATTATCGTTGTTGCGTTATCAATAATGTCACGGACTTAATTTACATGTTATGTGCATACATCATAATGCACAACAATAATAATATATAAGTACCTACATTACATTATATATAGTGTATAAAATATTGTATAAAGTATCGACTTTAAACAAACGTTACTTTTGTACACTAGGGAGGAGAGAATTAAACATACGAGAGTTTACAATAAATCGAACGTGGGACAATCGACAAGTCGAATATTTTTTAGAGTTAACAAATTGAATTATCCTGTGGAGCACCCGGTAAAGGATTGATCTCCCACTTTTCTCCGTAAATTTTCGAGTGGTGTCCTTAAGATGGTAGGTGTTCGAAAAAATTAAGACATTTCACTTCTTAAATTCAGCGATAAGGTTAACCACCCATCTTGGACGTCTTGATTTTGTATTGGCACGGAGAGGATAGCTTGCATGTTTATTATATGCAGCTGGTCTGCTGGCTAACCCAGAATTACTAAATTTTCTCAAGAGTTATTTGGTTTTTTTTATTTTATTTTTTGCTCATCATCAGTTACATAACAAAATCACAACATCAATTTACATAAAAAAATGCCAATGGCGAGATTATCACTATTTTTGTGATTTCTTTTATCTAACCAAGTTTCCAAATCAAATGTTATTTTTTTTAAATAGTTAACAAATCGAATGATTTGATACCAGCTGTTCTAAAAGATACAATTCTCTGTTTACAAGTCAAGTATATCAGTGGAATATTTTAGTCACATTACAAGAAAATTAATATGATATCATTCGTCCTTCATTAGAGTATTGTGATTGATAACTTCATCGAGGATTATCGATAAAAAAAACAATAGACGATTTGAATTTATCAACGGATCTTTTGAATCGATCTAATCTTTACCATACTTTGAACCGACACTTATTGGAAAATTCTAGGAACGGACACTCACCACTATAATTATACGAATCGATATTTTGAAATTAAACGATTGATTGTTTGTTTCCGTAAAACTGAATACTGAGTCAGACAAATGTTTTTATTTTATTGACTAGGAAAAGTTTAAATCGGAAAATGCAGAAAAAGGGCAAAAGGCTACTTAATATATTTCTTGAAGTGCCTACCTTCAATGAATCGATACATTATGTAATAAATCGATTATTAAAAAAAACAGATCCGAGTATTATTCATCCAACCTTAATATTGGTGAGTAGCTTAATACTCGCGTCATTGATCGACATTTGTTTTTTCATGTACGTTCGACGTTCGATTGTAAAAAGAGCAAACTTATGCAGTTAACGTAGTATGAACATTATGAATAACTGCACAGCGCATGTATAAATAATTTAACAAATATGCCACGTCGTCAGATCTGGAGAAGAAAGATCGACTAGATGTATTTTGCAGAGTATGCTCGAAAGCAGAAGATCGTTAGGTATACCAAGACAAAGCTTATTAGATAATATCAACCGAGATTTCGGGGAGCTAAATTAAATTGACATTTGTCTTAATTTAATAAGACACGAGTAACAAAGCTGTTAATAAGCAAGTGGACAAATCAGATTTAAGACAATTATCATTCATAAAAGTAATTTAATTTACATTAAGAGATATATACGCACACAACTACTAATTGGGCTATATAATAATTTATTTACTACATATAATATATTTACAAGTGGCGCTTCAACTAAAGTTTGTATATGCAGACCTAGATAGTTATATTAACATTATCTTTAAATGCCATCAACAGAATCACACATCACAACATGATACGGATAGTATTTCATAACAATGTTTCAAGTCATTATAAAATAAAATGAAAGAATAGTGTCGAGTGGCCACAGATGTTTGAAACAGTTTATATAAATAGGGATCTCTTAAGCATTTAGCTTTGGTACAGTGGGCTTTCGATCCAACTAGAACAAGGTTAAAAAGATATATTATGTATTTCATAGTTCAAACCATTCTGGTACCGACACTTATGTATGCAAACGAAACGTGGACGTGGTTGAAGAAATACGAGAGTGGAATAAATGCTGTGGAGATGCGTTCACTAAGAAGAATGGTTGGTAAAACGTTGCGAGTTAGAGTGAAAAATGAGGATATCAGGAGAATGAGTGGATGTGAGAGGAGTGTTGTGGACAAAATGCGTGTAAACAAGTTCAGATATTTTGGATATGGTGAGCGATTGCACGATAAAAGGATGACGAATAGGATGTATTTGTGTGAAAGAGGGGGTGTGAGGAAGCACGGACGTTCAAGAACCACGTGGCTTGATCACGTGGATCAAATTCTTAAGGAGAGCCGCGTGTTGAGTTAGAGAAATCGGCGTGGATGTATGAGATATTATATGAATGTAGAGGAAGAGAAAGAATATGGCGTTCCGTTCTCTCTGCCTACCCCACCTGGAACACGGCGTGAGGGTATAGTGTAGTACATGCATTAAACTTAGTGTGGCCCCTCAATCCAACTAGAACAAGGCGAAAAGGATATATTATGTATTTTATAATCGGAGATGCCAACACTGGCATCGTGGTATTGACAGACTAGAGAGATTTGAAAGATAAATAAGTTGTCACCTAAATAGGAGTCCTTGGACTCCTGAAATATCCGAGAAATAATGTTATTTAAACTTTGTATTTCATAGTTCAAACAAAAACTATGTTTGATTAATATTATTTTCATATTGTCGTCTATTTTCCCAAACTTCTTCTCTCTGTCATTGTTCTTCAGTTAATACAAAATACTTACGTATAATTATTAATTTTTATCTCCGCTTGAAGTTGGTGATGTTTGATACATTGTCGTACAAAACCATCCATATTGCACATCACATTACATACATTAAACATGTGTTATGTTACACTGACATAAATAATAATTATTTTATATACCAAAATATTGAATTCTGTTTGTATGTTTACAAGTTTGTATTATAGTAACAATTTTACAAACCCAAAATACAACGTTTGATGGGAAAAATTACCCTCTATACGAAATCTAAGAATAAAGGCAAATAATGCATTAAAGTGCAATGGACTCCAGTGCTCCATAGATCTTTTGTGAGATAATGACATTTTGACTCAAGATTCTAAATTTAAATTGTTTTATCTAATAATTTAGAACCCATCTTGTTTCCTGTTAAGATTTCATTCTCTTCTCTGAGGGAATTATTATTGTATAAAGTAAACACATAACTTTTTTATAAATACACACTTTATTTTATAAATGAGTAGACAATTGTTTCGTCTTTTACCAAGACATTATCAATACAAAATTTAGAAAGAATACAAATGGATTACGAAGGTAAAATAAATTATGCAAATCAAATGTTTTTGTGTTAACACTTTGGAAATTCATTATAATTAAAATGAATTTAAAAACACTGTATAATTTCCAAATTAAATTTATTCACCTCAAACGTTTTCGCCAAGGCTTCTCCTCCTGATGATGCCAAGTAGAAGCCTTGGCGAAAACGTTTGAGGTGAATAAATTTAATTTGGAAATTTCCAAATTAAATTTATTCACCTCAAACGTTTTCGCCAAGGCTTCTCCTCCTGATGATGCCAAGTAGAAGCCTTGGCGAAAACGTTTGAGGTGAATAAATTTAATTTGGAAATTATACAGTGTTTTTAATTTTTTTTTTAAATTCATTTTAATATGTCCTCCTGATGATGCCAAGTAGAAGCCTTGGCGAAAACGTTTGAGGTGAATAAATTTAATTTGGAAATTATACAGTGTTTTTAAATTCATTTTAATAATAAATTATGCAGTTAACAATTTTAAGTGGGGGATGAAGAGGGCGGGGACTTAGGTTGGAGTGGGAATATTTTTAGAATGGGTGATGCGTTAGGTACTGTTATGTTATGAACTATATTATTACAACTTTTAATATTTTTATGTTTTAGAAATACATAAAAATATTAATAGTTGTAATAATATAGTTAATAACATAACAGTAATCCATTTGTATTCTTTCTAAATTTAGTATTGATAATGTCTTGGTAAAAGTCGAAACAATTGTCTACTCATTTATAAAATATAGTGTGTATTTATAAAAAAGTTAAGTGTTTACTTTATACCATAATGGAAAATACGCAAAAAGTTACGGATTATATTAAAAATATGGAATTATTATTAATGTCGTATGTGATTATATTTTCAGAAAAACACTGCATATTATGTTGTGAAATTTGTATCTATTGTCTAATAACGAAAAACTTGAAAAAATATTTTTGAAATTGAAAACGACAATCTAGTAACTATAAACAATAATATTAATAACAGAGAAAAATAACATGAATCATTCATATTGATCTTTCGAAAAATATTTTTAATAAAATATGGACGTATATAATTTCATTGCTACAATTTATTTTTTGAGGTAAGAATATTAAAAATCAATTGTTGTCGACGACTTTTGCTGACTATTTTTTTTTGACACGGAGAGAACAGCTTGCAGCTGATCTGCTGGACGCCCCACTTGTGAGATATGCCATTATGGTATAGCTGAGCTAGAATATTTTTCTTTATATATTTCCTAAACGACACCGGGTTTAAATGCTAGCAATGTGATAATAATTAGCAGCAGAGCAGTGTTGCAAAGTATCAAGGGCGACTTCAGAGCCTGACCTACTACAATACAACAGAATTATACAAACATACAAACACTAACGACAATATAAAACTTATTTATTGAGTCGACGTTAATTTTGTAAAACTTCGTGTTTTTACACGAAAAAAAAAACACAATTGGTTTTAGTTTTTAACTAAGACCAATTTCATTGTAATTTTGGTACACTGATTAAAAGTAGGTGAGAGGGTTCAATACAAAGGTACAATTTCCACAATCACCTACTCTTGTGCATATTTTCCAGCATAGGTGTGATTTGACAGCTCTTATGCCCGCGAAAAATAAGCTTTGCAGCGCCACTGAATGCCATTTGTAAAGCGGTAGAGTTGGATCTATATATGTAGGTAATTTATAACTACGCAATTGATACAAAATTAAAAGGAATAATAATGTCAAATTCCTAGTTGAAACCGGTAAAGTATTATTCAATTAAAATAATCATTTTTGATAAACACACAACGCATTGATTAAAAAAACGACAAAACGACACCGTCGAATCAATCAAATCATTAAAAGCTGATAAGGGAATAATAAAATATCAAACTAACAAAATCTAATGGTTGATTTATCAGATCATTCATTAGTAAAAAAGGATTTATTTGTTTAATTTGAAGATTAGCCACATCATAAGAATGATAATATAACAATAGGAAAAATAATAATATTGATAAAATACTCAATATTGATAAGAACAAATACAAAAACAATAACATTGCCTTACCTAACAGTCATGCCTTTAGAAGAATTGATTGTATCCAGCATGTGATACTTATGCTTATGTAAGCTAGAACAAAACCTACATGTTAAGCTGTCATTGAGGTTTGTTTATAAGTGAGAATTTCAAAGTCTTCAATATGTCTCCTGGTAGCTTAATTATACAAAGCACACCCCGCAATAAGCATGGGTTTCGGGTTCAAGTCCCAGCCACCAGGGCGCTTCCTAATAAGGTGACGTTGTGTTTCTTTAATATGATAATTTCATCAGTGAAAGACTAAGTAAAAGAGCGGAAGACCAATTTTTCGACGGATGCTCCACTGTACAATATAATTATAGCTGAATCCTCACATCTCACGCTACAAGTAAGTATTGTACATACAGCAAACAATTAGACAGATGTACTAGAGTATGGAGAACAATGGTTGGTTGAACGTTGCGTGACAGAGTGAAGAATGAGGATTAAATAAAACAAATGTTTTATTCTACTATTAGAATAATTAACGAGAGAGACGTCTTTCGTCTTGTTACGATTTGATTAATATTGATTGACAATATCCTAAGAAGACGAAAGACGTCTCTCTCGTTAATAAATCTATGTATAGTAGAATAAAACATTTGTTTTATTTATTTCGTTATGGGATTCTACTACCTAAATACCGGCACAGTGAATGAAGAATGAGGATATTAGAAGAATGGCGGATGCAGGAAGAGTGTTGTGGACAGAATGCGTCTAAATAATTTACGATGTTTGGATACAATAATATTGAAAGAAAGGTCGACAAAGAGGGAGTGTAAGGAAGTGCTGGCCTTTGAGAACCACGTGGCTTTATTACGTGGATCAATTCGAGAAATCGATTTGCGTGTATGAAAAATTGTATAGATGAGGAAGAAACGAAAGAAGTATGTAGAGATAGGTCTATATGGCTTTCCGTTATCTTTGCCTACCCTACATGGGACACGGCGTGAGGATATAATATAGTATAGTACTTGAGTTATAATGTTATATTAGTATTGTATATTGTATAGTATCTCAATATTATTATATAGTCAATTATACTTATTTATATGGCCGTAGACTCTCTGTAGTTTATGAGCATTATCCAGATACAACTGGACTGATCGTACTGCGATCATAGAGGTTAACACATTGCAAGATGATACAGCTTTTTATCATTATTATCTTCATAATAAACTAAAGAATATACAAAGACAAGCACAACTACATACTATGATAATAACGAGAGGATTCAGATAATTCACCCCATCAAGTTGAAAAACTGAAAAAATAGAATTCTTTCCAAACTTTTGAGAAAATTAGACAACGGAAATATCCTTTGTTCAACGCAATTTATTTTTGAAAATCTTCAAGGAGGATGCAGTTGTAATTTTATTATATTTTATTTATTAAATCTTTCAAGGAATAAACAGTCATAACAGTAAATATGAAAAGAATCATGTTTCATACAATATAAACCACAAGAGTCCCCTTATACTTATTACCACAGCATATAATTCAAAGCAACTAAAAACAAGGATATACATTATTACAATAACATCAGGTAATGTATATGAACAACTCTTTAATTTTTGTTTATTGATTTTATTAGTTTATTTGCTATTAAGTACATGAAGTGTGATGATTGAGTGAGCGAGCGAGACTGTGTATAATGTAGGCATGTTGAGATGACCGGAATGTTAGGTACCTATCTTTTTAAAATTAATTGTGGCGCATGGTATTGGATGATAGCTGATCTCTGAATGATTAACCTGTTTTCTTACTTTATTTATGTAGTTATTGTCTGTTTTGTGCTTATATATTTATAAAAATAAAAAATAAAATAAAACAGCCTTACAAACAACAGCTGTAAAATCAAAAAATCTGTACATATTAATATTTAACCCAAGTTTACATGCATTCTTAGACTCTCAATCATTCATGAAAAATACATTAATATTATAAAGTATAGTTAATTCAGAGTAAATACCTATAACTACTACACGTGCAAGCTGTCCTCTCCGTGCCAACAAAAAATATTAAGACATTCAAGATTGGTGGAAAACTTCATTATAGAAACCAAGATTTTAAATGTCATAAATGTAATGATTTACGAATAATTGCTTTTTACAGTACACTCGAAAACTAACGGATAAGGTGGGACACCATTTCCTTAACGGGTGCCCTTCAAGGAAGTATTTACGTACATTTACAAATATGTTTTCAAAATATTCACAAACTAGTTTTCACATTTCTATACAATATAAGTACACAATATCGTAAGAAAAGATGACTCAATTGGCGCAAAGACGCTTTGAATGGAGAACGCCGGTTTTTGTTCTGAAGAAGAAAATTAATGAGCAATCAAATTGAATACAATGTGAACTAATAGAAACATAATAAAGAAAAATGTGAAAAGAAAGAAATAATAAAACAAACTAATGTAATTCGTATTTTTTATACTCTCTCTTTATATTTTGGGTTCAATTGAATTAATTATATATTTTGAGGCTCTCTATAAATTTGACATCTGTGATTTGATTTGACTTCTGTTTTTCCCTATAATAATAATCAAACCATACTTCACAATACAGTACAGTCTACCTTCATACTTATAATATACATGCTATGTGTTATGTTACTGTTAATATTATTAATACCAAGAAATGTGTTATCAGTATCGATAGGAGAAGTACCCGGTATTTGTATTGTTAAGAGTATTACCGGCGAATACTTTCAATTATCGGCCCTACCTATTGTGGTTATACATAAATACTGCAAAAACTCATATATATGTATCAAAGGTTAATCAAACTTGTCTGAAAAAAGAGTGTGAGGAAGCGCGGGCCTCCGAGAACCACGTGGCTTGATCACGTGGATCAAATTCTCAGGGATGGCCGTGTGTTGAGTAAGAGGAACCGACGAGGAATAATCTCTCTTATAAACCTCGATGACAGCTTCACGTGTTGGTATTCATATACATAAATGTTTCTCATAGTTATTATGTTTGAAACATGCACTGAATCACTGACTGCTCCACTTGTGGAAGTTATCGTAATGAATTCGATAAGAAAGTCGGTCACTTTTAGTATAGTGAAATAATAAGAAAATAATTGATAGTTTTTTCAGCACACCTGTATTTTCAGCTGAATAGTAGGTACTATGACATGTCTGTATTCGATAAAATGCAATTAAGATTAATTACAACGATATGGATTTGACATAGCTTTTTATTAAAAAAGTAACTAACGAAGCTACCTATTTATTTTTTATTAATTTTATTTTCACTGAATGAGTAAAACTCCATTATTAAATTAAAAAAATTATAAGTAAAAATCACTTTAATTTATGAGTTTTAAATTTCTTTAATTAATAGTTAATTATTAATCAAACAAATTTAAAACTCTAAAGTGTTTCTTACTTATAATTTTTTTTTTTAATAATATATAGTTTTCATCCACACTTACCTACTCTTTTATCACGTTAATATAAATTGTTACAATACAAAATTTATAATTTCTCGTTAATATTAATTGTTACTATACAAAGTCTATAATCTTTTGTTTAAATAAATTGTCACTTTTCAAAGTCAACAATTTCTCGCTTATATAAATTGTCACTATACAAAGTCAACAATTTCTCGCTTATATAAATTGTCACTATACAAAGTCTACAATTTCTCGTTTATATAAATTGTAACTATACAAAGTCTACAATTTCTGTTCCTTAAAGTGTGAAGATGTGTAATTATTATTCAATGCCTCATAAATTCCGTGGAGTTCTCGATTAAGAAAAGGTCTCCCGTTTTTTAATGTTGGTTTCGAGTTGTAGCGTGTTTGCACCAGGGCGTTGAGACATGAAGTTTCGGCTCGAAAGATAGATAGCATCGCAATTTTTTTTTACTTTAAACTCCTATTCTAAGTAGATTGACGGCTAAAACACAGTGTAATGAAGTCTTATTTCAAGGAACAAAATCAAATAAGCCGAAAAATGATATTTACCGCAAAAAATGCGGCAAATTTTCGGCGAATATTAAGTATTCGTGAGTATTTGGATAACAGGAAAAATATTCTAAAGTATGCATAACATATAATGTATTACAAATTATAATGATGAATTATTATGTATTCTTATATTACGAGACACATAAACCATGCTATGGTACAGTTCAACGTAATTATAATTGTATGCGTACATAGACCAGATCTATAATGAGATTCTTAGTAGGTGTAGTGATGATGTTGTGTTGTTCCAGACTTTTTAACGAAATTATCTGGGATATAAAATGAAGTCAGTATATTCTAACGTATGTATGTATTTTGTACTAGAGTAGTATTATTTTTAATGAATCTTGACACTTCATTAGCTCAAATATATCCCAGTGGCAAAATATTTGTTCAGAAAACAAATGTATTGATCCGTTGAGTTCTAGGCAGTGAATATTATAACACATTTTGTTAGTTTTGGAAATGTCCTATAAAAGGAAAGAATCCATAAACCATTGCATATTATTATTTAAGATGTTTAACATTTCTACTAAAGCAATGATGTGGAACGCCATCTATTCGAAATGTATTGTTCATTATTGAATGCATCAAGGGGAAGCATGGTTGAAGAAGTACGAAACTGGATAAATGCTGTTGAGATGCGATCACTGAGAAGAATGGTTGGTAAAACGTTGCGAGATAGTGTAAAGAATGAGGATTTCACAAGAATAAGCGGATGCGAGAGGAGTGTTGTGGATAGAATTATTGTAAATAAGTTTCGATGGTTTGGGCATGTTGAGCGAATACACGATGATAAATAACAAAGAGTGTGTAACTATTTATCTCAAAGACGGGGTGCGAGAAAGCGCAAAAGTCTAATAATTATGTAGCTTGATCAAGAGTAAAAAAGTCGGTGGATGGCGCTGGTAGTAGCTGCCCGATTATTCAAAATTAAATATTTCTATCAAAATTTTAATAATTAATTTTTAGTTTCAATAGTTTTATAAAGTTAAATTTTTTGGTGTTATTATTTTTCAACTAGTTAAAAATTTCAAATTTAAAAATGTGAATTAGTGAATAATATTTGTGACAATTAATAATACCTTCAATTGGAGCTCGCATAAAATTCTCGCATTTTAGTCAAATTTGTGACAATCACAAGTGTTTTCAAAATTTTATAATAGTTAAATAAAAATAATAGACGCCCTTGAGACGGTCTAGGGACTGTTAAACGCCGTCAAAATAAAATCATCCATAATCATCATCAAAAATAGATCAACATGGCGTTCCATTCTCTCTACCTTCCCCACCTGGGACACCGTGTTAGGGTATATTTAATGTTCCAGAAAGCAACATATAACTTGTGAAAAGTAAAAAAAAGCAGACTTAATGTTTGACGATCAAACAATTTAAGGTTATGTGAAATAGGTGCAACGTGCTTATGATAAAGATTTTAAAAATCGATAAAGTAAATATATCCAACATATTGACTCAAAACACACAATATTATTTGAAACATGTTTTCATAAATCGAATAGCACCTGTTCGAAATTAATCTTCAAAAAACTATCAACAATAACGATTGAGTGATCAAGATACTCATTAAGTCGCCGACAAACGATCAAACAAATTTGTCAAATTGTACATTTTGTTGGAACGTTTTTATCAAACACGAGCGTTAACGTATAACCCAAGTTTGTCAAACAAGCCGTTAGTTTTGACGCAGCATTTTAGCATTGCGTATAAAGGATAAAAAGAGAAGATATTGGACTTGAGAACTGTTAAAATTTATTGATTGATTAATGAAAATTTACTGAGTGAAATGTTGCGCAAAGACTTAGATGACTACAGTAATTTTCTTACAATGGACAACAAAATTTAATGTAAGGTATGCCTCTACATGCAAAAAAGATACATGTATACGAAAACCTATTCTTTCATTGTTGACTAAATTAAGTCACTTCGCGCATCGTAGGTTTAAGATCAAGATTAGATTAAGATCGTATTTAGATTATGTCAAATAACTTAAGTGATTTTTGAGATCTTAACTGTTCATACTACATTGCGTATCGCACTTGAAATATTGTCACAAAAAACAAGCCTTGAATCAAATTTCTCAAAAAACACCATTCAAATACGTATATAGTATGTTTGACAAACGTTCAAACAAGATCACAGACAACCGCCAAATAATTTGTCAAACGCGTTAAATTTGTCAAATAGTTTGAACGTTCACCGTTGACTTTAGTACACAGTACACACATACAGTATGATTGATGATCCGGCCACACGTCGGGCGTCATCAATTTACTTAATGTGTGTAATATGTAATAGAAATCTAATCGGGTAATTGACAATAATTAGTATCAGATAACTAATAAACTGTATGTAATTGCTTCAGGTCTCCTCAATGGCCCGCCCGTGAGGACAATTTTGGCTTCAATGTGCGGATAAGTATGAGTTAAAGACTTCTGAGATATCCGGGTGTGGAGAATAAGGTATTAGTAGCTTTTTATAGGGATAAAAAAATCATAAAATTGCTTATGTGAGAGTTGTAGAAGCAATATCACATCGATTCATTTTTCATAAATATTTAACTATAAATAAGACATGCTAGTATTTTCGATGGCTAATCGGTAGTTTAACTGATACATTGAAATCCCGCCCCCGTCTTAGCGTAAAATACTACTGTTATACAATCAGGGCATTTTAAACAATTGGGGTAGCCAGCAGACCAGAAACTGAAAATTTCCAAAGCAAGAAAACAATTTTCATGGAAGAAATTAAATCTTCAACATGATTAATAGAAACGAGTTTTCTTACTATTTTTTTTTAATCTTCACTATTAATTTTGATTTTGCGACCGGTTTTGACACATTAGTGTCATTGAGAGCAATAATTTTTATTTCCTAATATGAAATTTATATTAAATTTTCAATTTTATTGGAAAAAACTTAATTTTGTATTTCAAGGAAATATTCCAACTCGAGACAATATTCTTTGGAATTGATTGAGAGAATATTTGACGCTTTAGTGTCATTGACGAGCAAAATTTTTTAAAAACTTTGAAAATTGAGAGCATAAATTTTTATATCCTAATATGAAATTTATATTAAATTTTCAATTTTATTGGAAAAAACTTAATTTTGTATTTCAAGAAAATATTGCAACTCGAGACAATATTCTTTGGAATCGATTGAGATAATAAAATCCCCTTGTTTTTTCTTTGTGTAGAAAATGGTTGACTTATAATACCTAATAAATATTTGTATCTAAGATATATAGAGCCTCGACACTTATAGTGAATTACTATTGAAGTAGATTAAACGAAAGAGGATTAATGGTTAATGAGATATGTTTACTGTCATCCAATATAATGTTTGTCTATCTCACTGAAGCTTCATCCCTCCTCTCCAGACGTTGTTGTTGCTAGGGGGTACATTACTGACAGGTACCGTGAAAGCCTATTAAGGGAAAAAGCAAATTATCTTCATAGTGTTAAGTAGGTATTATAATAACGAGTGAATTTCAGAGAATATATTTAGTTAATCGGAAAACTATCAGTACCTAATGACAAACCTTGATACTCCGTTATAAGATCACAGCTAATACATTTATTTCGTAGTTATCATGACTGCTACATTGAAAGCAATGACAAATTTAATACAAAACTATCTTGTAAGGCTAAGAAAAGACAACGTTTTTTTATTTCGTAGAGCCCAGGAAGCAACTACACGTGAAGCTGTCATTGTGGTTTTTTCGAAGCCTTCGGTATTTTACCTGGTAGTTTAATTGGACAAAGTACACCTCTCGATAAGGATGGGTTTTGGGTTAAATTTTTGTAAGATTTTCATGATAGTTTCATGTGTTAAATTTAAATGTTTAATCTCACACAATGCTTAATTGTAAAATGTCATAAATGTACCATTTTTTCAGATTAATTTATGTTAATTGTGATCGGAGTTAAATTTTATATTTGTATATATTTTAAACAGGAAATTTTGAAACACTTAGCATTTTTCAGGTGGATTTTTTTGTCGTACTAGAAATCGAATAGAATCTTCACGAACAAAATATTAAGCGTTTTCGTTTAAAATACTTTCACAAACTTAAAATTGAAATATTTTAAGAAAAAAGTTAACTTCGTCTATGAAATCTACGTCGTCCAATGAAACTCCATTATAGCCATGAATTATATGGAATCTTTCAGCAGTAGTTTCAGGATCACGTGAATAATCGCATCCCTGAAGGGAATTGACACCAATATCCTTCAGATTACGTCAACGCCTTATTAAGGAATATTAATAACGTTTCTATATTTTCTAGTGTAACTTTGTGGAAATGCATTATAAAAAAATATATTTAAAATTAAATTAATTAATAAATAATAATAACATATTTTTTTTTAAATCTATACAATTAATGTTGTCTCACTGATAAAATTGGATCAACAGTAATTTAGTTTAAAAATTAAAGTAACATTTCTTATCTGTTTATCTTATCTTTAATTTAGAAAACAAAATAAATCATTTAGTATTTTAAAATACACGTGCTGTATGCACAGTTTTGGCAGATAATACGAGTTTTTACAACCCAAAGGTTTAACCCAGATAAAGGGATTATGGTGCATAAAAATATTTAGAAGGCTTATAAAAGACGTCAGGCATTCCATAAATAGAATATAATTATAATCCATGTTAGAAAACGACTTGGGGTATTGTAAATCAGATATCACAGTACCTACATATTATTTGGGACATCGAAATAATACACACAATATGAATTTTAATAGCAAAACCCTGAAATAATTGAAAACACTCATTAAAAATATCAAGGCCTTAAAAGACCTAGCAACGGAGCCACAAATATGTGCATACTTCATTTGATGCCAAGTTTGATTTGAGGTAATTTTTTTTTTCTTTTTACGATATTCACAGGATCAAAGAATCAATTACATAACGTCGTTGCATATTCAAAAAGAGACATGTGCACACAATTTTATATAGGCATACTCTTTTAAAACTGTTCATTAAGGCATTAAAATTATTCTTTAAGTATTGAATTTTAATATTTGATACTAAGAATCACTTTATAAAATGGTTATGATGTCATTATAAGCAGTTTAATCTGGTAATGTCAAAATGTTTATGAATTCACATGTTCCTTTTTGAATATGCAACGACGATAATATGTAGGGGCAAGTAGTGTACCTTCGAACAAAACACGTTAATTGAACTTCAATATTTTTTTTCTCAATAAGTATTCAACATACCAGAAAAATAATTGCATCTTTAGATAGGTTAGTATGTTTGCTACAAAAAACATTCAACAGATTTTGGAAATTAAAAAAATATACTCTCAAAATCTTATTTTATACAAAATATTAACTTTTTGTTCATAGGTACACTCATGTGTTTACCTTCGAACACCTTGATGTGAACCTTCGAACAGAAACCGAGATTACGGAAATTGAATCAAAATACATTTATAATTTATTAAAAGCCTGAAATTTATTTGTCAGAAGTATTAAAAACAATAAATATTAATCCCTCGCCTCCAACTTCTCTTGTCTCCCGCTGTGGTTTTCCAGTCTGTCACCTGTAGTATGATAGTTGGTGTTTGTCCTTCTTCACCTCATCATGTCATCTCAGCCTAGGTCTGCCAACTCTTCTTTTTCCTCCTGGATGTCCCTCAAGGATTCTTTTTGGTACCCGTGAAGAATATATAATCTGCACATGTCCGGTCCATCTTAGCCTGTTTAATTTAGCATGTACAGAAAATCTGGGAGCCTCATAGAAGTTATATAGCTCTTCATTGAATCTTATTCTCCAGGTTTCGCCATCATTCACGGGTCCCAGGATTTTCTTTAGCACTTTCACCTCAAATCTATCCAGCTCTTCTGCAGACTTTGCTACCATTGTTCACGCTTCACACCAATAAGTCACTTCTGTCCTAGTTTTAGTTTTCTAGAGGGTAATTTTCGTATTCCTGTGAACACTTTTGGACCTGAGTGCTGGAAGACGAGAAAAGAATACTTTGTTTCCTTTTGCTATTCTTCGTTTAATTTTTACATGGTTCTACGTAAAAATTAAACCATGGCCATAAATGGAGTGAGTATCAAACATGTAAGAGAATTCGTGTATTTGGGCAGTAGAATAAACCAGTATGGATGCTTCAAATCGAAAATAAAGAGCAGAATAAACCAAGCAAGAATTTCCTTCAACAAACAATCTAAAATATTTGAATCCCCAAATATTGCTTTGAGCGTGAGGAAGAACCTTACTAAAGCCTTTGTAGGGAGCATTTTGCTATATGGTTGCGAGACATGAACCATCAGCAAGAGTAAAAGCGGACGGTTGGCGGCCTTTGATATGTGGTGTTACAGACGAATGCTGAAGATCTGTTGGTCGGAACACGTCTAAAACGAAGAAGTGTTAACCAGGGTAGGCGAAAAAATGCAACTCCTTAAGAGAATCAGCTAACAATGAGCTAACTGAATTGCCCACAACATCAGCCACACAGGACTGCTCATCGCTATCGCGGAAGGTAGAACCGAAGGCACAAATGGCAGAAACCGACCAAGAGATGCCTATATGGACCAACTATAGAGGGATATGAACTGTGGCTCATACGTAGAGCTAAAGAGACTGGCTGAGAATAGGGAGAAATGGAAAAAAAACTCCAAACTCGTTGCAGACCAATCCAATGGTCTGGAACCCCTTTATATAATTGGGAGGCTCTATATGGATAACGTCTTAATTCTTCGTCAATTTTACATATTTCAATACTGTTGTGGGCAAACATGTTTTAACATCAAACACATCAGCCGTTTTTCTAACTGACATTCCTTTTCAGCATTCTTCAACAGCCTTCTCTAAATGTTCTGTTGAAATAGGAATCCTTTTTTGCCAGTTTTACTTCTTGGCCCTGAAAAATAAATTGGTCATACTAAAGATATCCAATTTTGTGTGTACCTTCGAACAGTTCAAAGGTACACGCAATTCTCTGTTCGGAGGTACACTCAGACCATAAATACAGAAAATTATCGATGAAAGAAAATTGATGTTATTAATGTCAAAATAAAATACTAGATAACAAAAAGAATCTAATGTTTTCTAATGTTGTGTAATACAAACATTAAAAATATAACATTTATTTATCTAATAAAACTAGAGAACATTGATGAAATATTTACTTTTTGCATCGAAAATCTTTAAGAAACATTAGCGAACTCACACTGGCAGTTACGCGCTTGATATTAAAACAGTGTTGCCATAGTGGAAAAATCTTTACAAATACAGTGCTACAATATTTTTATATTTCACCGTTTTAGAGTTTTTGAGACTGTTCGAAGGTACACGCGTTCGAAGGTACACTACTTGACCCTACCTACCAGCAAAGATACTTAATTTACCAGAGATGTCTAAGTCTTGAAAACACATCAAAGTTAAATTAAATACTATCAAAGCAGCATAAAAGTGAATAACTAAATTTTGAAATGAAAAAGATAGATACTAAAATACATCAAAAACAAAATTTTTAAAATTACCAGGTAAGTTATTAAAAATAAATCAAACTTGCAAATAAACTGGACAAAAAATTGATCAAAATGTTTAAAATAAGAAAAGAGAAGGCAAAATAGGCAGAATGAAAACATAGACAAAATAAATAGATTCATAAAAGTTCATAAAATATGAAAATGAATTGTTTTTAAGCACACAATCATATGGCTCAGGGATTCAAACATAGACTCGTTAAAAAAAATCCGATTCATACATCACTAACGGGCCAAGTTTAAATAATTGTCATAGGTTCACTATAAAACTGTTTAATCTTCTATAATTTAGTTTCAACTAGATATTATAATGAGCCCCCTACTAATGATGAATGTATGAAGTACTCATAATACAAACCTACGTAACAATAATACATATTATATAGAACCGGTGATAATACATAAACTAAGGTACTCATCAGAACATACGCACGAAAAAATAATGTTTATTGTTATCAAAATTATATACAACAATAATACTATATAATGTTTTATACCGAGTCATTGTCATATCTGTAATTTTATCAGTGTAACCGTTTCGTTTCAATGAAAGAGTGAAATTAATGTTGTTAACGCGGTGTCAAATTGAACATTAAGAGATAAGCTCAGAATGGCGTACGTTTGTAAAGTGGATAATATGAGTAACTTTAACCTTAGAAATGAAATTCTCCCCAAAACATGATCGATGCTTGTATTGGGAAGTATTAAACCTTTTGTGATTAACGTTGTTATGTAGTCATATTGTATATGATGATTACCCTAGATTACAAATGAAAAATAATTAAATTTTCTTTATTTGAAAAAATAATACGAATTATGCTATTGTAAATAACCAAATAATTATTAATTGTGTGTAACAAATGTTTTCTATGAATAAAGAAATTGAATTTCATCTTTAATTTTTTCTGGATAACCTTTTAGTTAAAATTAACTTATGTTCAAATTATTACAAATAATATAATTAGTTCACGTATTAGCTCGTTTCTTCGATAGTTTTGTATTTTTTGCAAATTTTTTCCCTATAATTCTTCATAGTGACCTCATCCAAACAAACTGTTGACAATAATGATATGACAAACTTTATCAAAAGTACTGTTTTATTACATAAAACATTGAATGAAGTATCAATAAAAAAAATTAACAATTAAAATTTGCAATCAAGAGGTTCATTCAGCGTATAAAAACAAGAAATATCTTGTAACTGTTATAACATACACACAATAATGACGAACGTGACGTACATAATTAGTATAGCCAACAAAAACGAATCATCGTAGTCTCCAAGTATTTTTTTTACACTTGTAATATTTTCGTATACGACGTTGTTTACTACAAACGATCGAGGAACAAACTTAATAAATAGATAATAACATTATAGAGGCAAA
This sequence comes from Athripsodes cinereus, assembly GCA_947579605.1. Classification (NCBI taxonomy): domain Eukaryota; kingdom Metazoa; phylum Arthropoda; class Insecta; order Trichoptera; family Leptoceridae; genus Athripsodes; species Athripsodes cinereus. The sequence continues at coordinate 1,324,064 of OX388306.1, forward strand.
TTTTAAAAACAACGTAAATTGCTATTATCGTATTAAAAATAAAAAAAACAATCGTCAAAAACATCAACGTAGACACCTAGTAATGACTAAGTTGGATGAAGTATATAAATCAGCAGAAATGAAAACATCATCGAAAGAGACGCATATTTGTGATAAAAATGAAACGATTTAAAAAAATGAAAATCTAAAAAAAAACATTAACGCAGACACCTAACGTCTAAGTTGGATGAAGTATATAGATCACCAGAAATCAAAACATCATAAAAAACGCATATTTGTGATAAATTTGAAACGAATTTAAAAATTGATAATGATATTGTATCAAAAAATGAAAGAGCAGAATTAGTAATCATAAATTTTGACACAGAAATTAAGATTAATTATGATGTCAGCAAACGAGTAGATTGCATTGTAGATCTTTGACTGTCGTCAATATATTTTTAAATTATTTGACAGTTTTGATTGTTCGTTATTTGAATATAATATGTTTGCTGGAATTGCATTAGTAGGAATAAGCGTTTTCGATCATACTACGGAAAAATTCAGGCAACAAGATGCCTTGGAGTGCTAAGGGTTATGATCTAGTGGTGTTGTTAGACACAAAAAAATTGAAATAATATGAGAAAGTGTAAAATAAAATATAATTTTAATACGGTACCGAAGCATTGTCTTATTAGAGGGCAACTCATCAAGTAGTGCCAGGGTGATGGTCTGAGGTCCTTCTTCTTCCTTCTGAGGGAACGACCAGCCGCGGGTGGCGGGGCGAACATTACTCGGGCACAGAGGCACTATATCGAAGTCTCACCGCACTCACAACACACATTCCACATCACGTTGAAACGCACAATATGTGACAAATGAAACACTTTCTTCGCAGGAACAATGATAAATGAAAAATCGATCATTTCATACAATCATAAACAAAACACTAAAATAAAAATAAAATTCAATTAAAAAATGCACTGTTACATTTTGTAATACACAATTAATCGATTTTTTTGGATAATATTCAAATTAACAAACACAAAAAGTTTATTGACGATTTATTTGAAGTATGTCTAATTTTTAAATATTTATCAGTTCTACCTAGACATTGTTTTTCTTAGATAATTGTATGGTGACTTTGGTATTATGTACGGTCTTTAATAAGATTAGTTGTATTAGAATTGTTGTTTATTATAATATTATGAAGCAGAAGAGGAGGCATGGGTGCAGGGAACTATGTACCAAATCTACAGTGGCGCAACTAAGGATTTTCATACTGAATAAGTCCGCCCTCAATATAATGAAATTTATTACATTGTTTTCACTTTTTAAATTTCACTGTGAAAGATGTGTTTTGAAAAAAAAAATTACTATATAATTATTACTACAAAATGGTCAACCATCCAAGACTGAACGCTATCAACATTGCTTAAATTTGGTGATCGGATGAGAGCCCATTCATCACACATTATTAGTTTGTATTTTTTCGATATTAATAAATCGTTTTAAGCGTGAGAGGGCGAGCGCCCTTCGAAAACTGAACTGTATTTATTCATTTTTTTAATATTTTTAAACCTCAGTTTTGCTCAGTTTTTCGGCTTGTTTCGAATACTATACTGTATTTATTCATTTTTTAAATATTTTTAAACCTCAGGTTTGCTCGGTTTCTCGGCTTGTTTCGAATACTGTACTGTAATTTATTCATTTTTGAATAATTTTTAAACCTTAGGTAAAAATGCTCGGTTTTCTGGCTCCTTTCAAATACTGTACTGTAATAAATTCATTTTTGCATAATTTTAAATCTCAGGTAATAAAGCTCAGTTTTTCGGCTTGTTTCGAATACTATACTGAAATTTACGGCAACAGCCGTTCATTGTACCAATAAATAAATAAATAAATTTAATTTATTTTTCTTGCATATAACAATATCAACAGAGCAGTATACATAATAAAAAATGTGATAATGTGCAGCGGCGAGATTATCACTATACAGTGATTTATTCCATCTAACCACGATCAATGTTGTGCTTGGTATTAAAAAAGTCCAGATTTTGGGCTTGTACGGAAGACACGCCACTGCTTATATACAATGAGATAACTGAGGAAATAAACACTTAATCACGACCGATACTACAGCTAGTACAACCACTGAACTGACTGACTGTATGTTATTATTATGCCGTCCCGAAGATGGTGAATCTAACGAACAAGTAGAATGAAATAATAATAATATCACCAGACCTCGTGTGTGTGTCTCCTTATCTATGTCTATATGTCTATGTACCTAGTATTGTTATTCAGTACTACACTTATTCCATTAGCAAACATAACAACGTATGCATGTACCACATATAGGTATGTACCTACGTAATGTAAGGAACTTATCAAGTCTAGGTGAACGCATCTTAATTTCGATTGTTTTGAACTATTTTTATGTAGATACTAGCTGACCCGGTACTAATTACTAGCTGAAACGTTGTTTTGCCATATATTAATATTGCTATTAAAAAATAGAGGCTGACGGTAGAAGGGTGAAAATTTAGGACTGTATGTATTTGTTAATGCCTCACCATAAAAAAATTAAACAAAACTTAGACCAAAAAAAAAATCGGGATGGACCACCCTTAACTTTTAGGGGTATAAAAATAGATGTTGGCCAATTCTCAGACCTACACGATCAGCACACAAAATTTCATCAAAATCTGTCCAGCCGTTTCGGAAAAGTATGATAACAAACACCGTGACACGAGAATTTTATATATTAGATGTAGTATTTTATCTAGAGAATAACAATCCGGTGAGGTTTTATTAATAATAAGCACAAAATTAATTATTACATATTTGCATTTTTCGAACGCGTTTGACAAATTATTATTATAACGATTACTTAATTTTTTACATTCGACTGATTTGTAGATTAGGTTAGTTAAGTAGTCTGGTGTTTTTTTTTTTAATGCAAAAGCACATTTATTGACAATCATTTCATTATCATATAATTTCTTGGGTGAAAAACTATATAATTACCAAAGATACATTAGATTGGTAATTCAAAGAAAAAATCGGTTATGCAGCCGATCAAATTTTGCTGCCGGTTTTAAACTGACGTTGGTTGAGAAAGTTTGTAAGGCAATACATTGCTAATACTTGAAGGACATCGATTGATTGTTGTTTTTTGACATTTTTTATGATAGGAAAGCAACACCTTCGGCATGTATAAAAGATGCTTATACTCCAGCATTAGTAGGAAAGAGACCATTATCATCTTAGTGATATGGAGTGAAACAACATAATATTATTATTAATGTTGGAACACCAAAATTCAGAAAAAATGTACCGTGCTGCAAGTCTAGTATGTCAATGATAATTTTAAGAAATATTTCTTTTGAAAAGTTCACCTCTCCTTAATTTTATATTCTCTCATTATTTTTATTAAATATTAAGAAATTACTTTTAGTTATTACAATACACCTAAAGGTCTACCGTTGTTTTGTTGCTATTATAACAATAATTATTATTAATATGTAATGATAATAATACATAACATTACTATTTGTAACACCCACACCGTTATAGCAACAACAACATAAGCGGAAACAGTCCGATCAACAAAATTATACAAACTATTGCTACGAACGAACTATAATAATAAGTAATAGTAGGTAATATCTACATAATAATATCGTTTTGTTGTTTGGCTCAATTTTAAATAATAATTATGAAGATATCTATGAATTGACAACTTTTTATTTAATTATTATTTGAAAAATATTGTTGGATAACATCAACCGAGATCTAGAGGAGCTAAATGCTAAAGACGACTGGTAGTCCATTGCCCAAGATAGCAAGGCTTGGAGATCTATTGTTTCGGAGGTAAACGTCCTGCAGGGGCTGTTCGGCCATCGGAAGTAAGTAAGTTTTATTTTTGTGTAGATATATTATTATTTGTTTTAATTAGGTATTATATCTCAATGTGTCGTGGTTAGATCGAAGAAATCACTTAATAGTGATAATCTCGCCACTGCATATCGTCCTAGTATTTTAAATTTTGTAATTTTTTTTATTGTTTTATTTGGTATATTAAATTTGAATTTTTGTTAACACTGTCAGAAAATGATGATGTGCAAAAAGAATAAATAAATAAATTATTCGCTTTTATCAAATAAGTGGTTGTTTGTGGAAGATAGGGAGATAATAATGTTTCTACGATTGTATATTATACATTTTTAACGAGTTAGGACAAAGTTTTTTTTTTTATTTTATTTTTATTGCTAAATACGGTACTATTGCTGCACTAACAGTGCATGCAGTGGTTTCAGTGTTATTATTATGAGATGGGGACATCGACGACACCGGCAGAGAAAAAAAAAGATAACGAAACAATTCACAATAACAACAAAAAAAATACACAAACAGAACGGAGGCGATCAGCACTAGTTATAATAATACCGTGTTGTTATACTATGCAACTCAACAACTATACAATACTTACACACAAACACTATACAAACACAATATATACACACAAATACACGCTTTATTATGTGAGCTGTGGTAGTAGTATGGTACTGTGTTATTATTATGTATTGATACAAAAATAATAATAATTCAACTCAAAAAACTTTCATCAAATTTCACGTTTTTCACATGTACGAACAAGTTATTATATCATAATAAATCGAAAAAGTGTCGTGGATGATTTCAAAAGTGTCATCGAACCATTTCAAAAAGTTGAAAACAACTACGTACTGGAGACGAACTCTCGTATTTGTTGCGGCCTGCGGAGGAATAATTATTATTGGAACGGCCAAACGAGCCTCCCGCGCGGTGTCTACAAACGCACTACTACAGTATTAAAATACACAATACAAGTCCGAGACTCACAGTTGATAGTTAGTTGTTGGTCGGTTTGAGAGTTTGTATGAGAAACGCGATACTGAAGACTCGCGCAAGCGTATAGAGATACGAAACACATATCATCAAACAACACCAACTTCTGATAACAAACTGAAGCCACTGTGAGGAAAAGTTGATACATAAACGTGCACAAAACATATGATTGTAAAACAAGAACTGGTTCTCTGTTATGTAATGCCAAATTATTTATTCATAAAACGGGTTGTGTCGGGACAGTTATTATTTGATAAAGAGGCTCAGAGACGTACAAGTTAAACAGAACAACTGAGTGCATAGGGAAAGTGCATTTTGACGATACTTGAATAAACTGCAACATCAAGACCCTGACCTTGCCTGCCTGAAGAAAAGCATTTGCCCCTTTGCGCTGGGCCTACGGAAAGCTACTTTAAGAAAAGTTGGAAATCACTTGCCAAATTATTTTTATGAAAATGTTAAAGGTGAAGAAACTTATTTGAGTAAATATTTATTATTGGTAGGTCAGTCAGAAGTTGATTATATAATTACACTATTATGTATACATAAGATCGTAATATTGGATTCCAATACAAAGAAATAATTAATAAAAATAAAACGGTTATATTTAGTAGGTACTTCCACAGAGACTTTGCGAACCGGCTATATAAAAGCTTTCGCTCTTATCATAAGGCTAATGTAAAGTGGAAGTATTAAGCTTATCCAATTAAGTCACCTATTCTTATATCATTCTTAGTAACGCTACGATATCTATTCATTGACATGGTACTTACTAGAGGAACCCTATACGTTCTACAAGTACTGAAAATAAAAAACAAAATGTGTCAGGTTTTTGTTACATGTTCCTTGGAAAGATGAACCCAAACATCCTGTAAAGGACCTACGGCAGATGTAAAAAAATAAATTAATGAAAAATAGCGTTGAAATAGTGTTATACTATACCATCACGGCACATCCCACAAGTGGGGCAGCCAGCAGACCAGCTGCATATAAAACATGCAAGCTGTCTTCTCCGTGCCAATATAAAATCAAGACATTCAGGATGGGTGGCAAACCTCATCACTGAATTTAAGATGTAAAATTTCTTATTTTTTCGAACACCTGCCTTTTACAGGACACTCGAAAACTTACGGAGAAGAGTGGGAGACCAATTCTTAACCGGGTGCTCCACGGGATAGTGTTATAACTTACTATTAACAAAAATTATTCAAAGAAACGTTAAAATCAGTTAATTATACGGAATAATTTCAACTTGACTAATCAATCAAAAAGTCTCGTTGCATCGTAGATCCAAAACAATCGATTAAATTAGTATGGATATAAGGCAAGCATCCAAGAAAAACAATTTTATCTGTTGATCTACTGACAATAATTAATTAAACAAATATGTGACGCAAGCGGTAAAAGTTAAAACGAGATGAGTATATGATTATATTTAGATAAGTGATTGATATATTATTTATGATCTATAAATAGTGATAAATATTAAATCATGTGCAATATCAACCCTTATTTCTCTACTATTTCCTAAATAGAACAAGGTGTGGGTGAGAGGGATTGTGAAGTTTTTCACCCACGTGAAAGTTGTGAGAGTAAATTATTTTCTCGTTAATTGTTCAAATACACATCCCACTTTTGACGCACGTCAGCTAAACTTAAGGCGCCCCTTTAGAAAAAAAGATAAAACATTCAATTTTCAACAATTTTGGTATACAAATTCTCAAAACTTGTTGACCCTACGAACATTTTGATTTGATAAAATATGAAAACAAATATTAATTACCAATATTAATTTGATTTTAGCTTCATAGTATTCGTTTATAAAAAAGCATATTTCTAAAAATCGAATTGGGGGGTGTGTTTGGTACATAAATGAACGAGAATCCTACAAATTTTCATATATATTTTTTTATATTATAAATTATTAGATAGTTATTACAATAACAGAGAAATATATCAATTTCTTTGTTGTTTTTTTATGGATATTAACCGATTTAAAAAATATTTTTTTGATAAAATTTCTCATATTTTGAAACCAAAATCACCACATGAACTCGATTTTTTGTATACTAAAAAAGTTTGCTTAAATCTATAGTATTTATATGCTTGATAGGATGAATAAAAAATATAAATATTTTACAAATTATTTGTATTTTGATATAATAAAGAGTATCTTAATAAATCTCGTCTGTCGGCTATTTATTTATTTTTAAGTAAAAAACTTATATTGGTAATAAATATTTGTTTTTTTATTTCATCAAATAAAAATGATCGCAAGGGTTAAGAAGTTTTGAGTGTTGTTCAATCGAATTTGTTGAAAATTGAATATTTTACCGTTTTTGCTAAAGGGGCGCCTTAACTGTCGTTGAAAAACTTACCTAATTTTGGTGGTATTTATGTAAGCAAAAGGGAAATAAGAGTAAACGATATCAAAAAAAAACTTCGTTTGAAAAGTGCGAGTATTTAAAAATGAAAAAGCACACATTACGAAGTTTCAACATAACCCCAGTAATATGCTGTATATTTACTTATGAACTTCAGGAAAATATGAAAAGTTTTATATGTGTATTTACCAAAGAATACCTGGATAATACAATGCAATTGGTTCCTGCGGAGAAATGGAATGATGAAGATGATATACCTATGGAACAGAATAATATATACCTAACCTTAGGACGAAAAGAGCCGACCTCAACAGCCTTCAGCGGCAATAAGTTGGGACAGTGCCAGGAAGAAGAAACAAGATATTCATTAAATCGAATTACGATGAATCATTATTGATTATGTATGTAGTTCGATTCCCGGCCATGACAAAATGAAGAATGACCTTTTTCAAATTGTTCTGGGTCTGTGTGTTACATGTATATGTGTTTATATGTGTGTCGTTGAGTTAATAACTTTGTTATTAATTAAAAAAACTTGATACTAGTACGAAATGTGTGAATTGTCTATGCATATTATGTTAAGATATAAATATATATTAGTGGGGTCGCTGTCGGACTAGCTAAAACTAAGACCTTCAGGAAGGATGGCATACCCTATCGCTGAACTGCAGATATTAATTGTCTTATACACCAAGTCTTACAATTATCTACTTTTTCCAGGGTATTGGAACCTTTGCAGAAAATATTGAGAGACCTTATTTTACCAAGCACCCCACGAAGTGTAGTAATTCAACTGTAGTGAAATTCCAATCTCAGTAAAATTCTTCCTTGGTATAGTCCAATATCAGTAAAACTGGTCTTTTATTTCCGTAACAGAAAATAGTACAAAACGTGCTTACCTACTCGGATATAAATGGGAATTTCCCGTACGAATTATTAGGTTGGAACATAAAAGCCCCATTTTTTTGTAGCGAGATAAATCATCGATAGAACGAAATTAATAATTACATGTGCCGGATATAATGTATTAGATTGCAAAATAATAATTAAAAAAAAGGTAAAATTCATCCTTGGTAAAAGTCCAATACCAGTAAAACCCATACATATGTACATACCATCACGCCGCTTCCTTCGCGGGGTAGGCAGAAAGGAACGAGCACTACTTCCTTCTATCCTCGCATACACCTTTCATTTCCTTCACAGTCATACAATTCCTCATGCATGGTCTTCTGTTCAATATGTTCAACACGTGACCGTCCAGTAGGATCTGGTTTATATGATCTTGCTATTTGATCCTCGGACGGCCGCGTCTCCGTGCACCATTGCTCTCAGCCAAGTATTTTCTTGGTCGTTCTGTTCTCATTCATTCTTTCTACATGCCCAAACCATCGTAACTTATTTACATTCATCTTTGTTATTACATCAACTTTCATTCTACATTCCTCTTGTTCACTATTGCACACGATCTCCTAGACTTTTACCACACATGTACCCTTTTTACCACATAAATGTATTAAATTGCAAATTATATAATAAAAAAAGTAGAATAAATCCTTAATGAAAGTTTTTTACCAGTTAAACTCAACATTGTTAAACTCAAACTATTTTTTCACTTACAAATAAATGAAATTGCAGTGTTGCCAAATAAATACACAAACAAAATATTTAAGCAAACGACAAATATTTCAATCCTGTGGAGTCACTCGCGCTGGTAAAGAGAAGGTCAACTACACTTTCTACAGTATCCTGTAAGAGGCAGTTGTTCGTAAAACCTCACCTTTAAGATATCATCTTCAGTTTAGCGATGGGGTATGTCACCCATCGTGTATGTCTTAACTTTTATTAGTACGAAGAGAACAACTTGAATGTTCATTACGCGCAGTTGGTATGCTGGCTGGAAACAGCGTAATGGGACGAAGTAATGAATGAAAAAAATAATCACAATTATTCATGGAAAATAAAAAAAAACTACTTACTAAAAATATTTTCCTATAATCGCGACTAATCATGTTTTTATTTTCATAGAAAAACCCAACTATGAATCTAATGCCGTTACATTAACCCTTTTGGGACCGTAAGGAAGTCACTTTAAATATCCATCTTTGTTTTATTGTCAAAATGGAAGAATTTTACTTAACTAAAAAAATAAAAATGAAGTTTTTTATTCACGTGAATCATAAAACAAAAAAAAAAAAATTGTTTTTTGGAAATGAACCCTTATAAAATTTCCTGTGCCCATAAAAGGATTCATAAAACAATAAATATTAGTTTCATAAACAATAATAATTATAGCAAGATCTATAATAAAATAAAATGTTGGTAATACCAAATCAATACTGTTTTTAAGTACCTACTAAAAAAAGGAAAAGTAAAAAACTGTAATATGACAAAAAAAATCACTGACGTACAGTTCATCAAAGTTATTACGCAAAGGTGACAACTGTCATGTCACTCATTGTTATACAATCATATTAAATAAATAAATAAAATCTAACAATTTATATTGACAGCTCACACCACAGATGTACAATCTCTGGATAGTTCACTAACGTTCACACACTACAGAGAAAAAATAATCAAAATTCAAATCCTCAAAAATAAAGATTAAATCATTGGGAAATATACTTCCTGTGTACCTTAAGGGGTTAAAAGCGTTTGATTGTTACAATGCAGAATCCGAGAAGCTATTGAATTCTAACACCGTAGAATAAAAAAATACGTAACACTGTAACTAATTATTACATAAAAAGTGTAGTCTAGTCAAGTCTAGTCTTTTTGTTACAATTATTTGTAATAGGGTAGCAAACTCACCAAATTAGAGTCTACATTTTCTTATCACTCGTTATTGAGTGTTATATGGCATTTGAATATAGAATAGAATAGAAATGAATCGAAGAATGAAAAAAAAACGCAAACAAAATCAATATTGAAATTATTATTAGATTGAAATTTCATTTAGTTTTTTTTTATTCTTATTATTTTGTACATATACGTACCTATATCATATCTTTGCGATAAACTCTCCTTCTGTCAATTGAACGTATGTTATATTTAATTATTTTTCATTAAATTGATTTTAATGAATGTGGGTACATAAAAGATTCAATAGATTAATAAATAAACCGAAATTAATCATTTATTAATATGTCCACTGTCCAGCAATAAAGTTTCATAGCTGTCAAGCTGGCAGTTATATATTTTATTTAAATAAAAAAAAAAATAATATCCAACTCAGTGTTCTGCACGCATGCCATCTATTCTAAATTTCTTATTTATTCATGACATAGAGAGGGTAGACAATGTGGATTAATTCTCAAAAACGGCTGCGTATTCAGTTCAACAAATCGACAAGAATACTCGAGAAATGGAATGAATATGAGGAAGGGAATGAAGTAGGAATGTTATATCACAAATATCAATATTTCTAAACACAGTTAATTTATCACTTATATTTTTAAAGAACTCGAGCGCTTTGTCAAAAGCTCAGTTTGACATTTTATAGAGGACTCATGAGGAAAAATTTAGTGAAAAATTAACTGTGTTTAGAAATATTAATGTTTGTAATCATGAATTTTCACTTTGTGAATGTGTAATATCATTTATTTTTCGTGTCGAAATCCAGAAAACCAATCAAACGGCACGTGAAGATGCGTCAAAAATATCCTCCATAAAGCATGCGACAGGGCACAACGGACACTTCGATAAGAGTAGCATGGTCTACGTACATAATGAAACATCGATTGGCCTTCCGCTCTCTGCGCTACGTAGAATAAGGGATGTTATTGTTTTAAAACACAGGGAGAACACGTAGTATGTTTATTGCACGCAATTAATCCACTGGTGACCCTACTCTATTATATATTATAAAAGTAATGAGTCTTCGGCGTGTATAACATCACATTTTTTTATTCCACTAGCAACACTATCATAATTTGATTCGGGAATTATTATAAAACTGGCAAACCAAACGATTATTATCACAGTACGATGACAATGCAGTATAAGAAACAGAAAATTGAAAGCGTAAACTTAATCGCGTCAATTAAAGTGAATGGAGTCTATGTATAGAACCACTGGTAAAATAAGATCAATGAACAAAGAATAATACAACGTTATAATAAGAAGCGCTGGTCTTCTATTTCCGTAACAGAAAATAGTACAAAACGTGCGTACCTACTCGGATATATAAATGGGAATTTCCCGTACGAATTATTAGGTTGGAACATAAAAGCCCCATTTTTTTCGTAGCGAGATAAATCATCGATAGAACGAAATCAATAATAAAATATGCCGGATATAATGTATTAGATTGCAATTTATATAATAAAAAATAATTCGACGTCCCAGGTTTATAGTCCAACAACAAGAATTTTTGCAATGCTAAATTTTTGGCATATTGATAATAATAATATCAGGATGACTTTTATAGCGCTGTTTTGTAGACAGATACACCTCCAGGGTTCAAAGTATGTTTAATAGTATTCGCTAGCGTTACTGTTATTCAGCTTTATCCATATAATTTCTTGAAAAGATGTGTTTTCAATTGGGTCTCAGACTGGGTCAAGGTCTGTGCTTCCCCGATGTTCGTTGGAAGCCTATTTCAGGCACTAGGACCCGTACAAAGTGATATTCTTGCAAATTCACAAAAATAAAAATCAAATGATGATGTGCAAAAAGAATAAATAAAAATTCCGATCATTTCTATCCGAAGAATCACATATTTCTATTTATTTATTTTTTACTGTACATTGGTTACAACCAATTTTACACATAAATACACGACAACGTTATGACATTTGAAGAAACGAAAACAGAAAAAGTAAAAGTAAAATAGAAAAGAACTACTACTACTACTACTACTATAGCATCACGGCATATCCCACAAATGGGATATCCAGGAGTTGAGCTGCATGTAACATAATGCAAGGTGTCCTCTCCACGTGCCAACAAAAAATTGGGAAGCAAACCTCATCGCTGAATTTAAATTGCACAACGCCTTTATTTTTTCTAATACCTGCCTTTTTTAAGAATGAATAGGTATAAGGTAAGAGATATTTTTTTTCGAAGGTAAAAGCTTTCTCTGAATAGAAATTTCAGCATAGAAAACAGATACCTTACTTCAGAGCAATTCAGTACCAATTGATTAATTATTTCCAACGATATTCTCGAAGCTCTCTTAACGTTGTATTTTTTAATTAAATAATAAAAAAAAAAACAAAACTTACAAAAGACTCAACATAATTATTGTACTTAATCAACCCATCTTTGATTTTATTGTTCTTTTTTAACTGCCTCTTGGCTCCTGAAAAGGCTCCTGGACGTACAGAATACGTCCACGAGCCTCACTATCTCCAAATTATTGTATGTGGTGAGGCATCGGTGTAATGGCGAGTTTTGAGCAGCGTCAGTATTTTTTTTACTTAGGTATAAAATATAGTTATTCAAGCCGTCGAAAATATTGTACATGACATAAAAGTGCTGTTTCTACTTTTTTTACAAAATCTAATGAAATAAACATGAAGCTTTTGAAATACACTAAATAATAATTGTTACTAAGCAAGCCGAACAATTATTATTATTATTATTATCAAGTAGCTACCAATTAAAATGTTAAAATTTACTAAGGACAAAGAGCAAAGCAATGTTAACAATATAATTCAGTAATAAATAATTATTGCTTTACTTTGAACAGCTAATTTTTTAAAACTGAATTATATGCTCTATTTAAAAACTAAAATACACATGAGAAATAAATATGAAATTGAGTTACTTGGACGAAATGTCGCATCCGCGGTAAACTCGCTCTCTGTGTATTGATCGTACATGATTTAAATGTAAATTTGTTTGTAATGAAAAAGATGACTGATCATAATAATTATTCAAACATGAAATTATTATTATTATCTTAAAAAATAAATCACACTGCTATGAGACCATAACAGCTTTTGGCCAAGGCGATCTCAGAAGTGATTAAAAAACAAAGGAAAATCCATAAAAAAAGGCAAGTGAAATAAACACACAACAGAGACATTATTAAAAAGAAACAACAGAATCAAAGGAGAGTCTGTATTCTGGCCTATGTACGTTCTATAGAACACCCGACGAAGAATTGATCTGACACTCTTTTCAGTAAGATTTCGGGTGTCGTGTAAAAGGCAGGTGTTACTTATAAAATTCAGCGATGTGGTATGCCACACATCTTGAATGTAATTTTTTTATTTTGTCGCGGAGAGAACAGCTTGCATTTTCATTACACGCAGATGATTGCTGGCTACCTCACTAGTAGGATATGTCTTGATGGTATTGTACAAACATACAAGTCGTCCTATATGCCATAAAATTAGACATTGCACATATTAATATGCACTATATCTTGAAATAAATATATGCATTTGCATATAATCACATCTCTCCTGATACTATTATTATTATTTAGAAGATATTTAAATATGAAATATTATTTGCATTGACATATCGCAAATATAGACCAAAAATACGGTACTTATTTAATCAAAATTCATGTTAAAAAATTTATATGAACACAAAAGACATTTGTTGTGGATGGACGTATCACTCATAAAAGGAAAAAGATATAGGTCGATCCAGGTCCAAATCGCAAGAAAACCTTGGTTCCACAAATCGAAATTTAACAGATCTGAAATGACTGCCATATGTCGAATGCGATTTGGACACTGTAGACTGGACGCTCATCTTTTTAAAATCTAACTTGTTGAAAGTCCATACTGCGAGTGCGGCCTGGACGAGGAGACGCTTGACCATGTTTTCCTGGGGTGCCCTATCAGGGATGCGTATGATATTTTCGTTGATGCTCTTCAGAACGATTGCCAATTTCCTTTGAGTATTGAATCATTGCTGAGTATGACATCCGAATCAATCCATTTGTCCCTTCTCAAATCAATGAAGGCCAATTTCATTATTCTGTGATGACTATCTTCTTGACTATTTAACTATACTTGGAGACTGTCTTTGGCACAAATCATCCATGCTATGCCATAAATGAAGAAAAAAAAAGAAAAAAAAAGACATTTGATGTTCCACTTATGTACAAAAAATTTTTTGACGAAAATCAATTATTGAATATTGGTATATGTTCGTGTATTTCATAAAAAAATATAAATATTATTGTTAGTATTATTACTATACCTATCTTAAAAATATCACCCTGCACTGAAAACAGCTTTTGTGGTCTCAGCACGAAAATTAAAAAAAAAACGGCGAGACAGAGAAAAAAAGCCACAAAAGAGACATCGTCAAAAAGAAACGACAGATTTTTAATTAAGGAATTAGTTAATTATGTACTACAACCACTTTAATTTTTTTTTTTTTTTTAAACACTACCGGTTTCAACGCTCAGATGCGTCATTGACGAGTGTTATACTAAAACTTAGTATAACACTCGTTTAAGTATAACACTCGTCAATGACGCATCTGAGCGTTGAAACCGGTAGTGTTTTTTAAAAAAATTAAAGTGGTTGTAGTACATAATTAACTAATTCCTTAATTAAAAACGTTTCGTGATTACCACATAGTTAGTGCCAACAAAATCAAACAAATTAGAAACGACAGAATTAAAAGAGTGTCTCTATCCTGGAGAGTCATTGTATATTATGCTGAAAATATCAACAAGAACATTCAAATCATTACATAATTTTATAATTATATTACAATATCAAAACAATAGTAATATTTACACCAATATCTGGTACATTATTGGGGGTACGTGCAGGTGGGATAGAAGTAGAGGTATGGTGAAGTGTTGATAGGGGGGGGTGTTGTTGTTGATGAAGACACATGTAGTAATGATATGCGTGGATATGTTAAGGGATGAATGTACTTCTCTTCATTTTTTTCACCAAATATTTTTTTGTTCGAATTTCCAATCTATGATACGTCTATGGTTGTATTTTGTCCCGTAAATATTTATCAAGTCTAAGCAGCGAAAAGGTCCAATAGAGATTTGTTTATTATATTGAATTTGGATCGTTTTGTGAATCGAAATTAAGGGATTTAATTAAAGGATGGTCCACCCACCCGCTACGGTGGAAATGCCTTATATTTTCAGGCAATAAATACTGGAACGAAATGAATAGTTGTGAGTTTGAAATATGTCCGGATCTCCTTATTTTCCAAAACCACGTTACAATCAACATCAACATTACAAGGATAAGTTTGAAATTCAAATTTTGAAAAGAAAGAAGTAGGCATGCAGTCTTTGTAAAACAGGAAAGGTGGCAGTCCTGGCTGACACACGTTTTTAAAACGATCAAAAAATTACAACGTTCATCACTCACAATATATCGTTATCCTGAAAACGACATCAAGGCATTAAAAATGTGGAAAAGGGTAATTCAATTGGCACAAAGACGATCTGAATGGAAGAGGCTGGTTTTTGCCCTGATTTTCCAGAAGGAACATTGAAGGACGAATGACGATGATGGTATTTTCTATTTATATAACAACATAACATAACATTTATAGACAATTCACACAGAACGAGCTAGTCCCAAACTCATTTCATATTTATTTCTCATGTGTATTTTAGTTTTTAAATAGAGCATATAATTCAGTTTAAAAAAATTAGCTGTTCAAAGTAAAGCAATAAGTAAGCGTTGGGACACCTTTCTCACTTCTTCCGATTAGATTTTACACAATGTTGCATTGTGAAGACATGGTTCTCCAATCGAGGTTTCCAAAATAAGGTTTGCCATCCAGTTCTATAAGATTTCTGATGTGAAATAATAATCAGATATTTGTTGAACATTTAACATTTTTACGGCGCAAATTCAGGTCATAATAATATTGAACCCTTAAACGATTCATAAAATAAAAAAATTCACCCCTATTTACAACAAATTAACATATTTAATACGTGGGCATACTGTCAGACAAAAATAAATTCACTTCGTAGTATAAAAAATAAGAATATAAGGATCTACAAAATATTAATGATATTCAAGAGAAGAGATCTTAAAGTAATGAGTAGTTTATACTCCTAAAGACCTTCTTGGAAGAAAGAGAGGCATTTAAAATATAATCTGACTTACGACTGATGTCCTTCCTTGGGGTCAAGGATGCCTTTAGATTTATAAATAATAAATCTTAATTAGATATTCATCGCCCACTACGCGAGAGCATAAAGATACTGATGTGAATTATTCACAATTAATTCTCAGAAGAATTATAATCAGCAAGAACCCTAAAAAAATAAGCAAAAGTTAAGAAGTTTGTCACTGGTGGTCGTTGAAGTTGGAAGGTTCTGACATGTAGTGCACGTTACAAAATGGTTTGAATCTTGGTTGGACGATGTATGTGTGGTCCCTGATACCAGCAAGTGTGCTAAATGGGTTTATGAATTGTTTATATATTATACATTATAATATGAGTATATAATTTATTTCAGAATATCATCGTAGAATTCATGAAAACTTCGAGTTTACAGGAATCAAGAGTTTACAGGAGATAAAAAAAACCCGTTTTGCTGGATGACATTTTATATCTCTCTAATTCGTCACGTGGAAGATGCCTATGAAATTCTACAGTAAATTGAATTCTTACGCATGATTTAAACAAAATCACAGAATCATTTTTTTCGTACATGTGAGTTTTATTTATATTATTTATTTGCTAATTTTTTTACTGTACATTAATTACAAACAATCACATAAGAGGTAAACATTCAAGTTAGATACAATTAATATACAGAGGGCGAGTTTATAGTTTAGTTTTCACGAATCTTCCAAGAAAAAAACAACGTATAAGTGATTTAGATTTTTCTCAACAACTTTTTCCGTGGATATCTCAGATAGATGCAGTCCAATGAGACAAATAATTGAAAATCAATATTTTTAAATAAATTAAGACAGAAGTTTTATTGATCCACCAGCAGTCAATACACTAAAAGACTATAATATAACTGGGTGATGATGGATGATCGTAGAGATTGAAAGTTTCCGGTAATGGAAAGAGTTGTTATTCTTGAAAGACGTTTCCATTAATCCCGGTAAACAATGGATATAGCATTTCATTTGTTCGTGTAATACTGAATCATCTTCGCTAAAACAATATACACAATATATACTTTTTCCGCAAGTTTTTGAGTGTTCTGTAAAATGCAGGTGTTGGAAAAATATTTTTATTTTACGTCTTAAATTCAGTGATAAGGTTTGCTACTCTTTGAGACCTATTCTTAACCGAAGACTTCATGGGGAAAACTTAATATTTAGACAGATTTTTACAGTGTGATTGTGGTGCAGATTATCAGACAATTCGCCACATCGTCGAGGAGTGCCCACTGCGCAGATTCCCAGGGGACCCATCCAGCCTGCACGGAGCGGGAGAGGATGTTACCAACTGGCTGCAGCAGCTGGACCTGAGACTATGAAACATGACTGAGACGCAACCACAAGTGGTGAAGAATACTGCCCAAGACTCGCCATACGAAAAGTAAAGTAGTAAGTAAAAAATTAATTAAATATTGAATTTATCTGTCTATTTAAAAATAAAAATCTTAAATTCAGCGATGAGAGTTGCCACTCTTTTTCGATACACCAATATATACACAATATTAACTTTTTTCTGTGGGGTCCTATAAGAGTTAGGTGTTCGAAAAATATTTTTTATTTTACGGCCTTAATTCAGCGATAAGGTTTGCCATTCTATGAGACCTATTCTTTACCTTTTACCTGGGACTTCACGGGGAAGACTTAATATTTAATATAAAAATAAATAAAATATTGAATTTTTCTACATATTATATTCTATTCCTAAACCACAATCTTCACCGAAATCAGTCAGTCTTTCTGCAGTCTTACTTTTGACACTTGCAGAAAGCAGCGATAATTAACAAAGATAATAATTTATTCTACAATTTTCCTAATTAAACCTACACATGAATTTGTAAAGAGACAGGGATAGTTTTTTTTAAGATATAGAAATGACATCAGTCGTCAGATTATTTCCATGAAATTTGAAAAAAATAAAAAACATTTTATATCATGTAGGTAATAAAAAATAAAAAATGAAACACTGTATAACTTTCACTAATTATTATATTGCTAAGTTATAAGATATTATTTATTACTGAGGATGGACGTAGGTCCGAAAAGCTTCCAAGCAATATATTAATTAGTGAATGTCATACAGTGTTTCATTTTTTATTACCTTAATTTATAAATGAACTATCATAGTGTTTCCTCTTCGAAAATAGAAAAGTTATTATATATCATGTTTATTACGTACATAATGCACTGTATTAACACTTCAGAAAACACTATTAACTTTGCAGACACACTGTATGATGTAAACAAACGTAGGCAGATAAGAAATGATAATATTATAATATTGAAAATCGATATAGGGTGCATAATAATACTATTATCGCAGTAAACTACGTGGGCGATAATATTCTATTTATATAATATAAAAATTGCTCCGTGGAACACCCGGTAAAGCATTGGTCTACTACTCTTGTTAGACTTAAAGATCAAAAATGGACAAAAAGGGTAGTGGAGTGGAGACCTCGTGAAGATAAACGGAGTAGAGGAAGACCTCCAACACGTTGATCAGACAACATTAGAAGAATCGCCGATGACTGGTTGCAGAAAGCTCAGGACAGAGATGTCTGGAGACATATGGGGGAGGCTTATGTTCAGCAGTGGACAGGAATAGCTGCATAAGTAAGTAAGTGAGAATTACATTCACCAAAGTTTTAGAAACAATAGAAAAAATATGCAATCAAATAAACCTATTGAAATAAATTATAAACATTACTCATCGCCTACAACTGTAGGCAAACTTCATCAAATGTATTTAAACAAAACATGAAAAAAATAAGCCCGCGGCAATCTCACATACGATTATATTATTATGTATGTTTAATATATACAGAGTACCAACAAATGAAAACATCTAATGGACGTGTCGTGTCGGGGGAGCAGGAGGGGAATGGGCGTACATCCCTTCTTCCCAAGGTCCTAATCAATCCTAAGGGGGATGGGGCGTAATGACGTCACGGGGAGACAATGAAGTACCTACCACTATGTACATAAGTAGGTGCTGTGTAATAATAAAAATAAATTAGAACATACTTGTCATAAGACCGACCACTTTAGAAGTCAAATGTTCACATTAAAATATATTATATGACGGGAAACGGAAGTTTATGGTGTTTTATGTATATCAAATTTGTTAAGGTTTGTAGTAAATATTGTCGACCGACGTTACGTGGTGAAAATTCATGTCAAATTAATAAAAATTAAATACATATATTTATTACTTTCAAAGTGACTTTATTAATTGTGAGCCTGCATTCAAAAGCTTTCACTCTTAATTTAGCCTGATGATGAGTGCGGAAGTTTTTGAAAGTCGGCTCGCTATTACCGAAGACAATGTGGAAGTACTAAATGTAAGTGTTTTGCTTTTCTTTTTGCTTTTACCTTACTGTGAAAAAAGATGTTATGAGGTTGTATTTGGGTTTATAACAAACCCAGATATATTTTTTTGTTAAAAATCAACTGGTTGAAATAACATTTTATGAAAAAGTGTTAAACTTAATTGTTCTGGCATCATTTAAACGGAATATTTTTAACCATTCGAGATTTGAAATAGAAGATTACAAAATTTTTTGCTAATATGGTTTGCAAGTGAGAATGAACGTTATCTATGGACAGCAAAAGTAATCACTTAAGTCAGCCTGGAGCCAATTCGTAAGCGTTGGGATGCCCTTCTCATTTCTTTTAGATTTTTCACGAGTTACATTATATAAACTTGATTCCTCAATCGAGTGACCTGATTGACGTTGTCATCTGCGCCTTGTGCCCAAATCCAAACGAAAAAAAGATTTTTTAATATTCCAAACATAATTATTATATACACATATTTTGCTTGAAACATCTGTACACCAAAAAATGATAATTACAAGTTCTAATTATTATTCTGAAATTATTAAGACTTAAATTATTTTAATTATCTTTGTAATCAGTTCTACAAAGCCCTATTGTGTAATTTCACTAATTTTACATCCAAATTTATTATTGATGTTAACTATACCAAATTATACTGTGGCGTGTGTCGCATTAAGGCAATATGAACTAAATTTAAACAACTCAATATACTGCTCTATCATACAAATCTCCTTTAATCAGGTGTACTAGGCGAGATAACGTGTTCATGTGACGTACTACACGTGTGAATACTAAATATTCTTGATTATATGTAAGCTTTACATAAACTAATCCTAGATTTCAATCTCTATTGAACTAAATAAACCTTTATAAACATCAAATAAAATAGATAATAACAAAATAGAATTTAATATATTGATCTTGTATAAGACAATTAATATCTATCTTGATTAAGCGACGAAGTGTATGCTACCAATTGTAAATATATATTTAACAGCCCAGTGGAAGCCCTACCTCCGGGCCATGACCTACCATGGCCAATGTGGAAAACCCTCAACAGGATCAGTGCAGGAATAGGATGCAAAAGGAAAAACCTTCAGAGATGGGGTTTGGCTGAGAGCACGGTGTGTGACTGTGGAGAGGAGCAAAACACTGGGCACCTCCTGACATGCCCAATGGCTCCCAGACAGTGTCACTCGGAGGAATTCGTGTAGCGAACTCACCTGTGGGGACCTGCAAGAGAGATCGTAGCTTTCTGGGAGGGAATGGGAGTATAGATGTGTATTTTTGTCTTTTTGTTATTTTATCGTTTGCTGACGGACACGAAAAGAAGAAGATTGTAAACGAAAACTTACGGAAAAGAGTGAGAGACCAATTCTTTACCGGGTGCTGTACGGGGAAAAATAGGATACCATTTCTATTTCGGGAACCCAACATTATATTTATGGTGCATTTTAAAAATATTCAAACGGCTAGGAAAAGGGACGTTTATATGGGACAGTAATTGCACATTTCCTTATAAAATTTCAAAAGTTAACAGTGCGCCTGAAACCATCAATATCTTTAACATTTATGTTATACACGTTGCCTAAAGTTATTGCGTAATGTACCTACCTAATTAAAGTACCCTGTGCTAACGTAAAGAGCTTTTGAGGGTGACTGAATTATTTATTTATTTTATTTTCCTTGCACATCATCATTCAAATTACAAAATCTACAAACCAGTTTACATAAGAAAAAAATGTGATGATATGCAGTGGCGAGATTACCACTACATAGTGATTTCTTTCATCTAACTACGATTAAATTTTGAATACCTATAAATTTATGAATCTGTTTGACAAATATCTATTTATTTATCAACATTCTATATATTCACGCCGTGTCCTAAACGGGATAGACAGAGGTGATGGAACGCTATTAAGAGCTATCTTACATACTTTTTTGCGCTTCCTCTATACTCATACAATTTCTCAAACAGGCACGCTAATTTCTGTTACTCAACACACGGCCGTTCTTGAGAATTTAATCCACGTGATCAAGCCACGTAGTTCTTTTTCAGACAGATATTTCTCAAATGTCTAACATGAAAGAGATCATGCAGATCATGCCTTTGCGATATGTTCGCCTTCTGTATATTGATTGTATTTAATTTGAATGTATTTCTCCATGAAATTTTTATATTCCATGAACAGTAAACAATAAATTAATAAAAAAATATATATAAAATAAAATATCATTGATGTCAGAGATAACATTTAATTCGTGTATAATACATCAATAAAAAGGGCAATTGCCCCATTCGTGGGGTTGGAATTAAATTTCTTGGAATCTTTTAAAGTTTATCGTCTGAAGTGACGACTTTATTAAACTATTTTGTAATTATTGTCAAAGTCATTGTCCTCATAAATATAAGTTTTAACTAGGAAGCATGCTTTTCCTTTTTTCTTTTGTTTTGAAATCTTGGATATGTGGCAAATAAACTTTTATGCCAAGAGAAATAATTGTATTAGAGATCTATACGGTTAAAGATTGGTTCAGAAGCTGCAGTCTTTTCGCGTTTGTAATTATTGTTTCGCTATTTATTTGTTAAAATATAAAAATGTCTATTTTAATCATCATTATTTCTATCGGTCTTTCAATTCTGAGGATCGTAACCGCCATGCCTCGTTTTATAAAGCATCTATTTCCACCTCGGGCGATCCTCCGCTATGTGCAACGTCACATGCAGTGAACTCTGTGATGTCCTCTTTAATTTGGTCGCTACATCTTACTGGTATATGGCCCCTTCTACAACTTTTCTTTTCAGGTTATCAGGCATCCTTTTCGCAATATGTATGTTAATCAAAAGAAAAAAAGAAAAAATCACAATCCATGGTTCGGATAAATTCAATCGCACACGATCCACATTATGTGTGTGAAAGCTGGAGAAATTCCATACATGGAACACGTGATATTATGTACATTCGAAAAGGCAACAATATTTTGTCTGCCTTGAAGAACGCACAAGCATTATCAATTAAATATACTCTTTTCATGTCTTATTCTTTTTATTTATTCATTTACATAATATCCACGGCGTGAGACTTTTACATGATACAATACACAAAAAAAACAAACCAAAATTCTCATTCCTAACACAGTTGAAGCCATACGAGAACAACACTTGGCGAAAAACAAAATACATATAGGAATCAAATTATTACCTACATTTATAAAATTAAAATGATTTTAAAAACACTGTATAATTTCCAAATTAAATTTATTCACCTAAAACGTTTTCGCCAAGGCTTCTACTTGGCATCATCAGGAGGACTAATTAGTTAAAGTTCATATTTAGTGAGTATGTTTTCTATTACTAACTTATACTAAGGGTGGGGGGGAGTTATCCGGATACTCGGAGATTGCAGACCATTGTATACAACATGATCATTCTATTGACATGCAAGGTACTAAGGTCTTGCACTCCGAATCTAAGATTAGCAAATTAAATGCCTTGGAGATTCTTGAAATCCATAAAAACAAGAACAATTTGGTGAATATCCAAATACCATATGCATCTCCTTTGTTGATATACCCATCTCCTTCCCTCTTATCAAACACCCTCAACTCCGCCCTTTCTCCCCCACCTTCAAACTCCCCCCCACCCTTAGTATAAGTTAGTAATAGAAAACATACTCACTAAATATGAACTTTAACTAATTAGTCCTCCTGATGATGCCAAGTAGAAGCCTTGGCGAAAACGTTTGAGGTGAATAAATTTAATTTGGAAATTATACAGTGTTTTTAAAATCATTTTAATTATAATGAATTTCCAAAGTGTTAACACAAAAACATTTGATTTATTTATAAAATTAATCAAATCAAATCATTCTATACTGGATGACAATATTTGAGTGTCAGTATAGAATGTCAATAATATGTCGAGAATAAAAATTGTAACATAGTAAGGATATGTCAAGATTGTAAGAAATGAATAAACAATTGAAATGTCAAAATTTCTTCATAAATTATAAGGCGCTAAACTATTGAAACGGATCCGCAGCCCTAGACAAATTGCATTTGGCGATCGACTACAAACGAAGTTTTCAAGTATGTACTATAACATTTTAGGTATATGTACATTGTTGAAAAGTTCGTTTGTAGTCGATCGCCAAATGCAATTTGTCAGGTGGGCAGAACAGACTCGACGTCAAAAATTGAAAAAAATCTCGAGGTAAAGTTTTTATTTAGAACACGGAAAAAATAGATAAATAAAAACTTCTCCGCAAAAGCTACGCCGTATCAAGTCCAAACTTTATTCGTGTGTTATAAAATCATATTGGCGGAAAGCTTTTGTGTCTGGGTTCACGCACTTAAAATACCACAAGCACTAAAATTACGAAATTACAATTACAGCGCACTAATAATATAATCATAATAATTATGATTACATAGGTACCTACATACTACATACAATACAACCCTTTTGCTAAATCTTATAGTATATTAATATTATATGTGTGTAGAAGGTGGGTATAAGAGACTCATGGTAATCATAATATATTATAATACATCTTAAATGAAAATACAGGAGAATCACGAAGTATCTCCGATTGCCAGACGAAGGATTTTTTTGAAGATGAATCTGGATTTGAAATCAACCGAAATTCACTCCCAGACACCCTTTCGGAAAGTTATATGCACGTGTCGTGAAGGTACAGTAGAAACTTTTACAACTCTCGTTGTAGATGCATTTATAAAAGTATCTTACTTTTCGATAAAGTATTCACAATAATTTTATTAATGGTCCATACATTAGAAGTGAACCTTTCTACAACAATCACCACAGTTTGTTAATATTTTTATAACGTTCATATAGGTACATACAAAATATCTTTTTTATTAATTGTGTCGGTGCACACGTAGTAGAATTCCATAATAATGCAATTTGAAACAAGTGTTCCTTTCTACTATTGTTTGTTAATTCGCAGAAAGACGTCTTTCGACTTATAAGGTCATTATCAATCAAAAGATTGAAAGATTGAAGATTGAAAGAAAAATCAAAAGATTGATAATGACCGAAGTCGAAAGACGTCTCTCTGCGAATTAACAAACAATAGTAGAAAGAAACACTTGTTTCAAATTGCATTAATATCATTTTTGTTGCATAATATTGAAGAATATTCGTTGTTTTGAATTGCAAAGCTATTTTTAGGGCTTTTCAAGTACAAACTATATCCTATTTTTCAGTATTCGTAGGAAAAATACCATTACCATCTTAATGTTATGGAGTGAAATATCATATTATTACTATCATATTTAATTTTAATATATATTATGTTCCCGATGCAAATGGACGTTATTTGCATCACGATTTTTATAACCAGCTTCAAACAGAATAAACATATTATAGGCAAAGTCCCCAACAGGAAAGGGTATTTAGATTTTCAATAGCCTGGCTATAAACATTGATATACTTTCAATAGCCTGGCTATAAACATTGATATATTTTCAATAGCCTGGCTATAAACATTGATATATTTTCAACAGCCTGGCTATAAATATTGATATATTTTCAATAGCCTGGCTATAAACATTGATATATTTGGCGTGACCTGTGCGGAGTTTGACAGGAAAATGGAAAATGTATTGTAGTTGTGTTGTTGCCTGGATATTGTTGGTTTTCTTCTGGAATCGCATTGGCTTTCAGCTGTAATGATCCTTGTTATCGTAATATTGTCAGTAATAATAATAATAATAAATTTAAATTAATTAAACAGGAATCAAAATTACCATACTATAATTATTTTCCAGTATCGGTACTTGAAAACAATGACACTAAACTCTACTGGGATCGATCAATTCAAACTGATCGAACTATTCTAGCTAATCGACCAGATATTGTTTTGGTTGATCGCAGATGCCGTAAAACACACATCATAGACATCATCATACCGCTAGATGAAAATTTGAATAAAGCTGGGCAAGATAAGATAACAAAATATCTTGATCTTGCTCACGAAATCAAAGATATGTGGAGAACACCTACCACAATCATCGTGCCTATATTGTTGTCTGTGAATGGTTTAATACCTAAGAGTCTGTCAAGCAATCTCAGAAAACTGGGAGTAGATGACAGGCTCAAATACAGCATGCAGAAGGCCGTACTTCTATCGTCCACCAGGATAGTAAGAAGGTTTTTGTTCCTGTAGCTCTGTAAGTGATCTCCCATGATTGTACTATTTCATAGAACATCATGGAAGAATCAACTCGAATAATGTTGGGGTTTTACATTTTGAATACAATTTTTTTTAAATATTTTATGGTTTTTGTTATTTAATGTTATATTTAAATTGTATTGTTAATCTTATATTGCGTTCAAAATATAGAATCTAATATTGTTATGTTAAATAAATGAGATATAGAATAATAAAAATTGTAACATAAAATTAGGCACAGCAAAATCTTACTGCTTTACCAGTCTAGCAAGTCAAGTCTATGGTATTAACCCTGAGTGTGTTAATCGGGGTAGGATTGTGCGCAAGATGTTGAATATATTGTGTTGACAGTACAAACCGCGATGTGTAATTAAATTCGCATAAATTTATTACAAGGCACATACAAATAACATGCTTCCATAGTTTCGAGTATAAATAGAAAATAACATACATAGGTACTATTCCTTCAATAAACTATTTGCGTGTTAGTAATAATATAAAGTACCAACTACTAAAACATACCTTAACCTTTAACGTTAAGGGGAAGTATATTTACTATACTATACCCTCACAATAGTATAGTAAATATACTTCCTAAAATGAAAAAATAAATGAAATAAAACAAGTCAACAGTGGAATAATTATATATCTTATTTTATTAATAAATTATTAAAATGAACATCCACCAGAACCGTCGGACGATTACTAAAATTTTTCTAAAAATGTACGTGACTTCGATGTATTTTAAGTTATGTTTTTAAAATTTTACAACAAATATATATAAAGTGTGCAGGAGTTAGCAGAGCTGTTTCGTCGTGTGGAGATTGAAAGTGAAAAGATGGGACTAAAGATCAACTGCAGTAAAACTAAGGCAATGATAGTTGATCGCTCAGGCAGGCTCGCAGACACGGAACATTATGTATATTCCAGGAATTGACTTTGTCAACGAATTTATATATCTAGGTTCTCTCATAAATAATAGAGGCACAAGCGACCAAGAAGTGAACCGCCGCACACAGATGGCAAAGAACGCAATGGGTCGTCTTGATAAAATTTGGAAAAGCCGTGAAATTATGAGAAACACAAAGAAAAGACTGGTCAAGACGTTGGTATTCAGCATATTTTTATATGGAGCTGAAACGTGGACGCTGCGAGCTAGCGAACACGCGAGGATCGATGCGTTTGAGATGTGGTGCTGGAGGAAATTGCTCCGAGTGCATTAGAAAACACAGGACAAATGAGTCCATCCTCAGGGAGCTAAACATTTCGGTGCAACTCTCAACGATTTGCAGTCAGCGCGCTTTGCGATATTTCGGGCACATTGCAAGAAGAGAGCATGACAACCTGGAAAGAGTAATAATGACTGGGGTTGTAGAAGGGAGGAGGGGAAGGGGCAGAGTGCCAATAAGATGGAGCGACAAAATTAAGGAGGCCACACAGAGCTCACTTCACGGGGCTCTACACATGGCGGAGGATCGCTCAACATGGAGACAGATGGTTTACAGAACGAGGCATGATGGTCACGATCCTCAGGATTGAGGGACCGACAGAGATGATGATGATGATGATAAATATAAAATTATTTAGAAAATAACTCGTGAAAACCTTGCGTTCTAAAAGGGTTAAATAACTGTACTAAGAAACTCTAGCCCTGAAGCATTTCTTCTAATGCCAGCATAGGAAAGGAAATATATATTATATTATTACAACAAATTACTATGCTTGTCAGCAAGACAAAGGCAAAATTGTTGTCAAATAATAGATAGATAATAATATTATTATAAAACTTACCTGTTCTCAAAAAGATGGTGATACATTGTGGTGTTATATTTAAATATGTGGTTGATCAATTGTTTGAAGACACTTACCTGAAAAAAAAAACAAAGAAAAATGTATAAACAATTCAGTCCATTCGCAATCATATATCGACTGTATATTTCCGTGACTATACCATACTATACCCTCACGCCGTGTCCCAAGTGGGGTAGGCAGAGAGAATTCCATAACTTAACAGGTCAAAAATTCTGAAAATTTTGTTTTTATTGACAATACGCACAATCAATGTCAGTATTTGAACTTTACAAATAAATAACAATAAAAAATACACGGCTACTTTAAATTGCCCTAGTATATATTTGAGTTCGTCGGCAGCCTGGAGGTAGAGTCTCGGCCTCGAGAACAAGGGGTCCGTGGTTCGATACCAGGTACCGGCAAACTCCCCTTTCACGACACAAGCTTTTAGTACCTTACTGTGAAAGGAGTATAAGGTTGTATTTGGGTTTATAACAAACAAAACCCAGATATATCTTCTTAACAAAAAAAAATATATAGTGAGTAACAAACAGTCCATTGGATTGGTCGGTACCGAGTTTGAATTTTCTTCTCCATTCTTCCATATTATCTGCTAATTTATTTAACTCTACGCATGTGCCACATCGAAAAAGAAATCGAAAACAGATTGAGATGGTACGGACACATTTTGAGACTACCACAGGATAATATGATCAAAAGGACACTGGACATAGAAGTCGGCAACAATCGGTCGGCGCTTCAGGCATGCCCAATGGCCCGCCCGTGAGGACAATTTTGGTTTGAATGTGCGGATAAATAGGAATCTATGACTCCTGAGATATCCGGGTGTGAGGTGGGTCTCTCTTCAATGGACATAGAAGTAGGATCCAGAAGACCAGGCAGACCAGTGAACACCTGGATGTCCACAATTGGCAGGGACCTGAAGGAGGCAGAATTGCGTTCGGAGGATGCAGGAGACCGAAGAACTTGGAAGACGAGGATTAGGAGAGCCGACCCCAAATAAATGGGATAAAGGTGAGGGCTAAGAAAAAGTTGTGCCACAGTTCATGTCCTTCTTCACTTGGTCCATATAGGTGTCTCTTGGTCGGCCTCTACCATGTCTGCCTTCAGTCTTGCCCTCCGCGATGATGATGAGCAGTCCTGGGTGCCTGATGCTACTTATTATTACAGATCTTAATCATATTGTGTTCGAGTGTGACTTGCTGAAGAATAGAAGTGAATTTATCCGAGAACTACTAAAGAGAAGGGTTACCTTCTCTACGGGCGGCCTGTCGAGTATTTTGTGTGATCCAGCTGCTGAGACGGTACGAATTTGGAATGGTTTTTTGGACATGAATGGGGTGCGTTTGTAGATTTTGTGATTTTATGATTTCTGAGTAGAGAAAAAATTTAAACTTTGGTGAAGGTCATACAAAAAAATACTTATTTAATAATACTACTTGTTAATACAATGGAATCAAAAATGTATATTGTACTCAAAAAACTGCACTCCATTATTTGTAATTTTTAAAATGAAACACCATATAGAGTTATTCTACTACTGACTTTATTTATTTTTGCGAGCCGGCTGTAGTAAAGTTTTTACTTTTGCCTGACGATGAGAGCGGAAGCTCTTGAAAGCCGGCTCGCAAAAATAAATAAAGTCAATAGTGGAATAACTCCATATCGTGTTTCATTTAAAAAAATATTAATATTAACTTCCACCAAGAACCGTCGGTCGATAAATTAAACTTCATTATTTGTAACTCTTTTTATACAACAAAGCAATTTGATAAGTATTATGTGCTATATAGCGAAATGTTTGAAAAAGTCAGAGTACCTACTAATAATTTACCTACGAGTACATATATAATATAGATACAATATCAAACAGAAGGTTTCATTAATCATCCAACTCTCAAACACCAGCCTCCACCCCCATTCCTAAATAAAATAATATACCATGATACTATCTACTGTTGGTATTTGCAATCAGTTTTATTAGGGAATGTAAGCCTGACACGGAAAACTAAAAAAAATGTTTTTTTTTTGTAAAGTTATATCTGGGTTTTCGTAATAAACCCAAATACAACCTTATACAACTTTCACAGTAAGCTTAAAGCTTGTGTTGTGAAAGGGGAGTATGCCGCTTTTATATCTGTTAATTTTAATTCGTTCATGCTGTTACGTCATTTCCCATAAGTGGGGTCCCCAGGGGACAAACTTCATATGATAAACACGCAAATCATTATTTCCGTGCAAATAAAAGTTGGGACATTTCGGGTGAGTGGCATATCTCGTCGCTTAACTGTAAATATTAAATGTTTAAGCGTAGTGGTTCATGAACATCTGCCTCTTAACGGACACTCGAAAATTAACATAAAAGTGTAGAAGACCTTCTTTTTGCTGAAGACTCCACGGGGCGATCGGGATAATTATTGTGAATTAGAGTTTTTAATAGTTTTTTAGTATCATAAATTAAATACAGCAAAAATCTTCTTCGAACTGTTAATTCGGTTTTTAAGTTCATTTCGATTTATTTACATAAGTTGAAATCGTACTGCATCAAAAATCACTCTTTTTATGTGGATTTCCAAAACGAATAAAAAAAGGAAAAAAGTTGAACGCAGTGTATATTCGAAGCTTCCTCTTAGTCGAAATACTTAAAAAGTATCTAAGCGTCAAATAAACGATAGAAAACTGATTTTTATTTAGAATTCGTAGCTTTTATTATTATTTATAAGATTACGGCAACCCGTCCCTTGTGGGACGATTTGTGCCAAGTACAATATTTTTAGAAGGTATCACGTAATACTAAGGCATGAATCTATAAGATAATAAAAAAAATTTGGCGAATTTTAAAATTTTGAGATATACAGAGAGGGTATCAACGTAGCTTTTAAGATTACGTTTAATAATTTTGAGGTTTTTTGTCATTTTTTAATTTGACTTTATTTGTTCGATGATAAATAAAATTATCTCAAAAATTTCTACCGAGATAGATTTGCAGGTAGGTACCTACGTATTATATTTAAATTAAATTTGTGATTGGATTTTCCACTTAAATTATTTTTTGCATTTTCTATTTCATATTAAATAACATAAAAATCGTTGAACCGAATTTATTTACCGAATATAATTTTAAAATCAGTTTTCGATTTCACAAAGCTTTGCATTCTCTTAAGCCTTGACACCGCACAACAAAGGGACGCACCACGAGGCACCAAAATCTGTTAGTCTGGTGGAAAGGGAGTGCGGCATCCAGCAGCAAACACAATTAATTCCAGATTTAACGGGTAATTAATTGACAGGGATGATGTCTTGCCAATATTGGCTGTGATATGTCCTTGATACAACCCTAAGCGGTTTGGGGCTAAACAGATGCGGACTCACATTTACAACACAATAACAAAATATTAATATTTTCAGAAATTGATTTAGATGCGTCCTTGAAGTACCTACCCGTCAAAAAATTGTTCTTCGACCATTTACGTCAGTTTTCGAGTAGACATTTTACACACAACGATGAGGTTTGCCATCCATCCTAAATGTCTTAATTTTTTGTTGGCGTGGACAGAACAGCTTGCATGTTTATACCAAACCTTAGTGTATTTAATAATAAAGTGTTTTATTTATAATTATTTAAGTGGGATGCAGTAAGATTCGAGAAACCATACAACGATTAAAAAAGGGGGCATGTGACTAACAATGGTTTTAAGATGGCTGGAATCTAACGATAATTTAAAAAAATCCAAGCGTTCAACTGCTACAATCAGCTGATTCAATCGTGAAAAAAGTTACGAAAAAATATGAATTGAATAAGTAAAACTAATGCGCGTAATTTAGAACACAAAATGAATCTTTTCGATCTGCAAATATATTTCATTTGATAAATTATGTTATTTAACATGTCAGTCCGTTCCCTGCCTTACGTAGGCAATCTATCACGTAGACAGAATATATTTTTCACTCAAATTGGTTACGATTTGCTTTGAAAGAAATTGAACTTTCAATTGGAATATTGAATATTTCCCGAATATATACGATTCAAGTAGGTATATGTATACATACACATACTCACATCTACCTACACACACACACAGAAACTCGTGTGATTTTGTATGCTACATACACTCAAAATTACATCCTATAGTACTAGTGACGAAAAGTGACATCCATAGAAATATATATGAAAAGTTATAAGCACATAATATTATAGAGGCAAATTAGTGATACCTCGAAAGTTTCCTGCAAAGAAAAGGCCACCGTATCTTTTTTTATTATTATTGGAGAACATTAAAATGTCATTTACGTGTCAAAGCACCTCAAGGACACTGCACAATTCATCAACTCTAGGACATAACATCCACGTAAGTAAGTTTTCAAAAGATATGTAGAAGGCAGGTGTTCCTAAAACGTCACTATAAGACATTGCCATCTTCGGGAGTAGTGGCCAAAAAGTGAAGTCGGTCACTGGCGTGAGGAATCAAACTTGGGATTTTTCGATTCGTCGTAAGTCATTCGTCAAAGACACTACTATTAGGCTTTTGGTCAACTCGTTACAATTTATAGATAAAATCGCTTTGGTTTAGGGAAGTATTTTTAAATGCCACAAACGCTTCACACTTTAATGCTTTCGTGGATGTGTGGGTCTCAAGATGGGATCTGCACCGTCAGCCGGGTCCCTCACCCACTGACGTGGTAGGGTTAGAGATGCCAACACTGCCATAGTGTACTAGACTAGAGATAGTTGAAATATAAATAAATTGTCACCTAAACGGATAAATAGGAGTCCTTAGACTCCTGAAATATCCGACAAATAAAGATGAATTGCTTTGATGATGGATGAAAGAGAGTAAATGATTCTGGGTATGACTGTCGACACTCCTCGACCCACCTGGTTTGGAGCTAGGTGATTTCAAATGCCACGAAAGTTATATTTAAGGTATTTGTGGATGTGTGGGTCTCAGGGTGGGATCTGCCACGTCAGCCGGATCCACCGCCCACTGACGTGGTAAGGTCGGAGATGCCAATACTGGCTAAGTGGTACTGATGGACTGGAGAGAGTTGAAAGTATAAATACCCAAAGTATGTTACCCAAACGGATAAATAGGAAAAAAGGTTATTTCAACACATTAAACACTTTGTTTCAGCTAATATTGATACTGAGCAACAATAATCACACACTTCTTCAGAAATCGTTTACCTGAAAACTGGTTGATTTTACGCATAGACTTTATCTCCATACCAACATCAATATAGTATGTAAATATATACATATATAACTCTATCCTTCTAACACACAACACACGATTATAACACTATTATATGTTTTGACATAATATGTATGTAAAGTCGTATATAATAATATGTATATTCTTATAAACCTTCAGCTTTAATACATTTTAATGTATGTATCACCTTCTATCCTTAACATTCTATGAAATACATAAGGGAGAAATTCCTAACCATGCTGGATGTATTTTTTTTTTGGATTCATCCCTTTAATAATAATAATTCACGTACAAGAATCATCATGGATCATCTTTTTAATAGTTTAAGTACATTGACACTACCACAAGCAACAAATATCACTCTAAAGTAGGCTGCAATTCTGAACACTTATAGAATAGTACGTATTTTTTTACAAATAGACGAAATTTAACGAACTGACACAGAAACGGATGAAATTTAACGAATTGACACAGAAACGGATGAAACTTAACGAACTGACACAGAAACGGATGAAACTTAACGAACTGACAAAGAAACGGATGAAACTTAACGAACTGACACAGAAACGGCTGAAACTTATCGAACTGACACAGAAACGGGTGAAATTTAACGAACTGACACAGAAATGAATGAAAATGACACAGGAATAGGTTATGCTTGGCACACGTGTCTGTGAGACTTATTGTTGAGAATACCGGAAGAAAATCCTGAGTAACTCTATGTGACATAACAAAAATAAAAAATAATAAATATTTATTGCACGAAAAAGTATAAACAAAACATAATTCTGGAACATATTATTTTGTACAATGGGCAAGTTTATCGTAGAAGCGCGATATCTTCCAACTAACCCCTTTACATCTATCTATGTACATATTCTATATTTTCTGCAACTAGTCTTTTTTAGATAGAAATCAAATCATTTTTTAAAACAAACATAATAAGTACTTCAGAATTTTTGTGTTCGTGTGTCACAATAAAAATATACACACGTGTGTCACAATAAAAATATACACACGCGTGTCACGAAGTGTTAAAGGTTTATACCCTTAACTCTGTAACCTTCAGCCTTTTATGATACCTACATTATAATATTATTATGTAGTACGCAGCACATCAAACATCCTTTCTACTACAAGCCATCCGTGACATTCATTAGATACTAGATACAAATAATAATACCTGTATAGCTATATGTACATAACTAGTTACAACACAGTATTGAAATTGTCAAGGAACAAATTTAACTTTCATTTCAGTATTACAGTTTATTTCATTTACGTATACCGCGCAATTAAATAATGAAATTAACCCTCTATGTACCACATTAAATTAAAGAGTCCTGTAATCATTCTTTATACATATATGGACAATTTGTAAAGCGCCGTATACACATAATATTACCTCAAGGGCGCGACCGTATAACGTGTCTATCTCCCAGCAAAAAGGTGCACCTTCAGTCCTCTTTTAAAGCTCTCTCCATTCACCTCCTCTCGCAGACACAGAGGCAGCTTGTTCCAGCATCTGGGACAGTTTTACGCGCGTTATAAGCTTTATGAAGTTTTTTTGAATATTATTTTATTTTCAAATATCATAACATTAATAAAAAAAAAATATAGAAAATATGGACGCATGAAATGATCAAAGGTCGTGAACGTGGAAATTGTGGCCAAATAGTAAAATAAATGTTTGGA
The DNA here is from genome assembly GCA_947579605.1 of Athripsodes cinereus. NCBI lineage: Eukaryota > Metazoa > Arthropoda > Insecta > Trichoptera > Leptoceridae > Athripsodes > Athripsodes cinereus. The sequence goes on from OX388306.1 coordinate 1,358,662, forward strand.
AATAAATAACACATCAAATAAGTGACTTCATCAGAATTTTTTTTCCAGTTTATAAAACCAAGCTTTCTTAATAATTTCCGCATACAATATAAATTCTTTCCTAACCAGGCGATTTTTTTTTAAATTAAATTCTTCATGTTCCTGTACTGCACACTGGTAACCAAAGGGTTAATTACGTTTTCATTTTAATTGTGTCATGTTATGACGCATTTTAGTATCATCCTGTCAAACTTCATCCTGTGAAATTGTTGTATGAGAAATTGGTTGAATGTGGAGGAAGCGAAAGAGGTACGTAAAAATAGATCAATTTGAATATCGTTCTTTGTGCCTACACCACCTGGGACGGGTCTTGAGAATATTTATGTAGACCGACAGACTTTTAATCCTTACTTAAGAATTATTCTCAAGTAAATTATTACTTTACGATGTACAAGCGTGGATTCTTTTAAAATTAATATAATAAACCACATTGGATCTGTTTGGGCCAATTCTAATTTATGGTTGATTTCGGGTTGTTCCTATGTGGAGGTGAAAGGGTTTGTGCGAAATGTTTCATTTATCAAAAAATTGTCACAATTCTTCCTATCCTTGCAGCAATCATATATTGTGGTCCCATCATTTTTTTCATTCCTTACCAGTATTCAATGTGAATCAATACCTATCGCATCGCCTGTAACTCGTTACCGCATCAATATATTTAACCGCTTATAATTAATATATAAAATAATTTACAAACCCGCATAAATTAATATTAAAAATTACCGCACATTAAATCAATTATTGATATATATATGGTACGGGTTCATGCCCAGTTAGGTAGATTTTTTGTGACTTATCTTTTAAAAACTGTTTTTGTAAATGAAATAAATAAATAAATATATAAAAGAAGTGAATTTGTGTGAGAGGCAAGGCGAATTCCAGGTTCCAGTCTCCTCATCCAGAAGGTAAGTGGAACATTCTTGCATTTCTTATCATCTTCATCTTTGAACAACGCATCCGCAACACCAGGATCGTTTGAAATATCCTGCACCGAAATGACAAAAAACATTGATGTTTTACGTAAATCCAATGCAAATAGAAAACTGTTCACCTTTGTAAGCTCTGTAAAATATCATATTTTGGCCATGTATAATGAGAGGTAACAAGTACACCATACTCCAGCTCGTCATGAAAGGGAAGATTGAGGGCCACAGAGGGATCGGCAGAAGAGAACTCTCCTGGCTTTGAAAGATTCGAGAATGGTTCGGGGTCAGAACCGTGGGGGAGCTGTTTCACGCCGTCCAGGACAGGGAAGCATTCTCCCAAATGGTTATTAACGTCGGGAGGACCAGCAGGACATGTGAAGAAGAGAATAATTCTCAGATGAATGTTATTTTTACGGAAAAAACAACGACCAAAGACATATGACTTTGTGGATGGAAAATATTCATCGCAACATCAAGTATAATAATTGGTTTATGTGGTTTGACAAATTAATATGTTAATTAAGTTTAAAATCTGTTGGAGTTATTTAATTCAAATTTCATTATAATAAAAGTATTTTAATTAATGCGTGGGAGTTCTCTAATAAGATAAAGCTCCCGAGGTATACATAAAATTAAAATAGTAATTATCCAGATTTAAATATAGTATGTTTGTTTGTCACAATAAGTTTGCCTGAATAAGTATATACTATAGGTGAACACATATGTACATAATACCACCATGGCATTTTCCACAAATGGGGTAGAAAGCGGACTAAATGCATCTAATAAGTATGCAGATCGTCCTTGCTGTGCCAACAAAAGTATAGATTCTTGTTATTTTGTTACATAAATTAACCTATCTCGAAGAAATGCTTCAAGAACTGAGTTCAAATATCATTATCAAGAATCAACGAATCGAAACATTTTTTCAAGGGAAAGATCAGAGTATCCTAAAAGAACTCCCCCTGACGAAAAACTTTCCAAAATTACAATCCCTAAATGCTCCTTGAAATGTGACTTTTGAACCACCAAAATAAATATTAATAAAACTGGAATAAATTTAAATAGTGACAGTGACATTGGCGGAATTAGTGTACGCTTTACGATTAGATTTTGCACAATGTTACATTTTGTAAATATTGTTCTCCAATCAAGATGTGTCATTAGTCTCACCAAAATAAGATTTTTTGTCAGATAGAGACCAAAGACAATAGAAAAGTAATTTAATTGTATGGAAGACCGGCAGACTGGTCTGCATCAAAGCTGGTGAGAGTAAGAAGTATTAAATGTATGTAATGAAAGCATGTAATGAAAGGAAGAAATCTGAAAAAAGATTATTCCATATATAATTTGAAGGCACGGTTTTATAACCCTTTGATCTTAGCTCTTAATGCTTAGTGTATATGCACATGGTTTTATTCTAAAACGCTATTTGCAAAAATTTGGTTTTCATTATGGATACATGTGGGTGAACCTGTGCTGGCTTATGATTGTATGGGTGAGTGTATGTGTGTTTATGAATGAAATCCAACATCACTTAATACAATAACAGGCTTTTACGTAATTCTCTTTAATTGTAATTCTTGTCATTGTTATTAAATGTACTGAGCAATAGCACGAAAAGGATTTTTACATAAAAAAATGATATAATTTTAAAGTATATATAGAATTCTTTAAGGATAATTAGACTCCTGAAGAATGCAGACGCTTTATAATGTAACCAGATTGATCATATGCTTTAGAGACAAATTTAGGATTGCACTTTTTAGACAGTTGAGTTATTGTTAGAACATGTAAGCACACCTTAATAATTGAGTGCCATAGAATCTTGTTTATGGTCATCTTTATCTATATAAACCATTGTTATACATACATCACACTCTCTGTCAATTCAACTTATTCGAATAAACGACGTTCTCTCCGATTCTACGTGTTTTTAATAAATCCCGATCACATTTCCCAGGATAGAAACTGGCCTAATTCCAACATGGTCCTTCGAGCCGGATTTATTAAAAACAGTTATGTTCAATGGCGCTAATAACTAACTAACTAACTTACTATAAACTATATATAATTTATATATAAAACTATGAAAGAAAAATTAAATAGAAAGTAATGCTGGTATAAGGAGTTATCTATTTATTTATTTTTAAGGAACTAACAGTCAATACAGTAAGTATAACAAAAATCAATATTACATACATTATAGATCAAAAAAGTTCTCCTTTATTACTATAATTTTCAAAGAAACTAACAGAAAACAAACATAAATGACACCAACTATAAAAAAGGAAACACGTTTTTCTTATAAATAGAAACAAACACAGTAGAAAGTGAATAGTTGAATCAAAAAATACATCAAATATATAAAATTCTCGTGTCACGGTGTTTGTCATCATACTCCTCCGAAAAGGCTAGACCGATTATGATGAAATTTTGTATTTATCGAGTAGGTCTGAGTAACGGCCATCATCTATTTTTCAAACATATTATATAATTGGTGGTGGTCCAGCTCGATTTTTTTTTAGTTTTTGGACAATTTTTTATGTTTTAATTTTTTTATGGTGAGGCATCAAAAAAAACATACATCCCAAAATTTTCACTCTTCTACCATTAACCCCTATTTCTTAATAGCGATATTTGTAATCTAGAAATAATGTTCATGGTAAAACAACGTTTGCCGGGTCAGCTAGTAAATTATAAAAATGCATAGATATCAGCCTAAATGTAGATGATTGAATGATAAAGATTAAAGTATAATACGTATATGGATAAGCTATAGAATAAATAACAAAATATCAGTAAAAATACAGCTATATTCGTTAAACCAATTGATTCATTACAATAAATATTTATGGTGAAAATTCAATAAAAGAAATTACTTCAAAACTTTAGTTCGTGGGGACGTCCTCCTTATTTCGCTTATATTATATCTCTCATTTTGCGAAGAACTCCGAAAATTTCACATTTTGGTTTATTTTGGAGATTTCCAGCACTTAATGACTCGCGACCATTTTGAGATTGTTTAATAAGAACATTAATAATTTTAAATATTATAGGCGAGTGGCGATGTTTGTATCGAGTCATTCACTATATTAAAACGCCCGATACCAACTACTACACCATTGAGAAAAACCCACGCTAGACGGCGACCGGCCGGTCTTACATTACGCTCTTTTAAGACAATGAAATTGAACAATCAGTCGACGAGGAAATACCGCGAGTCAACTTTGGTTAAAAGCGATTGACGGAGAATTACTTATAATTAATTGGACCGATCGACCAAAAAATACGTCAAGAATGGATTGTCCAATAGAAACAATTTATAATTTTTTTTTCATCTTCTTCTTCTCCTTTGGCAATTATTAGTCCCACGTGGGGGGTGGGGTCTGCCTTTCTTATCTTGTTTCGCTACTTGGTTCTGTCGAGCTCATCCTCGTGGGAAATATCGCAGTTCTCCATGTCTTGTCTCACTACTTCACGCGATCTGCGCTTTGGCCTTCCTCTTGACCTCTTGCCGGTAAGCTCCAGTCCATACCTCTACCTGAGTATGTAGGCACAGCTTTGTTGCCTAAATACTTAGTTGTATTTCTTATTTATTTATTTATTTTTTACTATACGTCGATTACAAGCAAATTTACACAAAATATATAGAAATAAAATACAATTATAAAATCAATATAAAGAGGGCGAGTTTATCGCAGAGGTGCGATTTCTTCCAACTCACCCAATTTCATGGAACGATCACACAAAACTTCAATGAAAGAAAAAGAGGAGTTACTTAGGAGAAGAATAGGTAGGAAAGGGGACTAGGAAACAGAAGCCAAATCTTGATTGATAAAGTGGTCCTTTAAAAATTATGTTACCAAGGGCAATTTTCATTTCAATTTAAACTCTACTCAACATTTTCCTGTTTCCTTTGTAGGATAGGCAAAATGGGGAGAAAAAATACACTTTTAATTTGATTATTATTCATAGTCTTCACGAAAGTTAAGCACTAGGTATTTTATTAGTGTTTTTCATCCCGAGGAATTCCCAGTTAAGAATAATCCTTCAACTTTTTACCTCGTAAGTTTTCGAGTGTAAAAAACAGGTACTCACAAAACATATGACATAAAATATTTTTTATTATGCGAGTTCGTCGGTAGCCTGGAGCCTGGAGGTAGAGTCTCGGCCTCGTGTACATGGGGTCCATAGTTCGATACCAGGTGCCGGCAAACTCCCCTTTCGCGACACAAGCTTTTAGTAGCTTACTGTGAAAGGTGTATAAGTATTTGGGTTTATAACAAAAACCCAGTTATATGTTTTTTTTTAAATAGGTATGCCTCCCATCCTGAATATCTAAACTTTTAATGGAACGGTAAGGACGACTTTCATATTTAATACAAGCAGTTGGGCCGCTGGCTACCCCACTTGTAGGAGATTCTTTGATGATATTAATTAATTGATAAGTATATTTTACAAATGTAAATCGAAATTCATTTGAGTAAATTTCGGCCTCGAGCTATTCTTACATGAAACGAATATTCCGCACCGCCTTTGTGTAGTTACATATGTTAATATTGCCATTATATTATATTGAAGATATACATAAACATATAGTGCCTAAAGTTAATGATTGTTTCATATGAATATATTCTCTTTGTGCAATACATTCTTCTTCTTCTTCTTTTCGTGCCGTATCAGGTTACCTCGACGTTGGCAATCACTCTGGCGAAGGCTTCTCTATCTTGCGCGACTCGGAACAGCTCCCCCACATGTCTCATCCCGGTCCAGTCTCTTTTGTCCAACCAAGACGTTTGCTTTCTACCAGGATCACGCTGACCCTCAATCTTTCCCATCAATATCAGCTGGAGCAAACTATACTTATCGCTCCGCAGAAAGTGACCCAGATATGAAATTTTACGGACCTTAACGTCCTTCAGTAGCTGTCTACTGCAATTGGCTCTTCTCAAAACCTCCGAGTTGCTCACCAAATCTGTCCATGGTATGCGAAGCATTCTCCTGTGCAACCACATCTCGAATGTCTCCAACCATAGTGTAGTAAGCACATGTAATACATACATGAGCTTATTAATACAGGGCTCGAAAAATTTCTAAGGTTTCTTATCTTTACCATTATTAACTACATAAAGACTTATTATGTACTAGCTGACCCAGCGAACTTCGTACCGCCAAACAATCAGTGAATGATTGATATTTTTAATCTCTTTACAAACTCTCGTAATTGTCCAAGTGTGTCATTGTATAGTGAAATAAAATAAAAATCATTTATGTTCAACAATTATACTTAACTCAGATTTGTTTATTATCTGCTGTACGTAAAATACCTATAGTTACCTTTTTTTACGTAGATACGTATTTATTTTAAATTTATAAAAATATTATCCATGATTTTTTCAAAATTCAAATTTCAAAACCACAGATGCTAAATTGTATGGATAACGATTCTAATTTGAAAATGTATACAAAAATTATTGTATATATAGGCCAATCTGTAAAAAAACATTATCGTTGATTTTGTATAATTCTCCATATTACATTTTTTATTTAAATTAAAAGTGTATGACGTAAATAATTTTCTTCGTAATTTTTCTCTCCGTGAATTTGTAAGATATTTTAATAGCCTATCGGCTATTCGGGGCGAAGAAGAATCCAACAAATCAGAGATCATTCAAATCGGTACAGACATTCTTGAGTTATAAATGGTGTAACTAACACCACTTTCTTTTATATATATATATAATATAGATTTACTACCAATACTTCTTCTAGTGTACCCTCACGTCGGGCATTTCAGAGCATATCCTATGGGAATGCCCAATGATGACAGATGCGAGAGATGAGATGATTGTCTGTCGGTGAAATGTACGTCGATGAATTATCCTGTCGGTGAATTATCCTCTCGGTAATTTGTCCTCTCGGTGAATTGTTGTCGGTGAATTGTCCGTCGGCAAATTGTTGTCGGTGAATTTTCCTAGACCCCTTCCAACTAACCCAATATCGTCGTCACATTATTTTGATTATTATTCAGAATCCCTCTGAGATGTGAGTAAGCATATATATGCATGACTATATATTTGGAAATCCCCAAAACACCTTTTCTGTGATGGGTCAAACCACATTAACACTTTGATACGCACACATGTTGTCATTAACATAATATACAGTGTAATTATTATTAATAGAGATGCAACGTATAGTATATTTGCCGAATACTGAATATTATGCAAGATCATGTGCCGAATAACCGAATATTCGGCAAAACAATGGTGAGAGCGTGCAGTACTCCCGACTACGCATCTTCGTATAGGTACATCATAGACATAATATGTACTAGAATGCAGCGCGGTACATTTAATTGTCTTCCAACATTAATAATAACAATAACAATATTATGTTGTTTCGCTCCACATGAAATTAAATTAATTAATTAGATAGTCGAGGATTAATAAAATTATGCATCTGCAGCTGACAATGAAATAGGAGATTTGCTGCCGAGCAGCTGACTCCAGTCCTAAATCTATTGAGCCTGCACCAAGACCTTCTGGGATGGCTGATTCACCCACCTGCCTATGCGGGGAAACCCAGAGCATGGACCACATCGTGGAGCAGTGCCCCCTATATTCCTTTGACGGGGGACTGAGAGAAATATATGACGCCTTGGAGGCAGCCGTACGATGGTTGAGTGAGCTGGAAGTACGGGTTTAAGGCCATAAGAAGAAGAAGAAGAAGAATGAAATAGCAACAATCTACAAGCTATTAGTTCCGTCCAGTTTTACATTATTAAACTATTCGGCAGAATACCGAATAATAGACTTAATATTCGGTATTCGTCCGAATAGCCAAAATGTTGCCGAATAGGCAGAATACCGAATAGTTGCATAATATTCTTTGCATCTCTAATTATTATTGATGTTAGATACGTAATAATATAACATTCAAAGTTACCAACCAACCCCTAATCCCTTCCGAGAAGGGACTAATCAAAATAGATTTTGTGAGATGATTTCCAAGAACTATTTCCCGCACAAACTTTGATTTTATAATGTCATTATTTATTAATTTTTTTTTTTTTTTTTTTTTTTCCATAAATATAACAATAAAACAACTAACTACTACAAAAAAATAATTTTCTACTAACTAAACATCATATCTTAAACACATTCTTTTGACAATAGAAAAATGGAATTTACTGCCTCACTAGACTTGAGTCTGTTCTGAGGCAGTATCTTTATATGTATACATGTTCTAAATTATTCTAGTCAGTTCTTGTAATCACCGTGTGTAAAATACGAATTTATTTACATATCCACGTCGTGAGTCTTTTATGTACATGTTTAAAAATAAACAAAAAAAATACAAAAATCAAATGTCTCATACACAACACAGCTGGAGCAAGACAAGTATTCTATTTGATAAATAAATTCTTCAAATGGGATGAAAAAACTCGAGAAATACCTACACCTATTTATAATAAAACAGAATATTGGAAAAGATTTAAATGAAATAAATATAATCTGTTATATTGATAAAGTGTATTGAAATAATATATGTAGCTATGTTCCAGATTTGTAAATAAAAATAAAATGTTGAAACAAAATTATTACAAAATGTAAAAATATGCTGCAATAAAAAGATGAATCTCTCGTCTGTCTCCAGACAACTTAAGTTAATGAAATTTCTTACAATATAATAAAAGTATTATCTAACTTAATTTATACAATAATACATGCAAAGAGAATCTAAACGGAACATGATAAAGAAGATAAAATGTGTTCACTGAATAACTGCATTTTAAATTAAATATAACTAGATCGCGTAGACCAGATTTTAAAAGAAAGTACTATAATATATCCTCACGTCGTGTCATAAGTGGGGAAGGCAGAGAGAACGGAACGCCAAATAGATCTACATTTACACACTTCCTTCGCTTCATACAATTTCTCATGCACGCACGTCGATTTATCTTATTCAATACACCTTGTGAATTTGGTCTACGTGATCAAGCCACGTGATTTTCGGACACTCGCGCTTCCTCACACCTTTTCTTTCAGACAAGTATATCCTCTTTGTCATTCTTACCTCGTTCATTCGTTCAACATGTCCAAATCACCGTAGCTTATTCACGCGCATTCTGTCCACAACACGTTTCTTGCATTCGCTTATTCTTCTAATATCTTCATTCTTCACTTTGACACGTAGCGTTTTACCAATCATTCTCCTTAAAGATAAGCATGTGATAATTAGAACATTGAAAAGGAGAGCATGTATGAGAAAATGTATGAATGTCACGTGAGTTAAGATTGTATGCAAGGACAAGAGTAGGTACGTGGTGCTCCATCCCTTTTTAATATCCCTATGGTAAGTTTCAGTGCTGTTTTCAGGACTTCTGGTTACTTCACAATAAACCTATCATAATATTTTTGACAAAGACGTCTCAGAATCCTTTTGCTCCCCATCATTTTTTGTGTGTTCCCTTTGAAAATATTGTATTAATTAAACTATCGCAATTGAGATCATTTCATATTGAAAATATTATTAATCAATCGTAAAAATTCATAACAATAAGAAATTAAATTAAAACAAAATATATAGTAATTCCACTCGTGAGTTTACCAATTTGCTAGCCGGCTTTTCAAAGCTTCAGCTCTCATCGTTGAGCACAGAAGCTTTCAAAAGCCAACTCATTAATTAATAAAGTCAACGATGGAATAACTATGTATAAATTTTGTTTCGTTTAAAATTCTTATTAATCAATAAATATAATATCCTTTACAGTTACTAAGAAATTAGTTTAGTCGGAAGAAATTGCGCCAATACAATAAATTCATCTTCTGTATGTTGATAAGATAAATAATGTGTATTTCAATTTTGAATTATTCTAGTTTCAATTTATTTTAAAGAATTTACAGTAAAGAAAAAAATAAGACACATTTTAGATTAAAATAAAGGAGAGAAATATGATATCCACAACCGCATGATGATTTATTGAGTTTTATATTTTAGTTTTTTTTGCGGTTGTTTTACACAAATTAGAGAAAAATTCAATTTATTACCCTAGGTTTTTTTATTATAGATTCAAAATATTTTCCTCGTCACTAAAGAATAAAAAAAAATTAACAAATTATTTATGACTAAGATTGCATTATTTATCAATGCCAAAAATTTCGTTAAGAAAAATTATAACCAGTTTATCTTATTTCATCAAAAACTTTTTCAACGATTTTTTTCTAACCAGACCGCATAATAATATGCAACGTTAAAAAGCTTAAATATGCATAATATGTGTTGAAAATATTAAAGATACATATAAGTGTGCAAGATAGAAAATATAGAATGAGATTAGAAAAAGAGAAATCGACGTTCGTTTATGAGAAATTGTATTGATTTTTTTCCGCATATCCCCTGGCAAAGAATTGATATTTTAGTCTATTTTGCAAGTTTTCGAGTTTGCCGTGAAATTCCGATGATTGTTAAACATTTTTTTTGTTGATGTAATGTATTGTTAGTATTTTATATAAGTAAATATGTTTTAGTCGTGGTTAGGTAGAAGAAATCACTTGATAGTGATAATCTCGCCACTGCATATCGTCCTAGTATTTTAAATTTTATATCGGTTTGATAACACTGTTATAAAATGATGATGTGCAAAAATAATAAATAATCTATCTTATCACGCCGTATCCCAAGTGGGGTAGGCATAGAGAACGCAACGCCATATAGATCTGTCCTTACATACTTCTTTCGCTTCTTCTACAGTCATACAATTTCTCAAGCACGCACGTCAATTTCTCTTACTCAAAACACGGCCGTCCTTGAGAATTTGATCTACATGATCAAGCCATGTAGTTCTCAGACGCCCGCGCTTCCTTACACCCCTCCTTTTAGACAACTATATCCTCTAAAATAAATAAATAAATAAATAAACATCGTGAATAATACATTTAACATTTTCAATCCAACAAAGAGGTTTGTTGACTATTCTGAATATCTTAACATCTATTGGTATAGAGAGGACGTTCTGTATGTTTGTTATAATATCTAATTAATCCACTGACCACCCCAATTGTAGATAGTGTCGTGATGGTAAAAAAAACATAGAAAAGTGGAAGAATACTGAAAGAAATTGGCTCCAGGCTATTAGCACGCTTATTTATGTTTGTTTTTTAACTACATCAATAAAGTGTTTTATTATCAATATTATTACAAAAATGTAACGAACCCAATTTCAGAAAAAAATTCAAAACCCAACTTATGCTAAAAATATACACCAATTTTGTATTGTATATAATGTTTTCAAATATGTAGATATATTAAAAAAGGATGAAAGTAGCTTAAATGCATTAGAAATGAGATCGTTGAGAAGGATGTGTGGTAAAAGTCTAAGAGATCGTGTGCGTAACAGTGATATACGAGAGAATTTTTTTTTATAAGTATCTAGGTACTTTTCAGATATTTGTAAAATAAATTTTGCATCAGTGGTGACGCTTACTGCTTGCTGAGCAAAGGAAAGATAATTTCATAGTATTCAAATATCTCCATAAATCCCGAATAACATAAATTATATCGCAGCGCAACTTATAATATTAAATGATCCATGAGAAAAATCCAGTCTTCAGAAATCCATACCCATATTGTGTCGCGATATTTTCCAAATCACCCTAAAACTCTAACGAAACCTTTTTACGAATATTTGGCCCCAGTCCAAATAAAACACTACACCAAAGGAAATAATTTATTATAACTAGCTTAAAATACCGTTATCTTAACAAAATATTTAAGTAATTAAAAGTAAAAAAAAAATGGGGTTTTTCACATAAAAAAAAATGTTTTTATTTATTTATTTAAATTTTTACACGTCACATACATTTATTTGACCCAAAATTATTATGAACTACAACATATTTAGCAAGAAACAAACGAGTGAAGACCCCTAGATTACCCAAACTTAAAGGTTTCCATATAAACCAACCAACAGTAATTTTAGGAATATCTATTACTCAACAGACACCTTATCCGCAAAACCAACAGAGTGTGGAAACTCCCTTACGCAGAAAACAGGAAAGGTGTTTTGACGCTTACGACTCGGCTTAGGTTGGTAAAAGTGCACTTTATTGTCACTCATTTATCTTTACTCATGCAGGTGTAGAAATCCAGTGAAATGTGAAAACTTCGTTTGACATTTATGCTTGGTTTTGCTCGGAGGACATTATTTTTTTATACCTGTGGTCCCGAAAGGAGCGTTGAAGAGCGGAATGATTTTTTTTATTTTTCCATTATTTCATTTACAGCTTTTGATAAGCTTTTTCATACATTAAACCATATACATCAAAATATTTTTAAATACAGATATTTAGTAAGATACAGATATTAAATTAACAATTTAAAACACACAGCAGGAAGACCTTTGTCATATAAACGAAAACGCAAGAACAGCAAGAAAAAAAAACTCCGTCAGTCTGTCGAAATGAAATTATTGCTCTTCTCCAACTTTTTTATACCTGGCCAAATCAACACTATGATAATGATAATGAAATGTGTTTTTATCGAATAAATACATACAAAATGAACAGATTAAAATATTTGCGTGGATTTTGTGTTTTATTCTAGTTTTGTCCGCTATGATTACGTTTTGAATAACAACAAAGAATTGGTATCTTTGCGATTTTTTTTGTTGTTGCATGTATGAAATACATATATACGAAAATTTAGTAACACGTGCAGTTTTATTTGAAAGCTGTGAAACATAAAATTGCTTTGTGGATGCTTTGCAAAATTTACAAATAACAAAATGAAACACGTTCTTCTATTATTCCAGAAATCCAGTTTAGATTCTAACATTCACCAAAAAAATCTATGTTTATTACGAACCAAATTCTCGAATTGACTAAAGACTTTATTTTACAGTATAGTACAGTTGTACTATGACAAGTTTATCAAAAGAAAGATAAATACTTTCAGAAGCAAAAAGGGTTAGTTGGAATAGATCGCACCTTTGCGATAAACTAGCCTCTATATACTGCGAATGTTTTTAAAAGAGCGTGCCATCTCGCTCATCAATGGTAATGGTTTGTTGAAATCGATTCCGACCTATATAATATACATCCAGCAGACTAGCTGCATTAATAAAAATGCAGGCCGTCTTCTCTGTGCCAACAAAAAATTAAAACAGTTAGGACGGATGGCAAACCTCATCGCTAAATTTAAGATGTAAAATTAAAATTAAATATATAAAAATAAAATAAAAATAAAAATATCTTTTTTTTAACACTTGTCTCATACAGGACTGTTTTAGTTTAAAATGTATGTCATATTAATTGTCGTTATTAACTGTGTTGTTGACTGTTTGTTTCTTAAGAATAAAATAAAGAAAAAAGAATACTGAGATAAAATTGTGTAATAGAAGGCAATTATTCTGACCGAGCTAGCTAACCCTATTATGAAGCTCCAAACAGCCAATGTGAAGCTTATAGCTCCACTAGGAAGCTCTCAATTCGTGCTTTATAACAAAAATACTTATCTGAGCTTCAGTGTAATGCAGCTTTAGCAGTGCAATGTTCGCATTAGTTAATTATGTATTCATGTTTTGTATGACCTCTCAGAAGATGCTGTTTTAGTTCGTAGATAGTTCGGATATCTGAATTTAAATTAGCTTCCATAAGTTTGAAGCAACTTTGTTTAATCAGTAACTGTCCTCTTTCATCTCTTCAAGTTATTCATTCAACAAAATATTCATAGATATTAATTTTGTTCAACTGTAAAATAGCACATCCTATTCAGGATGTCACTTTCTCATATCAATGCTTTTATAGTCACCCGCTCTGAAAGAATTGATATGGGAAAAAGCATGAAAGGATTCGGTGGAATTGGTTTACTTTGTTATGGAACAATAGCGGTTTAATCAACCTGAGCCGATTCGTAAGCATTGGGACACCTAATGATCTCATTCTCTCTATCCTGCAAGTAAAGCATATATCAGGTTAAATCACCCTATCGTGATACATTATCGTTTTATGTTAAAGAAAATATTTGTTTTTTTAATTTCATTAAAAGTGGTTAGATGGAAAAAATCATTTGATAGTGATATTCTCGCCACTGCATATCGTCCTAATTTTTTAAATTTTGTAATGTTTTATTAAGTATTTTAAATTTTGTACTGTTTTGTCAACACAGTTATATAATGATGATAATAATAACTAGACAACTTATTTATGATGCGCCGTTTTGTGGAAAAACCACCGCAAGGGCCCATTTAAGAATCATAACACCTCCCGAACAATAGGGTTTTTAACCTCGTCTTGAACACCTCCACACTCTCCAGAGTTCGCAAATATGATGATGTACAAAGAGAACAAATAAATAAAATGTCTTTATTTTTTCGAACACCCGTTTTTTACAGGACACTCTAAATTTAGATTGGGAGACCAATTTTTGCCGGGTGATACACGGCTTACGTACTTTAACTGTACAAATTATAACTATACATTTATAGGTATTAGTTTATCAACAAAAAATGCTACAGTATTGCGAATAAACATTCAAAGAGTTATTGGCAATCTCTTGATTATATCCATCGCTTGGCAGAGCTAAGTGAGCTCATAGTAGAAGTATACAGAAGGAAGTGCTTATATTTAATGTGATAATGTGAAAAATGAGTGTTCTAGCACTGCCAAGATTACAGTACACAGTTACCTAATAATAATAATAATATAGACATTGTATCTAGCATGTATTATATAATAATATTCTTTAGACAAAGATTTTATTCGAAAGCTTTAATCTGAAATGACCTAGTAAAATATTACATAGTTAACTCGCACATCCCGTAAGGACCATATTTAATGACACCACAATGTTAAAATACGGTGAAACAATGAAAGAAAAGAAACATTTTTTTACACAAAAGCGGTAAAAGCTTTTAAATATTTGATAAATAACTACACAATTTGTAATATTATTGATTAAGTTAAACAGGTAAAACGTAGGTCTAAATTAATGAGGTTTACACACAGAAAAATACTAACTTTCACAACAAATCATTGGTACGTACTATCATCAGATTAGGACCAGAGATAGTACAAACGATTCATTAGTACGAATCTATAATATTGACTTTTCGCAAAAAAATTGTTGGTAAATTTACCAACGACTTGTTTGCGATAAGTTAATATTATAGATTCGTACTAATGAATCGTTTGTACTATCTCTGGACCTAATCTGATAGTACGTACCAATGATTCTTTGTGAAATTTCGTTAGTATTTTTCTAAGTGCAAGGCATTATATTTGAAACTTATTCTGAAAAGCAATTAATCGTAAATAAGGCATCTCAATTTCATCATTATCTTGGGTTAGTAGGAAAAATCGTACTTAAGCGATAAACTCACCCGTTGTATAGTTATTTATTTTTTATTCAATTTACGCCAAACATTGCCATTTACAAGATATATACATATATAAACATACAAACATACATATTGATTTGTATACATTTAAAATGAATATATTTCTTTATAAAATTGATTTTAATCAATTTACAGTAAAGAATGAACAAATAAATCGATAATTCTTAATAAATCTTAGTGTGTATCGTCGCGTTAGTACCCATGATACAAGATTCATCTTAGTTTGGGACTAGCTCGATCTGTGTGTGAATTGTCTATGTATGTATGTATGTATGTATGTAATTAATTAATGTTTGTGCATACTTCTGAAAATGACGCATTTTTTTATCATGAACGATGTGTTGTGTTGTGTTGTGTTGTGTTGTGCCGCGTGAAAACATGGAATAAATTTCAATTTCTAGAAACAAAACCAACAAACCCAAAACAAATTTATACAAAGTACATAGCTATGTATGTGATTCGATTCATAGTGGGTACATATTATTATTATTAAAACATTATTGTGATGTAGATTGTAGGAGTTGTAGGTAAATATGGTAAACCGCGAAACTATAAACGGGAAATGGTTACTAGATACATGTACGACTACTACTACACATACAATTAAATACATCAACACAATCATAAATGTTTGTTTCATTTTATTGTTGTTGTTGTCTGTATGTGTACATAATAATACTATAGGTACTACGAAATACACTCACACAATCATATTGTGAACGTTTTAGTGATGTCAAAAACGTAATGAGAACGTAGCAATAATTATTAATGTGATTTTTACTGTTTGTCTTGTTATTTTTATAACGGATAGTTACCCCACTTGTATTGTGATGTTGTAGAGAGGTATAGATAGAAATATTTTTAGAATTAGTTAGATAAACTAGTTAGTAAAGGATCATGAAATGTTTGCCATTTAGGAACAGCAAATAAATACGATTTTTCGTCTTATTTCCACTTGTTCCACTTCCAATTACTTTTAATACCGCCGGACGTCGCTCTTTATTTATATAAGCATTGAATATTTAAACCATTGACTATTAATTCTTGTGAAATTGAAATCTAGACCATTCATTCTTAAAATTTGTATAAATTCATCTAAAATCACATTATATAATTGTAAAATTTTGTTAAATAATCATACAGCAATAACTTGTTACAAATAAATACATAACACTCTAAAATTAAAGTTCAACTAGAGGAAGCAACCTCTATAAAAATGCACATCTCTGATAAGGGCTTTCTGTGATTTCCCCGTTATCGTACAAAGGCAAATGCTGGAGATGTTTAATATAAAACCGTCCACAGCAGCTCAAAATAAGTTGACGGTACATGATAATAACTCATTTCTTTATATTTTTATTTTATAGTTTTCTATTTGTCACATACCTACTATGTGATGAAGCTTCACTTTACTTTTGCCTGACGATAAGAGCGGAAGCTCTTGAAAGTCAGCACGCAAAATTAATAAAGTCAACAGTGGAATAACTATATATCGTGTTTTGTTAAAAATTTGATATATGAATACGGTTGTTATTTCAAAATCAGGTTGACAATGTCTGAAAGACGTCTCTGTTTGCATAAATTCTGAACAGTGTCACATGTCCTTTCTAAATAATTGTTCGATATTTGATAGGTTCACTTTACACCGTGTGACATGTTAATACCGATTGTCATTTTATCAGTGACAATTAATTGAAACCATGTCTAAATTACAGTCATACTGCATTAGTATGTACTGTGTAATAACATACATATGCGAGAGTAACCAGCGATAGATAACAGCTAGTACGAACAATGATAACAATATATATAATGTAATAATATCGTATATGTGTCGCTATATTTGTAAGAACATTTATTATTGATGTAGATAAAACTGCATCGCACGTGTAGCACTTAACCCTCTCATTACCATATTGAATTTGAGAGTCATGAATTTTTTCTTTGTATTCTTCTTGAGCCGGAGCCAAGAGAGAGCTGTCGTCAATTGTCAAAGTGAGAAAGGTCTCATATTTGGGTCACGTGCTGCGTGGAGAAAAGTACCGTCTCCTCCGACTTATATTGGAGGGCATGATAGAGGAAAGACGGGGAGTTGGCAGAAAGAAGATGTCCTGGCTGCGCAACATTAGAGAGTGGACCGGAATGAGGACAGTGGATGACCTGTTCAGAACGGCACAGGACAGGGAGGTTTTCGCCGGAGTGATCGCCAAGGTCGGGGGACCTGACCCGGCACAAGAAGAAGAAGAAGATACTCCTTGAGTAGGTACTCCTTGTCATTACATAATATACAATCGTGTAAGATATTTATTTATTTACAGATATTTATGGCTTAAGCCTTTTACACGTTATTATTATCATTATTTGGATGATTTGTAAAGCCCCGTTTTGTGAAAAAAATCCACCTCAAGGGCGCTCTTTGCTAACTTAGGTTGTGTCTGGATTATTCCGTGAGATTTCTTGAATAGATAAGTTGGTTGGTTCTTGAAACGAGATATGTCCTGCGTTTCTCTGATCATTTGTGGAAGCCTGTTCCAGACTACAGGTGCAGATATTGCAAAAGCACGCTCCACGTACACTGGTTTCGATACAGTACTGGTCACCTCCAATTTAGTTGTAATATCTTGACAAGACCTCAGTGTTGTCTGTCTATGACTTAACGCCTGTCCACCGCAGAGTTCCATGATATATTCTGGGGCCATAGCATGAAGTGCCTTAAATACTGTCAAACACACTTTAAATTCGACTCTCTCCGGACATCTGAGCCAGTGAAGAGATTGAAGGGTGGCAGATATGTGTGAAGAGCTCTGTATACATACTAGTGATGTAACGAATGTCTGATTTTGGATATTCGCGAATGCGAATGCGAATGCGAATATTTCATGCCGACATTCGCGAATGCGAATGCGAATGCGAATATTGACTTGAAAATGGTATAGGAATTTGAAATATTCCAAAACTCCTCGGTTTTCTTAAAGAATATTTTCTTGCAGTACCTTTTTCCACAATGTACCGGGTAAGTATCCGGTACTTTCACCGAATTACTGATTTGTTTCTTCATTTACATGGTACACAACAGATGAAAGACATATAAATATAAACATGTAAGCGACAAAAACATTCCAATAGTCTTACATCGAAACAGTGCATACTTCAGCAATAACACACAAAACAATTATTATAGAAAATCTTACACATAATATAGGTATTAATTCACAATACATCCAATCACCCATTCCTATTACAAATCGCTGCTCACCCAATTTCGCACACATACCTAATACATTCATTCGCACAAACACATTCACACTTCACTAATGTATGCAATAACAATACAAAAAAACTCTTAAAAAAGAAAAATCAAAAATTTAAAAAACAGTCTAAAAATTAATACTATCCCAAACACTTCACATTTTATCAAATATATACATTTTTTTTTTATATTTATTTCATCTTATTCTACCCTCAACTCTCCTTTCTCACAAACCTGACGTAATTGGCACTTTAAAATTCTATAAACAGGGTTTCTTGAGTCTGCAATCGTTTTTGTTTTTTTTTTTAATGTAGAACGGAAAACAAATCTTGTTAAAGGAAGCATTCTAAAGTTAATCCTATCTAAAATATTAGGCACATCGTATTCGGACAAGCATATTTTTCTCAGGTTGCATGCATCCAGCAAAACTCTTCACAATTTCAATTTAGGCAAATCTTTAATAAATACAGAATAATGCAATCTCTTCCTAACCAAACGAATGAATTTAGACTGAGTTCTCTCAACTTGATCGACATATTTTTTAAAATGTGGATTCCATACAGAGGAACAGTCCTCCAGCTTGGAGCGAAACAACGATAAGTACAAGTACAAATACGATTCATATAACCTAAATGACTTTGTAGATCTCAGAATAAATCCCAGTATTTTATTGCTCTCTTCGATAATTTTGTTCACGTGATCATCAAAGTGAAGCTCAGAGTCAAACACCACACCTAAATCTCTAATCTTATTTACTTCTTTTAAATCATGATTATGGATATTGTAAATTTATCGAATTTTGTTTCTATTTTAGGTAAAAGAGATCAGATTACACTTCTCCAGATTCAAGTGCAAGTTATTTCTTTTACAGTACTCGTGTAGTCTTTCCAAGTCTTCGTTAAGCATTTCATAGTCAAACAATAATTGAATTTGACAGTATATTTTTAAATCGTCCGCAAATAATAGAAGCTCTGAGTGGTCAAAGCACTTTTTTATGTTGTTTATGAATATCGTGAAAAGTAAAGGACCCAAAGAAGACCCCTGAGGGACACCAGATGTAACACTGACACTGCCAGATGAGTAACCGTTAAGTTTAACTGTCATCAATCTATCAGAAATATATGAGTCAATCCACCTTAGTTGAAAAAAGTCGATGTTCTACTTTATCAAATGCCTTTTGAAAGCCGATATAAATGGCATCCAACTGTATACGATTGTCCATAGCTGAGAAAAAAAAATCAGATTTGTTACTGTCGATCTTCCACTCATGAATCCATGCTGCTCTACAAGAAGATACGGCTTCAGGAAAAAAGTAATTTGTTCACGAACCATACCCTCAAATATTTTTGAAATAGGTGATAGAATTAAAATTGGTCTGTAGTTACGAACGTCCGATTTGCTGCCAGATTTATGCAAAGGAATAATACTAGCCATCTTCCATTTGCATGGAAAGCATCCTTCTTGTAAACTCCTAATTTATTTATCGTGTCGAAACCCAGAGAAAAAACCCATCAAACTGATTTCCAGTACTGCGCAAAACGCGCAGCAGGTAGAGATGCGTCAAAAATATCCTCCATAGTGCAAGTGACAGGGCACAATGGACACTCCAACAAGTGTGGCATAGTCTGTGCTGCACCACAGTCACACGCTCCGGATTCGTCCTGTAGGAAGCCCAATCGTTCTCTATTGTCGCGGCAGTTTCCTACACCAGATCTCAGTCGATTTAGGGTTTTACATGTCCCATAGTCTAGATTGCCTCCTGCAGCAAGGTGTTCTAATAAATGTCAGATACAATGGTTTGGTTAAATGACTTACACATCTCTTTAATATATTGGTGCTAGACCATCAGGACCAACTCCTTTTGTCTCATCTATACCTTATAAACGTTTATGAATATCAGATTTCAAGATATTAACCATGGATAAACATGAGTTAGTTAAAATATTTTCCAATTCTTTAGTATTAGAATCATGCAAATTATTCAGTGAAAATACAGAACCAAAAAACGTCGAAAACAAGTTTGCAATCCCCTCTGGATCGCTCGAAGTCTGGTCACCGTCACCCATTACCCTTGGATAGCCTCTAGATTTTTTAAGGGAATTCACGAATGAAAAGAAAGACTTGACATTGCCCTTAAGTGACTTCTCAGTGTTATTAATAAAAGACCTATAATCGTGATTCTGCGACAACTTCAACTGAGCTCTTAGTTGAAAAAATAAATTGTAGTCAGAATCATTACGGTTCATCTTCAACTTACGCCAAGCCTTAGACTTCTCTTAAACAATAACAGAATTCTATTAGAGAACCATTTGGGAAAATTATTAGGTGACACCCTCTTCATATGTAGGTGTATGCTTCTCAATTATTGGCAAAACATAACCATAAAAAGATTCAATCATCTTATTCACCGGTCCGTTTCCCAAAACACTGACCCAATCAACACTTTGTAGTTCAAAATTTATTTCTGAAAAGTTTGACTTAAAGTATATTAATTTCTGGATCATATTTTGAGACAAATCCTCAGCAATTTCAAACTCATAATCTACATATCAACAGTGAAGGATAGTGTGAATCCTTACCAACCAGTGGAGAGTCACATCTGGTAACAGAACACGGAATAGTTGAAAGAACTAAATCCAAGATAACTTGATTGCTGTTATAAACTCCGTTAGACTGAAACATATTGAGAAAAGATATAGATTCTATCAAATACTGCGCAACAGGACACGAATAAGAATACGGAACAAAGATTGAATCAACATCGGGGTCTTTTTTCCATTGGATTGTTGGGATATTGGAATCTCCAATAAGACAAATATCCGTTTTGCCGTAATAGCTGATTAAACGTTCAGATATACTTTAAAAAAAAGATGTTTTAAGTATCTAAGGATGTGGAAGGCGGTATATATATATACTACACCCAGTAGCGGTGAGCATTTTTTCATACGTTACCGATGAAAAACGAATACTGGTAAAAAAAACTTTCACCAGTATCATCCCAAACAAGAGTGGATGAATATCCTAGTGTCCGATCCACAGCAATTAAGACCCCACCTCCATCCCTTTTACCACTCAACATGAAATCCCTATCCTTGCGGTAAACTGTATATTCGTTTTGAAAAAGTTCGCTGTCAAATATGCCACAATTTAGCCAAGCTTCCGTCAGAACAATTATATCATAACTATTTGCAAATAAGTTTGCTCTAAACTCCTCGATCTTAGTCTTCAGGCCCCGAAAATTCTGAGAGAATACTTTAGTGTGGTTCACCTTGTAGTATGATATAAATATTCCTTAAATAGAATATAAAATTATTGTAGGGCCCTATACTCATAGCAGTTGTAATACTTAAAACAAACATATAAATTAAATCTCCACAAATGCATATTTCTCCTAATAATAATAACATCATCAAGCAAACGAACACAGGAAACAATACAACAAATGTGGCCAACACGGAACAGACCAGATACTTTATTACTAAAATAATATTCGCAAAACATTCGCATATTTTTTTGCGAATGCGAATGCGAATGCGAATACTTTGAAATATGCGAATATTCGCGAATGCGAATGCGAATGCGAATATTCGTTACATCACTAATACATACCAACAATACGTGTTTACAGAGGAATGATTTAAAAAATTAGATTATTAATGAAAGACGAAAAACAATTAGATTATTTAAAAAATCGGGAGTAGGACAAATAGTGTAACATTAATTATATTCATGTATTGTTTGTAGTCCTCTGCTGATTGAATAAATTAAATTAAAAAATATATACAATGAATATTTACAACGAATACGTGTATTTTTTGTGTTTGCTGATTTTTTTAAGTTACAAACATACGTAATGATAGAGGCCGAGCAAGAGATACCGACATGGATCAAGTGATGAAGGGTACGAACTGTGGCTCATACGTAGAATTAAAAAGACTAGCAGAAAATAGAGAGGAATGGAGAAGAAAATGCAACCTCTTTGGAGAAATATTCATTGTCTTGTGCAATCGTACATATATACAATAAACAGCATTTAGTAACCAGCAGTTTAGCTGCAAGCAATAAACATGCTGATTGTCCTCCTTGTGCCAGCAAAAAAATAAGGCGTTCAGATGGGTGACAAATCTTATCACTGAAATTAAGAGAAAATTAACATCTGTTTTTACAGAACACTCGAAAATTTACGGAAGGGAGTGGGAGATCAGTTCTGTGCCGGGTTCTCCACACTCAATAAATTAATATTAAACCATAAATTACGAATGTCATCAACGTTTGTTTCACATTTGATATAAATTCGTTTTAATTATAAATTGATATTAAAATGATACTGGATTTATTCATCTGTTATAAAATTGTTCAATTGTACATTAAAATGTAGTAAGTACATGAAATTGTTGACTAGTTTGCAGTACTTGTTTCACCCACGCATTCTTTAAAATATGTTGATTAATAGACGAATGAATGATTAATTGCAAATAATGTTATCAATTCTCTCAAAGTGAACAAAGCATAATATGTACACATAACAACATAGGTAATCTAGATAACAAAAACATTTTGTCTTCCCCAAACAGCAATGAAATGCTGGTTTAAGTTTAATAACTAAATTTATGCAAATATTTTAAGAAATTTTAAATAATAATTTGTAATTATAATTGTAAGTTATAATAAAAAGACCACAGTCTAAATTTTCAGTATTGTAGTCTAAGTATTCTAATGTAATTTCTTCACTTTACATTAGCTTGATGATGAGAGTAGAAAAGCTCTTAAAAGCTGGCTCGCGTTCAATTAAGTCACGGTGGAAGTACTAACTATAATAATTACTGAATTTAACATAAACTTTCATAAGTACCATTGGTCGAGAACATAAACTTCATGATATCATTAATAAATCGATTGTGAACATTTTCAAGAATAGAGTTTGAAAATGTCCACAAGTGTGAACGAAAACGTTAGAGTTTAAAATATTACACTCGGAGGTCGGTGGTCGGTGGATGGCGCTCGTAGTAGCTGCCTGAAACTTCTGACGTCTCATTTTTCAAAATTAAATACATATTATTATCTTATAATTGTTCCAATAAACAAAATTTTAATACATTTTTTTAGTTTCAATAGTTCTATAAAATTAATTTTTTGGGTGTTATTATTTTTAAACTAGTTAAAAATTTCAAAATTAATAATGTGATTAGTGCAAAATCACTCAGAATTGGGTGGAATGCCTAAATAATAATAAAAAAAAAAATGTGATTAGTGAATAATATTTGTGACAATTAATAATACCTTCAATTGGAACTCACTTAAAATTCTCGAATTTTAATCAAATTTGTGACAATCACAAGTATTTTCAAAATTTCATAATAGGCGCCCTTGAGACGGTCTAGGGACTGTTAAACATAACATAACATAACATACATAGACAACTCACACAGATCGAGCTAGTCCCAAACTAAGATGAATCTTGTATTATGGGTACTAACGCGACGATACACACATATACAATGCACTACACACATATACATGTAACACCCAGACCCAGGACAATTTGAAAAAGGTCATTTTTTACTTTGCCCTGGCCGGGAATCGAACCCGGGACCTCGTGACTCAAAGGCAAGAGCGTTACCTCCACGCCATACCGGCAAACGGCGTCAAAACAAAATCATCCATAATCATCATCATCACCGGAGGGTAAGAGTCGTAAACTAAATGCTTTGGAAACAATGTATATTAATATTTGTACCTTTATCTAAAAAGGTAGACATTGCTAATGTCCAAATTCCTGTATCCTCACCATTATTAGATATAAGAACAAGCCATCTTAAAATTCCTTATGTTCCATCCAACCCTTAGACTATAATATAATAATGTAGATAAGAAACCAAGTGCTTTGAAAACAATGGAAATTAATAATTGTACCTATGTCTAATAAGGTAGACATTTCATGCATGCACTGCATTCTCACCACTATTAGATAGAAGAACAAGCCATCTTAAAATTCCTTATGTTCCATCCAACCCTTAGACTATAATATAATAATGTAGATAAGAAACCAAGTGCTTTGAAAACAATGGAAATTAATAATTGTACCTATGTCTAATAAGGTAGACATTTCATGCATGCACTGCATTCTCACCACTATTAGATAGAAGAACAAGCCATCTTAAAATTCCTTATGTTCCATCCAACCCTTAGACTATAATATAATAATGTAGATAAGAAACCAAGTGCTTTGAAAACAATGGAAATTAATAATTGTACCTATGTCTAATAAGGTAGACATTTCATGCATGCACTGCATTCTCACCACTATTAGATAGAAGAACAAGCCATCTCTAAATTCCTTATGTTCCATCCAATCCTTAGACTATAATATTATAATGTAGGTTAATTTGTTCTTTTCTTTAGTTTTAACCCTTTGGTTACCAGTGTGCCCGTACGGGAACATTAAGAATTTAATTTTTAAAAAATTGCCTGATTAGAAAAGAATATATATTGTATGTGGAATTTATTTAGAAAGCTTGGTTTTATAAAGTGGAATAAGAATTTTTCTGAAGACACTTATTTGATGTGTAATTTATTCCCAAACTTTTATTTTATTTTTTTGGCCACAATTTCCACATTGACGACCTTTGATTAGAAAATTGAAATAGGTGCTATCATTTCACGCGTCCATATTTTCCTAATTTTATTGTTGTAAAATTTGGTTATGATGTTTGTGAATAAAATAATATAAGTAACAACTTCATAGTTTGTAACGCGTCCTTAAACTGCCGATATTCTTGTACAAACAAATGCGCTTCCCTTAAAAACGGTAAGCGGTAATTAAAAAATTCTTTCACTAAAAATCATATTTTTTTTTTTTGCTTATTCATTGTACATATAAGGAATTATTCCAAGGTTCTTCAATTTAATTTGGTAGTAAGAGGGTTAAGAAACTCTTGCACTGAAGATGCCACAAGGCGAAAGCGCTCGGCAATTAGTAATCATTGTTAATTGACTGAATACAAAATCATTATAATGTGAAAATTAAATAGTGTTTTAATATTACATTTTTATTTATTTATTTATAGAAATATATACGGCAAGAAAAATTTTGAAACTTTATTTATTGAGTTGACGTGTTTATTTTGTAAAACAAACAAAAGTTTGACGTAAAAATTTATTTGATATTACATCATTAAATATTAACTAAAATCAAAACCAATTGTGTTTTCTTTCATATGTACACATGATGTTAGTTTACATAAAAATCATTTATATCCTCACAATTTAGTTGGAATCATGCTTTGATAGATACATACAAACGTATGTAAATTATTTTATCATATTTCAGTAACCTTTAACAATTATTTCATTCACCCAAAACATAACTGTCCATACGTTTGATTAATTTGACAAATTTGTTTTATAACAAACTACATTTTATTTATCATATAATAATATATAAGCTAGGAATGCCGTCACATCTTTCTCCAATGATTGTATATTTACATAAATGATATTTAAATGTCAAACGGCTACTATCAAAGCTTATGCTTTACAGTTTAAATCAAATAAATAACTAGGGATATATTATTAATGGAGGACTAGAAAGATATGATTTTTTTTTGATATCATATTATAAGTTGAAAATACTAAATTTATTTTAATGTAAACACAAACATGAAACTTTGTAGAATTTTACGACGTACTTTTATTTTGGTGACCTGGTTTCGACATGTTATGTCTTTTTCAAACTTACCTAATACAAAATAAATTATGAAATTCTACAAAGTAAATAGTAATAGAATACAATTAAATTTATTGTTGAAACTGTTTCAGGTAGGTACATAGATAACTACGTAAAAATAATTTATTTTGCTTTAACTTTGTTGTCTTCATTTTTGTTGGCACAGAGAAGACCACTCGCATGTTTATTAAGTGCTGCTGGTCCACTGGCTACCCCACTTAGACTTACAAAGTCATTGTCAAACATTGCCAAGACTTTTTACAGACAGACATTGACAAGAAGTTTAGTCCACTTTTGAATCGAAGAATCACAAGTTTTACATAAATTTTCATTATATACTCAATATTTGTCATCATGTGACTTTTGCTTTAAATGCCTCATATTACCATCTTTGAGACGGGAGCCGGATAATTTTCCGACAACAATTTGCCGACGGACAATTCACCGACAACAATTCACCGAGAGGACAAATTACCGAGAGGATAATTCACCGACGTACATTTCACCGACAGACAATTTGCCGACAAATACAAAACAATATAATCACGTTTTGTAATGTTATATTTTATTGTTTATGTAGGTATTTGTGTAACAAAATATTTAAACACCCACTACAAGAAACAATCTGTCTTTTTTAAAAAAAAGAACTTCCGACCACGCCAGAATTATATTATTCGAATTTGTCGGCAAATTGTCTGTCGGTGAGATGTACGTCGATGAACTATCCTGTCGGTGAATTATCCTCTCGGTAATTTGTCCTCTCGGTGAATTGTTGTCGGTGAATTTTCCGTCGGCAAATTGTTGTCGGTGAATTTTCCTAGACCCCTTTGAGACTTGCTTGATCTGTGTGAATTGTCTACAAATGCTATGTTATATAACAAAAATATAACAATGTACATCAAACAATTTAGTTCCAAATAATTATTCTGAGTTAAATACATAAGCCGTAGTAATAATTTCACATGTAACGGATATCAGGCCGGATAATTGATATTAATTCGGCAGAAATGTGGCTTGATCACGTGAACCCAATTCTCAAGGATGACCGTGTTTAGAATAGGAGAAATCAGTGTGCAAGTATAAAATAATGTATAAAAGTAGTTATTTCAGTCCCTTGGTGGAGAGTCTTAGGTCTGGGAGGGATGTTCCTTGGGGAGGGAAGCGTGTCTGCGAAGACTCCAGTATCGGCGACCCTCGGGTTCACCGGCATGAATACCTAAAGAAGTTTCCGGACACCTCAACTCGGCTCTCTGCTCATTTTTTATTTCTTTATTTACTTAATTTTTATTTCTATTATTTTGTTTTAAATATTGATTTGTTATCTAGGTTAAGGAAATGCCTTTGTAAATATATTGTTAGTTTTATATTATGAATGGATTCGCTTCTCTCGGCTAGAGGGACATCGAAGGAGTGTAGTCAAAAGATTCCACACACGGGGTTGTTTTTGGCCGGCCAGCCCCTCAGGCTGCCCACTATGGCGCCTCCGGTGTGGACAAACTTTGTGCAGTGTAGATTTCGGATAAATGGAAGTCCCCAGACTTCTGCGCTATCCGGGTGGTCGGTGGGTCTTCTTCGATGTAGTTATTTCAGTATATAAGGATAGATATTAGTGTTTCATCCTCTCTGCCTTCCCCGCTTGGAACACGGCGTGAAGGCAAAGATAGAGATATATATCAGAGAGTTGGTTTATTAAGAACCTATAATAATTTTTGTACGTTTTTGGAGTTAAGCCAAAAAAGCTTCGAGAGTGTAAAAAGTCAAATAGGTATTAGGTATTTCACATTCTTATACCACTTTTATCAAAAATTTCACAAGTGGTTATAACAATTCGAGAAAACCGGGATCTAGAAAAAATAACGTAGATTTTAATATTTGTATATTTTCGCAAATTCCTATACCAATTCATCATATCTGCAATACAGCAATTTCACAGGCGAGCCAAATAAAGGGTAATAAATGTATATTATAATTTTGATGAAATTCATTTTTACTTATATTAAAATGATTTTATTAAAAACACTCTAACAATCACTCTATAAATTTTATTTTCGGCAGAGCCATAAACTTAAGATACTTAGTAACTCAGGAAGCTCAGCAAAACTTTATTTTTCACAATTCGTTTAAAAGAAAATCCCCAGACTTCGGCACTAACCGGGTGGTTGGTAGGTCCTTCAATATTCGTAAAAAAAGGATTAAAAGAGTTTTCAATTCTTGAGGTTATAAAGTGTGTAGATTAAAACATATGACGTTATTTTGAAACAAATGACGTATTACAAAACGTTATGTCTGTATTTTGGATGATTTATTCGGCACCATTTAATGGAGCATCCATCTCAAGGGCGCGGGAAACTATGTTTGAAGAGATGTCTTCAACTTGCTCCTGAACGTTGTTATCGGCTGGTTTTTACGGAGGTCCTCGGGAAGTCGGCTCCAGATGACGGGTCCTGCGACGCCAAAAACCCTATCATAGAAGCAGGACTTGTTCGCTCTGTTGTTTTCGTTCAGCATGTTGGTGGATGTCTTAGCTGAGCGTAGAGGTCTACTTGCAGGTGTTTTGAGAACACAGAGCTCAGAAAGTGACTGAGGTGCTATATTGTTCAAAGTTTTGTAGACCATAAGGCACAGTTTGTATTGGACCCTTTCACCTACTCTTAATCAGTGCAAGGATTATGACTAAATTTATTTATTTATTCATCATCATTATTACAAAACATTTGAAAATACATATGAACAGAAATAATACACACAATCACAAAGCAAAGACAATGCATCATCCTACTCAACCCGCACTCATGATTTAACCCTTTGCTACACAATACCAATATGTAAAAAAGTTATTTTTGTAAAATCTTGTAGATCCGACATTACATTTGGGCGTGAGGCTGATCAGTTGAAGATTTTCCGGATATTCGGTACCCGGTATTCTACAAAATTGCTTTTCTTTACATCTTTAGAAATGATAAAATATTAATCTTCAAAGCTCAAAATGAAATGTAGAGAAAGCTCAGCTATTATGTGCTATGTGCGTACTTAAGTAAATATTGACAGATTCCAACTTGTATTTTAATAATAAAGCTCTACTAGATATACCATGTAATAGCTATATTCAAGCCTAAAATCACAATATAACGTAGTTAAGTAGTGTGCAAGCTTTTATTTGACCTTATTCAAGGGTAATGATTATATATTACACTGTAAGTCGTTGTATACCAAAACGAACGTAGTCCAAAACACAATAAACGGAGAAAAAATGGACGAATTGATTCAGCACTCGTCCTCGATGGTTTTCGGGATCTCTGTATAGTAGCTTTTAACTCTAGCTTTCGGCGAACGAACTGTCACCATCTGCACACTTCTGAAGATGGCGACCACGCTAACACGCTAACAACGCTAAAAACTACCACACGAAG
This sequence comes from Athripsodes cinereus, assembly GCA_947579605.1. Lineage (NCBI taxonomy): Eukaryota > Metazoa > Arthropoda > Insecta > Trichoptera > Leptoceridae > Athripsodes > Athripsodes cinereus. Next base: position 1,388,420 of record OX388306.1, read on the forward strand.
ATCCCAAAAACCACCAAAGACGATGTTTAAGACCCTGAAAATCCAAAGAGTTGTTTATTTAGCACTTTCTACTCTTGCTTGCAGAACGCAGACCTTTTTGTTTTGAACAGACGTTTAGAAAAGGCAGGTGATTGAAAAATAAAGATATTTTACGTCTTAATTCAGTGATGTGGTTGGCCACCCATCCTGAATGTCTTCATATTTTGTTGGTAAGAAAAGACTATTACATGCATGTTTATTACATGCAGGTGGTCTGCTGGCTACTCCACTTATGGAAAATGCCGTGATGGTTTAGTTGTAGAAGCAGATATTTAAATTATTTTCGTTTAAAGTTTCCAATTGAATTTTAAAAAATAAGTATAACAAGTTTGTGTTTATTTCCATGAATTAATATTGAGTTTTACAAAATAAATGCCAACTCAATCAATAGATTAATTAAAATTATCATTGCCTTATGAAAGAACGGATAAATATGATTTTTTCGACTCCTGAACTATCCCGGAAAGAGGTTTTAATATTTCAGCATTTCAAAAATGGACTTGGAATATTTTAACCCAACGACTCACAGTATTAAATTGGTCCTTGGTTAATTACTCGGCGTTCTAAGGAGAGTTAGTAGCAGTTCTATAATAAGAAGCGTAGTACTTGAGGACTCTTTATTGAGATGAAGAAATAAAAAGATATTTTTTATTTGCCTTAAGGAGGATTACGATTCTCGTCCAGATGGTCAATAAACTTTTTTTATATTTTATTCGTGTTCTAATCCCACCTTTTTTTAAGTACGGAATAATTGAGACGATTCCAGCCAACACAGTCTAATCGATAGAAAAGATGAATGACAAATTCAAATTGACTGAGTTAAATAAATATGCGATAATTAGTATCTTAGATAATTAATAGCCTGAATACCTGGAAAGAGTAATTCTAACTGGGACTGTAGAAGGGAGGCGCGGGAGGGGCCGTATCTCAGCAAGATGGAGTGAGCAAATTAAGGAGGCCTCACAGAGTTCACTACACGGGACCTTGCACATCGCGGAGGATCGCTCAAGGTGGAGACAGATGGTCTACAGAACGAGGCACGATGGTCACGATCTTCAGGATTGAGAGACCGACGGAGATGATGAGTATATAGCTAGCTACCAACAAACTACATTTAATTTGATGTAGAAAATAACTACTACTAATAGTAGCCAGGACATTAACTGCAAGAAATAAACACGCAGATTTTCCTCTCCGAGGAGTCGGTCGGTAGCGCTGGTAGTAACTGCCTGAAACCTCTGACATCTCATTTTTTTCAAAATTAAACATTATTATCTTATAATTGTTCAAATTAACAAAATTTTAAAACATTTTTTTTAGTTTCAATAGTTTTATAAAGTTAATTTTTTGGGTGTTATTTTTTTTTAACTGGTTGAAAATTTTTAAAAATTAATAATGTGAATTAGTGAATATTTGTGACAATTAATAATACCTTCAATTGCAACTCACATAAAATTCTCGCATTTTAGTCAAATTTGTAATAATCACAAGTGTTTTCAAAATTTTATAATAGTTAAATAAAAATAATAGGCGCCCTTGAGACGGTCTAGGGACTGTTAAACGGCGTCAAAATAAAATCATCCATAATCATCATCATCATCATCATCATCCGAGCCGATATAAAAATGAAACATTCAGCATGGGTGACATGCCTTTTCGCTGAATTTAAGATGTAAAATGTCCTTATATTTACAGTCAACTCTTTTTTACAGGCCACTCGAAATTTGTACGGAAAATGAGAAATTTTCTCTAGTCAATAAGAACGATAAAAAAATGTCTAATTTTTGCTTTGTGGAAAAACCACTGCAAGGGCCTACTCAAGAATCATAACATCTCCTGAACAATAGGGTCTTTGCAAATCATTACAATAATAATGCTTTTTTATATACAACTTTATAAGAGCTTTATTACAACAATAAAGAGTCCCTAATTATTATAACACGCAGCAGATTGTACTGGATGTATTTGGGTTAATCAGAAAAATAAGTTTCGTCCTTGCCAATATTCGTTATTTATGACATATTCGAAATAGTAGCAATTCTGAATCTTGATAAACTAACTAATAATAGTTGACTAATATCAGTCATTATAGTACAAATTCGTATTCAATATTAGTTACGAACTATAAACAACTATAAACTCGATAACCACCAAGGGCAAACGGTAAAATCTATGGGACAAACAAATATTAGTCGGTGATGCCGCAATAAAAAATGTTTTTCACGTTCCGAAAATTGTGAAATGTCAAATTTGCCGGTATATTTTGACGTTCGCATTTGCGTCGATGGTGGTATAATTTTACAATTTATAGATGCCAAGAGTTGCGAGGACCCTAAAAATATCCATTTTTTACTTTTAATTGAAAAAACAACTTAAAACTTCCAAAATATAGCAATATTCTGCGGCAAAATGACAGCAACTAATAATATTCGCACATTAAAAGTCGCGAATAAAATTCTGCCAAATACAACTAATTGTAGTTGTCAGATGTCAACTAAAATTTCGTTCTGAATACGAAATCCATAGATTCTCGAAATTTATAGTTGTACTAAGGTGTCAAAATGAACTAGCTAACTAAATTAGTTTTAGTACTCTTAGTTAGTGCAACTAAACTATTTTATGATTCAGAATTGGCCATAGTTTATTTTTTATTATTGTTAGGACAAATGGGGTAAATAATAATATGTCATGCGTCAACTTACCCGGTTTCCTGCGCACTCGCCACAGGACGGGTGGGGCAAGGTTACCCGCTGAAGAGGCCAGCTTGCCGGCTGTTACTCCTAAAACAAACAAAAAAAACATCAATCAAAATTACACTATAAAAAATTGCATCCAATACCGGCCATCTACACGCAATAAATTTGGAAGCTATCTTCTCCATACCAACAATAAATTAATTTGATATGATACGGTGTGTTTTGTTTTTTATTTTGTAATTTTATGTGGTGTGCGGTGTGCTGTAATTTTGTTTTATGGTTTGATATGATTCAATATGTTGTATTTTTATTTTATGATTTGACATGATGAATGTGCTGTAATTTTATTCTATAATTTGACATGACAGTGTGTTTTATTTTTATTTTATAATTCGATGTGATGCAGTGTATTGTAACTTTATTTTATGGTTGGATATGATACAGTTTTTTTATATGATTTGACATGATGCTGTTAATATGTTGTAATTTTATTCTATGGTTTATGTGACACAATGTGTTTAATTTTTGTTTTTATAATTTGAAGTGATGCAGTATATTTTATTTTTGTTTTGAGTTTTAATTTGATACGATGGTGGTGTTGTGCAATTATTGTTTGTAACTATGTATTAAAGGCGTAAGCCGTATGTATTATTATTAATAAATAAATAAGACATTCAGGACGGGTGGCAAACCACATCGCTGAATTTAAGATGTAAAATATCTTTATTTTTCCGAACATCTGCCTTTTATATGACACTCGAAAACTTATGGGAGAGAATAGAAAACCAATTCTTGACGGGTGCGCAATGGAACAAACAAAAATAAGACAATTAACACCTATAACTCAGCGATGTGGCATGCTACCGTTTCTGAATATATTTGTTATTGGTATAGAGAGGTCAATATGCAAGTTTTTTCGCTGTTTATCCCACTCATGAGATATGTCGTCGTGGTATAGTAGTAGTAGTAGTAGTAATCGGGTAACCAGTAGACAATATACCCATTCCAAACGCTATGATATCTCTGTTACACGAGTAGGAAATGTTTTGGTTAATTAATTAAGAAAATAATATTTGTATAATGTAGGTTCATACTATATTAATTAATTGTTGTTATTGTCTAGTTGAAATAATATAAATAAATAAACGAATTCCTTCCACCTCCCTTTGTTACTATCCAACCCCCAACTAGTATTGTGCCTACCACCATTCCACTTTCATCTTCCTACCCCCCCCCTCCTCCCTCCCCCCACTTTAACCTCATTCTATAAACATGTTTTTTTTTTATTATAATTGTTTTAGTACTCAAGTGTGGACGAACACGTTACGAGTTTTAAAATAGCCATATTGTGAAATTTTAACAGTATAATAATAATAATAAATACTTTATTCAATCAATCAATAACAATGTACAAATGTTCAGACAATTTATCACTAATATAGCTACAATTAATTATGGAAACAAAAAAATGTAGGTACCTACATAGAAAAAAGTGCTAACAAGATGAAAAATCTTGACACCCCACATGCCCATATTTAAGTTAAAAAAAAATTGCAGGTACGTACATGGAAAAAGGTGTTAATACTCTCTGATTTGGCCCTTAATCAGCCCCACAAATTTTTGGATCAATCAGGTTGGCTGCGAAGCGTACTGGGCGAAAGGTCATAACACCACTAAGAAAAATTATGGAGAGAAATTTCTCGTTCTCGAGAAATTTCTTTGGAGAATTTTCTCTTCTCACATCACTAACTATAAATAAGTGTTTTATTTATAATTAATTCAACATAAATTTCCACCAAGTACCTACCGTTGGTTAAAAAATATCAACTATAAAAATAGGAATGACGTTTAGTTATTCTTGTAAAAAAAAGCTTCACAATTCTTCCAGCACGTGCCACGAAAGCGGTGGGTTGGAGCTTTGTTCAACCTACAACAATTTAATGATGAAAAAAATGACGCAAATACACAAATGAGATACTTCCATGGAACTTTCAACGCTAAATTTATTTTTCGTATGAAACCTTTACACAAGCTCAATATATACCACTTTACAAAGCTAAACTTCTTGTCATCTTGTAATAGACAAAAAATTTCAGCATTGAGTTTTATTACAATACTACACGTGTGTCGATTGGGGATGTATAAGTTCCATTTGTCAATCATTAGTTTTTAAGTTATAGTATACTTTACCCTCACGCCGTGTTCCTAGTGGGGTAGGCAGAGAGAATGGAACGCCATAGAGATATATTTATTTATTCTTAACTGTACATCGATTGCAAGCAAATTTACACAAAAACTCATTTAAATCAATATACAATCAATTAGAGGGCGAGTTTATCGAAGATGGGCAATTCCTTTCAACAAACCCAATTTCATTTCAACTTTCACAAAAAAAAAATCATAAAGGAAGGAAAAGAGGGGGTACAAAGGAGAAGAAAAAGAATAAGAAAATGTAGGAAAAGACACTAGGAAACAGATGTCTAATTTTGAGTGACAAAAGATCTATCCTTACAGACTTCTTTTGCTTCTGCTACATTCATACACTTTTTCACATACGAACGTCGATTTCTCTTGTTTTACGCACGGCCGTACTTGAGAATTTGATCCACGTGATCAAGCCACATGGTTCTCGGACGCTCGTGCTTCCTCACACCCTCTCTTTGTCATCATTTACTGATCCATTTGTTTCACATGTCGAAGCCATCGTCACACATCGTATTTATACGCATTCTGTCCACAACACTACCTTGTATCCGCTCATTCATCTAATATTATTATTTTTAATATAGGTATAATTTTATTAGAATAATCATTGATTTTCATATTTTTTTAATCTATTGTGATTATTTTGAATGACCTACTTATTGTTTATAATAAATTACGTTTTTTTTACAATAGTTATATTTTAATATGGCATTATTACAGAATTTTTATGATATACCGTAAAGGGATGGATGGATGGTATAATTGCAAATCAAAAGTCTCATATTCATAAAGATAAAAGACATAAAAATAAACAATACTGCGTCTGAGCAATCGATGGTTCTATGTTAGAGTTGTCATCTCTACAGAGTTTTTGTCAAGAATGAAAAGCTACAATAGAAAAAGTATGTTAAACTCAGTCAAGTCATCGTCGAACTTCGTCATTTGATGGAGGTATGATTTAAAACACCCCAGTATATTGTACAAAACTTTTGTAATTATTGTGTCACATGACAACCCCATTATAAAAAATATAACGTCAAAAATTTTACCCATACATTTATGCCTACTGGTACCCATACTACATATCCCAGAAAAATACCTACACATGAAGCTGTCATTGGGGTTTGAGAAAATATCGAAACCTTCGGCATGTCGTCCAGTAGCTTAATAATTGGACAAAGCACACCTCGCGAAAAATGTGGGTTGCGGGTTCAAGTCCCGTCCGGGGCACTACCGAATAAGGCGACGTTGTCTTATCTTAGCCTTGAGGCGGTGCAGTGGCTCTCTGGACGAGAACCAAGGATTTGATTTGGAATGATTATTAATAGGTACAAGCCGAAGCATATAAAACAGTGGTTCTTAACCTTTTTGGAGGTACCGAACCACACCAGTTACATATGCATTCACTGAACCCCTCCTAATTTGAAAAATAAAATAAGATTTTTACAAATTCAAAACATGGTATATATTTATATATAGGTGTACAAAATTAAAAAAATAAATAAAAAAACAGAGATCAAAACATTAAATTTTAATGGTAAAATCAAAACATGAAACATATTAATTAATATTTACTTCAAATCAGTGTGACTTCTGCTGTTGCCTTTCAGAAAACTATCTTGCCTTTAAAATGATTTTCACCGAACTATCTTGCCTTTAAAATGATTTTCACCGAACCCCCAAGTCTGACTCACCGAACCCCTGGGGTTTGATCGAACTCAGGTTAAGAACCACTGATATAAAAAGTAAAGTACCTAAGTAGCCTTATATGGTAGTTTAGGTGTCAAATTTACGCACGCCGATTTATCTTACTTAACACTCGGTCTCCCTTAAGAATATGATCCACGTGGTTTTAGGACGTCCGCGCTAAATCACACCCCCTCTTTCAGAAAAATACATACTCTCATCACCCATTCGCTCCAAATGTCTAAATCATCGCAACTTATTAACACGCATTCTATCAAGAATACTTCCTTCGCACCCTCATTTTCCTAATACTCTCATTCTTCTCTCTATCCCGCAAAATTTTACCAGCCATTCTTCTCAGCGATCGCATCTTCACAGCATATTTACTCCACTTTCGTTCCTCTTCAACCACATCCAAGTCTCGCTTGCGTACAGAAAAGTCGGTGCTATAGAATGGTTTAAAACATTTAAAAATTAACTTGAATTACTATGAATATTGTTACTTAAATTAAACTTTTCTTCTTCTTCTTTTCGTGTCGGTCAGCAACGACAAACAATAAAAACACCAAATCCACATCTACACTCCCATTCCCTCCCAGAAAGCAACGACCTCTCTTGCAGCTCCCCCACGAATTCCTCCCAGTGACACTGTCTGGGAGCCATTGGGCATGTCAGGAGGTGTTCAGTGTCTTGCTCCTCTCCACAGTCACACGTCGTGCTCTCAGCCAAACCCCATCTTTGGAGATTCTTTCTAGTGCGTCCCACTCCTGTTCTGATTCTGTTGAGGGTTTTCCACATCGGCCATGGTAGGTCATGGCCCGGAGGCAGGGCTTTCACTGAGCTGTTAAATATTGTCCCTTGTATGTTCTCCGCTGTGTCTCTACACAGGCGCACTCTCGCAATCTCTGGTGTGTCTGCCAAAGGTGTGGTCGCGTTAAGAAAGCTCCTCCTAGATTTGAGACGACTCGGTTAAAAATTATACTTTAAAACGAGTAGTTTTTAGTCATTCCAGTCAATTTTAAGTGTGTGTATCACAATGTCTAGAAACTGTTACACAGTTAGTGCCTCTGAAATAAATAAGTAAAATGGTTCAAAACAACCAAGTAATAACATAAACTTACTAAGTAACAACTTTATTAGTCTATTAAAGTTTCTTAAATAAGGTACTGTTAAAAATACATACGATACTAAATAAAATTAAGCAAACAAGAATGGTCTGGATAGTTTATCGTTTTACTGAATAATTTAGTGTATTTCAGGAGAGAACAAACATTGTTTTTAGATAGGTATTATTATAATATATAGTTGTTGCTTGTAAGTAGTGATGTGAGTAGAGAAAATTTTCCAATGAAATTTCTCCTCTGATGGAAGAGAAATTTCTCTCCATAATTTTTCCTAGGAGTATCATGACCCCTCGCCCACTACACTTCGCAGTCAACCTGATTAATCCAAAAATTTGTGGGGCTGATTTGAGCCCAAATCAGAGGTTTATAATACTTTTACGATCTAGGTACCTACCATTTTTTTAACTTAAAAATGGGCATGAGGGGTGTCAATCTTCAAGATTTTTAAAAACATCAATTTTCCTTGGTTATATTTGTTACTTTTAAAAATTTGTCTTCCAAGTATACCTTTTCATTTTACACATTATCATAATTGTACTTGTAAAAGTGATTAATAAAAAATATTTTTGCCCCAAAAACACCAAAATACTCCAAAATTCTCCACTTCGAGAAATTTATCGAAAAATAATTTCTTGAGAATTCCACAACACTAATTGTACGAATGTAGATAAATAAAAGAGTAAGTAAAAGCAACAGGTGGACTATGAGACTCCATAAACTATTCATTAGACAGGTATAAAAACAACTTACTTTAGTTGCTGATAAGTTTGATTTGATTTATGTAGGTTTTGATAGTAAAACACCTCTAAGTAATAATAAATAATTTATTTTAGAGATATCAAGTAAATAATTTATTATTATTATTTTTTTCGCTCTTTTATCGTTCTTCTTGGTAACTCAGGAAAGAAATTAACCTTCTTCACGAGTCTCTGAGAAATTTTTAGTCTGAATCATGCTTATTCTCACAGAATAGCTCAATCTTCGGATGCATTCAAATACTCCGTCAACCTTTTCTTATAGTTCCCGGCTCTTTTAAAGTATTGGGTGTTTGAATTTTTTCTGTTTTTGGCTTATACAGGGATTTTTCATTTTGTTTGTGATTTTTTTACAGGGGTTATAGGGAAAATGTTGACAACACCTGGATTAATTAATTAATTCTCCCTTTCAAACAAAATATAATGTTACCAAAAACCTAAATAACGACAATGAATACTTGCTGTGTGGTAGTGGGCTAGATAAATTATTATTGTGAACAATAAAAACACCTGGACCCACATGTTATGGGTAATGGGTAATCATAGAAAGAAAGTCAATAAATAAATAACTCTTTTAGACATGTCCCAAAGTAGGTAGATAAATAAAATAAGGACATATTCACCTATAAATGAAAACGATATACTCGTCCTCTGTGCGTTTAATTGTATTACTGATAGTTTTATGATACGTTTATTTTATTTTTATTTTATAGACCCACTCACAGAAAACTGACAACACAATACATAAATTACAAACACACAACAACATCTGGCTAGTTCCCTAGACTGTCTACAGCATGCACATTGCACAATCAGATAATTCAAATTCACTCTTTTCTAATGTAAAACTTACTTTGTAATGTTTGATGTTGTAACAATGTACAGTGTAGGATAAAAATAGATAAATAAGATAAAAATAAAACATTTCCCACTCTGCGAAATTTCCAATTTCCTTTCAAAGTTTAACAGCTTCCTGCTTTGCTGGTGTACAATGCACTGCCGGAAGATGTGAAGAAAAGTAAAAATAATGCATCGACTTAAATAAAAGCTTTTGGAAATGACACACTATTAAATGAATGCTTAAGGAAAAACATAGTACAACTTGACCCCTAATAACAGCACCTGGAGCTTTCTGGCATTATAGTATAAACCCTCGAGTATTTAATTTTATTAATTATCGTTAGTCATGGCCAAATATTGTGTATGTATTTTGTTGAATGAATTGATAAATATTAAACAATAAGTTAAGTACATAATATACGGAAGAAAACACAATTGGTTTAGTTTTACTTAAGACATTGTCAAACTAATCTAATGACTTTATAAGTCGAAACCAGGTCACTATTCGATTAAATATTAAGTTCTACTAAAACCAATTGTGTTTTCTTCCATATATAAACATGGAGTTTTACAAAATAAACGTCAAATAAGTTAAGTATGAGTTTAAAATTTTAAACTTAACACTGTTTAATTTTCACGTATGATATTTTCAATAAATAAGTTAAGTATGAGTTTTAAAATGTTAAACTCAACACTGTTTAATTTTCACGTATGATATTTTTTTTTTATTTGAAAAATATCACAAAAATACATATATATTACACATTTACTAAAATACACTTAAAAATCTATAGTTTACTATCCCATTAAAAGAGTTATACTTGTGTATGGGATAGATTTACAGTATTATTAATTTTAAACATCTAAACAATAATATACTCGATTATTGTCCATTTTTCTGAGCAATTCAATGTGTACGAGTCATCTAGAGTAGTTCAAAACTTAATTTGAATAATATACTCAACTAATACTTACTCTAGATATATTCTACTTAATAATTAACCTTTTTTTCAATAAACCTATTTTATTTTTAAATATTCTATAACTCTCGATGTTTTTCAGTTCCTTTGGCAACCTATTAAACCATTTTGTACCCTGGTAGACGTAATGATTTTCACGTAAATTAAAACTCATATTAAAATGAATTTTCACAACGTTAACGCACCTACTTTAAATTTAATAAGTTAAGTATTCCTAAATGTCTGAACATCAATTTTTATAAGAGGGGAAAACTTGAAAGTTCAATGTACGGAGTTAGTCTGTAGGCTTCTTCAATTATGGGATACAGCATGATGGTATAGATAAAAAGAACAGAAAAAATTGTCTTTTTCAGAACACCTACCCAAGCGCAAGATTGAGACACCAAGTGGCACCGCCAAAATAACAACACAAAAACGTTATATTGAAGGACAAAATGTCTTTTAAAATATCTTAAATATTACGAAATTGAAAATAACCAAGTGTCTTTTTAAACGTAAAGCGTTCTTGACCCTTCACAAGCTTAAATCTCAAGACATCACGATTTCAGGAACTTTTATATTCTACAAAAGTAACTTTCAAGTTTAAAATAGAACGTAAATCTATCGCCGGTAACATGGGGTACTCCGCTCACACGTAAAAAACTTTCTGAATGCCAATCAAAGTCAGATTTAGGCCTCCAGATTAGAACGAGAGAAGAACGTGTCGAAACTTTTTTGTGAGCTCAGAAAATGTTTTTTAAGTAAGAGTTTTTACGCATTTCTTGATAAAAATAGTTGCCTGAAGTTTTTATACTAAAGTCTGCGTTAATTTTGTAAAAAATGGATTATTCTATCAACACAATTTTACATATTTTATCGTTTTTTTTTTTTTTTTTTTTTTTTAAACCCAAATACAACCTTATACACCTTTCACACTAAGCTAAAAGCTTGTGCCGTGAAAGGGGAGTTTGCCGGCACCTGGGATCGAACCACGGACCTCTTGTTCTGAAGGCCGAGACTCTACCTCCAGGCTACCGATTTTAAAGTTTGAAATTACTAAATTTAAAAAAAGTGAAAGTTGGTTGATAACCTCCTCGTAGAATTGGTTTTCAATGAAGAAATCAGAGGTTCAAATTCACTACCGGTTTATTCTATCTTCTGATTGTAATAGAACTACATACCTGTTATATTCACTGTGTTGGTGTTTAGGTAGTAGAATTCCATAGCGAAATAAATAAAACAAGTGTTTTATTCCACTATTGATTTATTCGACGTCTCTTTCGTCGAATAAATCAATAATAGAATAAAACACTTGTTTTATTAACTTCGATAACTGTAGGTCTAGTCAAAACACATTTAAAAGTTACGTTTTCGCTTCGTTTTCGTTCAAACGCGGACGACGTTGCGAGAACGAGTTAATTTTCGAAGCTACTTGTGTATTTTAGCTCCGAAAATTGACGCGCTCTCGTAACGTCGTCCGCGTTTGAACGAAAACGAAACGAAAACTAGGCCCACAGTTATAACTTATGTAAGACTCTATAGATTGTTCAACTCTCTTAGCCTGCTCTACCAGGGGGACAAGAGCATGACGTAAAAGGATAGACAAAAAGATAGTTTTTCAAATAGAGAACGTAAAATAATAATTTTAAAAAGATTTTCATTCTAAAATAAATTCAAGGTGCAAAAACATGAACTAACATGCCAAAAGAAATTATTGCCCGCTAATAAGTCACTGATAAATCTAAACAATTCAAAACGCAATTTGATACATTAATCATTTGTGTGGATTAACGAGATCATCACTAAACAACGCAACAATTGCGTAAATAATATTATGATTCTTCGTAAAAATATTTTTGTTCGATCATTTGCATGTACATTTCTATGAGTAAAACCATTCAGATATCTCGATAGCAGAACCATGTTTACACAATGTGATATTGTGCAAAATCTAATTTAAAAAAATTGGAAAAGTGCCCCAATATTGGCGAATTGGCTCTTAACTTGGTGACTTAAGTGATACATGGGCAACGTTTACCAATTATTTTTCGGAGATGTGCGGGATCAAGGCCAACAGTGAAAGACGGGGTCATAATTAAATCAGCACACGGTGAAACAAAAAGGATATTTATTGAGTCATCTCGCAAGATGGCTTTGGGCCATTTAGTAGTGTGAGTCCCAGACACTGAAACGAGCTGTCTCTAGGTCTAGGAGAAGTCGCGAATGGAGAGTGCTTCAAAATGAAACTGAAGTCACACCTTTATGCTGGGATCTTTGCCATATTGGCGCTCCTGAGGTCATATTACGAGTAAACGGCGCTTTACAAATTGTCTATGTGATATTAACGAGAGATTTGTGGGGCCAAAATGAATATTAATATGTACTATAAAAATAACTTTAGTGAAACCGACTTCATATCTAGTTTTACATTCGTAATTGTCAAACCAACCCACCTAATCTTAAGATAAACATGATTCTGGATTAATGCACAACAGCAAGGGAATGTGATATGATAAGTATTATGTACCTACCATTAATACTTATCTCAAGAGAGATAAAACCATTGTTTGGATATCTCATTTTAAGTACATTACATTATGATATTATGTAGATACACTTTTGCATAAACAAATACTTAAATTTTTATCAATATTGAATGAAAAATTAGGCACATTTTTTTGTTAAGATAGCGACTATACATTGGTAGGTGTATCGTGTAGATCCGATGTAACTATCAGTGTTGGCCAACTCAGATTTTGAAAGAGATGTAACTCAGACAAAAAAATGAGCAGATTAAAGAATAAAAATTGAAGCAAAATTTTGAAAAATGAATACCTTTTTTAGGGTTCCCGTCGCCAATATTTCAAAATTGCATAGGAATTTGGAACATTTCGTGATCTCAGAAAAGTGGTACGTTCGAAAACTATTTTTTTTAAGATTTGACAAAAAACCGAAAAGAAGTCTTGGCATGACCATAATCTCTCCTGTTTACATTGCTGAGAGGATTGTTTTCATATTTATTATATACAGCAAGTCTGCTGGCTACACTGTTTGTGGAATATGCCGTGATGGTAAAGTAGAAGTTGGTAAAAAAGACTCCTTTCGTCCACAACGGGTCGACAGCCCTAACATTTCTCTTCGGGTATACATAAACATACACAGCTCGTATGTAGCTGAGATCGCATTGGCCAAAAGCTGTCATGGTCTCAGTGAAGGGTGATATATTCAGAATAATAATAATATGACAATGATATTAATGCGCTAAGAATGTGGTGAAAGGCAAATCAAAGACGATCTTAATGGAGGAAGCTGATTTCGGCCCCATGCTCCCGAGTAGTATTGTGGAATTCTCAAGAAATAATTATTCGAGAAATTTACCGAGAAATTTCTCGAAGTAGAGAATTTTCCGAGAATTTTTTTTATTTTATATTTAACAGTATAATAATAATAAATACTTTAATCAATCAATTAATAACAATGTACAAATGTAGAGACAATTTATCACCAATATGGCTACAATTAATTATGGAAACAAAAAAATATTGATACCTATATAGAAAAAAGTGCTAATAACTGATGAAAAATCTTGATGTTTGACACCCCACATGCCCATATTTAAGTTAAAAAAAAATATGCTGGTACGTACATGGAAAAAAGTGTTAATAACCTCTGATTTGGGTCTTAATCAGCCCCTCAAATTTTTGGATCAATCAGGTTGGCTGCGAAGTGTACTGGGCGAAAGGTCATAATACCACTAAGAAAAATTATGGAGAGAAATTTCTCTTCCATCAGAGGAGAAATTCTCGGAGAATTTTCTCTTCTCACATCACTACTCCCGAGAAGACCGTAGAAGGGGCGTATGACGATAATGATGTAAGTAACCATAAACAATAATATTGTACTAAAAAATTAAATAGTAATAAATATATAATATTTACCTACATATGTGTTTATTATTATGTATATGTAAAATGCTGCGATATTATTATATAGGTACACTGATAACAAAACCACAAGTGAACACAAGGCACCAACAATAAAACAAATAATAATAATATACTCCAGTTAAGTATTGTTATTTAATATCGACAATATTACAGATTGTACTATACACTCACGTATGTAGATTCGAATACAAATAACACAGAAACTATAAAAATTATTGCGAAAACTATAGATTGAGATTAAATATGAAAAATATCACAATTTGAAAAACAATTCAAACCGGACTATAGTACTTAATATATACAAAATTCAATGAATTATAATATTACATCTATATCAATGTTTGTTCTAAACACGACACTCGACCTATTATGATATTGTTCAAATGACAAATAATTTCGGTACATTATCGACAATATTTTTGTGCAAGTACTGGAAATTTTTGGCACATTTCTTAAACACTGGCAACGGTAATGCAAACGTATGAACAAAAACGTGAATCAAACATCCAACTTATGATAATTTCACATAACACACACACACAACGTCTTAAAAATAACTCGAAATTCTTAAAATAAACTGCCACAAAACATAACAAAACTCAACGTTTAAAGAATACACGAGATGTTGTACAATAATTATTAATCGTTTGAAATATTATTTCAATCGAGTAAACACGATAAAAACAATTGAACACAACTCATAAAAAACAAAACGTCGACGAAACCGAATAATAATTTTACTACAAACAACAAAAGTATGCAGAAGTTTTATAATACTTTGCAATCGACTTTATTGTCTTGTAAACTTGTAAGAAAACTTTTGTGTGCGTAATATTTAAGTTGTTCTATCACTTTCGCGTTGTTTAGCGTCACTCGTTTGTTTTTTTAATTGTTATTATTTTGTTTTCTAACCTAACAAACGCGAGGTACACGAATTAATCGTCACATAATAACACAGATGAACTAATATTGTATGTCACATTTTATGTTATGTTGTTATGTGTTACTTTTGTACTACTTTAGTATTATAGGAGAGGTCTGACAGCTGTTAGTTACCGGTTGTACCGCCTGGTGGCGCCGAGAGTAACATGTGTTCTTTGTATACATTTGCATAGATACCTACTTACACACATGCATACATACAAACACACATATTCACACACACACACTAGCGTGCATACATAGTTAATAAATTCATAGTATTCATAATAATATGAACAAACCTGAATAAAAATATTTGATATTATCTTATCTATTTTGTCATTTAATATCCCCGACAATGAATGAGTCTCCCACACCTTTATGTAAGTTTTCCAACGTGTTATATTGAGTTTTTTTCTTCTTCTTCACTTATAGCATTGCATCCTACAAGGATAATTTGTGCCCAAAACAGTCTTTAAATTAAATAAAATAAATAAAATAAACTTTATTGTGACAATAACAAGTACATCGTACAAAAGGCGGGTTTATTGCCAAATGGCAATTTCTGCCAACCAACCTGATGTTTGAAAAAAAAAATAAGAAAAATAATAAAGTACATGCCAGAACCATAGAAAAAATACAAAATAATAAATAAATATACCCATACAAAAATAAAAAAAATATATATATATAATACATGCATAAAGTGGAATGGGGAAAGGGGGACAAGGAAGGGGATGGAATTATGATGGGTTATTGAGAGCAAGATAGTGATTTAAATGTTATTAAATCGTCAGGGAGAAGATAGTTATTAGAGAATAATTAAGATTTGAGAAGGGAAAAATGGATTGTATCGGATGTCATACTCAGAAATGATTCAATATTCAGAGGGAATTGGCAATCGTTTTGAAGAGCATCTACGAAAATGTCATAGGCATCCCTGATAGATAACACCCCAAGAAAACATGGTCAATAAGCGTTTCCTCGTCCAGGCCGCACTCGAAATATGGACTCTCAACAAGTTGATTTTTTAAAAAGATGAGCGTCCAGTGCCCACATCGCATTCGACATAATGGCAATAATTTCCGGTTTGTTAAATTTTGATTTATGTAATGCAATATTAATATTCCTATAAAAACATTTTCATTTCGATAAGGTGTAGGTACCTATTTTCACACATCTTGAATGTCTTGTCTTTGTTTTTTATTGGGATAGAATGTGCGGTCTTTATGTTTATTATTTACAGCTGGATCGCTGACCACCCCATTTGTGCATCTGCCATAATGGTTGTAAATGTATGGGTAGTCAAACTGAAATTTCAATGCCCAAATATTATACTGCATCAGAACAGACTAAGGTAAGTCTAGTGAGGCAGTAAATTACATTTGTCACAATTATTTTAAAAACATGTGTATATGTATATTTAAGATAAAGTTATGTTTAGTTACTGATTTTTTGTAATAGTCAAGCTTCATACATAGTACTGAATATGCAATTAAAAAAAACGAACAAAAACTCATCATGCTTTTTATAAGTTACTTTAATAGAACTTCCTACTCATTTCTGAAAAAAATGAGGCTTTATGCAAAATAAGTCTAAGTATCGCTTTTGTTTTGGTTTACTATATTTTATTATATTTTATTTGACTTGATTTATTTTATATTTAATTTACTTACTTTTGATTGAGCACACAAATGTACATGTAAATACCTATATAATGATGAAACTTTCCCTCAAAGCACGAGCTCTGCTCAAACTTGAGGAAATTAATATGTTTACCGAGCATTTATGAAAAAATGTATATTTATTATACTTTGGGTTAGTTGGAAGAGATCGCGCCTTTGCGATAAACTCGCCCTCTGTATATTGATTGTATTTAATTTGAATGTATACCTGTTATGTAATTGTTTTTTATCAATGTACAGTAAAGAATGAATAAATAAATAAATAAATAATTAAACATATTCGAATTTGTAGAATACAAGCATCATCAAATTTGCAATAATTTAAAGTTGTGCTTTAATAAAACACCGAGAGGGTGTTCTGTATATTCAACACGAATGGTGTAGGTAGGTATCTGCAGGTTACACTGCATGTAGAGGGTATCGTGATGGGACACAAGGGAAGGTTACAAAAACATATTTTTTTTTTATCATGGAACGTCGATTTGATGAGCAGGTTAGATATTACAGACATGCTTATAAAGTTGGTATTTGTCCGAATCCCTCTCTTTATAACTATCTTTATACAAAAGCTCTCAAAAGTCTTTATATCCCTACCTTTATAAATAAGTATACAAGATACTAAGATAAAGCACACCTCGCGAAAAGGGTGGGTTGCGGGTTCAAGTCTCATCCGGGGTACTGCCGAATAAGGTGACGTTGTCTTTTCTAAGCCTTATATGGGTGTTTCATGTTATAAATATTTATATCATTACTTGACGAGTTAAAAACGGAAATGGGAATATAAAACTCTCGTTTTTTTTTGTCTAATTGTTTTGTGTATTTTTTGTAACAGATCGTTCCTTTGTATACATGTTTTGTATGTATACAGAGGTTTAACATGTAAAAGGCTTTGGCCGTAAATATTTGTAAATAAATAAGTAAATAAATAAATAATTTATTACGAAAATAAAGACGCTCTCTTTGACTTTCTTGTTATGCACGTGTTTTTTTTGTATAGTATGAAAATCATGTAGAATTAGCGATATAAAATTACTCCTTGAAAAATTGTCTACCTACACCCTACACTCTACTCAAATCTGAAATTCACTCAAATTTTGACATCTACCGCAGTCTAGCGAAATCTCAGCAAAACAACTTGTATTCCTGGAAATTTTCCACGATGCAAACCTTTCTCACATAACAGTATATAGAAAAGCTGAAAACATAGTCCACTGAAAAGTTTTCAGATATTTCCATAGATGGTTCTCATCTGATTCCTGTATGAATCTAACAAGAAAGAAAATCTAGTAGCTAGTAGTGTTTTGTTTCGATTTTAGGCAAACTATATTCACACACACACACACACCTAAAAACCTGTATTATATGCTATAATCGTCTCTCTTCTGACTAACAGTCGTATCTGCCTAAATGTAAATTGTTCAGGAGAGCGTTTTTTGTGTTTTTCCTTGCATATTTTCGTCTCTCCTAGTTATATTCTTATATTATCTCAGAATAATTTTTGTGACAAAATATTGAGGAATTAGTAGATACAACATATTTTATTTAGAATAATTTGTAAATACGACAACAAATCAGAAAGCTGTTCCAGGGTAACGGTAACAGTTACAGGTGTGATCTTCAGTGAGAACATGCAGGCCACATATAAATACACATTGGTGATCATAACTCGATTTCGCCAAAAATGTCAGATACGACATTTAGTAAGAAGAGGGGCGTAATTTCGACTTTTAGAAAACAAAAATTAAATTAGTTACAAAATTTATAAAGTGCTCAACTAATTCATATTCTATTTCAGCAATATTTTCTATTTTACGAATGTTGTGTATCCCGTGGAGACCCCACTCTTTTCTGTTAGTTTTAGAGCGTTCTGTTAAAGGCAAGTATTCGTAAAACATCTTGTTTATGATATTTAACATCTTCAATTCAGTGATGAGTTGCGTCATCAATCCTGAATGTTTTAACTTTTATTGGCACAGAGAAAACATCATTTTATTTTTTTACGTGCAGTTGGTCCGCTGGATACCCCCCACTAGTAGAAAATGTCGTAATGGTGTGATAGAATGGAAGAAGACAAAAACGTTTTTTTAGTAATCATTATTTGATTTTTTTACTTATCCATAATAATGTAAAACAATATTTCAAATAGCTCATATTATTCCATTAAGTTATATGGAAGAAATCACTTATATGTATAGTGACAATCTCCACACTGCATATCATCACACATTTTTTGTATTTGAATTAATTTTGTTATGCAAATATTGAAAAATTAAAATAAAAAAAAAATTACATTACAATATATCGAATTTGTAAAATCTAATGTTTTCTTCTCCTAAAAATCTCAATCAAAATTCACAGCAGAAAAGTAGCTTTCTTTTTTACCAATCCAATCATATAATGACTTGTATGTATGATATAGTGCGCTAACCGTTGTTGTTATGTAAAAAAAAATTCTCTCTCTTTGTCTTAACTGATGTTACCAAATGTCGTTTTTTTGTTATGTTTTTTAATACTTTTCAATTATGTATTATATGAACATTTTTATATTTTTATTTTTCTTTTAATTTTTTTGGTAGAAACTGTAACTCCCTTCAAAACACGAGTATACCTCTTTTTGAAGGGATGTCATCTATGTGTTTTTTATGTGTAAGTTTGTAAATTATTTCTGTTTGTGTTATGTTATTATGCATAAATAAATAAAATAAATAAATAAATAAATAATTCTTCTACTCGTGCCCCAAAACATAAATAAATATTCACAACTATTTGATATGTTCATATCGACTGTCCAATTCTATAACTCAACAAATAGAAATGTCTTATATTCGAGAAATTTTCATTTTTGTAATTTTGGTAAATTTATATTACGCTTTGAAGACACAACAGAAAGTGAAATGTACTTTACAATAATCGCACTGTTACAGGCAACATTATTGTCTTTGTTCCGTTCAATAGTTAAACAGTTCGAAAGATTTATTTGCGGAATTGAAAATAGGTACCTAGGACATTTTTTCATAATGAAATATTTAATATATAAAGAAAAACCGTGTATTTTTAAATATTTAGTTTGATTTAATTAAATTAAAACACTATGTCTTTCACTTAAAGTATTATGGGTTAGTTGGAAGATATCGCGCTTCTGCGATAAACTCGCCCATTGCACAAATTTATTTGTCTGGTTCTACAATATTTATATTTTAATAATGTTTGTTTTTTTGTGAAATAATGATTTTTATTATTATTATTATATTTTCAAAAGCTTTTCGGACTACGTCCATCCTCAGTGAAAAAACACTTCAAACTTTTTCGTAATTTTTTATAGTTATTTGTTTGTGGAATTGAAAAAGTTGCATTGAGAGTGTGTATTACCATTAAAATGAAATTAAAAAAAAATGAAATTTTCGACGTGTTGATTTATGCAACTACACAATCCATATTAAATTCACCATGAAATTCTACTTTACAAAATAAATCGGCTAATAAAAATACTTCCACATGTTTTCCACGTTTCTCGTAGTAATAATAAAAATA
The DNA here is from genome assembly GCA_947579605.1 of Athripsodes cinereus. NCBI lineage: Eukaryota > Metazoa > Arthropoda > Insecta > Trichoptera > Leptoceridae > Athripsodes > Athripsodes cinereus. The sequence goes on from OX388306.1 coordinate 1,408,808, forward strand.
GTAATAACGCTGGATCGTAGACCTTGCTACGATTCTACGTGCTACATAATAGTACAGTAAAAATATGTTTTGCGTCGTTGTCATAGCGACGACGGATGCTGCGTCAATAGACGTCGTCCCTTAAACACCATTACCCCGCTACTCATCATCACACCCCACTTCCGCATGACATGGTGTGTGATGGGGTTTCTATATTATAATATAGGTACATAACATAATATGACATCTCATATTTCAATGTTGGTTTATCGCCCATCCAACTTATTAACCCTAAGCTTCGAAACTTAGACAACATGAACTTTTTACTGCGTAGATTTTTTTATATTGATTCATACTATGACGACATGATTAATTTAATTATTATTTATAAGATTCCGGCATCCCGTCCCTTGTGGGACGATTTGTACCAAGTTCAATATTTTGTAGAATGCATCGTATACTTTTAAGGCACTAATCTATATAATAATATTTTTGTTTTTGGCGGATTTTAAAATTTTGGCATATTATACAGAAAGGGTGTCAGTTTGCAATAGGCAAGACATGTTAATCGAATACTGGACTTCAGTTATCTTGTAATACAAATCGTATGAGTCTCTTATTGAGCAAACGAAGAAGACATGGTCCAGGGATTCCACATCGAATATGATTAATTTTATACTAAACTTAAGCTAGCTATTTAAAAATAAAAATAAAAATAATAAAATAAAATAAAATAATCTTTATTGTGGAATATACAAAGTAACACAAATGGCGGGTTTATTGCCTTTAGGCAATTTCTACCAACCAACCAAATGTGAGAGAGATACGAGATACATTAATATTGATGTACATAGTAAAGTACATAAAAGAAAAGATATAATAAAAAATAAATAAAATATATATAGGTACATATAACATAAGTAGGTATAAGTACTAAAAACAAAAAGCATAATAAAATAATATAAATAGTATAGACACAATCATAAATATACATACACATATATATACACACACATACATACATACACACATATACACATACATACATACTATTTATTCATTATATAAATTCATTCTTTACAGTATTTTGAATTCAGGCAATTTTACATAGAAATATATTCCAACTGAATAAAATCTATATGCATGGGGGTAATTTATCGCAAAGGGGTTTTACGTTTACTATCAAGTGGGGTTGCCATATAATTGAATTAAAAACTTGTAAGACTTAACATAATTTATTTATTTATCGTCATTGTATATTTAAAATAAGGCACGTGTGAATATTAATAAATAAAATAGCCTTTAAAAACGTTCTTATAATTAAAACAATTCTCACAGTGGAATGAGACAGTGTTTTTAATTTAATTTTAAATATAATATTTTATAATGCATTTCCAAAAAGTCACACCAGAAAATATAGAATATGTACATACATTAACTTCTATCATTTTAAATATGGAACAACATTATTCTGTTTCCATTTCAAATTACGACATTTCTAAATGTTGGAATTGCCAAAAGCAATAATTAATAATTTAATGGTATTCTAAACGATTTCCAATATCTAACAAATAGTAAATTACTTTAACTAGTTATATTAGTAGTACAATTTATGTAAGCATATTCTATTCTATTCTATTCTTCTCAAGACCATCCACTCGTTTTCGAGTGACTTAAGCCAATATGGACAACAAGTTTATTATGAATAATGATTTATGTATTAAAAATAATAATGAGGCGTTTCGCAGAAAAATTAACCTTAATATGAAGAGGGGGTAGTAATTAATAATTGTGACAATACTTGATTCGATGCATCGCACAGCTGTTGTTTACTATAATATGCAACTACCCACCATCACTAATGATATCTATTCTAATCTATACTAATATTATAAAGAGGAAAGATTTGATTGCATTGAATAGGCTTCGAAACTACTGAACCGGTATGAAACATTCTTTCAATCTTGGGAAGCTACACTATCCGCGGGTGTATTTTCAAAAAAAAAATTAGGGATCTTTACTAAAACTCCAACAATGTAATATAAACTGCTAGAGCTAATCAAAATAAATTTATTTTGCTGCCACAAAATAAAACAACGACAAATATCGTTTACAGGGAAGCTCTGACTCAGGAAATTGAATGGCTGATGTTTTGTATAGGTATACATATGATCTTTTTACAAAAATTAAAAAAAAAAATAAAAATAAAAGATTTTTTTAGATCTGTATGAAAACTAAATAAATTTTTAGATACCTATCTACCCGTGCGAAGCTGAGGCGGACCGCTAGTTCAATAATAAAGTGAGTCGAAATAATTATGTAAGCATATATGTTAATTGTTTGAATGTGTGAAGTAAATATTCTCAATCAGACGTTTGATTTGATTTTCTGACGAAATCAGAAAACATATTTCATAAAAGTTGATTCTTATCACTTCAATATCAATGTCCATTGAACTAATCCCTGGTACATTCTTGAGGTTATATCACATAGTACAATTAAATATATTTATTTATTCATTAATAACCAGTCACTCACTTCAGACAACACATACAATTAATAAATGAATCAATTGTAACTATATCACAAGAAAAATGCATTGCCCGATTTAAATGTCTATACAAATTAATTAATTGATAAATTTCAATAGCCCATAAGGTTTCCTTCTTTCTTGCTTTAAGGCAAAGCACCCGACTTCGAGTGAATTATGATACATAAGGTTTCCATACGTTATAAAATAATGTACAAGAGTTTTTGTGAAAATAAAACAATGCTTATTAGCAAGTTAACTGGAATAACACACAAATCAATGAGAAGACTAAACCATTGAGAGTTAAACAAAACAATATAACAACACAATAAGCTTTAATAAAAAAAATATGATATAATGCTTATTAGCAAGTTAACTGGAATAACACACAAATCAATTAGAAGACTAAACCATTGAGAGTTAAACAAAACAATATAACAACACAATAAGCTTCAATAAAAAAAATATGATATAATGCTTATTAGCAAGTTAACTGGAATAACACACAAATCAATGAGAAGACTAAACCATTGAGAGTTAAACAAAACAATATAACAACACAATAAGCTTCAATAAAAAAAAATATATCACTTATTTCTGAGGCATTGACTAGATTAACATTGTCGAGCTTTTCAAGTCTTGAAAAGCTCGACAATGGTGTAAGTACACCCAAATTGCGATAGCGTGTTTTAAATTCATGTAACAAAGAAACATAGAAATTCAAGTCAATTTTTTTTTTAAATATGATAATTACAACCAGCCACGTGGTGCAACGGCTATCGCAGTCGACTTGCATCATCGAGGTCCTGGGTTCGATTCCCAGCTGAGTAGCGAAGTTTCTTAAGGAATTTTCACAACCAGGGTTTGGAAGAGAACTGTCTCAGCAAAATTGAGACAGCACTGGTTATCTGGAAGAAATTACGTAAGTGATAAGTCCGCCAGCTATAGTGACATTTGTGTATAGAAAAGAGTTAAAAAAAAAAATAGCGTGTTTTAAATTCATGTAACAAATAAACATAGAAATTCAAGTAAAAAATAAATAAATATGATAATTACATTAACATCAACCGAGCTAATCTAGAAAGCGAGGAAACTCGTCGAAATAAATAATTTTGTTCTTAAAAATCAACCCTCCGTACAAGCACTAAGTTGCTAATGGAGGGAGTATTCTTATGTGTTCAATGTTGTTTTGTTGTTTTTTTTATTGTAATATCTTTATAAATTGTTGTTAGTTTTCAAATAAAAAAAATAATAAATAAATAATACTCGTGTAAAAACGACTATCCTCAGCTACCGCGAGATCGGTATACACGTATTTTTGATTATAGTCACTTCTCCCATTGTAGGATCAAGATCAAGACATGATTAAGATCATATCGACAAGTCGAAACTTTCGGAAATTTTGATCTAATTGGTAATTTATAAAATCAAATCCACTCAATAAATTCCACAAACAAATAACTATAAAAAAAATTGTTTCCCTTTATATAATATTAAAAAAATAATGTACCAATTTTTTATTCCACAAAATAAATATTTCGAATTGTTTAACTGTTGAACGGAACAAAGGCAACATAATAATGCCTCAAACAATGCGATTATTATATGGTATATTTCACTTCTTGCTCTATTTTTAAAGCATAATTTAAATACACAAAATTACAAAAATCCTTCCATTTAATGAATATAGGTATATATTTTTTTTTCTGTCTTTTACACTTGTATTAGTGTTTATATTTTTTTATCTGATTGTTTATACCAGTACTTACCTATTAGAAATTAATTGGTAGTACATATGTTATTTCTTTTTGTATACCTATTGTTTTTCTCTTTATGCAATATTTCTCTTGACTGTTCCTTTTCATTTGTATTATTTGTAAAGGCTGATACAGCCGTTTATTATGTAAATAAATAAATAAATAAAAATGGCTCCTTAGAAAATGAGACATTTCGACTTGTTGAGTTGTAGAATTGGACAGTCAATATTTAGATTGCGTCAAAAGTTGAACCCTAAATATGCCTTGATTTTTGAGCACAAGTTAGTGTTGATTATTATCTTATTTTGAGGTCGTTTCAAACATAAATATTATAATTATTATACTTAATATGTGATTATTCTATTCTGCTTACATAATACCATATTAAATATTCAAATAATTTAAGTTAAATGCCAAACCGATAATTAATATTTATGTACAATTAATACGTTTCTGCAACTAAGTACAAGAACGTTCTAAGCACGTAACCATGGGCGCACCAACGATATTTTCTTGTAGGGAGGCATCAGCAGCTTAGCATTTTTTTTATTGGTACAGCTATCATAATAAGTGTGGACCTTTTTTCAGTCTCAGTTGTCACGATTTGGTGTAAACGCAAATTTTCAACCCCTTCCCTCCTAGGATTTGATATATTTTATAATCACCTCATTTTTGTAAAATATTATTGAACCACCTTTCATTTTGAGTCGGACTTCTTCGGTGGCGGAAGGACAGTCTTTCAAATCGTTGCCAAAATTCTACATACTTAAATAGTATTATTTTTACCCATACTTCAAGACAAAAATTGTCTTACCTTACTAATTTTTTTAATTTTTTTTTCCAAAATGGTACATACGAACAAAACATTAGAATAACATTATGAAATATATTGCTTGACAAGATTAAAATCTGTTCTGGGGCAATACTAAGAGAAATATGCAAAAACAATAATTCTACAATTTAAAAATATAACAACAAAATAATTATCGATGTTATTTTTACTATTTACCATTGTACATATGAGACTATGTAAAAACATGAAACTACCACATTAGACTAAGAAAAAACAGCGTCACCTTATTCGGTAAGTCCCCAGACGGGACTTTGCCCGGTAGCTTAATTGGACAAAGCACTTCTCGCGAAAAGGAAGGGTTTAGATCCCGACTGGGGTACTAACCGAAGAAGGTGCCGTTGTCTCTATTAAGTTTTTATAGTAGTTTCATGTGCTAAATTAATATACTTTACTGCTTTATATGGGATCCTAGGGGGGAGGGGAGGGCAACTGTCCCTCTCTCTGAATACGAAGGATGGGCTGTGGGTTTAAGTCCCGCCTGGGGTACTATCGAAGAAGGCGACGTGGTCTTTTTTTAATTTTTTATGGTAGTTTCATGTGTAAAATGAAAATACTTTACTGCTTTTTATGGAATCCTAGAAGGGAGGGGAGGGCACATGTCCCTCTCTCTGAATACGCCTATGATTATAATGTCTTAGAAACACGAGTAAGAGAATTTCCGGAATGTTTAATGTACCCAAATATTCATCTTTAATCTGAAACACGTGTAAGATTTGGAAGCTGTTTTGTAGCACCATTAAATATAAGTCATTTGTGCAGAAATATTATCAAATTATTGTCTTTTCTTTTTTTACTTATTTATTTTATTCTTTTTTTATTTATTTATTTTATTTTTCTTGCACATCATCATACACATAACAAAATCAACAAAGCAGTTTTTATTAAAAAGAATGTGATGATATGCAGTGGCAAGATTATCACTTTATAGTGATTTCTTCCATCTAACCACATTTTTTATCATTCGACTCCATTTTCAAAGACCGACCGCTCGTTTACGGGTGATCAGGGCCACTATGGCTTTATGGTTTCAGTACACAAAAAGTGGTAATCACTACATAATATTATTCCAACAGTTTTTTTTTAAGATATAGGTATCTGAGTTTTGATGGTATGTATGAATGAATTTATGTAACATAGATATTGAAGAAATAGAGTATCTATGTAATTTGCATAGATACTCTATTCGTATCATGTGTTCCTTCCACGTGATGCAGCTGAGTGCACCCGCCTCCTCATTGCATAGTTACATGTATAAATACCTTCCCTATTACTCCCTTCCATCCCTAATAATAACACCCTTTACTGAAACAGATACAGTCTACTTCTACTACAATAATTCGGATTATTACCATCTAAGACGATACGTATTTTGGTACAGTACGATTACTTTATTCCAATTGTAAATTTAACATATATTCATATTTCAGAGTTTTAAATTGAATCTGAAAGATATTTTTAAATAGCTGTTCAACTGCTCTGTTGTTGAGTTTTGTTAAGAAACTGTATTTGGTTGCTATTTGTATTGTAAATACCTATGTGTTTGTTTTTATTATTATTTGGTAAGCGCTATTGTTTTATGTAAATTATATGAAATATGTTTAAACCCTCAAAGCACGAGCACTGCTCAATTTAGAGGGTCAAATATGTAATAAATGTGTTTTTTTAGTAATAAGGTGTGTATGTAATATTATGGTTGCTGAGACGAATGTATGGGATGTGCAAGGTGCCTTTCAGAGTGGTAGAGGGTGTGTGGACCAGATCTTCTCCCTGCGAATGGTGACAGAGAAGCTCCTGGAGAAACACCAGAAGCTTTTCTGCGTGTTTGTTGATCTAGAAAAGGCTTATGATAGAGTATATCGTGAGAAAATGTGGCAAGTACTATTAATGTGTGGGGTGGATAGTCGGCTAATTCACGCCATTGCGTTCCTATATACAGGAAGTTCTGCGAGTGTTAGAGTGAACAATAAACTGTCGGAATGGTTCACACTGACAAAAGGAGTAAAACAAGGGTGCGTGATGTCGCCATGGCTTTTTAACCTATACATTGATCATTGTATTCGTCCATTGAAAGAAATGAATGTAGGTGTTGATATGAATGGGATGAATGTAAGAGCGTTAATGTTTGCCGATGATTTGGTATTGATGGCTGAAAGTGAAAGTGATCTACAGCGAACGATGACGTGTGTGTATGATAATTGTGCGATTAATGGATTGAGAATGAATGCAAAAAAGACAAAAATCATGGTGTTTGAAAGAGGAAGTGAGAGAACAGTATGCCAGGTAATGATTGACAACGAAGTGTTAGAGCAAGTTGACGAATGTGTGTACTTAGGTAGTTTGTTCACGAGAGATGGGAAGTGTGAAAGCGATATTGAAAGGAGAAAAGTTGCTGGTAATAAGGTAAATGGTGCAATCCGACCAATAATTGCAAATAGAAACATATCCACCACAGCTTAAAGGTTGGTGCACTCTGCTATCTTAGTGCCAACACTTATGTATGCAAGTGAGACGTGGACATGGTTAAAGAAGGATGAATGTGGCATAAATGCAGTTGAAATGAGATCACTGAGAAGGATGTGTGGTAAAAGTCTGAGAGATCGTGTGCGTAACAGTGATATACGAAAAGAATGTGGAATGAAAGGTGGTGTAATAACAAGGATGAATGTAAATAAGTTAAGATGGTTTGGGCACGTGGAAAGAATGAATGAGGACAGAATGACTAAGAAGATATATTTGGCTGAGAGGAATGGTGCTCGGAGACGTGGACGTCAGAGGATTAAATGGCAAGATCATTTAAATCAAATCCTACAGGACGGTCACGTGTTGAGCACGTTGAACAGGAGAGCATGCATGAGGAATTGTATGACAGTGACGGAAGCGAAAGATGTATGCAAGGATAGAAGGAAGTGGCGCTCGATCCTTTCTGCCTACCCCGCGAGGGAAGCGGCGTGATGGTATATATATTGTATGTATGTATGTAATATTATTAATTTGTAAATTTTATTTAAATAAAATATTTTAATTTGAATTTGAACATTCCACGGTGATCTTTTATTTGTTTTTATTTAATTAATATTTATTTTGTTGTTTTAAATATTGTAAATATTATGATACTCTGTATAAATTGTACTTCTTTGCACATCGCATTGGCCAAAAGCTGTAATGATGTGCAAAGTAAATTTAATGAAAATAATAATAATTATATGAAAAAGACAACGTCAGCTTATTTGGACGGGATTTGTACCCACAACCAATTCCTTGTCCAATTAATTGTACTTTGTCCAATATTAAGCTATCAGGAGATATACCGAATGCTTCAAAATTCTCTCTTATAAAACACAAGGACAGCTTCACGTGTAGATATTGTTCAAGCATACATAAGCTTTTGTTATGTCTCTTCATAGCTTAATTGGATATATTATGATGTTATAATATATTATAGTAATAATGCCTAATGGTGTTTTTCTAAAAGGGCACTGTTCATTCGTCTACGAGGTTTCCATAGATTTCCGTACCCATGGCAACGTTATCTGAATAAAAATGCTATCTTCTAACTCAGTATCCGTTCCCTAGCCCCCCCCCCCTCCTCTGATCCATAATCCCTACCACATGTTGGGTGTGTGTCAAATATTTTTATTTTTTATTTATTTATTTACTTATCTTTTTTTTATCTTGTCTAATTATTATTATTTTTTTTTTTTTTTTGTTTTTTTTTTTTATTTATCTTAGCTTATCTTTTTATTTTTTTCTTATCTTTATCTAATTTTTTTTTTTTTATTATCTTATCTATTTATCTTATCTAATTATTATAATTTATAATTATTTATTTATTTATCACTATTACAAAACGTTAGAAAACGAAAGAAATAGAAAATAGAATATTAGATATATTATTATAATTTTGTTTTTTTTTCTTTTGTTGTGTTTTGATATTTTGTATGTTTTTTTTTAAGTAAATTTGTTTTTTACTAGTTTCATGTCAATGTGTCGTGGTTAGATGGAAGAAATCACTTTATAGTGATAATCTCGCCACTGCACATCGTCCTAGTTTTTAAAATTTTATATTATTTTGTTAACACTGTTATGTAATGACGATGTGCAAAAATAATAAATAAATAAATAAAAAAAAAACGTTCGTAGACCTTCCAAACCCAGGATATCTTGTTTGAAAAACGCTTCGACGATAGATATTTATATTAAGCAATAACGGAGTACATTATGCTTATTTTTATATTTATAATTCACAACCAATCAACTATTCCTTTATGTAAAATTTCATCGTACAATAAACTGCTTCGTATTGATTAATGGGGGAAAGCTCTAATATTACAGTACGGCTCGATGGTTACGTTGCTTGGTTGTGATTACAGTAGCTTAAAACTACATGCATCTACGAGTATCTGTATGTTTATAGCAGGGATGTCGCGAATATTCGCATCCGCATCCGCAAATGCGGAGCTTCCGCATGTATTTGGACATCTGCATCCGCATCCGCATCCGCAATAATCGATGCGGATGTTCATGCGGATGCGGATGTAAGACAAGTTGCGACAAGAAAGAAATGGGGCGGGGCCGGCGAATGGCGCGTGCCGTTCGCACTTGACATTAACCAATGGGAACGAAAAAATTGGTGACAAGATCCGACGCGTTTTTATTTTTGCCGGTTTTATTTTATTTTTGCAAATAACAAAAAGGAAAAAAGTATTTCTTCAAAAAAATCATAATATTATTGTTGCAACAATTTCGTCACATATTTGACAATGGAGCCTTCGAAAATCCGCATCCGCATTCACATCCGCGGATGTGTAAAAATCGACATCCGCAACATCCCTGGTTTATAGCTAGAATAGATGAAGGCAGGTTTATATAATATAATATAATATAATATAATAATAACAGCTTTATTGATATAAATAAATTCAATTTTAACATATTCATTATATGATTCACCTAACTAGGCTACAGCCCGTACTAAGGTAGATCAATTTATGTGTGGTCAAAGAACATTGCTCTTGGTTAAAGTAACGTTAACTAAAAAACTTAATTAATTAACATAAAATAAAGAAAAAACTAAATAAAAAGACAGAATAATAATATGCACATTATATACATTTACACCCATGCACACACATGTACTACAGACACACACACACACACACACACACCCGCACCCACACACGCCCACACCCACCCACACGATGAGTGTTAAACATTTATAAACGCGTATAACCATATAAACATACACAACACATATACAAACCCAAGGGCACTGTATGAGAGACGCTCGAAGAGGCTAAGCCGGTATGTAGTTAAGTATACGTTCTGTCTCGCCGCGTCCAATTTTAAGCAACCAGTCCGTAATGAGTCTTTTAGGTAAGGAGTTGTTTGTCATTTGTCGTTTAGTCAGTACATTGTCCTGTATTTTGTTAAGGAGTCTTGGTGCCTGAAAAGTAAAATGTCTTTGTGCAAATTTGGTCCTCGTTTTTGGTACTATGTAAAATTGTTTATTTCTGCATCTTGTCGATAAATTGTGCGTTATCTGTGTCTGTAAGTGCTTGTGCTTAATGTAGTGTAAGATTATATTTTTTGTATATGTCTGTCTTATGTCCAATACACCGAATTGTTGGAAGAGAGCAGCTGATGGGAATCTGTAAGGTTTTTTGTTGATTACTCGGATAATTGATTTCTGAGCCTTTATTAATGGATCTAGAGCTGTCAGTGAAGCTCCCCCCCAACCAAGAATACCATACGACAAAATACTATGCACCAGAGCAAAGTATACAGTCTTCATCATACTGATAGGCAGCATGTTCCTCACCTCTTTGAAGACGTGCAAGGTACCTCTGAGTCTATTTGCTGTATTTGCAATGTGCTCTTTCCAGCCGAATCTTTCATCGATCAATATACCGAGGTACTTAGCATTTCTTACTTTTTTAGTGATTGGACAATTGCATGGTAGTATGTTTGCGGTAACAGTGTCACAGTTGTGTATTTTAATTGTTTTATTTTTTACATAGTCATCGTCTCTGTTTGTTATATTGATTGTCATGTAATTAGTTTTGTCCACGTTGAGAGTTAGTAGATTAGAGTCCAGCCATTTCTTCACCAGACTCAGTCCCCTCTCTGCCCTCTCATGAACACTGTCCCATGTTCCACCATGAAAAATAAGTGCCGTATCGTCAGCAAATGACACTACATCTCCGTAATCCAGGACAATATTCGTCAGATCGTTGATGTACGTGAGGAAGAGAATTGGACCCAGTACGCTTCCCTGTGGGACTCCGAACCTGATGTGCGCCCTGTCACTCAAGTAATTTCCAATTTTTGTTTTTTGTGTCCTGCTAGTCAAATAGTCAGAAAACCACTTATGTGCCGTTCCACGAATCCCCAGTTTCGACAGCTTTGCTAACAACAATGCATGGGAGACTGTGTCGAAAGCTTTTGCGAGATCAAGAAATACAGTAATACATTTTTCCCCCTTATCTAATATATTGACAACTCTTTGTGTGAGATAACCAATCGCCTCTTGTGTACCCCTGTTTTTGCGAAAGCCAAATTGTTTTTCAGATAAAATATTATTTTTTTCAAAGAAATCCAATAATCTACATTTAGCGGCTGTTTCAATTACTTTCGATAGTGAATTTAATAAACTTATGGGTCTATAGCACCCTATATCATCTTTTTTCCCACTCTTGTATATCGGACATACAACGGCTTCCTTTAAGTGGTTTGGGAAAATACCTTCTGACAAGCTCATGTTCGTAACAAATTGAATTGGCGTCTTAAGGCTATCAATGCACCATTTTAAAATTCGCGTCGAGATAAGGTCTGTACCGACAGTAGCTTTGTCTTTTAAATTTTTGATTATTTTTTCTATTTCATTAGTGGTTACTGGTTCAAGATGGTGCATTACATTGTTAGTAACTATCGTGTTTGTTTCATACTCCATTAATTGCAGTTGTGCTTCAGTTTTGTTTATATTATTTAGAGTCTTCTGAGCCAGTGAACCTCCTACATTTATGAAGTATTCATTCACAAATTTGGTTGCAATTTCGCTATTTTTATCATCTATTTTGTAAGTATTATTGTTTATAGTCAAACTCTCTAACATACATTTTGATTTCTTTTTATTGACAACTTCATTTAACAAGTCCCAAGTTTTTTTGGCGTCGTTTGAAACGGATTTAAATTTCTGCGTGTAGTATTTGTTTTTTGCTGATATTAAAAGAGATTTGCAAGCGTTACGGAATTTAATGTAAGTATTTTTTATTTGAGTATCATGGGGGTACTTTTTAGTCTTCATGTGGAGCGCATCTCTCACATTTATACTACGAAGTAGACCCGGAGTTATCCATGGTTTTAGTCTACGTTTAGAGTGGGGAACAAGTTTCACGGATGTATGAGCTCCTATAATGCTGTTCAATGTATTCACGATATAATCCGTAGCCTCATTCACATTCGTCATATTGTATAGGGATGTCCAATCCACTTTTGCCGTATCCTGTCTGACTTTTTCATAATCTATTCTTATCTGGGTTGCCGTAGGGGTGCCCAATGTCTGCAGCTTACTTTGTTTCAGATAGAGTATGGTTGGATAATGATCCGTTATCAGACAATCGCATATGATACCCGTTATATTAGATTTATCACGTCTAGTTCTTATAAATATATGATCTAACAATGAGTCTATCCTAGTAGGGAGGTTGATTGCGGAAAGCATTCCTTGTTCTGCAAGTAGTCCAAGATAATCTTCTATTTGTTTATTATTTTTTTGCAATATATCTATATTGATATCACCCACTATAATATATTCCCCATTATCATTACTTTCAAGCAGACTTGAGAGGGAATCAATGAATGGTATCAGATTATGGGTACTTCTACTTACAAAAGTAGCATATTTATCCTCGGCTTACAAGTCGAAGCTTAAATAGAGTTAAGCAAAATGCTTACTGATAAAACATTAATTCCATAGTGCACTTAGACACTTAAAATTATTCTTTAAAAAATCGTTGAAATATAATGTCATTTTTTAATTATTCAAATGGCAACTATTGTTCTGCGGTCAGAATGCGCTCAAAATAGTAGATATATATATATCCCGAAAGTTTAAAAAAATGTTAACCAGGCATGACTAACGTTAATCTTTGTGAGTAATTTTTGTTTTTATTTATTATACGTAACATTTAAAGTTAATGATTCAAGACAACCTATTTAAATCAGTGAAATACAAATTGACAGTAATGGGGGAACTTACACACAAAAAAAATTTAGCTCAATAAATAGTACAGAAAATTAGAAAAGTTATGGTGCTTTGTATATTTTTAAAAGCGCATTTTAAAGGCTTTTGTTACTGTTTGAAAAAGAGATTTTCGCACTTCGGAACAGGTGTGTGATGTCATCAGCCGCTACAGACAGTACTACGAGTACAATGTGTGCCAATACAACATTGCGCCTAACGACGTCACAACGGGCTAATTCAATAAAATGGCGTTTAAAATTTTGACAGAAAATATGGATTTTTATAATAAAAATAATGAATGAAAAGTTTAATTTTATCGTTTCTTATTAGGATATTCGTGATTAGCGTATATTTATTAATATAAATTGATAACATTTATTCATATATGTACTTCACACATGCATGTTCCTCATTCAATTTGAATGTTTGATTAATCTTAAAATTCAGCGTAATGGCAATTTAAAACATAAGAATGAATAATTTGGATTTCAAAGTGAGATCACATTGTAATAAAAGAAATATCCATTACATCTTTGTATATGTGTGTATCGTCGTGTTAGTAACCATAATCGAATTTAAAGTGTGTTTGACAGTTATTAAGGCACTTCATGCTATGCCCCAGAATATATCATGGAACTCTGCGGTAGACAGGCGTTAAGTCATAGACAGACAACACTGAGGTCTTGTCAAGATATTACAACTAAATTGGAGGTGACCAGTACTGTATCGAAACCAGTGTACGTGGAGCGTGCTTTTGCAATATCTGCACCTGTAGTCTGGAACAGGCTTTCACAAATGATCAGAGAAACGCAGGACATATCTCGTTTCAAGAACCAACTGAAGACTTATCTATTCAAGAAATCTCACGGAATAATCCAGACACAACCTTAGTTAGCAAAGAGCGCCCTTGAGGTGGATTTTTTTCACAAAACGGCGCTTTACAAATCATCCAAATAATAATAATACAAGATTCTTCTTAGTTTGGGACTAGCTCGATCTGTGTGACTTGTCTATGTGTGTTATGTTATCCCAATACATTCACAATACTTCACATAGCCTAGAATAACAGATTCAACATAAGTTATTCCTTGATTACTTTTACGGGTGAAACTGGTATATATTAGGTACTATTACTATGTACATAGTAGTTATGTAGATTATAATTATTACTTCAGTACTGTACAGGCACTGATTGGAATCTCTTTCATTCCCTGAGGAATACCACCGTCTCGAGCTAGCTTCCTCTACATTGATTGATTAAGGAACGATTCAAATTAATTAATATTATTGTTGTTTACGAATAGAATTTATTGCATAAAGAATATTTTGTTGTTCGGATTTTAAAAATTATCTAAACCTCTAACGGCATGCGTTGACGCGTTGGTCAATCAACTGTGGCATACACTTGTATGACCAACATGATCAATGCAAAATCAATTTATAATCGCAAAATGATTTTTAAAATTTGACCAACAAATTCGTGAGGGTCAAGATATAAAGGGCTGACTGTGTTTCGCCATTGTATTATACACTTTCAGAACTCCATTTCAAATAAATTATAAGTTATCAAAAAGCAATATCAAACCAATCGACATTAATAATAACAGAAAGACTATATTATTATTATCGTACTATGTAAGTGTGTTTCGGCGACTACACAAATTACAAATCAAAACTTTTCTACTTCAGGGAATTACGTGGAAAGAGAATCAAAATCTCTATGGGAAATGGACAAAAGTTACCTACCTACTAAAGGAGGGTGGTCAAATCAATTTAGGTACTCACTCAAAAAATCAAGTTTACATATTATTTCTTGCAGTTGTTTTGATATTTTTAGTAACATTATTTAACATTAAATAACACAAAGTAATCCTCCTTTATACGAGACTTGTTTCTATAAGAAGAATGTTAAGATTTAAGTTTTTATGAAATAGTCTTTGTGTTTTTATTCCTGTATTGTTCGTTTTGTTCAATAAAATTATCAAATCAAATTATAAAATGCATAATACTAGGACGATGTGCAGTGGCGAGATTATCCCTATGTAATGATTTTATCCATGTTAAAAAGAATAGGTATATCTTACAAATCGTCTCAAACATTTCTTTTTATTTATTTATTTATTCTTTACTGTACATTGATTACAAGCAAATTCACACAAAAATACATTTAAAACAAAGACAATCATACAATCAATATACAGAGGGCGAGTTTATCGCAGAGGCGCGATTTCTTCCAACTAACTCAAACATTGATTACAGAGGATGACCATGAATTAATTCACTCACTAAAAATATCTTGTTTACACAACTTGTTCCCGCAGCAGTTTTGATATTTTAAATAACAATATCAACCTGTTTCTTTTTGTACTAATTAATGATAGCATTCTTCAGGGCCGTAGAGGGGATGGAAGGAAGCGGCTTTCCTGGTTTCAGAACATTCGAGATGAGATGAGAGGGTGCAGGAGCTGTTTCGTGCTGCACAGAACAGAGGAGATTTCTCCCAGGTGATTGTCAACGTCGGGAGGACCCGACAAGAAACGTATAGAAGAAGAAAGATTTATCATATTTTTTACTAGTTGCAACCATATAATTCATACGCAGTGAAATTTTTTACAGATGTAAGTTCAGTTCTTGTTTAGTTTGGATGTGCACGCGTTATTTGAGCTTATATTTTCATCTGTTTGTCGTTTACAATCCACTGATCAAAAAGTTGAACTTTATTAATTTTATCTTTTTTTCCACAAATCACTCGTTTAGGCTGGATTACTAGAAATATGGAAAGGTTAATTCCCGATTTTCCGAGTAAAAGCAGGTTTAAATCTAGTATAATTATGTGTATGGAAAATGTGGGTTATCTGGGTGAGTCTATAAATAAACTGATAAACAAGAAGATATCCCAACGTACCTACTTAATAAGGGTAGGAATACTACGAGCTTACATATAACACAAATGATACACAGGAGATATCCCGTATAACGAACTTTTATTACAACGTTCGATTCTCACGAGAGATTTTATTTCCACGAGCAATGTTTATTTATATTGTTCCGTCTGAAAAATTGGGTGTGAGGAAGTGCGGACATCCGAGAATTACGTGGCTTGACCACGTAAATCAAATTCTCAAGGAAGGCCGAGTAAAAGAAATCGACGTGCGTGCAAGAGAGGTTGCATGAATGTAGAGGAGGCGAATGATGTAGGGACAGATCTATATGGCGTTACGTTCTCTCTGCCTACCCCACTTGGGGTTTCGATTTTCAAATCTTCTACATATTACCCGAATAACTAAGAATGCAATAATATAATGAAATAAAAAAAAAATCATGTTCATCTCTTAGCGAAATATTAAATCAATAAAATAGGTTTTACTGTACTGAGAGTACATATTCTGTCTGTTCTATATATGGAAGGGAAAAGAGTTTGCTGTGTGAGTAATGATCAATGTATTGTAGGTATAACAAATAAAATGTTTATCTCCCCTGGTGAAGTCGTGGTAATCAAGACCAACTTGCACGATACAACCCAGTCCACCCCGACTACGAGATGGGGTGGTAAACCGTTTTTATATGGCGCACTCTGGTTCTGCAACAGGTTACGAATTTAAAATAAGTGTACCTCAAATTAATGTTTATAAGTTGGTAAGAAAGGGATCTTAATTAATTTGCTCATTGTTGTAATTAATTGTTTTTATTTATTGTTACAACTGTATGATCTATATAGAATTTAAAAAAAAATTGAGAGAATAAATTTGATTTTCTTCGTAGAGTTACCTACCGGTAAAGGTTACGAGTCCCAGTCTTTTCATTGTTTTCGAGAGACCTGTAGAAGACATGTATTTGTAAAACAAGCGGATTAATATTGCATGCAATAAACATTCAATTAGTCCTCTTCGTACCTACTATAAAAATGACAACATAAACACTATTTTCAGGGTGTGTTTTTACATTTTTTTATGTATTTTTTAACATTTTTTTCTTTCTTCATCTAGTGGGTACCTCATAATTCTGTTGACTAGTTGGTAAGGAAGGATCTTGATTGATTGCTTAATTGTTATAATTAATTGTTTATATTTATTGTTGCAACTGTGTGATCCATAATAAAAACTAAAGTAATTATATATAAAAAATGGAAATCCAGAATGAGTTGCATGGCATTCCCTATCGTATAAAATATATTAATGTCCTATTTGTGACATTATAAATTAAAACCTACCTTTTACAGGACACTCAAAATTAACCGAAAAGAAAAGGAAAGGAAGGAAAAAATTCCACGGAATTAAAGTAATATAACAATTTTATATTACAAAAATCAAAACACACTCACATCACTTTAGTATCTCTGCTTTCCTGTTAAACTCACACCAATCCACACATAATAACTTTCTCTATAAATTAATTTGGCACGATTTATACGCACCAATATAAAGAAATAATAAACCTTTATTAGATATAATGCAGTACCTACATATCATCGACCTATACGAATAGAATAGGAATTCAACAGAACAATTATTGGTAGTGAGGCCAATCAAATAGTGGGACCAAAATTATTTCATTTCAATCCATAACAAGCGTTCGTCAAACTTCTGCATTCATAATCACCCTCGTTGATTTAATTTAAAAAAAGTATGTTACTGTTGATACTAAATAATATATTGATGGTCCATATATCAGAAGTGCATCTTTTGACAACTATGGTCCATAAAGTAGTTGTGCACCTTTTGACAACAATGATTCATACATTAGAATTATTGAACCATTTGACAACAATGGTCCATACAATAGAATTGCTCCTTTTGAAAACTATGGTCCATACATTAGAAGTTTAACTTTTGACAACTATGGACCATACATACTTTATTATAAGTGCACTTTTTGACAACTACCTATGGTCCATTCATTAGAAGTTTAACTTTTGACAACTATGGACCATACATACTTTATTATAAGTGCACTTTTTGACAACTACCTATGGTCCATTCATTTGAAGTGCACCTTCTGACAACAAACTTTGATTCAATGAAATTTCTGTATTTATTTATTTATTAAAGCTCACTTCACGGGGCCTTATACATAGCGGAGGATCGCTCAACATGGAGGCAGATGGTTTACGGAACGAGGCTTGATGGTCACGATCCTCAGGATTGAGGGACCGATAGAGATGATGATGATGATTTATTTATTGTATTGTTGTCATTTGATTATTTTGTCGTTTGTAAAAAAAAACCGTATATAATTGCCTGACGATTCCAAGTGCCAAATCAATGGCCTACGGATGATAAGAAAGAATAAAGAATAAAGATGGACCATACAAATATTAGAAGTGAATCTTTTGATAAATAAGGACCATACATATTATATTAGAAGTGCATATTTTGACAACAATGGTCCATATATTAGAAGTGAATCTTTCGACAAATAAGGACCATACATATTATATATTAGAAGTGCACATTTTGACAACAATGGTCCATATATTAGAAGTGAATCTTTCGACAAATAAGGACCATACATATTATATTAGAAGTGCATATTTTGACAACAATGGTCCATATATTAGAAGTGAATCTTTTGACAAATAAGGACCATACATATTAAATTAGAAGTGCACATTTTGACAACAATGGTCCATATATTAGAAGTGAATCTTTCGACAAATAAGGACCATACATATTATATTAGAAGTGCACATTTTGACAACGATGGTCCATATATTAGGAGTGCATCTTTCGACAAATAAGGACCATACATATTAAATTAGAAGTGCACATTTTGACAACAATGGTCCATATATTTTTTTTTAGATATATCTGGGTTTTTGTTATAAACCCAAATACAACCTTATACACCTTTCACAGTAAGCTACTAAAAGCTTGTGTCGTGAAAGGGGAGTTTGCCGGCACCTGGTATCGAACCACGGACCCCAGGTTAACGAGGCCGAGACTCTACCTCCAGGCTACCGACGAACTCATTAGAAGTGCAACTTTTGACAATAATGATAATTTTGTGTTTATAATTACTTACCAGACGTGAAGGAAATCTGAGTTATTTTGTTTATTGTAGGAGTGGTTTTATGGATGTGTGAGGTGCAATAAAGGATGCGCAATACTTCACCATTAGTAGGAAAAAGACGATCAGCATCTTAATACTATGTATTGAAACAGCATAATATTATTATTAATATTTTTGGAACATGCTCTCCGAGAAAATTAGCACTGCATCTTTAGTCTATACATATAGGTCGGTGCTATCTCTACATCTTTTCAATCTGTTCTATTCTCAAATATTCGTCCCCGTATTTACGATTTCGGGATAACCGCTATTCCAACTAGTATGTCTGGCTAAATGAAACAAAATTCATAAACATGACCTTTAATATAGATATTTAATATAATATAGATATACTGAGTTCGTCGGTAGCCTGGAGGTAGAGTCTCGGCCTCCAGAACAGAGGGTCCGTGGTTCGATCCCAGGTGCCGGCAAGCTCCCCTTTCACGGCACAAGCTTTTAGCTTAGTGTGAAAGGTGTATAAGGTTGTATTATATCTTTCTAAAAAAAAAAAAAATGAAATTCAAATGAAAAATTGGTAATACGATTGTTGAACATGTAATCTGTCTTCTCTGTGTTAACAACAAAATAATACATTCAGGATGGGTTTCAAACTTCATCGCTGAATTTAAGATGTAAAATGAGCTAATTTTTGAACATCTACCTTTTATAGGACTCTTAAAAACTTGAAAGACTAATTCTTTACCGGGTAAAAAAAAATGAGAGACTTATTCTTTACCGGGTGTTTCACGGAGTAGGTGCATCATAGAATAAATTTCTTTATGATTTAGTTTTAGATTTAACCAGGAATAACTCTATTCTCATTCTAGCCAGGGCTAGAATGAGAATAGAGTTATAATTTATATACAGGGATAGTAAAAATTATTTACACATGAAAAAACTTTTCTTTCTGTCCACTGTCCACTGTCCAGCAATTAGGTTTAACAACTGTCAAGCTGGCAGTGGTATATTTTATTAAAATAAAATAAAAAAAATATAGACCTAGTAGAGTTAAATCATAATTATTTTTATCCTCTCATGTGCTAAACTTTTATAGGTCAATGTATACCTACTTATATTCTATTGACGAATAAACTTTATGAATTCCTCACAAGAGCTTTTATACTATGAGCGGTTTCAAAAAGTTTCCAAAGTTTTATTATAGTTATTAAGTTATTTGAATGCGAATGATTAGAAAAGGTGGATAATGCAGTATTGACATTTTATTTTTTTTATATATATTATATTTTTTATATATTTTAATGTCTCAAAACTAATGATCGAAAAGCTACAACTTGTGAGATTGTCTAAATAATATCTTAATCTTGTCTTAATCTCAGTCTTACGATGCGAGATGTTACTTTAGTCAAAAATACGTGTATGTTCTTGGCGCTGTCTTAGCTGCCAGACACGTTTTACAACACTCTCGAAAAAACAGCCGTTTTCACGGTATAACTTGATTCTACAGTGTTCAGTTTTCGCGTGTGCAGTCAAATAATAAATTCGCACAGTTTTCGTAAAATATCAGTGTATGCTAACGTCAATTTTAATCAAATTCTCGCATTTAATATTCTGTGTTCCGTATCATGGTAGATCTTTCATAATAAGTGCATCAATAGCTCTAAATAACATTAACATGTGTCGCGTACTGATCTTTTTCTGAGAATTTTGTATTCGGTCCGAACGCTAGCCTAGCGACCAGCAGTGATAACAACACGTGTTCCCTTAGTGTGTAACAAAGACGGCAACATAACACCACCCACCTGCAGACACAGTGAAGACAGAAACACAAAACACCACTTCATCTCTCTGTATGAAATAACAAGAACCACCATGATAAGGCTACTACATACATTCTACTATTATTTTAATTTCATAATTATATCAAAGGAAACACAAAAAAGTATTTAACCAACAGCAACTGCCAAAGCAACAGAACATCGAAGGGTAGAATCTCACTCAATCAGAGTTCAGGGAGCACTGGGAAAACATATCAAAGAAAGGAGCTTCAGAGCCGCCGCGCCAACTGCCGGAACAGATTGACCACAGACTGAATTGAGAGAGAATCAGTCCACCACCATGCTTAGAACCAAGTTAATGATGCTGCTGTTCGGGAGAAGTCATGGCGCCCTTGAGATGGTCACGGACCATTAAACGGCGCCACATAAAAATGATCCAATATTATTATTATATTATGACAATTCCCCGGTAGCCGAAGGTAGTATAAATAATGTTTATATTATTTATTCATGAAATATACGGATAACATCTTTTAAAAATCAACATGGACAAGAAAATTTTACAGTCTTCAAATACGAAAAATAATATCAATAAAATAATATAAAACTAAAAATAAATTGTAGTTAGCATAGGCACATGATATTTACAAACCATATATACAGGTATGCAAATGATATGAACTCAAGAATGTACCAGACATTGATGTATACATTAATACTGTTGTAATATTTATCAATTTTTACGTTATATATTTTCTAATCAAAAATATATATATATATATAGATTATTCGTCAGAAAAAAAAGTATTTTAACACGACTTATAAAATAATATAAGTAATAAAAAAGGATAAATTAAAATTGGGTATAGTTATGGTTGTTGAACAATAGAGTGAAATAAATAAAACAAATGTTTTATTCTACTATTCTACTACTACTATTCTACTATTCTACTAGTCGGTCTGTGGATGGCGCTGGTAGTAGCTGCCTGAAACCTCTGATATCTCATTTTTTTCAAAATTAAATATTATTATCTTATAATTGTTCAAATTAACAAAATTTTAAAACATTTTTTAGTTTCAATAGTTTTATAAAGTTAAATTTTTGGGTGTTATTATTTTTCAACTAGTTAAAAATTTCAAAATTAAAAATGTGAATTAGTGAATGATATTTGTGACAATTAATAATACCTTCAATTGCAACTCACATAAAATTCTCGCATTTTAGTCAAATTTGTGACAATCACAAGTGTTTTCAAAATTTTATAATAGTTACATAAAAAAATATGAGACGGTCTAGGGACTGTTAAACGGCGTCAAAATAAAATCATCCATAATCATCATCATCATCATTTGTTTTATTTATTTCGCTATGGAATTCTACTATCTAAATACCGACAAAGTGAATAAATAAAAGAGTAGGTATAGTTTATTCAGAGGTATCGCTCTTGCTACTGAGTAACGACACGAGGTTTCGGGTTTGATTCCCAGCCAGGGAAAGATTAAATAAACATAATATATTATTATGTAAAATAAAATACAAAATCCCCTTATCCATTCTGTTAAGATAATTTGAGTTTAACTACCCATCTAATATTCAATTTGATGTCATACATAAACATATATGTAGAATTTACTTCCCATGGGTGAGTTAATATTATTAATTAAACAAATGGGTTAGTTACGTGGAAAAATACTGCCTCGTCTGCGCTAAGAACTACGTTCTACGCTACCATACTATGATACTACGACGCTGCTACGGATGCCACGTCACGTAATAATATTCAATCTAAATAATCTTGTTTGTAATATGTTTTAGACGCTTCATGTGAATAACACCTAATTAAAGGTTTACTCTATTATATTGTAATTGTTGTTTGTCGATTTTGTCTATTGGTGCTGCTGTGTTTGGTTATGTATGTTTTGTAGAGCACATAAGGGTAATATAGGGATCTTCACTGGTTTGCTTATTGCTAAATATATTATAGACCATTATATTTTTGTATCAACTGTATGTATCCTGTAAAATTGAAATAAATAAATATATAAATAAAAAGGTGTAGGTATATAAAATAGGCTGGCAATTTATATATGTGTATCGTCGCGTTAGTACCCTAATACAAGATGAATATCTTAATTTGGGACTACCTCGATCTGTGTAAATTGTTTATTCATATGTTATGTTATAAATTCATTCCTAAATTAATTGTTTTATATGTAAATTATGTTTAATGAATATCTGCCTCTTACGGGGCACTAAAAACTAACAGAAAAAAGTGGGACACCAATTCCTTACCGGGGACTCCAGGAGATAGCTACTTGCCCCATTTTATGTGAAGAAGGAATATTTTTTAATTTAATAACTTTTCTCAGCATACAAGTAGGTATGTAGTGAGTTGTAGAAAAACTTGAACACAAAGGTTGAGACTACATAAAGGCGCACATTGAGTTGAGAGCGCGTTTCAGCGATAAATCAAACATGTACTAGAATGTCTCTTATACAGAGTATTATTCTTACATAATTCTGTAATACAGAGTTTCAAACTAATAACTATCTTTATGACTTATGTTAGTCACACCAAAAAAATGCACATCTATTGAATCCCATTCTATATTTATTCTTATCATCATTATACCTTTAATAGTGTTAACAAAACAATACAAAATTTAAAATATTAGCATTTTTAGTTGGTAGTGCCAGGGGATTTGGGTACATTGCTATAAAATTTAAAAACGTAAAGAAAAAAGTGTTATCTAGGTACTCTCTCTCTGTATTCTCAAAAGAAACCTTTAAGAATAAATCTACATACTTCTATGCTATATATTTTTTGAGCTCATTCCATTTCATTGAAATTAACCCCCGAATTAAAATTTCTGAGTTAGGACTCATTCCCACGCCGCTCTGCGTTTAAATCCTATTTTGCCTTATAGAAAGGAAAGAAATTATAGAATACGGTTTCGTATAAAATTTACTCCAAATAAGCCCACGTTCATTCACTGTTTGTTATTTCATTCATTAAATATAAGAGAAGTATCTACTATTATTACTACTATTACATAATTACATAACGGCATATCCCACGAGTTTACCCAACGGACCAGCTGCATGTAATAAAAATGAAAGCCTTGTCAACATAAATTTATGAAAGGTTGCAAGTTTCACCACTGAATTTTAGAAGCAAAATATCTTTATTTTTTCAAACACCTACTGCCTTTTACAAGACACTCAAAAACTTATGTAAAAGAGTGGTAAACCAATTTATTTGCCGGGTTTACTAAGGAACGTATCCCCCTCTACATCCTTGTATCCTTGCGAATATAAAGGGTTTATCCTGCTTGGTTACAAATTTATTATTCATTTCAGGTGTCCAATTATTTATTTTATACCTTTTATTAGTGGTAAGAGTTGATCAACGTTAATCAGAAAATTAACGCAGTTAATCGTTAATCCGTTCACATTAAAGTTAAATTCGTTAAAAGTTGATATTTTTAAATATGCAAATTAAAGTTTATTCTGACATTCCCATAAATTTTATTCAAGTTTTATTTTATTGTAATTAAGTAGATAATATTTCAAATTTATTTTTTTGTGGATTTAATTGATCTTATATTGCTTTAAGTAGTTATATATTCCATAAATGATTAATTATTTTAGATTTCTGTATTATGTCATGCATATTTTATTAGTGAAAGCACATAACACTGCGTTATATTTATTTTGTTTTGCTCGAGTGTTGCGGTCAAACCTGGCAACATAATTTTCAGTTAATACTATTTTATTCGTGATGAGCTGAAGCGTCCGCCTACATTATGATTGTGACGCCGTCCCTCTCTGTACCCGGTGTCTGTTTATGCGGACGATGGTAAGTGTGAGTGGGATAGCAGCATTGTTGCTTTAATGTGGATAGTCTGTAATTGTTATAAAATAAGTTTGTATACTGGCGGGTGCTATAGTTTTATATTGCTGCATTGTATGGTTGTGTGTATGTGTGTGTGTGATAAGTAAATGTTACTGCGTTTGAAATAATATTGTTGTATTGCATCGAACTATTTTTGATTTTTTGTATATGTTTAATGGCCTTGTGCCGTATATGTTATTATAAATAAATATAAATAAATAAATTCTGGAAACTAAAAATAAAAATTAAAATCATAGTATCTATGGTAGATATCACCAGCTCTTTGAAAAATCGATGAGGAACCACCCTCTCGAGAAAAATTATCGAATTTAATTAATTGAACTAAACGGTTTTGTAAAAAATATCTGACATAACTTAAAATTAACAAAGTTATCATAATGGTTTACTTTGCAATACAATTACGGCATAAATCCTAGACGTGAGGTAGCCAGCGGACTTATTGCAAAAAATAAGCATGCAAATGATCTTCTCCGCGCTAGTAAAAAATATGACATTCAAGGTACTCATCACTGAATTAAAATATCAATTATTTTGTGTTAAATTTTATGTACAATGCCTTTTACAAAATGATCAATCGCCTACAGAAAAAAGTGGGAGACCAATTATTTACCGAAGACTCTAATAGACTTTTTAACGAAAGATTTAACATTAATTTAACCAAATTTCAAGAAATCTTTAATCGCTTAATCATTAATGTTCAGTTGTGTCCTTAAGCCTTTATCATTAGAAGTAATATTTGTTTAGAAGATATAATATTATGTATACCTATTTTAATTTATTTTTAGTACGACTAGTGTCTCAAATAATAATAATAATTGATCCAGCCTTGAGATAAGAATAAGGGTAGTACGAAAATAAATTTTAATTAACTTACTTATCTATACATTAATTATTATGAAGAAAGTACAGTGAGGAAAATTAAAAAGAGCACGATATTTAAAGTTGATATTTTCAGCCGACGGTTCTTGGTGGAAGTCGAGCTAGCTTTCTAGAGCTACCGCTCTCATTATCAGGCTAGCGTAAAGATTTTTTATTTTACACTAGCCTGATGATGAGAGCGAAAGCTCTTGAAAGCCGGCTCGCGTCCAATAAAAAATCACAGTGGATATCATTTTTTTTATTTATATTAATAATTTTAGCACAATACTTAATCGAATTCTAGTGGACTTGTAAACTTTTTGTGCGTTTTATTTTCTTGATAAAAATACAACACTTGTGTTTATTACCCCCACAAAGAATATATTAATGGCGAGCCGGCTTTATTATGTTTTATTTTTATTTATTCAACATGAACTTCCATCAAGTTCCGTCGGTCAACAGTTTAAACTAACACTGGGTCTCAATGGAGTATCCCCATTTTTAAAGATATTACCTTAAACTTAAATCATTAATGTGATCGATCTGTCCTTTTTACTGTCCTGGTGACCAAATTTGTTAATTATGCTGTAAGGCAGCGCTCTGTAAAATAACGATTTGCAAACATTTTTTTGTTTTGTAATTTTTTAATTGTTTACGAATTTTTGTCTTGAAATTTAAATAAAAGTAAATGATTCTTAGAACTCCGAAGGAATTAATATTTTGTGAAAAGGTTGCCATGAAAGCTTTGTTTATTTCTACATAATTTTATTACTAGCCTGACTCTTTGATTTCAAACTGCTTCGGTTGTTTTTTTCCTATTTGTACCTACCCGGTAGATATCCAAATATAACTCATTACTTTAAAATTCAAGGAACGAAGAACTAAATTAAAATGTTGATATAAATTTCGTGATGAACATTTACATCACATTTTTTAACAAATAAGACATTCAGGACGGGTGGCATACATCATCGCTGAATTGTAGACAGATTTTAATTGTCATAAACGTGAGTTTTTACAAACACCTGACCCCCTAGACAAACACGCACTTGGCGATCGACTACAAACTAATTTTCGACAATATCATCATCATCATCATCGCCCTCAACGCTCCTCTCGGGAGCACAGGGCAGAAACCAGCCTCCTCCATTCAGAGCGTCTCTGCGCCAACTGCGCCACCTCTTCCCACGACACTCCCTGCGCCCTGATATCGTTGTAATAGGAACGGTGTATTGTGAAAGAGGGACGCCCGGGCCTACGGAACCCCTGCGGACGGAAGAACAGTGCTCTTTTTGGCCAACTATCATTGGGCATTCTCAAGACATGTCCCAGCCAGGACCATCGTCTCTCTTGTATTACGGAGATCACAGGTCTCTGCTGGGTGCGCCGGCGCACATCATCATTTGTAACATGTTCATACCATCTGACATCCAAAATCCTTCTAAGACACTTGTTTTCAAAGCTTAGTATCTCCCGCTCTTGAGCCTTGGTTAAGTGCCAAGACTCGCAGCCATATAGAAGGATTGGGATGATGCACGCATTGAACAAGCGACATTTTGTCCTGATGCTGAGTCCAGACGCCTTCCAAACTTTGTTCATGTTGTTGAAAGCCCCGCTAGCTGCTCCTATGCGGATTGGTAATTACGACCGGAGATCACCCTCTGGCGTTATGGTTGCTCCCAGGTACCTGAATTTACTAACCTGAGATATTTGGGAATTGCCAACCATTAGTGGGGTGTGAGTACTCGTGCATGTACTATTACATATGTACTCCGTTCTACCAGCGTTGATACGAAGGCCAAGGCGCAAAGAATTTTCATAAAGAGCATTAGCGTTGCACTGTAATCCGTCCACAGATGTATCAAAAAGGGCTAGATCATCCGCATATTCAAGATCGTGCGTCGATCAAGATCAATTTCGACAATAACCGCAACAAAAAGGGCTAGATCATCCGCATATTCAAGATCGTGCGTCGATCAAGATCAATTTCGACAATAACCGCAACAAAAACGCATAATTACACGATACATGTAGATAGATTGTCGAAAAGTTCGCCAGTAGTCGATCGCTATATACGGTTTGTCAGTGGCCCCTGCTTTTTAAAGGACAATTGAAAACGCAGCGAAGTTCAAACCCAGGATCTCTCGATAGTTATGGTCGATCCATTTGCAATTTTTAATTAAAAAAATAAACAATCAAAAATTTTCGTTTGAATACAATTTTATTTATTTTGATTTATTCATCACCATACATCAGTAACAATTATAATCAGAACAAAGTACGTATTTAAATAGCCATTTATATGATTCAATGCTAAGATGTTGCACATATTAAGATGTCTTCATCTAACTAAGCTGGTGGATTGAGCTTATTTCTATAAAATAAATGTTTGCATACTCTCTCTCTCTCCCTGGGCAATTATTAATCCCACATGATGGTGGGGTCTGCCATTTTTGTCTTTCGCCGCCACTCGGCTCTATTCTGTGCGTCCTCCGGGGAAGCTCCGCAGTCTCTCATGTCTGTTTGCATACTATGAAATATAAATTACGCAAAAGTACGAGTACACAAAAGATTTAAAAAATATTCATAAAAAAATGGTAGGTAGCTTTCTTCAAAGCGTCAGATACATGTTTTTGATAGACTGACTAAAAATTAAAGGAATTTGTTAAAAGAAGGAAATGAAAAAACTTTTGAAGTAAATAAACACGAGCTTATCTCTATATTATTATTTCAGTCTGTTTGTAAATATGTATGTTTGTATATTTGGTATGGAAAAAATAACTAGGTAAATTAAGGAGTTCGTCGGTAGCCTGGAGGTAGAGTCTCGGCCTCCGGAACAGGGGGTCCGTGGTTCGATCCCTGGTGTCGGCAAACTCCCCTTTCACGGCACAAGCTTTTAGCTTAGTGTGAAAGGTGTATAAGGTTGTATTTGGGTTTATAACAAAACCCAGATATATCTTTTTTTTGTAAAAAATCATACGAAAATATTAGCTGTTTTAGACTTTCGCGGTCTTGAATTATAAATTATGATGTTCTTCCGGATTCACCGCATCTGGTTGGTCTGCTTAACATTGCCCTTTTCCTTCCAAAAAGTAGAGAGAGAGATAGTGAAAGTTCTGCTGTTGACACTTGTGGGTAGTTAATAACAACATCTTAATCTCACCCTGTTACAACCCCCAACACGCACGCAGTCGATGTCAGCGTAGTGAGGGGGTATTTTATAACCTTATCTGACTGTTCAATCTAAATCGAATAAGTAGAGAAGTTTAAAAAAAAGTTGAATCGTTTCATTTAAATAAATTCAATCTTTTTTATGCATTTCTAGTTTACTCGTATTTCTGATTTAATCTTTTTTATTCCATGAAAGTTGAATAATCTCAACATACCTACTTTAAATCTATTTGAAAAAATATTCCTTTCAACAAAATTTTAAATCCATTTGATTTGGTTGTTTCAATTTCATTGTTCAAATCTCTGGCCGGTAAGGACAAAACATTTTTTTCATATTATTACTTTTATTCCATATTTCTTCTAGATTAAGCTGTATATTACTATTTACGTTAAACCTGTATGTTTGCAAGTGAAAATAAAATATAAATAATGTTATAGATTTTATAAAAGCACGACAAGTTTAGAACTTATTTCAAAAAGTGTGCCATATTGGTAACACATAGCTTGTTAAATCTACAACCGTTTGCTTACTTTTATTTCAATTGATTAAGTTGTTCAATTAAGATCGACTCAGCAGTTGAGGGTAATTTAGGGGTACGATAGTATTATTTCTAATTACACAACTCATAACTTCATCTCCAGTTGCTATCTACATAATAATGATCGTTGTATAAATATATCACAGAGTAATTATATCATTTCGTCCCTTTCAAGTGTCATTATTATTATTATTTAACTTAATCAACACTTTTGGTATGCTTTAGCAAAGCTTGTGACGTTGATTTCGCACTTTGATATTGTTTGTGATCATATTCATTCTTTTTTTTATATTTTTATATTACAGCTTATAGCAAAATATTATAAGATTATAACAAAAACCAGATACCTACATCTTTTACTATATTAAAAAAAACCTTCAGAATGGCTGCGTGTTTAGTAAGTGAAACCAACGTGCCTGCAGAAAAATTTCATGAATGTGAAAGTAGCGAAAGAAGTAGATTTAAAGAGAGGTTAGATGGCCGCTCTGTCTCTCTGCCTACACCATTTGGGATACGACGTGAGGGTATACATAGATATAATTAATAATGAAAACATTCACATCATTCCCTTTAATCAATTTAATGTCACGTAGATATCACAAATAACATGTCTATCAAAGTTATAATTATTATTTCCACGTATCTAATAAATAACGTGTATTTTCAATAATAAAGGCTTTTCTTAGAAACAGAAACATAATATTATCTTTCATCATTGTCTTACAAAATAATACAAAGGTTGTTTATAATGAAAATACATGTTGTAATTACTGGAGTATGTTATCTTATTTCTTTCGAAAATATTGGTTTTATAATAACATAATAATATTTTCGTAAAAAATAAGATAACACGTTATTAATGAATAAGTAACGTGTTATCTATACACCCCCTTACGCGGCATTCCTGTGGGGAAAGTAGAGAGGACAGAACGCCAAGTCTACCTGTGCTCGAACGTTATTTTTCTTCCTTCTTCTGTCATGGTTTACTGGCTATGAGAAGTATAAGTTATTCACTGTGTCGGTGTTTAGGTAGTGGAACCTCATCATGAAATTAAAAAAACAAATGATTTTTTCTAAGATGTTTTTTTATTGATAGAAAAGTCAATCATCTTAAAGTTACTTCATAAGACTTAATAGTAGACTAAATATTTTATATAAATTGAAAAATTTAACACTGTATTTTCCGCTTTAATTTTTAATGAGTTAAACGTTTTCAAAACTTACTGTTTCATCTACAGAAGTAAAGTTCTAAAACAGTGTTTAATTTTTTAATTTATATAAAATATAAATATTTAACAGTTGAAATGGAATTCCCAACATTCATCATTGCCCTCAACGCTCCTCTCGGGAGCACAGCGCAGAAACCAGCCTCCTTCATTCAGAACGTCTCTGCGCCAATTGCGTCACCTCTTTCCACGACATTCCCTGCGCTCTGATACCGTTGGCATAGGAACGGTGTATTGTGAAAGAGGGCAGCCCGGGCCGACGGAACCCTTGCGGACGGAAGAACAGTGCTCTTTTTGGCCAACTATCATTCGACATTTTCAAAACATGTCCCAGCCAGGACCATCGTCTCTCCACAACATTAATCACACAATATTTCAAAATTTCTCAATAGTTCTTATAAGTCTTAATACTCAGTAGTGAGAAGATTATGTTGTTTGATATGGCAATATATATTTTATAGAGCTTCAAGAAAAAAACACTGAAACTTCAATATATTATAAGAATCAGGACAAACATTAAACTTTTCTAATGTATTCCTAATATCAGGTGTCGGGAACGTGATTGATTTGAGAGTGGCGTCGCGACGAGACGTCGCTCCTTGTACTATATCTGTAGGCTTCTTAACTTAAAACAACATTTCCCATAAGGTTACCGAAATATGTAGGTATATACAAAACATTGGTTGTACTAGACTTTTTATATTGGTAATGATTTTTTTAAGATATATTCCACAATTTGGTATAGGGATTTAGAAAACTCTTACCTACTACTATCCATCACAGCATATCTCCCAAGTGGCCTAGCCAGCAGAGCAGCTGCATGTAATAAACATAAAAGCTGTCCTCTCCGTGTCGGCAAAAAATAAGAAATTCAGGATGGGTGACAAACCTCATCGCTGAATTAAAGATGTAAAATCTGTTAATTTTTCGAACATCAACCCTTTGAGGGATACTCGAAAATTAACACGTGGAGGCTATGGTTGTTTTGGCAGTCCAGCCCTTCAGTTTGCCCACTATGGCGTCTCTGGTATGGACAAAGTTTGTTTAGTGTAGAAATTCGAATAAGTGGAAATTTCCAGCCATCATAACATGCCTACATATACACAGTCTCGCTTGCTCACTCAATCACCACAATAGCACAAATCCAAAGCTTTTATTGTTTTGTTTATTGTTGTGGTATTATAATTTACTAATTTGGCGTTTCTAGGATACGAGATAAGATCTGCGTAGAGTGTAAGCTGCCAGGACCCATATCCCAATGAGTACATAATTGATTTACCTAAATAAAATCTCATTAAGGATTTAGGAAGCTCTAGGGACTAATTAATCATCATTATTCTATTATTCTCGCTAAATTGATGTGACGGGAGTACAAACACATTATTATTACACCAACACGTGTATAAACACAAACCCAATTATAAGATTATATTTCACTAATTAAATTAATCCAATCCTTTCCATAATTAGTTGAATAAGGATATACGTGTTTTTCAAATTTACTAATATAAAATGAAGTATTACCAAGTTAATGTGGAGGATTTGTAGAGCGATTGAATGATGAAGAGGGCGTACCTATCAATCTGAACGAGGGCAATTCTTTTCGATAACTAAATAATATTTAATATAATAAAGAGAACCGTGAATTTTAATTGTTATTTGTTTGTGGAATTGATAGAGTGGAATGATTATGTTTAAGATGAAAGATGACGATTTCAACAAAAAACAATATAGTAGAAAAACATTTATTTTAATTTCATTGTAGAAGCTAACTGGATTGGCCACAACATCAGGCAGCCAGGCCAGAATTAAAGAGACATGCTGAAAATAGGGAGGAATGGAGAAGAAAATCCAAACTCGTTGCAGACCAATCCAATGGATTGTAACTCACTATATATGGAATTCTCAGTGTTGAGCCATGGAACTATATTTAATCAAATGATATAGAAAATCGAATAGACTTGTATTCTTAGTAAAATATAATAAGATTGACATTTTGAGGTTACACATGTGGAAGATATTGTAATATTTTGTTATCTGTTTACATACTTGACTTCTTCACGAATAAAACACCCTTTGTATAGAATATGATTTAACAGAATTTTTCATTATACCTAACTATCCGTTTATTTTTATATATTATTTACGAGAAATGATATTTACACGAGAAAACGAGAAAACAAACTATTGACTGATATTGAATTTACTCTAATACCAATTCAAATGATCTAGAGTTTGTGTGTTCACATTGTGAAAAGACATTTTAAACATATTTGATATCAATAAAACACTGTTTTACTTTTCACTATTGATTTATTAATACTCTAGCGCTTTCGTCAAGTTAGCTTGACATTTTCAAGAAATTTTTTTCTTGTAATTAGTTCTCTTGAAAATGTTAAGCTAACTTGACGAAAGCGCTTGAGTATTAATAAATCAATAGTGAAAAGTAAAACAGTGTTTTATTGATATCAAATATGTCTAATACCAATTGTTTGAAAAAAATAAATGAAATGGCGACTTATATCGAGTGATAAATAAAACATAATGAAGCTGCGAAAATGAGCTAGAATTATACTAGGTAAGCGACTGAAGAAACTGAACGAGTTTCGAAAAATACTAACTGAGCTTTATCAAGACTAATACATCAATTCAAATTGTATTCTTAAATTTGCCCAAATCAGCTTTTTATAAACCCAAACAATATTTTTTTCTACTTTTGCAAAATAATAAAATATTAAAATGTCGATTAAAGTTTCTACCTTAATAAAAGTTTGGTAATAAATGTTTCTAAAGCTAAGTGATTTCGATTAATAGTCCTGACTTAATTTAAAAAGTAGAATATAAAAGGTTTTTGTTGATTCTCTTACATTATTTACAAGAAGACTTAGTAAGTAATAAAACGTAGGTAATATTAAGCTTTATAATTAAGTTTGTAATTAATTAATTATTTCAAGGTCGAAATACAATATCTAACTTTCAAATTCCTGTACTAAAATTAAAGTTTGAAATGTGCAAGTATTTATGTAAGTACACCTTTTTTTCTTCTTCATGTGTTCTACCGGGTCCCCTCGATGTTGACGAATATTGGGAGAAAGTTTCCCTGTCTTAGACGGAGCAAAACAGTTCCCCACAGTTCTAACACCGGTCCATTCTCAGATGTTTCGAAGCCAGAGAGCTTTCTTATGCCGACCACTTTGCATCCCTCGATTTTCCCTTCATGACAACCTGAATCGCAAACTTTTGACTGAAAAAAGTTCAATATCAATTCATAGTTTTTTTGTGATATTTACCTACATTATTATTTGGGTATAATTTTAAATAGTGTTAAAATTAGACTAACAAATTGTATATATAATTACCTATTCAAAATTCATTGAAACAAATTTGTAAACGATATTTCATACAAGTGGTTATAATTAATTGTCATAATAATAAAAAAATCTTTAAATGCGCCATTGCGGTCGTTCGTATCACAAAATAGCACTAAATAAATTGTCTAATTTAAAATTATTACAGTCTACATGGTGCATGGAATTAGTGATTAATGCGTTCTTATCCAAGCGAAGAATTTCGCCAAATGTACTTTCAAGTTAATGTGGTGAAGTCTTTATTTGAATACATTAATCAAATTGGACGTTATTTCTCTTATATGTAGATACCTTTTATAAAACCGAAATCTAAAATGTAAGAAAGTGAGTTAGTGGTAATTGCCAGCGGTCTGTATGTTTTGTCAGAATTAGAAACACACATATTATTAAATTATTCGAGTCGGATAATGGAACGCATATCTGATCGATCTGCCCTCGCCAAAGATTGTATAGCATCAAATGTTTAGAATATTTACTACATAATTTTTTTTTATTGTTTAACCGGATTTGGGTGTAGATGACAAAACCAATCAGAAACCTCGATTGGAGAACCACGTCTACACAATGCAACATTGTGTAAAATCTAATCGGAAGAAGTGAGAAAGGTGTCCCAATGCTTACGAATTGGCTCAAGGCTGGCTTAAGTGATCACTTTCGGTGTCCATGGACAACGTTCACCAATTCCACCATTCTCACTGTCACGATGTAAAGTCCACCAAAGATGGTTGCTCCTAAGTTTTGCATAAAGCGTCTCTCGATTGCTGGACCTTACATCGTGACAGTGAGAATGGTGAAATTAGTGAACGTTGTCCATTGACGCCAAAAGTGATCACTTAAGCCAGCTTTGAGCCAATTCGTAAGCGTTGGGACACCTTTTTCACTTCTTCCGATTAGATTCTACACAATGTTGCATTGTGTAGACATGGTTCTCCAATCGAGGTTTCTGATTATATAGCATTGTCATTCCGTCTAAAAGGCTTTTGAATGCCTTGAGGACCTTTTTTCGTAACACATCCGTCCCATGACAATGAAATCGGAGCTTCATGAACGTCGTTGGAAGAGGTGATTCGATTGACAAAGAAGCGTTCGTTTTTCATTGGTATCTTTCAATGTAGTAGGTGTTTGTTATGTAACAGGTAAAAATGTCTTTTACAAATTATGTTTCAAAAAACGTTAAGGCCGCTTTTTCGCAAAAACGTTAAAATATTCAATTTTCAACAAGTTTGGTAGAAAAACTCTCAAAACTTGTTGACCCTGCAAACATTTTTATTTAATATAATATACGAAAAGAAATATTTATTACCAATATTAATAAGTTCTTTACTTAAAAAAAAACTTGATTATCGCTTCATATTATTCGTTTTTAAAAAAGCATATTTCTAAAAATCGAAATTGAGGGTGTGTTTCGCAGACAATGCACGAGAAACCTACAATTTTTCATAAATATATTTTTTATAGTTACCTATTTAAAATATAAGCTGAATAAATTGTAAATTTTTATGTTTCGTTCATGGATATTAACCGATTTAAAAAAATCATTTTTTTGATAAAATTTCTTGAAATGTATAAATCACTACTTCAAAAAACTTTATGTGCTAAAATAAATGCACGTGTGAATTTGTGACATGAGAACTGATATTTGTGACATGAGAGCTGATATTTGTGACATGAGAACTGATATTTGTGACATGAGAACTGATATTTGTGACATGAGAACAGATATCTGATCACATTTCATTGTGTGAAAAGCTTTTGTTCTGATTTAGATGTTGGTTTTGCCTCCCTAAGAGGTTTCATTCATCAGCGTCATCCCTAAATATCTCAAGGGA
This sequence comes from Athripsodes cinereus, assembly GCA_947579605.1. NCBI lineage: Eukaryota > Metazoa > Arthropoda > Insecta > Trichoptera > Leptoceridae > Athripsodes > Athripsodes cinereus. The sequence goes on from OX388306.1 coordinate 1,444,861, forward strand.
GAAAATATATTTAACTCGAACGAGCGAAAGTTCTAAATGGGCTATGTATGTAAGTTCCCCAGCGAAAAAGTTTTAAATTCAAAATGCTTCAGTTTCACCATAAATCTATTTTAAAAGGTTCAATGTATCTCAGAGCAATCGATCATATAATTTCACTCCAGAAACTTTTGCCTCTCGAAATTTCCTTTCGAACTCACTGTATTGCTACTGCACAAGAAATATAAAATCATATTTAATTATACATAAATCAATAAAAAAATCTTTGAATAATTTCTTTATAAAATCTCTCTTGGATGATGAAAGAGACGGTGTGAGAAAGCGTACCGTTTTAAAATATTGTTTTAGTGCAACTATGTAAATAATTATTAAATTATATGAGCCTTTTTGCTACTGCGGTTTCGATAAAACGTCCACCATTAATTAACGAGCGATTTTTGAGTTTAATGAGGTGTTCGTACAAAGAACAAAATCCGTCGGTCGTCCATTGATCGTCAAACGTGTTCACACAGTCCACCAGCATTGATTCAATCTATAGATGCGTTTTGATTTTGACGTTGTTTTCAAAATGGCGTCGAAATGGAGATCGCGGAGTGTTTATTCCTAGTTGAAAATATTATAGTAGAGGTTATAAGGCGCCTTTTAATTAAGAAAACAAACGCCACACTCTAACAGCAAAGATAACAACTGTCACGAAACGGGAAACATTATAAAGTGTATAGGTTATAAAGTTTTTACAATAGACACGGATGCCGTGCACATCTACGCATGCGCGCATCGTTCCACCAACGAAAAAAGTTGAAAGGTGGTCAACTTGAGACGATATCGTTTTTACTGGTTTTTACCGTTTCAGATTAACTGACAATTTGTTCGCACGGTTCAAATGGCTAACGATATTTTGGTTTCCTGATAATATTCGCCGCCTCGTGAGAACAACGTGTAAGATATAAAAATACTAACGCAAGCGAATAACCGAAAACACAAACTTTTATTAAAAAAATACTTGCATTTATTATATTTTTATCATTCGGGATAATCTGGCTATAGAATGTTTGAAATTTAAACCGCAAGTGTATTGAAGTACTTACTAATAACAATACAATAATATAATGACTTAGGTATGTATGTAATGTTTTGTCTCGAATCACTCAAGGTTGTCTTTGGCTCATACTGATTAATGAGAATTTACAATAATACTAGTACTTATTGATAAAACATTAAAATAATATATAATTATAATTTGGATGCGTTATCGGAGTAAATGAGTACAAGGTGAATAAAACTACATGTAATATATTTATAGTTTTACTGGCACGTGAAAACAAAGTGATGCACCATATCTCCACAGAAGAAACAGGCCGATTTTATTGTGTCAGTCCGAGAATTTTAATTATCTCAAATAAATTAAGAGAATATTGTCTTGAGTTAGGAATATATCCTTGAATTAAGAAAATCAGTTCTCTTCAGTTCGGTTCTTCACTTCTAAATTCTAAATACTTCAATGAGATTGAGAATTTTAATTTCTGCGATAAAGATTTCTTGAGAATTTTCATTTTTCTAAAACAATATATCTTGTAGAATTGAGAAATAATTTCTTGCTTTGAAATTTTTTTTCAGATTAAGATGAAAATTTTCTTAGGCTAAGAGAATATTTATCCAAAATTTTAGTTTTTTACCTCAACACAAACCCGCTGATGTCATGAATTAGCCCAGGCATATTTTTTTTACTTTGACCAGTAGGGTTTTTCTTTACATTTAGCCACTTTGCACGTCGTATGATTAAACTCAAGACGAGATAAAGATCGTATTTAGATTTTCTAGATTTGGATGAAAAATTACTCAGCGACTTGTTGGACATTTAAGATTTAGTAATATTTATTTTGAGCACTCAAATTAAACACGCGAATTTCGGAGTCATAAACTTCAAACAAGTGCTTTGTGTACACTCGATAAAACACATCATTGATTTGTATGCATAGATCATAACAATGAATTCGTGATTCATGTTATTATAGTGAACCAAGAACAAAGTACACAGCCAAAAGATATGTCCTTTGTTTTGGCGATAAAAACGTGAGTAAATTATGTACATGGACTTGTAAGGACAAAAGCCGAAAAGGAGCGCCGTTTTAAATAGGTGAGGTTAGTTGGGGTGAGTGCGACATAGTTTTGGACGAGATGGCTTTGATCATTGATTTATTATCAATGATCATACTAACTTTATTTTAATGTTTGGATCCTTGCGGTGGTTTTTACACAAAACGGCGCATCATAAATAAGTAGTCTAGTTATTATTATTATTAAAAAATAAACTGATTATACCTACAAAAAACACAAGAGCGGCGTGGTTCCATCTAAGGTGCTGGCAAACTCCTCTTTCACGACACAAGCTTTTAACGTGACAGGTGCATAAGATTGTATTTGGGTTTATAACAAAAACCCAAATATGTCTCGTTTCTAATTTATAAAAAAAGATTTTCAGTTCTAGAGCGAGGGTGGCCAACCCGCCCGCGGCCCGCGGGGTGCCTGCTTGTGGCCCGCAAAGCACATGCAGATTTTTTTTATAATAGTCAGTACTATTATCTACCCGTTACTTTTTTGAAAAAAGGTATTTGGAAAAAAATATTCTTAAAGGAAATCGAGGAGTTTGCAAAACATTTCAAATTCCTATACCATTTTGAAAATTTGGTGACCGGGGGGGGGGGGGTAGAAATTTCAAGGTGAAGTAAAAGTTCCATATATATGGATTATATTGTTGTGGCCCAGTAGGAAATCTCATTTCTAAATTTGGCCCGGCTGCTGAAAAGGTTGGCCACCCATGTTCTAGAGTGTAGTAGCATTTGCCCCATATACGCACTTACCCCAACTGACCTTACAAATGGTACCTAGGTATTTTTTATGTATTTTATCTGCGTAAACTTTAGCGAAAAAAACTAACACAATAAATTATGTCACGTATTTACGTAGAAATACCCCTAATTAAAGTGCCTAATCTTTTTTTCCTAGGAAATTTCGTCATTGAATATTCTGTATTAATCAAAGGGAAAGTGGATGCTAAAAGATCATTGCCATCTCTGTCAAAACAGGTATTCGTCAAATCTCACGTATATCATCTGTGATTCAGCGATGAGGCATGACACTCATCCTGAATGTCTTATTTTTTATTGGTACGACGAGGACGATCTGCATGTTCATTACATAAAATTAGTCCACTGTGGGATATGCCGTGACGGTAGCCATAGAATAGTAATTATAACTATTAACCTAATATTATAATGTTACTAGCTGACCCGGCAAACGTTGTTGCCATATACATTATTTATTTGTCATATACCTACATTATATATCGACTGGAGTTGAAAATGATTGAATTACTAATATCGCTATTAAAAAATAGGGGTTGATGGCAGAAGTGTGAAAATTTAGGGCTGTATCTATTTTTTAATGCCTCATCATAAAAAAATGTAAATTGTTTATGTATTATGCGTTTAATAATAATGAATTTATTATAACTTTATAAGTCGCTAAATCCTTTCTAGTTAGTCCCCAAAGAACATCAGGAATAATAATATGAACCCATATAATTATTATAATGTTCTTATGAAATAAAAATAAAAAAAATTGTTCAAAAAAATAAAAAAAAAACAGTGTAGACCACCTTTAACTTTTAGGGGTACGAAAAATATATGTTGGCCGATTCTCAGACATACCCGATAAGTACACCAAATTTCATCAAAATCGGTCCTGCCGTTTCGGAGGAGTACGATAACAAACACCGTGACACCAGAATTTTATATATTAGATTAAAGTAAAACAAAATATTAAATTATAGCATCTTTGTACTCGTGAATGTGAAAAGTCCGGATCTACAACGTCAAATATTCAAATAATTACAGTAAAAGAACAGGAGCCTAAGTTGAGTTGCTCGTACTGTCAGAAATGCTATATTATCTTCATGGTAACGGTGCAACATAAAGGGTCGTTCACATTTGTTCACTTTCAGTGATCACTTCGGATGATCCTCCAAGATGAATAGGTGTGAACGGGCGTTTCATCAATAGTGATCACTAGCGATGACGGAGGAAAGAGATTACCACTCGTCATAATTTTGAGGAAAGGTCCTTTCACTGAAACGACCATAAACAAGTTTTATCTTATTATTTGTTTTATTCTCTATGAATTTGTATTGAATGTCAGAATCATGTACAAAATTATTATGCAGTCGAGAGCTATATTAATTTATTTTATGTGTTATTTTTCATTTTAAAATTTGTTTTATTTATTTTTTTACGAAAATATGTTAAACTACATACAACATGACTGAGAGTGTTGACATGGTAGTGAAAGCATAGGGTGAACAAGTGTGAAGAGACGTGTTCACTTTCGATGAACAGCTTTGACCCTGACACTCTGGATGATCATCCAAAGTGAAGCAATGTGAATGCTACTTAAGCAATTTCCGTTGTTACCATGGAGATAATGTAGCGTTACTGACTGAACGAGCAATCCGACGTAGACTCCTGTTATATCACAAAAACCAATAAGAAATTTCGATTCGTTTATCTTTTAGTCAATTTGTGAAAATTTGGTTGACAAAGACGTTGTACAGAACTTTATTGAATTACACATACAAAATGTTTATATTAACTACTATTTAAGATAAAGTTAACATTAACCAGTGCATCCCGTGGAGCACCCGGTAAAGAATTGGTCTCCCACTCTTCTCTGTGAGTTTTCGAGTGTCCTGTAAAAGGCAGGTGTTCGAAAAAATAAGAAATTTTACATCTTAAATTCGGCGATGAGGTTTGCCACCCATCCTGAATGTCTTGATTTTATATTGGCACGGAGAAGATAGCTTGCATGTTTTATATGCAGCTGGTCTGCTGGCTACCCCACTTGTGGGATATGCCGTGATGGTATAGTAGTAGTAGTAGTAGTAACATTAACCACCCACACGTCTGTCTATACCGACATTATTGATTTGACTCGCTTCATAATAATATTATTATTAATTTATAATATCTTCAACGTCTAGGTATCACAAGTTTAATGATAATATTATTTGTAATACCTACCGTCATTGGCGTATCTAAGGTTTTCATTGCGGATAGCCCCACCCTCAAAAAATAAATAAGCTTTCTACTAATGTAGGTATAAAGTATGCAAGGTATAAACAAAAGATCCATTTTACAAAAAAAAGTTCTTTTAAAAAAATATTATAACGAAAATATATTATAAAATTTTACTCCATAATAATCATGTATATTTACATATATATCCACGGGATTGAAACCTGAGAGAGAGAGAGAGAAAGAATGATTCATTTTGTAACCAATGTGCAGTAAAGAATTAATTTTTTTTTTTTTTAAAGATATATCTGGGTGTTTGTTACCCAAATACAACCTTATACATCTTTCATAGTAAGCTACTAAAAGCTTGTGCCGTGAAAGGGTAGTTTGCCGGCACCTGGTATCGAACCACGGACCCCTTGTTCACGAGGCCGGAAATGTACCTCCAGGCTACCGACGAACTCGATGAATTTAGTATCAACTATTAGATACTTAAACATCTTTAATATCAAAGCATACCACACAAGTGGGATAGCCAGCAGACCAACCGCGTGATATAAACATACTAGCTTTCTTCTCCGTGCCAGCAAAAATTTAGACGTTCAGGAAAGGTGGCAAATCTCATTGCTGAATTATATATGAAAAAAGTCTTTATTTTTTTAAACACCTGCTTTTTATAGGACGCTTTCTTTATTCATTCTATACAGTTTCATAGAAGATATACATTCATATTAAATAAAATCAATATACAGAGGGCGAGTTTATCGCAAAGACGCGATCTCTTCCAACTAACTTTACTATTAGATATTGTGTATCCATTTTTATTCATTAACCGTTAGATAACATAAATTAAACTAACTTATCATTATACGTCTGCGAAACACACGCAGAACATACATAACTAATATTCGCAAAGCCTATTATTTATATATTATTACTTATATCTATATGTGTTATTATTAATTATTATAACGATTATTATCAGTGTGGTTTTGACATTTATCTATGTATATATTTTGTAATCAACATTATAATATATTGAGGCATGTAATTATTGAAATGATGTAACGTTGTGTAGCGCATGTCATGTCACTAATGGAATCAATGTGACACACGTGTATCATCGTGAACAAGATATAATAAAAAATGTAACTACGTGAATAAGATATAATAAAAATGTTTACCTGATGGTAGAAGACCATCGAGATTGAGCAAAAAAATACTCTTAGATAACTATGGATAATCCGACTCTTAAAACTTAATACAAGAGATTATGAATATTAAATAAATAAAAATATTGGTAAAACACAACGAGTGCATATCAAGGTCATATTTATATACATTTTAGAGAAAATGTAAGTTTTTGACTTTTTTGGGTACATTGAAACAAACTTTCTACTATAGATTAAACAAACGAGAGGGAGTCTTTCGACTTCTTAGGTCATTATTAATATCAATAGATATTGATAGTGACCTCAAAAGTCGAAAGACGCCTCTCTCGTGTTTGTTTGATCTATATTTGATAGAAGAAAACACTTGTTTCAATTTATCCTGTACACCTATACAACAAATAAATCAACATTGTTGTATTATTATTTTTTTCCTATAAGTACAATCGATATTTTGGAATATTCCAATAATGATGGAATTAATCAGATACGATAGTGTTGTGAGTAGAGTCCGATTAAAGAATTTGAAATGATTTGGATAATATTATGTGAAACCAATTACTGACGAAAAAATGACCGAAAAGTGTTTCAAAGAACACTTATTTTTGATGACATTCGCATATTGAATACGAAAAATCAACATATCCGAAAAAATCTAATAAAAGCTTGAATATTGAGAATTTAATATCGTTTGAATTGTTTACTGAAATATAAAATCAAAGAAAAAAGTCAAAATGACTCCCCTTTTATCGTGTTATTTTATTTCCTCAAAAGCTTCAGGTATTCTTTCAGCTAGTACCATACGATAAGAATATAAAAGAATTTCAGCAGTATTACATGAAAAAATACTTTGAAATATGATTACACATTCTGAAGTCTGTCATTTCGTTTCATGCCTGAATCCGAATTTTTCATAATAAAATATATCTTATTACAATCGTATTATAATATTTCATAGCACTAGGTAACAGTGATACTTCTGACGCGACGTTTAACATTTTTTTAAATCTATTTATTATTTGGTAAGAAAGGGATCTTGATTGGTTTGCTAATTGTTGTAATTAATTGATATTTTTATTTTGATTGTATGATCCATAAAGAATAGATAAAAAAAATATGTAGCATGACCTTAACCCACCATCTCCCCCTAAGCCCCCCACCCATCGCGAGACTTTTGAGACTCTTGAGTATCCACAGATAATCCAGAACCTGAAGGCCCCATTATTTAGACAATGCGGTCGATTCCGGCGAACTTTTTCAAACTATCGAATCATTATTTATTTATTTATTTATTTACACAGTGAACGGCTATATAAGCCTTTAACATAGAAAAGAAAATATACAATAAAAACAACAGATAGTGAAAACATATAACAAAAGTATCTACCCACACAAGCACATTAGCAATGCATAGGTACACAGCAAAATAATGTTATCAAACAAGTAGGCACCTAATAATATAATATGTACAAAGAATAATAAGAATAGGTATGATGGTACAAAGAACACAGCAAAAAAAAAAGAATACAAGGTATGTAGGTAGGCTATAACAATATTAGCAATCAAAATGCAACAAATCTCTGTAAAACTATTCTATGAATAATAATAACAAAAAATAAAATAATAATAATATATGCTAGGTACCAAGTACCCGCACACTGCGCCTTTCCATATAGCATAGTTCGGCAACCATCGTTAACAGTGCGCAGTGCAAATGGTACAGACGACATTGAAATAATTATTTACAAACAATTAATATAAAGTAGACGGAGAAAAAATAATAAAAAAAATAATAATAATAATAGTGTAGTGCAAAGTGCACCGAGAATAGATATAAATATATAACACTTATCAACTAGGTATATAACAATAATAAATAAAAAATAGAAAAAGAAACAAAATTTACATCATAAAAGTTAAATGTGAGGGTCAAATGTTTTTTTCAGAAATGATTGAAAGGCCGAAAGTATAGTAATTAACTAGCGAATCGTTGAAGCAATTAAGGCAATATTATTAGTCTCATATTAGATATACCTACCTATTTTGCAACTTTTGGTCGGACTGGGCCGTTTATTTTGTTTTCAACAATTTTTTTTTCGGTATGGCTTTCACACCTGCCATTTCTCGTGAAAAGATAGAAAAACTAAATAAAATTATTCACAAAGTCCTCGTCGAAAGTAACACCCCAGTTTTGCTTGCTGCTTTTTATGTTTTTTTTTTTTATTGAATTTGCAAACTACAGACGAAAGGCGTCAGAACGAATTCTCGAAAGAAATCAAACCAATATTGTGAAATCATCTTCAATAAAAAGAAATAGACACATTTTTATGCTTTCCAGCTTCAAATTAGAACATATGAAAATTCAAACCGTCCTCTCCGTGCCAACCAAAAATTAAAATATTCAGTATGGGTGGCAAACCATCACTGAATTTAAGATGTAAAATGTATTTAATTTTCGGACACCTACTTCTTACAGGACACCCGAAAACTTACTGAAAAGAGTGGGAGATCATTTTTTTTTGCGGGTATTCCACGGAACAGAAATATGTCAACCCATGAAATGAATTTCTTCTCATATTTTTTTCTCATCTCTTTTTCTAATAATTTATAACTTTTGAATTTCATGAAAAATAAAACATGAAGAACACTTTTCCATGTAAGGTAATACTTATTTATCAGGAATATGTGATTCGAAATTGTCATTCCAAATATTTTTATTTTTAAAATTATGTCTACAAATAAATGCATTGCAAAATAATATGCTTTCCTACATAAGAGAATATGTTAAAGGTTTAATGATAACGAAAATCTGAAAAACTCATCAATTGATGAGTTTTTCAGATTTTCGAAAAAACAACTTGAAAAAACATCTTGGATAACGAAATCCATATATGTCGGTAGGGCTACTTTAAATATAATTTAAATAATGATCTTAATCTTGTATTGATCTTAAATTATCATATAGATACCGTCTGTGAATTTAAGTATTTACATTGCTGACATACACATGAAAACTCAAAAGAGTTAAAATTAACATTTAAATATTTTATCCACTTCAAATTATTAAAAACGAAATCCCACTAGAGCTTTAAAGTTGTAAAATTTTGAAAACTTAATTTCTGAGTAAAACTTTCACAGATAAAAAGATGATAGAAACTAACAAAAAATTTATAGTTTTATAATATTTATTCTTTTAAATATTCCGCTGAAGGCTTAAAAAGCTTAATATAAATAAGTTTACGTGTTATGCCAAAATTGAGCTTATGCGCACAGAACTAATTCGATTAAAAGTTAACCAAGCACGTAAATCACTCATGAAACACTTTCATCCGTTTTTTTTAATGTTTTTAAATATTTGATGTATTTTAAAAATCAAGTAACAGGGGCTTTGTATTTAATGACACTTGAATGACACGTCTTGAAATTAATCGAGTATCTTATTTATTATGACACAAAGAAGGCATTCTTTAAATACAGTAATTAGTCACTGGCTACACCACTTGCTCGAGATTCCGTGATGGCTTAAAAAGTAAGACTCAATTTTGTTTTCAGAAAATGACAATTCAATTCCGCTCCGTGAAACATCTGATAAAAAATTCGTCTCCCACCCTTTTCTGTGAGTTTTTAAGTGTCCTGTAAAAAGCAAAAGTGGTCCGAATATAAAACAATTACAATCTAAAATTAGCGATAATTTGCCACCTATCACGAATTTCTTTATTTTTTGCTGGCACGGAGAGGACAGTTCGCATGTTTATTACATGCAGGTTACCCTACTTGAATGATATGGCGTTATGGCAGAGTAGTAGTAGAAGACAATTCAATGCCATGTATCTGTCAAATTGAAAGATGATATTTCTACGGTTGGTATTTGCCGTATTACAACTTGAATTTATTTTCTAAAGCTCTTAAATCGGTATAGTCACCCCAACTTGTATTTTATAAACAAATTTCAAGAGCATTTGCTTTCTCTTCCATTCCGAGCTTAATACTACACAAACTTGATGTATAGCGATGAAGTTTAACGAGTTTGGTGAGCTTTTGCTACTGTAACGCTAATAGGATGGTTGTGTTTTATGGATTAGAAAGATAACAATATTATGTATAGTACAGCATCTGTGTGCTGACCAGTGAACGGGATATATATTATAAAATATAAAGTAAATACAAAAAGGGGACCTGAGGAGAGAGTGAAGATTATCCTGGACAAAGGAACCCTATAGATAAATTTCATGAACTTTTCAGAGTTTGTAGATAAAAATATATTACACATGTATGCATCCATTAGTAATTAACCAGAAAATTGAAAAATCGTTGTTCGATATTTTTGATTTTTTCTTAATATTTTGTCTGTTAATTGCCTGATATGTTTTGATAACTTTCAAACAAGTAGGTACTATTATTTTTCACTCACTATTTTTTTTATTTGGCGACCATTTTTCTATCGTGCCGTGGGTGACCCTTTGAAAAATTATGATATTTTTTTTATTTATGAACATATCGAGATAATTTAAAAAAATACATTGTAAGTATAAGGCGATTAGTAAAAAGTGAAATAAGATACTGAGACAAACAGTATTTACCTATAGGATTTGAACAAAAGAATGTTGGGAGAAGCCCGTGTTGATAAGAAAGTAATTATATTTCATTGATATATTCATTGATAAATACTTTCATATCAACACGGGATTCTCCCAACATTCTTTTGTTCAAATCCTATAAATACTGCTAGTCTCTGTAACTTATTTCACTTTTTACTAATCGCCTGATGATGTAGTCGAGAGTCTCCGAATACTAGTAAACGAATTTAATAAAATTCATTTTGAAGTTAACTACATACTGTGTTTTTTTTCAATTTATCTTCACCAATGTATTAAAGATGTGAAATGTTCTAATGTTTTTCGAATAACTGCCTTTTACGGGACACTGAACAGCTTACAGAGTTTTTTTTTCTGAAAACTTCGTAGGGTTTTCTCAAAAATATTTCACTGAAAACAATTGAGGTGGAAAGTAATCTAAGATATTTTATTGAAATACCTATTCCTTCATAAGTCTTTAAACCTGTTGCGCAATAAAATTCTAAATAAATAACAAAGGACTTTTACCAATAATATTATTATGTAGGGGAAGGTTACTAAGACGGGACGATTTTTTTTGAAACTTTGTAATTTAGTCGTGAATTGATTTTTTTTTAATATTTTTATTAAATATTAAAGTTTAAGGATTGGTCAATCGACTGAGATAAAATAATCGTGTTTTGCTTCGTGTAGTTTTAAACAATATCTTTTTTATTTTAATCTGTTTTTTTCCCGTTTTAGGTAACCGGTTACCCAAAACGGGACAAAGCGTTACAAAAGAAGGAACATGAGTACAAAAAGGTTCCTTAATTACCTTTGCTATAATTTATCAATAAAAACGTTTATATATACAAATATTAGAAAAAACAATATTGCATGAATAAACATATAAAGTTTTAGAACACAGTTTAGAGACGATGATTAGCAGTATCAGTTTTCGGTGCTCCACTCATTGCGATTAGTTTATCGTGCATATGAATATTTTTCTGAAAGAAAAAAGAAATAAAGATGTACCTAATGTTGAAAAAACTGCTCAACTCATTTGGTTTGATCCTAATTTTTTTTTTCTTAAGAAAATAATTTCAGTATATGTCCCGTCTTAAGTAACTCGTGTTTGTCTCGTATTAGGTAACCGTAACAAAAATAATAATTTTTTATCGTGTTCCTACGTCTTCATAATTTATAAATAAAAGTTTATATAATATATTAAAAGAATGTAATACTTATACGTTAATGCATTAAAACATTGCCTACCTTGTAATTTTGAGCCGAAAGTAGACAATATGGCGAAGATAAATATTGATTCAATTATGCAGAAATCACAAATTACACACGCATGCACTCAAACCTCAGTCAAATTGCGATCTGATTTAGGATTACCTTCATTGCGTCCAGTATCTACATTTCTGTGTTGACAATAATCTGCCATCTATAAGAGGATCGGAGAATTTAGCTTGTCCCGTCTTAGGTAAAATCCCGTCTTAGGTAACCTTCCCCTACTTGTTTAAATTATATTTCCAATTTCATTGCACGGAAGAAATGGTATTCTAGAACTTTAAAACAATTTCATTGGATCCCTTTTCACATTTAATTCGATCTACTAGAATACCCAAAGGATACTATTTTTTAATACATTTTTTGTTTGTTTGTCTTGCATATATCCTACCTAGACGATCGTAATTAAAATGTTTGACTATTTGGATTGCTCGGATAGTGTTTTTGTGTAAAGGTATGCACCGAAGACCGTAAGTATGGTGTGAATTAATGTATTTCAGTTTTTCAAATACTTAAAATGAAAAAGATGGTAAGTACATATATTTATGGCATGCTGTAAGTCAATGTACGGTCATGTTAAATTGTACATGTATGCTCAACAGATATCGAACATGATGGTTTGAAGCAGGAATTGGTAGGATTGATGAACGAATTGTGAGTAAAGGGCACTAAACCAGCTTAAGGCCATTCGTAAGCATCGGAACACCTTTACTGTTTTCTACTGAAGGAAGTTTGTAAAGTTTGTAAGTTGGGCAGATAAGATTTGTGTTGAGTAATATTCTAAAAAAACAGCGGTATATGATTATGTTTATCGATGTTATTTTTACAATTAACCATTGTACACGCATTTCTAAATGAGAAATATGGTTTGCTCCAACTCATTTGGAAGGAAAAATTTGAGGGTACTCGGTAGATGTCCTGACTAAAGGGTCGTTCACATCTGTTCACTTTCAGTGATGACTCTGGATGATCCTCCAAGATGAATAGGTATGAACGGTCGTTTCATCAATAGTGATCACTAGCGATGACGGAGGAAAGAGATAACCACTCGTCATAATTTTGATGAAAGGTCCTTTCACTGAAACGACCATAAACAAGTTTTTTTTTTTACGCGGCGGCAGAATTGCCATCCACACTTATCAGCATTATACAACCAGATAAGTCTCCATATGATCAGTCATGGTCACACAAAAACTTAACAGTCTAATGCCGGGAAAAATTCACCTTTCCAGATATACAGGATATCAAAGGATTAGGCTCAAAACGCGGGATCAAAATACCAGCATTGTGCCTGAAATATCTGTGTTCAAAAACTTTTTTACAATATTACAAGTGTTTATTATAATAGATTTTTGTATTTTAATGTACAAATTAACCGGTAAATCTAATTTTTGTAAATATTAAAGATTTCGGAGTTACCCCTGTAGCTGACATGACTAAAGGTATTATATAAACGGATCTAGAATGCCAAATATTTTTTATTTCTCCTGCTAGTTCTGTATATTTACGCATTTTTTCTGCGACGGTTGTTTGTATATTATGTGTATTTGGAACAGCGATGTCTATTAGGTACGTTATTTTATTACGTTTATCATGTAATACTAAATCGGGTCTATTATGATGTATTTGTCTATCTGTTATTATGGTTTTATCATAATAGAGCCTGTAATTTTGATTTTCTAAAACCGGTTCCGGGTTGTATTTATAATAAGGTATTACTATTTGTGAGTTTAAAAGATTATGTTTAATTGCTAAATTTTGATGTATTATTTTTGCGACATGATTATGTCTATTAGTATATTCAGTTTGAGCGAGAAGAGAACAACCCGAAACTATGTGTTGAATTGTTTCCGGTTTGGCCAGACATTTCCTACACGAATCATCAATTATATTTTGATTTTTAATGATATTTTTTTGTTTATTTTTTTGTATTTATTACCTGATCTTGAATTGCTAACATAAAACCCTCGGTTTCCCCATACAATTCCCCAATGGTCAACCACCTGTTTGACGCATATTTGTCAACATAAGATTGGTTGAGATCATTGAGGTGTCTAGCATGAAGTACCTTCCTACCCCAAGATTCTAACAAAATATTTAAATAGTTTAATCGCGGACCTACTGTTTCGTCATTTAAATTTAAAGGTGTATGATTTTTATCGGCCTGTATTATAATTTTATGTAGTATAGAATTATTTTGTTTGTTTATTAAAAATGTTTTAAGGGATTCTATTTGATTTTTATGTAAAGAGGAAATGTTAACAATTCCTCTTCCTCCTATACTCCTAGGGAGAATTTATTTGTTTTATTCTCTATGAATTTGTATTGAATGTCAGAATCATGTACAAAATAATTATGCAGTCGAGAGCTATATTAATTTATTTTATGTGTTATTTTTCATTTTTGAATTTGTTTAATTATTTTTGTACGAAAATATGTTAAACTACATACAACATGACTAAGAGTGTTGACATGGCAGTGAAAGCATATGATGAACAGCTTTGACCCTGACACTCTGGATGATCATCCAAAGTGAAGCAATGTGAATGTTACTTAAGAAATATCCGAGAGTGGACCGAAGTCCAGAGGGCAGAAGAGCTTTTCGGGCTAGCACAGGACAGAGAAGCCTATGCCAGAGTGATAGCCGACGTTGAGGGAACCTGATTATCCATGTTATTTTAACAATTAACAATTGTATAAGGTCACATAATACATAAATGTACATACGGGTTCAAGTCCCGTCCGGGGCACTTGACGTTGTCTTTTCTAAGCCTTATGTGGTAGTTTCGTGAGATAAATTCACATAGCGTTATTTTATATTTTTAGTCATTCAAAATGTTGTTTCTGAATATATGAAAAGCTCCAAACCAAATGAAAATTTACGATATCTTAAAACACAAACATCCATGTTTATTTTCAAAATCTTCACGAGTCGTTTAATTTTACTTTACGTGAATGGATAAAAAAGGATCTTTTATTATTACTATTTAGATAATTTAAAGTAAATAAAACGTTACGGTTGGTTTTGCCTTTTTATAGCCGGTCGTTACAAAACTACGTGTTTCAACTTTTGTTATTACTATTATACGTGTTCGATATTGTTAACGATGCTTTTTATTTATATTTAAATTTATTTAATGTTTACAAATTTTTACGATTTTTCTTATAAGTGTATTAAGAAAGCATCAAATATCAAATAATAATAAAAATTTATGTGAATTAAAATTGAACAAAAGAACTACGTACTGCGTTGAGACAATGTCTTTCTGAAAACCATTTCTATGGATATTTCTTCTTCTGAAAGTGCCCTTTCAGGTCCCCTCGACGTTAGCGATCACTCTGACATAGGCTTCTCTGTGTTGTTTGGTTGTTTTAATATACTACTACTACTACTCCTATCCCATCACAGCATATCCCACAAATGGGATAGCTAGCAGACCAGCCGCATGCAATAAACATGCTGTCTCTCTTTTCCGTGCCATTGAAAAAAAAAATTTGAAAGGGTGGCAAAACCCGTCGCTGAATATATTTTTTCGAACACCTGTCTTTAACAGAAAACTCGAAATTTTACGAAAAAGAGTAGGAGACCAACTCTCAACCGGAAGCTCCACGGATACAGGTACTGCTTGTTTTAATAAACTTTGTTAATTTTCATGTGTTAAATTATTATTGCTGTCATTGTATCAGTGGAGACATCCACCATTTTCAAACGAAAACATTCACAATTCATTAAATTAATAAAAATAGTAAATACTTCATATAAAATAAAATAACTTTAACATTATACTAATGAATAAAATAAAAACTTACCAAATTATAACAAATTCAAATGGCGGCGCTAGTGCCTGACGGCTAGTTCTGCAAAACAAACAAATAAAAGAAAAATGTGAAAATAAAAAAAAAACTTAAAAATAATGAAATATCTAGGTAAATATTTTTGAACTCGTAAGTTGTTTTTTTTTTGTTGTTTTATTTATGGGAAATAATTAAATAAATTTTTTTTATTTTATTTATCATTTGGCATCATAAAATGGTCTAAAACGGATCTAGATAAATTAGAAAGACTTATTAGAACACAACTAACAAAAAATAGGTATCATCATCCAAATTCCGCGAAAGAAAGGTTGGTTCTGCCTAGGAGTATAGGAGGAAGAGGAATTGTTAACATTTCCTCTTTACATAATAATCAAATAGAATCCCTTAAAACATTTTTTAAGAACAAACAAAATAATTCTATATTACATAAAATTATAATACAGGCCGATAAAAATCATACACCTTTAAATTTAAATGACGAAACAGTAGGTCCGCGATTAAACTATTTAAATATTTTGTTAGAATCTTGGGGTAGGAAGGAACTTCATGCTAGACACCTCAATGATCTCAACCAATCTTATGTTGACAAATATGCGTCAAACAGGTGGTTGACCATTGGGGAATTGTATGGGGAAACCGAGGGTTTTATGCTAGCAATTCAAGATCAGGTAATAAATACAAAAAATTATCAAAAATATATTATAAAAAATCAAAACATAATTGATGATTCGTGTAGAAAATGTCTGGCCAAACCGGAAACAATTCAACACATAGTTTCGGGTTGTTCCACTCTCGCTCAAACTGAGTATACTTATAGACATAATCATGTCGCAAAAATTATACATCAAAATTTAGCTATTAAACATAATCTTTTAAACTCAAATAATGTAATACCTTATTTTAAATACAACCCAGAACCGGTTTTAGAAAATCAAAATTATAGGCTCTATTATGATAAAACCATAATAACAGATAGACAAATACATCATAATAGACCCGATTTAGTATTACATGATAAACGTAATAAAATAACGTACCTAATCGACATCGCTGTCCCAAATACACATAATATACAAACAACCGTCGCTGAAAAAATACGTAAATATACAGAACTAGCAGGAGAAATAAAAAATATTTGGCATTCTAGGTCCGTTTATATAATACCTTTAGTCATGTCAGCTACAGGGGTAACTCCGAAATCTTTAATAAATAATTTACAAAAATTAGATTTACCGGTTAATTTGTACATTAAAATTCAAAAATCTATTATAATAAACACTTGTAATATTGTAAAAAAGTTTTTGAACACAGATATTTCAGGCACAATGCTGGTATTTTGATCCCGCGTTTTGAGCGTTTCCTTTGATATCCTGTATATCTGGATAGGTGAATTTTTCCCGGCATTAGACTGTTAAGTTTTTGTGTGATCATGACTGATCATATGGAGACTTATCTGGTTGTACAATGCTGAGAAGTGTGGATGGCAATTCTACCGCCGCTTAAATATACCTGCAAAATTAATTTGAAGAAATTTATAATGTATTAATTTATTGTCAGAGACAATTTACAGATATTGTGAAGGCTTAGATAGAGATTAGGTCAACAGCGAGACTAGAACCACGAACTTTTTATTTGGAAGAATTTGTCTCCCATTCTTTTCCGTAAATTTTCGAGTGTCCTGTAAAAATCAATGTTCAATTAAATAAAGATTTTTTACATCTTTAATTTAGTAAAGAGGTTTGCCACCCATCTTGAATGTCTTATTTTTTACTGACACGGAGAGGTGGGGTTGCATGTTTATTACATTTATTACTGCTGGCTGCCTCACTTAAGGAATATGTTGTGATAGTTTTGTATATCGAATCTTCAGTTGCATAAACCAACAACTCGAAATTAATATTTTTTTTTATTTTTTTATTTTGGTCAACGGAACACTAAAGACAATACATGTTTAGTACAATAATAATAATACAATAATAATAATTAGTACAATAATACAATAATCAACAACAAGCAATGTCCAGTTTATAAGTGTTCATATATTATTCTGTTAAATCAAATCAAAGCCCAATTGGTTGTCATACATAATTAAAAACAATAATAAAAAAGAATTAAGAGTAAAAACACAAAATTAATAATCAAAACATCACTTAAAGTCATGAATGAAAGAGTGAAAGAGCAATTTCAAAGTAAAATCTACCTACCTTTACAAAATAAAGAACAACATATCTATAATTAATACAATATTGAGTGTCATGGGAAACAAGAAAATATGAAAAGGGATGGAAAACACTGATAACAAGAGAAGCAGAGAAAATCGAAGTCACGGACCGCTACACATAACTTGCAAAATTGACATTTTAAAAGTGCGAGCACTGCCGGCAAACATGTCAATGTCACTGAACTTGCCATTATAAGTATTCATAATGCGGTGTAGAGGGTTTCTCAAACCAGCGTTAGTGCGTACGCTACTTAAGTAAAGTGGACGATACGATCTTCTATCTGATGGCACACGAAAACCTATCCCAGCCAATAATTGAGGAACATCGATATCAGATGTACAGATTCTCCTCAAAACACACGCATCAATTGCACAATAAAGAGCATAGGTTCATAATTACAAAGTTATAAAATAATGTGATTCAGATAAATGATACTGTGCAATGGGCGAGTTTATCGCAAAAACGATATCTCTAACTATCCTATATTCCAAGATATGTCACGTTAAGGTGTTGAAGTACCTAGTATGGTGATCTACCGAAAATTCAAAATATAGATCATAGGTACATAATTACAAAGTTATAAAATAATGTGATTCAGATAAATGATACTGTGCAACGGGCGAGTTTATCGCAGAAACGATATCTCTAACTATCCTATATTCCAAGATATGTCACGTTAAAGTGTTGAAGTACCTAGTATGGTGATCTACCGTAAATTCAAAACAAATCTATAAAGAAATTTTTCAAAATCAAGAATTTCTTATTTGTGGAATTATATGAATATCACTTTCTAGATGTAATAAGCCAAAAATCTAGAGCATGAACTAAATAGTTGATATGAACAAGTGATTCTCTGTTTTGTTTTCAGTAACAAACACATTTTTAAACAAAATTTTCTGATTTACTTTCGTATGTAATAAATCTGTTTTTAAATAATTTAGTACCTACTTAAATGACAATATTAGAGTGAGCGGATAATATTTCAGAGCTGCGAGAATTTCACAAATTGTTAATTCAGTATTGTGTTCAGCGTAAACCACAATATTTACCATCTACATAAATTTTAGACAAACATTCATGTGTACGAATAATTCATTGTACAAATATTTTAGTCTGTCTTTAAATATGCATATACATAAGTATCAATCAGACAAGATGTCTGACTGGAGAACCACGTTTACACAATGCAACATTGGGCAAAATCTAATCGGATGTAGTGAGAAAGGCGTCTCAACGCTAGCGAACTAGTTATATAGGCTGACTTGAGGGGCCTCTTTAGCAAAAACGATAAAACATTCAATTTTCAACAAGTTTGGTACACAAACTCTCAAAACTTGTAGACCCTACGAACATTTTTGATTTGATAAAATATGAAAACAAATATTATTTACCAATATCAAACTTTAACTTAAAAAAAAAACTCGATTTTAGCTTCATTATATTCGTTTACATAAAAGCATATTTCTAAAAATCGAATTCGGGGGTGTGTTTGGTACATTAATGCACGAGAATCCTACAAATTTTCATATATTTTTTTTATATTATGAATACTTAGATAGTTATTACAATTATAGAACAAATAAATTATATTGTTTTTTTGTTTTTTCATGGATATTGACCGACTTAAAAAATATTTTTTTGATAAAATTTCTCATATTTAGAAACCAAAAATCACCACAAGAACACAATTTTTTGTATACTTAAAAAAGTTTGCTAAAATCTATAGTATTTATATGCTTGATAGGATAAATAAAAATATATTAGATAAGAAAGTGCCTAGGTACTCACCTTAGTTATTACATTGTTAGATTATTATTATTTTAAAATAAGTACCTAGGCACTTCCCTTAGTAGTAAGAATATTTTGAATTTGTTCCATTTCGATTGTTTTGTTTAAAATTGAGATTTGATATGAAGAGAGGAATTTTGACAGAATGTAAGAAAAGATAGATATAATTAACATAATTTGTCGTTTCTTTAGTTTACAATGAAACCAAATTATGTTTAATAATAATAAATCAATTAATATCAAGTGATTGTGTTAGTGATTTTCCATACTCCCATTATAAAACGACAAATTTTTCTTCAGATATGTGGAGTCGGCGGATAAAGGAACAAATGTGGTTATGATAAACTCAATCTGTACAAAAGACAATGTGAAATATATTTTTTCAGAAGATGATAAATTTGCTAGTAAACATCTTGCATTAATAAAAACAAAAATCTATAAAAGAATAAAAGAAAGTTTTAAGAAAAGAGGGGAAGAAAGAGTGATTTGGATTACATGCACAGAGGAAATGGAGAAAATTTATTTCGATCAAGACGATAATATAATGTTTAATAATATATATCTGGAACGCATTGTGGAAAGAAATTTAATAAAATCCACACCGAAAAGAGAAAATGAACCTAATTTAAAAAACATAGCAGAGAGATTTATGATTGAAATTTTTTTTTTTAAACACCCGAATGCAAAACAATGGCTCGATACATTTGAAAAAGAGTGCAGAAGATTAGAGATAGAGGAAGACAATGCGATAATTGAAGTGCAGACAAAGGGTGGGATGGTGGAATCTATGCTATATCATTCAGGTATAAGGAAGGATCATTGATGGAGTATGTTATGCGAAAGCAGAGGCTACTAATTGACATGGATAAAAATATTAGTTCAAAAACACTTGTGATGCTAATAGCTGCAGGATTGCAACACGATTATTCTTTGAGTGAGGCTGGGTTTGAAGAATCATTTCATTCACACATACCATCACAATATTTCTCAACAGTTGGCTAGAAAGCAAATAACTATACTACTACTACTATACCATCACGGCACATCCCACAAGTGGGGTAGCCAGCAGACCAGCTGCATATAAAACATGCATGCTGTCTTCTCCGTGCCAATATAAAATTAAGACATTCAGGATGGGTGGCAAACCTCATCACCGAATTTGAGATGTAAAATGTCTTATTTTTTCGAACACCTGCCTTTTATAGGACACTCGAAAACTTATGGAGAAGAGTGGGAGTCCAATTCTTTACCGGGTGCTCCACGGGATAGACACGGGACTAGAAAGCAAATAAGCTGCATGTAATAAACATGCAAGCTGTTCTCTCCGTGTCAAGAAGGAAAAAAAAAAAGACGTTCAGAATGGGTGGCAAACCTCGTAGCTGAATTTAAGATATAAACATTTTATATTTTTTTACACCTCCATTTTACAGGATACTTAAAAATTTACAAAAAAGAGTGTCAAAAGAGTGTTTTTTTTATAAAAAGTCTTCGTTCTCTGCGTGCTGATAAAAGTAATGCCATTCAGGATGGGTGACATACGTGATCGCTGAACTTAAGATGTTAAATGTCTTAAAGCTATATTTTTAGAAACACCTGCCATTTACGTGACACTCGAAAATTGAGAAGAAAGTGTGGAAGAGCTTTTCTATATCTAACGGATATTTCAGGGGTTGTAAACTAGTATTAATACTCGTAATATTACATTTAAACCATAATAAATCACCATAAGACTTAAATCCCATTCGCGGTTTCACTAATGGAATCTTAAGCTGAGCATACAAAATTTTACACTATCTGTGTATAGCAATGTAATTATCATATTATCTATACCTATACATACACTTCACCAATAGCAGTGGTGGTATGTCAATATTATTGTTCTGAAATTTATTTGGTTTTGTTTAAATGCGTAGTTAGTGCTGAAAATATATTAGATCAAACTGAAAAATATAAGTTTCTTAAAATATAAAATACAGTTTCTAATTAAACCCACTGATGATGGGTGTCTATCCGAAAGGTCCCTGAGTCATATATTATTCATAGTGAAAGTTTTTAACAAAGTGTTTTATTTTGAATCTATTTTAATTCCATGAAAAATATAAATTTGAAATACGAAGGTCTTAATGTTTTGTTACTTGCATGTTAGGTACATGCTGCTGGTCGGATGGCTATCCCACTTGTAGGATATGGCATGATGATACAGTAGTATTAGTATTAGTAGAAATACAAAGATCCCATTTTATGTTTCGGTTTTGGAAAAACCAAGTACAAATATGGGTATTTATTTAGATTGAATATGGAGAACCTTTAGATAAAGTTTTGTTATTAAAAATAATATTTGTTTGATTGATGCATTATTATGACATTTTAACAATAATCAAATTTATTGAGGATTGAAATTGTGTTTTAATAAAAATAATATATAATAATAGATTTTCAACAAGTTGCCCAACTTAAAAATATATTTTCACTATAAAATACCTATACATACACATTATTTTTCATGAGCTTAAAAGCTAAAGATTTCTGATTCTATATTCACAAAATCTTCATCATTTCGCTGATCAATTTGCGTTTGTATGCTAAAAAATATGATAAAAATCGTTTTATCATAGCTTACAACACAAAGATGACGTAAATGTTTTTTGTCAAAATGAACAATACACATTTTTCATATATTGGCAACAGGAAAAGCTTTGGGACAGGAAGAAAAAAGGAAGAGAGAATAGCAGATTTGACTACACAATACAAAAAAGAAAAACTACCCTTAAGATATTGAATATATTGCGAAGCTTTTTTATTGCTCAGCTTGCCTTTAAATATACATCGTGTATTTAGAATACTGCGAAGGAAAAATCATTTACGAAGACGAAACATTTATTTTTAGTTTTCACCGTAGTTTGCAGAGCTTTTTAGTCATTTAATAAATTGAAATAACAAATGTTTTATTTATAATCTCGCCTACCTGCGGATCCTAAAATAAACATTTTTATTAAAACTGTTCAGTAGAATTTTGGAAAATGGATTTGGGTAGTCTGTCTTGAGAAAAAGGCTTTCAAAATATTATCATATCATTTACATACAAATTTTTGCAAACTTTATACGCGGCGTAAGTTTCGGACATTTTATATGAATTTAAGAACGTGGGAATCACAAACATGAAATATATTATTGTTACCAGTAGATTTTCTTGGAAATCAACGCAAATATGAAATCAGAAATAACTTGAAGGTATATTTATGTTTCAATATACTATCCAACCATCCATACCATCACGCCGCTTCCCTCGCGGGGTAGGCAGAAAGGATCGAGCGCCACTTTCTTCTATCCTTGCATACATCTTTCGCTTCCGTCACTGTCATTTTACAATTCCTCATGCATGCTCTCCTGTTCGATGTAGTCAACACGTGACCGTCCTGTAGGATTTGATTTAAATGATCTTGCCATTTAATTCTCGGACGTCCACGTCTCCGAGCACCATTCCTCTCAGCCAAATATATCTTCTTAGTCATTCTGTCCTCATTCAATATACTAACTACATAAAAAAAGTTTTGAGCAATTGAAATAATAGAATGTTTGATTTTGAAAGCTTACTGTAGATATACTCTCATTCGACAGAACCTGATTGATATGAATAAAATTGGATTGAGTTATAAGAGATCGCAATATTAAGATAATATCGCTCTCTGTCAGTTATGTGGTGTTCTCACTTTGGCGAATATCGCTAGGGCACCAAAATATCGCCAGCCATTTGAACCGTGTGAACAAAATGACAGCTAGTCTGAAACGATAAAAACCAGTAGAAACGATATCGTCTCGAGTTGACCACCTTCCAACTTTCTCGGGCGATCGAACGATTTGCACATGCGCAGATATGCGCGGCGTTTGTGTCTATGGTAAAAGCTTTATAACCTATAAATTTTATAATGTTTCCCGCTTCGTGACAGCTGTTATCTTTTTTGTTGGTTTGTGGCGTTTGTTTCCTTAATTAAAAGGCGCCTTATAACCTCTACTATAACATTTTCGACTAAAAATAAACACTTCGCGATCTCCATCTCGACGCCATTTTGAAAACAGTGTCAAAATCAAAGCGCATCTGACAGATCGTTTCTATATCGGTGGACTTGTGTGAACAGGTGTGACGATCAATGGGTGTACGGCGAATTTTGTTTTTTCGCCTGGCGTTATATTTTGAAATTCGGCTGGCGATATTCGCCAAATGTGAACACCCCATTACATCACAATATTATAAACTAATACATTTATGATATTATACTGTAGATATACTCTCATTCGACAGAACCTGATTGATATGAATAAAATTGGATTGAGTTATAAGAGATCGCAATATTAAGATAATATCGCTCTCTGTCAGTTACATCACAACATTTATGATATTATATTGTAGACATACTCTAATTCGACAGAACCTGATTGATATGAATAAAGTTGGATTGAGTTATAAGAGTTCGCAATATTTTGTATGCTAATATCGCTCTCTGTGAGTTATACCTATCACAATATTATACTAATACATTTACGATATTGTAAAGAGAATAAATAAATGATTTTTTTTTTTATAAAAAGATATATCTGGGCTTTATTCTAAACCCAAATACAACCTTATACACCTTTCACATTAAGCTAAAAGCTTGTGTCGTGAAAGGGGAGTTTGCCGGCACCTGGAATCGAACCCCGGACCCCTTGTTCACAAGGCCGAGATTCTTCCTCCAGGCTACCGACGAACTCAGTGAATGATATGAATATCGATCTCTGTCAGATTATAAATAGATTAATATAGATAAATAATAGATAAATAGATTATAAATAAAGTTACTGTTTAAAGTTTATACCTGTGAAACATGCATGTATTAAATTGTACAGAGAAAAAATAATGTTAATAATTATTAAAGATACTGCTTTCAAAAAAGGTGTGCGTAAAACCTCACAAAAAGACAGTTTTTCACAACACACGAAAACTTGCAAAAAAATAGGATATCTATTTTCTAATCTAATCTTAAAAAGGTTTCTCACTTTTTTCTGTCAGCTTTTGAGCGTCCTTTAAAAGCCAGGTATAAGTAAAACATTACGTTTAAGACATTATTTAACATCTTCGGTTCAGCGATGAAGTATACGAACCACATATGTATGTTTTAATTTTTATTGGCACGAAGAGGACAAGCTTTATGTTTGTTACGTGCAGGTGGGTGGTCTGGTGGCTTCCCCACGTGTGTGAAATGCCTTGATGGTATGGAATAAAAAAATATTGAATGAATGAAACTATTTTATTCTATGGACCCCGCTTCGAAATTCGGTTATATTTTTTTTTATATTTTACGTATTAGGTAATTTGGAATAAATTGAGTGGAGGTAGAGTCTCAGCCAGATGCACATGAGATTCGCGGTTTAATCCCAGGTGCCGCAAACTCCATTTTCACGACGCAAGATTTTATCTTACTGTGAAAAGTGTATAAGGTTGTATTTGGGTTTATAACAAAAACTCAAATACATCTTTTTAAGAAAAATTGCGCCAATGCAATAAATTCGCATGTTTATTTAACACAATCATCATTTTTAATCTTTTATCACATTATATTATTATTTATTGGTTAACTGTAAACCATATTATAACTGATATTATATAATTATTTATTTGTTTGTTTATCATTGCTTAATGATAACATTTATTAATAACAATAAACAGATAACAATATCAAATGCACACCACGTCTGGTTAGTATTGCATTATCAGAAAACCACTCTTACACCCAGTGAATTTCAAAATAGACTGGAAATGCGACCAATATAATTTTGCGGACAATTTGAATTCATATCAACCAGTCTTAAACGTTCGTTGGTTCAAGAAGATACGTTCATAAAATCGTTCTCGAGTCTTTCATTGTAGATACTTTTATAAAAGTATGTTAGTGTTAATTTGGAATTTATTGATATTCCATATATGAAAACTTTTTTAAAACAATCACCATTCTTTTTTTATACATGTGGGCCTAGTCAAAACACATTTAAGCGTTACTTTTTCGTTTCGTTTCCGTTCAAATGTAGACGACGTTGCGAGAAAACGAAACGCTCAAATGTGTTTTGACTAGGCCTAATGATCTTTATGTAAGTTTTGTAGAATGCGTGTAAATAAATTGAGATGGTTTGGTCATTTGGAACGAATGGAAGGCGAAAGAATGACAGAGAATATATTTATCTGAAAAAAAGGGTGTGAGGAAGCCCGGGCGTCCAAGAATGGCTTGATCATTTGTATGTAGATCAAACTCTTAAGGATAGCCGTGTTTTGAGTAAAAGAAATCGACGTGAGTGCATGAGAAATTGTATGACTGTGGAAGAAGCGAAAGAAGTATGTAAGGACAGTGGCCCTAGTCAAAACACATGTAAGCGTTACGTTTTCGTTTCGTTTTCGTTCAAACGCGGACGACGTTGCGACGTTTCGGAGCTAAAATACACAAGTAGCTCCCAAAATAGACGCGTTCTCGCAACCTTGTCTTGTTTGAACGAAAACGTAACGCTTAAATGTGTTTTGACTAGGCCTACAGATCTATATGGCGTTCCGTTCACTCTGCCTACCCCACTTGGGATAAGGGGTGAGGGAATAAACTAGAATAGAAGTTTTGTAATGATAATGGGAATGATATGCAATGGGAATTTACAGAGGTTCAAAAAGGGTTATTTTATAGATCTCTACAATCTATAACTCCACCAATACAATGGTTCAAATGGTTCAAAAAATACATCAAAATCAATCCATGGCATTTATTTATTTATTTATTAATTTATTCAAATTGACGGAACACTACAGACAATACATATAAATTTAGTACAGATATATAATTTTGATTAACAAGTATGTAATGCAATGTCCAATTTATAAGTGTTCATATATTAAATGATTTATTTTATATTATAGCCCATTCGGTTGTCATACACAATCAAAAATATAAAAGCAATCAAAAAGAAGTCAAAAATTTTGAAATATAAACATTAATGAATTATTCAAATGAAACAATTATTATTATTTTTTAAATACTTACAAACTATGAACACAAAATGTAAACAAAAAAACAAAATTTACCTACCTGTATATAATTTAAATCATTTATACCAAAAACTTGTAATTTATGTAATTTGAGTGTCATGATGTACAAAGGGAAGGGAAAACAATGATAGGAACAGTTATTAAGAGATGCAGAGAAAAACGAAGTCATGAATCGCTACACATAACCTGCAAAATTGACATTTTAAAAGTGCGAGCACTACCGGCGAACATGTCAATACCACCGAACTTCGCATTATAAGTACTCATAATGCGGTGTAGAGGGTTTCTCAAACCAGCATTAGTGCGAGCCGCACTTAAGTAAAGGGGACGATACGACCTTCTATCTGACAGCACACGAAAACCTACTCCAGCCAATAATCGAGGAACATCGACATCAGATGTACAAATTCTCCTTAAAACACACGCGTCGATAAGTTCTCGACGAATTGACAAGTCAACAAGGTTGTCCATCACATTTATTCGATATCTGCGTCCACACATTCGCAAAAATTTCCGTTGTAGACGTTCAATAGTCACAATATATTTGTCATACAGCGGATTCCATATCGATGAAAAATTGTTTATTAAATGTAAATTGTTTATTAAATGTAAATATTCCAAAAATTGTGATTCAATATCTAATTTGTAGAATGCGTCTAGGTCACTGTATTGTGGGTTCTCACCTTCACAGGTTTGGTATAACCAATAGTAAATACTATTGGTTATACTACAATGAGTGTGAATTAAATATAAAGACTCTGGCTTACGTTTTCTTTAAATATCCAATTGGTTCGGACCACGGTTTCTATGATATGATGAATGACGTTGAATGGTCTTTTATGATTAATGAGTTCGTCTTTGATTTAATGAGTTCGTCGGTAGCCTGGAGGTAGAGTCTCGGCCTTATGAACATGAAGTCCGGGGTTCGATCCCAGGTGCCGGCAAACTCCCCTTTCACGACACAAGCTTTTAGCTTACTGTGAAAGGTGTATAAGGTTGTATTTGGGTTTGTAACAAAACCCAGATATATCTTAAAAAAAAAAAAAAAAAAAATATGACTAACTCATTTCTTCTGAACTCTGCCACAATCAGATCAATAATAAGATGGCACAAATTTTTTTTTGTGCAGCTGTAAAGTATTTTTAAATAACTGATTTGGCTCAAATTACTCAGTTTTGCGTAAATATCCTTTAATAATAAAAATGATGATACATACTCGTATTATCTACTCCTTAAACTGTAAGAGTATATATTTAAAAAATTTTAATTTATAAAACTAAGTTAGCAATTATTAACAATGTAAAACTTTGCAGCATGCGAAGTACTTAACACTTTCTCAATATTAAACTGAAAAGTTTCTACATAATCTAATTACAAAATGCTCTCCGGAAACTTTTATCATCCGAGAGTATTAGAGCTAAAGAGAATAAGTCTACAAACGAAACGAAGTTGCAAACAATAAAATTTTAATAAACAATTAACATATTTCCGAGCTCTTGATAAAACTTGAAGTACGTACTTTCAAGTGTCCTTAAAAAACTTCCTTGAATTAAACATCTTTCCAATTATTATTAGATTGTTTCATCCTATATTATTATTAGATTGTTTCATCCTATATTTTACGAATGTCCTTCTCACTCCTCAATACTTCGAATTTAAACACTCATTGAAGGAATATGTATGTTTTTATTATTTATACATGAACATTGGGTAACCATGTTTTCCAATTGAGACGCCTGATTGGTTTTGTCAATGGCCCGCTGTACTCAAGATCAGTAAAACAAACGATTGTAAATGTTTTAAGTATTTATACATAGTCGTACTTTATTTACAAAATATACAAAATTAATGATTTCTCAAAAATTCAGAGGTTTCAAGGGATATTGAAATAATATATCTGTTGACACAAGACTTATGCACCACACAGCGAGTCGAATTTAAACCGCTCTATGCTGCATTGTCTTTGTTTAATTTTAATGTAATCTATCTATGTTTCTGTGATCAATCTCTTATGTCATAATAGAGCGAGTCGAATTTAAACCGCTCTATGCTGCATTGTCTTTGTTTAATTTTAATGTAAGCTATCTTATGTAATTTTAATGTAAGCTATTTAATCTCTTATGTCATAATAGAGCGAGTCGAATTTAAACCGCTCTATGCTGCATTATCATTAATTTTAATTAATTTTAATTAATTTTAATTGTCATTAATTTTAATTAATCATTGTCTATAATTTTAATGTAAGCTATTTAATCTCTTATGTCATAATAGAGCGAGTCGAATTTAAACCGCTCTATGCTGCATTGTCTTTGTTTAATTTTAATGTAAGCTATCTATGTTTCTGTGATCAATCTCTTATGTCATAATAAAACCAATATCTTCTGATAAAGTTGTCGTATATTTGAATAGCTCCGAGTGTTTTAATCTGAAAAAACCCAGGCATTTTTCGAAATCAGGAATTCAACAATAATGTCTATCCCACCACATCATCTTCCAAAAGTGGAATAGGACGAACTGCATGTACTAATCCACTGGCTATCCCAGTTGTGGGAGATGCCGTTATCAATAGTTTGACCTTTTGTTGCTTTTATTTATAAACATATTGCAATAAACGGCGTAGGCTTTATTACCTAAACCCAAAAACTGATCCCAACTGAATGATTCTCAATAAAAAAGTTTATTGATTAAAAGTCATTGTTCTGTGCATTTTCTTTTGAATCTTTCCCCCAATATATTTTTGATTATATAATGAAAATTACAATCAGCAATTTTCCTTAAATTCAAAACCAAAATACCGTTTATATTATATGCAAATTTCCCTTCTGAGAATTAAGGGTGGTTTGATAAATGCTTGAATTTAATGACACTTAGAGAAGAAAAACGAAAAAACTGTTAATAAGATGGATGGGAAGAAAAAGGATAAAGTTTAACTCCAAATAAATAGAATTTAACAAAGGTTTTACAATGAAAAATAAACAACCACACAAAATAAAAGAATATTTAATTTTCAAATTTATTAGTATTCACAATGTGTTATTTACGCGGCATAGTTGTATTACAAGTTTTCCACCATGTTAAGTTATAAAGTTTAATTAAAAGATCTGCGAACGGACAAATTAATGTCATTAACGAGCAGACTGAATAATAATAATAATAATCTGGACAATTTATTGCGCGCCGTTTTGTGGAAGGTACAAACCACCGCAAGGGCGCATTTTCAGTTTTATTTTTTAATTTATTTATTGTTATGATCAAATTTTAATATATTTTATAAATTTAATTTAACTATTAAAAAAATTTAATGCATTTCTAATTGTCACAAATTTGAAATATGAAACAATTATGTGAGTTCTAATTGTAGGTATTATTATTTGTCACAAATTTTATCCACTAGTTCATTTGTTTTAAATTTGTAATTTTTAATTAGTTTGAAAGTAATTTAACACTCAAAAAACAATTATCTTTATAAAACTATTGAAACTAAAAACACTGTATTAAAATTTTGTTATTTTGAATCATTATTAGATAATATTTTAATTTTTACAAGTGAGACGTCAGAGGTTTCAGGTAGCCACTACGGGCGCCATCCACCGACTATCCACCGACTGAAAACTGTCGAAACCGGTTGCGGACTTCTAAAACTTTGTGATAATTAAACACAGTGAAAAAAGAACATTGTATCTGTGTTCTTCCTCTGTCAGACACTTTGCTAAAGCTCTTGTATATGTTATAAGTCGCGTAACGAAAAATGATCGAGGGTGTTTTTATTTTTATTTTTGTTTTGCTTTGGGACCTGTAACATATTTTACTCACCCCGTGCAGTTCCCGGAAAATTAAAGACTTACCATTCTTTTCTGTAATTTTTTGAGTGCCCTGCAAAAGTCAAAAATTCGTAAAACATCGCGACAAGACATTTTACATATTCAATTCATCGATGAGGTACTTATATGTCATCTATTCTAAGTATCTTAATTTTATTGGCACAGAGACGACAACTTGCATGTTAACTACATGCAGTTAGCCTGCTGGCTACGCCACTTGTGGGATTTGTCGTGATACCATAATTATTATTATTTATTTTTTAAAATACACTCACGAGTTTTTTTGGGCCCTTTTCACTCGAGAAAATTTCGATTTAATGAAATTTATTTTATTCTATTCTTTGTACACGAAGTGATTTCTGATTGCAAAAAAACTGTATATAATTGCCTGACGATTCCAAGTGCCAAATCAATGGCAAATGCTCAATGCCAAATCAATGGCCAATAAGAATAAAGAATAAGAGAAATTCAATCAGTTTTCCTCTCATGTATGAATTTATTTGGTGTTATTGTGGTGGTATTATGCGGTTTAATTTGGCTGAGAGGAATGGTGCCCGGAGACGTGGACATCATTCAAATTAAATCCTACAGGACGGTATCGTGTTGAGCACATTGAACAGGAGAGCATGCATGAGGAATTGTATGACAGTGACGGAAGCGAAAGATGTATGCAAGGATAGAAGGAAGTGGCGCTCGATCCTTTCTGCCTACCCCGCAAGCCGCAAGGGAAGCGGCGTGATGGTATGTATCTATGTATGTAGGTTTAATCTTGTATGTGTGTCCTCCTCGGTGTAAGATTTTCCACCAAGATGCGTCAAGGGAATAGGTACTAATCAATCTTCGAGTGAGTTCTGCAGAAAGAAGCCCATAAGCTAAAATTATAATCACATTTTTAAAAATTTGCTCTAAACTGACTGAATTTCATTGTAACCAATGTTCTTAAAACATCCAGGCTAAGTTGTGGGAACCCTTGTTTTGATGTATGTCATTTAATGAAAATAAGTATTGAAAAGGCAAGCTGTTGTAAAAAACGGTTCTGTTATTCTTTATTGCTTTTCGAACTTATGAAAAAAAGCTCATAAAGGTTCTTCTTCTACGCAGGGACAGTATTCATGTAAAAAAATATATTAAAACCCCAATACAAAAATGCCTGAGTGACGATGTAAAAGCTTGCTCGATATTTGAAGTATACGCGTACATTCATATTATCTCCATATAAATATTTGAGTTATGTGCGTGTATTTACTTATACATTTTCTTTTACAGAAGTCTAGAATGACACTATTCGTCGAGATAAAATTACCCTCTATACAAACTCTGATTGTTTGGATGGGAAATTAAAAAAAAAATTAAGCAAACAGGTACTCCCTAAAATGTATCAGTATTGTTGCTGATGATGGAACAAGTAGTTCCGAAAACGTTATAACTAAATACAGTTATTTTAGTGGAAAATACTATGTTTCTTTTATTTTGCATAAATTAATAATAAATATGGAATTTCACAGTGTTAATCAAAAAACATTCGATAAATTAATAATATAGGTATAGTTTTCCAATCAAATAATTAGAAAATCTGCAAAATCATGTTGCATATAAACCATTTTCCAACGACTATTAAATTATTGTGGTTGATAGACAAATTTTGAAACAAGACCATAATGACGAAACTTGTATTAATAATTGTGTGAAATTATGAAATTCCTTGAATTCCCACAATTTTATTGCCCACAAATATCAAAGTTTACGTGAATAATCATATTTGAAATATAATTTTGTAGGTATATCACACAAAAGACACCAATACTCTTATAAGGGTTCTTGTTAGAAGAACTTGATAGTATATTGTGGGTTGACCACAGTACAGTGTACCTAATAATAATGTACGCGACGGGAAAGTTTGAAATTGGAATAAGTTTTCAAACAGACGTCTTTGATTATAAATAATATTTATGAGAAAATATTTTATTTGGAAAGGATTTTGAGAAAAAAAGGCTGATCTATAACATATTACATCAAGATATCGCACAAAGTGGGATGGCCAGTGAACAGTAATAATAATTGTCAATGTTTCTACAATTCAGGCCTGGTTTTGACTTCATTAAGAGCATGTTAACATGAATGCTGCGGTCTTGTATTAGTGTCATCTCTCACCGGGACGCCATGGCGACGTCGCCAGCTACTTATCGGAATAATTTACACCGAAATGTATTGGGACTAACTCACGTGGCTAAGGATTGGCCACGTCGCCAATCGTAGAATTATTTGGCTACGTAGCCGGCGACGTCGTCATGACGTCCCAGTGAGGGATGGCACTTACTGTTCACGAGTTGCCAATAAGTTGCCTCTTTCGGCTAGAGAGTCATTGAAGGAGAGTAGTAAAAAACATCAAAAACGTTATGTTTTTGGCCGGCAAGCTTTAGGCTGCCTACAAAATGTCTTTATTTTTTCGAACACCTGCTTTTTACAGGACAATCAAAAATGTACGGAAAAGATTGGAAGACCAATTCTTTACCGAGTGCTCCATGGAACGGTGATATATTAATTATTTATTGATTTATTTCCCCACCATATGGCTAATAAATAGTCTTACAAAACTGTTATAAAAATATGGACTTGGACATTTCATAAAACACATTAAACGCTATACATTATAAAATCAATAAGTAAAACTCACAACAACAGAAATAATATATAAACGAATTTACAAACAATATACAAGTCTTCACAAATCCTAAATCACTCGCAAACGAGTAGATGGCCTTGCTAATAATAGAATAGAAAAGTCATGACAATTTTTTATATATATATGCAACATTCATAGGTAAAGACCACAAACAATATTTAGCAAATATTGAATATGAAGCAGCTCAGATAAAATAATAATTCATAGACAAATGTAAACAATGCAGGTGATTTATGATGATAATAATAAATATTGTAGTAAAATTACCTTATTTACATTTTACTTATTGACACCTAAATTGACCAAACTAAATATTTGTTTTTGTTTTGACATTTTTCAATAATTTGACTTTTCTCAGCTTCTATTGACACTGAATATTATTAATTCTACAACATCCATTTTTAAAGACTGTGTGCTACTTGACGTCCCATTTATTTTTGTTTGAAATAATCTCATAAATACTCTTTTATTGAAAATTTGACAATATAACCTACTATCGAATTGACTTGTGATCCATTAACTTTTTTTTCCATTCATAACTTATGCTGTGATACTGATAGTTGTGTTGTTCTTTTTTTGTGTTTTTTTTTTTATTTTTTATTATGATTGTTGTGTCTTAATATTCTACACTTGTATATACATCATATGAACTATGTATGTAAATGTATAAAATGTAAAAGGCTAGCGCCGTGAATTGTTACTAAATAAATAAATAAATATAGTCTCGAAGTTTTCAATAGATGGCGATGATACTACTCTCCGAGTGAATTAAGACTAACAGCTGGTGCACAATATGGTAAGAATTTAAAATAAACAACTCGCAAAACTAGTTATAAATAATTAATTAAAATGCAAATTTACACATTGACGCAACGTTCTGATCTACAAAATCGCAATCTTTATAATATAGATTGTCCAGTTCCAAAACTCAACAAGGCGAAAATTTCGAAAATTTAAACTCACTTGGTAATACACACAATAAATGCAAAATCTGATAACACTAATGTCACTGTCAATATATGAAATGTTTATAATATTTATAGCCTGTAACCTGGCTAAAGAATGAGATTACGTACCTATAGAGTGCATTATTTATAATCTGTTTTATCTAATTACTTTATATTTTTAGCCTGTAACCTGGCTAAAGAATGAGATTACGTACCTATAGTGTGCATTATTTATAATCTGTTTTATCTAATTACTTTATATTTTTAGCCTGTAACCTGGCTAAAGAATGAGATTACGTACCTATAGAGTGCATTATTTATAATCTGTTTTATCTAATTACTTTATATTTTTAGCCTGTAACCTGGCTATAGAATGAGATTACGTACCTATAGAGTGCATTATTTATAATCTGTTTTATCTAATTACTTTATATTTTTAGCCTGTAACCTGGCTAAAGAATGAGATTACGTACCTATAGAGTGCATTATTTATAATCTGTTTTATCTAATTACTTTATATTTTTAGCCTGTAACCTGGCTAAAGAATGAGATTACGTACCTATAGAGTGCATTATTTATAATCTGTTTTATCTAATTACTTTATATTTTTAGCCTGTAACCTGGCTAAAGAATGAGATTACGTACCTATAGAGTGCATTATTTATAATCTGTTTTATCTAATTACTTTATATTTTTAGCCTGTAACCTGGCTAAAGAATGAGATTACGTACCTATAGAGTGCATTATTTAGAATCTGTTTTATCTAATTACTTTATATTTTTAGCCTGTAACCTGGCTAAAGAATGAGATTACGTACCTATAGAGTGCATTATTTAGAATCTGTTTTATCTAATTACTTTATATTTTTAGCCTGTAACCTGGCTAAAGAATGAGATTACGTACCTATAGAGTGCATTATTTATAATCTGTTTTATCTAATTACGATGTCAAAAATTACATGTCTAGTTCCATAACTCATCATTTCGAAAAATTGGTAATACACACAATAAACGCCACTTTTCCAATTCCACAAACAAATAATTACCAAAAATACACCGTACCCTTTGTATATTAAATATTAAGTTATGAAATAAAATAATGTAACCATTTTAATTCCACAAATAAATATATCGAATAATTTAACTTTTAAACGGTTTAAAGACAACGTGAATCTTTATCAGTGCGAATATTTTATAATAAATTTAATTTTCTGTTGTGTTTTTAAAGCATAATGTAGTTGTATCAAAATTTCAAAAATGAAGATTTCTCGAATTTAAGATATTCTACTTGTTGACTTATGGAACTAAATAGTCGATAATCGATATTGTGTACTTACATTTTGATTAAGTTAAAGCATATTAATTAAGTTTGATTAAGTAAAAACATTTATCACATAAACACTTCTTGTTCACTATATTCGTGAAGAAGTAGTAGTAGTTTTCGAGTTTCCTGTAAAAATAAAGACAATTTATGTCCAGATTTGCCTTCCAATACACAGTTCAAATTCAAATTCAAATATTTTTATTAAAATAAAATTTACAATTTAATAATATTACATACACACCTTATTACTAAAAAAAAACACATTTATTACATATTTGACCCTCAAAATTGAGCAATGCTCGTGTTTTGAGGGTTTAAACATATTTTATATAATTTAGATAAAACAATAGCGCTCACCAAACAAAAACAAAAATAAACACATATCCACAATACAAACAGCAACCAAATACAGTTTCTTAACAAAACTCAACAACAGAGCAGTTGAACAGCTATTTAAAAATATCTTTCACAGTGTATAGTATATTATTACCAAAAAAATTTCATGAAGTCCTGCGTCGACAACAAAAAATTGTAATCCTGTTTACTTATTATTATTTACCGAATAATGGTATGTATTTGGCATATCTAATTTGTATAATCTTGAATAGGTAATTGAGGGTATGGTGAATGGAGATCGTTAAGAGTAAGATACCTCAATTCATTCGTTTTTTCTCAAAAGATGAATGAAAGAAAAATGAACAGTAATTTTGGTAATCGTACTTTTAAAATCAAGTAGGCATCTACTGCTTGGAGACATACAATTTATTTGTTTGTGTTCATAATCTTGGAAGATTTCTGACAGAAGATTGTTGACAGAAGAATCGGGGTAACACAATATGTAAGGGGAGGATTTGGAAGAGCTATGAAACTGAAGATGGGTACAATAATAATTATTTGTTAAAAAAACACAATTGAATACAATACATAAAATAATTAAATCATATTAACAAAAAAATAAGGCTATTTACAGTGTTTTATATAAAATGAAAAGTTAATTTATAAGGGAATAAATACACACCTTAAAAGAAAAAATACTAAAACTAATTAAGATATTCGAGAGAGAAAAGGAGGGACAACTTTAATGAATTGAAACCAGTGTTTCATTTTACTATATATTGAACAACGCGAGAGAGACGTCTTTCGACTTCTTAGGTCATTCTATCAATTGTTTTTGTCAATGTTATGGAAATAGTGTCTTATTTTGTTGAATAAATTATTTTTATTATTATTTTCATGGCCTAAGAAGTCGAAAGACATCTTTCTCACGTTGTTTGATCTTTAGAAAAACGAAATGTCTATTTCAATTTATCCAACTATGGAACTCTACTACTTGAGTACCAATACTATTGAGTAATACAGCTAGTGTTGTGGAATTCTCAAGAAATAATTATTCGAGAAATTTACCGAGAAATTTCTCGGTAAATTTCTCGAAGTAGAGAATTTTCGGAGATTTTTTTTTATTTTTTATTTAACAGTTTAATATTAATAAATACTTTATTCAACCAATCAATAACAATGTATAAATGTTGAGACAATTTATCACCAATATGGCTACAATTAATAATAGAAACAAAAAAATGTTAGGTATTTACATAAAAAAGTGCTAATAACTGATGAAAAATCTTGATGTTTGACACCCCTCATGCCCATATTTAAGTTAAAAAAAAAATTGTAGGTACGTACATGGAAAAAAGTGTTAATAACCTCTGATTTGGGCCTTAATCAGCCCCAAAATTTTTTGGATCAATCAGGTTGGCTGCAAAATGTACTGGGCGAAAGGTCAAAATACCACTAAGAAAAATTATGGAGAGAAATTTCTCTTCCATCAGAGGAGAAATTCTCGGAGAAATTTCTCGTTCTCGAGAAATTTCTTTGGAGAATTTTCTCTTCTCACATCACTAAATACAGCTGTCCAAACAAAAATTACGCGTGGTTGGTCTGCATTACGGATTTGGCGAATCGTCCTCGCGATATTGTGAAAATATTCAGGCGATCAAAAACATCATTGTTAATTTCCAAGAGCCGGGTAACGATCGAGCTCCTGATGTCGGTAATTTAATGGAAATGTTTCGACATGAACTAAAACTGTTCGCTTCGGCACAGGCACACGAATCGAATAATAATGATAATCTTAAAAGTATAACTAAAAAATATATATATTTTATATACATAGTCGCAGCAATAAAAATTGTTGACGGTACAGTTAGTTATTATTGAAATGTAAATAATCGAATTCAAGAAACGTTTATGATTTACGACAAAGTCTTATTAGTATTCAGTACAACAATACTTGTAAACGTGAACCACTTGTAGAGCAATGTTTTTAATAAAACTAACACTTGATTGGATATTCTACCTTATATATGGTAATAAACTTTGTGTCCGCTGTTTTTTATTTTTTCTTCTTCTTAAAGTGACATGTCAGGTCCCCCCAACTTCGGGTATCACCCTGGCGTAGGCTACTCTGTCCTGTGTTAGCCAGAACAGCTCTTCCACCCTCTGGCCTCTGGTCCACTCTCGGATATTTCTTAGCCAGGATATCTGTCGCCTTCCCATACCACGACTATCCTCAATTTTTATTTTTAAGTATTTCTTTTTATTTGTTGTGCATACTGCATCATCCCTACTCCAAAAATTTAATGATACTCGTAAGCTGCAAAACCAATTGGAATAAGGATGCTCCCTAGATTCTTTTCGTTTCCAAGCGGGCGATCAAGGGCCACTTCATCACTCAAAATCTGGCATCTGTTTCCTAGTCCTTTTTCCTACCTTTTCATCTCCCTTGTACCTTCTCTTTTCCTTCTTTTAAGGTTTTTTTGTGAAAGTTACACAAAATTGGGTTAGATGGAAGAAATCGCACCTCCACGATAAACTCGCCCTCTGTAATACTGATTATATTCAATTTAAATGTATTTTTATGTAAAATTACTTGTAATCAATGTATAGTTGGTCTCTCACTGTTTGGCAATATACGATCACTTCCATTTGAGCAGGAAATGGAGAGGTGTACTTGAAAGCATGGCTCTCTAGATCATAGCATCTTTGGGAGATTGGATGTTGGTTGTGTGTTTTGCTGGGCTTTGTAACTCATACTGGATTGGTGGTTTTGATATTGATTTCTAGTAATTTAGGATTTTTTTTTTATTTCTCAACTTTTACTTTAACATTTTTCAAACTTTTTAACTTATATTTTCAATGTAATCCGTCACTTTTTGTGTATCCATATTAAATTAATTAAAAAACTTATACTTTTTTATACACACTTATATTTTAATTTTTGTAGACAATATTGTTTCGTCTCTTAGATTGATAATGTCTCATTAAGAGACGAAACAATATTGTCTACAAAAATTTAAATATAAGTGTGTATAAAAAAGTATAAGTTTTTTAACTAATTTTTTAACTTATCTTTTTTCTTAAGACTAAGACTCCAACTATATATACTGACAACTAAACTTTCTGACAACCAACTAAACTGGTTGGTTGTCAGGTTGGTATTGTTGCCTACAGGCAATATACCCGCCATCTGTACTACTGAGTGTATTAATTGAGTGTATTAATTGTTAACATGTTATGTTATGACTGTTTGAATCTCTAATATTGTAAAAATAAAACAGTAATAAATAAATAGATTAATAAATAGCTGATTTTACTAGCCGGCTATTATTGGACATGGCCTAAACACGATCATCGTCTCACTTTGGTTTATCACAGAGACTACAGGAAATAAAATAGTAATAAATAAATTGATTATTAAATAGCTGCTTTTTCTAGCCGGCTATTATTGGTCATCGTCTAAGCACGATCATCATCTTACCCATATCACAGAGACTACAGGTAAAAAGCTGAAAAAAATGTAGTTATGTAAAATGGATCAAATCTGAAGATTTAATAACATTTGGAGACTGTTTTTGGCACAAACCATCGTTGTAGGATGCTATGTAATAAATGAAAAAAAAAATAGTGAGTAGAGGGTTAACATTTTTCTATTTCAAGGAAAATAATTCCCCTGTATATAAACTTGCATCTTTTGGGCGGGTTCCTTAATAATAAAATTATATGACTCCTTTTTATTAACAAAGATGTTACGAGAGTGAGTAGGTACAAATTATTTAATATCGTCGTGTTAGTACCCATAATATAAGATTCATATCTTAGTTTGTGACTTGTTCATGTGTATTTTATGTTATAAAAAGGACAGTTTCTTAAGAACATAAAATGAAATTGTTTGTAAGAGGACTATAAATAAATAAATAAATAAATAAAGCTGCTAAATTACGTAATTAACATTGATGTACATATTCACAATAGGGCTAGTTGTCTCCAGTAGTATTTTTTTAAGCTCCGGAGCTAGTAATGATCAATCGCAATCCAATCTGAAACTCCTAAGTTAAATAAAAAAATTGAAGTTAAAGAACTTCAAAAAGAACATCTTCAATGAGTTATATTTGTATTTATTTACAGGTTTAGTAATATATAATTTAATTATTTAAATTAAATTATTTGTTAACTTCTAATCACCTTTAGAGAAATTTGAATCGGTGCCGTTGCGGCACTAGAAAATCCGTTGATGGAAATTTGTTTAAATCAAATTTCATAATTACGGTGAAAACAATAAAAATTTCAACTCAGAATTATTGAACTGAAAAAGCTTCTGCCTTTATTGTTTAATAAATACCTACAAATCATGAAGGGTTTTGTGTATTTTATGAGAATAAAATAATTTTATGAAAATTGTTAATTTTTAAGCAGGAAAAAACTAAGAATATTAAAATTAAGTCAAAACCAGCCTTTCTTTTCTAAACGGAGAACTATTGATTGAGTTGACGTTCATTTTGTAAAATCCATATTAATTCATGTACAGAAACACAAATGGTTCAAGTTTAACAATATAATGACCTGCAGGGTTACTCTTGAGAAAACTAAACACGATCTTAATCTAGTCTTGATCTTGATCATACGACGTACGAAGGGACTATGGTCAAAAACACCGCGTTACCGCTACTGCGCGATCGGTTTTCGTGTATTTTTGGCCAATAGTCACTTCGTGCGTCGTATGATCAAGATCAAGACTAGATTAAGATCGTGTTTAGTTTTGTCAAGAGTAGCCCTGCTGTAGGGTTACTCTTGACAAAATCTTAATACGATCTTAATCTTAATAATACGACGCGCGAAGTGACTATTAGTGAAAATACGTGCATACCAATCTCGCGGTAGTGGTAGCGTAGTATTTTTGACTATAGTCCCTTCGCGCGCCGTATGTCTATAAGATCAAGACTAGATTAAGATCGTATTTAGATTGTGTCAAGAGTAGTCCTGCTGGCTATGATCAGCAAAGTCATTATAAAACGAGTATAAAAAGGTACAATTTAAATTATTTGTATTTCTTGACATAAACAAAACGGAGATCTATAAAAAATTCCGAATGTCGACATTTTATGCTAAATTGTCTTTATATTACCCAAAAATCACTTTTTTCATCTCCGGATTTAGGTCTCAAAGTAGCTCCAGACTTGTAAACAGTTAACAATTATGGAAGCCTTTATTCGAAAGTACATGATAATGTTGTTTTTGTGTTGTTAAACATTAATGTATTAAACAGCATTAAAATAAGAGACGACATGAGTATTATGTTCCTCTTTTATAGACTATAATTTTTTATGATATAATATTATCTATTATACTTTTTAAATCAATAATACGTAGGTACAATGTTGATATATATAAGGAAGAAATGTTTATGCATAGTAAATCAAAAAAATCCCCTTGAAGTACGAGTAATTTTTATATAATTTAAAATTTGATTCGTATGTTACCTATATCTTGGTGTTAGTGAAATTCATATTTAAGTCACAATATTTGAGAATATTATATCTTGTTTTCAGCGATGAGTCACAAATTCCATTTTTATCTTTGACAACTAATATTGTAGCAGCAGTAGGCCTAGTCAAAACATATTTTAGCGTTACGTTTTTCTTTCGTTTTCGTTTGAATATAGACGACGTTGCGAGAAAGTGTCAATTTTCGTAGTTTTGTAGCACAAATATTGTGTATTTAAGCTAGGAAAATTGTCATTTTTTTGCAACATCATCTATAATCGAACAAAACGAAACGAAAACGTAACACTAAAATGTGTTTTGACTACTAGTTTGTATATTTGAGTAGAAGAATAAACCAAGATGGACGCTCAAAATCTGAAATTGCAAGCAGAATAAACCAGGCGAGAATTGTTTTTAACAAAACATATAAAATACTGGATTACCCTTACATTGATTTCCGTTTTTGGAAGAATCCGATTAAAGCCTTTGTCTCGAGTATTTTGTTACATGGTAGTGACCACCAGCAAGAGTAAGAGTAGATGTTTGGCTGCCTTTGGATGCTGATTTATAAAAAATATTGACCAAATAAACTGCATTTCATTTTTGACGTAAACACCATAAATAAAAAAAAATACAAAATTATTTAAAAAAAAAAATTGTGTCTAATGCCTTTTATGTGTTATTTAAAATTTATTAAAATATATAAGAAAAGTTTATCCACAGATCTTTCATTGGATTTTTCAATCTGAAAAATGTCACGTAGATTTTATTTTATTTTATTTTTATTTTATTTTATTAATACAAACAAACAGCTTTTACATTTTATATAGTACAACTTAAATATTACATTTTTCACAAGCCAGTGAAGTTTGTTAAATTATTTTATTTAACACTATGTTCCAAATTAAAAAAAAAAAAAAAATAACACAAACAAAAAAGAAGTAACCATAAAATGATCACCATTTAAATGCTATCCATAAGCTTCGCAGTGTGTTATATTATTACTATTAAGTGCCTTACGATGTTAGATGAAAAGCACGTACCGCTATAAAAGAACTTTGTATGATATAACCTATTAGATATACATACTTATAAGTATATAACTTGGGTACTAATAATAAGCTCTATATAGGGTAAGAAGCTTCGCAACAATTTGTTCTTCATTACATAAGACACACATAAATGTAAAGGAAGCGAAAGAAGTATAAAAAGATGGATCTATATGGCATTCCGTTCTCTCTGCCACCCCACTTGCGATGCGGCGTGAGGGAATAGATAAATAGAT
The DNA here is from genome assembly GCA_947579605.1 of Athripsodes cinereus. Lineage (NCBI taxonomy): Eukaryota > Metazoa > Arthropoda > Insecta > Trichoptera > Leptoceridae > Athripsodes > Athripsodes cinereus. The sequence continues at coordinate 1,487,709 of OX388306.1, forward strand.
AGATGACTGAGAAGAGACAAGAAATACATAATCATCATCATCTCCCTCAACGCTCCTCTCGGGAGCACAGGGCAGAAACCAGCCTCCTCCATTCAGAGCGACTCTGCGCCAATTGCGTCACCTCTTTCCACGACATTCCTTTGCGCTCTGATGTCGTTGTCATAGAAACGGTGTATTATGAAAGAGGGATGCCCGGGCCGACGGAACCCTTGCGGACGGAAGAACAGCGCTCTTTTTGACCAACTATCATTGGAAATACATAATAAGCAGATAAAAAGACATAATGAGTTAAATAAGAAATACTATAACTATACTATTCCCTCACGCGGTATCCCAAGTGGGGTAGGCAAAGAGAACGGAACCCCATATAGATCTGTCCTTACATACTTATTTCGCTTCTTCTACATTCATATAATTTCTCATGCACGCACGTCGATTTCTCTTACTCAACACACGGCCGTCGCCGCGCTTTCTCACACCCCGTCTTTCAGACAAGTATATCCTCTTTGTCATTTTTTCCTCTTCCATTCGTTCCACATGCCAAACCATCTCATTTTATTCACACGCATTCTATCCACAACGCTCCTCTTGCATCCGTTCATTCTTCTAATATCCTCATTCCTCACTCTATCACGCAACATTTTACCATACATTCTCCTCAGCGATCTCATCTCCACAGCATTTATTTCACTTTCGTCCCTCTTCAACCATGTCCACGTCTTGCTTGCTTGCATAAGTGTCGGTACCAGAATGGTATTGTGCACTAGCATTTTTGCCATGTTCGACACATTGTGATTGCTGACTATGGGTCGAAGTGCACCGTTCATCTTAGCACCGGCTACTTTTCTTCTTTCGATATCCTTGTCGCATCTTCCATCTCTCGCAAATAAATAAATAAAAGTAAAAGTAAAGTAAATAATATACAAGTATATAAGATTAGGATGTTCTGAAGATTGGAGAAAAACCATTACGAATTGTGTCATATCGTAGGAAAACTGCCTAGTAATATTTAATAGAGATACTATTATTATGTACATAAGAGAAAATAACTTTGTGATTGTATACGTAGGTACTGGGATGCTTCTACTATGGCCTTAATGTATCGCAGTTATTGTTAGCTTTGATGTCCTTTTGATACAATTAATGGTAGGAACATAATAGATATTGTAGGAGCATATAAAATTGCCCATGATGTAGTGTTAGGCGGGTAGAATCAATTTGGTGTATATTGTGTCGCAGGGAAATGATGAAAATCAAGATTTGATCAAATCACGGAAAATGTAAAAATATTATTTATTTATTTATTCTTTTTGCACATCATCATTATATACATAATTCAACAGTGTTAACAAAACAACACAAAATTTAAAATACTAGGACGATATGCAGTGGCGAGATTATAACTATCAAGTTATAGAACTTGTATTGTTAGTTTCAATAATTTTTAATAGATTTTTAATTATTCAAAACAAGTTGTTTTGTTTCCTTATGATAATGTATTCACAAATCGTGTGAAATAAAAAAATAAAGTAAAATAAAAAAATACTATACATTTCAGTAAATAATTTGATTAAATAGCGAAAGACCTTCGAAACTAGGTCATATTCAGTGCCGCACTCTTAGAAACAGTGGCTCTTAAGATGAAATAGATCCGAAAAATCCATGCCAATTAATTAAATTAGCAACTGAAAGAAAACAGTGTTTTTGGTTTCACTCGTTTTCACTTCATATTATCCCTAATTATTAATTACTACTGAATTCCTTAATTTATTAATGTTTCATTTTATTTTGTGAATGTTTTTTTTATATAGGTATTATTATCATATTTATTTTTATTCATTTATTTTTATTAACGTCATATTATTTAAGTAATTTAACCTCATATTAATTTATTATTAATTTATTTATAATTATTATTTCAATTAATCTTATTTATTGTGTCGTGTATTTTTTTAATTGATCATATATAGGTATTTGTGTTGTACTAATTATTTATTCTTGACACATCTTGACACATAATTCTCTGGTTACTGTTTGATCTTTAGACACTAAGTAATTTTATATGTATGGTTATTTACTTATTTATTTATTTTATTCTTCTTGCACATCATCATTCATATAACAAATGTTATGTCACTGATATCTTTTTATATTTTTAAAAATATAAAAAGATATCAGTGATGTCAACATGTAAAAGGCTTTTTGCCGTATATATTTCTAAAATAAAATAAATAATAAAATATTCGACAAATTAAGTTATTTTCACTTCATGCCATGGAAGATGTGCAGACCATGTGCACAAAAAGGGTTTGACCTTTAGTCCCAAAGGCAATCGCAGCTCACTTAAAACAATAAACCACATTGCGGAACGTCCTTTAAAATAATATGGCTTTGAGTTCGTTTATATACATATTGTTGTAAATTTGTAAAAGGCTCACTCCGTATAAGATTGTAAGAATTAATTATTAAAAAAATATCAATAATAAATCATTATTACTTTAATGACCTCAATGATTCACGTTTATTCACAGCTTACCACCTACAACAAAGGACATAATAATAATACTTTAATGATCAAAAAAAATTATGAGTGATTGACGGGCTTATTACCTGGAGGCAATATCTTCCTGCTAACCAAAATTATGTGTGACATTATGTGTGTAATTAATACTTAATGTGAACTGTTTGTACTAAACTTAAATAAAACTAATTATATTCTTAGTCCTAAGTAGAACATTATACGTGTCATGTTTCCTGTAATGAATACTACCAAGAGGAAGGATTAAGGCACGAGGAGGAACTATTTATCCCGTGGAGCACCCGGTAAAGAATTGGTCTCCCACTCTTCTGCGTAAGTTTTCGAGTGTCCTGTAAAAGGCAGGTGTTCGAAAAAAATAAGACATTTTACATCTTAAATTCAGCGTTGCGGTTTGCCACCCATCTTGAATGTCTTGATTTTATACTGGCACGAAGAGGACAGTTTGTATGTTTCTTACATGCAGCTGATCTGCTGGCTACCCCACTTGTGGGATATGCCGTGATGGTATAGTAGTAGTAGTAGAGGAACTATTTAGTTTAAGTCTATGGATTTTAGGTTATTTTTACAAACTTGTAGCGTAGGAGAGTTTCTGATATTGCAAGGTAGATTATTCTACATTCCAATAGTATGGGTCATAAATAATGAACTGAAGAAGGTTGTGGTGTGGGCAGGGACGGCAATCTATCTATCTATCTATCTTATCTGGTTATTCTGAGATCTCAGTCCATGTGAAGACAAATATTCAAAACGCTTAAAAAGGTACATATTAATACAAGTAATAAAAGTACAAAATAGTAATATTAAAAATTATGTCCTTCATAATGAAAAGTAAACAATAGGTACGTCACAGGTAACCAAAGAAGTCAAGGGAAGTAACATTTACATACAATTATACAGTATAAGGGGAACAATGCGTTAATGAAGTACCTAATGAGTAGGAAACAGTTAATCAATTATTAATATTGAATAATAATAATACGCATATGTATTTGTAATATATGAAAATAATATGTCGCTATAGACAAGATACGTCATTTGTGATATGAGGTATTTAGGTAAAGGTTCTTCGGTTGAATGTGAAAATCACTTGGCTCCTTTTTGAGTCTGAATAAGCTTATAAAAATAATTCACTCGAAGTCGGGTGCTTTGCCTTAAAGCAAGAAAGAAGAAGAAGCTTATAAAAAAAAAAATATGAACGAGGGGATGTGAGAAAGCGCGGATGTCCGAGTAACTTGGGGCGACCGGTGTGGCGCGGAGGCTAACGCACTTGCCTTTGAGTCACGAGGTCCCGGGTTCGATTCCCGGCCAGGGCAAAATGAAGAATGACCTTTTTCAGAAAAAAAAAAACTCGTGGATTAAATTATCATGAACGGGTGTGTGTTGAGTAAGCGAAATTCGCAAACGTATGTGAGAAATTTGATGAATATGGAGGAATCGAAAGTAGTATGTAGAAAAGACTTACATGGTGTTCCGTTCTCTCAACCAACCCCACTAGGAATGTGGCGTGAAGGTATAGATAGATAGATAAAATATAAACAAAGGTAGGTACATGCAAAGATAAAGTTTATCCAATAAAGAGCAAATTAATAATAATTATAATAAATAATAAAAATCTTTATTGCACAAAAAAACAAACATTATTAAAATGTAAACATTGTAGAACTTAAACAAGACAAATAAATTTGTGCAATGGGCGAGTTTATCGTTATTTATCGATATCTTCCAACTTATCATAAATTACTCTTTTATCTTGATGATAATTGACGTATGATTAATTAAACTGTGGTGTTAATCTTTTTTATATATAAAAGCCGTTTTTGTTAGGGACCCAAATACAACTTTATACACTTTTCACAGTAAGCTAAAAGCTTGTGTCGTGAAAGGGGAGTTTGACGGCACCTGGAATCGAACCGCGAACCTCATGTTCTTAATACATTGATAAAAACAAAGAATGTAGTTAAATTCCTAATGAGTTTATTATATACATAACTTCGCTTACTAGTATTCAAAGACTCTCGACTCCATCATCAGGCTATTGGAAAAAATTAAAATAAGATACAGAGACAAGCAGTACATATTTATAAAATTTAAGTAAAATAATATTGGGAGAAGCCCGTGTTGATAAGAAGGTAACTATTATACATATAATTCATTGATAAAAAAAACTATTGGAAAGTGATCCGCGGTGGACGGATTCAAAATAGAAGACTATAAAGAAAAATAATGAATAATTATCTACCTTTTCCGGTATTCACCTTATTGCGAAATGGGGAAATCACAGAAAACCCAAATCAGAGAAAAGCAAAATTTATTTGATTTTTCATTTTATTTTTTATTTTAACAAATAAACGGCTTACGCCTTATACAAAAATCCTAGATGATCACCTCAATTTAAATTTCTTACAATTTTAAACTTAAAATTGTAAACTTAAATGTGAATCTCCAGGAGCTAATTTCGACTAATCTGAATATTCATTCAGATGTAATTAGGCAATTGGCAAATAAAGTCATCCATTTGCTAAACATTATCATTGCATCGCAGAGTTTAAAGTCGTACATTAATTCATGATTAAGATATATACCAGCTATATATTAACCGCATATAACAAATAAACAATTTAATAAAATGCACATATTATATAAATATGTTGTAAATAATTTTTTATGTATGTTTGTATGTTATATTATTAAGGTCACGGCTAGTAGCAGTCTGTTGTCTCATAATAATAATAATAAACATGAAAAACTATTACATGTTTATTATAAATTATGATTTGTGTTTTTAACAACGATAAAATATAATTACTAGCTTACCCGGCAAACGTTGTTTTGCCATATACATTATTTCTAGATTACTAATATCGTTATTAAAAAATAGCGGTAGATAGTAGAAGGGTGAAAATTTAGGGCTGTATGTATTTTTTAACGCCTCACTTTTTATAAGCACACAAAATTTCATCAAAATCAGTCCAGCCGTTTCGGAAGAGTATGATAACAAACACCGTGACCATTTTATATATATATATATATATATATATATATATAATCGTATGGCATGTCAGGCGCTATAAATCATAAAAATCACTAAAAACAAAAATCATAAAAAAAAATGTCAGAGGTAAAATTGTAAAAAAAAATGTCAAAAAGATAAAATTGTAAAAAAAAACATGTCAGAAAGATAAAATTGTAAAATAAAATACAATCGCAAAATATATAAAATTTATAAAATGACTCTTGTATCCCTCAGCCAAATTTTGGCTTCGGTTGTCAGATTACTAAAACCTTCCATCACACCGTGGAACCTATAAATAGGGCAATCAGCAACAATATGTTGCGTGGTTTGTGATGTTGCCCCGCAATCGCAGCTAGGGTCGGCAATGTACCCCCATTTATGGCGCTCCGCTGCGCTTCTGCTGCAGTCCGTTCTAATGCGGTTCAATCTCACCATTTTATATATTAGTATAAGACTTGACCACATATAATATCCTTTGTGCATAGAGTATTTTCCTCAAAATGTGGTTTAGATCCAGTTGAAATTCTTTTTCTTATATGTTTTATGGATCAAGTGAATTATGCCTAAATTTTAGGTTGCAATAGGTATACCTAACATATCAATATATTGTAATATAGAGTTTTAAGTAGAGATGCAACAAATATTAGGCAACTATTCGGTATTCCGTCTATTCGGCAACATTTTTACTACTCAGCCAAATATTTAGTCTATTATTCGATGTTCTGTCGAATAGTTTAAATGTAGGTAATACTGGAAGGAACTATAATAGCATGTCGATTGTTTCTTTTTCATTGTCAGCTGCAGATGCATAATTTTACTATTCTTCAAACATTTGATTCACTAATTTCATTGGATATGGAAATAAACAACATTATATTAATATTGCTATAATTGGATTTCGAAAATATGTACCGCGCTGCATGTCTAGTAGGTACCTACATATTATACATATATTTTTTGTACATATAGATATACATATAGAAATATGCCGAGAAATTTCTCGGTAAATTTCTCGAAGTAGAGAATTTTCGGAGATTTTTTTTTTATTTTTTATTTAACAGTATAATAATAATAAATACTTTATTCAATCAACCAATAACAATGTACAAATGTTGAGACAATTTATCACCAATATGGCTACAATTAATTATGGAAACAAAAAAAATTTAGGTACCTACATGGAAAAAGTGCTAATAACTGATGAAAAATCTTGATTTTTGACACCCCACATGCCCATATTTAAGTTAAAAAAAAATTGCAGGTACGTACATGGAAAAAAGTGTTAATAACCTCTGATTTGGGCCTTAAGAGGAAACAGACCAGCCGTTTTTCCATACAAAAATAGTCCCCTGTTTTCTCCCTGGATAATACCGGTAGAGTCATATTTTTTTTCCTGAGCATCTATGGTTACTAATAGCATGTCCCTATGATTTCGTTTTTTTCATAAATTATTTATTAAAAAAGATATAAGCGTTCGAAAACTTAAAAAAACGACCGGTTTTTCAGCTGAATTCAAACATCCAGAAAACATATTTGACTAGATTTTATAAAAAAATGAAAACATAGAAACACAGCTCAAGCCTTATTTTAATTTTTAATGAAAAAAGTACTGAAATCGGTTAAGTTTTGGAGAAGGAATCAGGGGACTACGAATCGATGATTTTTGTAATTTTAATAAGTATTTTCAGTCCAAGCTGCAGTTGTCTCTATCGCACTTTGCGGGGGAGACTTGAGGAAGGGAGGCGCGAACTAATACGTATACATTCGTAAACGCTATTGTGTTGTGATGTAGGGTAGGTTGGTACAAGAGTGCGCAGTGTACAAGAGTACGCACTGCATATCTCTGGATCATTAGTAATGTTTTCTGATATCTTCAATGGGCATTTTATTTTAGAAGTTGAGCGCTTGTCGGTGTCCATTTTTTGCGAATTTTAGTCGATTATTAAAGATTCTAGGTAAGAAAATCATTTTTTCATTCATTTCTTAAAAATTTTAGGCTTTTTAGAGACCGTGTCAAAAAAAATCTATTTATGTTAAAACACATTTATTTACTTATTTCAATTTATTTGTCATTTACAATTGTACACTCACATGTTGAATGACGTCGTCATGACATATTGGCGGGAATTTTATAATATATTGATAATGTCCACTATGTACAAGAGTGCGCACTAGAATTTTGTACAAGAGTGCGCACGCATTCTAGTACAAAATTCTAGTCACCACAAGTTTCGGCACCATAAGTTTCTCAGATACCATCAATTCACATCAAAACAAGTAAAGATACCAGAAAAAGACGGATAAACAACCCGGGGAGAAAAAAAGAAGATTCTGGGATTTCCATGACAAAAACTACATAGGATAAAATCAATTATTTCTTAATTTACGTGACTTTCAATAAATTACAATAAATTTTAACTATTTTAATTAGCTGTTCCGATTAACATTGCAATAAAGTTTGTTTTGATAACAATACAGATTCTTTATTTATCTTATTTAAGTCATAAATAACATCATATTGAACTGATTACTTATGCGCACTCTTATACACAGTCGTGCGCACTCTTGCACACACCTATAGTGTAAGAGTGCGCATTTTAGGGTGTTTTTGTTTTTATTATTTTTTGTATTAAGTACTTTCTTAGGAAATTCTACTATGAACATCTATGAGACAATATACCAAACTACTGAAATACATTATTAAGTTGGTAATTTTTTTTTTAATATCTGTAAAAAATCAAATAACGTCTAAAGTGCGCACTCTTGTACCAACCTACCCTACGTATGGTGGAAGGTAGGGGAGAACAGGGTAATGGGCGCCTACTAAAGGAAAGTTTTAATAAAAACCACGTTTGTAAAAATTCTTGTAATTTTTATTTTTTTCGTGACATTTTTATTATAATATTATGAGAATCATACAAATATCAATAATATTGGCAAATCTACAGTTTTATATAAAAAAATACTATTCCGTGGCTAATCCTTTTCTCTCCCTTACTGCTAAATGTCGTGGTATACGACCATCAATTATTTCTGGTAACATGCACTCGAAGTAAAACGTTTCTAATATAGGTTCCATTTTTTGCCAAAATAAATCGTCTTTTTTAATTTTTTCGTAAAGTAAGCTGGATAAATTCATAATCTTGTTTGGTTTTAAATAAATAAAAGGACAGCCTACCGACATCTGTGTGATGCATTGCAAAGTTCATATAGACAAATTGAAATATAAATACGGTCATGCCAGTTTTTGTATGACCACGCTAAATGTATTCTGAAAATCAACCGTAGCAAAGAATTGTTGTCATTATTTGTTGTTGTATAAAAAAGTTTGTAACAAGTACCGTCATGTGTTCAATATTTTTATTATTCTCTTTCTTGCTTCTTTCGGGTGTAGTTAGATCATACAGCATACATTAACTTACCACGTTTATATCAATTTATACATATTAGTTGTGTTATGTGTTCATTGTTGTTTTTGCATAATAAAAGTTAAATAGTTTAAATAGTGATTTTACTACATATTCCCTTTTTTAACATATTGGAGAACAAGGAAGGAATCAAAATCAAATATACAGTCCACTACAGACAAAGGAAAATAACTGGAATTCTCTCCTTATTGCAATAAATACCTGGACCACAAAGAGAACATAGAAACATCCATCACCCATCATCAAGCATATTGGACCTACGAACCGGATTACAGGTCAGTATTGCTAGCGAGATTCTTTTATTTTCCCAATCATTTTATTTCAGTCCATCACGTGTCATTTGTTCTGGGTTGAGACAGAACATCCAAGGTCATCTGGACCATCCATAAGTCTACAATCATTAATTACCTGCCAAACGATCGCACACTCATTGTGGCGGATTTTTTGGAGGTTATTTTTTCATTTTTTGCAATTTGTTGTTCAAATCATTCATATAGCTTCATCTTAGGACATTCACTCACATTTAGCAATGCCTAAGCCAAAGATGGAAGCAATGGTGGTATCATCCGAGGAGTTCAGCATTCTTTTGACAAGATTTGAGGAATTTCTTAAGAGAGATAGTGTTAATCCTGAGACACTGGGCATGAGGGTGGATCGGCTTCAGGAGGCTTTCCGGGAATGGAGTGAGACCCCAGACAAGGAGCGGGATTTCATTGGAAGGCTTGACCTTGAAGATCGATACTTCCAGGCGGTAGGTGATGCTAAGGACGCCATCGCAAGGAATTCAGATCAACAAAAGGCTCCCAGTGCCTCGGCGTTAACATTCAAGTTGCCTGCCATTACTTTGCCGACATTCGAAGGGAAATATGAAGAATGGTGTTATTTCCGAGATACATTTAAGTCGTTGGTCATTGATCAACAGATGTCTGACTCACAGCGACTTCATTATTTACTTTCATGTGTTAAGGGGAGTGCATTGAGTGTTGTTTCAGGACTGGACGTCACGGGAAGCAACTTCAAGGTGGCATGGAACTTATTAGAGGAGCGGTTCCAAAACAAGAGATTAATGGTAAGCAAACACATTGGTTCTTTGTTTTCCAGAGATAAGGTGAGAGGAGACCGATATGCTGATCTGCGGAAACTAGTTGACAGTACCCAGGTACATGTTCAGGCGCTTCGATCGCTGGGATTGTCTGTAGAACATTGGGATCCAATGTTGGTTCATATTACAGCACAGAGATTGGATAATGAAACGCGTGCTATGTGGGAAGCAGCTCCCATACCTGAGGAGCTGCCTACCTTCCGGGACCTGATGCAGTGGCTGGCCGACAGGGCCAGGGTCCTGGAGAGCGTGGGCAGATCGGCCCCAGCCTTTGAGCCGTCATGCAGCCAACGGAAGGTCAACAACTCTAATGGTAAGCACGTCTTTCACTCATTTAATGACAATTGTGTATTGTGCCAGAGTCAACACCAAGTATATTGCTGCCCCACCTTCCGAGGGTTGTCAAAGGACAAAAGGTTTGAGTTAGTCAAAAAGCATAAGCTCTGCTTTAACTGCCTCAGTAATAATCACATTGTAGAAAAGTGTGTTAGCAAAAGCAACTGCAAGGATTGTGGCGCTAAACATCATACTATGATACATTATAGTAAGTTCAATGATAGAAAAGATCAGAAGGATGCTAATCCGTTGATAGAGACACCTGTGACAATCCACACTGCCAGTGTCGCCTCTGGGGAGTGTCTACTGGCAACCGCCAAGGTCAAAGTTAAAGGCGCACAGGGAATCATGCTCTGTGCGAGAGCTTTATTAGACTCGGGAGCTCAGTCTAATTTTATCTCACAATCTCTAGTCAACAAACTTAAGATGAAAACTTACAAAGTTGATATACCCGTTAGCGGTATACAAAAGCAAATATTAAATATTCATAGAGGAGCCGATATTGTCCTTAAGTCTTTATGTTCTAGGTATGAGGCCACAGTAGCCTGCCTAGTACTACCACAAATAACACAGGAACTGCCAAGAGCTACATTCAGCAGGGACCAGATTGAAATTCCGGCTGGAATGACTTTGGCGGATCCCGATTTCAACGTATCAGCTCCGGTTGATCTACTACTGGGAGCGCAGATCTTCTGGAAAATACTAGGGCATGGGAGAGTCCACCTGGGACCTGATATGCCTACCATGTGCTATACTGAATTGGGATGGGTGATATCTGGACAACTTCATTTCGACAATACACAAGTGAACAGGCCAGTATCTTGTCATCTTTCTTTAACAAAATTAAATAAATCCATTGAAAAATTTTGGGAAGTGGAAGAGTTGAAAACTTCTCCTGAACCTTCCCAAGAGCAAGTATTGTGTGAGGAGAATTTCTTGAAACATGCACATAGAAATGTCTTAGGAAGATTTGTTGTAGCGCTACCTTTTAAGCAACCTCCCATTCTAGGAGAATCATATAACATAGCGGCTAATAGCTTGTTATCTTTAGAAAGAAGATTTAAGAAAAATCCCATACTCAAAGAGAAATACACAGATTTTATGAAAGAATACCTTTCATTGGGACACATGTCTCCTTGTGAAGACTTGAGCAGTGTCCAATGCTTTATTACTCATCATGCAGTATTCAAAGAAGAAAAAATTAGAGTAGTATTCAATGCAAGTATGAAATCTAGTAACGGGAAATCTATTAACGATTTCTTAGCAGTTGGACCTAAAACCCAAAAGGAATTGCATAGTATCTTACTACATTTCAGGAAGTTTGCCTGTGCAATATCCGCAGATATAGAAAAGATGTACAGGCAGGTGTTGGTGAGAGAAGAAGATCGAGTTTATCAAACAATTTTGTGGAGGGAGCATGAAGATCAACGTGGCAGGCTGGAGTACTCTCAATTGCTAGAATTACAAAAGCATCCAATTTTACTACCTGCCAACCATGTATATACAGAGTTATTAGCTAAACATTATCATTTGTCTAATCTTCATTCAGGTGCAAACGGTGTATTGAATTTGCTAAGAGAAAAGTACTGGCTTATCAATGGACGCAACGTTGTTAAAAAGGTATTCAGAAAATGTATTTTGTGTTTCAGGTACAAACCCAAAACCATGGAACAGATCATGGCGCCTCTTCCTGGTGACGCACTGAGGCCCATACGACCTTTCGCAGTAACAGCGATTGATTACGCCGGACCTGTTTTGATGAAATCAGGGCTAACTAGCAAATCACCTCCTGTAAAAGCTTACATTGCTGTATTTTGTTGTTTGGTAACTCACGCCATCCACCTCGAGCTTGTTACGAGTCTTTCGACAGACTCTTTTCTTAATACTCTCAAAAGATTCATTTCCCGTAGAGGAAGACCTGCTAAAATATATTCTGACAACGGCACCAACTTCGTGGGAGCAAGGGGTGAATTGCGTGAGTTGCATAGAATGTTGATTTCTTCTGATGAGGATATTTCAAATTATGCATCATTTAGAGATATACAATGGCATTTTTCTCCTCCAAGAAGTCCCCACCACAATGGTTTGTGTGAGTCAAACATAAAAGTTATGAAGGCAATGCTCAAGAAAACATTGTCTTCTTCTTTACTTAATCATGATACTTTGTCTACTGTCTTAGCCCAGATTGAGTGCTGCCTGAACAGTCGTCCCCTCTCCCCATTATCATCAGACCCTTCCGACTTGTCAGCCCTTACTCCTAACCATTTCCTACTCGCTGGCGATGCTTGCCTGGGTTCAGAGGACCTGTTCACGAAGACCTCCGTCAACAAGTTGCACAATTATAATTCACTAATTACTATTATTTCTTTGTTCTGGGAGCAATGGAGTAAGAGCTGCATTGTGGAATGTCAGAAGAGGTATAAATGGAAGGCTACTTCCAGACCAGTTAGAAAAGATGACTTAGTTTTGATGAAGGAAGACTCATCTCCTCCACTCAGATGGCCTCTCGCTCGTGTAGTGTCGTTGCATCCTGGACCAGATGGTCGGATAAGGGTAGTCACACTTCGAACCAGTCAAGGCTTATACCAGCGAGGCATCACTAGTTTATGTTTATTACCTTATCAGGATGAGTAACGAGGGTACCAGCAAGATATTTGTTCAAGACTAAGATCCTCCAAAACATAATGTATTCATATCACTATATTCATGTAACTATTCAGAAAAACAAGCTCACAATTACACTCGAGCATAGGTATAAACATTCCACCTTTTAACATTTTTTCTCATTACGATAGACTGTTGGAGTTTTTTGATGTTAAGTGCAACGGACTCATGAAGTCTGTATCTCTACGAGTTCCTGTAACAAGTGATATTTCATGTTTTTCTTTGCTTTGCTTTGCAAATACTTATTTTGCTGACCACTATTTACTTGATATATAATACAATACATACCTGTGAATCAAGATAACTTTAATGAGTGTTAACTAAGCATTCTCAATATCCTACTACTTGTTATTTTATATTGTTATGTATCTATTAAGTATTAATTGCTCTAAGAAACATTTCTTATTTTATTTGCATATTGTTATACTCTATATTATTAATATAATAGTTTGAACATTGATTCAGTGTCTCTAAGTATTGCTTTCCAATATTCAATTTATTTCATATTTACCTGTAAGATTTTTATGTCAGTAACATCTCACATATGTATTATCTTTCAAGAGCACTGTCTAAATCTTTTATGCAAATGTAACTTTACTTATGAATACTTTTATCTTTCTACTACTTGTTATGGTTATATACCTACTCATGCATATATCTTTGTATCACATATAACTTACATACTTTTTATTGAATGTACACATGTATTATCTTTATTTGTTAATCAACTTATCTTGTATATGTTATTTTTAGAGTCTTAATAATTTGCTTGTTATTGACCGACTACCAGCTAACTTACCAATGATAAATTGTTGTATAATTAAATTTTCTTAAACTGTAAATGAAATACATAAACTCTTCTCATAGTTGATGCATTTGTTGGGCCGGGAGCGTTGGATAAATTCATAATCTTGTTTGGTTTTAAATAAATAAAAGGACAGCCTACCGACATCTGTGTGATGCATTGCAAAGTTCATATAGACAAATTGAAATATAAATACGGTCATGCCAGTTTTTGTATGACCACGCTAAATGTATTCTGAAAATCAACCGTAGCAAAGAATTGTTGTCATTATTTGTTGTTGTATAAAAAAGTTTGTAACAAGTACCGTCATGTGTTCAATATTTTTATTATTCTCTTTCTTGCTTCTTTCGGGTGTAGTTAGATCATACAGCATACATTAACTTACCACGTTTATATCAATTTATACATATTAGTTGTGTTATGTGTTCATTGTTGTTTTTGCATAATAAAAGTTAAATAGTTTAAATAGTGATTTTACTACATATTCCCTTTTTTAACATATTGGAGAACAAGGAAGGAATCAAAATCAAATATACAGTCCACTACAGACAAAGGAAAATAACTGGAATTCTCTCCTTATTGCAATAAATACCTGGACCACAAAGAGAACATAGAAACATCCATCACCCATCATCAAGCATAAGCCTTTAGAGCTCCACAAAATAAAATAGCAGTAATTTCGGCCAGTTATGTGTAATTGCCCCTGAACTTGAAAGTAATAATTATGATTCCTCTTTAATTCTAGCGTGTCGTTTTTAAATATGCAGAAGTCTATTTTCTTTTGTTCTATTCCTTCTTTAGGTGTCAAATCAAAAATTTTGTAAGGGCATTTTACTTCCACTATCGAATCCTCTCCAACAAGACCATCAGGACTTGCTGCCAAAAACGTTTTATGCTTATCAACGAATAATCCACATTTTGATACCGACTGCGAAGTGCAAGTATTCTAGCTAGCTAGAGGCATGATTGATGAGAGCGTGCCGGGGGGTGAAGGCGGGGCGGTGCAGCGCGGTGTGCCACGCACACATTGACAGACACACTCACACTCACACAGCCCGCTTGTTCGGGCACTGCGCGACAGCAATAGATTTTAGAAATACCTATTTATCATTTCTCTTCGCCGTGCTGTTTCCTCTTAATCAGCCCCACAATTTTTTGGATCCATCAGGTTGGCTGCGTGTACTGGGCAGCAAGGTCATAATACCACTAAGAAAAATTATGGAGAGAAATTTCTCTTCCATCAGAGGAGAAATTTCTCGTTCTCGAGAAATTTCTTTGGAGAATTTTCTCTTCTCACATCACTAATTATACATATCTATAAGTATAATGCACCTAAACGAAGATGTGTGGTCGGGAGTACCCCACGCTCTCACCATTGTTTTGCCTAATATTCGCAGTTATAAGCACATGATCTTGCATAATATTCGATATTCGGTCGATATACTGTTCGTTGCGTCTCTAGTTTTAAGTAACTCTTGCCCTGAAGATACCGCAAAGCGAAAGCGCTCGGCAATGAGTATCTATTAGTATTTAGTTATTGTTAATTGTTTAAATAAATTGTTAATTCTTTAAAATAAATTCCTACCCATTATTCAAGATTCTTATATTTATTTTTTTGGTTTTTTGAATTTGTTTTTCTTTTTTTCCATTTTTCCTGCTGAGATGGCCTTGGCTAAAAGCTGTTATGGTTTCGGTGCCGACCGAAATTTTTGAATAATAATATATTATTTTGGGATTAGCTCGATCTGCGTGAATTGTCTATACATGTTATGGTATGTCGTAGTTCACGTTTAGTCGCTCACTCAGTTATATTGTATGCTCATTTTCGTACTTTTTGCATCCAATACTTTAAATTTTCTGTCGCTTCTTTGAATACTATTTATTTATTTATTTATTCTTCACTGTAGATTGGTTACAATATTACAAATCAATACCTAGTATTATAAAAATATCAGTTATACAATTCAATGTACAGAATGAGATTTGAATAAATCTTAGTGAAAAGTAAACTGTGTGTTATTTAAAGTATAAAATCATCATAATGAATTTTCACTCTGTGAATGTACAAACTTTAGAGTTATTATTACTCATCATCATCATCGCCCTCAACGCTCCTCTCGGGAGCACAGGGCAGAAACCAGCCTCCTCCATTCAGAGCGTCTCTGTGCCAATTGCGTCACCTCTTCCCACGACATTCCTTGCGCTCTGATATCGTTGTCATAGGAACGGTGTATTGTGAAAGAGGGACGCCCGGGCCGACGGAACCCCTGCGGACGGAAAAACAGTGCTCTTTTTGGCCAACTATCATTGGGCATTCTCAAAACATGTCCCAGCCAGGACCATCGTCTCTCTTGTATTACGGAGATTACAGGTCTCTGCTGGGTGCGCCGGCGCACAGCATCATTTGTAACATGTTCATACCATCTGACATCCAAAATCCTTCTAAGACACTTGTTTTCAAAGCTTAGTATCTTCCGCTCTTGAGCCTTGGTTAAGTGCCAAGACTCGCAGCCATATAGAAGGATTGGGATGATGCACGCATTGAACAAGCGACATTTTGTCCTGATGCTGAGTCCAGACGCCTTCCAAACTTTGTTCATGTTGTTGAAAGCCCCGCTAGCTGCTCCTATGCGGATTGGTAATTCCGACCGGAGATCACCCTCTGGCGTTATGGTTGCTCCCAGGTACCTGAATTTACTAACCTGAGATATTTGGGAATTGCCAACCATTAGTGGGGTGTGAGTACTCGTGCATGTACTATTACATATGTACTCCGTTTTACCAGCGTTGATACGAAGGCCAAGGCGCAAGGAATTTTCATAAAGAGCATTAGCGTTGCACTGTAATCCGTCCACAGATGTATCAAAGGTGTTTTTAAGTAACTTCTTTTGTTGTCGTTTTGTTATTCTTCTTTTGTATTTAAGTATTTGGTTTTTTATTATTACTTTATCTTTCTTTTAGCTATGTAAACACATTCGAATACAAATGTGCAATCTGTAAATGGGTTAATATGTTTGTATATTGTAATATATTATATTTGTATAAAACCTGTAGATGTGCCAATAAAATAAAATAAAAAAAAAAAAAAAAAAAAAAAAAAAAAAAAAAAAAAAAAAAAAAAAAATCAAAAAGGGCTAGATCATCCGCATATTCAAGATCGTGCAGCACTCCCACAGACGTCTCACTGTTTTCACGCTGTGATAAAGGCACACCGCCAGGGCCCAGAATAGATTTTCTGAGCAGGTAGTCCATAATTATGGCAAAGATAAAAGGTGCCAATATACAGCCCTGCCGGACTCCAGTGGTGATCCTGAAGGTGTCAGTTGGACCACTTGATGTTCTGACAGAACATTCAGAGTCCATATGCAGGGCTTTGATCATGGTTACCACCTTGGGCGGGATGCCATACGCGGCCAGTATTTTCCATATGGTTGGTCTGTGGGGGCTGTCAAAAGCTTTTTCGTAGTCAATGAAGCAACATGCAAGCGGTGAGTTGAACTCTTGCGACTGTTGGAGTACACATCTGGCACAAAAAATTGCGTCCGAACAGGACTTGCCAGGTACAAACCCGCATTGTTGCTTTCTCAGAGATGCCAACACTGGTTTTTGAATGCGACTCAATATGATTTGTGAGAGAACTTTACCGGGCACACTAAGTAGTGTGATGCCACGGTAATTTCCGCATTCCAGTGGGTTTCCCTTCTTGAAAAGTGTCACGATGGATCCATTTCTCCAATCTTTCGGGCAGAGCTCCTCATTCCACACCTTGTTAAAGAGATGGTACAGTGGGTGGATAAGCACATTCATGCCATACTTAAGGAGCTCTGCGTGGATTCCATCTTCACCTGGGGCCTTGTTGTTTTTTAGCCTTTTTACAGCTGCCTCAATCTCCTCATGTGTTGGGGGGGTTTCGGCTATCCCAGATACCTGTGGGATATCTAGGTCGCTATCCTCATTGCCAACATCAAAAGGTGAGGAGGGGTCCGGTCGGTTTAGAATGAACTCAAAGTGTTCTCTCCATCTTCCTCTTACTAAGTCAGGGGCAGAGATCAGGTTTCCACTGCTATCATTAATTGAGTCAGCAGTCTTATTCTGACCTCCTCCTCCCAACATGCGGGTAATTTCAAAGAGAGTCTTCGAGTCATTCCTGGCCGCGGCAGTTTGTGCAAGCTGTATTTTGGCTTCGACATCACGTCGTCTGTCTTTGCGCACAGAGTGCTTTACCAGGCGGTCTAGCTCTCTGTACGAATTTCTTAGGGCCTCCAGTTTCGTAGGGGACTTTTCAGCATCTCTGAGTATCTTGACTTTTTGGCGATCTTGAATATATCCCCAGGACTCCATAGACATCCATGGTGGTTTGTTCCTCTCTTTGAACCCAATGGACGCAACCGCTGCAGCCTTCACTACTCTCCGGAACTCCTCCCAGGCCGACTCTACTGAGTCAGTATCGGAAAGATACCAAGAGAGTTCAAATCCTTGGTGCAGCTCAGCCTCATACTTCATGCGAGACCGAATATTCCCCAACCCACAGACGTCAAACACTCGCGGTGCAGCTGGTCTTGCAAATTTATTGAACCTTAGCTTCATGGCTCCGACAAGGAGCTCATGATCCGTTTTCAGGTCCGCTCCACGAAATGTCCTGACATCCTGTAGATCAGAGCGGTCTCGGGCCTTAACCAAAAGATGGTCAATTTGGTTTCTGGTACGTCCATCAGGTGAGGTCCACGTGTATTTGTGGATATCCTTGTGAGGAAACAGTGTTCCTCCAATAAGGAGTCCTTGGAGTGTTGCGTATTCTATAAGACGGGAGCCGTTGTCATTTAGCATCCCCATGCCATGCCCCCCCATTACGCCAGGACCGTTTAGTGGGTCGTTGCCTACTTTGGCATTGAAATCGCCCATCACAACGATCCTATGCCTTTTAGGAATTTTGGATGTGACGGCTGCCAGACAGTCATAAAAACTGTCCTTGACCGTCCCCTCCGCATCCTCTGTGGGGGCATAACACAAAAGTACCGTCAACGGGTCACCCGTTGCCCTAAACGAGGCGCGTAGTAGCCTGTCGGAGATGGGTTCCCAATCAAGAAGCGAGCCGGCGGCCCGTTTGCTCATTAGCAAGGCGACACCATGCTTGTGTTTTGTCTTGTGGCCAGAGTGAATCATGGAATAGTTCCCCGCCTCACTCCTACCACAATCCAAAAGACGTGCCTCAGACACACCTAGCAGGTCTAACCCATAGTCACTCGCTATCTTGGCGGCAACCAACTCCTTGTCATGCCTCAGCGTCCTCGCATTGTATGTTCCGATTTTCAATTTCCTTATTCGGTCCAAGTTCTTATGGTCAGGGGGGCTACATGTAAATGGACCCCTCCCCTGTAGAGGTCCAAGTGTCCGAGGCTTTATCCTGTTTCTGTTTGCAGTCGGTCACTTTAAGTATGTTGGGAGACAAGCCCAACGATACCGAGGCCCGGGGAAAGGACGGCTCCATCCTACCTGTTATTGTTGTTACTGTTAATGTACTATTATTACTATCCTATTTTATTTATTTCTTGTTTAAAATAATGTGATAATGTGTAATATTTTTATTATATGTCTCGCTGTTGCTGGTTGCCGATACTGTTTCTAGAGGGTTCATTTACCTTTCAGATTCACAACAATAATCTGCTTATAAATATATTTACCTGCTCAAACGTAAGTTCGCATATTTGTTTGTATCTATACACATATCATAACATATCCCACAAGTGCGGTATCCATCGGAACAACTTCATGATATAAATTATACTCCATGATGTATATATGCAATCTTCATGCTAATAAATTATCATCTTCGTGTCAATAAAAATTAAAACGAATGAAAATTGCTGAGAAGAATGGATGATAAACGTTGCGTGATAGAGTGAGGAATGAAGATATTAATGAGGAGTATTGTGAATAGTGTTGTGGAAGTAGAGAATTTTCCGAGTTTTTTTTTTATTTTTTATTTAACAGTATAATAATAATAAATACTTTATTCAATCAATCAATAACAATGTAAAAATGTTGAGACAATTTGTCACCAATATGGCTACAATTAATTATGGAAACAAAAAAATGTTACCTACATAGAAAAAGTGCTAGTAACTGATGAAAAATCTTGATGTTTGACACCCCACATACCCATATTTAAGTTTAAAAAAAAATGCAGGTACGTACATGGAAAAAAAGTGTTAATAACCTCTGATTTGGGCCTTAATCAGCCCCACAAATTTTTGGATCAATAGGGCTGGCTGCGAAGTGTATTGGGCGAAAGGTCATAATACCACTAAGAAAAATTATGGAGAGAAATTTCTCTTCTCACATCACTAATTGTGGATAGTAAGTAACGATGGTTAGGACATGTGGAACAAATGGATGAGGAAAAGATGACAAAGAGGTGATGTGAGGAAGCGCGGGATTTCGAGAACCACTTGGCTTGATCACGTGGATCAAATTCTTAAGAAGGCCGTGTGACAAGTGAGAGAAATCGACGTGTGTGTGAGTGTATGTGTGTGTGTGTGAGAGAGAAATTGTGTGAATGTAGAAGAAGCGAAAGAAGTATGCTAGGATTGGTCTATATGGTGACCCATTCCCTCTGTCTACCTCACTTGGGATACTGCGTAAGGATATAAACAGATAGAAGCATAATTAGGATAAGTGGCACAACTCGTGTTTGAATTGAATTTGTTTTAAGAACCTGCCTTTTACTTAATATACAGTTTAAATAAAAGTTACCTATATTTTCTCAAAATATATCATTAGTTTGTTGTAGATATTAATTTCTCCAAAAATACTACGAAAGATGGTGTCGCTACTGCAATTTAAAAACGTTTTCGGTTGATGCGGCAACATGAAATATTTTCGGGTTTAAAAGCTAGTATTGATTATAGTATCGACGCATCGTTGAAACTCAAATGACGTAAATCGAAAATCGAAGTGACATCATTACGCTTTATGCTTGTCATTTCAGAGCTCGGAAGAAGTTGCGATTTTGTTTCAACAGAGTGACACATTTCCTAGTTCCGAAAATGTTATTTAAATTCATGCAAACTTTATTCGTTTACAACATCACGGCATATAGGATGAGTGGCACACCTCATCGCTGAACTGCATATATTGAATGTTTTTTTACAGAACATTTTACGGATAGCTGCATTTTACAGGAAACTTAAAAAAAATTGAAAAGTTTGGGAGACCTCTAAATTACTGGGGATTCCAAGGGGCGTATTATTTAAATATCTTTGCAAACATAGCCTCAATATCCGAGGGTTTTTTTTTTGTCATAGAGCCATATTTCCAGATAATTTAATTGGTCATCTGTGTGAATTCGTGAAATTAATTAAAATTTTGACTCAACTGGGATCTCAGCCCGATGATTATTGTGTGAAAAAAAAACTAGTATACTAACTACCAAAGCCAATCAAAGTCATAAAATTTTGAATTAACAATTTTTAATTATCCTAGTGGTGAGGTTTGCCATATCCATCCTGAATGTATTAATTTGGTGAAAATAAGACAGCTTTCATGTTTATAATATGCTGTTGGTCTGCTAGCTACTCCAATTATGGAAAATACCATGGTGGAATAATAGTATTCAAGTTTCATTAATAAATCTATGATTTAATATTTAGAATATTTGCAATTGTTTTATTGTTTAAACGGATTTAGATGCAGATGACAACTCTCCATTGACAGCGGGAATGGTGAAATTGGTGAACGTTGTCCATGGACACCAAATGTGATCATTTAAACCAGCCTAGAGCCAATTCGTGAGGGTTGGGACGCTTTTCTCACTTCTTCCTATTAGATTTTGCACAATGTTACATTGTGTAGACATGGTTCTCCAATCGAGATTTCTAATTTATTGAAGCAAAAAAATTACAAATAATTGAGTTAACTCATTACAATTTCCGACTTGAGAAATATGTTGTCCAAGAAACATACTTTATTTACATATCTTATCAACATTGTGGTCAAATTTCGTCATTAATCATTCTGTACACATGACCTAAACAGCGCCATTCGACGTGAAATCACTATGTACTTAATTTATTGTTTTAATTCATACTACTACTATCTTTGTACATAATATATTATTATTGTTAATCAATTATTTATTTATTCATTTAATGATAATTATTGCTGCTCGAAAAACAGGCCGCATAAAATCAAAATAATTTATAAAAATACTAGCTTTCAATTCGGCTTCCCTCAGAGTTCAAACATCAAGGTAATAAAAGATGGTATGGATATCATAAACAAACTTCCAGAAAAGTGACAAAGGAAATTTTGAAAAAACTATCCATAAAGCTATCCATTTAGCGGCTTGCCTCGATACAGGCACTCGCTTAGTGAGGTTGCTGCGGGTTATGACTGCATAGTCCTGATTAACTTGCTTGTTCCGGCGCGCACGCGCAATCACATTGTCTGTTTTGGCTGTCTTTTATGCATGTTGGATTGGTGCTTTGTTGTTTTTTTTTTTTTTTTTTTTCATTTTTTGTAATAAATGACAAACTTGTGGGCTTGGTGTTATATAGCAAAGGGTTGAATTATGAGTGCAGGTTGAGTAGGATGATGCATTGTCTTTTGCTTTGTGATTATGTGTATTATTTCTGTTCATATGTATTTTCAAATAATGTTTTGTAATAATGATGAATAAATAAATAAAAATACTTTTTTCACAAAACGTTCACAACACTTATCGCCGGAAACCTTTTAACTATCCTGGTGGATGATAGTAGGACAGTGTTCTGCATCCCACTCTCAGTTCAATGTATTGTATTTAATAGTAACCCTGTAATAATTTGGATTATAAGGCAGACACTAAAGAAAGACCCCATATTTCATCAAAAACAGATTGATAAGGCTGCTTGACAAACTCTTAGGTATTAAAACATTCATAGACAATACTATAGGTATGATGATTATGGTTGGTGTTCTCCACATATCTTAGGTTTAGTTATAACTCTTCTTCTTCTTCGCCCTCTCCTTTATCCCATTATTTGGGGTAGGTTCTCTTAATCCTTGTCTTCAAAGTTCTCCGGTCCCCTGCATCCTCCGAACGCAGCTTTGCCTCCTTCAGATCCCTGAAAATTGTGGGCATCCAGGTGGTCACTGGCCTGCCTGGTCTTCTCGATCCTACTTCTATGTCCATTGTTCATTTTATTATATTTTCCATTGGTAATCTCAAAATGTGTCCGTACCATCTGAATATGTTATTATTATGTTAAAACTATGATCATTAATTTTAGAACATGCTTTCTGAAAAAATTAGTAATGCGGTACTTGTCTATAAACCGTATAGGTATTAAACTGATATAAACGAACTAATATACATGCATATTAACAAACGAACTAAAATATTATGCTAGATTTATTATTTCGCATAGAGAAACTAGTTTGTAAATATTATTAAAACGTTTTAATTACATAATTACAATAGCAAATTTTAATTACGATGTTTGGTAATGAATTATTTCACTTTTCTTTTACACACGTAGATACCAATTGGGAACATGGTGAGGTTATTAAATTTGTTTATGTATTTCAAATGTTTGACTAAACAATTTGCATTGGAAACATGAATGAAGACGAAGTAACACTACTACTACTACTACTATACCATCACGGCATATCCCACAAGTGGGGTAGCCAGCAGACTAGCTGCATACCTACAATAAACATGCAAGCCGTCTTCTGTGCCAACAAAAATTAAGACATTCAGGATGGGTGGCAAACCTCATTGCTGAATTTAAGAAGTAAAATGTCTTTATTTTTTTGAACACCTTCCAGGACAGGACACTTAAAAACTTACGGAAAAGAGCGAGAGACCAATTATTTGTCGGGAGCTCTTCGGAACAAGTCAATATTATTTGCAATATAATATTATCAACACTATCGATTGATATTTGAGCATTCAAAGCAAAATTGGACTGAGTCACACCAATACTGAGAATTTATTTAAAACTTGTGATTCTTCGATTCAAAATGGAATAAACTTCAAATAACAATGTTAGATTATGTTTAGTCCCCTCTTGAATTGAAAAAGCCCAAGATTCACGTAAATTTCTATTTTAATTTTAAATCGCTCTTTAGCAAAAAAGGTAAAATGTTTAATTTTCCACAAGTTTGGCAGAAAAACCCTCACAACATGTTGACGCTGCGAACATTTTGATGTGATAAAATATGAAAACAAATATTTATTACCAACATTAGTTTTTTACTTCAAAAAAACTTCATTATAGCTTCAATGTATTCATTAATCGTGTCGGTGCACACGTAGTACAATCCAATCTTTGATAATGACCTGATAAGTCGAAAGACGTCTCTCTCGGAATCAATAATCTATAGTAGAAAGAAACACTTGTTTCAATTACATTATTTAATGTATTCGTTTAAAAAAAAGCATATTTCTCAAAATCGAATTCGGGGGTGTGTTTGGCAGACAATGTACGAGAATCCTACGATTTTTTTTTTTTTTAATATTTCGAAAAGTTAGATAGTTATTAAAAATATTAGTATAAAAAATTGTATTTTTTTTTGTTTTTTTTTTTGATTGACCGATTTAAAAAAAAACAATTGATAAAATTTCTTATATTTTGAAGCCAAAAATCACCACATGAACTCGATTATTTGTTTATTAAAAGAAGTTTTCTGAAATCTATAGTAGGTGCCTACTTGTTTGCTTGATAAGATGAATGAAAAAAAACTCTGGTTTCGCTTCAATACGAATGAATGAAAAAAATACATCTTTAACAAATAATTTGTATTTTGATAGGATGAATAAAAAAATACATATTTTACAAATAATTTGTATTCTGATATACCTACTCGTAACAAAAAGTACCTCAATAAATCTCGTCAGTCGACTATTTAGTTTTTATTTATGTAAAAAACTAATACTGGTAATAATTTTTATTGTTATTTTGTGTCGCGTTGACCTTGTGTCATTGAGAGACCGTATAAGGAATACGTATGTTCGTGAGGTTCTCAATGTGGAACCGGTACTCCTGCATATAGAGAGGTCGCAGTTGCGATGGCTGGGTCACGTTCTCCGCATGCCAGAGGACAGAATACCACTTAGATCTTTGGAGGCTGTGGGAGAGGGCAGAAGACCGGTGGGCCGCCCTAGAAGAAGCTGGCAAGGGCAGGTGTCAAACTTGTGTGATGAAAGACTTGGTTTGGAGTGGCCAGAGGTCCTGGAAGCAGCGGTGGACAGGGATCTCTGGAGGAGGTACCTAGGCGCAATGGGCCCCCGACCCAACTAGGACAAGGGGAAGAAGATGTATGTATGTATGTATGTTATTTTATCAAATCAAAATGTTCGTAAGGGTCAACAAGTTTTGAGTTTTTGTACCAAATTTGATGGAAATTAAATATTTAACCGTTTTTGGTAGAGAGCGCTCTTAATATTGACCATCTTGTGGCTTAGTCCACTTTTGATTTGTATGCTTCATTTAAATTTCCGTCCAGAGTTCGAACTAGAGAACTCTTGACAAATGCGGCTGGGGCCGGTTTACACGTATTCCAGTTACTCAATGTTCTCTGTAATTTATAATTGTGATATCGCTGTGAGTTGTCTTTTATCTTATCGTGAACAATAAATATTAGTGAAACTATTTAAGTAAATAAATAACACATTTAAATTGAGAGTAGTTTTAGTTTTAGATAACTTTGAACGTTTGATAGCAAAATTAAGGCACTTCACATCTTAAATTCAGCGATAAGATTTGCCACCCATCCTGAATGTTTTATATTTTGTTGGCACGGAGAGGACAGCTTCCATGTTTGTTGCATGTTTCTGCTCTGTTGGCTTCTCCACTTCTAGGATATGCCGTGATGGGATAGTAGAAGTACTGGTAAATCATTTTTTTCATTAATTTTTTTTTTTTTAAATTAATGTAGACAAATTATAAAAGACTTATTGCCATATGTATTTCTAAAATTAAAAAAAAATAAAAATTAATTAAACAAAATAGTAATTTCCAATCAATTTTATTGATATAAAAATTAAAATGATCTCGAGAATACTATAATATATTTAGTTTTTGAGAATTATGGATTGAGGATGCACTTGTTCCGAAAGTCCTTTGCCATTTTATAAAATTAATAGTGAAATTAACAGTGTTCTTAGCGTTTTAGTTTTTTTTTATTATTTTGTTTTCTTTTAACAAGTATATTTTTTTATATTTATTATATCAACATTACCGCACCAACATTCAAAGAGTAAAAAAAAAACTAAAATATTCAAAGCATTACATCGTCGGCATATTATTAAATTAATATTTTATTTGTAGATAACGAAATTAAAGAAATACTTGAGGCAAAAATGTGTATTTAATAATATTATTTAAAACAATTTCTTTAGATTTACTTTGTGTAAATTACGAATTTTCGCTGTTTGAAATTAGAATTTTTTGCTTCATCGAATATGAAATTTTTTAAAATAAAATAATGATACCAGTGATTGGTGTTTTATTTTTATATAAAATTCTTTTATGATTTTTTGCTTGGAGGTTTTGTTTTTTCAAAAAAGGTTTTTCTACTTTAAGAAAATAATGAAGTGGTGTTTCAATAAAGGTCTGTTTGCAGTGGCGGTCCTAACTTTAGCGGGCTCTCCCTTGACGACAAGTTGGTTAAATAATTTCAGAAAATTAAGAATATTATTCAAAAGACACCTCATCTGTACCATCAACAAAACATGAAAGGTGTTGCGATGCTTACGAATTGGCTTGCGTTGGTTTTAGTGCACTTTCCCTATAGTATGTGTACCAATCCTAGGAATTCCTATTTCAAACCAATATGTTCGACAATCGTTGTCGTCGTTTTTTTGTCAACCTGAAACACAAGACGGTGCCAAAGAACGATACTGTTCTCCTGCAGCGTATACAGTTCTCCTGCAGCATTGCTTTGACCAGTGATTTATCAATATAATATAATGTAATATCTAGCTTTTCTAATATCCCCTCCCCCATCATAATAGCCAAGTTTTCAATACAGTGCATTTTCTATTCGAGAAAATTCACGATCTGTACAGGAATTAAAATTGGCTAAACTATTATTTTTTCCAAATTAAATTAATCGATATTTTCAGCCTATTGTGCGGGACACCTAAAAGCGCGGGGTCCTGGGCGCTTGCCGGGTTTCCGAACCGCCACTGTGTGTCTGAAATAAAAATCGTTTTTAACAAATATACCTTAATTAGTGGAATCAATAGAGGCCTTTTTGTATTTGCGTTCTTTTGTGTTGTGGATCCTTTTCGGAAAAGGCAAAAACAAAATTGAATTCTTTATTTTTATTTTATCAAACACACTCAAGCAAACAAACAAACAATCAATATACGAGTAAATAACAAAAAGATGAATAATATCAATTTTTTTAAATTTCTAATTTTTTTTCAAATATGTATGATAAGCTGCCTTGGTGTCTACCACCTCAGAACAGACTACGTCTAGTGAGGTGGTATAATTTTCCAGGACGGCAGACTCAGAGGATGCACGCTCGAGGGTCGGGGACGTGCGGGGCTCGGTCGGGCCACATGTGGCCCGGCTGAGAACCGCGTGTCTTCGCTGGGAGGGTGGGCGACTGATGGGCCTGTTTCTTTTTTGATTGTAATACTTATAACTTATACAATATCTACCTTTGCAGTTTAAATATTTTATGTAGTTTTTTTTCTTCGCATCACTCTTTTCATATATTTTTTATTCTTGTAATGTATATAGGTATATTGTGTATTTAATTGATTTATAATATCCATACAGATTACTTATACTTTATTTTATAACGTAGTATGTACTTCATTATTTTATTGTTATTTTTTCCTGGAAAATAAATATTCATTCATTCATTCATATTATGTAAAAAAATATTCATTATTTATCGATGTTATTTATACAATTTTATTAACCATTGTATGAGGTTATATTTAACACATGAAACTACCAAACAAGGCTTAGAAATGATAATTTCACCTTTTTTGGTAGTGTCCTGGACGGGACTCGAACCCCCAATCGGGCGACCGGTAGCTTAATTGGATAAAACACACCTAGCGAAAAGGATGTGTTGCGGGTTTTTTCGCCAACTGTTATTGGACATTTTCAAAACATGATCCAACCAGAATAATCGTCTAACGAAAGAACGAAAAATGATCTAACCTTTATTATTATTTGTAAATTTAATAAAACTGTATGACAAATTATAAAGAATATGGTAAACAAATATTTAGATAACGAAAACATCTGAAACAAAGAAAATTGAAAATTTGGATTGACTACTACTGCAATAGTACCAAACTGTGCCTCACGGTCCAGTACCTCTATGCCTCGCTGAGCTCTGTCCCCTCGACGAAACTCTGTGGCGACCACTGCGATCAGCATCCACCGCTGTAAACAAACTTGAAGAACTCAACAGGGCAAACACTTCCAAATTCGCAGAAAGGAGCTTCAGCGTTGCGGGGCCAACTGCCTGGTACCGATTACCAGCGGATTTAAAACAGAACCAACCCACTGCAACATTCAGGAGAAAACATTGCGTTTCAAGAAAAGTCACAGCGCCCTTGAAATGGTCACTGATCATTAAACGGCGCCAAATACAAATTGTCTTTATTATCATTATACTATCACGGCAAATCTCACGTGTTTAGCCAGACAGTAAATCCATTTTACTTTCTTTACATTGTATCAAAGTAGATTTTATTCTATAAGTAGATGCATCGTATGGAAAACAATAATAAACGATAAAGTAAAGTTGTTTATAATGTAGTTGAACAACGCAAGAAGTAGGACGTTTTAGTTATAGTATGAGAAATCAGGTCAGAGGGATCATATTAGTATATGATAAATTGGCTCAAGGAAATCTCACAGAACTTATATATTATGCAATCTGGATTATATTATGGAATAGAAGAAAATAGAATGTATATTTATAATGTGTGTTTTCAATTTGTTACGTATAATTAGGTATATCTACTCGTATGTTCGTATTTATTTTACGAATCGGCTTTTTACAAATAATGGAACAAAAAAAAAAATTTACACGAATAGTTGATCAGAGAATTATTATTTCAAAACGTTATCTCAAAAACAATACATTTAAGAGTATCTGCATAAATAATATTATAATTTTATATCATTGAAGGAGATACTTTACTATACTATACCCTTATGCCGTGTCTCAAGTGGGGTATGTAGAGACAACGGAACGCTTTATAGGTCTATCTTGTCTATCTTTACACACTTCCTTCTCATCCCCCACATTCCTACAATTCCTCATGCACGCAACTCGGTTCCTTTAACTCAGCACACGGCCATCCTCAAGAGTTTGATCTTTCTTTCAGACAAATATATTCTCATTGTCATTCTTTTTTTGAACTAGCTTTTTACAAATAATGGTATAAATGTATATTGTTACACACAAACAGGATCGGCAAAGTCATTCAATATTATTTTAAAACAATACATTTAAGAGCATCTGAATATCGTCGTCGGTTCTATGAACCCTCTTATGTACTCCAAACCAAATTTTGCAGGAGACGCAAAAAACTGTTGTAAAGTCCACAGATCGACAAATGTAATCAAATCTACAATCAAATTCATGTCAAAACGTCAAAGTTTTACATGAATTTGATAAGAAATTTGATTACATTTGTTGGTAATAAATATTTGTTTTTTTATTTCATCAAATCAAAATGTTCGCAAGGGTCAACAAGTTTTGCGAGTTTTTCTATCGAATTTGTTGAAAATTTAATATTTTACCGTTTTTGCTAAAGGGGCGCCTTAATATTTCATACAAAAAGTTTCACATGCTTTTCGTCCTGAGTGGGTTCACTTGAGTTACGCAAAAAAATGACATTTTTATTTCAAGTCGCAGAAAAGCACAATCTTTGATATTGAACTTCATAAGGATCCCAAAGTACGTGTCGAAAGTTTAAGTTAGTATAATAATATGTATTTTTATACTCAGTGCCGGTGAGATACGATACAATGAATTTTTACTTTTGTATATCACAGAGAGGATTAACCTTTTAGGATGAAGCCTTATCACGTGCCCGTAATCCTGAACTTTAGAATTTACTCTTTTCAACATAATATATATAGACACGTAATCCTTTTCGGGATCTTTTCACTCGTTTTTCAAGATTAGGTCATATTATAATGTGTGATCTGAAGAAATACAACTCTTATGTCTAATTTAATGGGGATGAAAATTATTCTACAGTACCCTTTTAAGTTTCATGTTTCTTTAATGATAAGGGGTGCTCCTAATGCGACATTAATTAAAAACTTTAGAAAAGTGACAAATGAGCACACATTTATCTTACTAAGAATAAGAAACCGATTTTTTCCTAGTTGGCCCTAGTAGAGACTGCCTATTTGGCAGCGTTATCATTTGTGTAATATATAACAAAAATATTTAAAAAAATATACAATCAAAAAAGTATTTGTTATCAATAAAACACTGTTTTATTGATAACATAATAATCAAAAAAGTATTTATTATTATCTCATATCTCATTTATTTAACAAAACAATATTAGATTCTACATTTTGAACACAATATAAGATTAACAATAAAATTTAAATATAACATTAAATAACAAAAACCAAAAAAATATTAAAATAAATTTAGGTATATTCAAAATGTAGAACCCCAACATTATTCGAGTTGATTCTTCCATGATGTTCTATGAAATATTACAATCATGGGAGATCACTTACAGAGCTACAGGGACAAAAACCTTCTTACTATCCTGGTGGACGATAGAAGTACGGCCTTCTGCATGCTGTATTTGAGCCTGTCATCTACTCCCAGTTTTCTGAGATTGTTTGACAGACTCTTAGGTATTAAACCATTCACAGACAACAATATAGGCACGATGATTGTGGTAGGTGTTCTCCACATATCTTTGATTTCGTGAGCAAGATCAAGATATTTTATTATCTTATCTTGCTCAGCAGGGTTACTCTTGACAAAACTAAACATGATCTTAATCTAGTCTTGATCTTGATCATACGACCCACGAAGGGACTATGGTCAAAAATACCGCGTTACCGCTAAAGCGCGAATGGTTTGCGTGTATTTTTGGCCGATAGTCACTTCGTGCGTCGTATGATCAAGATCAAGACTAGATTAAGATCGTGTTTAGTTTTTTCAAGAGTAGCCCCGCAGCTTTATTTAAATTTTCATCGTGCGGTATAGTGATGTCTATGATGTATGTTTTACGGCATCTGCGATCAACCAATACAATATTAATTTATTATTATTTTATTCTTCACTGTACATTGTTTACAATAATACAAATTTACAGGGAAAATATCATTTATACAATTCAATGTACAGAGGGCGAGTTTATCGCAATATACACAATATACGATCTAAGATCGATAACATTAGGAAAGTACCTCCATCAGCTGCACCTACAAAATCAAACTGTAAATCATCCTACACATTGGAAAACCCTCACATATTGCGCAAGTTTACAGAAATAGAAGAGAAAGATGTTCAAAAACTCATTCTATCACAGCCGAACAAGCAGTGCGACCTGGATCCTGTTCCTACCTGGCTCCTAAAAACGTGTGTCAACGAGCTGACTCCAGTGATCGCAAAAATAGTAAACTTATCATTGTGTAACAGTGCAGTTCCAAGTGACTTCAAAAAATCGATTGTAACTCCTGCTTTAAAAAAGCCCAACCTAGACCCTGATTGCCCTGATAATTATCGTCCCATTTCTAACCTATCCTTCTGTTCCAAACTCCTAGAGAAAATAGTATCCTCTCAGATCACACATTTTCTGACCTCCACAGATGTTCTTGCAAAAAATCAGTCTGCCTACAGGAAGTTTCATTCCACGGAATCGACTTTATTGAGAACGACTTCTGATCTCATCTCAAGCATTGAAACTGGTAGCCTGGTACTAGTGTCATTCCTGGACATGAGTGCTGCTTTTGATACAGTTGACCATGGTATCCTACTACGAAAGCTGGAAAAGGAATTCGGCTTAAGAGATGAGGTCCACGAGTGGATTGCATCTTACCTAGCAGAGCGTGAATGTGAACTCAAGTTCAATAACACGCTGCCTGAAAAAAGCTCATGCATATACGGCGTTCCTCAGGGTTCGGTACTTGGTCCTTTGCTTTTCAATTTATATACGAATGAGCTTGAATTTCTAATCCAACAACTTGGTTTCCAAACGTATTCGTATGCTGATGATCGGCTTTTCTTCAAATCGTGCTCCTCTGATTCACAAGATCTACTAAAACAAGATGTTATTTCATGTATCTCTGAAATTTCGCACTGGATGTCAGTGAATAAATTAAAAATAAATCCTACTAAGACCGAATTCCTTTGGGTTGCTTCACCGAGACGACAACACCTTATAAACTACGACCCTATATCCATTCAAAACATCAACATCATTCCATCCAAACATGTTAAGTTTCTTGGAGCCTACATTGACAGTTCATTATCTATGGATAAACACGTCTCATCAACCGTCAGTAAATGTTTCTTTTCACTGAGGCAATTAACTCCCATTAGAAGATGTCTGACATCCCACGATGCTAGAACATTGATAAATTCCTTTGTGGTATCTCGGGTAGATTACTGTAACGGTATTCTGGCCAATTTACCGCAATACCAGCTTCAGAGAATCCAATCTGTGCTCAACGCCGCTGCCCGCTTAATTTTCAAAATGGACCAACGCTCCCATATAACTAGTACCCTCAAAAATCTGCACTGGCTCAAGTGCGCTGAAAGGATTGCTTTCAAGGTTTGCCTCACAGTCTTCAAATCCATTCATAATATGGCTCCATCATACATCTCCGAACTCTGTAGACAGCAAGTTCCAAATCAAAGACAAAGCACTCTTAGGTCAGGTTCTGATACGGGTGTCAGGTTGACGGAAATCGGTGTAAGAGGGAGACCTAAGTATTCCTTTCGAGCCTTCAGCTCGGCTGGACCATCCATGTGGAATGATCTTCCTGAACAAGTGCGTAAGACACAGTCTCTTGATCTGTTCAAGAATCGATTAAAGACACACTTGTTTGGTATATCATATAAATGATATAAATTGTACAACTTATTGTTATTTATATATGTTTAGTTTTTATAATAGCTTATTAATATTTGTATTATATGTATCAGGCTTTAATCATAGGTATAAACACTATATTTTAGGATGCGCCCTTGAAGTGAATATATTGCACAAAACGGCGCACTATAAATTGTCTAGTTATTATTATTATTATTATTATACACAAAATATTTCTTTTTTTTATTTATTAAGTTGGCGATCATTTTGTAAAACTCCATGTTTATATATGGAAAAAAAACACAATTGGTTTTAGTTTTACTGATCACGTGGATCAAATTCTCAAGGACGGCCGCGTGTTGAGTAAGAGGAATCGACGTGCGTGTATGAGAAACTGTATGAATGTGGAGGAAGCGAAGGAAGTGTGTAAAGATAGATCTGTGTGGCGTTCCGTTCTCTCTGCCTACCCCACTTGGGATACGGCGTGAGGGTATAGTATAGTATAGTATAGTAATATTTAATTAAATAGGTTTCGACAATCTATTGAACAGTTTGACAATGACTTTATAAGTGGAAACCAGGTCATTATTCATTTAAATATTCAGTAAAATTAAAACCAATTGTGTCTTCTTCCATAGGTATACATACAAAATATTTCATTTTAAATAGTTGATGTAGAATGGGAAGCATGCTAATTTTGTTTAAATCTTCAAATACACCACTTTTTCTAAATGACAATAAGATTCAAAAAGTAAATGATTAATTTAACATACAAAATTACCATATAAGGCTTAGAAAAAGTAATCGTTCATTTCGTAGAGGGTCGGATGGGGCTTGAACCTGCAACCCATCCCTTTCGCGAGGTGTACTTTGTTGAGTTAAGCTACTGGGCGACATGCCGAAGGCTCCTATATTCTCTCTCATAAACCCCAATGGTAACTTCTCAATCTCATACTAAGTGAACTATTAGGTAATTACAATTGAACTATCGTCGTTGCATATTTAAAAAGAGACATGTCGCACATTTTTATTTAGGCATACTCTTTTAAAACTGTTCATTAAGGCATCAAAATTGTTGTTTGGACTTTTATTGGAACGTGATATAATTGTTTAAGCATTGAATTTTAATATTTGATACTAAGAATCCCTTTAAAAATGGTCATGATGACGCATTGGTACTGTTTTTTGTAATTGACTATTTAATTATTTATTTATTCTTTACTGTAAATTGATTACAAGCAAATTCACACAAAAATACATTTAAAACAAAGACAATCATACAATCAATATACAGAGGGCGAGTTTATCGCAGAGGCGCGATTTCTTCCAACTAACCCAATTTCATGCAACTTTCACATAAAGAAAATCTTAAAAGAAAGGAAAGAGGAGGTAAAAAAGGAGAAGAATAGGTAGGAAAACGGAATTTAAATAATGTTTCATTTTAAAAATAATATTGACAAGAAAAATAGTATTCAAATCAACCTCATTATATTAATAATAATTCTCTCATTATTAGATTTTCTCATGAACAACAGGAAGAAGACAGCACCGTCAGCGTCGGGACGCCTTCCTTATACGTCATAATAATATTATGATTAATCTTCATTTATATTCTGTCACTTAACACCCCAGCCCCCCTTTTCTTCATCCCTTATGTCTACGGGGTGTCTATTTATATTATAGTAATATAATTATATTCATTTTATTTCGATAAATCGACTGGTGACATCGGATGATAACAATGACGCGTAATATCTAAGCTGGAAATACAAAAGAAAAATTGGTAATTCGACCAATCAAATTTTGCGGCCAATATAGTTTTATATATCAATCAGTTTTAAACGAACGTTGGTTCAAAAAGATACGTTCCCTCGAGTTCCTCGTTGAAGGTGCATTTATAAAAGTAATTTTGTATTGATTTTGAATAATATATACCTACTACTATACCATCACGGCATATCCCACAAGTGAGGAAGCCAGCAGACCAGCTGCATGTAAGAAACATGCAAGCTGTCCTCTTCGTGCCAATATAAAATCAAGACATTCAGGATGAGTGGCAAACTTCATTGCTGAATTTAAGATGTACAATGTCTTAATTTTTTCGAACACCTGCCTTTTACAGAACACTCGAAAACTTAAGGAGAAGAGTGGGAGACCAATTCTTTACAGGGTGCTCCACGGGATAATAATATATTGATGGTCCATATATTTGAAGTGCACCAATACAACAACCATCACAGTTTGTCTATATTATGTTCATAGGTATATATACAAAGACAAGTACACAGTATATTTTGCGTTGCAGACATGAAGGAGATTTTTATTTTTTTGGAAACAGAATGTTTTACAATACATACATCACAATAGATAACAATATTAAATAAGTCGAAAACCATAATAATTTACCAAAATTCAAACATATTATATTATAACCTTTCATACCTACTACTATACCATCACGGCATATCCCACAAGTGGGGTAGCCAGCAGATCAGCTGCATGTAAGAAACATGCAAACTGTCCTCTTCGTGCCAACATAAAATCAAGACATTCAGGATGGGTGGCAAGCCTCATCGCTGAATTTAAGAAGATGTTTTGAAAACAACTTCAAATAATACCTACTTATTTCAGTTAGGATAAGCCCATTGGATAATGTCATATCTACAGTGAGAATATTATATTATTTTCTTAGTGTGTTTTTTATTGAAAATGTATTTTTATTGGTTAAACAGGTTTTTAGAATATGTGATTCTAAAATATGAGTAGAAAAGAGACAACGCCATGGAGTGAAACTGCATATTAATATAATTATTATCAATTATGGGATAGAGTTTCTGAAAAAAGTTTTACTGCGTCACGAGTCTATCAGGTCAATGGATGATAACAAGATAACGAGAAAAATCAAATCAAATCTTATCGAAGAATAAAATGATTGAATTTTAAATAACGAAGGCTGTTCATGACGTGAT
The DNA here is from genome assembly GCA_947579605.1 of Athripsodes cinereus. Classification (NCBI taxonomy): domain Eukaryota; kingdom Metazoa; phylum Arthropoda; class Insecta; order Trichoptera; family Leptoceridae; genus Athripsodes; species Athripsodes cinereus. The sequence goes on from OX388306.1 coordinate 1,523,610, forward strand.
CTTAATTTGAAGCTTCTCGATTGAGATCAAAGACATTATAATAATAACAAAAGACTGAAAAAGCTCACTTCTTTGAAAAAGCATAAGTACCACTTGAGATAGTAATTGTTAGGGTGATGTTCCTCTATAATACATGGTTATACTGTTTATTCATTATTTTTTAATCAACAAACGGCCTGAGTTGAAAACAATAATAAAATATTTGTTAATTTATAATTTCATATACGGCACAAAGCCATAATATACATATATAAAAAAATATTTTAATAAATCTAATGTTTTTGTGTTAACACTTTGGAAATTCATTATTAATATATAATTAAATATTTTGTATTTAAAACACTGTATTCTTCCTAAATTAAATTTATTCACCTCAAACGTTAAAACGTTTTCGCCAAGGCTTCTACTTGGCATCATCAGGAGGACTAATTAGTTAAAAGTTCATAAATAGTGAGTCTGTTTTCTATACTAGGGGGGGGGAGAGCTTGAAGGTGAGGAAGACTGGGTGGAGATAAGTGTGTTTGAAAAGAGTGAAGGAGATGGGTATATCAACAGGGGAGATGCGTATGGTATTTGGATATTCACCAAATTATTTCAATTTTTGTGAATTTCAAGGGTCTCCAAGGCATTCAGTTTGCCAACATTGGACTCGGAGTGTAAGACCTTAGTACCTTGCATGTCAATAGAATATCAAGCTCGACACAATGATCTGCCATCTCAGAATATCCAGATAATCCCTTGAATGCCCAGTAGGCCTAGTCAAAACACATTTAAGCGTTACGTTTCCGTTTCGTTTTCGTTCAAACGCGGACGACGTTGCGAGAACGTGTCAATTTGCGTAGCTACTTGTGTATTTTAGCTACGAAAATTGATGCGTTCTCGCAACCTCGTCTTGTTTGAACGAAAACGAAACGAAAACGTAACGCTTAAATGTGTTTTGACTAGGGGCCCTGTTATGTTCCTGAATGCGAGTTTTGATTGCCCTACTTGTTTGGCCTATATATTTCTTATTACAATCCTTACACTATAAATAGTCTAGTTATTATTATTATTATTACAACCAATACAATATACACCACTATTATCCATAATATCTACCCTATCCTTATGATCAAAAAGTAATTTACTTATATTATTGTTGGTGTAGTATGCACATTTAATACTATTCTTCATATGTTTACTTATCACATGTGAGATTTTATTTGGGTATATATATGTGGGTATATATACTCCTCGAAGCAGGAGCTCTACTGAATTTTGGGGGAATATTTTGTTTAAATTGTTAATTATTATATTTTATAAATAAAACTGTAAATTGTGTTATAAAAATGTGTACATAATTAAGTAATAAATATATTTGATTAAATTTAAAGTAGGTGCGTTAACATTTTAATATGAGTTTTAAAAATGTTAAACTATACACTGTTTAATTTTCACGTATGATTATTTAGTCAATTAATATATGTAGACTAAATCTTGGAGAAAAATATTATACATCGGTAATATTTCAGATTCCGCCGCATATTTAATGAAACCATTTTATCGCTGTGCATTTTATACAATGAACAATATAAGTAAATTGTTATTTAATAACAAAGACAAAAGAGATAAGCTGAATGGGAGTGGCGTATATTGCATATTATGGTGTAACGATTGTAATGCATGATATATTGGCCAAACTGGTAGAGCAACCTGTACGAGAGTTAAGGAACACCATAGAGCATTTAGAGGATTATCTAGTCTTTCTGAGATGGCTGACCATTGCATTGAACAGGATCACTCATTCCACCCTGACAATGTAATGGTATTACACTCGGAAGGTAAGACCACCACTATCAGATATAAGAACATCCCCTCTTAAAATTCCTTTTGTTCCATCCAACCCTTAGACTATAATTATAATGTAAGCTAGTTTGTTCCATTCTTTAGTTTTAAGTAACTCTTGCCCTGAAGATGCCGCAAGGCGAAAGCGCTCGGCAATTAGAATTTAGTCTATATTAATTGACTAAATAATCATACGTGAAAATTAAACAGTGTTTAGTTTAACATTTTTATGTATATTTGAGTTTGAAAAAAAATTAAATCTCCGAAAATTGGGACTTTATTTTTGGTAAGTTTACTTCCCTTAGACCTTAAAGGGTTAAACAACCCTTTTCCTTCGATTTTTATTGGCTGGAAAAAAAATCTGAGTGAATTAGCTTTGCTTTAAGGTTTATTATATTGCCGTATAAATATTCAATGAACTAGTTTCTATGCCCATGAACGTGCGTGGGGGCAAATACTGAAAAAGTTCCTAAGTAACATTAACAAAGTGAAAAATATTGAAACTTATTTACTAACTTTTTAAGGTCTAGGGGAAGTACATATATTTTCCAAATATACAATTTCAATTTTGAAGGATTTCAATAACAAAAATAATTTATTTAACCAACCATTATTCTTCTCAGTGATCACATCTCCACTGCATTCATTCCACTTTTGTCTTTCTTCAACCACGACCATGTCTCGCTTGCATACATAGAAGTGTCGGTATCAGAATAGTATTAAGCCCCTGCATTTTAAGTGTACGTTTATATTATTTTAACTGTTTCCTCTATGACACTGTTTTAAGAAATGCTTTTGGGGTTATTACTTCGACATACATAGGTACTTTATAAATAAATAAAATCAATTCAATTGAATCATCCAAAAACAAGCGCAATGTATTAATGAACATAAAAAATATTGGTTTCCCTGTCAATTATCTGATAACTATACCATCACTGTATATCCCACAAATGGGGTAGCGAGCAGACCAGCAGTATGCTGCAATAAACATATACACCGTCTTCTACGTGCCAAAAAAAATTAAGACATTCATAACGGGTGACTTATTTCAGCGCTAAATTTAAGGTGTAAAATGTACTTATTTTTTCGAACACCTGCCTTTTACAAAGCACTCGAAAACTTACAGAAAATAGTGGGTGAACAATTCTTTACTGGGTGCTCCACGGAATAGGATATTAACAAACACATTTCTATAAACGGATTAAATTATTATTTATGCCGACCTTTAACAAAGAAAAGCTCCATGTGTAACAGTACTGAATATAATAAAAATCGACATAAAAGTCAATTGTCGGGATAAGGAGAATCCTTTTACTTTTGTTAATATTCACTGAATCTACACCCAAATAGCGATAACTTTTTAGTTTTATAAGAGACAATTTTACTCAACGGATCTTATAAAACATTTTTTTAAGCAAACAAACAGTTAAATAGAATACGTTACAAGATATAAGTTACATAATAAGTAAACCAAAACAGTTTGCAGTAATATTACAAGTTTTTAGTTGACATATAATATAAATTCTAAAATTGGAAAAGTGCTATTATTTAAAGTTAGTATGTATGATTCTTAACAAGACTCAAGTATCTTATATTTGTAGAGAAGAATTAAACTTACAATGAAGCGCTCATGAAGGAGGAAAAGGGAAGGGAAGGAAAACCATTACAGCAGAGTCATCCTCTTATTAAAGTCTCAAATATTTGAGACTTAAATTTGGTCTTAGTATGTTGGTGGATATCCACCGCGCCAAAAAATGAGTCGTAACTACCACAAGCTCGTTTTATATACGAGTTTTGGCAGTAATTTGTGGTACACTGTGGAAGTCTAAATGTAGAACCAGTTCTCGTTCGTCTTGGGGGGCAGTTAAAGTGTATTTTATGAATAAGTTCAGTCGAGTCGATGACACCATTCAAGAGTTTATATAAGTACATCATGTCACTTACAGTTCGCCTATTTTCCAAAGTTGCAACCCTATGGTGACGGGCAGAAAGTTTATAGTTGAGAGAATGATTATTATGCAACAGGAAAAGGATGGAACATATAAAAGAGTTTTATTTTAACTTAGAAGAAACACTATGAGAGATCTTTTTAATTTTGATTATAAAATAATATAAATAATAAAACACTGTTTACTTTCACATGATTGATAAATAAAAAATAAAATCTTTTCGGGCATCTTCATATCTCTTTCCATCTGCGTTTGTAATGGGCAGTCTTGGATATAACACATTTGAGCATCGTAGGAGCGTCTTTTACGGGAGACATTTTTTCAAGTTGCTGAATGGTATAATTAGTAATCCAAAGGTACTGAGGGAGTTTAAATTTATATACCAGCATCGTATAGTAGCTCACGTCAGCATAATTATGCTGTTCTATCTACCTACAAGCCGGACAAACATTCTCGCAGAGTCACCAATAGCTAAGGCAATTAGATTGTTCAATAACATTTCCCAGAATGTGGACATATTCCACATAACATACGGAGAATTTGTAGGGAAAGTGGAAACGCTTTTGTAAATGTTTGTTTTCTCTGGGATCGCAATGGCCGAAGGCTGTAATGGTCAGTAGAGTATGGTGTAATTTTAATAATAATAATAATCTTCAATAACAATTACTTACAACTATAGTTACTTAAATTAGTTTTTATTAATTTATAAATAATTAAAACACTGTCATATTTTCACTATATACAGGGATTGAAGTAGAAGAGTGGGGAGTGGTATTGGTAGGTACAACATCTTCTACTTCAATGCCTTCACCAACCCCTCTCCCCCTCTGTGACCACCTTCAATTTTTGTAAAGGACATTATACTGATTCAGTACTCTTGAGAATGCCCATTGAAGTGGGCGAAAACGTTAGAGTTTAAATAAATATAGTGAAAATATAACAGTGTTTTAATTATTTATAAATTATTAAATTTATATGAATTTTCAGTGTTAACACAAACACCCTTCAACACTTAGTTTTTATTATTAGTATGTAAAAAGCTTAGGCCGTAAATAACTGTAAATAAAAGAAATGATTTTTTGTAATAGTTAAGCTTGATATTGTTGGAAAATTAAATAAAATATAAATAAATTAAACGAACCATCACCAAGAAAAGGCGTTTATTCAACAACTATAAAACAAAAATTCTCCGCTAATAAAAACATATAAAACAAGGTTGCTACTCTTCACATCCACGAATGTAGATACAATACAAGGCAATTTCGAAGCCAATTGTCCAATGTCATGTCGAACCCTTTTTCAATTTATTTCTTATATTATTCAATTTGTATGTACAATAGGAATCCCTACTTGCCTGTCGACCGAAAAACTAAGAAAATGAATACGGTAGGGTTACCATTGACACAATATAAGTCGATCTTATTAACCCTCCGATGAGCGAAGTGACTATAGTAAAAAATAGTGCATGCCTATCCCGTGGTAGTTGAGAATAGTTTTCGTCGTTTTTCGGGCTCTTGGTTTGATAGTTTTTAACTCTAGCTTTCGGCGAACGTGCTGTCGCCATCTTCAGAAGCCAGAGTCAATAACACACTTTCACGTCACGTTCTCGCTCCGTTAACGTTCGAGTATAGACGAAGCAAGTGTCAATTTCGTTGCTAAGATACACAATAGTTAAGAAAATTAACACTTTGGCGGGAGTGTGAAGTGAAAACCTAGAGTTATTTGTGAATAGTTGTTTTCAACATTTACAGAAGTATTATGGTTGCATTATGTGATATAATTTTGACGTAGGTAATAAGAAAATATTATTTATATATTATTTATATATTTATTATATATTTATTTATAAGGAAAGAGATTGGCCACGGAAAACGCCCAATCTTAAGTAAGTTCTTAAGTAAACTAATATTATGTATTTTTTTAATGTAATAACTGTTCAACATTTAAAACTGTCTCTTTTTCTGGAAACTGTGTTATAGTAAGTTTAATATCTTGTTTTTGTGTAATACCTCTACACAGGACTTGTCCTCATGAGGTATAATACTTATTTATATGTATTTTTAGTCATAATATATGTATAAATTGACTTCTTGTGTTGTGTAAACTGTATGTATATAAATAAATAAAAATATAAAAATAAATAAATAAATTTATTTACAAATCCACGGCGTGAGCCTTTTACATGTTTAAAAATATACAAATCAAATTTCTCATCAAGAAACACTGCTAGAGCAAGATAAGAACAATAAACTGTCGAAAAACAAAAACACAAATGGGAAACAATACAAAATATCAATAATTTTAGTCAAATCACAAAATAGTATAGAATGTCAATGAAATGTTTAGCAATATGTCAAGAATTAAATTTAAAAATGAAATAAAGTTTGGAGATGTCAAGTAGATAGAAGAAAGAAAAAAAATCTATGAGAAATGGTACAAATATTTTAAATGTCGTAAGAATTAGTCTATAATAGATTAAAATGTCAATAATAAAATAGAAAAATATTAATTTTAATTTCTTAGAAATTTATGTCACAATAATATTAATGTATACACTTATACCTGGTATATTCTTGGTGTGGTATAACATATCACTGAGTGTTATCTCAACCATAATACTCATGTAAATGTTGCAAATGACTGTTCTCAGCTACAGCGTGATTGGCATGCACGTATGACTACAGTCAAAATTCTTCGCGCATTGTAGAGTTTAAGATCAAGACAAAATTAAGATCGTAATTAAATTATGTCATGTGTAACCCTGGTACTTTTATTTTCAACCATGATTATCATTTGATTCATCTGTTTTTTCTTTAATTTATAATACATAGAGTTTTTATAAAAAGCTCATGTAGTGTACGGCTAAATTTTCTTAATACTCGTTACTCAACATTATCTGCTAATATAGCACAAATAATACTATGTATCAAATTAATAAGAAAATTTATTATTTGACCTATCCCATCACGTTTTTCTTGTGGACCCTCATGTCGTGTCACATGTGGAGTAGGTAGAGGGAATGTAAGCCATATTGATACATCCTCACATAGTTCTTTACTTCCTCCACATTCATCCAATTTCTGATACATGCACGCCGATTTTTCTTACTCACCACGCGGACATCCTTAAGAATTTTATCCACGTGGCTAAGCCACTAGTTCTTGAACGTCAGCACTTTCTAACAATCCCTCTTCCAGATAAATACACGCTCTTCGTCATCCACTCATCGTCCATTCGCTCCACATTTCCAAATCATCACAGCTCATTACACCCATTCTATCCACGACACTATCTCACCCACTTGTTCTCCTAATACACTTATTTTTTTTTTATATATTCATTCTTTACTGTTCCTAAATCACGTTTGTGCGGATAAGTAGGAGTTAAAGACTCCTGAAGTATCCAGGTGATGAATTAATGATCAGAATTGTGGTTGTTAAAAATAAAAAGTTGGTGTTTTACTTAATTAAATAATAATATAATTGAAAGAATCGTTTAAATATGTACATTACTACTCATACCAAAAACAATGACAGACAGAAAAAATAAAACAACACAATATTCAAAACTGTTCCATTTTCAAACTACTTATAAATTTAAATAAACTATTACACTTCTATTAAATGATTTGTTTTAGGTAGGTACCTATCTACAGAGGTACCTCCTTACTAAATTGATATAAATTTAACACCAGGTGTGTAGTGGATCTTTCTTCAATGTTCCTAAATCACGCAAATGAGTGGATAGTCTTGAGAAAAATATAATTTTTTACTATACATTGATTAAAATACATACCATTTTATAGAAAAATGCATTCAAATGAAATACAATCAACATACAGATAGTGAGTTTATCGCAAAGGTGAGATATTTTCCAACTCATGCATTCTTCATTCCATCTTGCAATGTTTGACCAACCATTCTTCTTAGTATATTAAATTACAATAATATTTTGATAAACGAGACACGTGTATTGATTCTAAGAAATATTTTTATGTAATTACCAATGATTTTGAGAATATAGATATACCTACCTACATAAGACATAATAATACTAGGAAAATTGAAAGACATAATGGTGAACAATACTTAGAATAATAATGGTATTGTAAATTCAATTATAATATAACAAAACGTATTGTCAAGTCGATCTTTTTGGATTGAAAATCTATAAAGTTCAGTTTCCATAGGATAATTTTTGTTATAAACCAGGCGAGAGCTGCTATTAACAAACAAAAAAATATATTGGAACAATAATAATAATAATAACTAGACAATATTATTTTTAAGATGCGCCGTTTTGTAGAAAAACCACTGCAATGGACTATTCAAGAATCATAACAATACGGTCTTTAATTTTGCCTTGATCACCTCCATACTCTTCAGAGTACGCAAATCATAAGGCATTTTGTTCCACAGCAACGGACTTAAATATTAACGTCAAGAAAGAATCTGCATAAAGCCTTTGTCTGGAGTATTCTGGTATATGGTGGCGAGACGTAGACCATCGACAAGTGTGGAAGCTGATATTTTTTGTATGTATGCTGTAGACAAACTTACTTGTAGGATTGGCCTGATCAGATCAACATATTTCTCTCTCTTTTCTTTATCACAAATGTTTTGTCAACTCACTATGTTTGTTTCTATGTAATAAATAAATAATAAGGAGTTTTGTATTATTTTCAAACATTTAACTGCTTTTCAGCCTTTTTACATATCACTATAAACTATCTTTGGTAACATTACATCAAGAAAAACATACCTTTATTCAATAAAAGATAAAAACAAACATTGCTCTTAATACATTCAAAACATCAACATGCTTTGTTATTCATTCACAATAAAGTAATAATCTGAAAAACATTTTTTTTTTTTAAAAGATATATCTGGGTTTTGTTATAAACCCAAATACAACCTTATACACCTTTCACAGTAAGCTAAAAGCTTGTGTCGTGAAAGGGGAATTTGCCTTTATAATAACAAAAACATTATTATTGAACAATATTATTGGCGGTTGTATACGCTTCTTTATACATATAATGCCTTAAGCAATATGTTTATGTTATAAGGAAAACAAGAACCTCCTTATACCCGTATTATTTTTCAGTTTGGTATCACTTTTGCCATATTATTATTCCACCTACGCCATTATTCCTATTTATATAATCCTTATTTTACGCCATGTTATGCTTTTTGGCTAACGTAAAATTGAGTGGTAGCGTGGTGATGAGAACAGAAGCTCTTTAAAGCCGGGTCGCGATTAAAAAGTCGCTGAGAAGTACTAAATGTAAAACAAGATTTATTTTTATTAATTTAACATAACTACATATCTTCAAGTACAGTTGGTCAACTACTACTACTATACCATCACGGCATATCCTACAAATGGGGTAGCCATCAGACCAGGAGCATGCAATAAATATGCAAGCTGTCCTCTCTGTGTCAATATAAAATCAAGACATTCAGGATGGGTGGTAAACCTCATCGATGATATTAAGATGTAAAATGTCTAAATTAATAAAAACTGTTGGTCAATAACATTAATTAAATGTATTATGATAGAATTCGTAAAGATTGTGGAATAAAAGTTGGGACAACACCAAAAATTGAAGTGATTTGAATACGTGGGAAGAATGAATGAGGACAGAATGACAAAGAAAATATTATACATTGTTGAGAGGAATGGTACGAGAAAAGACCATATATATATAAACAGGATCCTTACTTGTATGACAGTTACGGAAGCGAAAAATGCATGCAAGGAGAAGAGTAAGTGGGGTTCGATCCGTTCAGCCTACCTCGAAAGTGAAACGGCGTGATGGTATTGATGTTAATGATGAAAATGATAGATTAATATCAGGAGTAGCCCCTCTCCACAGCACCTTGAGCCAATTACTGACACACCTATCTTTTTCTAGGTCATTTTACCAAAAAACAATATTAACATGTTCGTGTTAATTTTTATTCAAACAAACTGCGTCACACATAGATAGCATAAAATTATCAAATGTGAACTTGATTAAATTAATATCAATAGCTCAGAATTGGTCTTAATCTTTTTTCCGTGAATTTTCTTGTGTCCTGTTAAAGGCAGATGTATAAATAAATTAAGAAATTTTACATCTAAAATTCAGCGATGAAGCTAGCCGCCCGTTATGAATGTCTTATTTTTATTGGCACAGAGAGGATAGTTTGTATGTTAATTACATGACCTGCTGGCTACCCCATTTGTGGGTTACACCGTGATGGTAAAGTAGCAGAAGTACAAATATTCGTCACATAAATTGAAATAAAGAAATAAATAGGCCTCACCTATTTATTTCTTTATTTCAATCAATACACGGCATTCGCCTTCAACAATACATATAAAATAAACATAAAACAATCTTTAAATATAAAAATAATAAATAACAAGTCTTTTAAAAACATTCAAAATGTCTCGAAACTGTTAGATAGTTAATCCTTCGAAAATAGATGATATAAGAAATAACAATGCTATAAAATCTTAAATAAGTAAAAATAATACAAATACAGGATACTTTAAAACTAACAGGAAAGCGTGGAAAACCTATTCCTTGACGGAAACTCAACGGGAACTTCAAAATAATCACATTTCCTTTAATTGAATTAACAATCAATGTCTTTTGTAGAGAAGAATTAATGTTGATTAAACAATAATAATTACATATTCCAATTAAGGCCTTATTCACACAAATATTCATTACAAATACTCAAATATTGTACTTGTTATGGTATATCATATGTAAAAGCGATAATTTGATCAGAAGTCATACCTAGATTTAATAATATACAAGGAGCCGCCATTTTGTACAGTGTGACGCCATCTTGTTGTCATAATATTATTTAAATACCTAACGATTTTTTATTCCAATGATCAAGTGAAAAGACTATGTTAGTTTTCTTTTAAATCAAAAATTTATTTAATGGGTTAAATATAGGGAATGTAATATAAAAAGAAAGAGTATGTCAGTTTTTTAAATACCATTTTCAAATTCGTGTTCGACGTTCGTCGGTAGCCTGGAGGTAGAGTCTCGGCCTCTTGAACAAGGGGTCCGCGGTTCGATCCCAGGTGCCGGCAAACTCCCCTTTCACGACACAAGCTTTCAGCTTACTGTGGAAGGTGTATAAAGTTGTATTTGGGTTTATAACAAAACCCAGATATATCTTTTAAAAAAAAAATGGTTTAGATAAATTAAGTTATAATTAATGAGATAAAATCATAATCCTGTGGAGTCCTCGGACAAGAATAACTCCCTCACTCTTTTCGAATGTCATGTAAAAGGAGGTGTTCGTAAAATCTCATGTGTAAGACAATAAACAACTTAACAATAAGGCTACCTACACCTACCCTTAATGCCTTAATTTTTATTTGCACGGAGAGGACAATGTGCATATTTATTACTTGCAGGTAATCTACTAGCTACCCCATTTGTGGGATACGCCGTGGTTGTGTAGTAGTAAAGTATTTACGAATTTTTATATCAATAAAATTTATCCGAAAATTACTGTTTTGTGTCTATATACCAGACCTACTTGAAATAGAAAAAAACAAAATTTTTGACAAATCACATGATCGTTAAAATGACGCGCTAGATGACGTCACACTGTGTCATCCGATAACATCGCCTTCTAAGCCAACGTACAAAAAATAATAATATTTTCTAGACACAATGTCAGCGACCAACTAACAGTACTCAGTAACTGAAGTAATTAGTACACATAGGTACCTACGCAATATTATGTGTAGATATTAATGATTTAGGCCCGAAATTACAATCAATAGCTTATCGTGGAGCTTTGGTGAGGAGGCTTATAAGTTAAGTCGAGCTTACTGCTCACACGAGAATTTCAATCAATATTCGACTACGACTTGACTAAGCCGCAAATATGGTTAAGTTGGTAGCCCTACTAGTTGTTTTATCGTGATTTTGTCTATGCATTAACCTCACATCTGTCATGTTAACGGCGACGCGCGCCATTTTTCGTGTTGTTGTTTTGATTTCGTGAAGTTCTTGGATTATTTCGTTACAGACGAAACAGGGTCAGTAACGAAAAAATCCAAATAGAAGCGCAAATGAAACAACCTTAGCAACAACAAACAAAAAACGTAATGAAAACGCGAACATATGACATTAATGTCAGTTTGTTCTTATTGTTACTAGTGGCGCCTCCTGGTGATGAAAAAATTAACTGAGTTTAAGCAAGCTTAACGTTGTTGAGGACACCCCCGGGTATTCCTTAACTTAAGGAGTAGGCTAAGCCGCAAATTCGTGCTAAGGAGACATTGTAATTCGCGTAATTTTGAAAAGCGAAGCTTTATGTGTTCCTTAAGGTTAAGGAGGATCTTAAGCCTGCATTGTAATTTTGGGCCTTAGAGATGAAATGTCCCTGCATCCGGAACCTATTTGATATCCGGTTTACTTTAGTGGGTATTCGGTAAAGATATAACTGGAAACATCGGGTAAAGACCGACTTATCGGCTTGTGTAAAATACACGTTACTGATATTTACTCACCAATATCAGCGTCCACACAGCTGGATGAAAATGTCAATCTTCAATTTGACTCCGAAAATCACTGCTAGCCTTCGTCTTTCCACTGCTCGATAAATGCCTCTTCTAAACTTTATTTTTCAAACTTAAATAAAATATATCATAACAATTACTGAAAATCTATTATTATAAAATTATTGTTCGATTATTGTAAAATGATATTGTGTTTAATAAACTGTTATTATTATTATTATCTAAACGCCGAACATCCAGTTTAGATATATATGGAAGAAAATAATAATAATAATCTGGACAATTTATTGAGCGCCCGCGCCGTTTTGTGGTACAAACCACCGCAAGGGCGCATTTTCAGTTTTTTTTTTAAATTTATTTATTGTTGTTATCAAATTTTAATACATTTTATAAATTTAATTTAAAAAATTAATGCATTTCTAATTGTCACAAATTTGAAATAATTATGTGAGTTCTAATTGTAGGTATTATTATTTGTCAAATTTTATCCACTAGTTCATTTGTTTTAAATTTGTAATTTTTAATTAGTTTGAAAGTAATTTATCACTCAAAAAACAATTATCTTTATAAAACTATTGAAACTAAAAACACTGTATTAAAATTTTGTTATTTTGAATCAATATTAGATAATATTTTAATTTTTAAAAGTGAGACGTCAGAGGTTTCAGGCAGCCACTACGGGCGCCATCCACCGACTTTTGGAAAACACAATTGGTTTTAGTTTTAATTTGTATTATATTATACAGTGACCAGACCAAACTCTGAGTTTGACAATAATTTTATAAGTCGAGACCTAGCTACTATATATGAAACCTAGTTACTTTAAATGCAAAGTTAAACTATAACTTTTTTCTTCCATATACTTGTATATTTAAACATGGAGTTTTACAAAATATGTGAACTCAATCAATACAATCCATTTTAGAATCTTACCGGTTTTCCGCTATCTGATATCCGTCAAAAACGTTACCCATATCTTCACTAATAAGTAGGTATGCAATATGTATATAAGTTATTATGAATTGACTACACAAACGTAGCATAATAACGTAAACATAGAATATATTATCGCAAGTCACAAAGTGTATCAAATAAAATTATCACATCGAGTGATTGATCATTACTATCGAATTATTATTTTCTGATAATATTGATGCAATTAATTATTAACCAATAAAATCCAAATTGTTTATTTAACTTTCAAATTCATGTAACGCCTTCAAGAATAAGGTTGCTTTACACTCTTTGCGCTTTGAAGCGGGAGGTCAAGGACCACTTTATCACTCAAAATTTAGCACCAGCTGTTTCCTAGTTTCCTCTTTTTATTTCTCAAAGGTTTTATGCGAAAATTTCTCGAAATTGGTTGAAAGTTGGAAGAAATCGCGCTTTTACGATAAACTCGCCTTCTGTATATTGATTGCATGATTCTATTTAATCTAACGGCGTTCCTATGACAACAACATCAGAGCGCAGGAAATATCTTGGGAAGAAGTGAATCAATTGTCGCAGAAACGCTCTGAATGGAGGAGGCTGGTTTCTGCCCTGTGCTCCCGAGAGAAGCGTTGGAAAACGAGGTGAACAAAAGTGAATTTTGCAGCATTTTTATTTATCATTTTTACTCAAACAACAATTACTCAAAAAACAACCGGGAGATTTGTGAGATCCAAGATATTGTAAGATGGGGAAGACAAAGGCGGAGATTCTGGTACGAACACGTCCAGAGGATGAATCATACAAGAATCCCAATATATTATCCTACATAAACTACCTGAGGGACGACGCCCACCAAGTAGACTCCCAAAACGATGGAAGGACAGCTGGGTCTCCACATCGCAAGAGGACCCTCCTGCATGAACAGATCTTTGGGTCTAATACAAGATTAAGAAGAATAAGAACAACAACAAAATGCATTTGAAACAGTATAATTAAAGCTGCCCAAAAATGCCGTAGCAAAATAGGGTGAAAATTTACAAAATCATAAAATGAGTTTTTACGAAGCAAATCAAATGTGTGATTGTTTGCCCATACTTATTATATTCTCATTGTAGCTTAGACTCAAACCCATATACAGGTAATATATTCCACAATCAAACACTGGTAAAAATCAAACATAAATTTAAAATGATAAAAGCTTAGTTTTATAAGTCAACCAAAGCTTCACGTTTACAGGATCGTGATTATAAATTTTACCACTAAACCGTGAAATTCAAATCAGGAAGTTCGCTGGGAAGGCTTCAGGCGTGTTCGGTTGCGGTTAGACATTATTTCAGAACTTTGTTTCATGTTTTCAGTGCCTATAATACTACATAATTTCAATACCTATTTCATTGTGTTTTAGTAACTATTTACACAAAAACTTGACAATCAAACAGAAACCTCGATTGGAGAACCATGTCTACACAATGCAACATTGTGTAAAATCTAATCGGAAGAAGTGAGAAAGGTGTCCCAACGCTTACGAATTGGCTCTAGGCTGGCTTAAGTGATCACTTTCAGTGTCCATGGACAACGTTCACCAATTCCACCATTCTCACTGTCACGATTCTAAGGTTTGCATAAAGCGTCTCTCGATTGGTGAACCTTAAATTAGATTTTAATTCCGATTAGATTTTACAAAATGTTGCATTGTGTAAACATGGTTCTCCAATCGAGGTTTCTGATTGTTTTTTTCATCTGTAGACCTAGTCAAAACACATTTAAGCGTTACGTTTTCGTTTCGCTTTCGTTCAAACATGACGAGGTTGCGAAAAAGCGTCGATATTCGGAGGTACTTCTGTATTTTTTTTTTTTTTTTTTTTTCTTTATTAACACAACAGCACATAATATGTAATAAAAATCATAATAACAAAAAAAATATAAGGCCAATTACAGTGTTTATACATATATAAAACAAGAATACAACAAGAGAGAGAGAGAGAGGGAGAGATGAATTTAGCTCCGAAAATTGACGCGTTCTCGCAACGTCGTCCGCGTTTGAACGAAAACGAAATGAAAACGTAACACTAAATGTGTTTTGACTAGGCCCACTGCACCCAAATCCGGTTAAACAACAAAAAAATTAGTAAATATTCTAAATATTTGACAATCAAAGAATAAGAGCGATTAAATTGCGATTTTTCTGTCTGCGAAGTCCCCGATAAAAAATAGGTATCCAACTCTTTTCTGTAAGTTTCCGAGGGTCCTAAAAAGGCAAGAGTTCGTAAAACCTTGCATATAAGAGAATTGGTATCTTCAATTCAAAGATGAGACATGCCACTTATCCTCAATATCTTATTTTTTATCGACACCAAAAGAGAGCTCAAGCGCTAATAAGGAGTGTTCTGAGAAAGCCGAACCCGAGATGACTGGAACGCAAAACCAGGAGAAAGAACAAGAAGATCATGATCTGTACTTATATTTATTTTACAGTATTATTTTTAAGAACATAACATAAAATCTACGATACTGAACATAAGCCCGTTCCAAGGAACTTAACTTCATATATAACATAACATAACATAACATGTACAGACAATTCACACAGACCGAGCTAGTCCCAAACTAAGATATGAATCTTTTATTATGGGTACTAACACGTCGATACACATATATACAATGCACTGAACACATATACATGTAACACCCAGACCCAGGACAATCTGAAATAGGTCATTCTTCATTTTGCCCTGGCCGGGAATCGAACCCGGGACCTCGTGACTCAAAGGCAAGTGCGTTAGCCTCCGCGCCACACCGTCGTCATATGAAGCAATTGTTTGATTTGGGCCTTTAAATAAAATAAAATGTTTATTATTATTATTATATTGAATGATTTATTCGGCGCCGTTTAATGGAGTATCTATCTTAAGGGCGCGGGAAACTATGTTGGAAGAGCGAAGTCTTCAGCTTGCTCCTGAACGTTGTAATCGGCTGGTTTTTACGGAGGTCCTCGGGGTCCTTATAACCATTTTGATTGGACACAAGTTGTTAAAATGGCACAAATTATCCGAATTGGTTGGAGCACTCAGTAAAAAAAATAAGCACTGTTTTGAAGACATTACTACTATACCATCACGACATATATTATCTCACAAGTGAGGTAGCCAGCAGACCAGCTGCATGTAACAAACGGCATATCCCACAAGTGAGATATCCAGCAAACCAGCTACATGTAATAAATACGAAAAGCTCTCCTCTCCATGCCAACAAAAAAACCAGACACTCAGAATGGGTGGCAAATCACTGTTGAATTTGAGATTTAAAATGTCATTATTTTTCGAACAACTTTGAAAACAAGCGATGATAATTGTTATATAACTGCGCACATAGCTAATATAAGTAATTGATACACGTGATATTATGTATATAAAAAAAATATAAGAAAAATGGTGAAGACTTTATTTATTATAAATTGACTGTTGAATAATTTAAAGCAGATAATTGTACTGCTACAGCAAACAGCGCAATTTATGGCAATAACATGATAATCTTGATCATAAATATTAATAAATCATTGTGTACTGCATTTTTTAATTTGAATTTAATACGTAGATACTAAAATTAGATACTAGCTGACCCGACAAACGTTGTTTAACCATATACATTATTTCTAGGAAATATTTTTTTAATTGCAATTTTGATGGTAGAAAGGTGAAAATTTAGGGCTGTATATATTTATAATGCCTCATCATAATTTTATTTTAAAATTCGGGGTGGACCACCTTTAACTTTTAGGGGTATGAAAAATAGATGTTGGCTGATTCTCAGACCTACCCGATAAGCACACAAAATTTCATCAAAATCGGTCTAGCCGTTTCGGAGGAGTATGATAACAAACACCGTGAGACGAGAGTTTCATATATTAGATTTAAAAACGGAGCTGGATACATAAAAAAAAAACAAAGTTATAGTTTTTTTTTTATTTTATATTCTAAATTTGAAATTATTTTTACATATTTGATTCAATCAATTCTATCATACTGAAGAATGCCTTATTCGTTTCCCTCCTTGGGACGGGATTGAATGATTGAAGATTGATGATTGACGTTTTCATCCAACTGTAGACACTGCTAATGGAGATACCTACATATATAATTGGTTTTGTAATTTAAAAAAAAAAAAATAGTAAATATTCAAAAAAATCCTTATATCATCATTATTTTTACTTTACTATACCCTTACGCCGCATCTCAAGTGGGGTAGGCAGAGAGAACGGTACGCCATATAGTTCAATCCTGACATACTTCTTTCGCTTCTTCTACGTTCATACAATTTCTGATACACGCACGTCGATTCCTCTTACTCAAAAAATGGCCGACTTTGAAGATTTGATCCACGTGATCAAGCCACGTCGCTCTCGGACGCCCGCGCATCCTCACACCCCTTCTTTCAGACAAGTATATCCTCTTTGTCATCTTTTCATCATTCATTCGTACAACATGTCCAAACCATCGTAACTTCTCTCTTTTACAGTTGAATGATTTTTTTTAAGATTTCTCAGATAAATTTAGGATCTTCACTGGTCCACCTTTTGATTTTGCATTTTGTTGTCATGTTCTGTTGACTGTCTGATCCTGTGTACATTGTAAAAATAAAATTAAACTTATTTATCTGTAACTCTGATATAGATAAATAGAATAAAATATATACAATTATCCACAGATGATTGCATTGTATACTTTATTGTTAGTAATTGTAGTACATAAATATAATTATACATATATAAATAAATAAATAATTTGTAACATACACCTAATATAATGGAAATAGTAAATAAGTGGAAGAATACCTATTCATAAATAGATTTTTATGTAGGTACATAATTCCAGTAATTTATTTTATACTCACGTTTTTGCGTTGTAACCTGTTTTTAATTTAATTTTATATTACTTATTCAAAATATGTTTTTTTTTAATTTCGTCATGTAAATATAAATTACAAAATATATATATCGTATTATTTTGACCACGATGTATCTATTTACTTTAAATATTTACCTATCGATATTAAAATAATTAGTCTAGGGCCTCTGCAAATAGACCTGTAATATCAACAATTATTATTAACCTATGTACAACAACTACAAACGCGTTATATGTATATTATATACATACATAAGTATGTAGGTACACACAAATCACTTGAATTCAAAAGAACTTCCTTATATGCATGAAACATACCTGTCTAAGTATTACTTACTTACCAATATTATATATTATGTATATACGTTTGATTATATTATGACAAGTATATTAACGTTTACTGTTTTTAATAACAGCTGTGTTTACGTACGTACATGTACAGAGGGTGGGCAAATTAATGTGCTCACCCAAAAAAAAAATAGCTCACATATTTTTTTTCAATTTAATCATAAACACACTCATACAATCAATACAAGTAAAAAATTGGCAGACCTCAGCTCCTCCTGCTTTCTTCCTACGGTTTGTCTACGGACCAAACAAACCGTACTTAGCGATCGTCTACTGGCGAACTTTTCGACAATCTACCTACACGTACCGTATAAAAATGCGTTATTGTTGCAATTATTGACGAAAATTCGTTTGTAGTCGATCGCCAAGTGCGTGTTTGTCTAGGGGGTCAGACCCTCTAGACAAACACGATATTTCTTGATATTTCTAGATATTTCTTGCAGCAGTTCTTGCAGTAGGTAGTTTTGATAACTTAATTAATATTTGTCTTATTGATTGGGTTTTTGTTTGTTGTTTTGACGTTTGTTTTTTTTAACTCCAAAAACTCCATATTAATTTACGATAATAAACAAACTCCATATTAATTTATGAAAATAAACAAACTGCTTTGAGTTATACTGTATTTAACAATAGATGTAGTAACCTGATTTCGACAAACAAAGTTTGACATTAGAGTTTGACAATGACTTTGTTAGTCGAAACCAGGTCATCATCTATTATTAAATGGTATAAATCTCAAAACAGTTGTTTTTCCATAAATTAATATCGAACTGTTTCTTTCTGTAAATGGTTGTATTGTTCATATTTTTTACTAGTGGTGACCCCATAATTCAAACGTGCCTAGTGCTACAGACGTAAGTTCAGTTCTTGCTGTCTTCGGATTCTCTTTTTATTTTATCTTTTTAATATTATTTTATCTGTTTCCATTCAGTCCATAAAAGAGTTTTTAAACACTTACGTGGACATATGGTTAATATGAAAAATGACACTTAAATAAAAAAATTATAGGCCGAATTCAAACTTATCGAAATTTTCAAATGTCACGTGCATATCTAAGAACTAAACTTAAGTCTGTGGCAAACTTCACTAAGTACGAATTAATAAAAAAATATGTACCTACTTTACTACCAGTAATCAGTTACAGAATGAAACAGATTAATATTGCTTAAAATGTCACCTCTACCGCAAAAAAAAGGAATGTAAAAATTTTATATTTCGAATGAGTACATTAATTTGGCCACCATCTGTATATATGAGCTCATAATAAGAAACCAAGCATACATTATTAATCTTGAATAATAATTTGATATGACGTAATAACCAAGATAGCAGTTAATAAGTTACGATGGTTTGGGCACGTGGAAAGAATGAATGAATGAGGACAGAACGACCAAGAGAATATGTTTGGCTGAAATGAATGGTGCTCAGAGACGTGGCCGTCCGAGAACAATTAATGTCAAAATCATATTATAAACCAGACTTCTTATTTTTATCATTTCATTTCATTTCAGCAGGGCTACTCTTGACAAAACTAAACACGATCTTAATCTAGTATTGATCTTGATCATACGACGCACGAAGTGACTATTGGCCAAAAATACACGCAAGCCGACCGCGCGTTAGCGGTAGCACGGTGTTTTTGGCCATAGTCCCTTCGTGCGTCGTATGATCAAGATCAAGACTAGATTAAGATCGTGTTTAGTTTTGTCAAGAGTAACCCTGCAGATCCTACATGACGGTTGCGCGTTGAGCACATTGAACAGGAGATTATGCACGAGGAATTGTCTGACAGTGACGGAAGCGAAAGTGTAGGTATACAAGGATAGGATGAAGTGTCTTTCGATTCTTTCTGTCTACCCTACAAGGAATGTGGCGTGATGGTATGGATGGTGTATACTGTAAACTTTTAATAAATAGGGACTACTGCCTATCTGTGGAGTCTTCTGCAAAGAATAGGTATCACACTTTTTTCAGTAAGATTTCGAGTATCCTGTAAAAGTCAGGTGTTCTGTAAAGAAGAATGAGGGGTTTTAGCCGGTAGGAGTCCGGCACTACCTATTTAGGTGTCCATGAAGGATTTCCCCTCATTACAAAAAAAAAACATTTTAAATCTTAAATTCAGCGAAGAGGTTTGCCATCCACCCTGAATGTCTTATTTTTTTGATGTCACAAAGAGGACGGCTTTTATGTATATTGCATGCGGTTGATCTGCTGGCAACCCATCTTTTGGGATATGCTGTGATGGAATAATAATTAAATGCTACCCCTCCCATACGATATTTTATGTATGTATGCATTTGTTTGAGACAAACTTAAAATTGCTGTGGAACAAAATTCCCAATGATTTTAGAACTCTTATGTGGTGTTCTCACTTTGGCGAATATCGCCAGGCACCAAAATATCGCCAGCCATTTGAACCGTGTGAACAAAATGACAGCTAGTCTGAAACGATAAAAACCAGTAGAAACGATATCGTCTCGAGTTGACCACCTTCCAACATTTTTGGCCGATTAAACGATTCGCGCATGCGCAGATGTGCGCGGCGTTCGTATCTATGGTAAAAACTTTATAACCTATAAATTTTATAATGTTTCCCGCTTCGTGACAGCTGTTATCTTTTTTGTTGGTTTGTGGCGTTTGTTTCCTTAATTAAAAGGCGCCTTATAACATCTACTATAACATTTTCGACTAAAAATAAGCACTTCGCGATCTCCATCTCGACGCCATTTTGAAAACAGTGTCAAAATCAAAGCGCATCTGACAGATCGTTTCTAAATCGGTGGACTGTGTGAACAGGTGTGACGATCAATGGGCGTACGACGAATTTTGTTTTTTCGCCTGGCGTTATATTTTGAAATTCGCCTGGCGATATTCGCCAAATGTGAACACCCCATTAGAGTGTGTATAGGTATTCAAGGCAAGGTTATAAACCCTATTGTTCAGGAGGTGTTATGTTTCTTGAATGGTCCCTTGCGGTGTATTTTCCACAAAACGGTCTAGTTTATAAAATTGTCTAGTTGTTATTATTATTATTATAGGTTCAAGTACAATATGACGATGATTTTGCATACGCATGCATGTTATGTATTTACAATGAAACTATGTCATAGTTTCATTATCGTGTGAAAATCTGCAAGTCACACTTCATTGTTACATTCATGAACATAGCTGTATATTAGATATATAAATATTTTACAATATATATATGTATGTATGATATCAATGATTACGCCGATGATTCAAAATGTTAAATTTTATCTTTGTTTTTTTCAGAGGCGGAACTAGACTTTTTAAACTGGGCTTAAAAAAATGTTCTGATTAGTAGCCAAGTATTTTAATTAAATACTGAATAATAATTGATATTTTTTTTCTATCTCTATTATATTGATATTGGATGAAAGTTTTAATTTACGGAGGCGCTATTTTCACCCATTTTTTTTTTTTGTATACAAACAAAAATATTCCGCGAAAAAGTGGTTATTTCTAGCCAAAGTACATACCAACCACAGATAACAGATACCAACTATTTGTTTGACGTTTATACTGTCATTAGACTTGTGTGACGTTTTGTTAGTAATTTCTAATTCGTGTTTTAACTTTATTTTGTTTATATTAATGGATATTTTTATTGAATTTAATTTTCTCTTAAATATTTTCTACAAATTGAGTGTTTTTAAGTCGTTTATGGGTTAAATTTCTGGATTATAAAATGAATTATATCAACATTGGCGGCAAAAAGAAAACCTGACAAAAGCCGGAAAGAAGTGTTTTATGCCATAGATTAACCATAGAGTAGTGCTTTCACAGTTTTTGTTTCATTTAGGAAAAGGACAGAAATATAGAAATATATTTATTTACCTCGGGTTGTTTATGGTAAAAAAGAAAAAAAAAATGGGTAGAAATAACCTCAGCCTTTAATTTATAAAAAAAAAACATGAAAATCAAGGAAGTTCGAACACTAGCAGCCTTTCAATTTAGATGCGCAAACTATGTAAAGGAAAGATCCCCATGTGGTGGGGTGGAATGCAAAGAATGTAAATTAATATTTTGATAAACCAGTATTTAAGTTTAAATTTGTAGTTACTTGTGTATTGTATTTTAAATTGTAGAAAAAAAACTATTTTTATAATTTTATAAATAAATAAATAAAATAAAATGAACAACCCTTACCGTGCTTTACACAAGACTAGTCTCTATAAGGAGGATGTTAAGATTTAAGTTTTCATAAAATAGTCTATGTATTGTTATTGTTTGTTGTTTTCAATAAAATTATAAATTATCGTGAAATCTTAATTTACACGAGGATAATACTAACAACGACTTCATTCTTTTGAAAATCAGATGTAAGGAGAATAGGTATGACGTCCACGACTGGGTATTGCAGAAGGAACCTAAAGGCGTAAATGAAGATATTTGTTCCACAACAAATCAACCTTTTCATCATAAGTGAAATCAGATTCCATGAATAAGTTACGTCGTCAGATCATGAGAAGAAACGTCGACTAAATGTATTTTATACCCAAGGGGAAAAGACCGTAAGACAGATCATGGCAAAGGCTATTAGATAACATCAACCAAGATCTAAAGAAGCTAAATGATAAATACAACTGGCAATCCACTGCTCAAGATAGAAAGGCTTAGAGATCTATTGTTTTGGAGGCAAAGGTCCTGCAAGGGCTGTTCAACCAGCAAAAGAAAGTATGTTTAGTTTCTTTGTGCTAGTAATTGAATTGATTTTTGTAAAAAGTGCATTTGGCGATAAGTTAAAATTAAATTTTAATTTCTCTTTCGAAAATTACAGTTTCAACCTTTACACGTGCGGTACTTTTTCGTATGCATGGAAAGAACGCCACTGCTGTTTATATGATAACAAATATACAATAATTTATATATTGTGTAATTACATTTTAATCAATGTATACCTAATATGAACGATATGCATATCGGAGTACAATATTTTATTTTGTATAGGTAAAAAGAAGACCGTGTATAATATGAAAAAATATAGAATATTCCGGCCAGAGCTTGGAGGCGTCTGATACACATGTACATATAATGTGGTGTTCATATTTGGCGAATATCGCCAGGACACCAAAATATCGTCAGCCATTTGAACTCTGTTAACAACATGACAGCTAGTCTAAAACGATAAAAATTAATAAAAACGATATCGTCTCAAGTTGACAACTTTTCAACTTTTTTCTCTGGTTGAACGATTCGCGCATGCGTAGGTAGTATCTATGGTAAAAACTTTATAACCTATAAATTTTATAATGTTTCCTGCTTCGTGACAGCTGTTATCTTTGTTGTTAGTTTGTGGCGTTTGTTTCCTTAATTAAAAGGGTCCTTATAACCTATTTTCAACTAATAATAAACACTTCACGATCTCCATCTCGACATCTGCCATTTTGAAAACAACGTCAAAATCAAAGCGCATCTAACATATATCGTATATTATATCGGTGGACTATGTGAATAGGTGTGACGATCAATAGGCGTCTGGCGAATTTTGTTTTTTTGCAAACGAAATCGCCTGGCAATATTCGCTAAATGTGAACACCCCATAAAGGCGTGATGGTAAAGTTGTAGTAGTAGCAATATTATTTACAGAAAATGTTTTAAACAAAACAGTTGTTGTTATACTGCCTCTCAAGATATAAATAGAATGGCACATACATACATACATACATACACACGTACTTTAGCTATTATTATCATATCATCCGCTTCAACACAACTTCGATTCAATGTCGTCTTTAGTTAAAATGATAATTGCTGACCCGGTGATGACCGGAACAATTAAACGATAATTAAAACGAATGGTATACCTACATCATAGACTTTGTAGACTGGTAGTGCAGTACAAATTTGTTGTCAAATTATTCAACAAAATTAATAATAATAGTGATAATATTATGCTGTTTGACTCAATAATATTAAGATGGCAAAGGTCTATTTCCTACTAACCCTCAAGCACAGGAGATCCTTTATATCGAAAACCATAAAAAACCTTAAGAATATAAAAAATAATGTCCTTCTGAAACACAAAAGATATTATGTACCTATAAAAACATTATACCTACAAACAAACTGAACTGTTGATTGTAGTAAAAAGGTGCATTTCTAATATATGGACCATCAATACATTCTTAATCATCACTAACATATTTTTATAAAATAAACAACAACGAGAGACTCGAGGGAGATATTATTATGAACTTATATTTTTTAATCAACGTTCATTTTAGACTGATTAATAATATGAAATTATATTGGTCGCAAAATGTGATTGGTCGCATCACCAATTTTTCCTTTGATTTTCCAGCCTATATGAAATGTCATTGACATAAATTCATTCACATTTCAGTACATACCTAAGTTGACAAATTTGTTATGTGGTATATTGTGTATCGTGTTACTTAATTATGTTTTATTATTTTCTTTATATTTCATTTTGATAAAATATACCGCTGGCCAACTAAACAGCTGTTTAATCTAATTGTTGGACAGTGGACAAAACACAACAAACTTAGATATTATAAAATATAAAAAATCACAAATTATAAAAAAAAAACTATATTATACCATCACGGAATATCCAACAAGTGGATTTTTTAAGCACAAAATTACCGGATTCTAATTCTCCAGGTGAAACACCACATATCTACAAAAAAAAAAATATAATTAAAAACGACTTATAGACACGTTCCTGTCATCTAGAAAAAAAATCTTTCAAAGTAATATTTTTGTATTGTCTTTCGCTTAGAAAAAAATCTTCGTTGGTTTTATTCTCTACTTATCAATTCATGATTTTTTAACGATTTCACGAGATAAGAAAATTATTTAATAGGTATCTTACAAACACGTACATTAGTATTTTACAAACAGGTACATAAGTATCTTGCAAACGGGTACATAAGTATCTTGCAAACGGGTACATTTATATGTATCTTACAGACAGGTACGTAGGTATTTTACGAATGGTACAAACAGGCGCATGGATATCTTACAAATAGGTACCTACATAGGTATATCTTTAACAGGTACATAGGTATCTTACAAACAGGTACATTCCTTTCGAGCCTTCAGCTTGGCTGGATCATCCATGTGAAATGATTTTCCTTAACAAGTGCGTAAGACATAGTTTCTTGCTTTGATCAAGAGTCAGTTGAAAACACACTTGTTTGGCATATATACAACATAATATGCAAATAGTATAATTTATGGTTATTTATATGTTTAGTTACATAATTTTCTCATAAACATATATGCACTTATTAGCATTAATTTACAAGTATTCACAAAATATTTTAGGATGCGCCCTTGAAGTGTATTAATTACACAAAACGGCGCATTACAAATTGTCTATTATTATTTTTATTATAGGTATCTTACAAACAGGTACCTACATTTCAAATTGCATTTTCGATAAGAAAATAAAGGTACTTACTTGGTCTTATCATTAAACGCCGATTGCAGCAAAACTCCAGATAAAACAAAAAAAAAACACTATTTAAATTAACGCCTATTAAAACTAGTTATTCAACTGTTTTAATACAATTGATAAACAAACAAAAAAACTGCCACAAAAACTTGATACACCCGATCACTTTTTGTATCGACAATATATTTTACTAATCGGCTTGTAAAATTTTAGTAAATTTAATATATCAAAACACACTCAGCAGAAAAACAGTAAAACAGCTTCTTGTTGAAATAACGAATTAACAATAATCACTGCTAATTATTTTTAACTCAATTATATGTGTTAACATTAGTAATAATAGTTAACGATAATAAAACTTTTGTCATGTGTATGATGTTTTGACACTTCGTAATAAAATTTTATTGAAACAGCTGGCATTAAACACTCCAGTTACACTAATAATCTTTTGTGTGAAGTCTTTATTGTTTATTAAATAACACATAACACTATTGAGAAAATAATTAATAAATAAACATTGGAAATTATTTGTAAATAAATATGTGAAATTAGAGACATGTGAGAGAAAATTATAAAATACTTTACTCTCACACTGGGAGAATGGAACGCCATTTTAGATCTATCCTTACATAGGTACTTTTTTCACTTCTTCTACATTTGTACAATGGGCCACTTGCCGTCGTGGGGGATTTTAATAAAAATGATCGAATTCAGTAAATTTGAGGTCGGAAAACACAAATATGTCATTTAAATTTTTTTTAAATATCTAAATTATGGAGATTTTCCAAAAATAAAACCCAGAATTTTTGACGTTTGGCAAAACACTCTAAACAGCTGATGACGTCACGGAGTCCCGTGAATCATAGTAACTTTCGCAACCACAGATTATAATCTCATACACACATGGGACTCCGTGACGTCACAGCGCCGCCATATCGTTTTTGATAATTCCGAGAAAATCCAATTTTTAAAAGCTAATAACTAAGAAAATAGTGCAAGAAAAAATAAAATAAATTGTGGTTGTGTTTCCTTCACACTAATTTACAATTTTATGTAATAAAAAAAAAATCTGCAAGTGGCCCATTCTCATACACACACGTCGATTTTTCTTATTCAACACATGGTCGTCTTTCAAAATTTGATACATATGATCAAGTCACGTGGTTCTAGGACGCCTGCGTTTCCTCACACCCCCTCTTTCAGATATGTTTATCCTCTTTGTTATCGTTTCCTCACCTGTTCGTTCCACATGTCCAAACTTTAATTCAAAATATCAACGTAAATATAGTTTCAAGTCATGCTATTTCAGTCAATCATTCATTTAGTTTTCATTACAGTCAATCATTCATTATTCAGCTTGCATTTCAGTCGATCATTCATTCAGCTACCATTTTTAGAAAAATAGTGATATAACAAGTACCTAGGTACTAAATTAATTGATGAAATGAGTAAAACATAATCAGATGTTGAAAAATAGATTTTATCTAAATCAGAATTCTAGCTGTTAACTATAATAAGTTAAAACTATTATAATTTATCCAGCTTTGTGAACCTTTGCTTCGCCCGTAGATGGCAAAGGTTTGCCGAAATCAATAGTGATTTTTTTTAAGGTAACCGATAATACAATATAGCAAAAATTTAGAACTTAACACCATAAAGATATAATATTTGTTTGTGCGTTTTTTTTTTTTTCATAAAAACACCAACAATATATAAATAATTTAAACCAAATCAATAGCATCAAACATAGACTTTTATTTATTTATTTTCAATTTATTTATTTATTTACAATTATATACGGCGTGAGCCTTTTACATGTTGAAATTATGAGACAGACTTGATAACTATATATAGTATTCAACCGCAATTATAAATTAATCCAGAAATAAATACAATCTAGACAAAGCTAATTGTAATCTCAAATAATAAGAGTTTTTACTTTTTTAATATTTACGTATTCCCTCACCATTTTTTGTAATCAACTAATGGGGTTTTATTATGTATTAATTTCATTGATTTGCACTCTGCTAATGTGTTTATTTTTTGGTTTTGTGTGTTTACCTACTTATATAATTGTGTAAATAATATTTGTCAAGCTTAATTTATTATCAATGGCCAGTGTGGCGTTTATTATAAATAAAAATAAATAATGAAATAAAATGAGAGTTTTTATTTCATTTCTTCAATAAACATAAACAGCTACCCTAGTGCAACGCCTGTTGGTTTTAAATTAACTGATATGCTGAAAATGTTGGTAAATTTTTGTTATGTAAATTTAAGATAAAAAAATAATCTAATGCGAAAAGGTACGTGTTCATTATTATTTGTAATAAATTTCTCTTCGCAATATTATATTCTATAAAAAGGGATTTAGATCCCTTTTCGCACATATCCATTTGAACGTTATCGCGGAGTTACACTTCATTTGCCGCTCACAATAAAAACAAAAGTAGAAAATATATAATCGGTAGTAAAATATAGACCTTTGTAAAAATTATATAGCCTTCAGTATTATTATATTATAGATTTATGTTTTATAGGCAGACACGCTTGGAAGTATGTCGAAACGAATTATCAATTATTTACTGATTTTCCTCGCATTCATTCATACCATCACGGCATTTCCCACAAATGGAGCAGTCAGCGAATTAACTGCATGTAAAATACATCATCTGAGAGATCGTGTGCGTAACAGTGATATACGAAAGGAATGTTGAATGAAAGTTGGTGTAATTACAAGGATGAATATTGTAAATAAGTTAAGATGGTTTGGGCACGTGGAAAGAATGAATGAGAACAGAATGACTAAGAAGATTTATTTGGCTGCGCTAATGGTGCGCGGAGACGTGGACATCCGAGGATTAAATAGCAAGATCATTTAAATCAAATTCTACAAGACGGTCACGTGTTGAGCACATTGAACAGGAGAGCATGCATGAGGAATTGTATGACAGTGACGGAAGCGAAAGATGTATGCAAGGATAGAAGGAAGTGGCGCTCGATCCTTTCTGCCTACCCCGCGAGGGAAGGTATGTATGTATGTAAAATATTTCATCGCTAAATTGAAAACTGTGTCCAAAAATTCATAACATAAAAAAACTATTGTGTATGTATGTCTGTATATACATTTTTTTATTATTGGTATTTAATAAGATACAATATCGGTACGTTGAAAATGACGTCAAAAATGTCAAAGTACAAACGATCGTCGCAATTGTTGAATTACCTACCCACCTATCTGTCTTTACAACAGGAAAATTATGGTCAAAATATAAAAAGGTATTTTTACAATTAACAAGGAAAATGTAATATTATACGATCTACTCGGAGAATATTTAATAATCAATAGAAATTACAATTTATTGAACACATGACAATCATTACAGATACAACAATATATACATCGACTACTTAATTAAAATTCTTATCGAAACATAATCCTCCATATAGAGACGAGTCTCGTGTAAAGGAATATTGTATCGTATTGTGAATTGAAAAAATGGATTGGTAGTGATGAAAAGTTAATTGCTTAAACTTGTCTGTCTTTACGTCAATTTGTAAGCAAAATATATTACTACCATACAATTGTGTGAATATGTAGATTATCTATCTAATTTTCGAATCATTCCGCAAACTTTAACAACTTTATTGACGTTTCGTCAAAATTCGACCTAACATCGTCTTGTAAGATAATATTGTGTGAGAATCATTTGTACCTACATATTATACAATTTTAATAACTGCTATTATTACTATACCATCATGGCATATCCCACAAGTGGGGTAGTCAGCAGACTAGCTACATGTAATAAGCATGCAAGCTATACTCTCCGTGTCAACAAAAATTAAGACATTCAGGATGGGTAGAAAATTTCATCGCTGAATTTAAATTGTAAAATGTCTTTATTTTTTCGAACACCTGCTTTTTACAGAACACTCCAAAACACGTCTCTAACGACCATCAACAAAAGTTCCAATTAAAACCGGTGACGGTTGATATTATATATAAAATAAAACAAATTATATCTGCGCCACTTGAAAAAATTAGATACGATCAACAAGTGAACTACATTATTTGACCATAACAGCCTATCGGCATATAAATATTTTAGCCCGTTCGTATATATGTAGGTATTTATGTCCACAATAGATGCCGTTGTTAGACAAGACAGAGAGAAAATAATACGATCTATATAAGATGTCATTCTTCCGGCAGGTTGCACATTAAAAACATAAAAATATATTTTATATAAATGAGTTTTATTTAGTCTCAAATATTTGAGACTTTGATAAGAGGCTGACCCCGCTGTAATGGTTTTCCTTCCCCTTCCTTTTCCTCCTTCATGAGTGCTTTATTATTGTTTTAGTTTTTTAATAGACTTTAAGTATCTGCTTATAATTTTGATTCATATGTACACACACTTTAATTCAGCAATAACACTATTTAGACTTTTAAAATATAATATTCGAAAATAAAAAAGTTTTTAAAATATATATTATTATGTGTCAACGAAAATTTATAATATTACTGCAAACTGTTTTGGTTTATTTTTTAATGTTTATTGTTTGACTGTTTGTTTGCATGAAATAAAATAAAATAAAATATTGACAGAGATATTATATTATTTGTTTTATCAGATTTGTATGAGAATTAAATACCTTTTTTCCTCATGTTGTGTCGAAACACACGAACAAAATTGAATCATAGTGTTGACAAACAGTTTTAAATAAATTTTCTTGAAATTTTTCGCATTTATAAGGAAAGTACTCATGCTATCTACACGTGTTAATTTGATTATTTAATTATTATTTCCCGAGCGAGGCCGAGTAGAACTATATTAATATTATACTTGTAAATTCCAAGAAACCTTCATTGTTACAAAAAAGTCAATTTGTTATACAATAGACAGTAGGTTAGATACTCATCAACTTGTTGCTAGCCTGGTGGTGCTTTGGCAAGATTAATAATATTGTATAAATTGAAATAAACTTATTATGATGTAGTATGTCTATGGATATGTAATCTTTCTTTTCTTACTATTTTTCTATCGCGCCCTCAGTAGGTACTCGGTACTAAAGACTTCTTCGATTTTTTTACATATTTACGGCGTGAGCCTCTTACAATATGTTACTTTTACAATAAATAAAAAATAAATCTTATATTGTGGGTACTTCAATATAGTATGTAAGTACATAGAAACATTCGAATGCGTGTTCCTTCAATCAACACGTTAGAAACATGATCTTGCCGGAATACTTTTTTTTTATTATTTAATTTAATACACAACTTATATTTCGATACATTTATATTGATACTTTATTATAGTTAACAATAAACACTTCGTATTCCCCAAACAGCAATGAAATGCTGGTATGAGGGGAGGATGTTATTCTAAAACTCAAACACAAAATGTCTTCTCACAAAAATTGCTTCTTACATAATTGTCTCTGTTCGGCTTCTTAGTATTTGGAGTATCTTAATTCTCATTCACAACACAATTGGAGCAAGACAAAATAACAATTGACGAAGAATAAAATATAAGTAGGAATCAAATTATTGAACTTATGAAATTAGTCAAATCAAATAGTTATAAATTATGGAAGACAAATGAAAATATCGTAGTATCGATTGTAGTTAGATTGTCAATAAGTTCGCGATTGTATGTTTTTGTTTTTTTTTTTAATTTTAAAGGTGACAGATTGAGTAATAAAAAGGATGAAAGATGGTATGACAGAGGAAAGGAAAAGAAACAAGGTTATTTATTGTAGAAAAGAGAGAGACATATTTTTTGCCGGGACTCCGTGAGACTACATGTATAATGCGAAATGAAAAATGCAAATAATTAATTTATTACCTACACAGTAAACCGGCTAAGTTTAGATGAATTTCCCAGGCGAAGTATGTACAATATAATCACGTAAATGGTGAAACAAAATAATTCGTAGATCGTATTTGACCACGATATAGGTACTTATTGTAAATATTTATCGACGTATTTATAATTACCTACTAATCGATTAAATTGAAGCAATTTTTTTATTTTTTACAAATTCGTTAATTTTAGAAGGCTATCATTAGTCTTTTTTATATCATCATTGAAAATTATCTTTGAAAACGAAATAGATCGCTGCCGAATAGATCGAAATAGAAAATGTTTTTGTTATATTTTGAATATAGAATTTAACGGCTTATGTGAACAATTCTAGTTTAGAATTAAAAAAAATGTAAAAAATGTAACAGATATTGCGAAAAATGTATTTGTTTGTTTTTGTAATAAGACACCATTAACAATATCGCGATAAAAAAGTTTTTTTTTACATATTTATTAAATTTGCAACACAGCTTTCAAGAACTGACTAATCTTATTCGACAAGCAAAGAACAAATATTTTGCTAAAAAGGTTGAACTTGCTGGACAAAGTGCAAAGAAAGTATGGGATACAATAAATGAAGCAATAAATAAAAGAAAGAAATTTAGTCCTATTACTGAAATAATTAATGAGGAGCAGATATTAAATGTTTCTAAGGAACCTAAGAAATGTGCAAATGTTTTTAATGATTTTTTTACCTCTGTGGGAGCTGACCTTGCACGTAAGATTAATAATATTGCTCCCAGTGTTATAAATGTTGATGAAGGAGATTCACCAGTTTCAAGACAATATAAGCAGTTTGAGATCGTGAATGAGAGTGAAATCGAAACTATAGTGAAGTCAATGAAGGGTGGAACGTCGCCTGGTTTTGACGGTGTAACTGTTGAGATATTAAAGACTAATCTTGCACAACTGGTGAGGCCACTCACTTACATAATTAATAACAGTTTAAAGGAAGGAGTTTTCCCATCTATCTATAAAATCACACATGTTACTCCGGTATTCAAGTCTGGCGATAGGAAGAACCCAACAAATTATAGACCGATATCGCTTACTTCAAGTATTGCTAAAATCTATGAAAGAGTAGTGAAAAAAAGAATACTCAAATATACTGATGATAATGCTATATTTAGTAGAAATCAATATGGGTTTAGAGAAGGAATTGGGACAGAGGATGCTATTGCCAGATTGACATCTGTGGTCTGCAATGCATTGGATAATGGTAAAAAATGTATTGGATTATTCATAGACCTACAAAAGGCTTTTGATAGTATTAGCCATGAGAGATTAATACGTAGACTAAATAAAATTGGGTTCGATGATGCATGTTTAAATTGGTTAAGAAGCTACTTATATAACCGAGAGCAGCATGTCAGGTTGAGAGATGTGTTGAGCGACCATGCTTGTTCCACTTATGGCATACCACAAGGCACAGTCTTGGGGCCTATAATGTTTTTAATATATGTAAATAATCTGTTTGATATAAATATTCGATCTGAAATTGTTTCTTTCGCAGATGATACGGTGATGTTATCTGTGGGTGACACATGGGATGAGGTTGTTGAAGTGGCAAATGTGGAGATGGGTGTTCTAAGATCATGGTTCGACCTAAATTTGTTAACGCTGAATGCTCGAAAGACTGCTGTGCTACCTTTCTCTATTAATGAAAAAAATGTACCTAAAAATTTGGATGTTAGAATCCACCGCTATGATTGTGATATGAAATGTTATGGTGAAGAAACTGAATGTGTTAGATTGAAAGTACATAGTTCGGTTAGGTATTTGGGTGTGCTGGTTGATTCGGAATTAAAATGGAGAGATCAATTGTTTATGACTGTAGAGAGATTGAGAAAGATATTTTATGTATTTTATCGTCTCAGAAGTTTTCTATGTACGAATGTGTTAAAAATGGTTTACTATGCTCTTGCGCAGTCGGTTATGCAGTATGGAATAATAGGATGGGGAGGAATATATTCTACCAGCTTGAAGCCACTTTACATCATACAGCGAAAAATTATTAAGATTATATTGCATAAGCCGAGTGATTACCCATCTGACCAACTGTTTTCTGACTTTGGAGTATTAAGATTGGACACAATATATAGGAGACAAGCTGTACTGCGTATTTGTAAGGAATATATAACTGATCCGATCCACCCGGTGGAGTGCATTAGCACATTGCCTCGTTTAGGTGGTCTTATAAAAATACCAAAAAAAAACACAACGTTTGCGCAAAACCACTACTCCTACCTAGGAGTGAAGTGGTATAATGCTTTGCCGGTGGATTGCAAGGATCTAGCAAATATTGGTATAGCTAAGTTTAAGTTAGCTTTAAAAAAGTTAATGAAGTAGATTTTTCTTCTCATTGGGTATAGATTATTGATGATTGAAAGTGTACCTTATTGTTATTTAATTTGTACTAACATGTTTATTTTTGTACGATGTGTTTTTCTTTTTCTTTTCAAGTTTATGGAAAGTTTCAGGATTTATTCTGGTAACGTTTTTGAAATTGTTTTCTTTTTATTTACTTTTGTATTGTTTTGTAATATTGTAACAATGTAGCTCACTTCAAAACACGAGATTTTCTCTTTTTGAAGTTGAGTCATTGAAAAATAATGTTTTATTTATATGAATTTGTTAACTATGTAAATATGTTATAAAAAAAAATTATAAATAAATAAAAAAAAAAAAAAAAAAAAAAAAACTTCCGCTTTCGACGAAATGCAAAATGACCAACATACCAGCCAGAGCGAAAGCCTTATGAAGAATTTAATATAACTTCACTCTCATCCTATCAACTACATTCTTAATTCATTCTTGTCACATTCCATCTCCGATATATTATCAAACAACGAGATAGTTAGTTATTCGTCCAAGGTTAATTTCAACTCAGTTGCACAAACATTATGCAATAAAATCACAAGTGTAACATTTATAATGGACAATTAAAATGGCTATAAAACAATATTTGTGTTTAAATAATGAATTCTCAATTAATACTTAAATAGCATAACTTTTCATTTTTTTAAATATTTCATCATGTTTATTTACAATAACAAATTTCCCCAAAACAAACATAGCAACAAAATACTAAAGAAAATAATTATTAAATAAAAAAAAAACATAACACATAAAAATACAACACTTTTCTACCTACACTTGAAGATTGGCACGAAAATGCAACACACGATTAGCCATAAAAATTAATAACTGTAGAACTTTATTGAATATTTGACTGCTGACACTTTTTGAAAATCGAACGAATTCGAATCGGAAAATTCGCGGGAAAACCGACGTGAAATACGCGCATACCACACAAAGGTTCGACAGCGACTAACTGACTCGACTAGTTGAGTACTTGTTTCGTTTCACGTTTGCAATGCAAAGTGTATGTGGCGAGTGATTGTGAATTTATTATTATTTGTTTTTTTGTTTGATATATCAAACCAATAACAACTAGAAAAATAGCTGATAATGCGATATAATATTATACAATATCGAAACTTTATTAATTATTTATTGAGTTTGCGGTTATTTTATATACTTACATACATAATCAAATAATGTAAATAGGTGTCTTATATTTTATGCACTAGTTGGACATCTATACAGTGTTGTTTTAAAATTGATTTATTGTTCAGTTTTTAGTACCATTAACTATAGAAGTCTTATTGTAAATGCAGCGGTGTTAGTATCTATGTAATCAATCAATATTTTTAAGGATATTTTAAGGATTTATTGGGGGGTGGGGGTGGGGGGGTTGCCTAGAGTTCCAAATGTATTATATGTAACTACCAATACACAGTGGGTGGCCAAATTATTAGGGACAGTACAAAATTTCTTGTATTTTCCAGTTTGATTGAAGTTTTTGATCAAATATTTGGTCGTACCCCATGCAGGTATTTTTTATATAAAAGTGTAAACTGTTGAGATCATAAAAACAACAAGTAACATGATTGAAACTATTATCCAATAACTACCGTCCAATCGAATTAATCTTAGTATTTTGCGATGCCACTTTTTGCTGCAATTAGAGCTTCTATACCTCAAGGGATGCTGTCTATGCAGAATTTTGCATTCTGTTGAAGCTTCGTATTGTGATGGCATTCTTTGATCAGAGTTTCAACTAGCTGGCGCTTGGTTGTGACCACGTCCTTGGCAACTCCCATTTATTGAGTTCCCACATATTTTTTTTAGGGTTCATGTCAGGTGAGTTGCCCAGCCAGTAGGGCAAAATGATTATGTTTTTTTCTTCCAGAAATGCAGTGATACTCTTGCCTTTATGATACGGTGCCGAATCGTATATAAAGCCTTACGCATCGTGACCACCGAGCCATTTTTCAAGTTGTAGAAGCGGTTGAGTTTCTAGTACTCGCTTATACTGATCCTGTCTCATCGTCCCTTTCACGATGTAAAGGCATCCCATACCCTTGGCTGAGATGGAAAACCATGCCATGACACTAACCATTGATTTGATTATTTCCACAAGACAGTCAGGGTGAAACCTGCTCCCCAGGACGTCGTCAAGCAAATCAAGTTTTTTCGATCAAAATCTGGAAAATTGTTGTCGGAGAAGCACACCAGTAAAATATTATGAAAACTTCAAAAATATCGTGTTTTCGAACTTTACAGTACTAAGAAAGTAGTGTTTACTCGATTCCAATCTGCAACACCCATATTCCGGTGTTGATTGGACCATTGCAGCCGTTTCTTCTTCAGTGTTTTGATAAGGCGTGATTTTTGGATTAGCCTACAACCAATCAAGTTGTCTTCGGCCAACCGTCTTCTGACTGTCTTATGAAAAACTGCAGATTCTCTATCCTTAATCATCGCAGTCAGACAGGTCATACTCATTTTCCAATTTTGGAAGCATATATCCCTGATTTTCCTATCAGTACGGGGAGTAATTATTCTTTTTTACCCGCATTTGCTGATACGGCTACTTCCAAGGGCTTGTTTTGAGCCATTTTTATTTTGATTCTGATGACTTCTGACTTAGTAATTCCTGTTAGATCTGCTATATGTCTCTGGAAATATGTAGAGTATAATTACAAGTTTGCATTTCTCTGCATTTTCTTGGAAACGTGTCTGAAGTCTTGCCCATGCAAAATCGAGGTAATTTTGAGGTTATTATCACATGCAAAGTTCAAAATAATATTTTAATTCACACTATATTTTATAAATGAGTAGACAATTGTTTCGTCTTTTACCAAGACATTATCAATACTGTCTTGGTCAATTATCAATATCAGTTATCATTACTGTCAATAATGTCAAATAAAGTCAAATAAAATCAACAACCAATCAAGTTGTCTTCGGCCAACCGTCTTCTGACTGTCTTATGAAAAACTGCAGATTCTCTATCCTTAATCATCGCAGTCAGACAGGTCATACTCATTTTCCAATTTTGGAAGCATATATCCCTGATTTTCCTATCAGTACGGGGAGTAATTATTCTTTTTTACCCGCATTTGCTGATACGGCTACTTCCAAGGGCTTGTTTTGAGCCATTTTTATTTTGATTCTGATGACTTCTGACTTAGTAATTCCTGTTAGATCTGCTATATGTCTCTGGAAATATGTAGAGTATAATTACAAGTTTGCATTTCTCTGCATTTTCTTGGAAACGTGTCTGAAGTCTTGCCCATGCAAAATCGAGGTAATTTTGAGGTTATTAT
Organism: Athripsodes cinereus; assembly: GCA_947579605.1. Lineage (NCBI taxonomy): Eukaryota > Metazoa > Arthropoda > Insecta > Trichoptera > Leptoceridae > Athripsodes > Athripsodes cinereus. Next base: position 1,561,107 of record OX388306.1, read on the forward strand.
CACATGCAAAGTTCAAAATAATTTAATCCACACTATATTTCATAAATGAGTAGACAATTGTTTCGTCTTTTACCAAGACATTATCAATACTGTCTTGGTCAATTATCAATAATCAGTTATCAATACTGTCAATAATGTCTTGGTAAAAGACGAAACAATTGTCTACTCATTTATAAAATATAGTGTGTATTTATAAAAAAGTTAAGTGTTTACTTCATACCATAATGGATAATACGCAAAAAGTTACGGATTACATTAAAAATAATTTAATCCATCAATAAATATAATTATCTTAAATTGGCTAAACAAGAAACATTACTTACTTTTTAAATATTTACTCACAAAAAAACATCAGGAACATCAATTTAAAAATGTTTTATATGCCTTCAAAACATGAGTTGTTTTTAACATGTTTTTAGCAAGCGACGACCGAAATAGAATTAATTTCACTTTTTTTGTAAATGACATAGACTAGCAGTATTTTCACTTATCAAAAATGATAATGGTGACACCAGCAGTAAAAATAAATAAAAAAAACCTTATAAAAGTTGATATTTGTTGCTCAAACGATTCAGCAAAACTGGAAACTACAAAATTTTTACACTGTCCCTAATAATTTGGCCACCCACTGTAGTTACTTCGTCCATAACATCACGGCATTTCCAACAAGTGGGATAACTAAGATAAATTATGGGATCTGTTCAAAATAAAATTGTTAAAATATTTGTACTTAGTTTCTGACGTATGCTGACATTTTTGTTTTGTCTAACCAAAACATGTTTTTTTTTAAAAGATGTATCTGGGTTTTGTTATTAATCCAAATACAACCTTATACATCTTTCACAGTAAGATAAAAGCTTGTGTCGTGAAAGGGAAGTTTGCCGGTACCTGGGATTGAACCGCTCACCACGTGTACATGAGGCCGAGACTCTACCTCCAGGCTACTGACAAATTCAAAGCTTCTATAGTTTGCATTAAATGTTTCTAGATTGGTGGACCTTATATTGTGACATAAAAGAATGGTAGAATTGGTGACCGTTGTCTATGGACACCGACTGTGATTACTTAAGCCAGCCTAGAGCCGATTCGTATGCATTGGGACGTCTTTCTCACTTCTTCTGATTAGATTTTGCACAATGTTACATTGTGTGAATATGGTTCTCCAATAGTACCCTCCTTGGGACGGGTAACGAAGGCTTTCATTTGAATATTTCTATGGAGAATGCTCCAAATTGTCACCAAATGATTGAAGATTGATGATTGACGTTTTCATCCAGCTGTGTAGCTGCTGCTAACCGAGATGTCTGATAGATTTTGTCAAACTGTGATGATAATTATAGAAGTATTTAATGAGAAAAAAAACATGAGTATCCCTCGAATGCATCTATTTTTCAACAAGATGCAAGTAGTTTAATATTAAGACTTCTATATAAAACATTGTTCCAGCTTCCAGCTAACCCTGTACATAATATAGATTTATTGCATGTGCCTATAATATTGATAACTTAATATTCTCTGATTGATATGAAAACCAAACATAATCATTTCATTATCTAAACACAATAAATACATAATTATATATGATGCAAGTACCTATTAATTTATTATTTATTATCCATAAACTGAGATAATAATAACTAATAACCATATTATTATAATAAGATAAGTTTAATCAGATAACCCCCAACAATTCACATTTTATTATCTTTTTATCTAGGTAGTAATCTATCCCATCACAGTATACTGTTAATAAATTAGATAAAAATATTGAATCATGTGATGAAACTGAAAATAAAAGTATTATTGTATGTTGACTGTCCATTTCCGTAACTCAAAACGTCGAATATAGAAAAATGTTTGGAGGACAACAACGGAACAAAAACAAAACTAACAAAAAGGTGGTATCTCTTTCTAACTGTGCAGTTCTGACTATGTGTGAAAAAGAGATAAAGTACCATAACACAGGCTATCTCAGATAGTAAATTATTTGAAAAAGTTGTCATGTAGGTATTATCCTTCCAACTGTCAGTATTGCAAAATCACTCAATATTGGGTGGAACGCCTAAAGAATATACCCAATAATCAAAAAAACTGTCAGTGTTGTTTTTGTTATTATTTTGTCGTCTGAATTTCTTTTTTTTTTCTCTTATGGCATAACATCCTACAAGGATGATTTGCGCAATCTGATGGTTTGCCCTCCAAGCAAAAGCAAATCCATAGAGACCACGTGACCTTTAATGGTCTATTGGTAATACATATTTTAATCGACGCCACACTTTCAATAATTCAACAAACAAATAAATTTTAAGAAAAATACGCGGTTCCCTTTATACAGTATATTAAATATTATTTAGTTGGTAATAAAAATAATGTACCCATTTTCAATTCCACAAATAAATATTTCGAACTGTTTAACTATTGAACGGGACAAAGACACATATTATGTCTTTAACAGTGCGATTATTATAAACTATGTTTCACCTTCTGTTGTGTTTTTAAAGCACAATATAAATAGGTATAGCAAAATTACAAAAATTAGGATTTCTCCAATAAAAGACATTTCTGCTTGCTGAGTTAAGGAACTGAACAGTCGATATGTACGTAAAATGGTGTTAGTACTCGGAATAAAAGATTCATATCATAGTTTGGGACTGGCTCAATCTGTGTTGAATTTAAAAAATAAAATAAAAGATATATCTGGGTTTTGTCATAAACCCAATTATTTTTGTTGCTGCTGCATATCCTGTGGGTAGCCAGAGGAATATCTGCCTGCTTATTGCATGTAATAATACGCTGCAGATTATCCTTTCGGTTACAATTAAAAAATAAGACATTCGGGATGGGTGGTAAGCCTCATCGCTGAATTTGAAATGTCTTTGTTTTTTTTTGGGATTAAAAGTTAAGGGATTAAAAAACTCTTTCTTAATTTTCTACTTAAAAATAAAAAAACAAACTTAGATTTTTCATAAATATATTTAACAACAACAATTCAGCTACAAAACAAATTACATAAGGCACAAAATTCTACAAAAAGAATGAGTCTATGTTTGTAATAAACTGAGATTCATTCTCAATATTATTGAAATAAGTATTCTATAAACTCGTATTATTTAATTTGTAACATTTATTTTAATTTGGAATGTGAAATAAATAGACAATTTAAAAAATTATCATTATACAAAAAAGAATGAGTATGTATGTTTGCAATAAACTGAGATTCATTCTAAATAATATCCTATAAGCTCATTAATTTTTTTAAGATTTTTTGAATTTGGAATGATAATAAGTTAGAATTAAATTATTTATATTATTTCAGTGTCCTTGAGGTGCTTTGACACGTAAACGACACTTTAATGTTGTCCAATAATAATAATAAATATCAAAAAGGAATGAGTCATGTTTGAATTACACAGAGATTCATAAAAAAAATAATCAGCAAATTATTATTCTTGTCCTCAAAATTTGTTTAACATTTTTAATTTTTTTAATTTGGAACACATAACCAAACAATATTAAATTTTTCGATAAAAAAGGATGAGTGTATGTTTGTAGTAAACCAAGATTCATCCTTAACCAGTGTTCTATTTTTTCTTATAGAATATATTTGAACTTTTGAATTTGAAATGACAAGTGATAGAACATGTCAAAACCACAAACAAGAAATAATTTCTCATACATTTATATTTGATAACAGGTATTTAAATTTTTTACACATTATTGAATAGACATAATTATAATAATTAATTATCAACTTCATGCTTCAATAAAATTAAAAATTGATATTAATATTCACAATTGTTTCCTCCCAATATTCGTCCTCGAAAAACAGGGATAAATAAAAATTATATTTGGGTATCTACAAAATTAAAAAAAAATTATAATGATAAAAAAATCACAATAAATATGGAATGTTAAGACAACGTTTTGAGAAATGTACAATCTGAGAAAAAAAGACTGGCACAGTTCAAAATTAAAATTTTGTGCGTTTAAGATTTATGTCACTAAGCAACATGGTTTTGTTAACTAATCAGAAAAATATATGTTTTAGTTTTTACTGTGCCTTTAGCATTTTTAGTTCATTCTGATATAGATCAGATTTTTTATTAGTAAATTAAGTTTGCAAAAATATGGATAAAATGCTTTCATAAAATTCATAGCACATATTAAAAAATATTTATTAATTTATAAAAAAAATATTGTTTTTTTTGTTTATTACTAATATTTTATCACAAAGAGAGCGAAATAATTTTAAAATCACCTAAAAATTTGTGATTGGATTCACAAAAAATAATTTCAATTTGTCACAAGAGTATAAAAATATGAATAAAAATCAAATAAATATACCTATAATAAAACTATTGCACAATCAAAAATTAAATGAATAAAAAATATACACCTCTCTCACACATAAAATGTATTTACTAAATGCTGATTTTTTTTAAATTATGAAGTTCAAATCAATTATACAAATACAAGCATTTGAACTAATAAACTTACTGTTCAAATACAAGCATTTGAACAAATAAACTAACTGTTCAAATACAAGCATTTGAACAAATAAACTTACTGTTCAAATACAAGCATTTGCGTTAATAAACTTACTGTTCAATTACAAGCATTTGAACTAACAAACTAACTGTTCAAAAACAAGCATTTGAACTAATAAACTTACTGTTCAAATAAAAGCATTTGAACTACCAAACTTAATATTCAATAATCAATTACAAGTATTTGAATATGACAACTTTTTGTGTAAGTAGAAAACTAAGCATTTGAACAGATATATTGATAAAACAAGATGTTCAAATCAAAGGATTTGAACAGACATGCATATTAACTGTTCAAATACTAGTGCTTGAAAAAATAAACTGTTCAAATACAAGCACTTGAACAGTATATTTTGAATTCCTTTACCTAACATACAAAAATTTCTCTTATTCACATCAGTACAGTTTTATAAATAAAATAATCATGTATAACAATATTGTCGTTGGACACAAAATATGGGACATGTGACACTCACAAGACTTTTGATATGCTTGAAATTTACTGTTTACTACAAAACTAAAAAAAATTGATCAGTTTTTGATAAAAAAAAATGATTATTTAACTAATTAATTTAATGTAAGAATTTTGAGAATGCCGTACTGATAGCTCAGTTCCATTGGCCTACAGTTCGAAATTTTTCAAAAAAAGAATATTTTTGCATACCATATTAATAAAAGTATAGAAAATTCTTTCGATCCTTCAAACAAATACATAATATTAAAAATTAATTATATTTTTCACATATTTGCTTGTTGCTTTTGGTTGAGTATCATATGCAGTGTCTCAAACCTTCAACAATTCATATCTCAGAATATTAGTATTTGGAGTTTTTGGCTTATGAATTTATCCCATGGAATCCCTGAAAAAGAATCAGCCCCCTAATCTTTTGTATAAATTTTCAAGTATCCTATATTCATAAAAAATCACGTTTAAAACATCTTCGGTTCAGCAATGAGGTATACCACCACTGAAAGTCTCAATTTTTATTGCCACAAATAGGACAACTTACATGTTTATTATATACAGTTGATTCTCAGGGAAATGCCGAGATGGTATATATGTAGCTGATACAATTGAGTTTTTGATACGACCTTTATTTTGTGTTCAACGACAATACATTAGTTTTATTTTGTAAATTTTGTTCCTACAATTGCAAAAATTATATCTCATACTGTCTAAACAGATCACTTGTTATGTATGACATTGCACATGTCATTGTTCTTCATGTTGAGGGCGTACGTCCGTCCTGGTAACTGCATTACTTTGTACTGGGACTTTCTTAATTTGTGTTTGCTGCCAGGAATTCTTTCCACTTTGAAAATGTTATGCCTAAAAATAAGAGAATATTATTAACTCAATTAATATTTACTTTACTGTACATTGAGTACACAAGCAATTTTACACAAAACTATTGTTAAAGGGTCGTTCACATACGTTCACTTTCAGTGATCACTCCGGATGATCCTCCAAGATGAACAGATGTGAACGGGCGTTTCATCGCTAGTGATCACTAGCGATGACGGAGGAAAGAGATTACCACTCGTCATAATTTTGATGAAAGGTCCTTTCACTGAAGCGACCATAAACAAGTTTTATCTTATTATTTGTTTAATTCTCTATGAATTTGTATCGAATGTCAGAATCATGTACAAAATTATTATGCAGTCGAGAGCTATATTTATTTATTTTAAGTGTTATTTTCCATGTTTGAATTTGTTTAATTATTTTTGTAGGAAAATACGTCAAATGACATACGATATGACTGTGAGTGTTGACATGGCAGTGAAAGCATAGGATGAACAAATGTGAACAGACGTGTTCACTTTCGATGAACAGGTTTGACCCTGACACTCTGGATGATCATCCAAAGTGAAGCAATGTGAATGCTACTTAAAACATGTAAGTGCCACCTTAATAATTGGCTATGATAGAATTTTTTGTTTATGGTCACCTTCCTGGTGACATCTATGTAAGCCATTATAATCTATGTATCACCTCTCTTACTCATCTCATTACTTCTGTGAATAAACTTCGTTCTCTCCGATTCTACGTGTGTTTTAAATAAAATCCCCAATCACATTTCCCGAGATAGAATGCTCGCCTAACAACTATCTATATTCACATTAAATAATTAATATTCAGAAGCCACAGTTTCTTCCAGTTAATCCAAAATCAATTGAAAAAGATAGTTTGGATAACATGAATAATCTTTCTTCAAATAGTAAAAAAAAATGGGTTTATAACAAAAAAACTAGATACATCAGAGTTGAAGGAGGGAGAGAGAGAGCAAGAGATGAGATCAGTATGAAAAGATTTTTTGTTGAGTATATCCAATGACCTAAAAGAACACTTTTTTTTCATCCACATTGCCGACGGCCCAGATGCCTCTTTTTCACAATACATTGTTCCTATGACAACAACATCAGAGGTCTAGAAATGTTGTAGGAAGAGGTGAATCAACTGGTGCAGAGTCGCTCTGAATGGAGGAGGCTGATTTCTGCCCTGTGCTCTCGAGAGGATTTTTGAAGGACGAGGACACAGGAATATTCTTCGTGTTGAGTTATATATGACAAAATTTCTAAAAATAATCAAATTTATATGAAAAATAGCAGACAAAATTAATGTTAGTATGGAAATCAGTCTGGATTTTATTACTTTTAGGACTCTATTAACATTTTACTGTAAATGGATTTGTCCAGTTTTAAATCCAAACTACACATATGCCATCTATCCTGAATGCCTTTTTTTACACGAGGTAAAATTTTGTAAATAAAGACTTACTTTAACACAGTATCAGGTTGTTTGAGTTGCATACAGAGCGAGATATCAGAATAGAAATCCAGATCAGAGACGAGATTCAACTTCGGTTCTGTGGCAAGAGTAAATTCCACTTGAGACCTGACGAAAGACGTGTCAGCCTTCAGGAGACCTTGGATCATGATGCCAGCACTGAAACAAAGGCACTTGTAAACGACAATGAAATCTCATTCAGATGGCTTTTTTTTAAATTATTTCATCACAAATAATATATATTTATTTGTTTTTGTTGCCTTTCAGTTGGAAATCTGTGACACTACAATGAAACCACTGGTTTAGATATTGCGTTATGAGAAAACCTATTATATTTCTAACCTTTTTTCCACTAAAGAATGAGCAACCCTACTCCAAATAGAGAGTTGTATCTGTCCAGCGAGATAAAAAGAAGCGGCTCCGATGATGCTCAGTTCAGCTGTTACTCCGTTACCCAAAGTGATCCATTGAGAAGAGTCTTGTAGTACAGAAACACCCTGGAATGGAAAACATGATTCATTTTTTACCAATCTTTATTGCAGAGACAATATGATGATGGGTAAAATTCTGGTACTTAACTAATAAAAACCATGAAGAGTTAAAAGCTTACATTTTATTTTAATATTTTTTCCCATAATTAAATATTGTAAATCCACAAATCATGTAATCGTATAAAAATATTATTAACTAACAATTGTCAAAGATAGAGGTTAGTACAGAGGGTATATTTTTTCCTTCCCTTTTCAATCACCTGCAGGGTTACTCTTGACAAAACTAAACATGATCTTAATCTAGTCTTGATCTTGATCATACGACGCACGAAGGGACTATGGTCAAAAACACCGCGCTACCGCTAACGCGCGATCGGTTTGCGTGTATTTTTGGCCAATAGTCACTTCGTGCGTCGTATGATCAAGATCAAGACTAGATTAAGATCGTGTTTAGTTTTGTCAAGAGTAGCCCTGCTGTAGACAAGTGGATGGCCTCATATAAAGTTGAAAGTTGGAAGATATCCTAATATAGTGATAAACTCGCCCTCTATATATTGAATTGTTAAGCTCATAATTTAATGTTATTTTGTAATGATTGATGCTATATAATAGCCAATGTACAACGGCAATGAATAAAATAAATAAATGAATAAAAAGTAAAAATATAAAATAGAACAGAATTCTTCTTTCTGCCCTTCAACTTCCTCTCAGAAACACAGAGCAGAAAATAGCCTCTTTTATTCAGCAGCAATAAAATCATAAGAATTATGTACTGTGAAAGAGTTATCGAAAATGTTTGGAATGGAAGAACAATGCTCTTTTTCACTGACTATAATAGTTTGTAGATCATTAAATAAATCAGATCAACATTATTTTATAGATCAATAATTGATCTACATAATTATTATTATTGTTATAGTGTATAGCTCAGGCGTCGGCAACCTATGGCACGCGTGCCAGGCTTGGCACGCGATGGGGTTCTGAATGGCACTCTACAAAGTAATCAGGGACAAGGTTCGCATTAAAAAAAATAATTTATGTTAGAATTTATGTTATTTTTTTAATAAATATGTTTAAAAGATAAATTTGGTATAAAAATCTTCTCCTCTAGAACCCCATTATATAATTTAGAATTAAGGCGGCACCCTGAATCATATTGGTAGAGTGGCTTGGCACACCACAGCTAAAAGGTTGCCGACCCCTGGTATAGCTGATGTCTGATCTCAACACTATTGTCACAATAACAACTATCAGGCCCAACAAAATTATCACAATTCAATGAATCATACAAATTTTTGAAGGTGTTCAAATTTGAAGATTCTACCAGCTCATGTGGCAAATTATTCCAATGATTTAACACCCTGTTAAATAAACAGTGCTTCAACGGATTTGCTTGAACCTGTAGCTATCCAACTTAAATCAGTGACCTCTCAGGTGATAATAATAATGCTTTCGGCTGATTTTAAGTGCTAGGTTTACATATACCTGGAAAGCTGTAGTCCTATCACTGGCTGTGCCAGCCCAGACATGCCCCATCAGTTCTCCTTGTCCAGAAAAGAAGGTGAAAGGTCGGACTTGGACTCCTTGAACCGTCAATTCCATACCGGCTGTGGCTGGATCAGGTTCTTCTGCAGATGGCTCCTCATCGTCACCTCCGCTGCCTCCCATGAAATTGGAAAGGCCTCCAGCAAAGAGACCCAACTGGAAAAGAATAAATTTGATGAGATGATCGGCAACAAAAGCATCTCAGACTTTTGTATAAGAAATTTAACATTTAGAATTCAGCGAGGAGGCAGTCTGCCCGTCCTGAATGTCATCATTTTTGATAATAACTAGACAATTTTTTTAATATGCGCCGTTTTGTGGAAAAACCACTGCAAGAACCCATTAAAGAATCATAACATCTCCTGAACAATAGGGTCTTTAACCCTGCCTTGAACACCTCCACACTTTCCAGAGTTCGCAAATCATAGAGAATTATGTTTAAGTTTTAGTGGCACGAAGAGGACAATCCACGTGTAAATTACACACAGCTGATCCCCTGGCTACCCCTCTTGTGGGATATGCCTTGATGAATGAATAGTAGTAATACAGTAATTTCAACTTACACTGAAGAGTTCCTTCCTCTCTCCATCAGCCTCTATAACAACGTCCACGTGCCCTCTCTTCAGCACTCCTCCAGATATCTCCTGAATGGACACCAGAGAACCATTCAGCCATTGGTTCTGCATAAAACTGCGAGAGAATGCTGTAGTAAGACCTAAGAAAAAACATTTTATAATTAGTATATGGTTTTATTTGCATACTTTTACATTGAATTAGCTTTCCTGCCCCTTGTTCAGCAAAACAATCATAAATTAAGAAATCAATTTCAAATTAAAATATTTTACAAAACAAAACAAAAAAATAAGATGTCCACTATATATCGTCACGGCATATCCCATAAGTGGGGTAGCCAGAGGACTACTACTACCACATCAGCTGCATGTAATAAAAATGCTAGCAGTCCTCTCCGTACGAACAAAAAATTAAGACATTCAGAATGGATGGCAAACCTCATCGCTGAACATAAGATGTTATTTTTTCAAACACCTGCCTTTAACAGGACACTCAAAATCTTACGGAAAATAGTGGAGAATTTATTCTTTGCCGGGCGCTCCACACCCATTCAGCAATGAAGTTTGCCACCCATCCTGAAAGTTAATTTTTTTGACACGGAAAGGACAGCTTGCGCGTTTATTACATTTAAAAAAATAAAAAATTTAAATATGTGTACACGAATATTGTAGTTATACTGTAATGATGTGTGATTTAAGCGGCGCAGCCCGCACTAATCCCTGCTGCGTAAAATATTTGGCTCTTTTACAACAAAAGGATGTCCTACTCTTGGTAAAGATAGATAAAAAATATTAACTTACCTCTTTGTCCTAACACATGCCAATTATTAAGCTGTTTATCTCCTTTGATAATACCAACGAGAGTTTGTCTAAACTTGGGACACTTATCGGCAATCATCAATAATCTTTGGTACACAAACTGCTTCACTTCAAATTCTTTTTCTTGCTTCGTTAAGAAATACACCAATTCTCTAACGATATCTTCCGAAGGCCTCGATTCTAAAATAATATCGGCCGCCAAAGTGCGACAGCTGGAATCGAATCTCTTTGGAATTTGATATAATATCTTCTGGCATGTTCTTATCACTTGGTTGTCCCAATATGATTGTGGCATTGCTCTCAAAGCCTTCATCGCCGCAATCGATACAGCCTTCTGTCCTGTCAATGCTTCGTTTAATATTAATTTAACTACATTTGAATGCTGAAGATTCTTTAGCGCTCTTATATACATGACTTTGCACTCGGAATCAGTGCATATTGAGAGGTAGTATGTTATAGAATTTATTACTTTTTCTACTATCTGCAAAAAAATAAAAATAATTAACAATAATTCAACATGATCTTCTACCAAGCACCTTCAGTGAACAATAGTGAATATAACAAAGTCTATGAAATAAGATGTTTTTTGCTACACAAAAGTGTGTACAACGGATACTACTAATAAGCCTAGCGCTTTCACTGGCATCATCAGGGCTGAGAATAAATTGAAAAGTTTTACAATGAGTATTGTGATATTTATTGTTATTTACTCACATAAATGGCTTTTACATAATAAAAAACACAAATTTCTCATTCAATAGAAGGTATTTTCAACTTTATAGTAAATAAAACATCAATCAAAATCCTTAATATTTTATGTCTGAATATTCTTCAGTTACTCTATGATTCAGTATGGAATAATAATCATACAATACAAATATAATTCTCTCTATAGCTCATACAATACACCATCAATACACAGATTAGAAAATTTATAATAAATTCCACAAAACAATTAATTATTTATTTATGTGCATTGCTACCTATTCATTTAATAAACAAAAACATAACTATGAAATTGCATTTGTGCCAAGTGCAATATTTTTAGAAGGTATCATATAATTCTATAATAATATATTATAGAATTCTATAACTAATTTATATAATAATATATTTTCTTTTGACAGATTTTGACATATACAGAAAGGCAAGACATGTTAATCGGATACTGGACAGTTATCTCGTAATACAAATCGTAAGAGTCTCTTATTGGGCGATCTCGCCAGTATCGGAACGAGTGACAATAATACAGTTAAAAAACCCGCGCTGCACTACGTACAGTAAGCACCCGCTTACGAGGTAGAGAGTGTGGTAAAACATGTACTGATCAATGTAGATATGATAAATTTATATAATAAGAATAAAACAATGAGAGATTAATAAATATTTTTTTTTTTTTTAAAAAGATATATCTGGGTTTTTGTTATAAACCCAAATACAACCTTATACACCTTTCACAGTAAGCTAAAAGCTTGTGTCGTGAAAGGGGAGTTTGCCGGCACCTGGGATCGAACCCCGGACCCCTTGTTCAGAAGGCCGAGACTCTACCCTTGATTATATTACCCTTGATAAATAAAAATTATATTATATTCAACATTTGACAGATGAGTCCACTGATTACCCCATTTATATTTACATACATGATGACAAACTGGCGCAAGAGTTTATATAAAATATTTTGATGGATTCAAATTATACATTACCTTATGCTTATATCCGTAATCAGAATTTTGGGCAAACTTGTTTGCCATGGCACATACGGTTAATGTTAATGTCTCGGCTAATTTCTTTGGGGTATCTTTGTTCTCTGACAACTTCAGAATGTCCAAGATTACTTCCTCCTAAAACAAAAATACTTGGTATAGTAATTTGATTCCTTTTGTTAATATTTATGCTTTTAAGTCCATTGAAGGCGCTTTTACCAAGCAAAGAATAAAGAAACCTGTGCTTTCCTTGAAGACTTATGTCCTCTGAGGATATTTTTGGATAAAAAAAATTTATGAACCTTACTTGATAACAAACAAAATTCCGATAATGTTCAGGGAATATCGAATATTTTCTGGATTGAATATTTAAAAATATTTCTTGTATAAATGAATTACAATAATTTGTACAAATTACCTGAGGGTTGATACCGATGGACAGAGCCCAAAGGTACCTCTCTATATTATCTACATCCAGATCACTGTCAAAATGGAAGAACTTCTTAGCAGCTTGATGAGCAGCGACTGTTTGGGTGAATCCAACAAGATCGGACACTTGTTGCCTGGCAAACAAAAACAAATTATTAAAAATTTATCTATATTAACATTGCAGAAAACCTAACATTCACATGGTTAGTGCAGAAATCTGGACACTTCCATTTATCCAAAATTCTACACAAAACAAATCTTGTTTACAATGAAGGTGGGTGGCCTGAAGGTCACGACATTTCCCACACATGTGGTAGCTTGCAGACCAACTGCAGATAAGAAACATACAAGTAGTATTCTTCGTGCCAATAAGAGTTAAGGCATTCAGTATGGGTGGCATACCTCATCGCTGAACTGAAGTTTGAAGAAGAAATGACTCTTAAATAATTTGTAAGTTAAAAACAGTGCTATTTTGTCCAACTATAATTGAATATGAACCAGCAAAGATCATTCTCATTCCTGTATTATAAAGACAAGAAATTTTTATATGTGTGTTGTCGTGTAAGTACCCTTAACACAAGATTCATATCTTAGTTTGGGACTAGCTCGATCTGTGTGAATTGTCTATACATGTTATGTTATTTAATATTTTTCTGAGTCTATTGTTGCATCATTATTATATCTAATTATTCTCAACTTACAATACTTCCTTGTCTCTGATGCTCTTGAGCGCCTTGTAGATATCATCAGCCTTAGCCTGCCTGGCCACGCTCAACATCTTGATAAAGATTCCCGCAGACTTTACTGTACCAAGTGTGGAAGCTTTCAGTGATTCTTTGTTCTCTTTTATGAGTCTAGTTAACTAGAAAAAGAAAATAATGTTATTCGAAGGTTTGTGCGTTTACATTGCAAAACAACATGTTTAAGAATTGTCAAGACAGCCTGACGTTATCATTGCTCGAGTAAATAAACATTAGTGTGAGAAATAAACAGTGTTATTGTGTTAAAATGTTACTATACTATACTATACTATACCATCACGGCATATCCCACAAGTGGGGTAGCCAGCAGATCAGCTGCATGTAAGAAACATGCAAACTGTCCTCTTTGTGCCAATATAAAATCAAGACATTCAGGATGGGTGGCATACCTCATCACTTAATTTAAGATGAAATTTAATTTAAAATGTTGCAGTTTTAAAATTCTTTTATACTATTTTTTCTTCAAAATTCCTTTATGAGTGATTTGTTTCAAATTGCTAAACTAAATTGAAAGTTTAATGACGGGAGGATAAGAACTTAAGAACTCAGATTTTCTGTAATTCCTGTACCAAATTTTCTCAGGGGTCGAGCAAAGTCACTTTGCTGGGGACCTTACATAATTTAATTCGCCTGGGCCCCACAAAATCTCAGACCATTACTAACTATGTAAAGATTGAGGTCTATAATTCATTTACTTTATTAGAAACTTTGAAAAGGAAAACAGTTAAAAAAAAGCCAGAATTACTTACGCTTGGACACTCCTTATCTTGACATTGTGGTGGCTCTTTCAAAACCTGTAAACTCTGCTCTTTCAGATTCTCACCATTTCCGATAATCTCCGCAATGACCGCCTTCACCGTCTCTCCTTTCATCACTTCTACCTCTCCGACTTTATCTTCATACAACACAAGACGTTGGACAGCTTCCACACTATTCCCTGCATCTTGCTTAGCTGTAAGCTTCATCTCGTGTACTTCTCTAGTGTAAGCTATGCTTAGAACTGAGCTATCATCACTGAGAGTATATTCACTCAGATAAGAACTCGTGGTGATGGCAGAAAGAAGTTTTTCAGGATGGTTTAACTTGGGGTTTAGAGGTGTGATACAGTTACGCTGAAATGAAAAGATAATGTTAACAAAAACATGTTGAACTGATGTGAAAAATATCGCACATTTTAGTATTGTTTAAAAATTACCGCATAGAAGAATGGGTGGTAAAACGCTGCGTGACAGAGTGAAAGAATGAGGATATTAGAAGAATGAGTGGTAGCAAGAAGAATGCGCGTGAATAAGCTACGGTGGTTTGGACATGTTGAACAAATGAACGAGGAAAGGATGACAAAGAGGATATACTTGTCTGAAACTAAGGGTGTGAGGAAGCGCGGGTGTACGAAAACTAAGTGGCTTGATCACATGGATTCTCAAGGACGGTTGTGTGTTGAGCAAGATGAACCGACTGGCTTGCATGAGAAACTGTATGAATGTGGAGGAAGCGAAGGAAGTGTGTAAGGATAGATTTATTTGGCGTTCGGTTCTTTTTGCCTACCCTACTTGGGACACGGCATGAGGGAATGGTATAGTATAGTAAAAATTACTGCACATTTACACATAATTGAAAGGCACTGATTCTATTACCTAGAAACAAAATACATGTACATAGTAAGATAATAAAGTAAGATTAGGTACATCCTAAAATAAGACATTTTATATCTTAAATTCAGCGACGAGGTTTGCCATCTAATTTAAATTTTTTGTGTTAATTTTTTTGTTGGCACGGAGAGGGCAGCCTGCATGTTTATTACATATATTTACAGCATGGTCTGGAGGCTACCCAACTTAAGGGATATGCTGTGATGGCATAGGAGTAATAGTAGTAGTACATCTTTTTACAATGTAACTGATATTGGATGCGCTATATTATTGTTGTTTCAAAAAAATATTTAATTTCATCAACCAACAAAAAATAGTAATCAATTATGTTTTTTTTCACCTTTATTTTCCTCATAACCAATGGTGATGATGAGGTGTATTGGACCTGACAGAATCCTGATACGTCAGTTTCGTTTTTCTCTCCATCTAAGACTTGGAACTGGAAATAAAAAAGGCACATTTATTTCTAAATATCGCGTATCATTGTTCAGTGCCATAGATCAGGTAACAGATTGAAATTTTTCATAATCAAGTTTTTTGGATAAAACATTCTTTCAATGCATAGAGAATTCACACAGATCAGAAAGCCGCAAGCTAGGAAAGAATGGATTACGGACGATATATTAGAAATGATTGAAGAAAGAAGGAGGTTAAAGAACTCGAGAACAGAAGAAGGAAAAAAGGAATATAAAATCTTGAGAAACAAAATCAACAGGGAGTCCAAATTAAGAAAGGAATGCTATCTGCAAGAAAAATGCAGGAATATCAACCGAAATATAAAACAAAGAAAATTTGAAACTGCATATTCTGAAGTCAAGAATTTTTTCAATGATAAGACACAGCCACGATGTGCTATCCAAGATCAAAACGGCAAACTTCTGTTTGAGGATGAATTGATCGTCAAAAGGTGGAAAGAATACCTAGAACAACTTTACAAAGGAAAGAACATACTTGAGGAAAGTAAAGCACTGGAAACAGAATATGACAAAGAAAATAATGGAGATGATATCTTAAGAAGTGAATTTGATAATGCCTTATCAAAATTGAAAGACGGCAAAGCACCAGGTATTGACCTAATTCCATCAGAGCTGCTTAAATGCGCAGGAAGCGGCATGCTTGACACTTTGTATAAGCTTGTCTGCAAAATATATAACACAGGAGAGATACCTGGGGACTTCGCTAAATGTCTGATACGAGCGCTACCTAAGAAAACAGGCACGACAAAGTGCGAACAACACAGAACATTAAGCATGATATCACACGCTTCTAAGATACTCACCAACATTATAATGAAAAGGGCGGAAAATAAAATAAACGAAACACTTTCAGAAGATCAATTTGGATTCCGCAAAGAGACAGGTACACGAGATGCAATTCTGAGTCTAAGACTTGTTCTTGAAAAGAGAATAACAGTGAATAGAAACACGTATGTAGCATTCATCGACCTAGAAAAAGCATTCGATAAAGTAGAATGGGAACAACTTTTTAAGACTCTAAACCAGATAGGAATGAGCTATAAGGACAGAAGAGCAATCTGGAGCCTATACAAGAATGAAATGGCTGTAATTAAAAGCGGAGAGAGCTGCGCAGAAGCGAGAGTAGAACAAGGTGTAAGACAGGGATGCTCAATGTCGCCAGCACTCTTTAACTGCTATATACAGCAAGCTATTGATGAACTCAGAGAAGAAATGAAGAATTGGACAGGAGTAAAAATAAATGGGAAAAAGGTTGACATGATTAGATATGCTGACGACATAGCACTGCTCGCAGACTCCGAGATGGAGCTGAACGAAGCCTTAGGAAAAATGGAAAGTATACTGTTGTCAAAGTACAACATGAAAATAAATAAAGATAAAACAAAATGTATGGTCGTTGGAAGGGAGGAAGCGACTGCGAACATTGCCATAAATGGAGTGAGCATCAAACAAGTAAGAGAATTCGTGTACTTGGGCAGCAGAATAAACCAGGACGGACGCTCCAAATCAGAAATTGTGAGCAGAATAAACCAGGCACGAATTGCCTTTAACAAAAAATCCAAAATATTAGAATCCCCTAATATTGATCTAAGCGTGAGGAAGAATCTCACTAAAGCCTTTGTGTGGAGCATTCTGCTATATGGATGCGAGACGTGGACCATCAGTAAGAGGGAAAGCGGACGGTTAGCGGCATTTGAAATGTGGTGTTATAGACGCATGCTGAAGATTCATTGGTCGGAACACGTCGAAAACGAAGAAGTGTTAACCAGGGTTGGCGAAAAAAGGCAACTCCTCAAAAGAATCTGCCAACAACGAGCTAATTGGATTGGCCACAACATCAGGCACCCAGGACTGCTCATCGCAATCGCAGAGGGCAGGACCGAAGGCACAAATGGCAGAGGTCGACCGAGAGACGCCTATATGGACCAACTGAAGAGGGACATGAGCTGTGGCTCATATATGGAGTTGAAGAGACTGGCTGAGAATAGGGAGGAGTGGAGAAATAAGTCAAAACTCGTTGCAGACCAATCCAATGGATTGTAACTCATTATATATATAAACTTGTTTCAAACTAAGATATGAATCTTGTATTATGGATACCTACTTATATTTTATTTATTTATTCATTCGTTTATTGCACAACATTTAATGAAATCTACCTAACTGGGCATGAGCCGGCGAATCAAGACAGACTAACACGACGATACAAATATATATAATGTACTAAGCACATATCGTCCCTCTTCTGACTAACAGTCGTATCTGCCTAAATGTAAATTGTTCAGGAGAGCGTTTTTTTTGTGCTTTGCCGTGCATATTTTCGTCTCTCCTAGTTATATGATACATTGTAAATATATTACATTTTTTTATTTGTACCTATTCTTATATATTTTAGAATCATATTTGTGATGAAATTTTGAGGAATAAGTAGATACAACACATTTTATTAAGAATAATTTGTCAATACGACAACAAATCAGAAAGCTATTCTAGGATAATGGTAACAGTTACAGGTGTGATCTTCAGTGAGAACATGCAGGGCACATATAAATACACATTGGTGATCATAACTCAATTTCGCCAAAAATGTCAGATACGACAGAGGGTCAATATACAAAGATAGACAAAAGCTGTATTTTTGAAATTTCGATAATACCTTTGAAAGTTTCAACACTACATGTTACACCTAGGACACCTACATGTAACACCCAAGACAAGACCCAGGACAATGCAATATCTGTTCATATTCTCTCTCTTCTTTTTAAAATTCTCTTTGATCCAGTCACACCCTCTTATCTAAAGGAAAGATTTGTCTTCTTACAATCACACGGTTTGTCACTTCGTTCAGCTACAAATAATCTTCTATCCATCCCACCTCATCATTCTAGTTTTTATACGGATTCATTTACTGTTCATGGTGCGAGGCTTTGGAACAGACTCCCACATAAGGTTCGTACTTCTTCAACATTATATTCATTTCGTAAACAAATTAATTGTCTCTAGTCTTCATACACATTTTTCGATTTCTTTTTTTTACTTTTTTAAACTTTCGCGTAATAATTACGCCGAGCAGATCCTCTCCTTTTCCCCTTTCCCCTTCCCTTCCTATTCTTGTTGTATGTGTGCTTTTTATATTTTATCTTGTTTTTATTATATATTTCATTTGTAGTTTTTTTAGCATCTTGTTTTTATATACTTTTATCTATATGTTTTTTCTATTGTTTTATTTTTATTTATTTATTATTTTATTTTTTTTGGGTTGGCTGGAAGAAATCGCATATGCGATAAGCCCGCCTTTTGGTAGTTTATTGGAACAAAAAACATGTACACATTATATATTGATGCCAATAAAGCTTTATTTATTTATTTATCTCCCTCTTTGTATTTGTAAAATGAATATTAAAGATTTGTAAAAATGAAAATATAAAACATTATAATACCTGGAACAAGCTGATAACTCCTTTCTTGAAGTTGACCAGTGCCAAAGGCTCCTTCTCTCGGAAGTACACCTTATCAATCTCGCCACGTCTCCACACTGCGTAGAAAGCATCGTTGGGATATGACTCCAACACTGAAGAGTGTTTTACAAAGTCATGCGGTGATGGCGCCTTGCGAGATTTGATGTGCAAGTTGAGGGAAGATAACTGAAATGTAAAAAAAGATTATAATGAGATTCTCAATTATTTTTTGGTAGTTTTACCAGCATCTTTTAAAAGATAGTAAACTATTTATAAACTACTTCTTACTATACCATCACGGCATATTTCACAAGTGGGGTAGCCAGCAAACCAGCCGCATGCAATAAACATTCAAGCTGTTCTCTCCATACCAATAAAAATAAAGACATTCAAGATGGGTCGCAAATTTCATCACTGAACTCAAGATATGTATATAATGTCTTTATTTTTTTGAACATCTGCCTTTTACAGGGCACTAGGAAACTTGCAGAAATGAGTGGGAGGTCAATTCTTTGCTGGATGCTCCACGGAATACTATAAATATTTAACACTTCCAAAATGATGAAGTGTGTCTCTTATTATTTAATGGCACTGAGAGGATGACCTATGTGTTTATTGTATACAGTGAGTTCGCTAGCTACCCCGCATGTGTAAGATGCTGTAATGTTGTAGAAGAATAATAATTTTTATTTGATTTTTTTATACTTTTGCTAAAGTACTTATAAAAAATACAGAACTCTGATATTGCTTTTAGTTTTGAACTTTTAATTAAAAAAATTCAGAGTTTGAATTCTCAGTTACTGATCTATTCCACTCTCACAAATAAGGCAAATTATTTTTGACATGTTAAGCAATTAAATGATGAAAGAATAAGGAACTTTTATGTGCCTAAAAGAAGAGACTTTAGAAAATTGTAGCATCTTTGAATCACATAAACTAAATTCTTGAAGACAGATGAATATTGAGTGAAATAAAATCAGCAAAAATATTTAAAAACAAGATTTCTTCAAAATGTATTTTAATCAAATATTGTAGAAGAAAATACAATGATAATGAAAAAACATTAAACCTAAGACTATGAGCAATGAATGAAAAATAACAAAAGTCATTATCAATATCTAAGAGAGTTCAATGAATGGTAAAACCAGAAACCTAACAGTAAATTCATTAACATGCAAAAAAGGATGTATACTAGATCATATAATTTTTAACTGATAACTGTTTATAAAAGTTATGAAATCTATTGATACAGAGCTATATAAATTAGTTTAATAATCAATAAAACATAACCTCACCTTGAATTTGAGAATTTTATCCCCGTTGTCGTCTTCCCAAATAGCACCAACTTGCACATCACCACTCACCAAATATCCAACACTGCCATCGCCTCCTTTCACATCATTCAATAAAACTTTACTTTCTAAAGAATATATCCTTGCCGGCTGTCCTTGCTTAAATCCTCCGTGTCCTTGACCTCCTGATGCTGAAGATGTAAGTAGAACAAATCCTTGACTACAATGCGCGACCAAAATACAACCATACAACACAATGAAATAATAGAAATTTGTCACAAAATTAATATAATTTGCCATCTCTCAGACATTTCAACACAACCAATCCACGGCACAACACTAAAACGGAATAAAGAATAAATTTGTTTTATAAAATTCAACTTCGAAACGAGATTAATAGCTATCAATAAAATAAGGTTTTTTTTCAATTCATATTCTATTCCAAATCGAATTTGACACTTCGAAGTTGACTGTCCTCGTTCGGATAGCGTCACTGTGTGGTCGTGTGTTGTTACCCGCTTTCACCACTGGATCCAGATAAGACTTTTTATTTCATTTTGCAACAATTTTGTTATTTTTCATTTATTAATTAGTTAGACTGAAGGGTCATTTTTTTCAATATTGATCTAATCTTTATTATTTTATTTTTATTTTTTCACCAGTAGTTAGATATAATAACAACTGTATATATACACTAGTGTTAATAAGTCATATCCTTCTCTTTCTCTCATCATGGAACCACTTCCGGTTCCTCCGATTCCACCCGATCCGCCCGATAAAAAACGCAAGATAGCGAAGTCCAAAACGGACAAAAAATTTGATGTTGAATATACGGATACAAATCAGACATCAACCCCCTCTTCCAATCCTGGGACACAACCTCTCGTCACTCAGAATAATCCGAGTTGTGCTCCTACTCCCTCTACCTCTGCCTCGATGATCATAGAAAACTCTTCGTCTTCTCCAACCAATTCCACAATAATACATAACGTTCGGCAACACTTCTATTCGGAAAAAACACGTGGTCCATTCATCGTCTATGTACAAAATACTGATTCCACCCCCATACACCCGATGGAATTTGGACGCTTCATCTATACAAAAAATTTACCTAATATAATAAATGGTACGATCAAAGGGGAAGGAAGATATAAGATATCTATGGAATTCACAAATAGTTTGTCAGCAAATAATTTTATTAAAAACTGTTTCTTGTTTTCGAATTCAAAATATAAAGCTTTTATTCCATCGTTTAATGTTAGCCGTATGGGAATTATAAGAGGCATATCCCCTAATATTTCTGACGATGAGATTATCTCATCAATCCGAACGTCCAACCCAAATGTCGGTGAAGTTATGAAAATTCGTCGCCTCAATTATAAAGATAGAACAGCCGACACCCCTACCTGGAAACCGTCAAACTCAATAGTGATTACGTTTGAGGGACAGATGCTTCCTAAGCGTATATTTATCTTCTATAATTCATTCCCAGTGGAGGTATACTTTTACCCCACCATTCAGTGCTACCGCTGCTGTAAATTCGGACATACCAAAGCTGTATGCAGATCTACGCCTAAATGCATTAACTGTGGAGGAAATCATTCGGTTGAAGAATGTACTTCTGCTTACAACAAATGCTTAAATTGTAAGGGAGATCACAAGGCAGTTAGCCTAACATGCCCAGAACTGGCCAGACAGAAAGCTATCAAATATTCGATGGCATCAGATAACATCTCATTCTTTCAAGCTTCAAAACTTCACCCACTTAGTGGTAAAACTTCATATGCCCAGGTCACCGCAAAGTCTACAAGTAGTTTCGCAGAACCTGATACTTTCGCGACTCCCTCCCCTAATACCTCATCTGCTACGACAAGTGATAATCATTCACAAAGGAAGACTATTTTCAAATATAGGGTTCCCTCTTCTCCTAGAACTCTGGGTTATGATAAGTCGGAACACAACAAGCACGTTTTCCTTCCCAACGGCTCCTCGTGGTCCTCAGCTCCTGATGGTTGTGTCATATCATCCAATACCCGACCAACTTCCCAAATGGATCTCTCAAGCTATGAAGATAGCATACAAAACAACCTTCACTCCGACAATAATAACTTTATCAGAGTGATGATAAACATGTTATTAGAAGTTTTATCATCACAGAATATATTACCGTCCAACGCAGCTCTTTTAATTTCATCTTTAAAAACTTTCCTCTCTGAAAATGGACCCTCATCAATTTCAAAACAATGATTTTGCAATTCTACAATGGAACAGCCGCAGTGCTGTTTCAAAGAGAATTGAAATTCTCCAAATGCTGAATCTATATAACATAAAAATTGCTGCCATTTCTGAAACGTGGTTTCCACCAATGTCTCACTATACAGTCCCTGGATACTCGATTGTTAGGGATGATAGATGTGATGGCAAAGGAGGAGCTGCCATTTTTATCCATTCAAGTTTACAATTCTCTCAAATACATTTACCACCCTCCCATTCAATGCAAATTGTTGCAGTGAATGTAGCAGATGTAACCTTCATTTCAACATATATTCCTCCAAAAGCTTCATTTCACCTATCATATTGGAATAGCATAACACCACTGTTTAACAAGTCATTCATTGTTATGGGTGATTGCAATGCGCATTCATCTTCTTGGGGATGCGCATTCACAGATTCATCAGGAAATAATATCTTGGATTACTTGGATCTTCATAATCTATGCATATTAAATAATGGACAACCGACTAGGCTATCCTCCCCACGCCAACGCCCAAGTGCGGTGGATATTTCAATATGTACCCCCGATCTGGCACAGTCTTTAACCTGGAGTGTAATCGAGGACACGTTTTCAAGCGATCATTTCCCAATTTTGCTACACCTGGGCAAAATTTCCAACAACCTCCCTCCTAAACAGATTCCCCGAGGTTTTAATATTAAGAATGCCAATTGGGATGAATTCCATTCCGCTTTAAACTCCTGTGTTTCCCACCTTAAAAATATTAAAACCGATTCAGATATTTCTCAGCAGGCTGACGAATTGAGACAAATGGTTGTTTCGGCAGCAGAAGCATCTATTCCTAAATTCCATAAATCCCCTGGAAAGCCATCAAATCCACCATGGTGGGATAGTGAGTGCTCCACGGTTGTTCAAAATCGCCGAAATGCAATACGAACTTATAAAAGAGATATGACATTTGATAACTTTATACTCGCAAAGCAGGCACAAGCGGTAGCTAAAAGAACTTTAAAAAGAAAAAAACGACAGGGTTGGCAAAATTTCTGTACAGCACTATCCCCAGATACCCCTTTGCCGGAAGTGTGGAAGTCTATTAAACGTTTTCGGGGAACATCAGCGACAAACGAAACGTTTCATGTCCTGGGTGATTGGATCTATGAATTCGCTAATAAACTAGCCCCTTCATATGTACCCCTAGCCTCGGAGTTGCCGAGTGGTTATAATATCAATACTGTGGATTCATCGGAAATTTCAGGACCATTTTCACTAAACGAATTAAAGACGGCACTAGCGATGACAAAAAACTCGGCACCAGGGGAAGATCTCATCCCTTATTCTTTTATCCGAAGGTTTCCTGATCCACTTTTGATGCACCTCCTGAATATTTATAACAGTATCTTATCCTCCGGTATGGTCCCACCGCAGTGGAAGAAACAAATTATAGTCCCGATTCGTAAACCTGGAAAGGAACCGAACATAAGTGGTTCTTATAGGCCTATCGCACTATCATCATGCTTTTTGAAAATAATGGAAAGAATGATTAAGTTACGTTTGGAATGGTATTGCGAGAACAAACTCTGTCTACCTCCGTGGCAGTTCGGATTTAGGAAGGGTAAGTCATGTTTGGATGGTTTATCTGTATTAACTACTGATGTTCAATTTGCATTTGCCAACCAATCTAACATTGTGGCAGCTTTCCTTGATATTAATAGTGCTTATGATGGAGTGGTTTTGACGTTGTTAAAATCTAAACTCATTAACATGGGAATTCCCCCTAACATTTCGCTCCTGGTTTTCAATATTTTGACAGAACGACAAATACTGGTAGAGACGCCTAAGGGTAAAATGGAAAGAAATATTTATAAGGGTCTACCTCAAGGCTCGGTCCTAAGTCCCATTCTGTTTAATATATACACTACAGAACTCCAAAACTTTTTACCAAGTGACTGTTCCATACTCCAGTATGCGGACGACTTCGTCATATATTCCAAACCTGAAAAAAGTATCTCTATAGCATCGTCTAAACTACAAATCTCCCTGAACATGCTGAACTTGTGGCTCAAGGAAAACGGTATGAGCTTATCACCACCAAAATGTCAAATAATGATATTCTCAAGGAAGCATAAGATTCCTGATTTATCCATATACATTGACGAATCACGCATACCGCTAAATGACACGGTGAAGTTTTTGGGAGTTTTTTTCCATAGGAAGCTTAATTGGAACACTAACATAGATCACGTAATTGCGAAATGTGAGAAGGGGATAAACGTATTGCGAGCCATATCCAGAGTATGGTGGGGATCACACCCCATAACCATGAAACTTCTATATATTACATTAGTGCGTAGTCATTTGGACTACGCATGCCAAATTATCGATCCCTTGCCTGACTACCTCAATACAAAACTGCAAAGAGTCCAATCTAAATGCCTGCGATTGATTCTGGGTGCAATGAAGTCATCGCCAATTGAAGCACTACAAATAGAATGTGCAGAAATGCCTCTGCGACTACGTAGAGACATTTTAACGTACAAATTTGTGCTAAAGAGAATAAATTGCACCACTCACCCAATATTTATTAATCTCAGGAACCTTACAAAATTATTTTCTCGTCAAAACCCATCATGTCCTAAATTTATGCCTAACATTGCAGTTATTTTTCAACTTATCACCTTTCTTAACCTCTCAGAAAGTGAAGATATGATCCCCATGTTCTCAATTCCAATAGATGCTATTACCTATCACCCTGAGATCATTGACGAGATAAATATTAACAAGACTAATACAAATTGCAGTAATACCATGGTCCAACAAATGTTCTCTTTCGAAATAATGCAAAGATGGCCCAATTCTGTTTTTCTATACACAGATGGATCTAAATACCCTCAGGTTGGCTGCGGAGCAGCTTTCCATATCCCTAACAAAAAAATCGAAGCAAAATTTATCTTACCCAGGGACTCCTCCGTTTATACAGCGGAATGCGTTGCCCTGGAAAGGGCAATAGATGCTTTAATTAATCTCTCCATTCCAAAAACCACTATCTTTAGCGACTCTCTAAGTCTGATTAAGAAACTTAATAATTACGGAAATTCGGATCCAAATGATGCGCTATTTTGGAATATTAAGCGATTATTATATGACGCAAACGTCAGGAATCTGCAAATCACAATAGTGTGGATCCCTTCGCATGTGGGAATCGCGGGGAACGAAAGGGCCGATCAACTTGCGAAGGAGGCGTGCCTTGACGGGACGCTACCCTCAGATTTGGGAAATTCTCTGGGAAATCTTGTTACTAAGTTCAAGGAAAATATTAGACAAAAATGGTTTGATTCTTGGCGGTCGTCTAGTAAGGGTACCCACTACAAAATCATACAGAGTTCTATTCCAGCAAGCCCATGGTACGCCAAAGGGAAATTTTCGAAATTAGAAATTTCTTTACTCTGCAGATTGCGAATTGGTCACTGTTCAATTGCCTCCCACCTATATAAAATTAATGTCGTTGATTCCCCAGAGTGTAAGTGTGGTAATGAACAGGAGACGATTGACCACGTTTTGTTTGAATGCCCATTACTAAATCGAGAACAATTTATGGAAGAGATAAATAATACATGTAAGACTCTACCAGTAAACGCAACATTTATTTTGGGGTTAAACGATTATTACATTAACAAAAGCGTTGCGAAATTCCTCATTTCGAATGAAAAATTTATTTGAAAATCCGTTCCCCGATATACAGTGGTACGAACGTACCTATGTTGTTTTGGTTAACACGATACTCATAGCACAACTGTCCCGTAAGATGATTCGCCCCGCTTTGTCCGACCGTGGAAACGGTAGAGTGTGAATGCATACGTGAGTGCACTCAGCTCGGTTTCTGTTGGAAGGTCCTGCTGCACGTGGAGTTGATGTGCATAGTAGAAGTTTTTATTGTTGGTGTTGAATATTGTTTTGCAGGAACATAATAATATTACGATGGTGGTGTACTGATTAGTAATGGATATGATTTTGACTTCTTTCTGTTACATTGACTTCTTTCATTTTGATTTGGTGAATGGTTTTGGAATTTATAGTGTATCTGTTGATTTTATAGTGATGTTTTTTTTGTTTTGTTTCTTTTGTTTATTATTTCAATTGTTGTTATAGTGTTCCCTGATTGCTGTTTGATCTTCGACACTGTAGGTTGTTTGATGTATTGTTGTGTCATTGTTGTGTCTACTACATATGTATTTTGTTGACATGTGGAGGGCTTGTTGCCGTGTGTGTTTGGATGAATAAATAGATAAATGATATAAGTTTTAAACTAATCATATAGAGTGTATTCGTGGCTAAATCACTCATATATTGGGTGGAATGCCGTTAATAAATTTAAAAAAAAAAAAAAAAAGTTGACTGTCATCGACCGAGATTGTGTGCAAAACTAGACAATGTCCATAAATTAATATGATTTATTTATGATGAGAAAGTTTGCGCGCAGATGGTAGGTATTACAAAGATATGTACTATCATTATGTACTCATCAACTAAGTATTAAATTTATGCGCGCTATTCGCTGCACCAAATTCTATTCGTGAAATGGTAGAATATTTTCATTTTCTTATGAGATGGCATTTCATAAATTGTGCTCACATGCAATTTTTTTTTTATTTATTTAATTTTCTTTCGATCAAGGTTCGCTGGCTACCGAAGGTAAGAAAATAATATCATTTAAGATTTTTATATTTTTTTTATTCAAAACTGTTCTGATTCAAGATTAATGTCAATTCATCTCGGACTTTCAATTTGGGGGGCTGATCGATATTAAATTTGATGCCCGCTTCTGAGTTACATTCCATTCTTATTGCCATAGACATACTAGACTTGCAGTGCGGAACATTTTAACGGAATTTTTGTGTACCAACATCGATGGCCTTCAAGCATTAGCAATGTATTGTCTTACACCCAACGCAAAGTCAGTATAAAATTTACTTTGACTTTTTTAGAAAATTTTAACTTTTGCTTTTTTTCTCAAGACGAAGACATTTCTGGTAAGAGTGGAATCTTCGCTGGTCCACATGTTGAGTGTATTAATTGTTATCATATAATGTTATGACTGTTTGATTCTTTAATATTGGGAAAAAAAAACTGGATGCAAAATTTGATTGGCTGCATGACCGATTTTTTTTAATTGCCTATCTAGAATATCTTTGCTTATTGCATTCTTATTACTGAGAAGTTAATGTTAAGAGGTGTGTTTGAACTATTACAAACCCGGTTGATTTTTTACAAAATAAAATATTGTTCAGTGTGATATTTGTAATTGAAAGAACATTAATTTTATTAACATTGACACTTTTGCTTCCAAGTCGTTTAGTGTCAATGGAAGGATTATCAAATATGTACCTACAAAACTAATAATATTTTATTATCACAAACTAGCGAACATAGGTCAGTCGTCAGTCTTTTCTGATAACATTGATGTTTAAAACAGAGAAAATAATATACAATTTAAAAGTATGAAATTGTATTCAACGACTTCTAAAAGATAGATGTAATACTTGCTTACATATTTATCAAAAAGAAAAATAATATTGATAGGACATTGACCATTTTAATTTTCGAACATTATTATTCGGAATTCTTCTCAATATACAGCTAGCGACATCTGTTGATAAAATCTTTTATTAATAATGTGGATTCACCGATTCATTGCCTAGGTCAAGGTTATATGGGTCATTATAGTCATGTCAAGGCTCATAATTTTATTATTATTAATTTTAGTGTGTACGTGTACAAGATTTACTCGTAGACGAGTGGATGACCTTATTATGATTCTCAAACTATGTATTATAGTAATTGTATCTACGTAAGTAAATTATTTGTAAATTTCATGCAATATGCTGTAATTTCTTAAAAATGCATGAATAACATCACATTGTAATAGAATATAACATTTTTATAAACGATCATGCATATTAAAAATAGTATTTTTGAATATCTATTGTTAACTTTTAAACTTTTAGTAATGTTGAATGTGTCTAAGTAAGGTAAACAAATAAACAATATAACAAGAGCCAAATAAAATATTGTTTCACTCTTTAGTTAGTTAAATATTATATAAAAAAAAACATGCTAAAACATGTTGCCTTTTTTAAAAATAGGTCCTATTTTCTTATCAATTTCCGATAGTATACTAAGAAAATTAATCTTTCTAATGGGTATTTATTGAATATAATTGTTTTCAGGCTGGTATTTATTCATTTGAGTGCATGCCTAGCGATTTTCGCGTTCGATACTTTTGATTGCATAGTAGGTATGCTGTTTGGATTTTTAAAAGCAAAAGTCAATGACGCCATTTTAAACAGTGGTGTAGCAAAAAGGGATTAATCAACGAAAAAAACATGCAACGTTGCATATTAATTGAGAAACACAATACATTTAATTACGTGCATCAACGCAATTTCAATTCTAAGATTTTACCTACATACATTCCTTTTTTGCATCTGAGTTTTTAAAAGTGCATTAAACAATATTTTCATATTTTAATTTTTTAGAATTAGATAGACAACAAATCATGCAAATATGATTTGTACTAGTCCTACCTGGGAGAGAAAAGATGCTCTTTAAATTGCCTATAAAAGAAAAATCATAAAAATTGCTAAGCATAAAATATACAAAATAAGTATATTAAAAAATAATTATTCTTAAGATTATTCCATAAATATTGGCCATTTCTCGATTTCACATAAAATCATCCAAATAAACTGGCATTTAGCCAAAGATCTACTTACTCTATGCATTTAGCTATATCAAGTCATTAGACATTTTTAGTTTTGAAAGAAGGTAGATACCTATCTATTTAAAGGAAACTAGAGTACAGTACATGACGTGTACCAATCATAATAGTTTATTAAAACTATCCACAGGTACCTATGTGCATTAATTTTATAATAAGTTTAATGCAAAAAAGCTTTATAAAATGGAAACATACCTATATACTTAGAGAAAAAATAATTTATGAGCATTTATAAATCAAATATTTTCTATAAAGTTTGGTTGATTCTAAATCAAATCGACATAAGTATATTTCCTTTTTTTATTGTATTCATAGTTGTAATTTTGCACAATATTTGGATTGGATTTTTCCAAGTAACAGTTATTAATATAAAACAAAATCGGAAATAATTCATGTGTAAGTGAATAAATAGAAGAGAAAATTAGCTTACCAAATAACAGGAAAATACAAGAAGTAATGAAAATTTCCGACAGTACGCAAAAGCGGGAATCCATTTTCAAAATCACTTTCAATTTTTATAAAAATAAGTAAAATGATATTAGTGCATTGAGAATGTCACATAAGTGAAAATATATATTTCTAAAGAACAATAATAATCACAATATTGTCATGACGTGGAACTTTTTGTTATCAATAATTCGAATGCAGAACTTCGAATTCAAATTTTAAAACTAGCCAATCTGGATTTGTTTTATTTATTTTTATCTCCAATACACGTGACAACAACTGACAACGTCTGCACTCTTTTAGATGATTATTTTATTGAATTAATAAAAGGAACTGATTAAATTATTATTGGTCTGAATAGTCCCGTATGATACGAGATATTATACTTATTATAAAATAGTACTAAGGTTGAATTGTCAGTTTGTTTGGTAAGCCGGTAAGTAAGAGTGCAGCACAGAGACAGGATATTGTCTCCACATGCGCAAGTATGTGATTAAAATTAATAATGCTCACGAGTTGTATGAATAATATTGTATAATAATAATATGTATTATAGAGTTGGTAACCAAAGTGTCGAATTTAAATCGGTCCAATGTCCAAACATTAGGTATTAATGTCTTTACAAGTTCATGAGAGTGCGTACGCGTAATAAATGGTATGAAACTCTTGTTGTCTTTTCTTCTAGATAGGACATTTTCTTTCACAATTATGGCAAAGGTATTTAGGTTCGTTATTAAAAAATATTTTGCGTACGGTGAATAGAGATTTATTTTGCACCCAAAATTTCTAAAATTGTAGAGCATTGTGTGCAAAATTCTACTTCAAAAATGATAGTGTTGTTCTCTTAATCAGTGGCCTCCTCCTTTTTATCTCCACGGACCGTCCAACATTTGATATTTTTTCGTCAATCCGCTGAAGTGGAAACGTTGATGGACCTATGAGGATCTAGGTCCCAGATTCCTCGTTGCCAGATTTTTGAAAATGTAGTGAAATATGAAATAAGGTGGAGGAATATTATCACTCGACACTAGGGTCAACTGGAAGTGGACGGCGCAGGATCGAATGGTGTAGAAGGAAATGGAGGATGCCTTCGCCCAGGATTGGGCTGAGAAGAATAAGAAGAGGAGAATATTAAAATGTTAAATGTTCCCTTGTTTTGTTAAAGAATATTTTCTCAGAATCTGGTATTGCTAGTTGACTTTTTTAGAGTAAAGACCTTATGTTTTTAGGTCTCACATTACAGAATTTTATGATTTCAGTTACCCCCCCCGTTCCCCCGTCACTAGATTTTCGAAATGTTATAGGAATTTGAAATGATAAACGTTCTCCTTGAGTTTGTTAAGGATTATTTCCCAAATGAATTTTGTGAGACAAATTTATTTTAAAAAGGACTGACCTTTATGTTTCCTCCGGAGGTTGAAGATCACTACTCTAAATGTCAAAATTGAATGTCCCAAATTTTTATTAAATCATGGTTACAGTATAGGTACCCACAATCCTTGCTCCATATTTATAATATTTTGTACACACAAAGAGTAACGCGATATCTAATATGATGATGGTTTAATAAAAACATTAGGTTGGTTTAATTTATTTCCAGCAGATAACTAAAACCAATGCATGATTATTTGTTATATAATATTGCATTAAAAATGTCCCGTATTATGGATATGATCATACAAAATTGTATCCCTGAGGAAATAATTACATTTATTATGTTATTTTTAATACATAATATCACGAGAGTATTAGAATTAGAATATTAGATACATTATGCATTATTATCAAAATGACATAGGTTCAATGTAAGATCAACATACTGATAAACTTGTAATTATAAATAATAATGTTGTGATACACAATGTATTATAATAAATATTATTATAAAACATTATGGCATATAGTATTACATTGTCTATGATAGGCAGGACCTAATCTAGTTATTAAACCGCTTCCGGCAAAAAAATATTTGACACCTTTTACAATGTCACCGTATAAGACATGAGGATATTATTATACTATCCGAATTTGGTATTGTTGATTACTATTCCAAGTAAGGACCTTTTTCTTAGGTCTCAAATACCGACATTATTTAACGATTTTCCTGACACTCAAAATTTCTCCGCCCCGTTTTAAGATTTTTAAAAAGGTATAAGAACTTGGAATATTTCACAATCTCCTCACTTTTGTTAAAACTATTTTGTCTAAATTTCACATATTTTTTTAGAGATATGAGGATCTTTTTTGGTCTCGATTTGCAAAGTTTAATAATATCCCTTTTATTCAAAATTTCTATCTCCCCATTGTCAAATTTTCTACAAGGATTATGAAATATTCTACAATCTCTACGGTTACACGTTAAATAAGATTTTTACGATCCCAGGAATTGTTTTTGTTGCTCTAGGCCTTTGCTCGGCGCCCCTAGATCGGGCCCTGATGATAGGTACGAATAAAATAGATCAAATTACTGCTACACATAAATAACGCAATAATAAACACAATAAATTGTAGAAAACAAAAGCAAGTAATTAGCCCCATTTGAAAGAGTTTTCTCTGAATGATTTTGAATTTGAATAACAAAATTTAATTCTTACTTTCCATTTCTATTAATCTCTTGTAATTTAGTTGTCAATTATTAGGTATTCTTTATTTTTGTTCGCCTAAGCAAATAATATTGTTATAGCCTGGACCCCAACTACTTTTAAATCCACCAATGAATAGGTGATTATAATTTAATTTATTACATTCCCACAGGACAGCTGTGATGTCACAATGTACACATATCACACCTAAAAATTCTATCTTTATTGATCAAGGATCATTATAGTTCCCTGGAATTGTAAAGGCATTGAATTTAGTAGGTATATTATTCTCATCTGCAGATCTCTCTGAGATAATGCAAAATACACAATATAGTTGTGTTATTTTTAAAGAGGCATGTACTTATCAATAAATTACTGCATTTTATTGATTTCTACCCTCGATTTATTATTATTCAGCTAGGTCCACCCCTCTATTATTAACATTATATTATGCTGTGGACCAGGTAACAGCCAACAGATCTATTCAGATACTCAGAGATGAAGGACAGTCGTCCTTATCTCACATAAATATATTAAAATGTAGTCCTATAATAACGTAACTTGACAACTTATAACTGACAACACCTTAATTTGTACCCTTTTCTTAAATAATTAAATAACATTAAGACATTTCAATTGTTTTAATTTATTCAAAACCATCTGTGTGTGTGAAGGGACAATTAAATCTATAACATAAAAATCTGGTGGCAGCTGTGCGCGATATCTCTCTACGTTCAAGCTACTTTCAACGTGTTATCATTCTATAATCGTGTTAATAAACATCGCCGATTATCTGCAGTAATTCGCCGATTTACGTTTTACGCTACTCTCTAACATGCAGCGCGACGCAAGATTGAAAGCCGTGTAGTCGAGACGGTCCAGTTGGTTTAAGCAGAGGAAGACTCACAAAAAACTGTAAATTCTACGGAGACGTCCAAGGAAGGTGCAGATACAAGTCCATCACATACAAGGAGCGTGTCATCATAGAGGCTGATTATCATCGTCATAGTCGACCGGTTCTGGGAAGTCTTTTACTTGGTAGAAGTCTACATCCACTTCAGACAAGGCAGGCGACCATGCTATGATCATCTTCTATAGGAAACGGAAGTACGTGTATGTGCCGACGCCAGGCGGAGAACTTTTCCGGAAAAGTCAGTACGCAAAGCTGAAGTTACACGACTCCATTACCTTCGATGCCATCTCTAGACCATCGCAGAAAAAGAGCAAAAATTGGGTACGTCAATTATATGTTAATTTAAATTTGTATATTACATTGTAAGATTTTGTTTCACACCTCATTAATTTCATATTTTTGTATGGGTTACATTCCCAGCTTTCTCTAAAAATATAAATTGAATTATTTTTTTAATTTTAACATATGAGTGAAATTCTCTTTTGATATAAAGTCAAGTATTTATCCCTCGTAATTTTTATTATATGGGTGAAACTCCCTCTCAATTTTAAAATAAAGTGTTACGTATTTATTTATTTTATGGGTAAGAATTCCCTGTCAATATAAAATTGAGTAATTACATATCTTATTTATGAAAGTTGTATTGAAACTAAATTTTTATGAGTAAACGGACTCACCTGATAAAGGGAAACACGTATAAAAATTATACCCTCTTTAAAAAATTATTTGAGTAAACGGACTCTCCTGATAAAGGGAAACACGTATAAAAAATATACCCTCTTTAAAAAATTATTTGAGTAAACGGACTCACCTGATAAAGGGAAACACGTATAAAAATTATACCCTCTTTAAAAAATTATTTGAGTAAACGGACTCTCCTGATAAAGGGAAACACGTATAAAAAATATACCCTCTTTAAAAAATTATTTGAGTAAACGGACTCTCCTGATAAAGGGAAACACGTATAAAAAATATACCCTCTTTAAAAAATTATTTGAGTAAACGGACTCTCCTGATAAAGGGAAACACGTATAAAAAATATACCCTCTTTAAAAAATTATTTGAGTAAACGGACTCTCCTGATAAAGGGAAACTCGTATAAAAATATTATTTGGGTAGAAATTCAAAATTTCAATCAATAAAAATACTTATTCTAAAAAAAAAAATAATATTGAAAATATACTGTGGAGGTGTGATGCCTCCGTAATAGATCTTGTGACTCCTACATGTAGCAACTTATGGAAAGTTCCATAGTATTGTTGCATGTAGGAAGAATGAGTGAGGAGAGATTGGTTTTGCCAACCAGCGAGCCATTCTCGTTTGGTCGCTCACTCGCGGTGGTTTACTATTTTCGTTGTGTTCTTGTACTCACGCGTTCTAATATTTTATTCAACCAATTAATATACTCATTGAATTTGTAATAGTATAGAACTAAAATTAGAGCATTAAATCGTATTGTGAAACATCAAACTGGTGGAAAAGCTTTTAATTGTAGCCTACTCATTTTCAGGTGAGAGAAATCTAGTAATTAACTTCCTTCTTAGAACTTGTCTTACACAAGTTCACCATATCCTCGCAGTAGGATATAGGTAACACATAAAATCGTTTCAGTGGTGACCCCTTTTCGTGTTAAATAAAAAGAAAAAACGCGCAATACAAAAAAAAAAATAACTAAAGATTCAGGCTACAGAACGATCGACGACATTTTTTTGAGGTTAACAATACCTTTCCTTTTTTTCATATCGAAATAAAAACCTTTTCATCGGTTCTATTTTTCATACCAGTAATAACAATTTTCTACCAGCTTATTGTTCCTAACAGATCATATAACAAAAATTGTGTTCAGAACGTCGCGCGATTATCATACCTAAAGTAAAGTCGCGATTTTCGAATTTCTTCACAGATCGAACAAAATAAATCAACTAAGTCGGAATTATCGTTAAGGACGCAGTATCATAAAACATCTGGCGATACAACGTAAAAGTTCTTATTGTTGAGTGAATTGTGGTATACATTGCCGACGGAAAGATAGTAGCCAAGATTTTTACCACAGAATATAAAATTCTAGTTAACATTTAGCGCCTCCGGCGAATGAAAAAAAAAGGTCGCGAAATAAAACGTAAAAAGCAGTTTTTTCCAACGCCTAGTACATATTATTATCACCAAACAACCAGAGCGCAGCGACCATTCGAGAGCCCGGTCTTGGAATGGTTTTTCAGTTCAATAAAATATAGAGTCAATAGTTTTTTATTACAAAGAATTGCATTTTTTTTGTTTCTTTTTTGTTTTTAATTTGGAAAGAATCCCGAACTGAACTCACCATTGCCGAGGTAAGGTGCCAACGTTTTTACAACTAGTGTCAAACCGTATATTTTAAGGTTATAGTATCGAAGTGTCACATTCGACTCGCTCTGTGAACAGTGAAAACAAGGTACGTGATCCTATTTAACGTTTTGTATTATTCGTTGCTCATAAATTACTACTAAAATATAAACTTTTGATTAATATCCATATACCACGTATCTTGTGACATATAGACGCGAGCCGAAAGTGTACCTTCCTTGTAAATTATAATTGAAACTTATTGTTATTGCATACACTGTAAGATTAATACAAAATGCCTAAAGAAGATAACTTGTACATGGAAGACACTTCTGCAGAAGGTTCTATACCAGAAGAAACACAACCAGAGACGGAGTTATACAAGGTATCTGTCAAACCAACACCGTTCTGGAGAGATAGGTGCAAGCTTTGGATATTTCACTTAGAATCGCAGTTTAAATTAGCTCGTATTAAGGACGACGAAACAAAATACTACATAGTAGTAAGCCAGCTTGACAGAGAAGCCTTAGATGCAGTATCTGACATCGTTACAGACCCTCCGAGCAAAGATAAATATAGTGTGCTAAAAGAAACATTAATCAAACGTTTCACTGAATCGGAACATGCCAGATTAACTAAACTATTGTCTAATTTACAGCTTGGTGACAGAAGTCCTACAACACTGCTGAGACAAATGACAGAGCTAGCTGGTCATAAGCTAGCTGATTCAGACATATTAAAAACTTTGTGGTTACAGCAACTTCCAGGCAATGTGCAGGCAGTATTAGCGGGTTGCGACAACACCTCAGTGCAAAAAATGGCAGAGACGGCGGACAAGATAATGGAAGTCTACCAACCGCAAACAGTGATGGCAGTCGACACACGCCAATCAAGACACCAACATGAATCGAAAGACAGCTTGGAAAACATGATCACGAAGCTAGTGGAGAAAGTCGAAAAATTAGAGACAGAGGTAAGACATTTCCGTTCACGTTCTCGTTCCAGATCAAACAACAGACCTTTCAGAGGTAGAAACAACAGCCAAAGACGACAAAACACTGAAGTAAATGCAGACGGACTGTGCTATTGGCATCAGAGGTTCGGCGACAAGGCATATAAATGCAGGGAGACATGCGTGAAATACAACAAAACCCAGGAAAACTAAATGCCCTCCATTGTGACGCAGCGGCGATGGAGAGATCTACAGGTACAAGGCTGCATATTTACGACAAGGTAAACCACTTGAATTATTTGATTGACTCCGGAGCAGAAGTATCAGTTATACCAGCTCATAGAAAGTTTGTAAATACCAAAAGCAAAGATCCCACAACATGTTTATATGGCGCTAACGGCTCAATTATCAATACATTTGGTACCAAAACAATAAATGTCTCATTAAACTTAAGAAGGAATTTTCCTTGGACATTCATTATAGCGGAAGTAGAGAAACCAATCTTGGGTGCCGACTTCCTAAAACGATATGCTCTTGTTGTGGATTTACACAATAAACAATTAATAGATACTATTACAGGCTTAAGTAGCACAGGCAGAGCTTATAAAATCGGATCAATGTCCATTAGCACAATAGATTCAAATAATGAATATCCTTCATTATTAGAGAAGTATAAAGAAATCACTCAACCCATGAAAAGTACTGATCCAATTAAACATAATGTCACTCATCACATTGTCACCTATGGTCCACCTATTAAGAGCAAACCTAGGAGATTAAGTCCAGAACAGTATGAGGCAGCGCGAAAAGAATTTCAACTCATGTGTGAGCAGGGCATTTGCAGGCCATCAAAAAGTCCTTGGGCTTCCCCGCTTCATATGGTACGGAAAGCCGATGGCTCATGGCGTCCCTGTGGAGACTACAGACGTCTCAATGCTGTCACTAAACAAGACGCATACCCTATACCACAATTATCGGATTTCAGTCATCACTTAGCCAACTCACGAGTCTTTTCCACAATAGATTTAGTTCGGGCTTACAACCAAATACCAGTAGAGCCCGGCGACGTTGAAAAAACGGCGATCATTTGCCCTCTGGGACTCTTTGAGTTCACAAAGCTTAGTTTTGGCTTATGTGGAGCCGCACAGAGCTTTCAAAGGATCATCAATGAGATCCTAGGAGACCTCCCGTTCACCTTTGCTTATATTGACGACATATTAGTAGCGTCAAGAGACGCTGAAGAACATAAAAAACATCTTATAATACTTTTTGAAAAATTACAGGAGTATGGTCTGAAACTCAACATGAAGAAGTGTGTCTTTGGGAAACCAGAAGTCAAGTTCCTGGGTTACATGGTGAACAAGGATGGCATCAGACCAATACCGGAGAAGGTAGAAACCATAAGAGATTTTCCACTCCCTAGAACAGTCAAAGAGTTACGACGTTACCTAGGTATGTTAAACTTTTATCGAAAATTTTTACCTAAAGCAGCTGAGATCCAAAAACCATTATTTGAAATCACTGCTTGTCCAAAGAAGGATGACAAGAAACTTATACAGTGGACAGAAGCTTCCACAGCTGCATTTGAAGCAAGCAAAGAACAATTGGCTAAAACTACATTACTCACCCACCACCATAAGAACGGAAAACTTATCCTGAGAGTGGATGCGAGTGATACTGCCATAGGGGGAGTTTTACAACAGGTAGTCGAAGAGGATTCCCCAGACGAGTTACCCCTAGCTTTTTTCTCAAGAAAATTATCAAAAGCCCAACTTAACTATAGTACATATGATAGAGAACTTACTGCTATTCATGACAGTTTAAAATATTTCAGGGAGTATATAGAAGGAAGACCCTTAACTATCTATACTGATCATAAGCCTATTACATTCGCTTTCACCAAGAAGGCAGACACTGCTTCACCTAGACAGAGACGTCAACTGGATTTTATTTCCCAATTCACCACGAATATAATACATACGAAGGGAGAGGACAACGTCGTAGCAGATACACTATCAAGAATCGAGGTAATATACGATAGAGTATATATAGATTTTAAAGATATAGCAGAAACACAGAAAACAGATGAAGAACTTCATTCATTCAAAAAGAATTCCGGATTGAAACTTTTACAAGCGCCTCATGGCGATGAAGGTGTGTTAATATGGTGCGACCATTCCACAGGTGTTTGGCGTCCATACATACCAAGTATATGGAGAGAGAAAGTTATACGATCTATCCATGAAATTAGTCATCCAGGAAGCAAAGCTAGCTACAGAATGTTGAAACAACGCTATGTGTGGCCAGGGATGGAGAAGGATGTCAAGAAGTACGTCCAAAACTGTATATTGTGTCAAAAGACCAAAGTCCACAAGCATACTAAGTGCCCAGTACAATCCATTCCTATTCCATCAGGCAGGTTTGAACATGTCCACTTGGATATAGTCGGACCCATGGCAGAGAGCCAAGGATATAGATATATACTAACCATGATTGACCGTTTCTCACGTTGGACCGAATATGCTCCAATGAGAGACATAACAGCTGAAACAGTCATAAGGGCATTCATGAGACACTGGATAGCCAGGTTCGGCACACCAGTTCAAGTAACGACTGACAGAGGAAGACAATTTGTCTCACAATTATTCAGCAAATTTACAAGGAACATGGGCATCCATCACATCAAGACTTCCAGTTACCATCCTCAAGGAAACGGGTTAATAGAAAGGCATCACAGAATAATGAAAGCAGCTCTGAAAGCAGTCGATACTATTAACTGGAGTGACGCTTTACCCTACGTAAGTTTAGGATTAAGAGCAAGTTACAGGGAAGAATTGAAGGCATCACCTGCAGAATTAGTTT
The DNA here is from genome assembly GCA_947579605.1 of Athripsodes cinereus. NCBI lineage: Eukaryota > Metazoa > Arthropoda > Insecta > Trichoptera > Leptoceridae > Athripsodes > Athripsodes cinereus. The sequence goes on from OX388306.1 coordinate 1,600,726, forward strand.
ACGGAACTACGCTGCGGTTACCAGGAGGATTCTTCCAAGACAACAAATTAGAAGACCCAGAAGAGCTATTACGACAAATGCACACTGCCATGAAAAAGTTGAGACCTGTACCCACAAAGGTAAAAACAGACCAGAATGTATTTATACATAAAGATCTAAATGACTGCACACATGTTTTCATAAGGACGGATAAACACAAGAAACCTTTAGATACTCCTTATGAAGGTCCGTTCAAGGTCATAAAAAGAGGCACACACGGTTTCACAATTAGTATTAAAGGAGAAGAACAAGTAATCCATTTAAGTAGGTTGAAACCTGCATATGTAAGTGTTACAGATACGCAGTCAGCATGCACACCCAGAAGTCAGCAGAGTGAAGCTACTACTTCAGGGACTAGGAGTGTCAAGACCAACGATGACAGGATGCTGACTAATGACACCAAAAAAGACGACGAGCAGCCAACCGGCATGACCACCAGATCAGGACGGAGAGTCACGTTCAGGGAGAGATGACACCAGAGAAAGAAACATCCTATAGAGGATATTCTTAAGTTATGTATATATGTTATTATTTTTATAATTTTTTTATTTATGCAATCAACCCTTGAATCAGGTATATATGTTCATTATGTTCATATTATCTGGTTAGTTTACAATTTATTATTATTTGCTTAGTTTATAATTTTCAAAATATGTAGAAAAAATGTAAGATCACATAATGCAATTGAATATTTAATTTTTTTTTATATGCTTAGAAAGATTTAATTTGAAAAATCTCATTTTTTTATTATTAAAAAGTTTACTGTACAAACCTAATTTGGAAAGTCAGTATCACTTAATTATTAAATTATTACACTAAAACTTAAATTGTTATTTTGTAAGTATATCTAGGCAATGCTGTTAATGCCTGGAAGATAGTTATACAGTAAACCCTCGCTATTTCGAACCCCGTTATTTCGAAATTCGTCGTAATTCGAAATATTCCCCCCAAAAATGTCCCCATAATGAAATTTTCATACAAAAGACATTTATAATTCGAAATCCCCGCTAATACGTAATTCGAAATAATATTTGGTCCTTTCAAAACAAAACAATAGAAATTTGTATATTGTAATTCGAAAACATTTGGTTGCCATAAAAAATACCCTTGTTTTTTCCCAAAGCTCCTTCAGGGACAATAAAACTTATTATGTGAAATTTGTGTTCACACTAATACACATAAAGGACCTACCCACTAGTCACTACCCAGCTACATAATAATATTTAACAACGGGATTTCCAAATTTCTAAGTAGATCTCCTATGTTGTATGTAAACATCGTAAATGTATTGTATTTCAATATGTACCTATCTACAGCTGTTTTGAGTATGTACCAGGTACCTGCTACCTATGTATATCCTCTGGCTCATAGCGTGATCGATGTACATTATGTACTTCCGTGTTGTTCATGGGCGTCTCGTCATACGTACCTATACCAACTCGAAATATTTTGTGTTTTAATATTTTTATTTTCCATTCCAAATAAATAAATATTTTATATCCGAACTTTTATACACGTTTTAAATACAAATTTGGTCAAAAATATTTTCCCATTTTTTAACATTTAATAATAATAATAATAATCGGACTATTTATATGTGGCGCCGTTTAATGATCCGTGATCCGTGACCATCTCAAGGGCGCCGTGACTTCTCCCGAACATATTTAGTGAACTCCCGTTTAGTGAATTCCCGAACATTTATAGTGAACTTTTAGTAACGTGTGTGAAGTGAAGCATTAAAATTATGTATTTTTAAATATTCGACTGTGTTTTAGGTACGTATTTATATTTGTGTATTGTTTAGGTAGGTACATACATATTTAGATTTACATGTGTGTGTAATTTAATTATGTCAAAAACTGTTAGTTTCATCAATATTTTGTTACCTTCATTGTGCAAAATGCAAGGATTGGACAAAAACGTGGTATGTGATAAACCACGATACGCCCATGACGTCTTTATTACGTATGTTTTACTACAAACTATTCCATTCTTGTACAAAGGGTCGCCTGTTTATTTGTAATGCGTATAAGAGTAGTAGAAATTGTTAGCCCTTTCCATGCGGCTCTTTCATCAGCCTTACAAATGTTTTTTTTTGTTTGAACGCGCGAAATTTAAAAAAACCCAAGTCCAAATCAGCTGTTTCTATTACGTATGGTACCTATGGCTATAATATATATTATATACTGCGTATATCAAAATTATTTCGAAAATTTCGATTTATCGGGGTTTTCGCTAATTCGAAATCAGATTTTCGAGGTCCCTTGGATTTCGAAATAACGAGGTTTTACTGTATATGTTATTTGAATATTTTTCTTTATTTATTGTTTTATTTTGGTTATGTGAACACCATTAAGCAAAACACAATTGAGTATAGATATAGCATGTTTTTAATTATTATACCTTATTATATTATTTGTGATAGAATATGACTTATGTAAATAAACATACTATCAACAGAAGGAATAGTCTTATAATAAACATTGTTTGTTTTAAGCTTTGGTAAAGCAATTAAAAAGAAGAAAGTAACTTTCTCAGTAAATTTCAAATGCATCCAATATGGAAAATTGCACAGAAAATAAACTTTTTTAATTTAGTGTGTGAATATGTTTTGGATAAATATAAATGAAAATGAAATTTTTATATAAATGTGAATATGTGAATATATTGTGTATTTAGAGATGTAATATGTGGACGTCATTGGAATGCACATTATAATCATTAGGATGTATTGGCTGATAAAGATGAGCATAGTGCTAACTTTGATTTTGCTTTCAGGGTTGGAGCAGACAGGTAACAAGGCGTTGGCACCTCAATTCTCAAACCATTCTCAATCGAATACATCCAGTCATTGATTCAAGATGTACATTTTTATATTATTTTAAAAAATTATTTTATCAAATTAGCTCTAGTACCCAGTACTGTATTAGTCTTAGTGAAACGAGAGTACAGGACATCACAACACCACATTCAAATCAATTAAAAAGAAAAATGTGAACATTTTTCTGAAAGGGGGAGATCTATGTGGAGGTGTGATGCCTCCGTAATAGATCTTGTGACTCCTACATGTAGCAACTTATGGAAAGTTCCATAGTATTGTTGCATGTAGGAAGAATGAGTGAGGAGAGATTGGTTTTGCCAACCAGCGAGCCATTCTCGTTTGGTCGCTCACTCGCGGTGGTTTACTATTTTCGTTGTGTTCTTGTACTCACGCGTTCTAATATTTTATTCAACCAATTAATATACTCATTGAATTTGTAATAGTATAGAACTAAAATTAGAGCATTAAATCGTATTGTGAAACATCAAACTGGTGGAAAAGCTTTTAATTGTAGCCTACTCATTTTCAGGTGAGAGAAATCTAGTAATTAACTTCCTTCTTAGAACTTGTCTTACACAAGTTCACCATATCCTCGCAGTAGGATATAGGTAACACATAAAATCGTTTCAATACTAATTGTATTTTGAATTGTTGAAATTACTATATGGATATTTAAACCGTGTACTTCTAAAAATACTATTTTTATTTTAATTTAAGGGTTACATCCCCTACTTGTGTTATTGATGGCATTTCATTCCCACTTTGTTAATTAAGTATTACAAAAATTATTGTCGAATTTTCTTGAATCTTATATTGGTGTTGCAAATAATAATGTTAACTATGAACTTATAATAACTGCAACTATTGATTCGTGCAGATTAAATTGTTAGGGTGTATATTCCCTGTATCTACGGAATATTTAAAATATTATATTATTGCTCCTACTGCAAATTCTGATTTAGAGTGTTTGGAATAAAATTATAAAAATAATACAAACACGAATAAAAACTATACTTATAAAAACTTACGCAATTCTAATCTAAAATATCCTAATCGAGCTTACTATTGATCTTAACCATAATATTACTTTCTTTTTTGTAATAAAATAAGAATGAAAATTTTACTGCTAAGCTTGTGTTATTATATGAATTAAATTATTATATGAATTATTGTAGCATCGCTTAAAATCTTCTATTGTGTATTTAAAATAATGCGTTAGTTCATTACCTGCTACAATTTAAATCTTATTTAAGGGATATAAAAAATAATATTTCCTTATTTATCGTCTAATATATTAGTGAAAGTATTTATATTAAAATTTGTAGGGCGAACTTCTATCTTATTGTCAAATATTAAAATTAAAATACCAACATGAGTGAAAACAATTCTTCGTACTCAGATGATTCTGAAACGATTAGTGAAGAAAAAAGTCGAAAAATGTATAGTCTTTCAACATTATTTAAATGGATTGAGAAATATGACGGATCGCGTCATGGTTTAAATGAATTCATAGCTAATGCAGATGCTGCATTCGAATTTGCAAATGAAGAACAATATCCTATTCTATTGTCTTATGTGAAGAAACAGATTACAGGTAAAGTCAAAACCTTAATCTCAATTAATAATGAAATTCCTTCATGGAGTTGTCTGAAAAATATACTTACACTGTACATTTCACCAGTAAAATCTTTAGATATACTTATTTTAGAAGCACAATTATTAAACCAATTACCTAACGAAAGCATAACCGAATTTACTTTTCGTTTAGAAATATTGGAAAATGAATTTTTGCGTTCAATTCGTAATGAATTCCCTGATTCAAAATTAATACCCGGTATGATAAAAATGAAGGATATTATTTGTTTTCGTAGTTTTGTGAGTGGAGTATTACCACAGTTTAGAAATTTATTGATGATTAAAGAACCTAATTCATATACAGAAGCTTCAATGTTTTGCAAAAAATATGAAAATGAAATTAAAATTCAAAATATTCATGAAAGTTCTCAGTTGGAACCTAAAACTGATACTTCAATAAGTAAAAATGTAACTAAAAATAGAGTAAATAATACTTTCAAATCAAATAACGTGATATTCATAAAACGAAAGAATTGTAAATTAAATATTACGTGCAATTATTGTAAAAAATTAGGTCACACTAGAAATTATTGTTACACTTTGAGAAACAAAACAGAAAGAAAACTTGAGAATAAATTAAGGAAAAGTAATTTAATCAAGAAATATGATAAACGTACTTATAATAAATAATTTTAATATACAAAAAACAATATACAAAAATTTATCTAATAAATGTGAAAACCAAAATATTAATAAAAATTATCTTTTGATAAAATTTGATCCTCAACATAATATTATTACCTTTCGATGTGACATATTATATAAATATATATACTTATATAAAAAAAAATCTTTTGAAGCAGATGTGCGTAAACTTAACTCTATATAATGGTTGAATATAAAAATAATAATTGTCACAAAATGTATCCCTAATCCATTGTGTTACAACTTTAATGGATACATGTCTTGTGGCGTCCCTTGTTGACAAAAGGTTAATAATTGTATAACATATAAGGTAGATAATATCAATAATATTGTCCACAAAAATAATAAAATCTACCTGAATACTGGAATAGTAAGGAATTGCGATAATATTATTATTAGTCATCGCATTTTGCAACATCATTTTAATAAAAATAAGGTTATTGTATTATTTGTAAGAGAAAGTGAATTATAATAATATTACATAAATATTTTCCAAAAGTTAAATTGCCATCTAATAATTAAATTTTACCCTACTGATCATGTAAATGATTATAATGTTAAAAAAATATTTACTTAACATAACTATAAATCGTGAAGTACACGTGTTCAAAAATTGTCTACCCAATATCAAGCAACCTTAACATCTTTATGCTTGAATTAATTGTAGATCACAATTACTGTGGTCGATTTGATGTCTTGCAATGTACATCGCGAGGTAGTGCGATGGATTTGGTGAAATAAATATTTATTTATTTCACAAGGTGGCAAGACGGGACGAATAGATTGGTATACTTATTCTTGTGTAAACTGTGATTTTGGCACAGTTATGAATTGATGATTTGGTTCATCCTTTGTATTCTACTTGCAATGGTAGTTGAATTGTTTACAATTTTTCATCATCATATAGGTACCTATACTCACTCACTGTGTTTTGACACAGTCAATTTTTGTGAGAATTCACCGTTCTCATTTATATCTTATTGCAACTACCAACGCAGTCGAATCTCTTGACTTTCATTTTCTTCGTATACCCAATCTATGTAGTATGTACACTGTAAATTGGTACAGTGGATTTGATTCGTCCATGGAGTGATGTAGGCTGTACAGACCGATTTGTGATGTTGTAGGCTATTCGAAGAATGGCTGATTTGTTGATGTAGGCTGTACAGACCGATTTGTGATGTTGTAGGCTATTCGAAGAATGGCTGATTTGCTATTGTAGGCTATGGAAGCCGATTTGTGATGTTGTAGGCTATTCGAAGAATGGCTGATTTGTTATTGTAGGCTATGGAAGCCGATTTGTGATGTTGTAGGCTATGGAAGCCGATTTGTGATGTTGTAGGCTATTCGAAGAATGGCTGATTCTTAATGCCTTTTGTACATTGCTTCGCAATGGATTTGTGTTTGAGTAAAGGCAATGAAGTATATACTAATGCATGCATGAAATAAAAATAATAATAATAAAAACCTTATCACCTTGAGGGAAGTGAAAGGAAAAATAATCGGAAAATGATACAATATAAAAACCTTATCACCTTGAGGGAAGTGAAAGGAAAAATTATTTAAAAAAAAATTAAATTTTCTTTTGAGGGATATTAAATTAAAAATATATACCTAAATATTTATTAATATGTAAAAATAAAATGTTTTCCAAATTGAGGGATATGGAAAATTATTTAATATAAAAAAAACCTTATCACTTTGAGGTGGGTGAAAGGAACAAATTATTTTATCTTTAATGTATTATATACTTGCAAAATAAAATTATTGAATATATTCGACATTTATAAATTTGATCATCACTTTGAGGGAAGTGAATGAAATAAATTGATTGATTTTTAATATACTTGATATTTTAATAATGAATTTGATAAATAAAATCTTCATGTCCTTGAGGAATTTGAAATGAAATAAATTAACTGATCTTTAATATACTTTGATATTGTGAACATGAATTGATAAACAAAACTTTCATCACTGAAGTGAATGAACAAATAAATTGACTATAATGTACTTTGATATTTTGTAATGTATTTGATTTATAAAATCTTCATCACTTTGAGACAAGTGAATGAAATAAATTAATTGATCTTTAATGCACTTTGATATTTTGTTAATAATTTAATGAATAAAATCTTCATCGCTTTGAGACAAGTGAATGAAATAAATTAATTGATCTTTAATGCACTTTGATATTTTGTTAATAATTTAATGAATAAAATCTTCATCGCTTTGAGACAAGTGAATGAAATAAATTAATTGATTTTTAATGTACTTTGATATTTTGTTGATGAATTTGATTATATTCATCACTTTGTGGGAAGTGAGTGAAAGAAGGGAATTTATATTGAATGTATTTTATTGTAATGCAAATAATTATAAAAAAAAATTAAATGTTAAAAAGATGTGTAAAGTAATGCTTTCTTGAAGAAATTGTTCAAGGTAAACAAAAAAAAACTTTCAAATAATTTTATAAGTATGGTATTTCTCACTTTGATTCGAAAAGAAAATCATACTTCCTCAGATTAATTTCTGTTTCGATAAAATGCAAAACATACTAAGAAATTTCATAATTTTTATTTACTTATATTGAGGAAAATATTATAAATGTTTCATATTTTAGAATATATTATTGTAAACATATTTCACATCATTATAGCCTTGTTTTAACATAGATTACTGAAACAGCAGTTATTGCTTTTATTTTACATATTGACTTTTCTGTAGCCTTTGAACAGTAAAATAAATTGTAATTTTATGTACAGAAAGGTTATTGAATTTTTATAAATAATTAAATGACTAACAGTACTTAATAGAAATACCATGTAATGTGACTTCCTTCTGGGAATAGCAAGTTGAAAAATTATACATATAAATTTTAGAAAGACAATAATTACTGGATATTAAGGAATATTTTAATCAAAATTTTGGAATTGGTGAATTTTATAAGGAAATATAATGTAAAAATAGTTGTACCATTGTAAATGATTTTTAAGAATGATATCTGAAGATAATGGAAATTGTAATCCATATTTGGTTACCTAAATTAGGTACCTACTTACCTTTTAAAATTTTATTTATATCATATACTGTACTTACTCACTTTAAAAAATTAATAATAAAAACCATAGTTTGATTTATTTGTAGAACATAAATTAAATCAAGTTCTACTTCTTGTTATCTTGAACAAGATTATTGAAATTTAATACGAAATTGAACATTTTTATAATTGATCATGTAAAAATTTGCTCCTGCAGAGAGAGAGAGAGAGCGAGAGAGAGGTAGTTGAAAGAAACAGAAACCTATAATTATATGTAACTATAACTGTATATGTGCAAATATACAGTGATTTATTAAAAATAAAATAATAAATAAAAATCAAATCAAAATTTTAAATTATTCAATGAAATGATATTTTATATTTGCAAAATTTTAAGATTGCATCATAATTAAATTAGTGAATAACATTGCAAAAGAACTAAAATTCAATGTATAAAATACTCCTTTTGTATTATTGAAATATTATTAATAACTCATGTTATGTTTATTCTGTACTTTAATTTTCCATAATATTGCATTATTATATTTATCATAATAATATGTTTGAATTTAATTACTTTAATATAATTTCCATGTATTTGATATGGTTGTATTGAATAATAAACTTTGAAATATTGTTTTGTAAATGAAAGGAAGATTTGAATTAAATAAATGAATATAAAACTTAAAATTATAAACCCAAACTTTTACCTAATGGTTTATAATAACAAAAAAATGTATAATTATTATGCTTGCAAACATTGAACATTTTTGTTAATTATTCATAGTAGGATATTTGTTTCAATAAACATATAGTAAGATATGTGTTTCAACATTGAATAAAATAATAATTAATCTTTTAAATTATAAGTATGAAAATCTTATCTATATGATATTCAACTTTCGCATTTATTTAATGATATATTGTTCTAAATTATAAATTAAAGGAAATAAATATATACTTTTGATTACTTTAACATACTCTAAAAAAAATATATTACAAATTAAAATATAAGGTGCATTCTCTCGACATCTTTTGTATTGGAATTTTTATGCATACCTAAGACTTTGAATGAAAAAATAATACACAATGATTTTTATCTGTGTATAAATATATGTGCGATATAAAACCTTTTGTACTTTATATATATATGCAATCAATAACAACTTAATATCGTGACCAATTGTGTAATAGATTTAAAATTATATGTTTATATTTAGGATGGTTGTCCATTAATAAAGGTTTTTACCCCTCTGACAACTATCCGACTTTTTGAATTTTGTAATATATATTCATATTCATTGAGTTAACCTATATATATTTGTAATTGATATAAGTTTAATATTGTCTGTCTTTATTAACATTGTCCAATAAAGGTTAAATTTACCCATCTGACAATGGTCCGAACTTATTGTATTTAATATTAAGATTTATTAAAACTTTATAAATTGTAAGTAGTATATATTGTGAACATTTTATTTCAGATTATTGTCCAATAAAGGTCATTACCCCTATGACAATAATCAAATTTTTGGAAATTGTAACTAAGATTTAACTTGCATAAAGTTTTACTTCAATTTTACTTAACAATGTATTATGTAATGTATCATGTTCATTGTTAGTTTATGGTTGTCAGATTGTTTTATTTTTATTGTTTACTAACTGAAAATGGAGATATTAGTCTAATTGAATACCTACCTTAATAGTCATTAATTTGACGAAAGTACTTAAGGTTATCAGAGTACTTTCTACTAAGCTCGGGGGTGTTATAGCCTGGACCCCAACTACTTTTAAATCCACCAATGAATAGGTGATTATAATTTAATTTATTACATTCCCACAGGACAGCTGTGATGTCACAATGTACACATATCACACCTAAAAATTCTATCTTTATTGATCAAGGATCATTATAGTTCCCTGGAATTGTAAAGGCATTGAATTTAGTAGGTATATTATTCTCATCTGCAGATCTCTCTGAGATAATGCAAAATACACAATATAGTTGTGTTATTTTTAAAGAGGCATGTACTTATCAATAAATTACTGCATTTTATTGATTTCTACCCTCGATTTATTATTATTCAGCTAGGTCCACCCCTCTATTATTAACATTATATTATGCTGTGGACCAGGTAACAGCCAACAGATCTATTCAGATACTCAGAGATGAAGGACAGTCGTCCTTATCTCACATAAATATATTAAAATGTAGTCCTATAATAACGTAACTTGACAACTTATAACTGACAACACCTTAATTTGTACCCTTTTCTTAAATAATTAAATAACATTAAGACATTTCAATTGTTTTAATTTATTCAAAACCATCTGTGTGTGTGAAGGGACAATTAAATCTATAACAATATTATTCTTCGATATTCCTCTACAAAAGACTGAAAGTAAACAATCTACCATTATTTAGTTTTCTCTGTCTGCCTTACACAGAAAACTTCAAAATTTGGGCATACTAACCAAGCTAATGACAAATTTAATCGAGTATTTCGTCATATTTCATGAAATTTAATAAGAAAAAGAAAGAATTGAAGATATTACAAATTTAATTCTTAGAAGAAGATCGAAGTAATTATCCCAGTTTTTTTAAAAACCGGTATAATACTCTCAAGTAATAAAAACAAAGAAATATATATTTATGCTACGCCACTGCAAAAATTTGAATATTTAAGAAAAAATCATCTTTCCTAAAAGTACGAAAGCTTACAGCACCTACATAATTTTTTATTTTTATGCTAAACTAAGGTCTAGGGGAAATATAATTTCCAAAGATTTAATCGTATTTCTTTATTAAAATTATTTATTTTATGCCATACTAAGAAAATTTGATTATATTATAATTCTTAGGTATAATTGGGTGATTTTCTTCTATCACATAATAATATATCAAAATATATTCTCAAAAAGTGTATGCTGGTGAAATAAGTTTATTTTTATGATTTTGCAGTTTTCCCCTTTTTGTATGAAAAACAGAACAATATTAAAATCAGATTTATTAACATTAAAAGAAATTGCAGGTCTTTCTGACTTTATCAGTTATTTTAGAAGGATTAACTATGTAACAGTTACGAGACATTTTGAATGTTTTATAGTATTCTACAATGCACATTCGTTACTTGATTATCAAGTAAGGGAAGTGCATTGTAGAATCCTATAAAACATTCAAAATATTTCTTACTTTTGTTAATAAAACTAATATTATTGTGTTAGTGAGACTTTTTATGCACCAAAGAATATATTTTTCTTTAATTACAAAGAATTTATTTTTCAAATCTCCTAGTTATGGCATTTCATTATATTTTTTAGTTCTGATTCATCCATTTTGAAAATTAAAAAAAGACACGTAGAAGTACTTGTGGAAACATTGCAGTCCTGAAAGGGTTAAATAAGAATAAAACCTTCTTTTTCATACTCTCCTATAGGTACCTACTCTTCTCACATATACTCTCAAATAACCTTCATAATAAATTTTTAACTAGGAATTATTTGGTAGTAGGTACATTTTTATTTCTGCCGGATCTGGAAAATTATTTTTTTTAAGGAGAGTCGAATAAACAGAATTAGTTTCCCACTCTTTTCATTCTGTAAGTTTTTGAGTGTTCTGTAAAAGGCAGGTGTTTGAAAAAATAAAGACATTTTACATCTTAAAACTACCTTTATTGCATGCAGCTGTTTACACCAATTGCAGGATATGCCGTGTGATGGTATAGTAGTAGTGAAATAAAGGGGAATAAACGCATAATTTATCATTCATAATAACAGAATTACAAAACTTATCACTTTTTTACATTAGAATTATATAGATTGAAATGATATTACTACGAAACAAGTAATACATTAGAAAACTTCTTGACTAAATATGTAAAAAAGCGATTTTTGTAAAATCTGTAGTTATAACGTTATACTTTGGGCGTGGCAATATAATTTATAAAGGCTTGGAATAAGGAAAGATAGAAGGCTGATATATCAGAAGGGCAAATAAAATGGCAACTATTTCGCAGTTTGCTTTTATTAGAAAAAATAAATTGAACATATCAATATTCGGATTTAAAATTTTAACATGAAAACGATACAAAAATATCTATAATAATATAATATCTACCTAATACTATAGGATAAGTAACAAAATTAAATCTTATTAAATAAAAAAAAATAAGAAAATTACATAACATAGCCCGAATCATAATTGAACACAAATGCAAAAAGATTTAAACTGTAAATTATAATAATACTTAACACAAGAGTCGAGTTATAAAACGAAAATATTAGAAAATTCCTATTTAATATTTTTTGAGCTATAGTTCTGCTGTGAAGTTAGCTGAATATTGATACTGTATTTGACTCTTATTTGGCAGATTGTGGCTAACTTCGTGGGAGAACAATACTTCAAAAAAATTGCCTCAACAAATTTGCAAAAACAGATACAGCATCTCTGCTTACATCTACAAAATGCTGTCAATAGCTTTGATATATTTACAACAAAAGATAATAATGAGCAAAAATTTTTAATTGATTTAAATAATATATAATGTCAAAAAAGAAAGAATTCTCCAAATCAAACAAGAAAAATGTTGCCAACATAAGAACAACACACAATTGAAAATATTGTGAAAAAAGATTTTCTATAATTAATAACTTTTTAGTTCAGTTTAAAGTTTACCCAACGTCATTTATTTACTATGCGGTGTCACCACATGAAAAAATATTTTTATGCGCATCGGAATAACGCAAATCCACTGTAAAAGTTACAAGTGTGTGCAATATATTGCGTAAAATATTGTGTGGTGGATGGTTGTTTCAAGATTTACAATTTCCCGATTTTTTTATACATAAATCAGGTGAAAAAAAATAAAGGTAGGAATTAGGTAGCAAATTTGGCAACCCATAACATATCAATAAACTTAATATAAATTCGACTATTTTGACTCTTTACGACTAAATGCTTAATGATAAATTTGTCTTCAAATAAAAATATTTGCTATACACAATACAAAACAAAAAAAAGCATACATATTTATCTTAATTTTTAATAATAAGTCGACGATAAAAATTAAACATTAAAGGTATTTTTAAAAATTTATAATGTAAATGACTGTACATTATAGAAAAATAGCACAAATCTAATTAAACGAGAATTTCTCATGGGATTGGAATGAGTAGTCACGTAACTGTGGAAAAAGGATGAACACACATATTCTATTTTGACAGAAGGTAATTAATTACATCATATAATTATCTGCTTATGGATTGACTGTAAGAAATTGTTCTGCAATAAGACATAAAATGTGTATGTGGTGCAATTCAAAACAATAGTTACAAACTATTAATATGCCTACTGACTGAAGACAACTGCTGTAATCTTAAAGACATGACTCTAGGAAATAACAAGGTGATTTCTGTCGCAGCCTAAGACCATTGTACCCCCCCTACTTAGTTTGTCCGGTGTTGTCAAGTTAGATTATAATTGAATAAGATTTGGATAAAAGTCTCCAGATTTCTGTACTATCCTTCGGTGGGTCCTTCAATGTTGTCCATTTAAAGCAAGCCCTCCAGTCACAGACATTTTATGAAGCCTGATATTTCGAGGGATTTAAAATGTGGAGATTCTGTTTTACACGGTGCCTGCGTAGATTCCTAATTCTTGCAAATCTCACAGCGTTGCAGTCTGCGAAGAAGTGCCGAGAAATCTCATCTTCTTCAAGTCCCAGTTTCTATAAGTGCTCCTATCAGGCGGACTTTTGTGTCCCATTATTGTTCCCTTCATTACTAATTAAATAAGATATCTTTCTTCATACATTACATTCCTCAAGATACAAGATCTAATGGATCTTTGCATCCAATATTATTTAACGCAGCGGGAGAATTGCCATCCACACTCCTCAGCATTATACAACCAGTTAAGTCTTCATATGATTAGTCATGATCACACAAAAACTTAACAGCTAAATGCCGGGAAAAATTCACCTATCCAGATATACAGGATATCAAAGGATTAGGCTCAGAACGCGGGTTCAAAATACCAGCATTGTGCCTGAAATATCTGTGTTCAGAAACTTTCCAACAATATTACAAGTATTTATTATAATAGATTTTTGAATTTTCGTGTTTAAATTAACCGGTAAATCTAATTTTTGTAAATTATTTATTAAAGATTTCGGGGTTACCCCTGTAGCTGACATGACTAAAGGTATTATATAAACGGACCTAGAATGTCAAATATTTTTTATTTCTCCTGCTAGTTCTGTATATTTAGAGCTATATTATTTCATATTTACGTTTTATTATTATTGCCATCAAGCAGGCTTGAATAGGATGTACTTAATATGGATACATGTAATTATGATAGAGGATACAAGTGGGGTAGGCAGAGAGAACGGAACGCTATATTAGCCAATCTTTACATACTCCTTTCATTTCAACCACAGTCATGTAATTTTTCATACACGTACACCAATATCTCCAATTCAGTACTCGGCCATCCTCAATAGCAACCTTAAGAAATTCTCATTTAGTCAATGTGAAGATTAAACTATACTGATATGGTAATTAAAGATTAGACAAGCTTATCTTAAATTTAATTTAATATTAGACATCGTGGTACCATGCTGTAGTAGAAACATTATATTATGACTATATTAAAAATTGTCTAAAACATAGAATTTTTGAAGTTATTTTTTCATATAAAAAGTGATTTAACAAAAACATATTGATCGCCTAGTACCGTAAGACAAGAACTTGAATAATTAGTATTCTGAGATATAATGTGTCAAACTTTTGAAGCAGCACAAATGTCCTCTGCTAAAAACTCAAACAAATATGTGGGTAAGGCTCAAAAACTTTGCCTTTAAACCATAGACAGGACTTTAAGAATATTGTATGACAAAGCATGGTTCATGATATTATGTTGACCATTATTTAATAGATAAAATCGCCCTTAGACCATGCCACAGGCACAAAGTTTGCCATAAAACAAAATGTGAGCGTACACGTGTATTAAAATAAGCAATTTTTATTAATTTTGGTCATAAAAACCACTCAATAAAAGAAAAACAATGAAATCATTTTTAGTTTTATTAAAATAGAGAACTTTCTTTTCACAAAATATAATATAATCTTTACATTTTGTTTAAATTAATTTTCAAAGTATTATGTGAATACTATACCATTGTACACATCGAAGAGCATAGGTTATTTTTTAAGGTCAAATTTAATGAATATTTTTGGATTTGTACAAAAATACATGCAACTTGAATTTAAATTATTTATTATATTGTAACAATATTCACATATATTTTTAATGCAAGTAAATGTGAGAAAACAATGGTTTACCTCAAAATCAGTAGTTTTTGAGCCTTACCCACGTGTTTGTGTTTCTAGCATAAAATTTTTTGGATTATTAATGTTTTCGTTCTTGGAATAAAAAGACTTCCATTCTCTTCATTTAAATGATAAAAATACAATTTTGAAAAATTCTGAATTTTTGTCCTATGGGATTGGACAATCAATATATTGATGTTTGTTTTCTAGAATAAATTTCTCATATTTTTTCAAAAGTTGCTGAATAGAATTTAGAAACAAATTAAGTTTAAGTAATTTTTTTAAACGATTAAAAATATTCACCGATGCTTCCAAATTCAAATTCTCATCAATTCCGGAGTTCCTAAAAAAATTATTAATCAGTTTGAAAAAGATTGAAGAAAAAAAGAACAATGAATTAAACTCCGGAATTTAAAAAATGTCACCACAAGTCATCCAATTATTAATGAGTTTGAAAAAGATTGAAGAAAAAAAGAACAATGAATTAAACTCCAGAATTTAAAAAATGTCACCACAAGTCATCCAGAGAATTCCAGAGTTATGAAACTCTGTAATACTGGATTTCGGAAGCTCATTGAAGAGAGACTCAAGTTACACACTTTATTTCAGGAGTTGCAGACTCTTATTTATCCGCACATTCAAACCAAAATTGTCCTCACGAGTAGACCAATTGGCGGGTCTGATGGACTGGCCAGCTGAAACTGCCGTTGGAATCTTTTATACTACACTCTCTCTTCAATGCCCTTTTAGGAAGCACAATTGGCATTCACTAATGGTGCATTGTCATGCTTCACGTCAAGTTCAGGCAGCGACTGCACAGCACGACTGTACAACGATGGCCGTACTATGCACCGTGTAAATGTATTAGAGCTTTATCGAGCATCTTCGCAGTGGCAAGTTACTCATCTTCACGTCATCTGCTGCTTCACCCGACAGCACTTTTACTTAGTACTGCGGTCATGACATAAATTGAGCGTTTTTTTGCAGTTGCTGTCTGAAGTTGATGCAGAGCACAACATCGCACCATCTTAGTAAATATTATTAATCACATTTTACCATCTACATTATACTTATTTATTTCTTAAGACTATCATAAACACAAATTAGAGGAATGCGTTAACAATATAAAATAGCATCACAGCCCTTTAAACTATTATAATGTAATTTTACATTAACCGTATTGGTGTATCTCATTTGCGAACTGAACATTTTTGTAAAAAGGTATATCGCTATCGCATTCACTATTTTCACATTTTCAATATCAACAACCTTTTTACAAAAATGTCTGGTTATTACGAGGCGTAGTTAGTAACTGACTGTTTTTGTAAAAAGGTGTGTTGTTATTGTATTCACCGTATACATTTTCGTTGAAATACAAACATTTTTTACAATAAATGTTTGTATTTCAACCGGTCCACAATTGTTATTGTTAAAATTAAATTGACATTATTGTAAAAATATCTGATGTTATTGAATCTACTAACTATATTAATTCTATCAAAAGCAATAGATCTTTTAACAAAAATGTTCAGTTAGGTTTGTCAACTGCTGAGATATGCAATACGGCTTTATATGGAACAACATATTACACCAAAAACTATATTTATGTATTAGAAAGATTATTTTTATAAAAAAAGCCTCTGTTTAAAAGGGTCCTATTCGTCAAAATTTCTACAATTTTATAATTAATATTTTTGAGCAGTTAATATATATGTATGTATATTTGTTGACAAGTATTACAGAAACCAATGTCATCCATAAAAAAATAAGTATTTAATGACCATTTTCTTGAGCAACAAAAAAATATACCTCTATATCTTGTTTATCAAAAATAAAGTGTCAAATTCATTTCAGAATTGTTACATATGTGAAGAAGCACAATAAATATGGATTGAAATGAAATATATTAAGTTTGATGTATGGTACCGCATATGCGAGGTGACCGCTGAAGATCAGAAAAGAGGAAAGCGAAATGTGTTAGGTCAAAGTCCTACCGGAAGAATTCCTACATTTTTTCTTCTCCATCCAAGGATAATGCCCTTATTAATTTCTTTGTGTAATCAGTTGTGAGATTTAGTCTTTAGATGTCTTCCCACAGGCCTAAATAATGAAAGAAAAGAGATGGTCCGTAGCCTGATATAAGGCTAGAGTTTTAGACTTTTAATCAAGAGATCTGGGTTGGAGTTCACTCGCTGCCGACCTACTTCACCTTCATGACGCAAGCACATGCTTATTGTGAGGGTGTCTGGGGTGTATTTGGATTTATTTCAAATCCAGATTCCGTTACACGTGCAAATTACAAATTATTGGTTCACACCCTGCGACTACATGCAACGGAGTTTCATGTTCATTCATGCAGAATTTATACAAGTAAACGTCTGTTAATTTTACCGTTCATAAGTGTTTGTCGAGTCTACGGTGTCCTGTTAGTGGTTTGGTGAGGATAATTAAACTATCTCCGTTTATTATGAGAATATTTTAATTTTCTTTTTCACAAAATTCGGTTTTTGCATTTTATTGTCAGCAACCTATTAAATATTTTCAGATAGTAATAGCAAGATAGCGATTAGCATCATTTTTATAAAAAAATATGGTGCTGGCTTATTGACCATTGCTATATTACGTATTAATAGATGTAAACTTTTAACAAAAATGAAAGTGATCTCTACATTGCTATTACCATCGCAGAATACATAATAGAGTAGCACTTGTTAATAGCTTTTCTTCCATTCTCTTGCATTAAGGGAGGAGTTCCTACCACTTACCCCTGGATGTTTCAAGAACATCAGTTCTCATGTCATCCAGTCAGTCTAATGCCAAAGCTTTTTTTTTTTTTATCAAAGAGTGGGATCGAGGTTGTCCTTATGGGATTCCCTCTTTAAAATCCACTCTAGAATTAAAATACTCCCTCGATGTATGAACCCTTGGTGGAAAATCTCACACGGAGGATGACACTTACATATCGTCGGAGTCAAGGAAAAAGTCACCAACTAACAAAACTAAAATTATGAGATACAGCCATTTTATTAATTTTCAATAATTGAAATTTCGATAACTTGAAAACTATAACCGATAGAGTAAAACAGTTTTTTTTAATGTTCTTAACATATATTTTCCTATATTAAACAAGTTAAAATCTGGATTAATTCATAGAAAAAAATCAAGAAAATTAGTTTTTCGTATTTGGTTGGTTTTTCAAAACTCACTTACATAGGGTAATACAGTTGGTGATTTTTTAAATTGATTAATAATCATTATAAAACTCAATAGGAACTATAGAAACTCATTATTTTTATTATAAAGTTAAGAAAATTTTATGTTTATATACCAAATGATATAATAATAATACAATGTAAATACTAATACAATGTAAATATGTACTAACAATCCAGGAAACAAAAAGAAATTCCATCAAATGAACTAATTTATTGATAGCATGTGATTTTTGTACCGTTTATAATTTTTGTGTTTTTTACTTGCCTGTATGTGCACAAATTTTGAATAAATAAAATGGAAATAACAAAAAAAAATACAATTCACATATTTTGGTGACTTTTTCCTAATCGCAAATATTCGTATTTGATAGTTGGTGAGTTAATGTGTTTTTCATTTCTATGATAATATGTACTCCTATAATTTTGGAGAATTTTTCCTAAATAAAGCATGAAAAAACAAATTTGCTAGTATAAATAACTCAATTTTAACAATAATTGTATTTGGTGAGTTTTTCTTTGATGCCGACGATATACACAACATAATACATAAATTTTAGAATCTTATGCCTAAAAATATACATTGACATATAAAAACATTTTCTTGCAGACTGCTGTTATCCAAACACCATTTGTCATAGGGCAGTGAGGCCCTGGTCCATAGGTTGGTGTGTTTCTATTGCCCATTTTAACAGCTTCTTTATTACCTTCAAAGTAAGAGTGTCCTGGCATTCATCTTAAGACAATTTTATCTTTATTTTACATTGATAATATGTTCAATGCATAGATACAGTTTTAGACCAAATCGAGTTTACTTTACTGGAGTTTAGCGTTTTTTTAGTATGGCCTGACCATCTGAGTAAATGTAAATCTTTTTATTTCTGCATTTCCTACGAGTTCAGGTGTTAATAGGTTTGTATTTTTTATTTTCTGAACTTCACTGTTTACCTTACGTGTGTCGTACATCAAACATAATATATTTCCTTTCAATCTGCGATGGTGGAAAACATAGAAACTTTTATAGATATGAATTATTCTCTTTACCATGCCGCAAGAGATGTGTGAGGAGGGTAGACAAATTACATCATGATACAAAAATATTCAAAGTTTTTAATGACTTAATAATGTGTGGTTAATTGTACCACAAAGGTAACTAGTTGCATTTTAACACTTAATATAAAAACGATTCGTAAATTTAACAAAACATAATTTGCGAGGTAACTATGTTTATAATTTTTAAATACAACTAGAATACAACACAAAAAAAACAAAGACGAAATATTTAAAGAGTATTTTGCAGTAACGTTACAACATAAATCTAACGCTAATATAGATCTTTTTATAAGAAAGGCGAAAAAACCATTTGTGCAAAATTTTTCATTAATCGATATTATAAAATGCCAAATATATAGAGATGAAATTATGTTGCATAAAAAACAGAGATTAACTATTTTTTATACATTTTAATGAAGCTATAGATTTTATTTTTAAATAAAAGGATATCGTCAAAATGGTTAATACGCCTTTGAAACGAACGTCAATATTTTAACCAATCTTGAGGTAATTAACAAATTAAAGTAGAAAAACAAATTGAGGAAATTTCGATTTTAATACAAATTTCCAGATATTAAAATAAAATTAATAATGAGCTGTAAACTGTATATTTACATTGACATTTTGTTTAGTGCCGTTTACTCATAATCACGCACATAACGAGTGCGCTACATTATCCACAATCCACCATTATGCACAATAGAAAAGACAAATATTTTCAGATTCAAAACGAAGTCATTTTCAAATGGAACAATAATGCTACAGTTTCTCGCGATTAAATTTTCACAAAATAACGGCACTATTAAGTTTGAAAACTTTCACAACTTATGCTTAAAAATAATCTCATAATTATATTAAACGCATAAACGATAATGAGAAAGAACAAAATAATAAATGCAAATTAAATTACATAGGTTCAAGTATCCTAAGATGTCATTAAATTTATAATATAAAGTCTTTGTACTTACGAGTATAATTAAAATTATCTTTATATTTATACGAAAAATATTTGATAGTAAAGAAATTGAATGTTGATAAAAATAATCAAAATATTATTGATTGATTACGCATAAAGAAAAATAATTGACTTATGGTGCGTTGTCGCACTCTGCGTCAATGCATGACAATGCTCAATTACGTTACGACGCCCGCAACTTGTACTCCGTGAATGTATGAGAGAGTTATCGAGCGAAGCAGCAAAATCTGGAGTTGCCACGATGATCGACAACACTCTGATACAGTTAGATTGTACATATTATCGCCGTTGGACATCGTGAAGTAATGTGCTGTCTTGCAGTTGCAGCTGATGCGGATTGCGACAACGCACCAATATATGAAAATATTTGTTGATTATATTAGTGACTGTTATTAATATAAACAAAATTTTACAATTTCGTCCATAAATGATCCCAAAAGGGGTGTACAGGTAGACACAAGTCACCTTCCCCATGACATAATGCAAAATTTAAATACTTAGAATGAAAATATAGAGTGCAAACCTCATGGCTGTGGCAAGGAAGATTTTTTCCGTGTGTCACAGTCCAGTCCACACGGAAACCATACGTATGTGTTTCGTGCAGTGTATATTATGTGTATGGTCGTATTTGTACCCATTATACAAAACTTGTACATTAGTTTAATATTAGTTAGATTCGTTTGTCAAATTATCTATATAAATGTGTTATTTCCACAATCACTAATGAAATCACAATTATACACAATACAATCACTTCCACGTCAAAATTAATAAAAAGAAAAAAAAACACAAAAATATATTTGTTTGATTACATATTTACAAATAGAACAGCCGATCTGATAAACTGTCGTCGTGCTGTTTTCTGATGCTCTGCCCGACGAGACTCGCGAGTTTATGAGCGTACTGACACGGGGCGGGAACCCTGACTGTGCCGGGCCAATTGTAGTAGAGATGGCACAGTTTGTAAGTTAGTCTTTGCAGATGATCGGGTTTCATTCCCGAAGTGTCGTATACGACGACGTAATGGGTGGGCGTTACTGTGCCTTGACGAACTTTCTGGGATACCAGAAAGAAGTCGTAGCTGAAACAATAAAATAAAAACATTACAAATATCTGATCAACAAATTTCTTGGTCCCGAAAGGGTTAAAGCATTATTATTATTATTACTGACTGCCATCAAGCAGGTAGTTTTAAGCTAAAGTGCTTGATGTCCACATACTTGGATGTCACTTATTTGCTCATTATTGTTAATTGATTATTAGTTATTGAAAAACTGGACTCACTATGCTTTTCTCGTGACGGTGTGATCCACAATTGTTCCAGGACTGGGATTGTCCAGCTGCCCTCTATTCAACTCTAAAAATATCCTCGTATTGATCCTCTTATGCACCACCACAAATGTCATCTGGGGCTTGTAATCTTCACGCACCAAAGGGAAACAGGATTCCAACTGCTGAACTTCGTACGTGCGAGTTGTCTCCAATTGGCCTTCGCCCACTCCATCCCTAAGAGAAAATATTATTAATTGAAAGTATGGCAGACATATTTTATGTTTTAAACTGGATTATTTACACCTGCGTGAGCGAAGATATTGAAAATATTATTCAACAGACACCTCATCTTCTCATTGTTGATTGAGCAAATTACCTTCGGTAGAAAAAGTTTTCCGATGCTTATGAAAAAGCCTAGGCTGGTTTAAATGCACTTAACACATGGTACATTCACCAATACCTGTTTCAAATTATTAGTTTGACATCCGTTAGCATACATATACATATATCTGTGATGAAAAGTTCCTGGGCAACCTCTGGACCGGCATGTGTCGAGCAAGAGTGCGTGTATGAGAAATAGAGTGTGCTTATCCCGCTCAGGATACGGCGTGAGGTCATAGATGGATAAAAGATATTGTATAAAACATAGAAAGTTTTTTTTTACCTGTATATGATAATTCTAGATGGGAACTGTGAATTGACTCTATAGTAAGCATGCAGAGCGTCCATAAAGGCCAATTTGAGTCCGTCAATGATCTCCTGTCCGGACTGCTGAAAAATAGCTTTGCTAAGCCATCTGGTTATGGATGCGTTCGTCGAGGCTACGAAAGCTAAAAAAAAAAACAATGTTTTTTCACCAAATATTAAATTGTACATTTATTTCTATATCTTCATCTCCATCGGTCTCTCAGCCCTGAAGATCACGAACACCACTCCTCATTTTATTTAATATCTGCTTCCATATCGTTGTGTTATGTGAAGAGTTCAGTGTAGTGTATTCAACCAATCTCTACAGGATCTAATCATACCTGGAGATTCCAAGTTGGAGAGATGTTAACATAGAGAGAATAGTTAAATTGAAACCAACCTGCGCATGATTTAGCTCCCCCATGGTATACATCTATACCGACCACCATGACATTCTTGAGAGGTATGTTGACGGACCACAGGGTGCCTCCCATTTTGCAGTTCATCTGCAGGGCAACCTTCTGGACAACGGCACGAAGCCTCTTTTGATTTCCCAGCGTTCGAGAGTTGATGACCTGTAGAAAGAACCAAAAACATTTTATATATGTACATGTGGGTGAGTGTGTTTATAATACGGGTGAATATGTATATCCATGAGCGTATATGTTGTATCATAGGAGATTAAATATAGTAAAGTAAATAAATAATGAGAGACAAAAACAATTTCAAACCTGTGATGGTATTGGATGTGTCACGCAACAGGTCAACTTGATTGCGCTGTATCTATCATCTCTAGACGTGGGACATATGCACACCACTATGTCCAGATCTTTTCTGATGACCCTCCTGAGCGCATCGCTGTACGCCTGAGGTTGATCGCTGTCCAGGAATATACTGTTAGGTATCTTAATACGTAGTCCCATGGGAGGTGCACAGTGTAATAGTGTCTCGACGAATGTCTGCAACAAACAATTAGGTGTAGAATTAATTCAGCAATGGTAAAATTTGTATAATAAAACATGAAATAAATGTGGAATAAAAATGTGAAGTGATAACTATTCCGCCCTGCGTTTCCTAGAGGAGTGTGGAAGAATGATTGAGTTGAGTTGCGAGACGAGTAGAATGAAGTAAATTGAATAAGCTACAGTGGTTGTGAAATATAGAAAAAATGTATATTATAATGAAGAAAACATTAATGCCAGAGAAAAAAATTCAAGGAGACTACCTAAGAGTTAAATGGCTTGATTATGTAGGTCAGATTCTACAGGATGAACACATATTGAGTACTTGAAGAGCACGCAAGAGGAGCTGCATAAAGGTTATGAAAGTGAAAACTGTATGATGAACTTTGAGTGGCTCAAAGGTGCAAAGGTCATGTATTGTCACTCTTTGTTAATTTTACATAATAAGTAAAAAACAAAAATGTAAAAATCGACTAACTTTGGAAACTCTGGCATCTCTTTTTGTCGAAATAATGACCCAGTTATTCATGTCAACAGCCGATATGCATTTATTACTTGTTGAGTCCCTTCCCCAATCAGCGTCAATGTGACCATTCGTCTTTCTGTTGTCTCCAAAGATAATGGGCTCCGGCTGTAGAACACGGGCGTTCATTCGCACCATGGTCGGTTCTAAAACGAGACCCCAGTCATCCAAGACTTTAGTGGCATCTGGGTTTTCTTTGACATTGTCCACAAACTGGAAAAAAAATAATTTTATGATTATTTTAAGTCCCCGGAATTGAAAAGGCCACCCATTTTTTCCTGTAAGTTTTCAAGTGAGAGAAAAAACATTTAAAACCTTCAATTCAGTGATGAGATAAACTACCACCCATCCTGAATGATGCATTTTATGTTATTAATGCCAACTTTTTGTTTTTTTTGTTCGGAATTGTTATTTGATTTCTTTGACATATTAATGCTTGTTTGTATTGACATAATTAATGTAAATTATTTACCGCAGACCTTTTGTTTCCCACTGACTTCTTATTTTTTGCATTATTTTACTTTATTGACTGTTTCTTATTACATAATTAATTACTCTAAATTTATAAAAAAAAAATGACTTGTGTATTTTGTTTATTGCGTCTGTTTGTTGTCTATTATATTGCTTGATTAACATGTAAAAAGCTCACGCCGTGTGTTGATGTAAAGAAAATAAAATAAAAATGTACAAAAAATAGTACAATTGCCAAAATATGAGTCATTGGGTAATGACTTCAGATAATGACTTCAATAGCTTTTCATTTGAAAACCTGGGACTATTGACTACAGCCCGTACCTTCTGTATAGCAGCCAGTCTCTGATTTGGAGTGATCCGAGTGTATCTCGCCATCTCCTTCATTAGATCCATGTTGGTTCTCATATCGTCTGTAATGCCCGTCATGTTGCACAGCTCAGGTATAAGACAAATCAGGATTATCTCCGGGTCCACCAGTAATGATGTGCGATGTTCTTTCCTAAAACATGGATATATATTAAATTTATACATTGTAATCAAATTTGCTACATTTTGAGGTTATGTAGTATAAAGATGCATACAAAAAATCATGTATAAGTTTTTATATGCCAAAAAAAAGCACAATGATATGCAGTCTTTTTTGTGTGGAACTTTTCATATGGAAAAAAGCTTCAAAAGCATTTCTCACTCTTTTCAGGAGCACAGGTGGGAAACAAGCCGTCTCCGTTAAGAATGATACTGTGCCAATTAAGTCATCCATTTCCACAACATTCTGATTTCTTATTGTAGAAACTCCAGTCTATTGGAATCCATGTGTCCAGATAATGCAAGCTTTTAGTCCCAGACATCTCAAGCCTAAAATTTTGAGGGGATCTAAGGCATGGAGATATTCCACTTCTACCCCATGCTTGCCTAGAGTTTTGATTCTTGCAAATCCAACGATTATTGTAAACGGAACAAGTTTTTTCCATAATTTTTGTAAAGAGAGGTGTTAAAAAGGAGTTCTTCTTACTTATGCACTAGCAATGGCTGCTTGGGGTCTCTGATGGTGATGCCGTAGTTGTTCTTGTAATATTCTATGAAGGTGGTGGGACCGTTCCTGCCGTTGAACTCACTCGACGGAGACATGGAGAAGTCTATGTCGTCAATCCTGAAAAGAAAAAAAAACATATGAAAGAAAACAAAATTAATCAGACATGATGATTAGAAAATGTGTCAACAAGAGGTGTCGAGGAGTTAATACAAATAGTTAGTCCACTTATTACATGATTTGTAATGGGAATATATTGATGATGGAATATAGCAATCCACAAAATAAGAACAATCCAAAACAATAAACTACCTATAAGACTTATTATTGTATGTGGTCATGACAGTCTGATTGAGCAGCGCCGCTTTAACCTGCGTCTCAAAGTTGTGCGGAGACTGGTGCGAAATGTCTCTGATGAAATCCAATACGCTCTGTTGTCTCAGCACACGATGTGACGGGTTGATACATAACATTAGACCACCTTCAAACTCGTCCACGGCAGTTACGTATCTGAAGGAAAAAAGGTATTCATTTTATATTATTTACCATTTTTAATCAATTATAGAGAATATCCTAGCATAAATATATCAGTTTTGTACATGTATACATAGATTGCTCAATATCATAGGCCAACAACTTGAAATTCTAAAAATTTGAAATATGATGCAACTAAATTTTCAGACAGTATGGCGGTCTGTATAAAACTCAAAATAAGTGTCTCAAAATTTTGATGTGTCATATTTATGAGAATTGAAATTTCTGACTCATGAAACTTGAAAAATGATACAAATTCATAAAGTTTGATGTATCGATGGACGATTCTTCGTGGAAGTTCATTTAAATGAGAAATTAGAATGAAGCAAAACATATCGTAATTCCAATGATGACTTTATAAACTTGTAAACAAGCTTTTAAAAGCTTCGTCTTTCATTTATATTTGTCTGACAATGAGAGCAGAAGCTTTCGAAAGCTGGCTCGCAAATTTATAAAATCACCTTTGGAATTACTGTATGTTTAAGTAATTCCAAAGGTAATTTTATGTAAGGTTATAATAGTAGTACCTTCATATTTCTTAAGTGGACCGGGGGTTGGAGACCAATGAGTTACAGGATAGAAAAATCTTTTAGATCTGATCTAAAATAAATAGTGCTCTTAATACTCACCCAGGCCATATTTCCAGCTTGTACTGTGGAATGCATTGACAGGCTTTGGGATCAAAGTACTGTCTTTTGAACTCCACCATCTTGAGTTGCACCATGATTCTTTTGAAGAGGACATTGAACAAATGCTTCATCTCACTTAACTTCTTAGATTTTTTGTATATAATCTGGAAAATAACAAAAGTGTTAAGCGACTCTCTATGTAATATTATTTTTATCATCGAAACACTATTACTTCTACTACTATACCATCATGGTATATCCCATAAGTGGGGGTAGCTAGCAGAAAAGCTGCACGTAATAAACATGCACAAGTTGTTCTTTCCGTGCCAACAAAAATATAAAGACATTCAGGAAGGGTGACAAAGCTCATAGCTGAATTAAAATGTAAAATGTTTTAATTTTATCCAACGCCTGCCTTTTACCGTACACTCGAAAACTTACTGAAAAGAGTGGGAGAGCAATTCTCTGCGGGATGCTTCACGGAACAAATAATTTAAGCAAATTGTTTTTATTTTTAATGAAAATAATATACAAGCTAATATATAGTATAACCTACACACATTTCTTTCAAATAATATATCACAGCAAAATAGAAATGAACAAAATATGTTAAAAAGTTGGATAGGTATAATCCTTTATAATTGACCAAAACGAGGTAACATGACATAAACAATTCACACAGATCAAGCTAGTCCCAAACTTAGATTGAATCTTGTATTATGGGTACTAATGCAACGATACACATAAATATAATGCACTAAACACATATACATGTAACACCCAGACCCAGGACAATTTGAAAAAGGTCATTCCTCAATTTGCCCTGGTCGGGAATCGAACCCAGAACCTCGTGACTCAAAGGCAAGAGCGTTACCTCTACGCCACACCACCCATCTGATCAGTTCAATTATCTAAAATGTTTCTGAGGGCTTGAGCATCCCTCTTATATAACACACCCTTTCTAAAACAAAGACATTAGAGTGCCAGGAATATAGTGGGAAGGGGCTACTCGATTGGATGGAGGGGGTAATTAATGTTCTGTGCTATCCAGAGGAGCATTGAAAGCCATAAAAAGAAATTCCCGGATGGCTGTGACCACTCACTCAAATTTTTGAGTGTCTGACCTTAAAATAGAACATTTTTTAGAATATTATGATATACTTACTTTGATACTGACAGTCTCTTGGGAGCAGGGATGCACACTCTTCAACACGGTCACATCCTGAGGTAGTCTGGTGGGACGGTACATGACACTACCGTCAAATGTGTATTTACCCAATACACCAATGTGCTCTACAAATAAAAAAAATACAACTATATTTATTCATGCTCAGATCAGATGCATGTAATTAACATGCAAGCTGTCCTCTCCGTACCAACAAAAAATATTACTTACAATACTATACCCTTACGCTGTGTCCCAAATGGGGTAGGCAGAGAGAATGGAACACTAAATAGGTCTATCCTTACATACTTCCTTCGCTTCCTCCACATTCATACAATTTCTCATGCATGCACGTAGGTTTCTCTTACTCAATACACGGCCGTCATTGGGAATTTGATCCACGTTATCAAGCCATTTAGTTCTCAGACACCAGCACTTCCTCACACCCTTTCTTTCAGACAAGCATATCCTCTTTGTCATTCTTACCTCGTTCATTTGTTCAACATGTCCAAACCACATTAATAGCAGATTTATTTTTTTTATCAACAAATTTAATAGATTTACAAAAGTGGCAATGGTATCTATAAGTACACAAAGATATTACTGTATGTATATACACATACAGAAGTTAAAAATGAACTATGTACTTATATTTCACTCTATATGTATACAATTTATTTTGATTGTGTTATGTTGAATTTGGGAATATGATACCTTCTATTATTGTCAGGTTGTTGTTTGTGTAGTTCGTAAATACCTTTGTTAAGTGTGAAATGTATCATTTATAATTTTTTATTTCATAAATAAATAATTTTTCTGTTTTGACAGCACGGCTGTAAATATTTTAAATTAGAATAAATAAAACTCACCTCTAAGCATTTTGATACAGAATGTCTTAGAATCTTGCACTGGATCATATTTGACTTCATATTCAAACGCCCCTCCATTTTCCTTAAAGTTCAGCCTTATGTAGTTGACCATGACTGGAACAGCTGTTCCGGACTCACCCACCATGTGGACAGGCTGATCCGACTTCACACTCTGGAAGAAAATATTAAATATGTTGATTAATAGTAGAAAATATTAAATATGTTGATAATTCGAGTTCGTCGGTAGCCTGGAGGTAGAGTCTCAGCCTCGTGAACATGGGGTCCATGGTTCGATACCAGGTGCCGGCAAACTCCCCTTTCACGACACAAGCTTTTAGTAGCTTACTGTGAAAGGTGTATAAGGTTGTATTTGGGTTTATAACAAAAACCCAGATATATCTTTTTTAAAAAAAAAAAAATATCCCATTACGCTACGTCCCTTGCAGGGTAGACAGATATGATCATTCATATACATACTATTCTTTTATTATACATTCATCTAAAATAGATATACATACTGCTTTACATTCTTCTTGTTTATTACACCAGGTATCATTTGACATTATCCTATATGAAGCATGCTGGTTAAAAAATATGTTCAGAAAATGCCTGAGAATGACACATTCACACATTTGGATGCTACCCTTATTTCTTCCCATCTCCGTTCATACTGGGATGTCTGGGATAAATAATACACTGACTGACGCATAGTTGAGATGTATTTTGTGCAAATTATTTTTTATAACTCTCGAGTGGTTTTATAAGAAATCCAATGATAATTGAGTGAGTTCAGTGTCTCGTCCCAATGTCATACAATCATTCTCGCCAGCATTTGCTTTTTTACGCACTGGATCGCAGAACAAAATAAATCCAATTCATCTTGTCAACAAGGCTATAAAACTATTTAATGAAGCGAATGTTCATGCTTGTTCGATATTTTTAACATTGCCAGAATAGGCTCCCTTGATTCTGTTGTTTCTTTTTAATTTTTTTTTTTAAAAATTTGTTTGATTTTGTTGGCACTAACTATGTGGTAGTCACGAAACATTTTTAATTATAAGGAATTAGCTAATTATGTACTACAACCACTTAAATTTTTTAAAAAACACTACCAGTTTCAACGCTCAGATGCGTCATTGACGAGTGTTATACTAAAACTAAATAAATACTAGATTATTAGACGATTAATTAGTTAGGGAAGGGTGGGGGCGTTAGAGTGGGAAAGAGATGGAGAGTTTTTATTTACAGGAAACATTGTTAATAAGGGTGACTTGTATGGCGCTAGTATTTTGTTAACTATATTTTGTTTTAAATTTAAATTTTTGTTAATTTCTACTGTTTCTAAAGCCGACAATTTGAAATATTCTTTTATGTTGGTATGTTTAAAAGTACTATTGTCCCTATGAAAACTATGATCTTGTTCAATTAAATGATTAGCAAACTCAGAAAAGTTACTATTATTAACAATGTTTCCTCTAAATAAAAACTCTCCATCTCTTTCCCACTCTAACGCCCCCACCCTTCCCTACTAATTAATCGTCTAATAATCTAAACAGTTCTAGTATTTATTTAGTTTAGTATAACACTCGTCAATGACGCATCTGAGCGTTGAAACCGGTAGTGTTTTTAAAAAAATTTAAGTGGTGTAGTACATAATTAACTAATTCCTTATAGGTAATTAAATTTTATTTTTATTTCGAAATTTTTAAAATTATAATATCTGTAAATCAAATATTACAAGTCAAATAGTTTTTCATTGTGATTGAATAGTCTTACCCCCGCCTTAGATCCGCTGTCTATGGTGGAGCGAGCCATAAGACTGGTCACAGAATCCACGGCTGAAGGTTCCGGATGGTGGTCCTTTATTACTGTGGCACTGAGAAAAGACAGACAACGCAAATTAATAATATATTTTTATTAAAGATAAATCCAGGTTTGATTTTCAATTTATTAACTTCTTAAGTAGTATGGCCGTACCTGTATGTCAAAGAGTATCGGTGCAAAACAGGGTATGGCTATCAATATTGTTTTATTGTTTCCAATTGTCCCTAGGCCCCTGTTATGCAGGCACTTGGACTCGTCATACATACGTTCACAAAATTTATTACAATTTCAAATACAATCAATCAAAGAACAATCAAAGTAAAACAAAACATCAAATTACATTATTTTTGCAGTCATGGATGTAAAGAGTCCGGATCCACAACGTCAATAATTAAAATACATAATTCAAATTATATAAATGAAAAATGATGAAATACTATTCATTTATCATTTCGTCAATGGAGTAAAACGATTTATCAACCAGATACAATTTCACCCTTCTCGGGAAGATCAATACATCATCGCACTTGACTGTATCTGGAAGCTTATTGTATAGTCTTACACTTAGACACAAAAAACTATGATCCAACTTATTACAAAATTTTCATTAAGTGGTGTGTTTTCTAAATGTTTTTTTGCATAACATATACGTTCATAAATGTAAAGTGATGGGACGAATAGGATTCCTTGCTCTATATTACGACGCACAACATAAAAAATATTAAAATTTAACACGCCACTGCCATCTACAGGACATCCTTTCACAACATAACATAACAGAATGCACATTTGCTACACAAAAGAGGAACTTCTCGCACTAGATAAGCGACACAGCAATACTAATAAACTTCTCACTGCTATACCCGAACAACTTCTCCGAACATCCCAAACCACCAATTTAAAAAGACGTTATCGAGGATGTAGAGCCGGTAGTCACGTTAAAAATAAAACCAAAGCCCCACGCCATCTCCCAAAATCAACATGTTTCAGGATTGGCCATTGGAATGCCAGGTCGATCAGTAACAAGGTTGAAGATATTCATAATATCTTCGGCGAACACCATCTTCATCTACTAACACTCAACGAAACATGGCATGACAGCAGTGACTCTACTTCTATTAACGCGATACGAAATCACGGATACAAAGTGTTAGACAAAGCCAGACTCCGGGATCTTGCAAAAGACTACTCTACTTCCACCAACCACGGCGGAGTGGCAATTGTCCTCAAACCAGAGGTGCACATTTCAAAAATCTCTGACCTCGGATCATATAAAACATTTGAGTATATAGGCTGTAAAGTGTCTCTCAATGGGACGTCACTCATAGTAATAACAGTCTATAGACCGGGCTCATGTACTCCCACTAAAGATTTTTTTCTAGAACTCTCTTCAATCCTAGGGTCAACTTTGTCTTACCAAATACCCATTCTAATTACCGGTGACTTTAATATACACGTGGAAAGGCAACATGATCCATACTCCGAAAATATTAAAAAGCTGCTATCCGATGCAAATCTTGTCCAACACATCACTTCTCCTACTCATGACGCAGGGGGAACTCTTGACCTCCTCATTACATGCAATAAAATAGCTCTTGCAGCTGTAAGTACAGTTGACATCGGCTTGTCTGATCACCGACTTCTAACAAGTGACTTCAACATCACTATTCCAGCTCCACTATATAAAACCATCACCAGTAGAAGCTGGAAGGACTTCAATTCCGAAGAATTCCACACCCGACTTCGGAAATCTACAATATGCTGCTCTAACACTCAAACCTTCAAAGATGTTGAAGAAATCACAGAGCAGCTAAATAGAACACTCATCAGTCTGGTAGATGAGCTCGTCCCAATTACTACAAAGACAGTCCGAGTTCGTGGCCCCAAATATCTTTGGTTCGACAACGAATGTAGATTGAAAAAAACTGAAGTCCGTAGACTCGAGAGACAATACAGACGCCAGAAGTCTACATTATCCAGAACAACATGGATCACAGCCCAAAAAACGTACAAAAATCTGACCAATTTAAAGAAATCCAACTTCTGGAAACAAAAGATCGAATCCCACAAAGGTCAACCTAATAAACTGTGGAGCGACTTTCGAACTGTCATGGAAATCCCAAAACCCACACTTCCACCAATTATAACTGCAGAACAATTCAAATCAGCTTTCGAACATAAACTGCAAGCTATTTCGTCATCTCTTCCTCCGCTAAATGACAGTCTCCACGTAGAGACAAGAAACTGTACAGCCACTTTAGCAAAATTTGAAACCATGACTGAATTGGACCTACGAAGGACAATCAACAACTGCCCTAATAAACAATGTGAGCTGGATCCCATTCCCACCTGGCTGCTTAAGGATTCATTGAACACTCTTTATCCCATTATCGCTCGCATTTTTTACCTCTCCCTATCACAAGGAATAGTACCATGCTTATGGAAGCTATCTCAAGTCACTCCAGTACTAAAAAAGAGCACATTAGACAACAACGATCCCTGTAACTACAGACCTATCTCCAACTTACTTTTCCTGTCAAAAGTACTCGAACGCGTGGTCGCATCTCAACTAACAACCTATCTTGAGAACAACGGTCTACATCAGAAACATCAATTCGCCTACAGGAAGCATCACTCTACTGAAACTGCCCTCACGAGTCTTGTCTCGGACCTGATAGGGGGCGTGGCTCACGGAGACATAGCTCTTGTAACAATTCTCGACATGAGTGCGGCGTTTGACACCGTTGACCACAACATACTCCTGACCTGTCTGGAAGTTGAGTATGGTCTTTGTGGAAGTGCACTGAGTTGGCTTCGCTCCTACCTGACCGCAAGAAACTGGTCACTAAAAGCGAGTCAAAGCAGAACTTGTGAATCAACAGTTAATCAGGGAGTACCTCAGGGTTCTGTCCTGGGTCCAATTCTGTTCACCCTCTACATCGGATATATCGACAGTATGCTAGAAAAAACAGACTTTCGTAGCTATGCTTACGCGGATGACAGAATTTTGATCGGTTTTTGCAAACCTGATCAGAAAAATTATCTCAAGGCCCGGACCGTAGAATGTATAACAAACTTATCTAATCTAATGGCAAAGAGACGTCTGAAGCTGAATCCAGCTAAAACGGAATTCTTATGGGTCGCATCACCTGGCCGACAACATCTCTTGGATATAGATCCCATCTCGATAGCCGACACGGATATTCTACCGTCCAGTAAAGTCTCGATACTTGGGGCACGAATCGATAGCGCACTGTCTATGGAATCCCAAATCTCAAAGACGGTGAGCTCTGCATTTTACCACATCCGCGAAATACGCTCCGTGTCGAAAAACCTCACTCCTGATAGCATAAAAACATTAATCTCTGCTTTTGTAATCTCTAGACTTGACTACTGCAATATACTATATGTAGGACTGCCGCAAATTCAACTGAATCGTCTACAAATGGCATTCAATAGCGCTGCAAGGCTTATTTTCCGCGAAGATAAGGGTTGCCACATCACACCTTTGCTGGAAAAGTTACACTGGTTAAGAGCAGGTGAAAGGGTTCAATACAAACTGTGCCTTATAGTCTACAAAGCTTTGAACAAAATGGCACCTCAGTCACTTTCTGAACTCTGTGTTCTCAAAACACCTGCAAGTAGACCTCTACGCTCAGCTAAGACATCCACCAACATGCTGGACGAAAACAACAGAGCAAACAAGTCCTGCTTCAATGATAGGGCTTTCGGCGTCGCAGGACCCGTCATTTGGAACCGACTCCCCGAGGACCTCCGTAAAAACCAGCCGATTACAACGTTCAGGAGCAAGCTGAAGACTTCGCTCTTCCAACATAGTTTCCCGCGCCCTTGAGATGGATACTTCATTAAACGGCGCCGAATAAATCATCCAATATAATAATAATAATGTATAGACAAATCACACACATCAAACTAGTCACAAGCTAAGATTAGAATCTTGTATTATGTGTACTAATGCAACAATACACACATATAAAATGCACTCAACACATATACATGTAACACATAGACCTAGAACAATTTTAAAAAGATCATTCTTCATTTTGCTCTGACTGGGAATCGAACCCAGGACCTCACGACTCACAGGCAAGGCCGTTACCTCCGTGCCACTCCTGTTGTCAGATATTTCACAAAAATATTTACAATATATCCTTATGTTAATAAAATAATAAAAAAAAAATTATTTACCTTTCAGCTGTTGTAGCAGATGCTGGCGAGGTTTGTGTCATGAGCCCCAATATACCACGACCCCTGCCTGCAGGAAGGGACATGGAGGGGGCTGATGGTATCTGCACCACTGAGTTATCTGGAGACTCAAACGGCTGTGGGGAGGGTGTGGATAGTGGTACAGGTGAGGGAGTGGATATAGTTGTCGGAGAGGACGAATGTGCTATCGTCGTATCTGTTGGATTACTGCTGGAACTCGAAGATCCTGTTGAACCTATAATGAATAAATAAAAACGATTGATAATGAATTAAGAAGTTGAAAGATTGTCTTATCTTTTTCAATCCATAGTAGTAGAAAACACATTTGTTTTGATTTATCTGACTATGGAATTCTAGTGCTCTTGCATCAACACAATAAATGAGGCTTGGATTTTTTTTTTCATTGAGTAAACGGGAGTTCAGGGGGGCTGTCTCGGGACCCTGGATTAATCTGTTGTTCCATAAGGGAATTTGCTTTTCTTACTTCTGCAGTATTGAATACGTTTTTGACAAAGTAAACACCACTTTTAGGGATTGGATTTGTGGACTTTGGTATGTTTATTTTTTTATAAGTGTTTTTACATTTTTTGTGGTAGGTATGTTTTAGCATTTTTTTTTTCATTCTTCACCTTTCTATTAAATCAAGTAGGTACTTCAAATTTATGTTTATTAGTTGGTAAGAAAGGGATCTTGATTGGTTTGCTCATTGTTGTAAATTGTAATTAATTGTTATAACTGTATGATCCATAAAGAATAAATAAAATAAATAAATGTGGCATATCAATCGTGGAGAATGTTAGGTTTTTATGGTGCAGTGAGATTGATTTACCTGTTCATTTGTACGTAGTTCTTTCACTGGCTACTCCACTAGCGAGAGATGCCATGATGGTATAAATACAGATTGATAGAAAATGAGTGAGATTGTGAAGGAAATGAAAGAGGTAATCGAAGGTATACATGTCTGAAAATCCATCCAGTCAATCTATTCAACAAACGAAACACATTCAGAAGATTGTCAAAGACAAAGGAGCAATTTCATTTTTTTTTTTGTTATCATAATCTCAGAGTAAGTGCCAATAAGATGGAGCGACCAAATTAAGGAGGCCACACAGAGCTCACTTCACGGGGCCTTACACATGGCAGAGGATCGCTCAACATGGAGATAGATGGTTTACGGAACGAGTCATGATGATCACGATCCTCAGGATTGAGGGACCAACAGAGATGATGATGATCATAATCTCAGTTAGTCAATTTCCTGTAACCGTTTGCTGGTCTCTTGAAATTTGAGTAACTGAGGATTTGCTTTTGTTTTACACTAATAACGTGCTATTTACCTGGTCTAGGTTCCTCCATCGCTAGCGCCAGTTTGAGAGCTCTTCCACGTCCAGCCATAGTGAATGTTGGTACCTGGATGAAAAAACAAATGAAATTTATTTATGTATTCATCATACATTCACTGCATTAGCTGTTAACATGTTAATTTCAATTATACGAAAACAATAACAAATATTACAAAAAGAAGAGAAAAAGAATTACTACACATAACACCAATTTCTACTATTAATCATTCATAGTTTGTGATGTTCGTTGCTGGAATAATCTCCCTTCTCCTCAAAGAATATCTCAACCTTTTAATGGATTTAAATACTCCGCCAAGAAATATACAAAATTCATACAAAAAATGAATTTTATAAGAAAATTCATTTTTAGTCAGACTCCATAAAGAAAAAAATCATGACTGAATCAAATAATGAAATTAAAAAATTAATCTTACAGGTCTCCCTGGTTCCGGTTCCTCCATCTTCCTCAAAAAGGCTCTCCCGCGACCTTCCATTGCTCCTGAAATATAAATAAAAACAACCATTTAGTACACCAATCAGCGAGAAGGCATTTTATATTTGCCGCAAAAATAAGAGGGCGGATATAAATAAAGCACCACGCAAAGAATTGGTCTACCACTCTTTTCCATAAGTTTACGAGTGTCCCGTAAAAGGCAGGTCTGTGTTTAAAAATTAAGTCAATTTACATTTATTATTTAGTTAGATTAAATTTATACACTGTTTCTTTCACTTAAAGTATTATTTATTCCAAAAGCTTTTCGGAATACGTCCATCATCAGTGAAAAAATACTTAAAACTAAATACATTACACAGATAATTAAGAAAGGTGTGGGGTGTGGGGAGAGGGAGTAATGTTAGGATGTATTGTTGGTAGGTGTTTAAATTTAATCTAACTAAATAATAAATATGACGAACTTTCACAATATTTGCTCTTCAACAATAAATAAATCATCAATTTACATCTTATTTAATTCAGCGATGAGGTTCAGTCATAAACATGCAAATCCTGCTTTCTGTCCCAATAAATGATGAGACGTTCAGGATAAGAGGCATACCTCATTGCTGCATTGAAGATGTTGAATGTCTAACATGTAATGTTTTACGAATACCGAATAACAGATGATAACATTCCATATTAATTTGACGACTTGGTATTGCAAAACTTAAAAAAATATCTTTGTTTTAAACAATGACCGTCGTCGTTCAATAGTGTTTATAATTGAATTTTTTATTCATGAACATGTTAAAGAATGCAAGTTTGCATAAAGGGTATTGGTTTCTCTGTTAATTTGCTGATAAAGGTGTCGATAGAGCACATGATATAAACATAATACATAAGAACATTAATTCCATATTTATTGCATAACCTCACATAATTATGGTAATTAATTAATAAGTAACACACTTAATTATCAAGTTTAGATTTATCATACCTTAATATTATAGTTACGAGACTTTTGTATTGAAGAAACTAAAAACTTGTTTGTATAACTCCAAAAACAATTTGGGAAATACTGTTTAGTGGAAATCTCTAGATATAATAAATAATCCTTTATTTATACTGAATGTCATGTGATGGTATTGTCAAGTGTTTGTTGAATTGGTTATTGTCGCAAATTATGATTACCTCCATCAAAAAGAAGTATTATAATATTACATAATTTTTACACCAATTCCCAGATAATTACATAATTCAAAACAATTTTTAGACGTTCTTCTTGGGGGCACCAGACAAAAACCAGCGCTCTCCAATTAGAAATGTCTTATCGTTGCTGATATTTCACTGTAATATTTTAGCTACTATCTAACCACAATATTAAGTAGGGTTGGCCGGTAGCCTAGAGGTAGTCTCTGCCACATGCACACAAGGTTTGCGGTTCGATTCCAGGTGCCGGCAAACTCCCCTTTCACGACACAAGCTTTTAGCTTACTGTAAAAGGTGTATAAGGTTCTATTTGGGTTTATAACGAAAACCCTGATACATCTTTTTTTAAAAAATCTTATTTGTATTTATTTTTTATCTAATGTTATTATTGTTTGCTGAAGATTTAGTTTTGCATTTTTTACATAGTGTACATTTGGTTAATTAATGCCTTGTTGAGACAAACCAATCATCGACTGTTCAAGTACCGATTCTGGAATGAACATATTTAAATTTTAGATCCTGCTAAAAACCTGCAAAATTTCTAAAATAATGAAGTAAATTAAATAAATTGTGTTTCAATAGTAAAAGAATTGTATTTTTTCAAGAAAAATTGAGTACTGAATATTGCCAAACTATTGCTTTATTTCCCAACTGTTTTCTAAATTTTGTTAAAAAATACCAAAACTTGAAAAATTCTAAATTTGGAAATAAGTGCCAAGTCCTGCCAAGAAAGGAGTTCCGCTTGTGTGAGGGTAAACAATACCCTCTCGGAGTGGTTTACCCTCACTAAAGGAGTGAAGCAAGGTTGTGTTATGTCTCCGTGGCTATTCAATCTATTTTTTGACTTCTGTATGCGACCTTTGAAAGCGATGAATGTAGGTGTTGAACTGAATGGAAATCGAGTGAATGCTTTGATGTATGCAGACGATTTAGTCTTAATGGCTGAGAATGAAAGTGATTTACAAGATATTGTTTCGTGTGTGTATGATAGCTGTAGTGCAAATGGGTTAAGAATGAATGTCGCGAAGACGAAAGTTATGGTGTTTGAAAGAGAGAGTGAAAGAACGGTATGTGAAATAAAGGTTGACGATGAATGTTTAGAGCAAGTGAATGAGTATGTCTATTTGGGAAGTCTGTTTGCGAGGTATGGAAGATTTGATAAGGACAATGAAAGAAGAAAAGTCGCCGGTGCTAGAGTGAATGGTGCACTTCGACCCATTGTTAGCAATAGCAGTGTGTCGAACATGGCAAAAATGCTAGTGCACAATACCATTCTGGTACCGACACTTATGTATGCAAGCGAAACTTGGACGTGGTTAAAAAAGGATGAGAGTGGAATAAATGCTGTGGAGATGCGTTCACTGAGAAGAATGGTAGGTAAAACGTTGCGAGATAGAGTGAAGAATGAGGATATCAGGAGAATGAGCAGATGTGAGAGGAGTGTTGTGGACAGAATGCGTGTAAACAAGTTGAGATGGTTTGGACATGTTGAGCGAATGCAAGATGAAAGGATGACGAAGAGGATGTATTTATCTGAAAGAAGGGGTGTGAGGAAGCGCGGACGTCCAAGAACCACGTGGCTTGATCACGTGGACCAAATTCTTAAGGACGGACGCGTGCTGAGTAAGAGAAATCGGCGTGCATGTATGAGAAACTGGATGAATGTAGAGGAAGCGAAAGAAGTATGTAAGGATAGATCTATATGGCGTTCCGTTCTCTGCCTACCCCTCCTGGGACATGGCGCGAGGGTATAGTATAGTATAGTAGTCCTGCCAAGAAAACTGGAACCTGCTAAATAAAAAGCATATGGTAGCAGTAGTACTAAAATGTAAGTATTCAAAGATATTGGCAAAAACAAATGACGACAACTTCTCAGACGATATCCAACACTTTTGTTGTATGGGCAGCATTCGGGGTACCACATGGTGTACCGGCGTTTTTGCCTTTCTGACGAGAATGACAAAAAATGAGAATTTTTACATTCTGAAGACAAAGAATCATATAACGCATCATGACGTTCACAATAAATCTAATACGGCATTTGACTTCGAGCATTAAATTGCATTGTGAATGCGCCAATACAGATTCATATAACATAATAACATGTATAGACAATTCACACAGACCGAGCTAGTCCCAAACATAGATGTGAATCTTGTATTATGGGTACTAACGCGACGATACACATATACACAATGCACTACACACATATACATGTAACACCCAGACCCAGGACAATTTGAAAAAGGGCATTCTTCATTTTGCCCTGGCCGGGAATCGAACCCGGGACCTAGTGACTCAAAGGCAAGTGCGTTAGCCTCCACGCCACACCGGTCGTCAAATATAAATGTCTATAAATATTGGTAAACATATTACACTTTTTGATTGTTCAATCATTCATTGGTAAACCATTTAATATATAAAAAAAACATCCTTATGGGTCAAAACATTGGTTTTTATTGATATTCAGCCATTTTATTTTTACCTGGGTTCTTGACATAAGCTATATGAACAAGAAAGGTGTGAGTAATTATGGAACAGCCATTCTATTTTAGTTTAGGTTAGTTCTAGGTTACTTGAACATATTATCATAACTTTCTTAATAGTTCTTATGAATAGGAATTAGCATTTGAGTATACAATAAGTTGTGATATTTAGATCTATTACTAAAGTCAAAAAACAATCTACAGTTTGAACATGGTGTTGATTTGAAATTTACTGGTATTTATCATGGTGTCACATTTGAAAAAAACTCAAGTGACTTTAGGAGCTTAAAACAATTATTACATGCACAGTTTTTAATAACTCAAGCAAATAATCAAATCAAAATAACAGATATGTGAAATAAAGGAAGAAATTGTTTGATTGTTTTGACAAAATATTATCCAAACAGCGTGCGTAGATGTTTACGAAAATACCGGGATGAACATAACACTGCAGTTTTGATAAAAAGAATACTTACAAATTTTATTATAAATGTAGAAATATTGGTACGATTCTGGTAATTTGATTCGTGCACACATTCAACAATTCTGCCTCGAAAATCAGCGACCTTTCGCAACACACGTCCGCCATCAAAATATACCATAAACAATTTTTACGCCAAATTTTTAATCAGAGACAATAATCATTTTTGGCAGACAACAGACAACCATGCTTGAAGGTAAAATTTAAAAAATTAACGAATTTTGAAAATTTTCACATTACGAATACGAATGTTTTTAAGTATACTCGTAGAGTATAATATTAGTATATTAAAATTTACTACATATTACATTACACTGTTAGATTTCTATAATATTAAAATATATTTTTAAAAGACATCTATTGAAGCTTATATAAATCACAATTGAACGTGTACGTGATGTACGCTTTATAGTACATAATAACCAACTGAAAGTATACAGTGAAATGCCAAGGATTTTGGAACAAAAGCTTTTAAAAATAATCCACAGATGGAAAATTCGTTTTATTTTTCTTAAAATACCTGCTTCTTCACGTTCAAGTTGCCAACGATCATACCACGTTGAATGCACCGGTTCTCGTCCGATCACCGAAGTTAAGCAACATTGGGCGCGGTCAGTACTTGGATGGGTGACCGCTTGGGAACACCGCGTATCGTTGGCTTCCTTTTACATTTTTTTTATATATTTTCTGAAACTAGTGTAATAGGTGATCAACATATCAAATTTCTTTGCCACATGTCATCCTTGTAGGATGCTATGCCATAAATCGTATTCGAAAATGGATTTATATTTTGTACATACATACATATACATCTTCTTCCCCTTGTCCTAGTTAGGTCAGGGGCCCATTGCGCTTAGGTACCTCCTCCAGAGATCCCTGTTCACCGCTGCTTCCAGGACCACTGGCCACTCCAAACCAAGTCTTATATTTTATATCTAGAAAAAATGAGATATTATACATATTTTGTTTTACAGAAGGGATGTGAGGAAGCGCGGGCGTCCCACGTCACTTGATTACGAGGATCAAAAAGAATGCGACATGTGCCATAAAAAATAAAAGATTCAGAATAGGTATTTGCATTTTTCGTGCGCGTTTGACATGTCACAAATACCTAGATAGAGGAGAGCGACTTCTAGCTATACCAGCACACAGTACAAGCTTTTTATCTAACTCATTCCTTGTTCATGGTGCTCGCTGTTGGAACAATCTTCCCTCGAAAATCAGGATGATAACAACCTTTAATTCTTTCAGACAAGCTGTCAAAAATCATTTTCTCTCATTGAATTTA
The DNA here is from genome assembly GCA_947579605.1 of Athripsodes cinereus. NCBI lineage: Eukaryota > Metazoa > Arthropoda > Insecta > Trichoptera > Leptoceridae > Athripsodes > Athripsodes cinereus. The sequence continues at coordinate 1,642,918 of OX388306.1, forward strand.
GCATCTGACTCCTAAATCCTTTTCCCTTTCCCTATGCATGTGCACGCTGCAATATAATATGTTATACTTTTATTACTATGGTGTCCGTAAGAACATTGTTGCTTGCATGTGTTCTTTCCTTTTGTTTACTTTGTGTTGTATTTTTATTTCTATTATGACTGTTGATATGTAAGGGTGTTGGGTGTATATATGTATGCATGTGATTTTTTTTGTTTTATTTTAATTTTAGTTACCGGGTTAGTTGGAAGACATCGCATTTTAGCGACAAACTCGCCCTCTGTACATTGAATTGTATAATTGCTATTTTTATGACACTATTTTATTATGTAATATTGTAACCAATGTACCTACAGTGAAGAATAAAATAATAAATAACTTTTACGTTTGACCGATTTGTAGGTTTCGTTAGAGTTAGTCTGGTGTTTTTTTTTTCATATAATATATATAAAAGCACATTTTTATTGACAATCATTTCATTACCATATCATTTCTTGGGTGAAAACTATATAATTACGTCAAGTGGAAATTTTTTTTTTAAAGTTCGCCTCTCCTTAATATTTACCGAGGAATAAAATAAAATAAAAAATATAGTAAAATAAAAGTAGGTATCGAAATTCGAAAGATGTCTCTCTCGCATTGTTTGATCTATAATAGAACAATCGAAGAATCGTTGAAGATTTCACAATATCGCAAATTTAGCATAGTCAATAAGAAAAGCATGAGTCAACACAATATCTTTAAATGACAATGGTGCTAAAGACGAGAGTGCACATGAATACATATAGGTAAGTACACACTTTAATATTAAAATGAGTACATATATTTATTATTATATTATTAATTATAATAAATACCTATATATAGTAGTTGGTAGGTACTTTTAAGAGTATTTAGATGAGAGGAAACGGGGAAGTGGAATGAAGCAGGGCGAGAGGAAGGGAAGGAGGAGTGTGTGTGTGTGTATATATAATATTGTAATTTTATTTAGTTGTGTTAGTACCTACGGCTGTATTGGTGTTAGTGAGAGATGAAGAAGTTTGTGTGATGTGACAATAAGTTACTCACTTTATTCTTTCTTATCATCCGTAGGCCATTGATTTGGCACTTGGAATCGTCAGGCAATTATATACGTTTTTTTAAAACAATTACCTAAGTAATCAAATTATAACAATTATACAAATAAATAAATAAATAAATTTCATTGAATCAAAGTTTTTTCGAGTGTAAAAGGTCCAAAAATAACTTCTCGTCAGTGTATGTAAAAAATGAATTGTAATAAGTAATTATACATATGAATCGAATCAATGCCAATTCCGGCCCCCTAGTCAAAACACATTTTAGCGTTATGAAGTCGTTCGACTACAAACGAAATTACGACAATCTACCATATAATTATGCGTTATTGTTGCAATTATAGTCGTAATTTCGTTTGTAGTCGAACGACAAGTGACGCTAAAATGTGTTTTGACTAGGGCTGCTGAACAGTCCCATTTAGCATTTCATCGATATTGTAAAAAGCTTTTCCAACAAGGTACCTTTTCACTTCTCTCTGATATTCTACATAATTGAGTGCCTTAACATTACTGGGCAATTTATTATATAAACCTATGCTAAGACAAATAAAGCTTTTTGAAAATTAAAACGGGATACAAAGTATTATTTTCTTGAGAAATATGCAGTAAAAGTAAAAAAGGGACCTTAGAGGCAGTAACTCTATTTGAACTTTGAAAAGTAATATTTATGTATTTATTTATTTTATTCTTCTTGCACATCATCATTCACATACGTACACACATGAAAAAATGTGATGATATGCTGTGGCGAGATTATACTATCACTTTATAGTGATTTCTTCCATCTAACCACATCTGCATGTAGAAATTAAATCTTGGGTACCCCTTTGGAAAATCATGGCATCTCCCACAAGTTTTCGAATGTCCTGTAAAAGGTGGCTGGTCGCAAAACCTCTAAAAAACCTAAACAATTTGAAGTTACTACTACTATTACCTAGATACTATACTTCCATCAAGTTAGGAAGCCAGTAGATTAATTGCAAGTATTAAACATCCATAGGTATTTTGTTTTTTTTCCGCTGAGATCTCCTTGATTATTTATTTATTTATTTATTTTATTTAACAATAATTATACAGACATTACAATACATAGACTATTTGATAAAAACTTAAATCTAAACATCCTCCTTATAGAGACAAGTCTGTGTAAAGGAGGGTAAAATTAAAAACTGTTCTGTCAGTGTGGAGTGAAATATTGATAATATTGTCCATTCCAGTCCTTCAGACGTGGCCAATGACTTACCCGTGAGGACAATATTTTGGATTGAATGTGCGGATAAATAATATGAGTCTATACGACTCCTGAAATATCCGGGTTTGGTTGATTTCTCTATATTCTCCAGTTTTTATTTTATTCATCAAAATAAATATACAAACAGTTGAGACAAAAAATATCACAGGTGTACACAATAAGCAATAAGTAAATCAGTAAAGTATCCACTCTTACCCATTAATGAATGAAGCCGTTACATAAAGGAAATTTAAAAAGTACAAAAAGAAGGAAAATCACAATATACACTAATTAAGTAGATAAAAAAAAAAAATTACAATATCGGACACAAGAACTAGAATGTTCCACAGATCAGAAAATGTGACATTTACATAAACAAAACAGCTGTAGAGGAGCCGACAATAGACCTGAATCGGAAAACCTTTCATCGTTCAAGCCGACGGAATCCTCGACGACCATGAGGCCTCAGTTATACCCGCTCCAAATGCTTTCCCGCTCAACACAAAAATATCCAGATTTTGGAAGAATGAATTGTAAACGGAGCAAGTAGGTACGCCTTAAAAAAATATTGTGCTAAACAAATTGAAAGCTGGTTATTACAAAGGTGCTAAGTATCAAAAATGAGTTTTCACTCCCAAATGATGTTAAACATAAAGGCCAATAAACGTACAAAGGTGCAATAACAACATAGCATACTACAAACTTCATCCAATAGACATCACCTTTGCTACATTGCTCTGCTGTTCCTCTTACTTCTTTTCACTTTTTTTTTGGTTTTATGCTCCAGACACTGTCTTAGCACCTTTGCAATAATCAGTCTTCAATAAATTATGGTCACACTAAATATGTACCTACCTAATAGTAGTAGTGTAGTAGTAGTGTAGTAGTATTGGTAATATTCTTCTGGGAGGTTGAAAAGTACATTATTACAAAAGAAAGAAAGAGACGGATACATCACTACTATATTCGTACATTGCGATGATGTAAAGAGGAACGAGTGAGTGAGTGAGACGGGGAGGGCGGAGGAGGGAAGGAGGGAGGACGTTATGGTATTATTATTATTATTAGTATTACTGAAGTCTCGAGCGGCTCGTGGGAATTGCACAGAAGCCGGCCCGTGCCGACTCTATAGCATTATTGTGCGGCGTGTATGTATACGCTGAATGTTTGCGTGTAGTTGTTGTCTCAGAGTATAGAGATCGCTTTGTTATCGCGTAATATGTGTGTATGTATGTATATGTGTGCATTATATTATGCTTGTATTAGTACACAGTACATTATCGTAACTAACATGTTAATTCTTGCTATATTATGTCTAATCTATCTATCTTTCTGTACCATCTAAGCATCTCTCACAAACGAGGTAGCCAGCGTAGATACTAACTGCATAAGAGCAAGCTAATTCAAAGACATTAATTAGGTACGATATTAACTACTACTACTACTACTACTATACCATCACGGCATATCCCACAAGTGGGGTAGCCAGCAGACCAGCTGCATATAAAACATGCAAGCTGACTTCTCCGTGCCAATATAAATACGATATTAATATTATTATTATTTAATCTTTCAGACGATATTTTTTTATTGATACTATAAGGATGATATAAAAAAAATTATTATAAGGCCCAATAATTCGATGTTCCCTTAGAGTCAAGCTAATCCTAAACTAACCCCAAAGATCAAACGACTAGCCCTTAATTTGATTAAATTTGTCTTTAAATCCAATAAACTTCATTAGGGCCAATTCTGAATATTAATGAACTAACTAAACTTATAGTTGATTAATATTAGTTATTATATAGTATTCAGCATAAGTTATGAACTATAAACTCGAGAACCACCAAGTGCAAACGGTAAAATCTATGGGACAAACTAATATTAGTCAGTGATGCCGCAATACAAAATGTTTTTCACGTTCCGATTTACACTTCTGGCAACAATTTAATAGTTGTCGCGCGTGAAAATTGTGAAATGTCAGATTTGCCGATATATTTTGGCGTTCGTATTTGCGTCGGTGGTGGTATAATTTTACAATTTATACAAGCTAAGAGTTGCGAGGGCCCTAAAAATATAAATTTTTACTTTTTATTGAAAAAACAACTTAACACTTCCAAAATATAGCAATATTCTGCGGCAAAATGACAGCAACTATAATAATACATTAAAAGTCGCGAATAAAATTCTGCCAAATCCAACTTATTTTAGTCGTCGGCTGTCAACTAAAATTTCATTCTGAATACGAAATCCATAGATTCTCGAAATTTATAGTTGTACTAAGGTGTCAAAATGAACCAATTAACTAAATTAGTACGGAAAACAGTGAATACGAATTAGAACTAATTATCATGACTCAACTATCTCCTCACACTTAGTTGACTTAGTTAGTGCAACTAAACTATTTTATGATTCAGAATTGGCCATAATATTTCACAACTAATTTATTTAGGTCGTCGGTAGCCTCGAGGTAGACTCTCGGTCTCATGAACAAGGAGTCCGCGGTTCTATCCCAGGTGCCGGCAAACTCCCCATTCACGACACAATCTTTTAGCTTACTGTAAAAGGTTTAGGTATAAGGTTGTATTTGGGTTTATAACATACCAAATTAATAAATTTTTTTTTTAATATTTGAATGTAAGAGAAAGGTAGCATGATTCTGATCATTGCTGAATTTTAGATCTTACGTGAAGTTTTATAGATCCTTGCCAATTACAGGACACTCGAAAACCAGCAGAAAAGAGTGGCATACGTATTCTTCACAGCGGAGCATAACAGACCTTCGCGTTTATTTATTTATTTATTTTTATTTTTATTCTTCGATGTACATTGTTTACAATAATACAAATTAAAATATCATTTATACAATTCAATGTACAGAGGGCGAGTTTATCGCTAAAATGCGATGTCTTCCAACTAACCCGGTTATCAAAATAAAAATTAAAAAAAAAAACAGACATAAATATACATCCATCCACATACATACCTACAGCAATAATATAAATAAATAACAAAAATACAATATAAAGCAAACAAATGAAAAAGACACATGCAGGCAACAATGCATTTATGGATACATAAGTAGAACATATATTGCAGCGTGCACATGCATAGGGGAAAGGGTTGTAGGAGTCAGATGCTAAATTCAATGAAAGGAAGTGATTTTTGACAGCTTGTCTGAAAGAAGGAAAAGTTATTATCATCCTGATTTTCGAAGGAAGATTGTTCCAACAGCGAGCACTGCGTGAACAAGAAATGAGTTGGACAGAAAGTTCGTACTGTGTGCTGGTACTGCTAGAAGACGCTCTCTGTTGGATAGCGCCTTTTATCACGCCTCAATTATTGTTTCATTTAAAACGAAATATGTTACAGCATATTAGGTATATTTATCATTAGTAATAATGAATTGCAGCAAGAATAATTATTATTGGACTCAATTACAGAAACAAAAAAAAAAAGATTTAGGTACCTACCTATTTTATAACGCGAACAATGATAATTTATGCGTCCACACGTGCGTTGCATTGCCTTTTCTTATATAAGGATAATGAAAATATTGCGGTTTGTTCGTTTGAAATCGTATCTATACCATTATGACATGGCACCTTAAATGGGATAGCCAGCGGAAAAATTGGCTCACCTTATCACTGAATTGAAGATGGTTATAGTAAGTTTTACGAACATTTGTTTTATTTGAAAGACACTACCTACATAATCTGAATAAAACGGTGAGAAACCTATCCTGTTTTGGGTGCTCTATGGATAGAGTCCCGGTAAAAAATTGGTCTCCCTCTTTTTTCGGCAAGTTTTAGAGTGTCCCGAAAAGGAAGGTGTTCTAAAATATAAAAAAAAAACATGAGCCGTTTTCTCCGTGCCAACAAAAAATGGGTGGCAAACCTCATCGCTGAATTTATGATACAAAATGTCTCATAAATAATCCACCACCCCTTTATAGTAGTTGTCGAAAATGACTATTCTCAGATTTAGACTGTGCCAAAAATAACCCTTCTGGTTTTTGTGTGCAACTAGACACCAGCGATTCTTCTAATATGACCAGACCAACGAGTATGGGGTTCCCTTCTCAACTTACTAACGTTTCAATCATTTTCTTATCAACTAAGCTATATTATGTAAGTTTTGAAAAATCGGAAAACTTGGTAACAGCTACGAAATACTTATAATTATTTGACAGTTAGACTATCAGGCTACTAGCGATTTCAAAATTTGTCACCAACTTTTTTATTATTTTTCAAACTTATTAATAATTATGTTATTGGACAAATGCTGGGTTGTTTTGAAATAATATTACTGATCGTTTATTAACAATAAATGGAACCTTTTATTGGCCGACTTGGAAACTGTGTGCCTGCGCATAAAGCAACTGAAATGGCGGTTGTGCGCAAGCATAATTATATTATTAAGAAAGTCTCAGCACGTTAGCAGATACTTATAATTGTAAATTTCATGGTTTCGTAGGTAATTAGTAGGTTTGTTTTCAGTCTACATAGGATCAAGAATACTTTTTTTATTTTCTTTTTTTATTTTCCTTTATTGGCATTTCTACAGGTTTTTACATAAATATAGTATAAAACAATTAGGTATAGTATTAACCCAATTACAGAATGCACAAATGTTTACAAATACTGTATATAATTAAGATTCCCAGATTAAAAGTACCCATCTATGTAACCCAAAAATAAAAAACCCAAAACAATAACTTTAAAAATTCGAAAAAAAAAATTAAAATAGTTACAGAACTAAAAATACATTACATTACATTACTTTTCTATATTGTAAATTGTTTTGAAATTATTTTTTCTTTCTGTGGCATTCGGGAAAGAAAATAGATTTCATCAAGTCATTTTACAATGAATGCTATGAAACAAGTATTGAGGAAATTTTGTTATTAAAATAATAAACTGACTTTGTTTTCAGAATAGAGCATCTTCTGGCGATACCAATTCATAGCTCAAAATTTTTGCGCACTTATTCTATTATGCACACTTCTACATTGTAAATTGTTTTGAAATTATTTTTTCTTTCTGTGGCATTCGGGAAAGAAAATAGATTTCATCAAGTCATTTTACAATGAATGCTATGAAACAAGTATTGAGGAATTTTGTTATTAAAATAATAAACATTTTATAATAAACTGACTTTGTTTTCAGAATAGAGCAACTTCTGGCGATACCAATTCATAGCTCAAAATTTTTGCGGACTTATTTTCTGTTCATGGTGCTCGTTGTTGAAATACTCTGCCTTGCAGAATCAGATTGCTCCGCACACTTTATTTCTTCGAGCAGGCGGTTAAGGATTAATAATAACTTACAATTTGGTAACCGTTTCCTAGTCCCTTTTTTATCAATTTTTCTCCATTGTGCCTTCTCTCCTCCTTTCCTAAAGTTTGATAGCCAAATCTTGATGTAGTTGTGAGAGTTGGATCAAATCCCATAGATTATATAGGTATAATTTGAATGTATTTTCAAATAAATTGTTAAAATTTATGAACAAATAAATGTAAATAAAAAAAATGTGGAGTCCTTGTTAAGGAATATGCCTCCCACTCTCTTCTGTAAGTTTACGAGTGTCAATTAAAATGCATGTATAGGATATTTAACATCTAAAATTTAGCGAGGAGGCCATTCAGTTCACTGGCTACTCCACTTGTGGAATAAACCGTGATGGTATGTATAATAGGAGTAATAAAAATCTAGTGTGAAAGGATCAAAATATGAGGCAATTCGATAGATAAATGTGTATAAAAAATAATATCGCCTATACAAACATAAAAATTCACAGGTGTCCAATACACATATTATATTCCAAAGGCTATCAATATTCATCAGACAATTTTGTTATGAATGGTCAAGTTATGAATGAACTGATAAATAAGGATTGTTGTTTATATTATAAGTTGCTGGCGCCAAGAAGATGTTATTATAATGTTAAATAAACAATAATATTACCCTTAAATTGCCTCAAGAGAATACTGTGATGCGATAATATTATTATTATGATGAAGGTATAATAATAACAACACGCAATAATCATCCCTCATTTGTAACAATAACTGAAAGGGTGTGACTTTTGCCAACTTTTCTTCCCCTTCTCATAATTTGATATTTTGTTGAAAATAGTGGTGTCTTGATTGCTAAATCACTGGTATTTTTCAAACACACATTGTGCAGTAATTTTTATGCAAGTGCTACATATTATTATTTGTTCATAATTGTGTTTATAAATGTATTGAATAATTACTCGAGAAATTATAGGAACATAGAAAATTATTACATATCTAAATTTAGTTTAGAAAACTCAAATGTTTTAACTTCATTCCTATTTTTTTTATTCTTAGTCAATTCTTGTCACACTACAACTGTCCTAGGAATCAGAATTTAATTTTTTTTTTCGTGTTCAAAGAGACTTACACCGTAGATATATTAATATAATTATAAATAAATCTATCACACAAAACCCAGTAGTAGAAGATGCGTCGGGAAACTAAAGCTGAGATGGATGAATAGGGTAGAAAAGGACTTGTGAGCTCTGGGAGTTTCCAACAGCTGGTGCTGAGAGGTGAAGGATATGGGTAGGTAGAAGTGACTTCTCGAAGAGGGCAAGACCTATGTATACTGGGTTGTAGCGCCAATGATGATGATATAAATGTATAAGATTTGTAATCGGACCATCTATCTTGAGACCTTCCAGCAATTCTCCTGCTATTCTTGGTTACTACTTAAGAATATTTTTTTGTCAACCTTTAGTCAGAACACTTGGCAATATGTCATACATTTTTTTTAAATGTGTTTATACATTTTTTACATTCTTATGTATGTTTTAGTATTTTTAATTCTTCCTTCATCTTTTTATTTTAATAAAGTACCTCAAATTTATGTTTATTAGTTGGTGAAAAAGAGATTTTTGTTTGGAACTTTTGCTCGTTGTTAATTAAAAATTGTTAATATTTATTTTTATAACTGTATGATCCATATAGAATAAATAAAATTAAAAGATTATTTAGCTTCATAGAAGACCAGTTTTCTTCCGAATACATTTCTTTCTATTTCTCGACAATATATAGATACTTTAGATAAAATGTTACTGCTCCTTTTGAAACCAGACATCCATATTATTTCTGAATGAATCCATTTATGAATTAGGTGCTATCGATGACAGTGTTAAAATATAGTCGGAGTGAAGGTGTAAACAGGAAATGGGCGAATGGTCTGACATGGCGTCAAAAATATGTAGATGTAAACCTAATAATGGGCAATACGTACGCCATTAAACCATTATGATATAGTACCTACCTAATAATAGTGTGGTGTTTTAGCAGCAAATAAGGATTTCCTGTTTGTCCTGTCATAGACAATCATTGTCAAGGATTTATGTACCCTCCTTAAAATTGAATAAAAATTACACATAGTCTGTACACATATTATAGTTATACAATTCGTAGGTTTTTCTATTTTCCATAGATAGTGTAGCGACTAGTTACACCACCTACCCACTAACGAATACTTTTAATGAATAAATTAAAAATAAAATATTTTATTTAAGTACGAGTATATTGGGACCTTCTATGAGGCGCTGCGAAGAGCGAAGAATTGGAGTCGCTGGAAGCATTTTTTCCACACCTATACAAATGATGGTCACGATCCTCAGCACTGAGGGAGCGACAACAAAGAAGAAAAAAGAAGAAGAAGATATTGTAAAAATATGCTTTCAAAAGACTGAAAAGTGCACAACATATTGTATTCTTTGAATTTCTCGTTATTTTTTACGCAACATTCTAAACTTCTTAATACCAGAAACCAACACACATTGAGAATGTGAAAACTGATTGTTATAGCTAAAAATATCGGAGTTGTCTTGTCTCCCTTGGTGAGGAGAAGGTTTGGGAGGGATTTTGTTTGAAAAGATTTTGGGAGGGTGTAATATTTACACACCATGAATTTTCTTAGAGTTCTGCCCTCCAAAAAGGGACATTGAAAAGAGAGTAGTAGAATAAAATTGGTTTTGCCCTATCAAGCTTCCTCAATGGCATATCTGTGAGGACAATTTTGGTATAAATGTGCAGATAAATGAGTCTACCACTCCTGAAATATCCAAGCATTGGGTTGGTCTCTCTTCAATATCAGTTTTTTGTTGTTTGAAAATAGTAAGCTATATCCCCTTAATAGGGTGTCTCACTGGTGTTATATTGGTTAAGGTATTTTACGTAGATAATAATATTTTTATTATTTATTTATTTAAGTTTATTGTTTTCCCAAGAGAGGTTTGTCCATGCCATGGAGTGGCGTTTAAGGTGTTTCTTTTTTTTAATATTTACAAAATAGGATTCAAAGATGAATGATAATAATAAAACTTTGTTTTATGCTATGTGAAGCAGATTGGAAACATTTTTAATTTTAAGTGGGTAAAGAAATCCAAATAAAGATGAAAGTGGCAGTCTGCACTGAAAAAGTGTTGCCTCGAAAAGTGAATTTTGATGGTCCAAGTGGGAGGCTTTTGTCCAATACTGGATACACGAAGAAGAAGGTTTTACAAATATTTTTGAAAAAATATCCAAGTATATTTTTCAAATAATATGATGTGCCATCGAGTCAAAAAAACTGTTATTATTTTTTAATTTTGTTGAATTATCTTTTATCTGTAATTGTAAGTTTGTAAAAGTTTAACTTATTTTGGCAGAAGTTCGGTAGGTATAGTAAGAATTAAAAATGAAACAAGCTTATATTTATATTAAAATGATTGATTTAATCATTTTCATTTAAGTAACAATGAACTTTCATAAAGTTACCACCGAAAAAATAGACTAAATATGAAAAAAAATTGGTAATTTTTTCTGGTTATTTGGTAATTCCACTGTGACTATTGAATTTGAAAATCAGCTATGAGGTATTCTACCCACCCTTAATATCTTATTTTTCATGGGCAGGAAGAGGACAATCTTCGTGCAGGAAAAGGATAATCTACATGGGCTGATCTGCTCGCTACCCCACTTGTGGGAAATGGCGTGATGGTATACCTAGTAATACGCATAGGAGGCTATTGTTTTCGCAAGCCTTTTCTCAAGAGTTTCGGCTCTCTGTTATCAAAAACTAAACATAACTTTTTTTTCCATGAGAAACAATTTAGAGAAGGATAGCTGGTCCTCGGTGTTACAGGAGGAAACAACTTCCGAAGCAACAGATCAATGATCTGCTCTACAAAGGAAGAAGTAGAAGAAGAAGAGGAAGAAACAATTTGTTGAGATTTTTAACTTAAGTTTTTTTTTAATCTTCAAAAATCAAAATAATTATTTAATTTGAAAGTTTGGTGTTATATCTCTGAACTAACTGAAGACGAAGGCTATATTATAGCAGTGTGAGGTTGTTTATAGGAGATTATTGTAGTTATAGTGATACTGTTTGTTTTAGAAAGATTAAGAATAATAATGATCGAGTTAATATTGACACATGAGCTTAAATAGAATGACAGATTTAAACTTTGCGGCACTTTGTGTCCATCTCAACTTTTTCAAATACAATATAATAATAATATTAAGTTAGTGTGTTCCTGTAGGTATATTGCTAGTGTAAAACTCGGTCTCTTTCAAAATAATCATCGATCATTGAATAATGAGGTGGAGTCTGGGACTTTGAATCGAGAGCCCCAGGTTCGATTCTACCTGCTGCTGAATTACTCTACTTTAACGACAAAAGCATATTGCATACTGTGTGGATTTCTGGGGTATATGTTTTTATTTTATTTTATTTATTCCATATGCGTCATACAGTTGTAACAATAAATTTAATATAACAATGAGCACACCAATGAAGATCCCTTTCTTAGCAACTGACAAACAAAAATTTGAGGTACTTTATTAAATAAAAAGATAATGGAAGAATTAAAAATGCTTAAACATACATAAACATGTAAAAAAAAAGTAAATTTGAGTTTATTTAAAATTCATCATTTTTTAAAAAATAATTTTAAAAAACCGGTTCTTGGAATAGATCTCCAACACTTTTCTTTGTTTTTGTTTTATTTATTTTTTAAATTTCGAGCATGAGTCTGAGAATCCCCATTGGTGTAGATGTGACGCTATGCATTCGACGTCACTCCTTAGTCTGTTCAAAATGCACCAGAGTTTTCTGGTCAACGTAGAACCTGGAAGAAGTATTTTAGTTGAATTTGCAACCATGTTATGGTTTTTCACTGTTGTCGTTGTCCACAGATCTCGAAATTTGTCGTCAGTTGATCGGCTATCGCTTGCAGCTGTAAATATTAAAATTAATAATGATTAAAGATCTTCAACTCTCATCGGGTGTTGGAGACCACTGCTATAGAGGACACACTATACAAAACATACTTATATACGGGGAAACAAGTTAAAATATTTGCGTACCGAAAATCACAAAGTTTAATATTATTATCTAATCTCAAAAGTTTATCTCTCATCTAACGTTGTTTGACAACCTGAAGCTTACACACATTCTTTTGATCCTTTGTAAATATACGTAACTATATTTTTTTTTAATATTTCTTCTTACAATTTGTTATAGAACATTGACACAATATTCAAATTGAATCATTTCTAGAACTAGCAACCTAAATTTTTCCTTTCTTCTCAATACTAAAAATGTTCACCTACAAATAAATCTATCTCATCGCTTTTTTTCTCTTTTTAGGTATATTCTTTTACAAATACCTATATAAATATAGGTATATGTATTTACCTAATTTTCTATTACCTTGAATTCTATAATTGCTTTACTTACATAAATATTTTGTATTATATAGTTCGTCGGTAGCCTGGAACTAGAGTCTCGGTCTCATGCACATGAGGTGCCCGGTTCGATACCAGGTGCTGGCAAACTCCCCTTTCACGACACAAGCTTTTAGCTTACTGTGAAAGATGTATAAGGTTTTATTTTGGTTTATAACAAAATCCCAGATATATCTTTTTTAATAAAATAAACAAATAATTTAAATTGTAATTGACTTTAATTTTGTTCAAAATTATAAAGTTTTGTTTATTCTATAATGTTAACTGAAACTTTTGACATTGATATTATCAAATAAACTTAAGTCCCAAGACTTCTCCGCTATTCGAGTGGTCTATGGGTCTCTTTCAAACCTATTATTTTTCTGGTGGTCGGTAACCTTATTGTAGAGCCTCAGACTTTCAATTGAGGGACTCGGATATGAATCCATCCACTACCGACCTACTACACCTTAACGACACAGGCATATTGCTTGCTGTGATAGAGCTTGGGGTATATGCGGGTTCATTTCAAATCCAGACTCATATTTTTTTAGAATAAGAAATGAGGATATTAGAGTTTAAGAAATGAGGATATTAGAAGAATGAGTGGATGCAAGAGGAGTGTTGTGGATAGAATGCGTGTAAATAAATTGAGATGGTTTGGTCATGTGGAGCGAATGGATGGTGTAAGATTGACGAAGAGGGTGTATTTATCTGAAAGAGAGGGTGTGAGGAAGAGCGGGCGTCTGAGAACCACGTGGCTTAACCACGTGGATCAAATTCTCAAGGACGGTCGCGTGTTAAGTAAGAGGAATCGGCGTGCATGTATGAGAAACTTGATGAATGTAGAGGAAGCGATAGAAGTATGTAAGGATAGAGCGACATGGCGTTCCGTTCTCTCTGCCTACCCCACCTGGGACACGGCGTGAGGGTATAGTATAGTAGTGTAGTAGTAGTATTTTTTTAGATATTAAATATTAAATCCAATTCTGTCTTATGCTGTTTACAAAGTAATGTCAATACTATTATCATTGGGCATTCTCAAAACATGACCTATCTCTTCAAACGTATCACAACACAACGGAGATTTGCAGAAACTATAAATTGACGTGCATAAATAAGATATAACGCCATAAAAGGGCACGATGAAGAAAAGCCCACGGATTTTATTATTATTTATTTATTCATTTTATATTATTGTTTTTGGATCCGTTCACATTTGTATTACAGTGGCGGGCCTGGATTTTTTAAATTGACCATGCTTTTGCAATGAAAAAATATTTCAAAATAAGAATTTGAGAAAATAACAGAAATTTTCTATTCCCCCATCTTTGAATTTCCTTTTTGGTACATAGGAATTTGAAATATGCATTTTCACCATTTCGTAATTTTTATACGTAAATTTCAAAATATATTCAGATTTTTAAATTACTATGATGGAATTTGAGAATATTCACAATCTTTTCATTGGATGTGGATGTAATCTCCTAGAATTGATCGACAGTGTCCTTGAGGTGCTGTGGCACGTAAACGACACTTTAAAGTTGTACAATAATAATAATGGTTAATAACAGACTCTTCATACGAATTTTGGACATGCGCTCTCTTCGTCAATTGTCGTCTAACAGGCAAGTTGTCTAACGGTAAATAATTTTTATTTACTTATTTTTCCATAAATATAACAACAAAAAACAACTTACTACTACAAAATTTTTACTACTAACTAAACATTGTATCTTAAAACACATATTCTTTTGACAATTATTTTAGAAAATGGAATTTACTGCCTCACTAGACTTGAGTTTGTTGTGAGGCAGTATCTGTATACAATTATATTGATAAGTTTGTGAAAAGGAACATCGCGATTTTTTTATTAGTGAAACTAACCAGTTTAAGATGGCATGCATTAGTATTTTACATGTATAAAAACCACGTCACTGTAGGTATTCTGTATTTTTTTTGCATGTTTGGAAGCCACACCACTGATGTAAATATAATGATATTGAGACATAACCCAAGTGATTTTTGTGTTGAGACCAAGTCAATGATAAAGAATATTAATGATCTCCCAAAGTTAAAATTTATACCATTGAGCTGTTATTCTTTGCAATATAATAAAATATAATACATGCATAGATACACTTGATAATATTATATTTATATATAAACATCAAAATAATCTATATAATAGTTTAGATTGCATTTATGTTTGTTTTTAAAATTAATATCAATATAACTAGTCTATGAATTTTTCATACTTATGCGACTTTTGACTCCATCCTCAGGGAACTAAATATTTCTACACGACTCTCAACGATTTACAAGCAGCGCGTTTTGCGATGTTTCGGGCATATTGCAAGAAGAGAGCCTGACAACCTTGAAAGAGTAATTATAATTTATAACTGGGGCTATAGAAGGGAGGCGTGGATGGGCCGAGTACCAGCAAGATGGAGCGACCAAATTAAGGGACCTTGAATATGGCGGAGGATCACTCAGGGTGCAGGATGGTGTACAGAACAAGGCATGAAGATCACGATCCTCAGGATTCAGGGACAGACGGAGATGATGATGATGATGCGACATTTAATAAGTTTTGAATTATACAACCAAATAATGAACACTTTTTTCAATCAATGTGTGATTTTGGATATTCGCGAATGCGAATGCGAATATTTGTTGCCGACATTCGCGAATGCGAATGCGAATAGCGAATATTGACTTGCTTAGATTTCTACAAATTCTCAATCATTAAAATTTTTACCCCCCCCCCCGTCGCCGAATTTTCAAAATGGTATAGGAATTTAAAATATTTCCAAACTCCTCGGTTTTCTTAAAGGATATTTTCTTACAGTACCTTTTTCTACAATGTACCGGGTGAGTATCTGGTACTTTTACCTAATATCCGATACTTTATTACCAAAATAATATTCGCAAAACATTCGCATATTTTTTTGCGAATGCGAATAGTTTGAAATATGCGAATACGAATATTCGTTACATCACTTATCCTTACAGTATATCCCACTAGTGGGCCAGTTAGCAGACTAGCTGCATGCAATTAACATGAAAGCTGTAGCGTAAACTTAAGACATAAAACTTTCATATTGTAAGGTTTGAAAAAGAAGGCGTCATCTTATTTGGTCGTACCTTGGATGGAGCTCGTTTCAGGCTGACAATCAAAGATCGGTTGTCAAGAGTTTTGACAAAGGACTTTGACATCCTAGAACGAGCCTAATTCGGACTGTTCAGTTTGACATTTATTTGTGTATTGTCAAAACTCTCTTCTTCCATGATGTCCGAATAAAATAGCCGTGTTTTTAAATCACTCCGTATTTTAATTCCAAAAAAACCCAGAGATTTCACAGCCTCGAACACGATCATAAAATTCATAGCTGTTAGTTGACGTGTATGCTCGACAGATGTCGATCATAGTGGTTTGAAATAGGAATTGTTGGGGTTGGAGAACGTACCATGGGCAAAGTGCACTTAAACTAGCCTATGCCAAGCATTGGAACACCTTTACTGTTTTCCACTAGAGGTAATAAGCAATCTGCTGGTTGTACAAATGCAGTGTCTTTTGAGTATTAACGCGTTGTCTTGTCTAAGCTTCATTATGTATCATAAGCTTCAGTCTGCCTTGGTATGGGCTCATGCTCAGTTAGATAGGTTTTATGACATATTATGTTCTTAAAATACTGTTAAATAAATTAATATACATATATGGTAGTATCATTCTGGAGAGACCATGTGCACAGGATGACTGATAATAGGATCGCCCACATTGCTGCAAAGAAGACACCAGCTGGCTCACTTTCACGAGAAAGACCACCAATAAGATGGAAGGATAGCTGGTCCTCGGTGTCACAAAAGGGAACAACAACCAAAGCAACAGATCAATGATCTACTTCACGAGGAAGAAGAAGAAGAGAAGGTAGTGTTTTGCAATTTTAGATCATCGTGTGAATAATACTAGTTTAAAATATTATATGTGTGCGTTTTTTACTACCCACGATTAAACGAGTGAATGTTTTATTTCAACAAACCTTTCTGTGAAGCGAATTTATTACACTGTAATCATTAAAGCTCGCTGTGTGAGAACAACGGGGATCCGGTAGCTGAAGGATACTCGATTTTTCAGCTTTGAAAGTCTCATAATTATTGTTTCGAAAGTTTTCTAATCACAATAGGCATCACTAATTCCACTGTCTCAGAACAGATTTTATCAAGAGCATAGTTTCTTCACTACTTTAGAAATGAATATGATAACCTGCTTTGTAACCATTTTATTTTTACTTTATTGTTATATTTTTTATTGCTTTGTTAGTATTGTGGACCCAGATTCTGAAACAAGTTGACTGTGGGTCTGCGAGATGAGGCGAATGGATAAAGCTTTAGAAGAAGGCTGAAGACACAACTTTTGCTGGGAGTTTCGGGTGATGAAAAAAAATAGTTGGTTTATCACGTGAGGCATCCGGTAAAGAATTGGTCTCCCACTCCGTAACTTTTCGAGTGTCCTGTAAAAGGTAGGTGTTCTAAAAAGTTAAGACATTTTACACCTTAAATTCAGCGATGAGGTTTGCCAATTATCCTGAATGTGTTGATTTTATATTGGCACGGAGAGGACAGCTTGCATGTTTCTTACATGCTGCTGGTCTGCAGGCTATCCCACTTGTGGGATATGCCGTGATGGTAAAGTAGTAGAAGTAGTAGTAGTTCATGGTCTATGGCAGTGCTCCACAACCTTTTCTCACTTACGGCACACCAAAACTCTTCCTAGAACTCCGCGGCACGCCAAAATTCTTCCTAGAACTCCGCGGCACACCAAAATTCTTCCTAGAAATCCGCGGCACACCAAAAGCTCAAATATATAGGTATTAAATTAATACACAAATTTTAAAATATTCTTTTAAATAATAATAATTATTTTTTAACATAATAATTATTTTATACCTTCCATATTTTGAAAAATAATTTGTCATTGTATATTGAATACATAATAAAAAATTGTAAAATTTAAAAAACATTATATTTGAGCGGCACACCAGTGTGCCGCGGCACACCGGTTGCGGAGCACTGGTCTATGGAACTGGATAGGAGATGCATTTCATATAAATTTAAAAACACCACGCTAATTACTCTAAAAGTATGTACTTAATACAACACAACATGAAGAGACAAGATTCCTTTTTTATTTCGAGGCCTCACATGTTGTAAGGTAAGAGATGTCTTATTTTCAGCAATTAGGGTGTCATCGCATTCCGTGTGTCTTGTGTTTTTTTTTTTGGACACGTTACATTTTAGTGTCGACCGTCTTCGTAAAAGGAGATGACAAAAAATCCAATTAATTAACTTGATTAAAAACCTATAAAATTTGTATCTTAGCCTACGTGAATAGATAAGTAATGGGTCGACATAGCAGAGCCGGAATTAGTTATTTAATAAATGAAACGGAAAAAATCAAAATCCAAAGAAAATGTTTCATAATTGCGAATGTTTAGAGTCAAAAAAACTTTGATACCACTAAAAATTATTATCATCATCATCATCGCCCTCAACGCTCCTCTCGGGAGCACAGGGCAGAAACCAGCCTCCTCCATTCAGAGCGTCTCTGTGCCAATTGCGTCACCTCTTTCCACGACATTCCTTGCGCTCTGATATCGTTGTCATAGGAACGGTGTATTGTGAAAGAGGGACGCCCGGGCCGACGGAACCCCTGCGGACGGAAAAACAGTGCTCTTTTTGGCCAACTATCATTCGGCATTCTCAAAACATGTCCCAGCCAGGACCATCGTCTCTCCTGTATTACGGAGATTACAGGTCTCTGCTGGGTGCGCCAAAAATTATTATACCACTATAATTATATACGTAATTATGTTTAGAAACTACACCACAACGTTACCGCCAAATCAATAAATAAGAAAATGTTTCAAACTAAAGGGATGACGTCACAGAAAATTATTTGGAGGACATGGACCACCAACATAACTGAACAAAATAAAAACTTTACCAACTTGACCAATTTAATATTGTTACTCAATCGTCCATAGATCAAAGTAAAGCAAAAATGCTTTTGTCACATGTTATGAGGCTACTAGTTTTTACTATGAAATATAAAGATGTTAGAGTGGTGTCTCTTTCTAACATTACGTAATACTTAGGTGCTTTGTGTTGAATGAAATTTATTTCTTTCGTCAGTCCAATGTTTTAACGAAATCGCAGAAAAAAAATGCCTTGATTAAATGCTTTACATTCTTTCCATTCACATAATATATGTGGCGTTATCTGTACATGTGTGTGTGTATATATATATGTATGTATGGGTGTGTATGTATGTATGCATGTATGTGGGTGTGGGTGTATGTGGATGAATGTGTTTGTGTGTGTGGATGTATGTGTGCGTGCGTGAGCGTGTGTTATGTTATGATTAAATAAAGTAGGGAAAATAACCTTAGTAACTGAAGTAAAGAAAATTGAGCGCTGAGACAATGTAAGGTGAAAACTGGCTCAGTCTACCTTGGTACGGGCTCATGCCCAGTTAGGTAGACATTAATGACTTATCTTAAAAACTGTTTTGTAAATAAAATAAATAAATAAATAAATAAATAATAAATTTTGATATTATAAATTATGAAATAGAATCAATACCTATTTATTATTATTATTTAATGTTACCAATGCACGACCGGTTTCGCGGACTCCGAGTTCGCATCATCAGGTGCTGATCTATGCTGAGTCATCATCATCATCATCGCCCTCAACGCTCCTCTCGGGAGCACAGGGCAGAAACCAGCCTCCTCCATTCAGAGCGTCTCTGCGCCAATTGCGTCACCTGTTTCCACGACATTCCCTGCGCTCTGATATCGTTGTCTATGCTGAGTATATTTAATTAATTAAGGATCCACTTCTAAATAAATGACTTTTTTTTCTTGGATTCGACCCTGTAAAATAAATTATTTATAGTGATGTACAACACTATATTTTTTTTGTCATCGAATATAAGTCTTTTCGTTGACAATACGAGCGAGATGGTTGTTATAATAATAATATGTATAATAATAATACTATGTACGTATCCCCAGAAAATACTGTATGTAGGTGGTCGTTATAAATGTCAAATGCAATGCACACAATATGCTGTGATGCGATCACAGATAAAATCTCCGTCGATGATGATAAATACATAATACTTGTTAATATAAAACATAAAAAAGTAGGTATATATAATGTTATGATTCGATGAACGCTATAATGTTTTATCGTACAGTTCAAACTCTTGTAATAGGGATGCGTACATCATTATCATGATGTGTTTCGAACAAATCTCGTCAGTGGTGCTTGACAAGCCTAATATTATAAAGGTAGAAAAATTGAATGAACCAATCATTTTTAAAAATTTATTAATTTATCCTTATCCTCGTTTTTTTTTCTACGTGGCGCGCTGGTGCGGAGCGGTTGTGTTTTTCGTTGCAGTCTCGCTGTGTTGATAAGTTTCTTTCATTTATTATTTACTAATTTAGAATTATTTTTAGTTTTTGGCTAAGGGCCGGTTTTTCAATTTTGTTTTCTCGAATCAAACATTTTTAGTTTGATATCCGTTATTTTTTTATTTTTAATTTTCTTATTTTAAGGTATTTACCTTACTAGAGAAGGATGGACTGCCATCCTTCTCAACCCATCCCCCCTCTCCCTGACCCTCCGGATTCAAAAAAAAGAAAATTCGAAGAGGAAAAAATGGAGGTTTCCTTATCATCACCACATGATAAGCCATCGAGTCTCCCTTCTTCGACTCTGAATTCAAGTTCTCCACCACCATCTACCTCGCTTAAATCTAACACTGTCAGAGAACACTTCTACTCGTCAAAATCCTGTGGGCCATTCACAGTTTTCGCTCAAAAAAGTGAACAAGGAAGTCCTATTTTCCCTTTTGAATTTGGTAAATTCCTGTACCAAAAAAAGATCCCAAATATAGTGAATGGTTCAGTCAGAGCCGAGGGGAGATTCAGAATATCTCTAGAATTCTCAACCGCAACAGCGGCGAATTCCTTCATAAAAAATATTTTCATATTGTCAAACTCCATATATAAAGCATATGTTCCAACATACAATGTAACACGGATGGGGCTTGTTAGGGGAGTCCCCCAAGATGTTACGGAAGAAGAGATAATCTCCTCAATCATCGAAAGCAATCCAGATGTGGAAAATATTGTCAAAGTCAGAAGACTAAATTACAAGGACAAATCATCGGGAACGGCGGTGTGGAAACCATCTCGAAGTATCGTGGTTACCTTTGAAGGGCAATTTCTTCCGTCACGCATATATATGTTTTACAATTCGTTCAGCGTAGAAACTTACTTCTTCCCTACCATCCAGTGTTTTGCTTGTTGCAAATTCGGCCATACAAAAACAAATTGCAGATCTGTACCTAAATGCTACAATTGTGGCGAGAACCACCCCGCTGAAGAATGCCCAGCATCTGATCCAAAATGCTTTAACTGTAAGGGGGCACACAAGGCAATCAGCCTTACATGTCCTGAATACTCCCGTCAAAAGGCGATTAAAAATACAATGGCTTCTGCTAATGTGTCATACATACAAGCATCAAAACGACACCCATCAGCTAAAACGTCATATGCGGAAGTGGTAGCATCCACTTCAACTACATCAACCAAATATACTTCTTTTGCAAAATCTTCTTCCAAAAGCCCAAAGCCTCACTCACCTACAGGATATGATCGAGCAAAACATAACTCTTTACTTATGTATACTAATGGTTCTCCCATATCCAATACTCCTGATGGCTGCGCCATTACTGAAAATCAAATTCCAACTGACTCTACCATCATCGGACAGCTCAAACAAAGTTTGACTTCCGATAACAATAACTTCCTTTTCTCATTGCTCTCAATTATAATAGATGCAATATCCTCACAAAAAGAAAAACCGTCCAACGCTGCCAATATTATTTCTCTCCTTAAAACTTTACTCACCGAAAATGGCCAGTGTACAGAATCCAATAAATCTTTCAACAACTAAACAAGCTGAATTTACAATCCTACAATGGAACTGCCGTAGTGCGGTGTCAAATAGAGACGATTTAATATTGCTACTCAAAACTCACAAAATCGATCTTGCGTGCTTGTCTGAAACCTGGTATTCTGACAATTCTTTCGTTTCTTTTCCAGGATACAATTGTTATAGAGATGATCGTTCTGACGGTAGAGGTGGTTCTGCTCTTTTAGTTAGAAATTCTCTACCATCTAAACAAATATTTCTCCCTTCACACCCAAAAATTCAAATAGTTGCTGTTTCAATATTTTATATATCTTTTGTATCAGTTTACGCCCCTCCTAGAACACAGTTCGAGTCTGTTTTTTGGACAGATGTCACTTCCAAGCTCCAGAAGTCGTATATGATTCTTGGAGATCTTAATGCTCACTCTTCTTCCTGGGGCTGCCATCTTTCTGACACAGCAGGAAAAGCAGTTCTCAGTTTTGTAGACAGTATGAATCTATGCATTCTTAATAATGGGGATCCCACGAGATTCTCATCCTCACAACAAAATCAGAGTGCAGTGGATATTTCGATCTGCACAGGAGACATAGCTTCATCAACTACCTGGACCATATTAAATGATCCTCATTCTAGTGATCACTTTCCAATCATTATAGACATACGACATGGATCCAAACGTTCATCTCAATATCAGTCTAAAACAAGGTTTAACACTAGAAAAGCCAACTGGGAGAGTTTCAGGGAGCAGTTGATGCTTAATATGGGAGGGCTGGAGGCTCAGAAATTTGAGGGGGATATTGATGGGCATGCAGGGATGGTTTCAAAGATTGTCACAGACGCGGCAAATATAGCAATTCCTATGTCAACCCCACGAAAATCTTTTACATACTCTCCCCCCTGGTGGGATAGCGAGTGCACACAGGCGGTTCATTTAAGGTCTCAAGCGGTTAAAAATTTCAAAAAAAACATGTCACTAGAACATTTTCTGAATGTTCGCAGTGTGCAGGCACGCACAAAGAAACTTCTGAGAAGGAAAAAAAGACAGGGTTGGGTCCAATTTTGCAATTCTCTATCTCCAGATACCCAAACTTCAGAAGTTTGGGATTCAGTCCGAAAATTTAAAGGTTCGTATACCCTCAGACCAAATAAATCTGATCTCTCTTGGATGGATAGTTTTATCGACCAACAGGCACCTCCATATGTCCCAATCCACCAGGAGCTTGAAAAAAAGCCTGAAATTCAGTCTCAAACATGTTGTCTCACTGTTCCCTTTTCTGTTGACGAACTGTCCATCTCCATAAATTCAACAAAAGACTCTGCACCTGGGCCAGATTCGATTCCATATTCATTTTTTCGAAATTTCCCAAAAGAATTTTTGCTAAAACTGTTAAATTTGTATAATCAAATTTTAAAGTCGGGAAAAATTCCAGATAACTGGAAAAAACAAGCGATTGTCGCAATTTTGAAGCCTGGAAAGGATTCATCCTTAAGTTCATCATATCGACCCATTGCTTTGTCATGCTGCTTCTTGAAAATTTTGGAACGCATGATTAAATGCAGAGTGGAAAGATTTCTGGAAAGTAATGACATACTCCCACCATGGCAGTTTGGCTTCAGAAAGGGTAGATCATGCATTGATAGCTTAAGCACCTTAGTTACCGATGTTCAAATAGCAAAAACAAATAAAAATGACCTGATTGCTTGTTTTCTGGATATTTCCAGTGCATACGATAGTGTCATCCTTCCCATTTTACACGATAAACTAAGTTCCATCGGAGTTCCAGACTTGCTATGTTGTCTTATTTTTAATATAATGTGTGAGAGGTGTCTCATCTTTGAATCGGCAAATGGTCTGGTGGAAAGAAGGGCTTACAGAGGCCTCCCACAGGGATCAGTTTTAAGTCCCCTCCTATTCAATGTGTACACCCTGGATATTCGAACATCCATCCACTCGTCCTGCAATATGCTTCAATACGCGGATGACTTCGTCTTATATAGTTCTCATAATTTGATGCGTCTTGCGGTTGAGAATTTAGAGTCATCTCTTCATTCTATCAATGACTGGTTGGAAATGCATGGCTTGTCTCTTTCTCCTACGAAGAGCCAAACAGTTGTTTTCTCTAATAAACACAAATCTCCTGGTTGTCAAATAAGCTGCAATAATATTCCAATTCCAATGAGGGAGTCAGTCAAATTTTTAGGCATGACACTTCACCGCAAACTTTCATGGAACTTGCACATTGAAAATGTTATTTCAAAATGTGAAAAAAATATAAATATCCTAAGAGCTGTAACTAGAGTCTGGTGGGGTGCTCACCCTTCTACCTTGAGAACCTTATACTTTGCCCTAATTCGCTGTCATCTTGAATACGGGAGCTTTTTAATGGACCCTCTTCCAAACTATCTGTCCTTGAAACTTGACAGACTCCAATACAAATGCCTCAGACTTATCCTAGGAGCAATGAAATCATCTCCAGTAGTTGCTCTACAAGTGGAATGCGTCGATATGCCACTGTCGCTCCGTCGGGAGTTTTTAGCCTTCAAATTTATTATCAAAAGAATGTCACACAACCACATCCTCATTGATAAATTACAATTATTACTGAGTCATTGCTTGAATGAGCCTTACTGGAGAAACAGGAAGTACCCTCTCCTGTGTTCTTCTTGGGAATATATATCCCAGAAATGGTTCTTATCATACCAGACCCGTCCATCAAATATCGCAATACCTCATGCCGTCATAACTTCGAATATTGTTGAATCAATAGGACTGGACAGATCCATGTCATTACTCGACCCTCACATTGTTAATCAGTTATTTCTTCAAATTGTACACAGTAGATGGCCGTCCTATGCATTATTTTACACAGACGGTTCCAAACTTCAGGACGGTAGGTGTGGTGCTGCCTTTTATACACCAAATCAGAACCTTGAAATGAAATGATGCCTACCGTCTGCTGCATCAATTTTTACAGCAGAGTGCCTAGCCCTCAAAGAGGCATTAAAATACATTGTTGGTAACTCTCTTCCACGTGCTGTCATTTTCACTGACTCGCTCAGTGTTGTATCCCACCTTCGTTCTAAAAATCACACTTCATCAAATAACCATCTCATCCTTGACATTAAAAGATTTCTGTGGGAGGCGAATGGAAAAAATCTAGACATAGTGATATCCTGGATCCCCTCGCATATGGGTATTAGTGGCAATGAGAGAGTGGACGATTTGGCTAGAGACGCTTGCCTCAACGGCTTGTCACCCCACGATTTTATTTTACCAGTTGACGATTGCATCAATTCAGCTAAAATAATAACTTTGGAGAAGTGGAACTACATATATAATAACTCAGTAACTGGATCTCACTATAGGTCAATTCAAACAAACATTCCATCTAGACCCTGGTTTCTGGACGCCAAACTGCCGAAACTTGATATTACTCTACTTTGCCGACTGAGAATCGGTCACACTGTATTGGCCTCGCACCTGGCTAGAATTAATGTTGTTGACTCTCCGGATTGTGAATGTGGAGAGGATTCTGAAACGGTCGACCACGTGTTCTTTGGTTGCCCCCTTTTGCCCAACCAAGAATTTATTTTTGAGATAAAAAAAATCTGCTCGACATTTCCTGTATCAGTTCACTCCCTTCTCTCTCAAAATTCACCGATTATCAATCGAATTCTCATAAATCATCTTAAGAAATATAGTAAGAACATCTGATGAAAAATGAGAAAAATAAGATCGTATGGATTTTACATGAAATATCGTAGTATATAATTATGCATAATCTTATATACATTATATAATTCATTCAATTTTGTATCAGTATTTCAATAATTGCATTGCGAAATGGGATAAAACAAACAATTACTTTACTAAGTTTCTAATGTTCACTTAAACATATTTTGAAAAACTGTTCCCAGCATGTTATTGTAAACAACTCAATAATATGCTGGTAGGCTGGATTCATGGGAGGGAGCGAAACGGTAGATTCCTACTTTGTATAGCTCTGTCCCACTTCGACCACCGTTATATATTATGGTATGTACCTATTCTCTGATACATTGTTTTTGACTTGTTTTGATGCTTGATTTTGTGACGAATATGATAAAAGGGTAAATGTATTTGATACTAAGCGTTGTGATGACGCATATTGCATCCTAATTGTGTTTTGTGAAATGTATTTTATTATGAAATTTAGGCATAATTCACTCGATTGCGGGTGCATTGCCATAAAATGAAATAAGAAGAATCCTTATCCTCACGCAGTGTCACAGATGGGTTAGGCAAAGAGAATGGAAGACCATGTTGATCTACCCTTACTTACTTTTTTCGCTTCTTCCGCATTCAGCCAGTTTCTTATATTGCACGCCGATTTCTGTACTAAATACGCGGCCATCCTTGAAAATTAGACCCGTGTGATCAAGCAACGTAGTTCTTGGACGTCTGCGTTTTCTCACGCCCCTTCTTTAATTTTTTTATTTCATTGCCCATTCGTTCTACATGTCTAAACCATCGTTACTTATTCACACGCATTCTTTCTAAAACACTCTTCTTGCACCCGCTCACTTTCCTGATTATTCCTCACTCTTATCACGCAGTATTTTACCAACCATTCTTTCCAGCGATCGCATCTTCGCAGCATTGTTTTCATTTTCATCCTTCTTCAACCACGTCCTTGTTTTGTTTGCGTTCATGAGTGTCGGTAACAGAATGGTATTTTGCACTAACATTTTTGCCATGTTCGACACATTATTATTGTTAACAATATTATTATTATTATTACTGACAATAAGACGATTCTTACAAGGATCATTACAGCTGAAGGCCAATGCGATCCCAGAAGAAAACATTAAACAATATCCAAACGACAACAACAATAGATGGAAGTATACTATTTACTTTAACATTTGCCACTTTTCTTCTCTAGATGTCCCTATCGTATCTCCCATCCCTCGCAAACAGACTTCTCAAACATATGTACATTTATAATAATTAACTTTTTAATTTCAATACGATATTCAGTCAATAAGATGGAATTTTACCCTACTTTCAAGCTAGGAGATGAGAACTATGCAATCGGAACCCTCAGTAATAAATGAACACAATATAATATGAATGCCACTAAAAAGCAGCGACGAAACGAGTAGATACAGATCTTACAATTAGGCATATACTTACTTAATAATAATTATGTAAATAAGCAGCAGATATTGCCTGGAGGCAACATAACCTTTTGAGTGCCATTGATTGATTTTTTGGAAGGTTCCCGAAGTTTTACTATGGGAAGGGAAGGGACATCCCTAGATGCCTTGGGGCACTCCCATGGGTTGTCCACGTATCGGCTGTATTCCCATTCAATAATATATTACAGGGTATAGATGAATAATAATATGTATACATAATATCCCTATAATTTTTTTTTTTTTTTTTTTTTTTTTTTTTTTTTTTTTTTTTTTTTTTTTATTTATTGGAAAAATATCACAAAAATACATATATATTACAAATTTACTGAAATACACTTAAAAATCTATTGTTTACTATCCCATTGAAAGAGTTATACTTGTGTATGGGATAGATAATATATTGCATTAATAAAAACAAGGACGGTGTTCCCATAACTCAAAGTGAGAATCTGCCCAGCCTTTATTCTTAAAAAAATCGTAAATAAAAATACTCGCATTTTAGAGAAATATTAATTGTACATAAAGGCAGTGGACAGAACTTACGAATGCTGTATGTATGTAAGCTCTTACGGATAGCACAGGTCAGAGAAGCCTACGCCAGGGTGATAGCCGACGTCGGGGGGACCTGAAGAATAAGAAGTATGTTACACAACTCGTCTAGAAGATGACCTACTCAGCGGAAAGACAGGAAGTTGACGCTCATCGAGAAAATTCTTTAGAGTATTACCAAAAAGACAGAAGTATAAATATTGACATGTAAATTAGTATAAGTGTGGCTATTTATGATATTTTATTTTTAAAATGTGTGAAAATTATTTGGGCTGCCCGTGAAGTTCCTTTAATAGAATTTCTGTAAATTTTCGAG
Organism: Athripsodes cinereus; assembly: GCA_947579605.1. Taxonomy (NCBI): domain Eukaryota; kingdom Metazoa; phylum Arthropoda; class Insecta; order Trichoptera; family Leptoceridae; genus Athripsodes; species Athripsodes cinereus. The sequence goes on from OX388306.1 coordinate 1,671,033, forward strand.
TCTCCTGTAAAAACCAACCAATCGTTATCACGTAACTATATAACATACAACATCCTCGATTCAGCCGTGAAGTATGCTATCTATTCTTTATGTTTTATTTTTTATGGCATGAAAAGGATGAACTGTTTTTTAATAACATTGGCAATTTTCATTACATTACTTGAGGAAAACGCCGTAATTATTTACACAGACAAACAACTTATACTGTGAAGGGCTCTGCAAGATCTTGGTACGTTTCTGAGTTTACTATAGGAGTATTTTGATACTCATGTGTCGGTATCAATACATTGAAGATATTTCACATGACTTTGGGTGTTCTTTGCTTTGTCTACGGGAAACTTTTTTAGTACCTACCTAAAGTTCAGGCTATATATATAAGCCTACATAAAATATTATCTCATTCACATCATTCATTCAAACTGCAAGAATGAAACAAAACCATTTCATGTAAAAGATTGATAATAATCTTTGGTTTTTAAGAGTGTACCAGATTCCGAATATTTTATTGGAACATTCTCTTCATTGTTTTCTTCTTTTCAAATCTTTTTTTTATCAATACAATATTAAATATATTCTTTTCCGTTACTTGTTCAAAATAAAATAATAGATACAGCTGTAAATATTATATTAATTAACATCATTAATACAATACATATAATTCAGAGTGGACGAATTTGTTTCAATATTGTGATTTTAATATCTAACCTATTTTTATAAACAGGACAATAAAAATTATAATGGAAAAAGATTGAACGTATATTTTTAATTTATTTATTTATATCAACACAATAATTATGTCGTGAGCGTTTTACATGTTAATGAAACAGTTCAATAGACAACTAAACACAAAGAAACGCAATAATCACAATATATAGAAAAACATATTCTTGACTTGTGATTTTGTGTAAATTTAATTTACTTTTAAAGCGTGTTTCTCAAAAATATACTCCACAGTGGAAAACGATATTGGAGAATTGGTGGACACGAAAAGAGAAGATAATATGTTCATAAAGACATTAAGAAAGATGGGCTGATGTCATTGGCGTCCAAGTTATGAGAAAGAAGCGGGTTCGTTTTCCCTGAGAGAAAAGAGTAGGATAATTGTGAAAGGTTTATAAAGTTGTATTTGGGTTTATAACAAAAACCCAGATATATCTTTTTAAAAAAAAAAAAAAAATTAATAAAAAAGATAGATTGAAGAAATCACTATATAGTGATAATCTCACCACTGCATATAATCACATTTTTTCTTATATTAAACTGATTTGTGAATTTTGTTATATTATTATTATTATTAGAAAACAACACCATACTCTACTGGGACCATTACAGCCTTCGGCCAATGCGATCCCAGAGAAAACAAAAATTTACAAAATAGTTTCCACTTTTACTACAAATTCTCCGTATGTTATATGGAATATGTCCACATTCTGAGAAATGCTATTAAACAATCTAACCGCCTTAGCCACTGGTGACTCTGCGAGAATATTTGTTCGGCTTGTAGGTGGATAAAACAGCATATGTTGACGTGAATGACTATAGGACGCCGGTATATAAAAATTAAACTCTCCCAGTACCTTCGGATTACTAACTATACCATTCAGCAACTTGAAAAAATGCCTCGCGTAAAACACGCTCCTACGATGCTCAAGACTGCCCATTACAAATGCAGATGGAAACAGATATGGGTAGTAACCATATGTAAATTGATATAACCACCTCAAAAACCGCTTTTGCACTCTTTCCAGCATCAAAATGTACGAGTCAAATATAAATAATGATGTGCAAAAAGAATAAAATCAATACGTAAATAAAATAAATAAATACATGGAGAATTATAAACATGGAGTTATACGAAATAAACTTCAATGTAATAAATAAATAGATTCATTTTAATGAACCTAAGAGTAAATAAGATATAAGACTTACGTTCTTGATCAACACACAGTTAAATCCAATTATATTTCGTGTATACCCGTATTAATATGACTCGAGCAATATTAATATTTTCGAATTTTTAAAGTTATTGTTTTGGGTTTTTTATTTTTGGGTTACATAGATGGGTACTTTTAATCTGGGAATCTTAATCATATACAGTATTTGTAAACATTTGTGCATTCTGTAATTGGGTTAATACTATACCTAATTGTTTTATACTATATTTATGTAAAAACCTGTAGAAATGCCAATAAAGGAAAAAAAAAAAAAAAAAAATATGCTTTTAAGTCAGTCCAAAGTACCAAATATCTTTATAACAAAACTTGTTAAATAATATAATGAAGTATACATTTAATAGCCTGGTTGACAATCATATAATAATAACAACGTGTGACTGTGTGACACATAATGCACTCCATATAAAGAGAATAACGTGAACACATTTATTTCTGTCTGGGAGACAAAGGTGTTATAAAGACAAACGTAGACTATGATTGTATTGTATTGTAATAATATTATGTTTTATTCTACTTTGTAGTGTATACAGTGGAAGAGGTAGGTTTGAATGAAAATAAAAAAGTATGTTATAGGCTATGATACGTATGTTTAAAATATTATATTAAAGAATAAATGAATGTAGAAAAATTGTATCTCGTATTATTTAATTGAAAGAGAACTTGTTGTACAAGAGTAGTAAGATTTTTACAGTGAATAACAAAGTTTTAATTTCAAGATAAATTGAAAAAACACAGTATGTAGTAAAACACATCCAAATGAATTTTATTGAAAACTTTTTACTAATCGCCTGAAGATGTAGTCGAGAGTCTCCGAATACTAGGAAGCGATGTTAATAAAAGTCATTTGGAAGTTAATTACATACTGTGTTTTTTATTTCAATTTATTTTGGAATGGACTTCCAACAAGTACCTTCGGTCAATAACACCACAAGTTTTTTTTAATGATTCTCGCTCCTGAAAAATCTCTATCACATCACACCATTATCAAAGATTAAAAACAAGTAAATGCATTGTCTCTAGGCTTATTTTCTCTATGGAATAACTAATTATTTTTATAATTATAAAAACTTTAAGAAATTCTTAAGAATCTTCCTATTTAATGTAACTTTGCATCATGGTGGATGACTTATTTCGAATGTTACAAAATTCATACAACTGTGCGTCATTCGAATATCTTTGAGACAATAAAATCATGATTGCATCATCTTTGGAGATGATAAACATAATTGAAACGACTGTAGGTGAAAAAGGTGCAGGAAAGTTCGAGAATTTTAAATAAATAAAATAAATAAATATTAAAAACTACCACACCTAACGACTGCCATCTACTCCGTAGACTCCCCGGTAAAGAATAGGTGTTCAAATCTATTCTGTAAGTTTTCAAGTGTCCTGTTTAAAGGCAGGTGTTCGAAAGATCAACGCTTATTTTTGTTTACAAATCACGCAATCATAGGAGTAGTGATGTGAGAAGAAAAAATTCTCCGAGAATTTCTCCTCTGATAGAAGAGAAATTTCTCTCCATAATTTTTCTTAGTGGTATTATGACGTTTCGCCTAGTACACTTCGCAGCCAAACTCATTGATCCAAAAATTTGTGGGGCTGATTAAGGCCCAAATCAGAGGTTATTAACACTTTTTTTTCATGTTCGTACCTGCAATTTTTTTAACTAAAATATGGGCATGTGGGGTGTCAAACATCAAGATTTTTCATCAGTTATTAGCACTTTTTTCTATGTAGGTACCTAACATTCTTTTGTTACCATAATTAATTGTGGCCATATTGGTGATAAATTGTCTCAACATTTGTACATTGTTATTGATTGATTGAATAAAGTATTTATTATTATTATACTGTTAAATAAAAAATAAAAAAAAATTCTCTACTCTACTACCGAGAAATTTCTCGGTAAATTTCTCCAAAAATTATTTCTTGAGAATTCCACAACACTACCTACATAGGAGTAAATCCTGTGATTGTTCGAGTGGAAATGTTTATTTTTCGCTACACAAAAGTATTAGGCTATCATAAAAAGCAAAGAGGTGCGCTCATCCATAGTATGAAAAGTATCATTATTATTATTAGGGTGAGTTGGTGGTGATGATATCCCGCAGCTGCTGTGTGTAGTGTAGTATAAAATGTATAGTACTATATAATAATATGAAGCGTGCGTAGGCAGTTAGCAGGTAGGTACATAAATACCTCCCATCATCTCAACAACACTTCAACACCGGTAGCGCCGTAAGCGTAATACAGGTAGCGTGTATGCCTGTGTGTGTTTTGTATAATGATAATAATATAGTGTTTATCTTGTATGTACCTACTACCTATACTAATACATGCAAACGACCAGTAGCAGTGGGTGGATACATAATTTATACCGCCTTCTCCTTCTTTCATTTCTGTTCTCCTGACAATAATTATTGTAAATACATGTGCATTTGTAATTTTAATTGTTGTTATGTTTTATTGTAATTTAAGGCCACTGAATAAACTATAAGTAATAATTCTATGGAAGGAAATCGTCATTATTCCAATTCTGAAAAATTATTCGTTTTAAAATTTCATTTTTACGTAATCCGGTTGTTTCGATCGGCGGCCTGAAAGAAGTTTTATCAACATAATTATTTTCACTACATTATTCTTCAAGTCATTTCATTTGTATTTATTTATTTATTTTATTCTTCTTGCACATCATTATTCACATAACATAATCAGCAAATCAGTTAACTTAAGAAAAAAAAATGTGATGATATGCAGTGGCGAGATTATCACTATACCTATAGTGATTTCTTCCATCAAACCACTAATTTGTTTTGTATGGAAGGATTATTTTGGTCTTATGTTCGGATAAAGAACATAGATTTAAAATAAATAAAATTATATGAGCGATGAATTTCTAATTAATTTATATATCGCGAACATAGGAAAAAATAATGAATGCCTTTCTTTCCCTCTTTTCTTCAAAAACGACAACATCTTTGGGTAGATATAAAGATCAAGTATTCACAAGAAAACCTTTAAATAATATAATATGTATGACTGTAATTATATAATTATTTTGACTTTGAAATATTGTTTGTATACCAGCTTATGCTAATTTATTATTAAAATGATTGAATTAATGCTTTTTTGTTACTCAATGCTACTGTAAAGTGCATTTGTAATTTGATGGCGATAAATTATTTATAATTAATATTATATTCTAAATTCGTCGAAGTCAATTTGAGGGAACATCGACTAATCAATCATTTAATAACAATGACGGATCTAAAGTAATATTTCTGATGGGTGTATAATTTCATTTAAGTGTCTAAATTTTGCCTACATTTTCCGAGATAAATATTAGAACTTATTTTACTTATCTACAGGTACGCACTTACAAGGAATCTTCCAAAAGTAAGATTACCAGTGAGAAAATCCCCTTTATGGAGCACAAAGGTCATCTTATCTGTGCTTAACACTTATTAAAAAACAAGGATATTCAGGAAAAAAATCCAAGATGTTAAATGTTCTTTACTTTACATTGTACAAATTTTTGAAAATAACAGAAAAAGTGGGAAATCTATTGTACTTCAAACACTCCGCAAATATGCTGTAAAAATACCTTTTATCTTTCTAAACAAAATGTTGATGAGTGAAGTTGGAGACGTTGTCAACTGAGGATTAAATGACATAAACCAGATCCTCCAGAACGGATATGTGCTGAACATATTGAATTGAAGAGTATGCATAAGGAATTGTATCACACTATGATGGAAGCGAAAAATGTTTGCAAAGATAGGAATAATTCTTTTTAGTACTCCTAAAGGAAAGCGGCGTGATGATGGGCATGATGACGATCTTTCTGAATCAGTGAATTACAATGCATGTTGCGCAATTTTTCGTTGAGGCTGTGATTGTTTTTGGCCGGCCAGCTCTTCAACCTTCCTCCAGGCAGTCTCTAAACTTCTACACTATCCGATGGGTGGTCAGTAGGTCTCCTTCAGTGTACGTAATTGTGGATTTTTTAAACACTAATAAAAAAATGTAGATTAAAATAAAAAATAGACAGCTACGAAATCAATTGTGTTTTTTGAGCTTTATTTTAGCCCCACCAATGCTTCAAAGATACCAATCAAAACGGCATAATTATTATGCAGGCTGTTTTGTATTATTTTTTATTTGCTAATGTTAATATAATGAGGGGGTACCCAATGAATAAACAGTCAATTTACACATTGATAAAATTGAATAATAATAATAATATTCAGCTTTATAGGATCACATTAACATATTTTAAAGTACCTATAATCAGGTACCCGATTGACTATTTTATAATATTCTTAAGTAAGTAGATATACCCACACGTTTGAGATTCTCATTAGTTTGCTAACACGGCAGACAAGCTGGCTACGAAAATTTTATTTTGAAAATTCATAATTATAAATGTACAGGTAATAATTTAAGACTATTTCTTTTATTTTCTGAAATATTTATTAATTTATGTAAATTATTATATAATTATCAATATGCATTTGACTTGTTTTCGAGTTTGTAAAAAATCACATAAAATTTGTCACAAATAAATTTATGCAATTTTTAATAAACGCGCGGTTCAGAGCGAAACCTGTTTCAGAGCCAAATTTATCAAAGATGATAATTTTAGCATAAAATTTTTAAGTACCTATCTACCAAAAGTTTTTTCTTCACCTTTATCTATGAATGAAAGATATGAATGGCAGAGCACTCATAGTTTCAAAGATTTATATGTTTGAACAATACATAATACAAATATGTTTATTGTTGCATTTGCAATAGAGGTCATGTGATGCTTATTAAAATTGGACATTTGCTTACTACTACCTATATTGAAAGCACTGTTTAAACTATTTATCTTGATAGAACTTCTTCTTTTCTTCTTCGCCCTCGCCTTTATCCCATTTACTTGGGGACGGCTCTCCTAGTCCTTATCTTCCAAGTTTTCCGGTCCCCTGCATCTCCCGAGCGCAACTTTGCCTCCTTCAGGTCCCTGGCAATTGTGGACATCCAGGTGGTCACTGGTCTGTCTGATCTTCTGGGTTCTACTTCTACGTCCATTGTCGAACAATAAAAATTAAATATTACATTATATCAATATTAAAATAATATTATCAGTTATTTTAGAAGGATTAACTATGTAACAGTTACGAGACATTTTGAATGTTTTTAAATATTCTACAATGCACATCCGTTGTGCATTGTAGAATATTTAAAAAACATTCGAAATTAAAATAATATAATTAAATTAATAATTAAAATGATGTTTATATCATAATAAATTATTTTATGTAGCACGTCATAGTTTTAGTAACTTTTTTTTATTTGGTGGCTCATTACTTTGGATGTTATGGCCATATTATCATCTTTCTTACAAATCATCAAATATATATTTTAAGCGGAAAAATATTCATACGAGAATCATATTCTTTTGGACACATTAAAAAATAAGGTCATTTAGGTACTAGTTGAGAGTTCAGTCCAAGAAGGTAGTCAATATTAATAGGGTACTCGACGTTAACGAATTTAAAATATATGTCCATTGCGTCCCTAATTGGACATCCTAGGATGCTATGATCCGGCGTTTCCTCGTCCCAACCACACTCGCAATCGGGAGATTCAACTAGACCGATTCGGAACAAGTGTGAATCCAGGCGCATGTGGCCGAAACGCAGTCTAGAAATACAGACAATGTGTTGTCTGGACAATTTTTTCTTGTGAAACCATGTTCAAGGTGGGATAGATAGCTGAACTTTTTCATAATGAATTTTAGGAACTTCACATGGCCCATATTGAAAACGTAGCCGCGATATTATATTCCGTGTATTTTATTAAAAAGAATGAATATTAATATACAACATAATATTTTATACAGCAATAACCTTTTTTACGTCTTCTGTCATTGACTATTCAGCGTCATAGACACTATTATAATAAATGTCAAATCCGGTTTCTTTGTCAAAATAAGTGTACTTTTATTAATAATAATAATATTAATGTCGCACGAATGACAAAAGAAAGAGAGAAAAAAATCGAACGTCACAAACAACGACGACAAAAGAAGCTCGCGACATAATAATGAATGAATGAATAAATAAATATCATAATAATATGTGGGCCAATAAAAACTCTTTATTTATTATTATATTAATAATAAAAAAAAAACAAAATATTCAATTCAGTCACAGTTAACACACTTGCAGCGCGTAACTCGGAAGTCTGACGCTATCTCTTTTTCCCTTTTTACTTCATACCAAATGAAAGACATGCGTGAGAGTAGGATAGAGTATACAAAAATAGTATTGAAACGTTTATAAAGAAGAAGAAAGAAAAAAAAACACACTACTTGAATAGTTTTATATGTGTTATTATTATTATTATAATCGATACAAAGCGCCTATTCGGAATTTGGTTAATACCAGGTACAACAGACGCGTAACTTCGCAGCACTTTTATCATCTCTTTCTAAATAAACATAGTTACATACGTGTGAGAGGGATGGGTGTATAGAAAGAGACATCCTCTGGAACGCTTTAGGAATTCCGTTAATGTCAGGTACGAGGCACGCGTAACTCTGCGGCAGTTTATTCATCTCTCTCTTACTGTATTGTATATGTGTGATTCGGAGCGAGACGGAAGAGATAAAGTTATTAAAAAACTCTTTCGTCAGTATCAGAGACGCACGCATTTGGTTGTGTTGGTGCCTGGGAAAATATTATCTTTGACTGAGTTATTCTCGCATTAGCTTTTCAATCCGGCGTTGGTTGAGCTAACTGATTTAAACGTAAACAATTTATACCTATATAAAAAAAAACTATATGAACCACAGAAGAATACCTTTTCAGATAAATGGAAGTCCCCAGACTTCTGTAGTATTCAGATGGTCAGTGCTTTTTTCAATTATATTTTGAAGGAGGGAGTCAATGATAGAGGCGGAAATAAGGGTTCCTTAAAATTAACGGAATAAAAACAAGTTTTCTTCATTAATATTCTGTTATTATAAGAGCTATCGCTATCACCATATGTATAAAAAAGTAAAAAAAAAAATAAAAAAAAATATGTGGACATAGGCCCTTCTGCTTCGGTATTCTACATGTATCACAATATTTGCATGTGTATCAACAGATGGCTCTTGTTGTATCCTGTCTCATTTTTCACACCATCTGTGCTTTGGCCTTTCTCTTGACCTCTTGCCAGTTCTTCTTCATCTTGTGCCGTATCAGATGTCTCCGACGTTGACAATTACTCTCGCGAAGGCTTCTCTATCTTGCGCAACTCGGAACAGTTACCTTACATGTCTCATCCCGGTTCAGGCTCGTATGTTACGCAATCAAGACGTTTGCTTTCAACCAAGACCACGCTGCCCTTCAATTTCCCCATCATTATTAAATTGGAGCAAACAATATTTATCTCCCCGTAGAATGTGACCCAGATATGAGAATTTACGGACCTTAACCTCCTTCAGTAGTTGTTTACTGCAATTGGCTTTATTTAAAACCTCCGTGTTGATGACCAAATCCGTTTATGGTAGGCGAAGCATTCTCTTGTGCAACCACATCTCGAACTCTTTTAACAGGTTCAAAGTGTGCATTTTCAGAGTCCAAGTCTCCAAGCCACACAGTAGTTTTGCACAAGTTTATTTGTCTACCAAAAATTTGGCCATATTTATTTTCTGTTGTTGATTTTTGTGCAATATAGATTATTATTATGAAATTTTATTGCCTTAACATCGACACAGTAAATAAAATCAACATAAAAAAAATTAGACAATGTCCTAACGAGATGAAAGAAGTCTGTCTCAAGTATAAATCACACAGTAGAAGAAAAAAATGATTTTTTTTATTTTATTTCGTTCTGGGATTCTACTACCTAATGGGGTGTTCACATTTGGCGAATATCGCCAGGCGAATTTCAAAATTTATCGCCAGGCGAAAAAACAAAATTCGCCGGACATCCATTGATCGTCACACCTGTTCACACAGTCCACCGATATAGAAACGATCTGTCAGATGCGCATTGATTTTGACACTGTTTTCAAAATGGCGGACGTCGAGATGGAGATCGCGAAGTGTTTATTTTTAGTCGAAAATGTTATAGTAGAGGTTATAAGGCGCCTTTTGATTAAGGAAACAAACGCCACAAACCAACAACAAAGATAACAGCTGTCACGAAGCGGGAAACATTATAAAATTTATATAATTTGTGAAAGTAATAGTGTTTTTTAATTATATTTATATTGTTTATTATCAAAAAAATTTATAGGTTATAAAGTTTTTAACCATAGATACGAACGCCGTGTAGGTACATCTGCGCATGTGCGAATCGTTCAATCTGACGAAAAAGTTGGAAGGTGGTCAACTCGAGACGATATCGTTTCTACTGGTTTTTATCGTTTCAGACTAGCTGTCAATTTGTTCACACGGTTTAAATGGCTGGCGATATTTTGGTGCCCTGGCGATATTCGCCAAAGTGAGAACACCACTTAAACATCGACACAGTGAATATACAAATACACATTAGAACTTTCCGAAATATTTATACTGAGTTTTATCTTATACATTATATCTCACCGTAGCAGCTCCGTAGCTTTAGTTGTAGGTGTGTAGTGGTCTATATTATGTTAATAATAATAATAATAACATCAAATCACTTGTGTGGCTTGTGGTTTTGTTCAACGCATGGGAAAGACCGATACACAATTAACTTATTGTTTTTTTTTTCATTATTTTATTTTTCATTTTAAAGGATCGTTGGTACTATATTGTAATAATTTATATGAGAGCGTGTAATTATTATTTATTATTTGTACATAATATTATATTTCTATGTACATTTAAATATCTACACATGTATTATATATTTCAATATTCATGTATCATTGCAATGTTTATAAAATAATAAAAACACGAAAAATTTATTAAAAAAATGTGTTGGTAAAACTGGACGATTTTTTTTTCTATATCTAATGCAAAATTGATGTTGTGGGTAGAACAAGAGGAAATAATCCTAAAATGGTATTTTGTGTTCAGGGTATTTTTTTCAATTTTGTTTATTTCATACATTATAATTATGATCATTTTATCGATCGCAAATATTCTTTATTTGGAAAAATAAATAGCTAAAAAAAATGATTACAGTAAAACCGTTTGCAACTAAGACTGAAACCTTTACAAAATTTTAAATCGATTTTTGAAATTAATTTAAAAAAATATCAAGACATCAATGCATTGCACGGCCATATATAAGACCCAGGAGAATTCGTTTCTGGATTATCCAAAAAAAGTCTATGCATTCATTCTAGCTGCCATTTAAATTAATTCAATCCTAATAATTATTGTCTTATATTTTCTGTTTCGCAGATTCAATTGTCTTTTCGTTATTCTTTTGTTTTTCTTGTTGTTGTTTTTTTGTGATGCAGAGAAGATAATTATTATCGCGGTTCACTACCTAACCAATTGCGATTAGCATTGAAATTATATTCAATTAATTTAATTAGAGTTCAAAGTTCATTTTTAAGTAGTGGTATAGTAATATTAGCGGTTGTGTTATAATGATAATCACATAGAATATTAGAACCTTCTTCTTGTGTATTGTTTTGTACAGTACAGAGGTTCTGCACAAATAAGTGCTTCACATCACTGACGAAGATTCTCATTTCGCGTGCCGTCGTTTCTCCGAATAACGTTGAAGTAGGTATGTAGAAATAATAATGTTATATAAATGATACCTCACACAAATACACACAGAGTAAGCTACGTTTAACTAACACAACTTAAAGTCACTAACACATAAACATGCGAGACAATACAGCATCCAAATAAGAAGCTAGCTACAGTAATAATAATAATAATAATCTTAAGATGCAGGCAGAAGACTTTAGTAAGAAAATAACAGCCATCCCTTTTATACGAGCCAACTACAAAGGGACGTGTGAAGAGTTTCGATACATTTCGTATCATCCTCGTAAAAAGTTATTTTTAAATATGTAGAAAAGCAGCAAGAAGCTAAATTTTGTAGTAATGTCGTTCGATAATGGCTACGAGATATATCGTTCTTACTTTGTCTATCATCTTTGTGATGAACCGTGTGGGAGGGAGATGAACAAAAATACTTTACGTGCGTGGGAGCTGCGGTGATCTCATATACAATAATATAATATTATATTATAGTATGTCTCGTAATATTATCATCGGAAGTTTTCGACGCAAGTTGGAAGCAGTTAGAAGCTCGCTACCTCGACTCGGTGCATGTCGACTTCTGACTTTATTCTCGCTTTATCCATTGCTCACAGAACAACACACTACAAGTCGTTATATTATTATTATTATTATTATATTACTCAAGCAGTAAACCTCATTTGCTATATACAAACATACATACACATACGACGTAACGTATTATTATACCTACTCAGTCACGTAATACGGAAGTTACTGGTGCTTTTTGATTGGTGGACACTGTCATACACATCTGCCGATTTGCTGTGATTGGATGGTGCTTCTGTTCCACGCTCATTACGTCTTCGAGTACGACTACCTACCTTTTTCACTACTGCTACTGGTAAGTACCAATTCAATTTTTTACAGTATTACGTTGTAAATAAGAATAATCTTCAAATTATTAAAATATATAAATTGTGTCATACCAATATCAAAACAAATTAAAAATATTTTGTGTGCTTATTTATTATCATTCAAAAATGAAATTATTTTACGAACAGCCACACCGAATATTTGAAAGAGAATTTTTATTGTAAAAATTATAAAGCACACATTTTTGTCAATTTTTAATCACACAAATCTAAATTCGATATTTTGATACTTTTTCAATATTTTTTTGTGATTAATTGTATATTTTTATGTAGATATGTTATTAATTATTTGGTAATTTGGATTTATATTCTCAAAATAATTTTATTGAATTAAGACAATCTTAATACATTCTGTTTAATTATAAACAGATGTTTATTACATTATGAGATTTTTACATAGTGTCTAGTATTTATTCAGTAGGTAGGTATGATATAGATAATTGATTGTACATTTGTACAATAATTAATCTTCAGCTACATAAATATTGTTGCTATAATGTTGATTTAATTTGATACAAACCTTTCATGAAATGCTTGTACCTATATTTTGTACTATGAGTATAAAACTAATTATTGAGATAGATTATCTTATCAGATTATTGCAATAAAATCGTGTTGTTTATGTAATTAAACATTAAACTATTAATTACTACCAGCAAGATAAAATTATGCGCCTATCCTAGTTTTATTATACTATTATTATTTGCTACGCAAGTCGTCGGCGTCGATTGTCGCCTACGCTTATCAAAAGCTTATTATTATTATTATTATTGCGTATCATATGGTGACAGTAGTACCTACCTATTCTCGTTTGCGGCGTCCACCATTTTACAGTAGCTGCTACGTAAGACATAATAATGTAAACACGTAGCACAATTAAACGGAAATCGTAACTCGTAGACTCGTGTAATAATCAACCGTAGCGATTATAACAAATAATTAAATTCAACGTCTAGTTAAATTTTATTAAATAAAATATAAAAATATATTATTGAGCACTGTTTAATCTCCACTTTGTTAGGTTAGATACCGAACGTTTTCGCCTATATTTGTAGGCATCTTCAGGGAAACTGAAATCTAAAAAATTGTGAGAGCTATTCTTCATGTGGTGAGAATTTTAATATTCTTACATTTTAATAGTCTATTTTAATATTCTTATTTTTCAGTAGCGACAAATTCACCTCCATCAAATCAAAACTTTTAATTAATATTTTAACGATTTTATGAGATATGAATCATCGGTTATTAATTATTACCTACTCTTGAGGTTTGTTAATTAAAATATTACGATAAAACTTTCGTTTATGACTATAATTTTATGATCATCTCTATCTGCTTTACGATTGTTTTTTTAATGCGAAGCTTAATTATTATTTAATGTGATATTGATTGATTTATATGATAATTATTACAATCTTCAAATCAAGAATCACAATTTTTATTTTGATAAAAGCTTATAAGTTGTTTGTACAGATTTAATAATAAAATATTGCAAGATATTATTAGAAATTTAAATACAAAACAACATTATACTCGAATTAATAATAAATAGGTGTTTTATTAATAATTAATTCATCATGATTTTCCACCAAGAATCGTCGGTTGAAAAATATCAACTTTACATGATAGTCCTTAAAAACGATACCTTCTTAAAAACGGTTTAAAAAAGTTTTTTTTAACGCAGCAGAATTGACATCCACACTTTTCAGCATTATACAACCAGATAAGTCTCCATATATGATCAGTCATGGTCACACAAAAACTTATCAGTCTAATGCCGGGAAAAATTCATCTATCCAGATATACAGGATAACAAAGGGTTATGCTCAAAAAGCGGGCTCAAAATATCAGCATTGTGCCTGAAATATCTGTGTTCAGAAACTTTTTAACAATATTAAAAGTGTTTATTATAAAAGAAAAAAGTCAATATTGAAATTATAAATAATATTCTGTTTTGTTTTACATATTCGGCAGGTAATTTACAAGTTGGCAAGATTGTGAAGTTTTTTTGCCGACTTTTTTTAAACTTTTGTCATTGTTTGCTAAAAATCAATTTGCGAACGTTGATCTTTCCTTGTCTTAAGTGGAAAAGCGTATAAAACGAATATAAAAGGAGTTATTACTCGTGGTTTAAAACGAGATAAAATTTCGATCATTGATAAACTGTCGATTTTGCTGCAGATGAAATCAGATACCATTAATGTGATTATTTTTAAAGAGTTAAGTGAAAAAAGTCTAAAGAGGATTATCTTATGATTTTACTTCTTATAAATTAATAATCGTTAGAAAACTTTTTTTGCTGTATTTATCGCACGATAAATATTTTATTGTTTTTTATGTTAACTAAAAATATTTCGAAACCAATATGCATTTGGTTGGTATATCACAATCGTATTACTTATTTATTTATTTATTTATTTATTTATTAAATAAACGGCTAATGCCTTTTACAAACATAAAATATAATAAAACAGAACAAAAAAATACACATTTCACATTAAATCCAAATAAAAAACAAACCATGTAAAAAATAACTTAATAGCAAAACAAGACAATACATATTGCCATTTTAAAAAAAGTATGCACTTAATAATAAAAGTAATAATCTACATATATAAGTAGGTATCTAATAATAAAAAGTAATAATAGTAATTTCATGATTAACAAAAATAGTCTAAAGATATGTACATGCAGATATCACTATGTATGTATGTATAGAGTAGTAAATTAATGCAAGCGTTGCCAAAAATTATAATTATCAAAAAATAATGTCTTACCCATCAGGCGACAATAATAATCAAATACAATTAATTTCGCTGTGAGTACAATCAATACTGTGCGATACTTCCACTCACTCAGTGCATAAGCACGCAATGTCTTCTAGATATGTGTTGCATAGTTAAGTTTTCATTGGGTAAGTTTATTCGACAATTTTTTGTCAATCATGACAACTTATACATTACGACTATTTTATAGCTCAGAGATTATAGAAAACATTTGTGTACCTACCTACTATCGTTGCAAGTGTAGGTACCTATTTCGTCAAATTTTCACTGCTACTTACATTTTAAACTTTTTTCTGTATATTACTACTACTACTACTACTATACCATCACGGCATATCCCACAAGTGGGGTAGCCAGCAGACCAGCTGCATGTAAGAAACATGCAAGTTGTCCTCTTCGTGCCAATATAAAATCAAGACATTCAGGATGGGTGGCAAACCTCATCGCTGAATTTAAGATGTACAATGTCTTAATTTTTTCGAACACCTGCCTTTTACAGGACACTCGAAAACTTACAGAGAAGAGTGGGAGACCAATTCTTTACCGGGTGCTCTACGGGATATTATATTCTGTATATTATAATCTTAAAATAGTTAATCTGCAAATATTTATAGTTTTTTGTCAGTAAGAGATTTACATATAACTGTTAACTGCAAAAAACAATATGTTGAGGAAAATACATATGCAATAAAAAGGAAAAAAACCTAAATAGTGAAAAATAATAAAAACTACATTTTGTGTTGAATTAACCGTAGGATTTCTGAAATAAAAGGTTTTTATTCAAATTATATTATGAATTTTGAACACAATTGGATGTCGGAGATTGGATTATACTTACCAAGAACTGTAGATGTTAATCATATTTTGAACCAATCTAGATAAATCATTTCAGTTAATGTTACTCACCGATAGTCAACCTGCCTACCTAGTTAATACCTATTCAAAAAGGTTGACTATCGGTGAGTAGAATTAACTGAAATGATTAACCTAGAATGGTTCAACATATGGTTAAGATTTTTACTCTTTCTCAAATGTTTCTGAGTATCCAAAAAGATAAGAAATGTCTGCTTTCCTGATTTCATGTAAATATTAGTATAAAAAAGAGGATAATCTATTACTTCCAGATAATTTCATGGTTACCACAATCTCGACGCAGACATTGTGATGTTATAGGTAGCTAAAATGAAATGTAACGATTCTATTGAAAAAAATTTCCAATGAATACATAAATTATGTAGACTATGATCCCGTTATAATAATATAACGTAGTATTTTAAAATTTAGCTACGTTGTCGTAACACAACAACGAAAAGCCCACGTATTGTTTTCAAAGAAGAAGCCAAGGAAATAATAAATAGACTATGTAGGTTCAACTTATTGAGAACTCACTGACATTAATAATACCAATATCTCACATAATATATTGCAGTGTAAACCTAATTATTAAGTATCATTTTTACGTAGGTTTTGTTGTTTATTGTATCAATATCGTTACCAAGAAGGCCTCTGTAAAGTGTTACGTCGTTCACGTTGTCAGTAGGTATCATATTCTATAGATTTTGTATCACATAAATACAGTAGAGTGTTGAATTCATCTCCCACTTAAGTTTATTAAAGAATTTCTATCAAAGAATGATATGTTTAACCTCCGAAACATTGGATCTTAAAGCTTTTCGATTTAAACCGTGAATTTGCCAGTTATCTGTAGAATTAAGATTCTCCAAACCTCGCCATGTTGATGTTATCCATAAGCTCTCATCTCATTCTAATTAAATTGATAGATTTTATGTACCGAAAAAGTTAATTTTAAACTAGTTGAAAACACTTTTGCATAGTAGATACTCCCACGGACAATTAGTCATGAGCTGGTCTTTAAGAGCTTCCGCTCTCATCATCAAGCTAGAATCATTTTACCATCATCCTTAACGTTAACCCACTGATGAATGCGAAAGCTTCTAAATGCTGACTTACGACCAATAAAATCCCGTGAAAATACTAAGTACCTACCTATACAAAAGAATAAATTTTACATTGTGACATATTCGTATGTTATGAATTTTTTGACACAATTGGATGTCGGTAACTGGATTTTTTACTTACTAGAAGTGTAGATGTCAAACATATTTTTAAACTACTCCAGATTAATCATTCCAATTGATCACACCCATCCATAGTCAAACTATTTGAATGGGTATTAACTAGGTAGGTATGTTGTATACGATACACATACATATGTGAATTTCCTTAAGGAGTACACAACACAGAGTATCGACGCTTATGAATCGACTTAGGCTTGGTTAAGAGTACTCTTTAAACCTAGGTATCCTAGGTGACATTCCCAATTCCTTCCCTAGGTAACATTCCCAATTCCCAATATGTATGTGTATCATATACAACATACCTACCTAGTTAATACCTATTCAAATAGGTTGAATATGGATGAGTGTGATCAATTGGAATGATTAATCTGGAGTAGTTCAAAAATATGTTTGACATATTCGTAGATACAACTAAATGCAATCGTTTTTATTGTAGGCAAAGAATATTATAAACAGAATTCTAATAAAGATAGTATGACGTATTGAAAACTGACTCAATATTAGATTGTACCTTTAAATATTTGTACCAATACTAATATTATTCTCATATATGCGTATCAGCAACAGTCATGATATTATTGTGATGTAGGAAGTTACGTAAAAAAACATCAAACAAAAGATTTCTTTTTGAGTACCTATTCGGCACGGTTATACAAGATACTCGCACTATTATTATTTTTGTGAACAATACCATTATAACCTACGCACGATTTTAAGGTTTTTGTCTTATGAAGCTCAAAGAATAAGCAGTGGATATTATTATTATCATCGTTATTAATATCACCTACTTGCTTACGTTTATAGGTTATATTACAGTCAGGTATGTATGTAGATACTTAAATTATATATTTATTGTTAAACTATGATTTAATGCGAAATAGATAATGACACTGATTTTATTTCTATATCTTATGTTCAGTCATTTTAGTTCAAGGAATATAGATTCTTAAAAATTAGTAGCAAAATATGTTTTTATCAATGGAAACTATATCAAGTAATACTTATGGAGTACAGAGATTTATGTCATATGAGATGTAGTCATTTTAGTTCAAGGAATAGGTTCTTAAAAATTAGTAGCAAAATATGTTTTTATCAAAATACGAAAACACTATCAAATAATATTTTGTAACAAGATTTGTCATATTATGAGAAGATCATAATCAAGTCAATGAAAAGTTGTCCATGAAATTATTAGTATTAAATACTAGCGTTAATGGTGACCAAATATGTGGATAAAATATCGCGAAACTTAACAATATATAATTTAATATAAGTACATTTTTAAGTTTTTGAATGTCTATTCTATCAAGAAAGCTTTAAAAGGCTAGTCTTATAAAAGTGATAAGCAAGATATATCCAGTGTAATAATTTTTTTTAAATGTATTAGAACTCAAAATTAAATGCAAATTAATGTGAAAAGATGTGTGCATGTCTTTGAATGACGTTTGTACTTTGGGTATTGCAAAAGAATGCGTTAGATACGGATGTTCAATAAATATACATATTTATTTATATATTTTATAATGTGCTTTTTGAAAACATTAGAGTCATATTCTGTCATACATATTTTTAAAATAAAGCGTCCATTGTTTTGGACAACACGATATAAACGCCTCGGTACAATAGTGGTACAAAAAACAAACATGGAGCATATTGTATTGCTTTTTCGTTACGTTCCTATATACCTTATTATAAAGTTTATTTTACGAATGTTTTATATTTGATTCTTTATTTCATTGTACACCACATAAGGTAATGTGTGCTTTGTCTTCTTATTGCAAGTACATGCCTACGAAGTTACAACTTCAATGTTTGTTTCTTCAATAGGTACTGTTTTGTCGCTCGTTTTAAAATGTTTACCATTCACTTTGCGCAATGTAAGAAATAAATAACGATATTATTTCTCAAACTGAACGTGATGATTTTAAAATACTAAAACTTCAATAAAATGTTTATTTATTTAAATGACACTGCTAATAAACAGTTCATACACATAGGGTTCCGTTGGACCGGGCGTCCCTCTTTCACAATATACCGTTCCTATGACAACGACATCAGAGCGCAGGGAATGTCGTGGAAAGAGGTGACGCAATTGGCGCAGAGACGCTCTGAATGGAGGAAGCTGGTTTCTGTCCTGTGCTCCCGAAAGGAGCGTTGAGGGCGATGTATGTACATATGTAGGTATGTATGTATACATAGAGAAATCATATTAATAAAACATAAAACGATGACGCGTTCTGCAACAAGCACTATTTTAGTTGATTAGTCTTTAGTTGAATGAAATTTCAAATTCAATTAAAATAAGTTTATTGAGATAAATATCCATTTTTTTTACAACAACAATAATTTCTTTATAAATGCACAGTAAATATTAGTTCCCTTAAATTTGAGCAGAGCTCGTGCTTTGAGAAAGTTTAGAAATTGATATTTAATTGTAATAATTAGTCAATTTCGTCACGTCTTTTTTTAACGTACCTATTAAGCTTGCATTGATTTCAATTACCTAGTAAAAATGATTCATAATCATATCTGTTCCATCAAATAAATTAAGACGGTTGTCAGAATTGAAATATTTCAGATTAGCAATAAGAAACGCCAAAGACATTATTAAAATACGTTTATAAAAAAGTTGAATGTGAATAAAGTTTAGTTAGGTAGTTGCAGTTTGTTAATATTATTATTTTTATTTAGGTAGATATTACCAACATGACAATAATTATTTAGGGTTTGTGTCTTTTGATAAAATCCGTGCGTTGATGTCACTGATGTGCTTGGGCGCCTAACCCCCTCCTGTTTGAAGGTGCGTCACCCGCTGTGTCGGTCCTTGTGAAAGGTGTCGTTTTGTTAAAACGTTTCTTTAAATATTTTGCCTCACTTTTTCACTAAATTGCTATAATAAATAATAATACCTACTGCTATTATGACTAAACTTCTCGAAGACCGGGAATTCACAAACATATTATTATTTTATTACGTATATTGTGTCTGATATTAATATTATTTCAGTTTTTTGATTGTGTCAGATGATAAAGGATAGATCACATAGTTTTCTTTGAAGTGTAATGCGCCAAATTTAGCAGATTTCTTTTTTTTATTACAATTTTTGTCAGTGGCTCAGAACGTTAAAGGTAGATCTACATATTATTTATTTATTGAAATATTACCACGTTAAAATAAAAATACATCTATCGATTTATAATACGCTTAGAATTTAGGTTGGTAAATAAATGTTCACAAAAATAACTTTCCATTACCAGAAAATATAATGTTGTCACTCTTCTTCTCCACAATACGCCACTGGTGATTTTATTAGATAAAATAAAGTAGGGAAATGTGCTGGTATATTTTGCACCAAATATTTGACAGGAGGTGCAAAAGTTTATAAAGGGATTTTAGTGTTCTTGATTAAACGATAAGAAAGTTTTTTATTATTTTATATGACAAGCAAATTATTATGTGGGTATATAATAATAAAATATGTTGGTATGATGTTTTTACACCTTAATACAAAATTTTAGAGCATATTTAGGAGTATAATTACAAATGTTTGGAGTCAAAAAACTTTACAAATACCACTAAAAATTAATCTACGCGCGACCAAGGTTTCAACTATTGATCTTGAGAATGACAGGTTACCTGTTGAAACCTTGGTCACGCGTAAATTAATTTTTAGTGGTATTTGTAAAGTTTTTTGACTCCAAGCATTTGTAATTATGTTTAGAAAATACCATAACGTTACCGCCAAATCAATAAATAACATATTTAGGAGTATTAAAAAATATATAATCATGATAATTCCATATTATTCAAACTGTTAATTAGGTGTAAATTTTAAGGTTTATATTATATTTTTAAAGGGTAGGTACCTACAGCCAATAGTCATGAATAGAAATGTTTATATGACAGCCAAAAAGTTGATGCACTCGGTCATCTTAGTGCTAACACTGCGCGAGACTTGAACATACATGGCTGAAGAAGGATTAAAAACAGTTGAAATGAGGTCATTGAGAAGAGTGTGTGGTAAAAGTCTGAAAGACAAAGTGTGTAATTGTGTAACTCGTGAAGACCATATTAAAACTTGGGGTAATAACAAAAATGAAATTAAAAAACTACGATGGTTTGAGCACGTGAAAAGAATGAATGAGAACAAAAATATATGGCTGGTAAAAATGAAAATTGTTGAAAGCTATAATCCTCCTCCTGGAGGAAGAAAGAAGAACCTCCTATAATTTTGTTACCTATTCATATATTTAAAGTAATCATAAACAGCATAAGCACATATTTGTGTCGTATTAACGTCGTTGGTAACAATGTACATAATTAAGCAAGCACTGTAAACTATTATTTGACGTAAAGAAATTAATAAATATAAATAAATATTGACAAGAACTTATTTTTACTTTAAAATCAAAAGATTCCGTGAAGGTGCATTGTGTACTTACTTAATTTTAAAAATATTTTATCCATTAGGTTGGTACTTATCTTGATTCCTTATCTTAAACCAACTTCTATTTCCTGGCCTCAATAGTAATAATAATAATAATATAACCTTTTTCAGAACCTGTCAAAAGCAAATAGTGCAACTTAGCGGCGTTTAGAACTTAAAAGATCTTTCCATGTGTAGGTATAAGAAACTTTATCTCGCTTTAATATCATGGTATTGAATCATGTTTTGTTAATACGATTTACAATCTAGTGGTATTATTCTCATGCAGGTATTAATACCTACTGCTTATCAACCCGTTTTTTCAGGTTTTGTTATCTCTTAAGCGATATTTACCTTCTTGCCTGATAGTCCAAGAAGTGATGTATTTATTATATCAAGCCTTTTTTGTTTGTTACATGAAATTGTCAAGATTATTAATAGGTCCTGTAATATTGTTTATATTTACTTACTAAGTTCTAACTAAAAAGCACATGTGTAGGGCAGGTAGGTAGGTACCATAGACAAAAATATGAAAAATTGGAAAAACTGTTATCGTTTTTATCACATTTGTGGTAGGTATTTATTTTACAAATCTACATAATACGTTTTACGAAATTGCCATTTGCAAAATAAATAATCCCTTTCTGTTCAGGTGTAGTTGAAACTCGTTTTGTTGGGGGTAAAATTTTCTAATAAAATGAAACTACTACCACTTTACCATTATGATATATCCCACGAGTGAAGTTGTCCAGCAGAACAGCTCCATGTAGCAAAGATTCAGGCTGTTTTATCCGTGCCAACGGAAAACTAAGTCATTCAAGATGGGTGGCAAACCGTATCTTTGAATTTAAGATGTAAAATACTCAATACCTGCCTTTCACAGGACACACAATATACGGAAAAGGGTGAAAGACAATTTAACCCAAGGTGATGCACGGAGTTGAAAAAAATACTATTTTACTGATTGTGTAGTTTTACGACTAGGTGATATTTGCTATAGATCAATTCACACAAGTTCTAATTTAAGCGGCGGTTTAAAAAAAGCTTCTGAATAAGAACGCACACGAAGTCAATAAATAGAGCATCAAAAAATGCTGTCTTTATGTCAAAAACACAAAATATTATGAAAACATCTGCCTTTGTTAAAACGACAGTTGTTTCTGAAAACTAAAGTAGGCAGGCATATACATAATTGCAAAGTTTGCACTAGATGCCACTTTTGTCAAGCGAAAGATATAGGCATTATTACTACCTGCATAATACATAATTTTATTAAATAAAGCTATAATAGAACCTTCAATAAATTACTGTGCCACCTACTGAAAGTAATTTAATGTATCGGGGGTGTGATGTTTACAAGTAAAAGCAATAAAATCGATAAAAATCAATCAATATATTATAAAGTGAGTCAAAGTATCTACCGACAATATGACATTCAGGTGGTCAAAAGTGTCACATAAATTTAGTATAAAGATCCCACAAGGATGAGAAGAAATTAGTTTTTTGTACGTCCTTCATTGACGACGTGTGACAGGATGAGAGACCTGTTGTTTCGCTTATAATAAGGACAACAATGATTGTTTTTATCCTGTTATTGTCCAAAACAAACAAGGACTCTTGTCTAGTATGAAATCTGTGGTATCCTATTGATGATAATAATGAAATTATCGTCAAAGGACCAAATATCTATGTGTGTGGTGGGTGTAAGATTATTGTTTTTCGTCACCTGTGAAGAAAAATGTATTTTTTAACAACAGTTCCCGAAGAACGTTATTTATCTCTTTTTAGAATTCTATAGATAAGTAGTTACTGCTGTTATTTTTTTTGCATTAAATTTTATATTCTATCCTGTACTCTCACGTTGCATCCCTAGTGGAGTAGGCAGAGACGGAACCCCTTATTAATTTATTTTTATGCGCCTACTTCTTTTCTTTCCTCCAGATTCATGCGATTTCTCATACATGCTCACCAAGTTCTCTTAACACGCAGTCATTCTTGAGAATTTGATCCACGTGATCAAGTCATGCAGTTTTTGGATGTCCGTGTTTTGTCGCACTCCCTTTTTTAGATAAATACGACATCTTCGATGTCTTTTTATCATCCATTTGCTTCACATGTTCAAACCAACGCAACAACATTTTAAGCTATAAATTTATACATTTTTAGTTCAGTTTAGGTATATTATAATGCTTTTCAAATATAATGTATAACTTTGAAAACTGACGTACTATTTTGAAGGAGGCGTTTTAAAAAATTCGCTACATTTTTTTTTTAAAGTGTTTGCTTTGATTCCGTTACAAAAAGTAAGACTTCAGAGATAATTCTTTTAATTTTTATGTAATAATTAAGTATGGAGACAAAAGAAGTATGAAAATTTGAAAAATAATAATATTTTAAATGTTCACCTTTTGCAAGTTTGTGGGAACGAAATGTATTCATAAATGAGGCTGACCGTTCCCACAGGACTTAAAAGAGCTTATACGCGTGTGGCTAGAATGGGAAGAGCATGCGACAAGATAATAGAGGGAAAAAAAGATAGAACTAAGAAAGAACTGGACAATATATTATTGTTAGTAATACAGTAAATAGAAAATATAGTGAATAACATAAAAGACACCCCTATAATCGGTTAAAAGTAAAAATACCTTTATTTATTTTGATTCTTAAGTGACAATAATAATGACATTTATGTAAGAAGAATCACAGCCAACGTTGTTTACGTTTACAATAATGTCTCGGCGTGACGTCCTTAGAGATGAAAAAAAATCGATTATTATCGTAATGAAAATATGTTTACATTTTCCAAGATTTTTGTTGATGTGCTTTTGTGTGTTTATACAAAGCTTTGCGTGTGCTTATTAGAAGCGACCGTGTGCAGCAGGTTTGTAATAATCAGCTGTATTCAAAAGCAATTGTTGCATATTAACGATAAAACTATGTTTCGACTTTTGAATATTATTATTATTGTGTAAGTTTGATAAGGGTTGCTTTTGAAAGAATTGCCATCTATGAATTCAATGATTAGTTATTATGAAGTAGGTCCATAAAATACCTATGTTTTGATACATGTTTTAATTACTTTTCATAATAAATAACATTAGAATTTTAGATTATTCTCGATACTTGAAATTGTATAATCGATTTTTCAGATACATACAATCATCATCCATTAGCTTCACATCTACAATCTATATATCAAAATATCCTAATAACCTCATTCCTCACTCTGTCACGCAACGTTTTACCAACTATTTGCCTCGGCGATTGCATCTCCACAACAACGTTTGTTCCACTTTCGTCCCTCTTCAACCATGACCAAGTTTTGATTCCGAACATAAGTGTCAGTATCAGGATGACATTGTGCACCAGCATTTTTGTAATTTTTGCATACATACATACATACATACATACCATCACGCCGCTTCCCTCGCGGGGTAGGCAGAAAAGTTATTGTTATTGATGGCAATGGGTGGAAAAGCATCAGCCACATTTCTTCTTCCGATATTCCTATATCTTCCATACTTTCCCGTATAATGCAGAATAGACTGTATCCAATTTACAAAACTAATTCATATGTTATCATTACACATCATAAACTTACACCTAAAACGACTTTTAATTAAGTTTTCGATAAATATATTGATTAAAATATATCCAAACTTCATCTGACATCATAAAGCAATATACATATATATTTAAAATGCACTTTAATTAAAAAAAAAATGTAGTTTTTTTTTATTATGGGATGACAAATCACGCCGACCATATCATATTAAAGTCACAGAGAGGACAACTTGAACAACTAATATTGTATTTTTATCATTATCATTATCTTATTTCAAAAGTAATAATTTATCAATTTGAATAATTATTACAAGATTTATGAATACTTTTATACTATGACTAATTCAAAGCTCTCAGGCAGAGTACCTAATTTAAATTGTACAATTCGTTGTACAACATTATTTCAAACAATTATGTACCTACCTACTTATTTAATATATTATTAACACAGAAGATACTATAGGGAAACAATGATTATTTCTAGTATAGCTTTAATATCATATTATTCGTTTATTTTTAAGATTGCATTTTATTACATATTCATTCTTTTAAATAATAATACATGAAATTCACAAAGAAACATGAACTTGTACTGAAACATTTACAACAAAATTTACACAGTAATATGAACGTTGCGCCGTGGAGCACCCGGTAAAGAAATTTTCTCCCACTCTTTTCCGTAAGTTTTAGAGTGTCCAGTAAAAGACAGGTGTTCGAAAAAATTCAGACATTTTACATCTCAAACTCAGCGATGAGGTTTGCAAACCATCCTGAATATTTTAATAATTTATTGGCACAGAGAAGACGGTCTGCATGTTTTTTGCATGCAGTAGTAGTAACATGAACTTTCACAGTTATTTCATTGGTCACGAGCCTGCTTTCAAGCATTTCTGCTCTCATCATCAGGCTAGCGTAAAGTGGCGATTTTATTCATAATAATTTAACATGAATTTCCATGAAATAGCGTTATTTGACAACATTGACTACAGAAACATGTAATTAAATAAATTTCTTTTTATCATCATCGCCCTCAACGCTCCTCTCGGGAGCACAGGGCAGAAACCAGCCTCCTCCATTCAGAGCGTCTCTGCGCCAATTGCGTCACCTCTTTCCACGGCATTCCTTGCGCTCTGATATCGTTGTCATAGGGACGGTGTATTGTGAAAGAGGGACGCCCGGGCCGACGGAACCCCTGCGGACGGAAGAATAGTGCTCTTTTTGGCCAACTATCATTAGGCTTTCTCAAAACATGTCCCAGCCAGGACCATCGTCTCTCCTGTATTACGGAGATTACAGGTCTCTACTGGGTGCGCCGGCGCACAGCATCATTTGTAACATGTTCATACCATTTGACATCAAAAATCCTTCTAAGACACTTGTTTTCAAAGCTAAGTATCTTCCGCTCTTGAGCCTTGGTTAAGTGCACTTCTTTTTAAAATAATTATTAAATATTTCGACAAAAACTTCATATTGTTCATGAATATGTATTATATTTCATTTCGACGATTGATGTCTGAGAATTTTTCAAAACATATAAGACAAATTAGAATATTCAGATAATAGTTATTACAAAAAATCCACATAATTATAATGTTTATTGTAAAAAAGCTGTCGGTTCAAGAATTTGTGTATTTGATGCGACGTATCGTGCAATGATGATTTCGTGATAAATTCGAGATCACACGACATGCGCATTCGCTTTTTGCATTCGCAAAATATATTATAGGTATACCCGTGACAAGCCGGCATAGTTAAAATTTTATTCGGACTTTTTTTCGTATTGTTTTAACACAATTTAAATTAATTTGGTAGACGCCCGCGGAGTCCACACTGTGTATTATTAAAATAATAGACCTTTATTAAGTCCTTTGCGTGATTCTTTACGGTGTAGACATTCGTTGGTTACGTTTTTTGTTTTATAAGTCATGATATTATAATAATTGATTAATAATAGGAATCATTCGCGCTTTTGATGATTGCATAGCTTTGTGACATATTAATGCATATAATTTAAATCCTTAAATCACATACATAATAAAACATGTGCATTAGAGCTTATTTAGAATTCCTTCTCAAACTACAATAATTATTTTATAATCAAATTATCTATTTAGTGATTAAGTTAATTTTGTTTCCCATTAAATAAATCTACAGTGAGAAAAATACTCACAACGAATCATTGGTACGTACTATCAGATTAGGACCAGAGATAGTACAAACGATTCGTTAGTATGAATCTATAACATTAACCTATCGCAAACAAGTCATTGGTAAATTTACCAACAATTAGTTTGCGAATAGTTAATATTATAGATTCGTAGTAACGAATCCTTTGTACTATCTCTGGTCCTAATCTGATAGTACGTACCAATGATTCGTTGTGAAATTTCGCTAGTATTTTTCTCAGTGTAATTTAAGAAAAGTATTCTACTTAGAAAATAAAGATAATGACATAGATTATTGCTAACCTATTGATATTATTGTAGAAATAAAAGATTAATCATACATTCCATCACACCGCTTCTCTCATGGGGTGGGCAGAAAGGATCGATCGCAACTTCCTCCTACCCTTTCGTCTCCGTCACTGTCATACAGTTCCTCATACATGCTCTCCTATTCGATATGTTCAACACGTGTCTGTCCTGTAGGATTTGGTTTTCATGATCTTTCGATTTGATAATCTGACGGCGCCATTCTTCTCAGCCTAATAAATATGTAAAAGGTTAATATTATCTTAATTAAGTTATCTTTTTATAGTTTCATGTTGTGCATTCATATTATATACCTACGTTTTTCTTTTTTTATTGAGTATTTTACATTCAATGTGAGTCTTCTATTGAGATATCAAATACCTAAAATAAATTCTCCTAGGAACAGTGCATTGTGAACGAGCATCACCTGTATTATTGCACTTAAAGCTTAAAGAAATACTGGATCGAATATATAATACTTTTAAAAAAATTAAATTTATGAAAAAAAAATTCTATTCAATCATAAATTTGGATTTTTTTTTGGAATTTAAATGAAACAGACTCTAGTAGAAAAGTTTCTTCCGGGCTGAAACAGGCATAATTCGTAAATATAACTTTTTGTGCAGTATTTTAAATTCAAATAAGTATGAAATATACTGAAAAAAATAATATTTAAAAATTTTCATTTAGTAATTAAACTAAAAAAAACCTTCTAATAAATACTTCATCGGAACATTTGAGCTTAAAGATTCTCACGGATTATGATGATAACAATATAATATATTTATATAATAATTTATTTATTTTATCCCGATACTAAGTATAATAACAAATTAACATCCCTGTCATAATAATTATAATATTTAGTTTGGTTTCTTTGCCTCGAGGCCTTGATTCAAAACTTAATGGTGTAACTATTGAAGCCGCCGCTTTGAGCTTTAAAGTTTTGACAACCTTCTTCATCTCACATAGTCTACTACCTACTACTTTATAAAACTACATAATATTTACTTGTTACAACATGCCGGATTTTAATGGACGTGTTCTCACAATATAAATCTATGTATACCTACGTTTACGTGTGAGAAACTTATGATTTAATATATCCACATTTCAATTTAAACCAATACGTATTGAAAGTTTTGAAGAATGGACCAATAATATTGTTACTAAGTTTATGGCAATACATCCTTTACAATAGGATGATATGTGCAAAGTTTATTGGAGAAAGATACTTACTAGTGTTGTGGAATTCTTGATAAACCGAGAAATTTACCAAGAAATTTCTCGGTAAATTTCTCGAAGAAGAGAATTTTCGGAGATTTTTTTTATTATTTTTTATTTAACAGTATAATAATAAATAATACTTTATTCAATCAATCAATAACAATGTACAAATATTGAGACAATTTATCACCAATATGGCTTCAATTAATTATGGAAACAAAAAATGTTAGGTACCTACATAGAAAAAAGTGCTAATAACTGATGAAAAATCTTGATGTTTGACACCCCACATGCCCATATTTAAGTTAATAAAAATTGCAGGTACGTACATGGAAAAAAGTGTTAATAACCTCTGATTTGGGCCTTAATCAGCCCCACAATTTTTTGGATCAATCAAGTTGGCTGCGAAATGTACTGTGCGAAAGGTCATAACACCACTAAGAAAAATTATGGATAGAAATTTCTCTTCCATCAGAGGAGAAATTCTCGGAGGAATTTCTCATTCTCGAGAAATTTATTTGGAGAATTTTCTCTTCTCACATCACTAATATTTACATTAAAGTGCAGCAAAAAGAAACTCGAGATAAACCATTTACCTATTAGATTATTATGATATGTATTTTTACGATATAATTTTAAAATATGTAGATATATTTAAAGCGATCTTGTGTGCAGTAAACATGACACATTCAGTGGGTACTAGATTTCAATAATATCAGAGTACAAATTGTATGCATCATTTATTAGGTTCTCAAAAAAAAACATGACCAAGGCTCTTTACATCAAGCTCATATTTGCGAAATGGAGATGAAACTAAATTTAATTCGAAGAGATGGAAACTGGATTATAAAGAGATGCCAGTGAATGCCACTGTTTTTGAATGAATATCTTTTTAATGGCACGAGGAGGGTGATATGTATGTATGGTTTTGAATGGAGTAATTCTAATGTCTAAGCTTGTGCGAGATTCCGAGTTGATAAGAATAGTGAATAGATAAATTAAACTTTATAAAGCACACTTAATATAGAACTGAAAATATACTTCAATCAGAGAATTATGCTTACCAACGTTAAAAGTGTTATTAGAGTTCTGATTTGCTTTTGATTGTTATTTTTAAAATATTGGGAAAAATTAAATAGGCTCTAATTTCAGAATTTTTATTGAAATGAATATTTGTATTCGTAGCTATATTATGTTACAAATAGAAAATTAAATAATATCAATATGGCGGGAATTGAAAATTTACGCTTTAACAGACTGCGTGGTTCACAATGGTTCGCATTTTTCACGTCTATGTATTCAGAAATATGTTATGTTTTATATGTGTAGGTAAACGTAGATAATATAATTTAGATACAATTTGAATTATTGAAAATTTTTCTTAAGACATTGATTGTTTTATTACGTTACTCATTTTGTTAAAGATTTATGATAAAATATTTAACATACTTATTTTTCATAATTGTAAATCACCTTCAAATTATCAATTTATTGTCCACTTATTTATTTGTAACGTAAATTATTGCTTTGAATTTGGCGACTAGGTGTGAAAATGCAAAACAATACCTACTATTTGCACTGGTATACATAAGTTTATTTTATAAGTATTGATATGGTTTCTGGAATACAAAACAAGCTATGTGGCATGATTTAAAAGCTTAAATTCTTGGAGATGAGAGATGTTAATTAACATCTTATAGTAATTACTGAGCGGTGCTTAATACCAAAAGTTTAAACTTTTGCGGTGTTGGTGTACAAGTTGTAGAGCTCAGTAAAAACACATTCGATATAAATATTTTTTTAAATTTTTGTGTTGAAAAAAAAGAGAAAATCGGCAGTTAGAGAAGACCTGGATTTCATATAAAAAGTTCAAGATTCTACCGTAGACTATCGACCATCTGATACATTTTTAGAATACTTTTTGTAAGTTTGGTTTTCATACAAAACAAATATATAAATACATCAAATTCTATCTCATTATTAAAAATTCTAAACTTTCAATTTCCATACTTGATATTAGGAGTGCCTTCAATGCATGTATCATAAGCTTAGGTTGAAAGAAAGTAAACGCCCTTCAAGTTCCCCTGTACCGAACTTTCAAATGTCAATGTTGCGATGATATTGCAATAAGTAACATTTTCACAGGTACCTACTTAACTAATTAATTTCAAAGTTTAAATTGTGTTAGTATAACATTTTATGTTTGCCGTACCTACTTGAAAGATCAACTTCAATCAATCAAAATAACATTTTGAATTGTTCAAGTGTAACGGATGGTTGTCGGCAAAATAATATCATTATACAGTGGTACCTCGACATACGAGTTTAAAGTCGTTTCGCAACATTGCTCGAGCATTTCAAAATACTCGCATCTCAAAGCAAATTTCCCCATTGAAATTAATTGAACTGCCATTAATCCCTTCCAGCTCCCAAAATGTCACCCCAGTTATTTTTGTTACGTGTTTTTGAATAAGAAAAATGTACTTATTTATAAATGACAATTAATATTGTACAAAAACATAATAAAAAGGAATTTAAAGAAATAGACTAGATTTATAAAGTGTTACTTTCACTTAATTTTTGTCACTGCTTTTCTCTTCACTGGTCTTTGCCCTTTTCGTCACGCTTTTCTCACTTTCCCTGTAGACCGTTGACATATCCAAGGAGGTTTGTTTCTTCCTCCCTTTCAGAATGTTCCGGAAATGAGTTAGGCAAGTGTCATTAAATAGCTCGTATCTCAAATTTTGCTCGTATCTCAAAGCAAAAAATCGCTCGCTCGACGGCTCGTATCTCAAAAAACTCGTATGTTGGGGCACTCGTATTATGTCACAGTACCACTGTATTATGTTATACATAATTTTATTATTAATATAATATAGCCTCACGGGAGCTACCGGGCGGCGAGCGGTAGCTCTGTAGCCAACCTGTTATTATTATTATTATTAACCTCTCGGTAGTTTATTTATTCTTACTAGCCGGTAGGTAGTCGTTATATTATTATTATTGTGTGTTAATGTTAGTAGCCTCCGTGTTACGCGCGCGTGCCCGGTAGCCGCAAGCTATACACGGATAATAACAATAATAAAAACACCACTCGCTTCTTGTATGCAAACACTACATTATCATTATGATAATAAATGGGTGCTTATTTCGATATCTCTGTTATTTAGTATGGAAATATTAATATACCTATTATATTTCTTTTAATATTTTTGGATTAGTTTGAAAGTATTCATTCATTCATTCATCGCCCTCAACGCTCCTCTCGGGAGCACAGGTCAGAAACCAGCCTCCTCCATTCAGAGCGTCTTTGCGCCAATTGCGTTACCTCTCTCCACGACATTGAATGTATAAGCGTTAGCAAATATCTGGATGAAAGACTTTAAGATACTAGAATTACGTGTGACAAGAAAAACTTATTAAACTTGTATTTATGTGTTTATAAAACTACATACATAATTAGAAAATATGCCAATAAAGAGACAGTTATCCGCTTTAAGCATTTTTTTAATTTTTTTTATTGACAACTCACACAGATCGAGCTAGTCCCAAACTAAGATGAATCTTGTATTATGGGTACTAACACGACGATACACACATATACAATGCACTACACACATATACATGTAACATCCAGACCCAGGACAATTTGAAAAAGGTCATTCTTCACTTTGCCCTGGCCGGGAATCGAACCCGGGACCTCGTGACTCAAAGGCAAGAGCGTTACCTCCACGCCACACCGGCCGTCGAATTGATTGTCTAACTCATTTCCGGAACATTCTGAAAGGGAGGAAGAAACAAACCTCCTTGGACATTGAATTTTATGAAATGTGTTCGAAATCATCGACTCTTTGAGTTATCGAACTAGACAGTCGATAACACAATTTCTTTTCAATATTTCGAAGTACATATTTTGTTACATAATCTGTATGTAACTAACATGATATACCATTATAGTAATGTGTTACGTGTGTGGTATGAAGTAAAAGATATTCATTACGTGTAACAATCAGATTCCACAAGAACATTAAAATAAGCGATGAATGCATAATATGGGTGGTACTGTGAGTAAAGCTTTATTCACAATAATGAAACCCATCTCCGACTAGTATCAGAACTAGCAGGAGAAATAAAAAATATTTGGCATTCTAGGTCCGTTTATATAATACCTTTAGTCATGCCAGCTACAGGGGTAACTCCGAAATCTTTGATAAATAATTTACAAAAATTAGATTAACCGGTTAATTTATAACCTAAAAATTTAAAAATCTACTAAAATAAACATTTGTAATATTGTCAGAAAGTTTCTAAACACAGGTATTTCAGACAAAATGCTGGTATTTTGAACTCGCTTTTTGAGCATAACCCTTTGTTATCCTGTATATCCTGTTGATGCTGTGTACACCGACTTCTCTAAAGCTTTCGATAAAATTAACCATGAAATATTAATTCATAAGCTGGGTAAGTACGGTGTGCATGGCAATCTTTTACGTTGGATGACCTCTTACATCAGGGAACGGCATCAGGCTGTTGCTATTAACAATGAAAAATCCCAATTTAAATATTGTGTATCCGGTGTTCCCCAGGGATCCCACCTGGGTCCAATTCTCTTCATCTTATATATCAATGATGTTCAACAATGTTTTAAGTCGTCAAATTTTCTAATATATGCAGATGACATAAAGGTATACCAAAAAATATGTCATTTGGAGGATGCTAAATCTCTACAGGCGGACTTACATAATCTCTATAATTATTGCACTAAAAACCAACTGTTTCTCAATGTTTCTAAATGTAATGCCATATCCTTTACAAGACGTAAGGAACCTCTTCACTACGATTACAAGATGAATGAAACGTCTTTAAAGAGATGTCAGAATGTTAGGGATCTTGGTGTATTACTGGATAGCAAAATGACATTTAGAGCACATATTGATATGATTATAGATAAGGCTTTTAAACAATTTGGATTTATAATGAGGGTCTCCAAGCCATTCAAGTCAATAGATACTCTGAAATTGCTTTACTACACGTATGTACGTAGTTGCCTCGAGTTTGCGTCTGTGGTTTGGAGTCCCCAATATATAACTTATATCGACAGGTTGGAAAAGATACAAAATAAATTTTTAAAACATTTGGACTTTAGATCCTTTTTGTCTTTTGAAAACTCGCGCCTGTCTGCACGTCATCATCGAATGATTAGTTTGGAGAATAGACGTACCTTAAGCGATATGACTTTTTTATACAAAATACTTCACAACGTTGTTGATCATAATTATTTACTAAGTAAAATTTTTATCAATTGCCCAACTAGATTCACCAGGACTACGCTTACTTTCAAACAGCCTAGGTGCAGCACTAATTATCTTCAAAGTTCATTCGTTCACCGGTCATGTGACAATTACAATGCTTTTTTTGTAGACATGGATATTTTTCATGAGTCCATTTCTAGTTTTAAAAGGATGATTGCTGGATCTTTGACAGATTCTGGGTCTCGGCGGGCATAGGCAGGGGTCCTCCACTCTATTGATGTCTCTATTGATGTCTTCCTTTCTCCTAACCGTTTCTGTCCCTAATCCTTCCCTTACTGTAAGTTTTCTTTATAATGTATGCGCATGATTGGCGGGTTTTCGGACTCGGCAGTGATTCTTTTAAATTATCATGTTCTTTTTTACTTTCATTGTAGTATGTTTGGTAAGATTTATTTTGTAATGTGTTAGCAAACTTTGCTGGTTTATGTGCCGATTTTTTTTTATCTATTTGTATTACCTATGTATTGTAATAACTGTATGTTTGCGTAAACTATAAAATAAAAATAAAAAATAAAAATCTGGATAGGTGAATTTTTCCTGCCATTAGACTGTTATGTTTTTGTGTGATCATCACTGATCAAATGATGACTTATCTGGTTGTACAATGCTGACAAGTGTAGATAAAAAAAAATAAGTATACCTTAATAGTACCTACATAGCATACAACGAATAAGATCGTAGGAATTAATTAAGTCGTGCATCGGTTCATTATCAAATTTCAAGATGGAATATCAGTATTGTCAATAACGTATTATTTATAATAAGCGCCATCTTAAGATATTAAAAAACAAATATTTCTCATGCAAGTGCTTAATTGTGTTCGTGTGAATGCACATTATTTGTGAAGTTGTGAGAAGATTTAAAATGCTGTGATCTGTATCCGTGTGGTATGCGATGCAAATCTGGTTGTGTGATGAGAACTTTACATGTTATTAAAGCTACAATATGTAACTTCGACATAAAAGCGAATTAAAATGGAGCTTAATGCAAAGCAACGTGCGTTTCAGCGAGCTTTGAATGGTGGGTAATAAAAACGAATGCGGTTCACTAAAAATATCGTAAATGTTATAATTATATTATTCAATCGTTAACTGGAGCACTTTATGGAGGTGTGAGGCTTTGTATTAGGTATGTTATGATGAGAGCTTTAATTTAATTACATATCACAGGGTAGAAAGATAAGCTTTGCAAAAATACAAGTTTATACCTAACTTTTCGCGAAATACTTCCATATAACAAAATCACAGACTTACCTAAATGATTTGAATACATCTAACTAGGAATGAACATATAAAATTATATGCCTAATATACCTTATCGTAGCAACACGAAATCATCTTCTCCCAAACCGTTGAAAATGTTTTCAAATTATCTTTTTGAAGTCTTCTTATTCCGTTCTCGTCCTTTCATTGTCTATACCAGAATGTTGGGGGAATACCTGCCATCTTCTCATCTTCCAACCATATAATTAACCCATTTATTTATTATTTATTTATTTATTCATTCTTTACTGTACATTGATAAAAAACAATTACATAAAAGGTATACATTCAAATTAAATACAATCAATATACAGAGGGCGAGTTTATCGCAAAGGCGCGATATTACCATTATAGCTTATCGATTATAGCAGCGATGAGATATGTCACCAATCTTGATTTTCTTATTTTTTTTGGCACGGAGAGGATGAACTTGAATATTTTTTTTATTTTTTTTTTATATTTTTAATAATATGATTATTGTAATATAAGAATTTGACGAATTTCCGTGGATTCTCCAGAAAATAATAAGTATCCCATTATTTTTCATGTGTTATTTTCAAGTGCCCTGTAAATGGAAAAGGTTTGTGAAACCTCACGTAAAAGACGATTTCGACGAGGCAAATTTTCCATGTGGGTAACCCATTTATTTATTTATTTATTTATTCATTCTTTACTGTATATTGATTACAAACAATTACATAAAAAGTTTACATTCAAATAAAATACAACCAATATACAGAGGACCCATTTTAAATGGCTAATTATTTAATTGGCATGGAGAGAGCAACGTGAATGTTAATAATATGCAATTAGTCTGCTAGCTGCCCCATTTGTGGGAAATACCTTGATTGTATGAATTTTGAGAAATGCCATGATGGATTTACATATAAGACAGATTGATATATGATACACATGTGATTACTCGTATTCTATTAAACTTTAAAGTCTAATATAACATTTTATAAAAACCGATATCTTTTTTATACTTATATACACATCATTAAAAACCGTGACAAATCCGTAAAACAGCTTACATTTGTAAAACGTGTAAAAAATATTATAATCAACTGTTTTATACTATCTAGTATTATTTTACATACATTAGAAGCTATTATACATAAATAATAGACTTTTATATCGCGAGAACAAAAGCATTAAACCTTATATGAAATAAGGTCGAAAGTGTTCAAAACTACCTACTATTGTTAATAAAATATATGTGTATTATTTTTATTATTATCGTGTATAACAAAAAATCTAACTGTTTTGAAGCGTTTACACGAGCTAAGAAATATAATATTGAAATATCTAATATTACGTACTAAAAATTAAGTGTGTCATTTTTTGTTATACTACTACCTACGAATGTCACTAAAAACATCAACGAGTAGTGACACGAAACCTCAACTGCGAATGAATTCTTTTCAAGAGAGGAAAACAATATAGAAAATAACCAAAACATTAAATGTATGAAAGAATATCGTTGCCGTGGAGGTGAAGTGATTCACACACTTTTTGAAAAATGAGTTAAGTATGCAGTTTTGTTCAGAAAACCATGGAGAACATAGTGGTGAACAAATAGTTCAATTAAATTATAGAAGTGAAAAGATCCAAGCCGCATATCGCCTAACTTTCCATACAACTTTTTTACAGGTGGATCTTTCTCAGCTCAGAAGTGAAAAGATCCAAGCCGCATAGCGCCTAACTTTCCATACAACTTTTTTACAGGTGGATCTTTCTCAGCTCAGAAGTGAAAAGATCCAAGCCGCATAGCGCCTAACTTTCATACAACTTTTTTACAGCTGTATCTTACTCAGCTACAGTGGTGAAAGAACCCAAGTGATAACTTCGTGTTTACTTCTTAAATATAAAAATTCTTTAATATTTTGTTATTTATATTAGTGGAATATGTGATCAGGAATATTGTTTCAAAATTTTAGCGAAATCCATGCAAAAATAACTTAGTTATTGTCAAATTAGTATTTTCGGATGTGACAGCGTAACTTCAACACCCTTTTTCTCGGAATGTCTGTCTTGTGGGTTAGATCACTTCACATCCACGGCAACGATATGTTTTCTTTCAATTTTGTGTTTGTAATTAAAATATAGATATTTAAGATGTTGATATTATTACAAAAATTAAGATTACATATGTAATATGTGAAACTTTTCAAAATATTTTTTTTAGGAGACTTAAAATACCAGATTTTTCTCTAAAATATATTTACTTCTACTACTATATACTCACGGCATATCCCAGAAGTGGAGTAGCCTACATACGTATGTAATAGATATGCAAACTGTTCTCTCTGTGCCAACGAAAAATTAGACATTCGGGATAAGTGGGTGACAAACCTCATCGCCGAGTTTAAGATGTAAAAAACTTACGGAAAAGAATGATACATCAAATCTTTGCCCCGAAACTTTATTTTAGGAAACTCAAAATTTTAGATACCTACTTGTATTTAATTTTTTTATTAAAATTAAATCAAATATTTAAAAAAAATTTATTAAAAATTTAAAAGAAAGATAAGACCATCTTAACAATTAATTCTCTGTCTCGTTTTATTTTATAATTTACAATAAAATTGCACATTACAACGAAAGAGATGAATATATTATCAACAATGACTGGTAGAAACTGATAATACAATTTAAATGACTTAACCACCATGACATGAGTGCTATAATTTTAATTGTACGCAGTAATTAAGCGGTTTGTTAATAAATAATGCAACAAATTATTATATTTTATATATACCTATGCAGCAGTGGCGGAACTAGACTTTATATTGGTAGCGAGTTCGTAATGAAGAATTTTATCACTTCACAATTTAGAAAAAAAATATAATACCTGACTTTTCAAATTTCTAAGCCTCCCCCCCCCCCCCAAGTAGGTACGCCATTATATTCATCTATCTCTTCTTCGGTCCCCCCGACGTTGGCAATTTCTCTCAACTCTGGTTAAGGCTTCTCTCACTTGTGTGACCCGGAACAGCTCCCCCGCATGTCACATCTCGGTCCAGTCTCGTATGTTGCGCAGCCAAGACATTTGCCTTCTACCAGACTACGCTACCCCTCAATTTTCCCCACCAGTATTAATTGAAGCAAACTATTCTTATCTTCCTATGAGATTTTACGGACCTTGACGTCCTTCAGCAGTTGTCTACTGCAATTGGCTCTACTTAAAACCTCCGAGTTGCTGATCAACTCTGTCCATGGTATTTTATGTTATTTTTTTATTTTATTTATCAGCCAAGCAAAATATAGGTATAGTCTTCTTCTTCTTCTTCTTCCTAGCCTACTCCCGTCCACTCCTGGACGAAGGCCTCCTCCATCGCCTTCCACGCCGCTCTATCTTGGGCTCTCTGCATCCAGTTGACACCGACGTACTTGACCAGGTCATCCCTCCATCGTAGTGGTGGTCTTCCTACACTCCTGGTAGTTGTTCTTGGTTTCCAGGTTAAGACCCTCTTTGACCACTTATCTTCTGGATCTCTGGCCATGTGACCTGCCCACCGCCATTTGAGACATGCGATACGTTGGGCAATATCTGTTACTTTTGTTCTTTGCCGTATCGTTTCGTTTAGTACAAATTACAAATTGATAAATTAAATAATATTTGACCAGTGAAGTTTGCGGATATTACGAATAAAGCAGTACGTATGCAAATCCATAAAAAGAAAAAAAAGTGAAACGAGTAAATCTTATTCACTTTACATAACATTCTAAAATAAAAAAAAGAACATGAACATGCAGTGGGCTATGGTATGCGAAGCATGCGCTATTTTTTGCATGTGTGGACAGTACGCCACCGCTTATGTAGGTATTATTGTGAAATGATACGGGATCATGCTGTAAAGATGTTAATACTGTGTTATATTATGTTTGTAATATAATATTACAAACTACAGTGTTATTATAAGTAACTATATAACATAAAGCCTTTTTCACATAAAATAAATGCATCGCGAATTGTATCCGACTTTACATGATTTCTTTTTATATTTTGCAAATTAATGTTATCGTTCCTAAAACGTACCACTTTAAGATAATAATTTACAACTACAATTCAGCAATAAGGCATGCCTCCCATTATGAGTATCTTTTTTTTATTGGCATGGAGGAGATTGAGATATTTTAAGATTGCAATATTTTCCACATAAAAACTCTACGCTGTATTCTGATTTCGTTTGTGGAAAATTTAAGTGAATGAAAATAAAATGAATGATGACATCAGAATTCCAAAAAGAATAAAAAACTAGGTGTGTTTTATTATTTAGTGATTGTTTTGACTTCTTGTTCTCATACCTCTCTTGCACACATTGGAATGAAGGCTTCTTTTGTCTGATTCTGAGCTTTCTGTATCTAATACGTGATCGATGATTTAACAAAATATGAAAATAATATTAATGATGTATGTATGATTTGATAAATTTGAGTAAGAAACAAGACATAAAATATTAGTTTTGTAGTTAAATACAGTTTTCGTATCCGACAAGTTTCCATCGCATTCTTTATAATGTGTAAAAGCTTCATTTCTACCTACATTGATAATTAATCTTATACCTACCTACATATTACAGTTTTACAGTCGGTGAACAAATAATTTCTATGGTGTGGGTGTACAGCAGGCTCGGATTCTCTCATTTTTTTTAATAAGGCTATCTACCCAAACGGTTTACCAAAAATAGAGAAAAATATATCCCAGGACGGTAAAAAAACTCAAAAAGCTTGTAATGGAATGGATGAAGATGACTGGAAGGCAAGGTTCAGATTTCACACTTCTAAATGTATACAGATAAATAGTGATAATGTTTTATTGTGTTTGATAATGTATTGATTGTGACTTTGATAAATAGGAAAAAAATGTGTTGTGTGAAATGGTGTAAAAGAAAGTTATTGAAAAAAAAACATCCTAAATTCAGCGATAAGATATTTTTATTTGATTTATTTATTTATTCTTTTTGCATATCATCATTAAATAACAGTGTTAAAAAAACAATATCAAAATTTAAAATAATAAATAAAACATGAATAATTTTTTTTTATTGGCACGTGGAGTGGAATGTTTATAACATGCAGCTAATTTGCTGGCTACCCCAATGGTGTTACATGCTGTAATGGTAGAGATAGATTGAATTAGAATCATATGACGACTCTGTTGATTTTTAATCATCAAAATATTAGATACTTTTCTACTACACCCACACGATATAATTTAGTTTAATATTATTATATTAAGTACAAATTTATATTACAGTCTAGAAGTATTGGTAGGAATATACTCATATTTTGCTCTGTGCCACATTTTGCTGATGTTTCTTTATACTAAATATTACATTAATATATTTTATGAATAAACTTAACTGTTTATGATGGGTGGCCCTGGCGTAGGAAGGCTTCAAACTAATACTACAAGCAGTGAGATTACTAATTATATATCATTATGGTGCAAAGATTTATTATAAGTACAAACTTATATAAAAGATCTATGTATCCACTTATTACACTAGACAATTTTCCACATGCCAGTTGGTGTTGAATAGAATTGTAGCAAAGACATCA
Source organism: Athripsodes cinereus (assembly GCA_947579605.1). Classification (NCBI taxonomy): domain Eukaryota; kingdom Metazoa; phylum Arthropoda; class Insecta; order Trichoptera; family Leptoceridae; genus Athripsodes; species Athripsodes cinereus. The sequence continues at coordinate 1,712,309 of OX388306.1, forward strand.
ATTAACATTTGCATAAACTAGAGTACAGCAGTTATAATTGGCATTTTGATTATGCAATCTTTTAACAATCATAGGTATTTAACGTTTAGAATATTTCATCATCATCATCATCATGAGTTCGACAGCCCTGTGTGGGCCTTGGCTGAATCCAGTGGTCTCTTCCACTCTCGACTATCCTTTGCTTTTGTCTTCCAGTTAGTTATTTGCAGTGTGGATGCATCGGCGCTGACAGAGTCCATCCATCGCAGTTTGGGTCTTTCTGGTCTTCTTCGTCCTTGTGGTGTGAGGAGTGTGAGGCGTTTTACAGGGGTATCGTTTAGAATATTTACTATTTTTTTATTGCTGAATTGTGAACGTTGTCCATGGACACTGAATGTGATCACTTAAACCAGCCTAGAACGTTGGCTGGTTGAATTCGTAAGCGTTGGGACGGCTTTCTCACTTCTTCCGATTACATTTTGCACAATGTTGCATTGTGTAAATATGGTTCTCCAATCGACATATCTGGTTAAATCATATTTATCGTTAATCATTTCAGCACCGTAATGATAATAAGTATCGACAAATAATTTTAAACATCCATCGTTGTTTATTTTTAAAATGGAAGAGTGACATAAATTATTACTGTTTATGAAAAATATTTTCCTTGCTCCATAAAATGACTCATATCATAAAAAATAATAATTATATTTAAAATATAATAAGATCAGTAATTAGTTCGAATGTTATTAATAATATTAAACTAGACATTTTTTTTTAAAATGAGTCGTTTTGTGAAAAAGTCACTGCAAGGGCCCTTTCATGCCATCAGCAATCAGTGCTGAACTATTGCGACGTCTACGAGATAATTTATGGATTTTTTGGATACACTCCATAATCTTTTACCTTAAATTATGATTTTCTCAAAAAAAATATACTGTCTTGAAAAAAAAAATTATGTCATAAAATTAGAACTACTACTACTACTACTACTACTATACCATCACGGCATATCCCACAAGTGGGGTAGCCAGCAGATCAGCTGCATGTAAGAAACATGCAAACTGTCCTAAAATTAAAATTAGAAGTGATGGAAAAATAAAAATACGCATAAACTCAATATTTTAATAGATAATCATTTCATACATACTTATATTATGTACAATATGTGTCTAACATGCATGAATTACATTATGATTTCAAGTACAGAGATAATTACAATATATACAAATAGCTGGTTTGTAATTTAAACGCTTACATCTATTGAACCACTACTAACTTGTACTAGAAGATACAATATGATAGCGTATTTTGTATTTACATGGTTTATGATATTCATACGTATATTACGTTCAGTCTACATTAATTAAATATATCTACATAGAGTCTTGAGAATAGAATGTCTTGAAAACAGGTATCTTTGTAAGAGAATAAATTATTTCCTTATTAACTAGACTCCTATGTATGTATTATTTCTCCTTATATCTTAATGTATTAATTCGTTATTAGATAAAAGCATATTAAAAGCTGCAAAACTTTGCGTTTGATTTCCATCGTGTTATTAAATTTAATATATGACTATTGTATGTAACACAGTCTGTTGTGTTTTGAAAACTGGATTTTACTTGCTAAGAAGTGTGGATGTCAATCAAATTAAGTTTTGAACTACTATAGATGACTCGCACACATTGAATTGCTCAGAAAAATGGACATTAATATTTTTGCCTAGTCTGAGGATCGAACCCACGACCCCTCGCTTGCAAGGCGAGTGTGTTAACCACTAGTCCGACCTAATGAATTAGGTTACATACTAGTTAGGTATATAAATTTAATATAGATTTTAAAAGCTCGTTAGTTTTCTATTATGATATTTATTTAACTTCAGAATAAAAAATGTTGTTTTTAAAACATTATTTTTAACGTCCTCCCCATACTATCTTAAAGAAAAATTCGAGTATCTGGCGAGTCATGGTTTACCTTTGCGATCCAACAGAGAGCGTCTTCTAGCAGTACCAGCACACAGTACGAACTTTCTGTCCAACTCATTTCTTGTTCATGGTGCTCGCTGTTGGAACAATCTTCCTTCAAAAATCAGGATGATAACAACTTTTCCTTCTTTCAGACAAGCTGTCAAAAATCACTTCCTATCACTGAATTTAGCATCTGAACCCTAAAACCCTTTCCCCTATGCATGTGCACGCAGCAGTGTATGTAGGTATGTTCTACTTTTTTTTATTATTATTATGTGTCCATGAGTGCATTGTTGCCTGCATGTGCCTTTTTCATTTGTTTGCTTTATATTGTATTTTTGTTTTTTTTTTTTATATATATATATTTAGTTACAATCCATTGGATTGGTCTGCAACGAGTTTGGTTTTTCTTCTCCATTCCTCCCTATTCTCAGCCAGTCTTTTAAGCTCTACGTATGAGCCACAGTTCATGTCCCTCTTCAGTTGGTCCATATATGCGTCTCTTGGTCGGCCTCTGCCATTTGTTCCCTCGGTCTTACCCTCCGCGATGGCGATGAGATTTTTTATATATATTTATAATATTACTGTAGATATGTATATTTATGTCTGTTTTTTTTTTGTTTTGTTTTGTTTTTGATTTTAATAACCGGGTTAGTTGGAAGACATCGCATTTTAGCGATAAACTCGCCCTCTGTACATTGAATTGTATAAATGATATTTTCTATGTTAATTTGTATTATTGTAAATAATGTACAGTGAAGAATAAAATAAATAAATAAATAAATAAATAAAATATTCAAACACCTAAATTAAATATACCTATATTCTTACACTACACTAGCAATATGCTTGAGCAGAAATATAAGATTTTAAATAGATATAAAGTTTTAGAACCTTTGATTTATGATCACATTTCACATTTAAATGTTAATAATTCGAGCCCTTCCATAAGACGATTAAAAATTACCAAGGGTTTCAATACTCCTAGTCTGAAAGACAAAATAGTGTCGTTTTTCGCAAAAGGCTCTTTTTTCCCAATGTCAACTAACAACCCCTTAAACAATTAGGAAAAAAACTAATTCGAGTACTTTCGTTAAGTTATCTTGACATTTTAAAGAGATATTTTGAAAGAGATCTTTCAGAAACTCGAGCTTAATAAAATTAATAGTGAAAAGTAAACAGTGTTCTGTATTAACATCAAATATGTAAAAAAATGTCTTTTCACAATGTGAACACACAAACCCTAGATCAAAAAAAAATTACTTTAACTTGTCTATATGTATTTTTAACAAATCGTAAAACACGCAGACGAGTCAAACTTTATGAAGCTCATCTGTACCTTTTGAAAAAAAAAACTTGGCTTTTCGTTTCGTTCGAAAGACACACATCACCGAATTATTGCCTGTTAATGAGTATGCATATGGATGTAGCTACGTATTATTATTTTAGAGAAAGCGTTACTAGTAGGTAGATTCTTTATAATAACAATATATTAACGATACTAATAATAACAATAAAAAAGAACCTTCTCTGTAATAAGATATGGTGATTATTAAGTATGAAATAATGATACAGCTTGTGGAAGGAATGAGAAACGAGACATAGTTATAGACACCCACATATCTTCAACAGATTGAAGTTTCTATATAATGTTCATAGATATACACAGAATATATACCATATTCACTCTGTCGGTGTTTAGGTAGTATAATTAATTAATGATATTTAAAACAATTTTTTTCTAAGACATTGAGAGGAACAGTGTCAAATTACGGAGATAGAGCCTTTTCCGTGGCGGGACCTAACCTCTGGAATGGATTGCTTCTTACTTGAGCTTACACTGAGAAAAATACTAACGAAATTTCACAACGAATCATTGGTACGTACTATCAGATTAGGTCCAGAGATAGTACAAACGATTCATTAGTACGAATCTATAATATTAACTTTTTGCAAACAAATTGTTGGTAAATTTACCAACAATTTGTTTGCGATAGGTTGATATTATAGATTCGTACTAATGAATCGTTTGTACTATCTCTGGTCCTAATCTGATAGTACGTACCAATGATTCGTTGTGAGTATTTTTCTCAGTGTAGGCTGGCTGCGGATCTCAAGACATTCAGAACCTTTAATTAAGTAATTTTAAAATATTGTATTCTGTTTTCCATTCTTGACGTGGATACAATTTATTGTGTCCAAAATATTCAATGTAATACAATATAATATGTAACTTTTGACGTGGATACCTTTATACATCCGAAATTCTCATTTGATCTATTTGTTTATATAATGACGTGGATCTAATGACTTAGAATTGATGAATTGTACAGTGTCCTTGAGGTCCTTTGGCACGTAAACGACACTTTAATGTTGTCCAATAATAATAATTATGTCCTTGTAAGACATTTATCTCAATAAGTAAAAAAAAAACAATATAGTAGAAAAAACAGATGTTTTTTTTTAATTTCAGTACACCATTAAAATTCATAAAGATATGTATTGTGTAATTTCAAAGCATGGTTTGGAAATACAGCAGATTTTTTGTTTAATGAAGACGAATCTGTATTATTCATTAACTCATGTAAACCCTCAAACATCCTCAGAGTAAGCAAAAGATTGCGTCGTGAGAGTAGAATAGGCATGGGTGTTAAATGTATATGTGTTATGTGCATTGTATATATATGTATTTGTACTCATAATACAAGATTCCATTTGAGTTCGGGACTAGCTCAATCTGTGTAAATTGTCTTTGCATGTTATGCTATATATTTTATTTTACGTTGCATTTTTTTCATCATAATTATAAAAAAAAAACATTGCAGCATAAATATTTAATTTTAAAAAAAGACAGCTACAGTAGGTACTGGGGACAAATATTCAAATCGTGTTTGAATATTTGTCCCCAGACAGGATCATAGTGCTGGTATCAGAGGACAGAATATCTTTAATCGAAGTTTTGTATCCGAATTTATTTATAAATTGTCTCAAGCTTTAAACATTTCACCGCCCTACACAAAAAAAAAGCAATACATTAAATTGCACAAACACTATAATCCTCCTCTTCAGTTATTACCTTTCTTCTCAAGTGTTCTCTTCTTGAATACCTACATTCTCCGATATCAATGTAATAATAACACGAACTTCTAACTTACAAACACAACGAAACGAAAACCAGTTTGGTTGTGGTAAGTATAATATTAAATATACCTATTATATAATATCGAACATAGATGAAGAAGGCTTCCGAACATTATAACGATAATCGCGTACCCAGTAGCATCGAAGGCTGCTTTATATAACGACGCGTATATAGCTTTTTAGGATATACCGAAGGCTACTGTATTTTATATATTTTTTATAACGTACTCTCACCAATACATCCGAACGCACCAACCACAAGCTTTTTTGATACCAGCTTTTTTATTAGTATTATTATTAAAGGATCTATACATATATTATAAGTAGGTATTACTATTTACTGACAAAGGCAGGAAACGGCTTCTGATTGGTCGATGCGTAAACCAGTAGCGACCGCCCTAACTTAATTTACATAATGTTTATTCGGTAGCGATTGTGTGCTTCTGTTGATATAATAATAATAATAATAATGAAATGATGTGGGTGTATGATAGATCTCTCTGTATGTTATGAATGCGCAGTAGCGTATAATTTACTCAACGCGCATGTGATGTTTAATAATGACTTATGTGAGAGTAGGTACCCAATTCGAAGATAATACTTACATATTATTTTTCATGTAATGATAAATGCATAATTTAATTTAACAGTTCAAATGTATATAAATATATATAAAAAAAATTATTTGTCCTGTGAAGTTCCCGACAAAGAATACGTTTCCCATTCTTTCTGTATACCATCACGGCATACCCCACAAATGGGATATTAAACGGACAATTTGCATGTAATAAACAAGCGAGTTGTTCTCTCCGTGCCCATAAAAATATAAGACATTTGAGATGGATGGCAAACTTCATCGCAGAATTGAAGAGATGTATATTGTCTTTATGTTTTCGAACATCTGCTTTACAGGATAGTAAAAAACTCACGGAAAAGAGTGGGAGATACTCCACGGAACATAACCTAAATCTGTTTATGAAAAAGCTCCTTCATTTCAAATCTTCCTGAATATAAACTAAATACTTTAGAGAAAGGAACAATTAATTTAATATTTATGCCAACTTCAATAATATTGTGTATCTAGGACCAATTCACTTAGCTTTCACTGTAAATTTTTTTCAAGACAACTATAATAATTTTCATAAAACATTATACCACAAGTTGCACAAAGTATGTAATCTTTATGGGATAACACTAAAAGTTTAATAATTTATTATTAATAATAAACTTGAATACTCACAAAACCTTCGTTTGTTAGTTTAAGCAATGATAATAATATTATGTTATTTCGTTGATACAAAATAATGTAATGATTTATAGTACTGATTACACAGTCATACGTTAAGCTTTTACTATACGAAACTTGCGTAGTGAGTTCAAGTGAGTAATAATAGTATCCGGTAAATGATCGAATACCGAATAGTCATTATACTTACTTACTTACTTACATACTGTTAGACTTCTTTTCTCTATTGCTAGATATAACGTTTAATTTGATTTTATTATAGTATTTTATTTTATCTTATGTATGTATTATTATTATTTATTGTATGTATGTATTATTTATGTATGTATAAATTATTTATTTATATATTTTAAACTTATTCTCTTTTGGTTCCTGTATTTTTTTATTATTTTTATTATTATTTGGGTAGACATAGACCTATTTTTTTTTTATGTTTATGGTTTAGGTTGACTGGAAGACGTTGCCTAGCAACAAGTCCGCCTTTTGGCCTAATTTTGTTAATTGTCACGTTTTGTAAAGTTGTATTTTGTTATTTATGTATTTGTGTAAAATATGGTCAGTAAAGATTTATTTACTTATTATTTATTTTATTATTTATATAAGCCTCTTCAAAACTTTTCCACACTCGAGCAACATGATACCACTGTTTTTCATCACCTGGACAATATAGTCAACCCATCTTTTTTGGGGTTTTCCTCCACTTCTTTTATCTTATAAAAATCTTATAAAATTAATGATCTAAGGTATAGACAATATTTGTGATTATTTTATATTTAACCTGGTGTGGGGTAATATAGCGTAAATTTTTTTTAATTTCAACGGCTTTATTCAATTTAAAATTCTATGATCGCATACCTGTGATTCGGTATCCGGCTAAACGACAACTCGTTTCATCATTTGTACTTGTAGATGCACAAAGCAATTACTTTAATTCTAGTCTGTGTGGGCTTCAGTAGTATACTTGTATTATGTAAGAAGTTACATACATTATTCTCAATGAAATTGTATCGAGAGAGTAATTTTATGGAGCCTGTTTTTTGTTATATCTACTGATAGAGAAATAAGTTGGTAAATAATAATTTTCGAATCATAAATAATATCATTGAATAAAATTTATAGTTGTGTTGGATGAAATTTATAGCTTCCTGAAGATTATATTATTATTCTTATAATATATTGTGTCTTGAGATATTTCATCATACGTACATTACCGTATTTGAAACAGATTACTTATTGAATTGAAGTAATTTGTAATGATATATTATTGCTTGATAAAAAAACTAGATACCGAATTAAAAAAATGTAAATATTTGTATTGTTACAAGCTTTTAGTGGACTCAAATGTTTGATGTGCTTTTTATAATAATTGATGTGTGGTAAAATTTTGAGAGATCGTGTGCGTAACAGTGCTGTACAAAAACAACGTGGAATGACATGTAGTTGGTGTAATAACAAAGAGGAATGTAAATGAGTTACGGTGGTTTGAGCGTGCGAAAAGAATGAATGCAACAAACATAATAGTCAATAAACAAAAAATGATACTTAGCTTAGGTGACTTTTTTCGTTGCTGGATTGAAAGTATTAAAAATCTTTTACTTGATGTTATACGACTACTAACAAACCTTTTACAAAACTATACTATTTTTTTTTATTGATTAACCGGATTTGGGTGCAGATGACAAAACCAATCCGAAACATCGATTGGAGAACCTTGTCTACACAATGCAACATTGTGTAAAATCTAATCGGAAGAAGTGAGAAAGGTGTCCCAACGCTTACGAATTGGCTCTAGGCTGGCTTAAGTGATCACTTTCGGTGTCCATGGACAACGTTCACCAATTCCACCATTCTCATTGTCACGATGTAAGGTCCACCAATCGAGAGACGCTTTATGCAAACCTTAGAAGCAACCATCTTTTAGGAGTCCTATTCATATTTAGAAACTCCATGATTGAATAATAATAATTAAAAAAATATATTTTGATTAGAAATAGAATGCTACCTTCAAAGATCATTTTGATGTAGTGGAGGCTATAATCTTCTCATGAAATTCGTAACAACACCTTTATTTAAAAGCCCTGTCAGATCCATTTTAGAACACAAAAGTGAAGTAATAAATTTACAATGACAACGACTGCATTAGCTTATCATTGATATTTTCCTTATAAAATCTTAACAACATTTTCATTTTAAATATTTCTTAATACAATTAATTACATATTATTTATGTTATCATCAGTGAAAAAAAAAAACAATCGAGTCCCTATCTTTAAAACTGAAAGGATCCTATTTGAAAAAAAAAAAACTATGAATTAAATATACCTACAGATGATTTCGTATATATTTCATATTGTCTATTAATTGTATTGAGATAACTAATAAGGAATATGCATCTTTTAAAATCAGTCCACCTGTGTCAATTTTTGATGAATGGACGGATTCGAATATGTGGCCATCTAATGCAGTCATCAATAAGTGGACATTTCTAGTGTTTTGACGCTCGATTGAGTTTTCAACGGCTCCCAAAGTCGATCATTAATAATACATGACGTGTCTACGCCGATGACAAAGGATTGAACACAAAGATTGATGAAATTCCACAATTAACGTAAAAGGGAAGTGGAAAAACTATTGTAAATATTTACTCTCAAAACAGGGTAATCAAAAAGAGATTTTTTTTAACGCGGCGGTATAATTGCCATCCACACTTCTCAGCATTATACAGACAGATTAGTCTTTATATGATCAGTCATGGTCACACAAAAAAAAATTCCAGATAATTACAGGATATCAAAGGATTAGGCTCAAAACGCGGGTTCGAAATATCAGCATTGTGCCTGAAATATCTGTGTTCAGAAACTTTCTAACAATATTACAAGTGTTAATTATAATAGATTTTAGAATTTTTATATATATATTAACTGGTAAATCTAATTTTTCTAAATTATTTATTAAAGATTTTTTTATTTTGTGTGAACGTTAATCCTGATCATTTTAAATAGTAAAATTGCAGATGTAAATTTAGGGATTTATTGCCTTAAATGGATCTATACAAACTTTGTTACGAGATGCTACGGTTTTGATGACAAAAGGGAGGAATATGTCCAACAACGTATGCAAAGTGGCTGTAAAAAGATAATATTAAAAATGTGATCAGCACGAATGCTATAATGATATAGGATATATTTGGTAAGAAACCTTTGCTCGCTGCTAAGCTGTTGGTATTAAGACACAATATGTGAGGTCATTCATTCAAATGATGACCTTGTTCAAAGTTGTTTGACTGTAGCTTGTAGTCAAATCAGCTGATTTGGCACCTATGTATCTATATATGTGACTACCTATCTATTTATCGTGAAATAATTATGTATTAACGAGATACAAAATTATGTTTTATTTGTTAAAAAAAAGCAAAAGTTGCGAAGTAGGTAGGTATCGAGTTTATTAATTTATATATTGGACGGTATGCTGTCAACAAATAATAAAAAAAGATCGGTATTCATTGGATAATTAAATTAGATTAATTTATATTTTGGTTCATTGTAATTTATTTATTTATTTATTCATCTATGCCATAATTAGTTTGCCATTTACAGGTATACATGTACGTAATATAAAAGTCTTAATATTGGAGTAAAAAAATTGCAATAATACAAAAAATCAATATCAACATTTTGTTTTATAATTGTTATCATTTGGAAGAGTTTTAAAATTGATGTCATGTTTAGAAATATTTTCAAGTATAAATGGAAACATTTGTGTTGAGTTAATGGTTAATAACGAAGTTCACTTAATCATTAACTTATTGTAAACAATCCTAATATACAAATAAACACAACAGAAACTTGTAATTCAAATTTGGAATTCGAATTTCAAATTTTACGAAATTTAATGAAATCAGTAAGTTACGAGTATCTCATTATCTTTGTTTCATAAATGTTAGAAATTTATTTACGTCAAATAAATTATTATTATTAAAATGACACCATATTCTAGTGGGACAACTACAGTTTTCGGCCAATGCGATCCCGGAATAAATAATAATAATAATAGTTTATTAAACATAAATATCATTTACAACAATTGAACAATAAAATAACACATTTTTTTTCCTAATACAATTGAATGAATACAAAAATACAAAACAAATGAATTTACAAATTAAAAAAAAATCAAAAAGAACGATGAATAATTTATTTATTTATTTCACAATCCACGGCGTGAGCCTTTTACATGTTAAAGAATAAACAATACACAAATCAAACATCTCATTCACAACACAGTAGGAAAACAAGAATTAAGAAAACACAAAAGGGAATTATTTCATAACAATAATAATTTAAGTCAAATCATAAAATATTGGAGTGTCAGTACAGAATGTCTATGAAATGTTTAGTATTTAATATGTCAAGAATTAAAATTGCAATAATGTAGGAGATGTCATGTAGATAGAGGAAAAAAAAATCTAAAGGAAATAATTAGTTGCACAAGATATTACATTTTCAATAATTCAGTTATTGTAATATGTAAGAATTTGGAATATCACCAGATGTTCAGCAATTCATACCTTTATTAATAATAAAATTATGATAATCAAAAGTGCATAAATTATCACTGAATAAATAAATTACAGTCATACCAACACTCAAATATCAATATTAAATTATTGTTAATTTTTAATGCATATAATTACACATCGAAAAGGTTTGACAATAAAAAATAAATAAATACAAAATATTGATTAGGTATGCAGTTTCTACACCTTATAAACGATACTATATAATTATTATCATTGAAAATGGTCGATGGAAGTATTTTGTTCGGTTTGTGTTATACGAAAATAATATAAGTATTTGTCTTTAGGCTATTTATGTAAAGTAGGCATATTCTGTACTATAGTAGGTTTTTATATTTTCTCGATTATTTTTAAGTCAACAATACGTATTTTTCAATGAATTGTATAACGAGTAGTCATTTTATTCTATAAATGAAATACATATAATATGATTCCGTTTGAGCAATTATTTGGGTTAGTTGGAAGAGATCGCGACTTTGCGACAAACTCGCCCTCTGTATATGAATTAATTGAATTTAATTTGAATGTATATAACTTCTATGTAATTGTTTATAATCAATGTGCAGTTAAGAAGGAATAAATAAATATCAAAATATTACTTTTATTAGATATTATGTGTATTAAATCCTTAATTTTATTTTACATTGTGGATTTAAATGTTAAATAAAATGGTTGAGTTGTATTTTTTCCTAAATCAGAATTATCTAGTTCTAAAACCAATCAAATTGAACACAGCAAGTGGAGATTTGTCAAAAATATCTTCTATCACAATGAGATATAGTTATTTTTGAAATAATATAAATATTATATATATCTTGCTTTCAGTATTTTAGATGTTTCAGTGATAAAATTTACATTAATCATTTCGTCGATATTTTAATACTTTTTATTTAAACCAGGATCTTCAAAAGATCAATCAAATTATTGAAAATTTATGCGAGACAGAGGCAAATAAATGGTTAATCACAAATTTGACCTATGTATTCGATTTCATACGCGGCATCGATTTAAAATTATGATAATTACAGAATATCTTCCATTCCAAATATCTCACCATTTATTGTTTGTAGACCTTATAAATTTACTTAAATATTATATTTAGTAGAGATGCAACGAATAATATTATATAAGATCGAATACCGAATATTATGCAAGATCATGTGCCTAATAACCGAATATTCGGCAAAACAATGGTGAGAACGTGCTGTACTACCAACCGCGCATCTTCTTGTAGGTAGGTACATTATAGACATAATTATATACTAGACTTGCAGCGCGGTACATTTTTTCGAAATTTTTGTGTTCCAACTTTAATAATTATTCTATGTTGTTTCACTTCATATCAAATAAAATTAATTAATTAGATATTTGAGGATTAATAAAATTATGCATCTGCAGCTGACAATGAAATAGCAACAATGTACAAGTTACTATTAGTTCCTTCCAGTTTTACATTTAAACTATAAGGCAGAATACTGAATAATAGACTAAATATTCGGTATTCGGCCGAATAGTAAAAATGTTGCCGAATAGACAGAATACCGAATAGTTGCCTGATATTCGTTGCATCTCTAATATTTATATAATAGTTTATAGGGTATTAAAGTCGATTACCTCGTTAGATTGCGTATCAATCGATTGTAGGTATCCCTGATCGCTGTTTGTTCCCATTGATTGACTCACAATATAAAGTAGGTACTAAATACTATATAAGTATAAACAGCAACGGTGGGAAAATTATAATACTGGACTTATTGAGTATAATGTTTGATACTAGCTGGTATATACCCGACATTTTAATAAGAATAATAAGAAACTAAAATTAAATAGTAAGTCCACTGTGACTAATATTGAAGTGTTTCATTTTAAGTTCTTATTATAATGAACTTCCATCAAGACCCGTCAGTTGCTTAGGAGATAATTAAAGTTAAAAAAAAATATAGATAAATTTGTGTTTAGTATTAAATACTACTACTTTTTTTTTTTAAAAGGGCAGCGCCCGCCACATACCTCGTGCCGTACCTGGAGATATATATCTCCATAAATACTACTACTACTATAACATCACGGCATATCCCACAAGTGGGGTAGCCAGCAGATCAGCTGTTTATCATAAACATGCAAGCTGCCCTCTCCATGCCAGTATAATCAAAACATTTAGAATGGGTGACAAGCCTCATCGCTAAATTTAAGATGTAAAATATCTTATTTTTCGAACACCTACTGCCTTTTACAGGACACTTGAAAGCTTATGGAGAAGAGTGGGAGACCAATTCTTTACCGGGTGCTCCACGGGATATCTGATCATAATATATACGATCGTAGTAAGAAATTTTCTTGAAGACGTGGTAGATCTAATTGATGCAGAAGCAATTCATTGACGATGTATGCAGATGATTTGGTGTTAATGGCTGAGAGTGAAAGCGATCTACAAAAGGTTGTGTCGATTGTCTATGATAATTATTGTAGTAGGTGTGAATGGGATGAAAATGAATATTTGGAGCAAGTAAATGAATAAGCATAAAAATAATTTGTTATACTTTGTCAAACCTAATGCAAAACTGCGATCATTCAAATTGCCCACCCATCTATTCCATACAATCTCTAGTTTTTTTTATTTTTTTATAAAGGTATAAATGAATTGATTGACAAAACAATAAAATTATTTCGATAAGTATTGGATAACTAAAAACTTCTAAACAGGTATATTTTATCTTTAAAAAAGCAAGTTTTACGCCTCAGTAAAAGCTTCTAAAAAGGGGTACAATCAAACACACAAGCATATGTACGATCGCATTAAAATATTTTTATAAGGCTGAATATTAGGTATTATGTACAACAATAAATTATTAATAACTATAATTATATGAAAATATTTGTTGTTAAGTGGAAACCATAGTACTATGTTTTATATATCTACCATCTCTTCTGGGGTCTGGGGTCTTCTAAATGATCTGTTCACACAATGTTTTGTTATTTTGTTTTCTTTATGGATTCTTGGAATATTTTTGTGAATCGAAATGATCGCCGTTTTAAATTTGATAAATTATTTACAGATTACTCTCGATTCTTTTATAAAAGGTACAAGTAGGTTTAGTTATTAATTTATTTCATTGATTCATTCATATACATTCATTGAAGCTTTCACGTGAACAAACTTAATATTTTTTTAATTGTTGAAGGGTGTTTGTGTTCACACTGTGAAAATTCATATTCAATAATTTATAAACAATCAAAACACTGTTATATTTTCACCATATTTATTCAAACTCTAACGTTTTCGCCCATTTCAATGGGCATTCTCAAGAGTACTTTAATGTATGTTTTTTTCTTTTTTTTTTGCAGTCTCTCCCTTTTTATATATATGTGTGTATGTATGTATTTTTGTATATTTGTTCACTTTGTGAATGTATTTTTTTTTCTCTTTTTTTTCCAAAATCCTTTAGATTATTGATTTTATTTTTATCATATGTTTTTTTTTAAGTTAATACTTTTGGGTTAGTTGGAAGAGATCGCGCCTTTGCGATAAACTCGCCCTCTGTATATTGATTGTATTTAATTTGAATGTACATATACCTTTTATGTAATTGTTTTTTATCAGTAAAGAATGAATAAATAAATAAATAAAATGTTTCTTAATTAGTGTCCGTGTCCATTTACATACACAATACATTTAATACATTTACATGTAACGCCCAGACTCAAAACAATTTGAAAAAGGTGATTCTTCATTTTGCCCTGGCCGGGAATCGAACTCGGGACCTCGTGATTCAATGGAAAGAGCATTACCACTACGCCACATTGGCCGATCGGTGCGTTCATAAAATTTTGATAAAAATAATTATTATTAAAATTATTCAAGTAGGTAGGTACCTACTGTTTTTACAACGCCGGTGGCCAAACAATATGACAATTATAAAAAAAAAACGTCAACGAAAATTGGTATTAAATATTCGCCTTTCCAATAGGAATATAATAAAAAAATATGCATAATATTAATAATATAAACTGGTTTTATTTGCACACATGAATACTTGTTAAAATTAATAGATATTATGTATGCAAAAAAACATTAAGTAAATTAATTAAGTCTGTAGGTGACTTCTTTATTTTGTTTGGTAATAATATTGTTATAAAGGTCAGAAAATATGTTCAGAAGTGTGGATGGCAATTCTGCCGCCGCAATAAAAATATATAACCGAAATGCACTTTACAACAATTAGCTACATCGCGAAACAAAATAGTGTAAAATCAAACAATCTTAAAAATTGTAAGGAATTGTTGTATCGATGCTTATGACTTGATTGAGGCTGGTTTAAGAAGTGTGAAGAATCAAGTCAAATACAGATATTACTTTCTAAATTTCTGGTCAATGTCACATTCTATATCCTTCACATACCATCTCAAGATAAATTAATGTCATTTTTTAGAATTGGAAATGCATGTGATCTGTTTAGTCTCCATATTAATAAAAATACTATAAACTTAAAAAGATATCCTTCTTGGTGGAGTCAGTTAGTCTTTCTTATAAACCAACTGCACCATTCATTATTTTTTATTATGTATAAAAAATCTCACAGTGCACTTAATCGAATATATTATGTATCAGGCGCACATAAGATAAGACAAGTAAGTATTATTTGTTTCGAAAAATAACTCCGGAGAAGTTTTTCCCACAGCGCAACTCTGTCAGTGTAGGCTTGTGATATATCGGTAAACGATCCCCCTCCACGAATAAAACGAAACGAAAGACGATGACGACGTCCTATTTCTGTAGCCCGAGGCACACGCGCAGTTCCCAGACTCGTCTCATACCTACCAGGGAAGCATAATCTCTGGATAGTAAGTAAGTATTATTATTGCTATGGGTAACCAATCCATCCGTCCACCCACCCTTGTGTTGTTATTATTGTTGTGTACCTTCTATAACTACTATGACGAGGCGGTGCGGCGGCCGCGCGCTTATTATGGGAATGGGACGATAAATTGGTATGGAATGTTTAAATAATACCTGATTATGATTATATACTCACCGTTTATGATCTCCTGATAACGGGTTCCGCGGTGGATATAAAGAAAACGATCGTTTATTGGTTAACCAATTATGTACTACGATCCTGCGATTCTTTTATATAGGAAAGGTTTATTTATATCAACTCCACATGCATACATTTATCTTTTTATTGTACTATACATCGGCATGGAACCTACTTTTAGCTATTTATGAAAATGTAGTTGTTGGTATTTATTTATTTATTTAATTTAATATGGTACACAACAGATGAAAGACATGTAAAATACAAGTATGTAAGCAATAATAACATTCCAACAGTCTTACATCCAAACAGTGCACACTTCAGCAATAACATAAAAATAAACATAGAAAATGTCACAATCTCGCAAACGCAGTACAACCCATTCATACAAATATATTTACCCTTACAAAATGTATGTAATCCCAAAAAATATATTTTAAAAACAAGAGTAAAAAAAAATACATTAACAAACACTACACATTTCCCAACATTTTCTTTTTTTTTTATTCCGCTTTCAGAAATTTGGCACTTTAAAAGGCGAATGGGAAGGGGGAGGAGAGTTAAGGTATGATATTTAGTTCACCTCCGAGACGGACTCCAGACCAAAAACCTGACGACCGATAAATCTCTTAAATCCATATATTATATTTATATCAAATTTATAATACGTTTTTCGAAAGGTCTGAATTTTTTTTTCTTCATATTCATCATCATCATCGCCCTCAACGCTCCTCTCGGGAGCACAGGGCAGAAACCAGCCTCCTCCATTCAGAGCGTCTCTGTGCCAATTGCGTCACCTCTTTCCACGACATTCCTTGCGCTCTGATATCGTTGTCATAGGAACGGTGTATTGTTAAAGAGGGACGCCCGGGCCGACGGAACCCCTGCGGACGGAAAAACAGTGCTCTTTTTGGCCAACTATCATTAGGCATTCTCAAAACATGTCCCAGCCAGGACCATCGTCTCTCCTGTATTACGGAGATTACAGGTCTCTGCTGGGTCTTCTTCATATTCACTTGCATATAATCAATAATCAAAATATCGGATAATTTTGCAAGTCTAAACCAAGTTACTGCACCTATTATAAAATATAGTAAAACTCAAACAGTTCGTATTCATTGCAATAAAATATTACTGTATTATACAAAATATTATATTAGGTATACAAAATAAAGCTCATCTCAATCAATAAATAAAAAATGATAGAAATATGTTTAGCAGATGTTAATTTAATATCAAAATGATTAACATAATTTATCAGCAATAAACAGAGAAATTAAAAAAAATATTTAATATCGATGATAATACTGTCTACATTCTTCACGCTTTTCAACCAAATATCGATGGTTTAAAGCACAAAAGAAACATGTCCACTATTTAGGTAAAATGAGTTAATATAATGTACAAGATCGGTTGCAACGTTGTCTATATCCTGATTGCATAATTACCAATAATACTTATATCATTATCGAAATATTTAACAAAAACCAGATGCCAAACATTCTTAAATTATCATTTTTTTTTGTGCACAGATGTAACATGTCACATAAAATATTTAAGAATGTATTTATATCGACATAATTGATTCTTAAAAAAGCACATTCCCACCAGGGACATCTTCTGAATTAATTTAAAATGAGTTAATTAATTTTGAATCTCAAACTTTCAAAACCTGTTTTCTCTAAACTGTCAAATGTGGACTTTGTGTCTTCTGTGCTTTATACCATCGACATATAATATTATAATTTGATAGAAATCATTGGCACAGTATTAAAGATATAATAAATATTATGGATAAAGAATGAAGAAAGATGGTTTTGGAATGTGTTGAGTCATAGGTATCTCAAAGACCATAATAATACATAGCAGTAAAGAATTCTTTATGAAAGGTGTACAAAAATTATTATTCATAAAATAACATTTAGAAGGTTACGTTTAGATATTTTTTAAAACTATGATCATCTTGTTTAACTATTATATTATTTTAATACCGTGAATTTTTCGATACCTCCTTCTTCTTTTCGTGTTGTAACAGATCATCGATCAGTTAGTTCGGAAGTTTTTTTTTTTTTATTTGATCAATAAACGGCTATATATGCCTTTAACAATAGGTATAATACATAAGTATGACAAATCAATAATACAGTCTATAAACATAAAAAAAAAGAAATGCACCAACACATTCAAAAAGCAAAAAAACAAAACCAATAACATGTTGTTGCCTCTTGTGACGTTGAAGACCAGCTATCTTTCCATCTGTTATGTGGTTTTCCTGGGGACCGTGAACCGACTGTTTCTTTTCCAGCAATATGTTTGATTTTGTTTTCAGCCATCCGATTTACATGGTCTATCCAGAATCGTCTCCTTTTTCTACTCCATCTTACGATGTCCTCCGTGTTACATATGTTTCTAATCTCAGTATTTCTTATTCTATCTCTGAGAGTGATACCAGAAACCTCGATTGGAGAACCATGTCTACACAATGCAACATTGTGCAGAATCTAATCGGAAGAAGTGAGAAAGGTGTCCCAACGCTTACGAATTGGCTCAAGGCTGGCTTAAGTGATCACTTACGGTGTCCATGGACAACGTTCATCAATTCCGTCTTATGTTCCAATAAGAATGTTTGAGGATGTTTCTAAAACCACACCTCCTCTATCGGGATCAATCATCACTTATGTAAGTCAGGTAGCCGTTGGATGTTTATAAAAATTCAAATCATATTCTTTTCTGATTAAACATGTATGTAGTTTTATGTTCGGGGAATAAAATATTATTTTTAAGGTTAGTTGGAAGATATTATTGTTTAAACACTATGTGTGTAGCTGTGATACCCAGATTAATATAATTTAGGTACATAGTTTCAGTAGAGATCTTAATTTTATTTAAGTGTCAAATTTAAAATTAGTTTTCAACTCGCACGTACTAAATGACTTGACGTACATAATGATGATCTATTATTATTTTTGTATGTACTTTTTTATTATTTTGCAAATTGCTTAGATTTATTGTATTCAAGAAACCATGTAAAAGTTGAATTTTTTTTTTGGTATTGTACCAGAACAGACCTTAGTTCAGAGGAGCAATGTATTGAGTTCGTCGGTAGCCTGGAGGTAGAGTCTCGGCCTCGTGAACGGGGCGTCCGTGGTTCGATCCCAGGTGCCGGCAAACTCCCCTTTCACGACACAAGCTTTTAGGTTACTGTGAAAGGTGTTTAAGATTGTATTTGAGTTTATAATAAAACCCATACATATCTTTCTAAAAAAATAATCCAAAATGTAGTTCTTTTTGTTTGTTTGTGTTGTTTTGGAATAAATAAATAAAAAAAAATTGTTCAAAGCTCTTGAAAAAACAGTAGGTAGATACATAGGTTCTGCAAAAACAATACAAAAAACAACGTTAAAAATGACGTATTTTCGGTTGCCGTGAAAATAATTGCTCGATATTGCAACAGATAGTGAGTGACTCATATTGAATACAAAACACCAGGGCGAATCATTTGATTATTCATGTTGCAGGCATTACAACTCTATTAAACATTGCTGAAAGCATTGGCATGTGATGATTTGCGGAATAATCGAAAGCTGTGATGTTGTTTCACGGTGATGACGAAAAGATTCACAGAATATTATTTTATAATGAGTAAAGGTGAAAGAATTTGTGTTGGATGAATCGTCATTAACAATTATTAATAGGACGTAAACTAATGTCAAAACTTTCCGGATATTGTTTCGAAATCGAATAGACACCTACTTATAACACATTATATATATTATTATAATAACAATCGATTAATTCAATTCAATCGAATGTAAATCATCAGTCGATCGAATGATGAAGATCGATCGTAAAAGATTATTATTGTGGGACAAATTTAAATAATATGATTGATTTTCTGTTCGTGATTTTGTTTGTCATCGTAATATTATATTATCGAAAGAGTAAAAGAGATATTATTTTGTTGTTGTGGGACAACAATGACATTATAACAATACAAAGAAAACATCTTAAACAATACATTTAAATTATCATAATATAGTATTTAATATATCTTATACATAATTTAATAAAATAATGCGGTACAATTCAGAGGAATATATTAACATATGATTATGGTGCTAGTATCAATGATGTGATGGGAACGGTATTGATAGAAGAATAGGTAGGTACCTGCTTAATAGTATTAATATGGATTATAAATCAATTATTTGGTATCGAATGACACATCGTGTTTCACATGTGATTCCTTTTCATAACTATCACCATCTTTGGCAATAATTTTGAAACAATTTGTGATTTCATAATGTCATTATTTTTTAAAACGTTTTTTTTTTCTGAAATTGATCGGTACCTATTTCTGACAATGGAAAACCAGTTGATGAACCCTTAAATATTTAGAAAAAGAATATTTTATATATTATGAAAATTTGCTTACGAATCAATCGGAGTAATTCCTTTTGCTATGAAATTTTGAATGTGAATATGTATCACAACATTAAATTAATTTTATCCATATTAGTTGGTAGAGAAATTAGGTTTGTGTTGCGCCTGATTTTATGTAACCACTTATTCATCAACATACTTGATCTATCGGTTGCCAACTTTAGATTGGCAGGCGCAAAGTTAAATTATATTAGTTCTATGAAGTGTATGGAATCAGGAACATACCTGCATACGCATTGAAAGCGTTAAGTTAGGGCCGGTTAGGCAAATATTACTCAATTCTTTAATTCCAAACCCGTATATATAATTGGATTTCGAAATTTTTGTTTTTCTTATACATGGATGTAAAATAAATAAAAAACATTTACATTAAAAAATACATAAAATTTACCATTATGGCATATCCCAGAGCTGAACTGGCCAGCAAACGCTGCATGTAATATATATCCAAGCTGTTTTCTTCATAATAAAAAAAACTAACACGTTAAGGATCGGTGACAAATCACATCGCTGAATTTAGGATCTAAATTTTATTTATTTTTTCAAACACCTCCCATTTACAGGATACTCGGAAACTTACGGAAAAGAGTGAGAGACCAATTTTTTGCCGGGTGCTCCACAGAAAACATAATTATGCATATTATTATATTGAATTTTATAATCTACGAACAAGAGAATAAAATCAACACAATATCTATTAAATAAAACAGCATTTAGCACGTATCAACCACACATATGCAGTCATGTGTGCATAAAGTTCTATATACCAATAATGTTCAACTGTTCAACTGTTCAGCTGTTCAGGTATACAATGACAAGGATAATATTATGTTAAATGTATTATACATAGATTCTAAAATGAAAAAATATTATTTTTGTGAATGTATAATAATACAATTAATAATAATAAACATTGGAATGAAAGCTTTTTAAATACCCATTGTTAGATAATGTTTGAAAGAACAGGGATCGACAAACTCGAAACTTTGATTACTCATCGTCACCATCATGCCTTCTTTCATTCGAAACAAGCAGAAACGATAAAGCGCCGTTTTTCCTATTATGCTCAATACTATTATATTTTCGCTGTCGTAGCTTTTATACAACTGCTTGTGCATTCTCTTCTATTCGATGTGCTCAAAGCCTGTTCGTCCTGTAGGATGTAGTCTAACTTTATCTTGGTATTTAATTCGCTGACGGCCACGTCTTCGAACACAATTCCTCTCACCCGTGTATTTATAACTTCTCAATTATTCAACAGTAGGTACAGTTCAGAAAAAATGAACTGTAAAGAATGAATAAAATAAAAAAAAAAACAATGTCTTTTGAGGCGAACAATTAAAATTACGGCTCACGTTTACCATATTGTTGTTCATCCCTGATTTCTGACAGAGAAGTCGGTTGTACCGTAAAGGATTCCCCTTGTTATAGCAGGAATGCAAGGAATGTAGAACCTATCAAAGATGTAGAATATTATTTTAATGATTGTAACAATAATAATACTTAGTTAAACACAATAAAGTGTTAAACACAATAACAATGAGAGTTGTGATAATTAATTAAATCAGAGCTCTATGGGGTCCCTGGGTAAAATAGGACCCCCACGATATTGTTTATGAGTGTTTTGTGGAGGAAATATTACTTTATTAGTCTTGAAGATAATCTAAAGGCTTAGATAGTTACATTGTACCTTCTCAAATATGTATTTAATTTTTTAACCAAAGTTCGACTTGTAGTATTCAATGATCTTAAGTGTGACGTCATTTGACGTTTGCGCTTCACCTGTCGAATTTCGTGGCAATTTACCATACAAAAATGGGCGTTAAAAAGCAGAATTTTATTAAGTTATAAGTCAATATTGCATAATTACTTTATTTTTCGAATGACCAGTGTGTGTTGATAAATCTTAGCCCATGTGGGCTGTGTCGTATCTTCTACAGTCTTAGCTCTAGTGCTGAGAGCCAGTTCACCGCCTCCGTTCCTGCTTCATGCATGGGCTGCAGGTCCCCGCTGAATTTTTCGAAATGGCAGTCTTGTATTATGTGTCTCATTGTTTGCACATCTGCACATTCACAATCAGTAGAATCTCTTTTTCCCCACCACCAGAGCAAATAGTTACAGCATCCATGTTCTGTCCTCACTCTATTTTGCTGTACCCAAACCTTTCTCAATACTGCATGAATGTGGATGACGCGAAAGAAGTATGTAAAGATAGGCGCTAATATGGCGTGCCATTCTCTCTGCCTACCCCACTTGGGATACGGCGTGAGGGTATAGATAGGCAGATAGATATCTTCACAAAATATAAATAAATCTACCCAAGTATCTATTAATATTTTTTATAAATTATGATGAACCATGTTCCCTATTATACACTTTTTATTCCCCTCCTCTCAAATAAAGGATTTAACGGTGGGCGTTTACCAAAACTACAGTGATAAAGATTATTGTATTGATAATAGTAGTAATCACAATGATTGCGTTACAATAGAATAGAAACCCGTTATTATTAAATAGCGGGGTGCTTCTTTTCCAGTGACAGAATAAACCCCGTTCCGATTATTTGATATCATTTCGATGAATACTAAGCTTTTGTACCCGTCATCATACGGTTTTATATTTTTTTATTTATATATCTACTAACATCATTAAGGCATTTTGCACAAGTGAGATATCCAGTAGACCAATTGCACGCAATAAACGTTCAAGCTGTCCTCTCGTGTCAGTAAACATAAGCCTTGCAGGATGATAAAAGGCATACTTCATCTTGAATTGGAGATGCTTAATATATCTTTTTAGTGATATTTTACGAAAAGTTTCTACCTTTTATATGACAAACTTAATTGAATAGAATGGGAAATCCATACTTTTCTGGGATTACATTAATCATTTTTGAACTAAAAAATATTAAAATTATCAAATAAAATAAAATAAATATTTATTATTTTGTTTTGTGTTACTGTTACGGTTGAGTTGATATTATTTTACTATTGATTAAGGATAATAATTTTAAAATAGTATTAATTCGAAATATTTTAATAAATAGTCCAAGAACTTAATACATAAGTGCCTAAATTGTATGAACCTGTATTTTTTTCTAATTCAATAATTTTATTTCTTTATTTTAACTATTTATTAAACAAAAAACGGCTGTTATCTCTTAAATTACAATATAATTCACTAATTTAACACAATCTAAATAAATACACATTATTTCTCTACATTCTATTTAATTTAATTTACAAACACAAGATAAAAAAAACAGTTTGAAAAGGTATAACAAATTTTAAAAATATGAGAAATCTTTGAGAATGATGTTAATAGTAATAATAGATAAAAATCAAAAAACTAAAAAAATCACCCAACGTCATCATTTTATATTCAAAAATATTATTTTCCAAACAGATGCATCCACTGAATTTTTCAATGATTTGTAAAACGTTCACAATAACTATACATAAATAATTATGTAACAAATACTCAAAAAGGGTGGTTGGATATCTATTTAAAAACATACCCCTATGACATATTATTTATCTAGTACCTATTTAAAACAAGGGTTGGTGTGTGAATCTGCTGCTTCCCTGTAACAGTGATTTCACGGTGGACAGGTTCGGTTCCCGCCCCGTTTGTTAGTTGGGGATGAAAAAATATGCATGTAAAAAAAAAAACTATAATTTGTACATTATTATCGCATAGTGAATCTGGTTTTTATTAGAAGTTGCATTAAGTAGTACGTCAGCTTACCCCAATCTCCCCTTTAGAAATGAAATGATCACAATGATGGATAATGTGTTAGGGGAGAGATGTGATTATTATTAGATGTTTTATAAATGGAATAATACATAATAAATTGGAGCTATTAAAAATACATTTATACCTACATTTAAGCGCCAATTATAACTATGATAGCTACCAATTATATTTTAAAATAGATACTATTTAATGACTAAAAAAACAGCTAAACGAATTGATAAAAATGAAGCTAGTAAACATAAACTTCCACCAAGTACCGCTGTTCGATAATGTTGGCTATAAAATATGGGAAATATAAAATATCAATTGGATTTGAATGATTCGTACACATATTTTATTTGTACCGCTAATTTTTAAACAATTTTACAAAAATTTAAGTGTTTGAAAGAGAGAATGAAAAAACGAAAAACGAAAAAGAGACAATGAAAAAACGAAGCGAAGGAAGTGTGTAAAGATATATCTGTTTGGCATTCCGTTCTCTCTGCCTACCCCACTTGGGATACGGCGAGTATAGTAGCTAATTTTTACTTCTTACTTACATACCTACTTACTTCTGATAGCCGAAACGCCTTTGAAGGGCGTTGACATTATAACAATAAATCTCCAAGCCTTTCTATCTTGAGCTATGGTTTGCCAATCGTCATTAGAATTTAGCTCGTCCTCTAGATCTCTGTTGATGTTCACAGATTGGCATGAATTGGCCACGTCGCCAGATCCAGATCGCCAGATATTTCATTGAAGTTTTGAAGCAGTATGGCAGTTTACGCGAAAACTCGAAAAAATATTTTGTGCTTCTCATAGAAATTATTTAAATGTTAAATTTCTTCCGAGGAAATATGTGATGGTATAGATTCAAAGTTAAGGAGATGAATAAGTGATATAAAATACTTTAGTAGTTTGTTAAATCGTTATTGCTGCATTGTGTTAAGTAACAACAAGGTCTTAGGCCTAATATTTCAATATGTCCTTAGGCTGACGCTTATCCTGAGTCAGCACTTAATGAAGTTAAATTGATTTTACATCTAATACACTTCAATATTTCTCAACTTTTTTACACCATAATTTAAACAGACAAAACCTTTATGTTTGCCATAGCCTTTATGTTGCCAAAATAAGATTAATCACTTTATTTTTGTAAGTTTTGAGTGTTCCACAATGCACTTCCGTTACTTGACTATTTAAATCGCGATCGATTTCACTAAAATAAATGATAATCACTTTACATTAGATTTATCAGAAGAGGGTGTATTTATCTGAAAAAGGGGGTGTGGAAAAGCTCGAACATCCAAGAATTATGATCAATCATGTGGATCAACTTCTCAAGAAAGGTAGCGTGTTTAGTAAGAGAATTCGGTGTGCATGTATGAAAATCTGTATGAATGTGGAGGACGCGAAAGAAGTATGTATGGATAGATCAACATGGCGTTCCGTTCTCTCTGCCTACCCCACCTGCGACAAGTCGTGAGAGTATATATAGATATGTAGATAGATTTGCCAATAATAATGCTTAGATGTAAGAGCTGATAGTATCAGCGAGAATCACTCTACATATCTGTCCCTTACATTTTACTGTAAAATAGTCGTGAAATATTGAAGTTTATTCGGTGTAAAAACAAATTACTAATTAGGGGCTAGATCAGGATAATCATCGCCATAAGGGAACATTGAAATACTGGGCTTTAGTGTACAAACATTATAATTATTACATTATTCTCATTTTATCTGATGCTTTTATACTCCTAATATTGTAATTATATTATGGTTGTAAAACATGTATCATGTTTATGATAGTTGTGTTGTAAAACAAGACATTCACATACTCGTACATACAGTTTTTATAATTATTGTTAGGAGGTATAACATTGTACTTTTCATGTATTTTGTAGTTACATTATATGCGACTTGCACGTTGGCCGGCGTCCACACAAATCACACTAACTACATTATTAGAGCAGTATTTGAATTTCTGTGGAACAAAATTCCCTATGATTTGCGAACTCTGGAGAGTGTGGAGGTGTTCAAGACTAGGTTAAAAATCTTATTGCTCAGGAGGTGTTATGACTCTTGAATGGGCCCTTGCGGTGGTTTTTCCACAAAACGGCGCATCATAAATAAGTTGTCTAGGTATTATCATTATTACCTACTATGTAAAATTGCATGCAAGACAATTTGAGATATGTAGGTAGGTACCTATTAAAATAAATACATTTAACATCTTAAATTTAGCCAAGCTGTACCTTGGTCTGCTGGCTACCCCACTTGCGGTCGTATAGTAGTTGTATACAACTTTACACTTACATAACGTGTGGAATAGATAAAAAAAATAAAATAAAAACTTAATACCTCTTTCAAAATACACCGTTCCTGTAACAACGACATCCGACGCTAGGAAAGTTGTGGGAAGAGGCCACTCATTTGGCGCAGAGACGTTCTGAACAGACGAAGTTGGTTTCTGCCTTGTGCTCTCGAGAGGAGTTTAAAAGGGCGAAGAGGGAGAGAATGATTTTGGATTTGAAAACAAAAACCAACATTAGGATACGTTAAAAGAAGACGTGGAGCATCCGCCAAATAATTGGTCTCTCACTCTTGTCCGTAAGTTTTCAAGTGTCCTGTAAAAAGCAGGTGTTCGAAAAAATAAAAACATTTTACAACTCAAACTCAGCAGTGATGAGGTTTGCCACCCATCCTGAATGTCTAAATATTTTGTTGGCACAGAAAAGACGGCTTGCATGTTTATTACATGATACTGATCTGCTGGCTACCGCACTTGTGGGATATGCCGTGATGTTGTTGTAGTAATAGAAGTAGTAGAAAATGTTTCGCGAATTTGCGCGAAAGTTCTATATTTTTCGCCCAAATACTATATCAGCTTACAACACTATCAAAGCGTTACTAATGAGAGAATGACAGTCATACTAAAATACCTACATCTATCTTAATAATATTTAATAGTTACTTACTTTCCGTGTCCATAATCATCTATACTCTGTCCCTCCAGTAGTTCGCAGCCAAAATGGCATTGTCATTAGCTCGCCATAGATCTTCCTCAGAGCACCCCCCTCCCATAAGCGGGCAATTCAGCAGGTGTGTCATGTTCTGGGTTTCCCCACAGTCGCACTTCACATCCTGGCCGGCCTCCAGCATTCCCCATCTGTCCAGGTTCACCCTGCATCTTCCTACGCCTGTCCTCAGTCTGTTCAGGGATTTCCAGGTTGCATATGGTAGTTGGTGACCTGTTGGAAGTTCCTCTGTTGGTTTGGGTAGATTTTCATTATTTAATAGTACGGGATGGGTATGTAATTATGTACACTAAATCTCCAAAGAGACCGCTATGTGCAATGTGTGTAAAGAAAACATTTATTTAAGCTTAGTATTATATTAACACTATGTTATTATTAACACTCTATAAGTCTATACCTATTTTGTAAATTATTCTAGTACCTGTAGGCTGTGCAGGTATAATAGTAATAATTGTTATAGAGATAATTTTATTTATTTATTCAGCATGATACTATTGTCAACATCATCAACAGCGCTAGAACAAAGAAGAAGAAGATTATTATTATTATTATTATTCTGTTAATAAACTTGTTAATTATAACACTCTTTTTTTGTGTGACTTTGTCTCAATCTGTTTATCATGTTTGTTAGTGGATTTATAAGCATAATTTAAATTTATCATCACCTGTAATAATTGTTATTCTTACATACATACTTATCAAAGATGACAGATGTCGTCGATGACTGTTTTTTTTTGGTTATTTTTTATATTGTGTAATGTTACTTTTTCAATTGAGTTAGATATTATGTCTCTAAACTCTTCTTCTTCGTGTTGTAGATTTTTTACGTAAGCATTATGGGTTTTCTACCCACTATCTCCTGGATGTTTCAAGAGCAAAGCTCCTATATCATCCAGACTCAACGAAACAAAAAAAAAATTTCAAGGGAGGGCTCAGGGTTTGCCAGAAGGATTCCCACCAGCAAAATCCTCCCTAAAATTACAAAACTCTTAATGTCCCTTGGAGGAGATACTCACTTCAAGGCACTTCTCACTACTACAATATTCTTACAAACTATATTCTTACAGTTACGTATTGCTACGTACTAAAAGATTATCGATTTGTTAGTTCAGAAGTTGACGCCTCTTGTGATGCTGAAGACTAGCTGTCTTTCCACCTTTTTGGTGGTCTTCCTCGGGGCCGTAAACTGACTGGAGTTTCCTTTGCAGCTATACATATATACAACTCTGTTTTTAGCCGTTCGGTCTATATGGTTTCTCCAGAATCATCTCCTTTTCTTACTCCATCTTATGATGTCCTCCGTGTTGCATATGTTCCTATTCTCAGTATTTCTTATTCTGTCCTTAATGTTTTCATCTCTGATGTTTTTAGTAGGTTTTTAGTTCGTACCGTGTCTGCTCTTGTTTCGACACCTTATGTCATTATTGGTCTAACACTGGTTTTATATATTCGGACTCTACTAGGTATCATGTGTCTACGTTTTTAAATTGTTTTAAAGTTGTATGGACTAACTGAAACGTTCATCTTAGCTGATTCGAAATTGATAATACAAAAATGTTTTAATCTACAACGTGATTTTCTCGAGAGAGACGTCTTTCGCCTTGTTAGGAGATTGTTAATATCTTGATTTTTTGGTTGACAATGTCCTAGCAAGGCGAAAGACGTCTCTCTCGAGAATAAATCACATATTAAAATAAAATTATTTTCTTTTATTAATTTCATTATGGAATTCTACCACCTAAACACTGACACAGTGAATACATTCAAATCTTTTTTTAAAGTCGACTTATAGAGAAGATTCATCTGGTGTCACCAAGGACAATTAAGTTGTTGTTTTTTTTTTACAATATTAAAGAATCATAACATGTTAACAATTAATACACTCAAAATGTCGATGGTTTAAAGCACAAAAGACACATGTCCACTATTTAGGTAAAATGAGTTAATATATGTACAAGATCGATTGCAACGTCGTCTATGTCCTGATTACATAATTATCAATAATACTTATATCATTATCGAAATATTTAACAAAAACCAGATGCCAAACATTCTTAAATTATCATTTTTTTGTGCACAGATGTAACATGTCACATAAGATATTTGAGAATGTATTAGTATCTACATAATTGATTCTTAAAAAGCACATGTCCACCAAGGATATCTTCTGAATTAATTTAAAATTAGTTAATTAATTTTGAATCTCAAACTTTCAAACCCTGTTTTCTCTAAACTGTCAAATGTGGACAGGTGTCTTCTGTGCTTTATACCATCGATGTGGACCAGCAAAGATTCCACTCTTACCAGAAATGTCTTAGTCTTGAGAAAAAAAGCAAAAGTTAAAATTTTCTAAATAATAAAAAGTAAATTTAAAAACAATAATAATACAATACTTAAAAATAATACAAAAATATAAAAGTAAAAAATCCCAAAATACTAGAAATCAGTTATTCAGTCTCATTAGTCTTAAGAAAAAAAGTAAAAGTTAAAATTTTCTAAAGAAAGTCAAAGTAAATTAAAAAATAAAAAATCCCAAAATACTAGAAATCAAAATAAAATCACCAATCCAGTATGAGTAACAAAGCCCAATTAAATACACAGCCAATATCCAATGTCCCAAGGATGCTATGATCGAGAGAGCCATGCATTCAAGCAATTTTAATGAACTGGATGCAGAGCTATAACTCTATGCACATGGGCGCTTGCATACGATATGGCGACGAAGATAATGAAACTATTTAAGTAGATAATTAAAAGTGTTTTGCTGTATCCCTTCTTGATACCTTTACAAGTCATCGGCAAACACAAAAGATCTTAGAAAATCGTTGTTGATTCCAAAGAAACGATAAACTTACAATTAAAAACACATTAAACAATCCACATTTATAAATAAACATTCGTCTATTACGCAATGTTCTAGATAATTACTTAAAACCGCAAAAATCCTTAACCAAACCGCACCGGAATATAATGGAAATCCTGCGTTATTAATTATGTTTAATATAGAAATCCATAATTATAATTTAGTTAACGTCATTGTGACTTTTAAAATTTTGTTTATTTTTGTTGAAATCTTAATACGGTATAATTTAAAAGTCATTCAAATCGTTGACCTAACAGGATAATAAATTATAAATGAGAAGTGTGTTACGTACATGATGTTGATTATATATTACATCCTGCAAAATATTTCGTTTAAATATTGGTTAATTACTTACTTGTACATCTACGTGGATCACTGTCACGTTTTTACAAGAATTTTAATACGCAACTTCCGTTTCTCGTTTCAACTAGACGTACGAGGAATTAGAATGCAATTTTTATTTCCCATCTCTCATATTTATTCTATGGTATCACAATATTTATATTGACTGTGTCGGTGTTTAAGCAATAGAACTCCATAACGAAATAAAAAAAAAAAACAGACATTTCTTTAGGCGAATGAGATGTCTTTCGTCTTACAAGGACAAGACTGACAATGTCCTCTTTCAATAAAATGTGGAAAAAATCATTTATTTTTTTAATTTCATCACAATATATTATTATCTTACAAATGATAAGGTGAATATAAAAATCTCTAATAACTGTGCATAATGTGGGTTTATTGCTGGTTAGCAGTTTCTTCTTCTTCTTCTGCTTGCAGTAGGTCATTGACCTGTTTGGCCGGAATTTGTTTCCTCTTGCGACGCCGAAGACCAACTATCCTTCCATCTTCCAGGCAATCTTCGTCCTAGAGGGGTCTCGTTCGCGGCGATCTGGGCTAATCTTTCGTTACTCATGCGGTCCACAGCAGTTTCTCACAACCAATAATATGAATCTTGATTGTATTCAATAAAAAATATCGGGATAGTTGGAAGATATAGCGCCTCTGCGATGAGCTTGTCTATTGTATATTATTTGTATACCTCTAATCTACGAGTATATAATTGCTGTTTTGCATAATTTATTTTGTGCAATTAAATTTTTATTATTTTTATTATTATATGGCATCAAAATACTAATTCTACAACTACACCATCACAGCATAACCTACAAATGGGGTAAAGAACGGACTAACTGCATTGAATAAAATGCAAGTCGTCCTCTCCGTACCATTAAAATTAAAGACATTCAGCGTTAATAAGTGGGATTGTTTTTTTTTATTTAAATAATTTATGTTTAGTATTGTTACTGATGATGTATCAAGTAGTTTCGAAAACGTTATATACCTATTTATTTAGAAAGAAACACTTGTTTCAAATTACATAGTTATTATGGAATTCTACTACGTGTGCACCGACACAATTAATAATATTTGTTTATAACTAAGTACAGTTATTTGAGTGGAAAATACAATGTTTCCTTTATTTTTGCATATTTTTATTTATTCTCACTCTACCTGCGCAAAGCATTGCTGACACGAAGAGGACAACTTGCACTTTATTATTACATTCATTTGGTACGCTAGCTGCCCTAAAAGTGGGAAATGTCGTGATGGTACGAATATACTTTTCTCACAAACTAGCTAAACTAACACCTGTAAAGGTACATACGTAAGGTTGTATTGCTTGAGTCATTATCTCCATGGATATTATAATTGTTAGTATAGGCTCTACTATACAGACATCTATGTACATAAAGCCTCTAAAAGGCAATACTTAGGCTGTGTTTGAAGAATAATATCATATTTTCCTAGACACTCCTTTCCCAGACCTACTTAATCTACATAGTGAATCAATTCTAGAAATTCCGCACTGCGGATATAATCTGCTGTTGAAACTATTTATAACGAAAGAATGTGTGTGCATGTTTACTTTTCATTGGTGTAATTTCCGCCTAAGACGACATTTTACAATTCGGATTATAAGCAAAAATTCTACTGACTTTTGTAGATTATCTTATGTATTGCAGATAACAATATGTTCTCTCTCTATCTTTCATCACATGAGCTTTAGTGTAATTATTACACCGAGCAGATCTTCTACTGTTCTTCTTTTCCCTCCCCCTTCCTATTCTCATTACACGTATGCATGATTTATTTTTTATACTATTTCAATTATAAATTACCAATTACTTTTTTATTTTGATATATATATATATGTCAACAGCTCGACAAAACGAGTATCGTGAGGGCCATAATTGACTCATTATATAGACCTTTTTTTATTATATTGTTTTTATTTCGATCTTGACTTATGAATTTGAATTATATGTGATTGTGTACATATGATTGTTTTTTTTTTGTTGTTATCTGTCACACTTTTTGTTTAACATGTCATAGGCTCACGCCGACGATTTTAATACATGTACAGAATACAGAATACAGTAATACAGAATACATGAACTGTATTAAGAGTTTCTTTTAATATCTTATTTATTTACATATTTTTTATCCATAGGTTTTTTCTATTTACTTCATGTCTCAGAATAAACTTAGAGAAGATTAGTTAAGCTTTTGTTGCACTAAGCATCTCATTTTATTCTAGGGTAATTTTTTTAAACTGTCTCAGCTTATTTTGAGATTTATAAGCTTTCATGATTATTCAATGCGAGACCATCAGCAGCCTGGTGGTAGAATCTTGGACTTACAATCGAGAGATTCAGGTTCGATTCCACCTGCTGCCGACATTCTCCACTTTCACAACACAAGCATACCTTTTGCTTACTTTGAAGATATCTGAGGTGTATTTGAGTGGATTTTAAATCCGAATTCGTCTTTGAGCAATCTGGATTCGTTTTAAAAGACATGGGTCAGTGATCTTCTTCTCAATTTAACTTAAACAACGTCGCAAAAAGGCGTGTGAACTCTTTTAGAAACAAAAAAACTTTTTCAAGTATTTATCTCGATTTATGCACTTGCAAGTAAAAAAAAGCTACAACATTTCTCATGTTATTATCTCTGTACTCAATTACGCAAAATATATTTAAACTTTTTGAGGGGAAACAGTCAAAATACGAGTTCCCAAGTTACGCTTCTCAAAGAATATTCATTTTATAATTAGTATTTCATGAAACGTGTAAATAATATTATCATGCAACTTACGAAAAAAAAAACAACAACAACTTCCTCCTAATAAGGTAACCAGCTAACTACTATGTGTAAAAGAATAATAACAATAATAATAAATACAACAAAAGCACGTAAAACAGTAAACCGTGTGAGAAAAAAATAAACCTAAATAGCAATACCGTTACTTCCACTACTGCATACCGATGTTTCTATATGGAACGTGAATGTGTGTTCTTCAATAACGGAAGCTCTGAAAGTAGGGGTCGTGGAAAATTCGCGATACAAAAATGAAAACTATAAGAATTAATAATTTCCACATTTTTTTCCTAAAAATTTTGTGTAATGTTTCAATTCCTTTCTTCTTTCACTATTTGTAGTTATTCTGACATAAAATCTTTAATTTTTCTAGTCTTAAAATCTTAAGTTTTTGAGTTTTCTGTATAAAGAAGTTATTCGAAAACTCTGTTGGATCACTTATATAGTGCTGTTTTTGTAATTAAATCACCTCAAGAGCGCATTTACACTACTATTTGTCACTGTATATAAATTTCATTACATTTACAACACTAATTAGGTAAAATATTTTTTAAAGTCATAATTGTATTTTATTTTGATTTCTATTTTATCAAAATTAATCAATTATTTAAATAAAACGAATACTTACAACAAAACAAAAAAAAAACTTTATTTTAGTCGGCAAATAAAAAAAATTTAACTTAACCGATATAAACCTAACTATTAATTTTAATATTATAAGTTGGATTCAGGCAGCTACAAGGATGTATCTCTCATCATAATTACTCCGATGAGAGATCTTTTTTTTGTAACATTGAGGGGATGATCTGCATATTTTATTATGTAGATGCAATTAGATCACTGTTTACTCCATTTATTAGAGATACTTTCATGATTTTCGTAATCCAATTTCAATTACTCAGAGTTTTTTTCATGTGGGTTAAACATTGTTAAAAACAAGAAAAAAAAAATAGGAATCAAAAGTTCAATATTCTCAATATCGCAGGTAGTACCTACCTACTTGCACACGTATGTAGGTACTAACAACTATGGGCGTATGACCTTTTAGTTTTGGGTGCCCGGGTTCGTAACGCGCGGCGCCCTCGGGGTTCACGATTCTCATGATGACGATAATGTTATGAAGAGCTTTCTACCATTCATGTTGTTAATACTCATAGGCAGTGGCGGAACTAAACATTACTGAAATGTGTAGTTATTATCATTATGTTCCTACCTAGTTATTCACTTGTACTTAGAAGACTAGGAAATGAATTTCTCGGACAATTATCGACTTATTATCTTGAATACTCCACTACTTAGATAATAAGTTGTAAAGCGTTGTCTCTAGTGTAAAGAATTTTAGTACGTAGCAATACGTAACTGTAAGAACATAGTTTGTAAGAATATTGTAGTAGTGAGTAGTGCCTTGTAGTGAGTATCTCCTCCAAGGGACATTAAGGGTTGTAATTTGGGGAAGGATTTTGTTGGGGGGAGCCCTTAAGGCAAACCCTGATCCCTCCCATTTAATTTTTCTTTTTTTGTTTCGTTGAGTATGGATGATATAGGAGCTCAGCTCTTAAAACATCGAGGGGAAACCCTTCATGACAAAATCGACAAAAGGGCTTATATCAAAATAATGCATTTGTCTGAGTAGTAAAAAATAGAAACTCTGCTCTTGTAACATTTGTTTACTTTTGTATTAACTATTGGAAATAATTAAGGATATTATAAACAACTCAATAACTTACGATTTTAGCAAAGTTCTTTAAAATTTGTTACCCAAAATTACTACTACTACTACTACAATAGGTACCATCACGGCATACCCAAAATTAACAGCAAATAATAAAAATAATATGGGCAAATCACAAATGGCGCCTTGACTTCTCCTGTACAATAGCGTTTAAAACTTGCTCTTAAATGTGTTATTAGGCAAATAAAGTCAGATTCCATACAAAGTGAATTTGCTATAAAATATAAATACAAAAAGGCATTTTAAATTATTCTTGTAAGAATATAGCAAAGATTGCGGTGATATGCTACTAGCGTTGGTACATCTTTGAACTATGCATTTCTGAGGCGAAAACAGAAATTACTAAACGGATTTTATTATCTAGTCTCAAGTAGAAGCGGTTTGGATAACTGTGTTGACTACACATTCTCTAAGTATACAATACATTTTTGCGTGTGTGTCAGGAACACCACTGTTAATAGGCAACATGCGTATGTATGAAGTTGTACGAAATCTCGCGGTTACAATATGTACATTACCAATACAAAATATTCCCACTGATTTTAACCTGTCGACAATCTAATAAAATATCTTAGCTTGTTTATATTTTTATATATTTTTATTATGGTTGATAAAAAGAAGTTGTACCTTTACATTCTGGTGTACCGACTTGCGTGCTAATCATACGGTGGCAACGACATTACGCATTATTCTTGGCCTATAGGCGACGAATGGAATAATTCATAACGAATGTCTTTGATAAATTTATTATAAGATCACAAAAAATTGTAGAAACGCCAATTTTTTTAATGCATTTGGCACAATCATAGAAAATACATTTATCTCAATTGCTGGTGCCCTGGAAGGGACTTGAACCCGTAATCCATCCTTTTCACGAGATGTTTAAGCTACTAATTAAGCTACCGGGCGACATTCAAGCCCCATCCAGGGCACTAGCAAATAATGTGAAGTTGTCTGTTCTAAGCCTTAGTTATGGTAGTTTCCTGTGTTAAATTTACATATATTATAACCTCATTCAACGGTTTATTGTAAAAATAACATGGATAAAATAAAATTATGCTTTTTCGTGGTTTTTTGGGTGTAAAAACTAGTATGTACTCCGTTTGACCATCGATTCACCAAAGATTATAATTGCTTATTAATATCACCATACACCGATGGTGAAACTCGTGATTTTTTGTTACTTAAATTCTCTTTTTTCTTTAACTTTTCACCGTTTTCTGCGGCAGTTTCGCACAATTTGGTCGCTACTTAAAATAATAAACATTATGGTGAAATAATCATGTTTATTAAGCGAACGAAAAAATAATACTTACGTAAAAAGTACACCCTCAAGCCATTTTTGTTTAGTTACGTAATATTCTTAATTTTTTTATGCAATAAAAAAATTAAGAGTGTTTTCTTTATTCTTAAATGAGCATCTTTTCATACCCCTATTTAACAATCTTTTTGGAATCTCTAGGTAGGAACAAGCCTCTTCAATTCAAAGCAATTCTGTATCAATTGCCATACATCTATAATACAGTATGTCATTTCAAAGTGTCTGAATTATTCAAAGAAACAGCACACAGTTGAAGGAAGAGGGTCTAATCAAAGGTGGTAATTTTCACTATACTTCTATACTATAGCCTCACGCCGTTTTCTATGTGGGGTTGACAGAGAGAACGGAACACCATATAGATCTATCCATACTTCTTCTAAATTCATGCAATTTCTCATGTACCTACACACGTCGATTTCTCTTATCCAACTCACAGCCGTTCTTGTTAATGTGAAACTTTTTCAGATGAGGATATAACATAACACATAACACACGTGTAGACAATTCACACAGACCGAGCTAGTCCCAAACTAAGATATGAATCTTGTATTATGGGTACTAACACGGCGATACACATATACAATGCACTAAACACATATACATGTAACACCCAGACCCAGGACAATCTGAAAAAGGTCATTTTTCATTTTGCCCTGGCCGGGAATCGAACCCGGGACCTCGTGACTCAAAGGCAAGTGCGTTAGCCTCCGCGCCACACCGGTCGCCATATCCTCTTTGACATTTTTTCCTCACTTTATGGTAATTTTTGCGACCAAATTTTGACCATACTTTTCAGCTTCAAGCTGTAAATTTCTTTGTAGATTGTTCTTAATTCCTCGATAATCAGACATTAACTCCATTTTATTTTTAAATATTTTTCTGGTTAATTTTATACTATTCATTTAATTTATTCCAGCTCTAAATTTTAATATGCTTTTTTATTATTAATATATATTTTTAATTGATTCAAAATACGAGTGAATTAATTTTGACGATTCAGTGAAATCAATCGGCCTTTCTCGTGTAAATATTACCTACGATGTTGTGGCTTTTTAAGTAGTTTTAAACGAGCACGAACTCTCGCTGCTAACCTATAATAATAATATTAATATGAAGAGATTCACAAAATAACCTTTCTGCCGTCCTACTGAGGATAGTAACACACTTTAACCTTCTCACAAACGTCATGTTTACAAATACCTACATACTCAATACAGTTCTCTGTATCTTAAGAACACTTTTGTAGTCAATGACCTTTATTTAATATATAGACTGGAAAAATTTAAAGGAATAATTAGGTAGTAATGCGACCAATCAAATTTTGCGACCAATATAATTTCATATCAATCGGTTTTCAAAGAGTTGTGGTTCAAAAAGATACGTTAATATCTCACTCAACTCCCTCATTGTAAATGAATTTATAAAAGTGTGTTAGTGTTGGTTCTGAATATTATATAAGAAATGTCCCTTTTTACAGCAATCAAAGCAGTCTGTTTAGGTACATTTTGTTCATATAGGCACATAGTATTTTTTGTATTTCAGATTTGGAGGATTTTATTGTTTTTTTTTTTTTTTTTATTGTCAACATCTTTTATTGATTTATCGGGTATATAGGATGTGTGATAGTTAAATATGAGTAGAAAAGAGACCAATACCCTCTTATTTATTTATTTATTTATTCTTTACTGTACATTGATTACAAGCAAATTTAGAAAAATAATACATTTAAAACAAATACAATCATACAATCAATAAAAAGAGGGCGAGTTTATCGCAGAGACGTGATTTCTTCCAACTAACCCCATTTCATGTAATTTTCACAAAAAAATGAAAGGAAGAAAAAGCGCATATAAATACTACAAAGGAGACATAGAAACATGTGGGTGACATAGGAACTACTATTCCTGAAACATTCACGAGTAAAGGAGGGTACAACTCTTAATGTAGATGATACAAAGGAAAAGAATAGGTAGGAAAGAGGTCTAGGAAACAGATGCCATATATTGAGTGATAAAGTGGTCCTTCACCAGGGTAGGAAGGGGTAGTGGTGAAGGGTAGGAAGCAACCGTATTTTTAATAGTATGGAATGAAACAGCATACTATTTTTCAAATTATTTTTTTTTGGAACATAAAATTTAAGAATATTTATTTCAGTCTATTATATCAATGTTTGTAGTATATATTATTTACTTCCAACACTATAGAAGTATTCTCAATGATTCTGTACGCCCTTCAAGCACCGACTTACGTCAAAAATCGTAAAGTTCATAATGTTTCGTTTAATATTATGCTTTTAACATTTGTACGTTTCCTCGTTGCTGATAATTCGTGATCATAGGTAATAAATATTAAAGGTACAAATAAAATTTCAAAAAAGTGAAATTAGTAAAATTAAATACTTACCTGACGTACGATAATTATTGATTTGATGAAAAAAATTGCTGGTACCTATATAATATTAAGAAAAAACAGTCGAAAAAACAATCTATCCTTAGTGTCTGATTTTTTATGGCATGGAGAGAACAATCTGTATATTTACTTATTTAACTTTTCGTGTGGGTTGGTGTGTAAGTGTTAATCTCCACCCGTGTGGGCAACGTCACGTCCTCAAAAGTCTTGACTCGCTTCCGGTCTTGTCCTGTATGTTAAATGCACGCAGTTAGTTCCCTGGCTACCCCAATTGTTGGAAATACTGTGAATAATCTTTATTTAACAAACATGATACAAGTGTTAGAACATTTATATTAAAGTAACATTATTTTAAATAAACATATTAAATTTTATTGTACATTGTAGTCATTCGTGAATACCTTCAAATTTAAACAAACTTGTTGCAAAAATGAATTAATATATTTTGAAATGAAATTAATATTTTTTAGAACTATAATATGTGTATATTGGATGATGAAAATATGAGGAAGAAGGTATTTTTGTCTAAAATACCGGTTTCAAGAATGCGTGGTTTGTGACTTAACCGGGTGGATTAAATTTTCAAGGATAGAAGTAAAATAAATCGATATGCATGTTCGAAAAATTGCATGTATGTGGAGGAAGTGAAAGAATTATGTAAGGATAGATCATTATGGCGTTTCGTTCTCTCTGCCTACCTCACTTGGCATACGGCATGAAGGTACGTATAGAGGGCATAATATAAACTGTATTGGTTAGCGAAACACTCAACCACCTAGATGTGCTTTTATCATAAATCACTGCACTGTTAAATGTCACACATGATGATAATATTATTCACTTGCAATGTACTCGTATAATGTTAAAACTGCTATCGTTGATAATATTATTATGTAACGAGACAATTGTGTAACATTAACAGGTGCAGTGAATAATAATAATAATAATTTATCACAGTTATCGAGCTTCCTCAGCAGGGACAAGTTATCGATTGCGAAATGTTTTATTTTATTTACAAAATCAAATTAATAGATTTAATAGATATAGTCGATATTTACAACAATAAAAAAGTATAATGGAACACCATACTTAATAATTTGTGTGTAGTTTTGCTTTGCAAGCTTTCAAGTTTTGCAAATCAGCGAGTCTACATTCATAATATCTTATTATTAGGAAAATGTTATATAATGTTTTTACGAACGGAGGAGAATAAAAAGCAGGAAGCAGCTTCCAAATTATTCAAAATCCATTCTAATGCCTTATTTAAAACATCGATTTAATTTATAGTACAGGTCTTCCACTGTTTTCTGTTAGTTTTCGAGTGTCCTGTAAAAGACAGTTTTTCGTAAAACATGACGTTTAAGACATTTAACGTCTTCAGTTCAGCGATGAGGTATGATAGGTACCTATCTTGAATGTCTAAATATCTATTGGCACAGAGAGGACTATTTAGTTGAAATGCCGTAATGGTGTGAATGAACGAATGAATGATTTCTTCTGTTGAAATGTTACGAATCATATTATTCGTTTAGCGTTTTTAAAATATCGTGTTTCATTTAAATAAACTTCCACCAATAACTGTTTACCGATAAATTATGATGAGGCGATGAGGTTTGCCACCCATCCTGAATGTCTTGGTTTTATATTGGCACAGAAAGACAGCTTGCATGTTTTATATGCAGCTAGTCTGCTGGCTACCCCACTTGTGGGATATGCCGTGATGGTGTAGTAAAGCATACTTCA
This sequence comes from Athripsodes cinereus, assembly GCA_947579605.1. NCBI lineage: Eukaryota > Metazoa > Arthropoda > Insecta > Trichoptera > Leptoceridae > Athripsodes > Athripsodes cinereus. Next base: position 1,752,706 of record OX388306.1, read on the forward strand.
ATATTTCAAAAATGAATTCTTATATTTAAAAGTTTAAATGGGAACAAAATAGATAGAAAATTTCAATTTTAAAGTATATTTAATTTTATTGACTAAAATTGTCTTAAATATCTTATAGTGATTCAACCGGTGACTTTATTAATTTGCTAGCCGACTCTTGAAAACTTCCGCCGTCATCGTCAGACAAATGTTAAGCTCTTGTTTGCTTTTGATACATTAAATTTAGTAGAATTGACTTTTTTCCGTCACATTTATATAGAAAAGTAAACATTATATAGACTTAAACAAATGACGTTGCCGGATAGAAATGTTTGTCGTATAATTTACTTCAAATATACTTACGGGAAATCCGTTGTTGAAATACTCGTACTATGACGAAATAATTCGTAAAATCGCAGTTATGTTTTAAACTATAAAAAAATAATTATAAGTATCATAAAATAATTAAAACACACTGTTATTAAAGGGGCTATTTTAAGACATCCCTAGTTGGTTAGTTGATTCTATGACATTCCTACCTAGTTTCTTGACCTAATTGTGAAAATAGGGCAGGGAGTATTCCTGCGTAACAATTGCTATCTTGCTGTTATTCTATAAAGGTGCAAGAAAGTTACTAGAATAATGTGCTACTGATATTTACAGTGTAATACGCATTAACAGTAACTGATTGCAGTAAAATAATACCCATCGTTTTTTTTATTAGAGGATTTAAAATTTGGATGTTCATAAATGTTTTTTTATAAATTTATATGATAGATTTCTGATATTTATTAAAATTTTAAGAATTCGATTTAAATATTAGTCTGTCATAAATTTCATTTATTTTTCGACAGACTGGCTTGTTTATGTTTTGGTAGCATTTATTTTATTATATTTAAGCAATTTTCAAAATTTCATTTCGGAAATTTTCGAAAGATAGATTTAGTTTAATTTTTAATTTTAAATACTTTCAAAATAACATCCAAAATTTTAACTTACACTTTTGCCATTATATTGAGTTGAGCAAATTTATTCCACAACTAATGTGTAAAGCTTTTACTCAAGAAAGTGGGCTTTGCTAAAGGAAAGCACGACTCTACTGTGTTAGGTTACTTATACTTGACATCGTGTAAGATATTATATCTGCAGTCTTAGAATCAGTACTAGGAGTTGTTATAATAAGTAGTGTCTGCCAACTTACGTACGTTCCAACGAAGACTGGTAGTCATGCTGTGAGTTGTATTGTAGTACGTAGCTGTACCGTTCACGTTGTTCAGTTAAATAATAATAATAAGTTACTTGGTAGAAGTAGTAGCGGCAGCGATATAATGCATGCGTCATGAATTTACACACACTCATCCATTATTACCTACTACTACTATATTGTAATATAATATATCCTTCACTCTGTTACAGATCGCTCACCGGGAAACATCACACATCATCATCAATACAACACCCTACAAAACGGAAAGAGATAGTAATAGAAAAGAGTAGTGTAACACGCACGTGGTGCTAGAAACAACAAGGACAGTATTATAATTATTGTAGTATTTTGTTATCGCACTTTACTATCTCAACCGTAGCGCGTAACCGTAGTAGCAACAGCCGAGTGAGTGACATATAGTTTTATACTTGTACATTGTGTGACTATCTCTACGATCATTGTGTGTAGTAATTGGTTGATATAATAACGACAAGGCGCCATCAGTGTCGTAAAAGGATTAATTTTACGTTTATACGCTGAGATAAGGCGCTTGATTTTTTCACACTTAAAGCAGAGCACAACGCAAAGACAGTCAAAATGTTTGCCATCATGCAAATCGAGAACGAAGACAGGACGAGAGATTTTCGCAGGAAGATGCGCGCAAAATGCGAATTCATCTGCAAATATTGTCAGAGGCGTTTCACAAAGAGTTACAATCTGATGATACATGAGCGCACACACAAAAGTCCAGAGCTGACATATTCATGCGAAGTCTGCGGGAAGACCTTCAAGAGACAGGACAACCTTCGCCAACACAGGTACGTTGTATGACATTTTATTATAACTAAATACCATCTTCATAAAGCTATAAGCACCCTCATAACACATCTTATAAACTTTGCACTGGCTTTATTTTTTACATATAATTATAATCTCTTTAAACTTAGGTACTATATTAATTTAATAAACAAGAAACCTCTTTAAAAAAAAAAAAGTTATTATTTTAAATGATTTGAAATTAATTGTATATATTTATGTATATGCTTCTTAATTCACTAATCACATATAATTATTTATTTTTAATATTATTTTGTATTTTATGCAGTTTTTATTATTTAAATTCATTTTTATTTGTATCGTATCAAAGTAAGTATGTATATTTCTGTAATATTATGATTAATAAATATGTGTATTTTTATCAGGCGTTTTTAAGTACTGCATACAATTTAAAAGTGACTTAAATATGTGTATACAAAATATAAAAACAACTTTGAGTGGAAAGTGAATAAATGAAAACAGAGTCATAAAATAATGAATTTAATTTTATTAAAATTATTAATTTAAAAAAAAGGTACACGAAATTATTGTTCGTATGCACTGAAAATATTATACGGATGTTGTGATAAATAAATTTAAAAAAATAAAATTGATAGGTAACTCTAAATCTCAAAAAAATATTAGTGAAGTCTTACGCGCTCAAAAAAAATCGCATACTAAAAATCACCGTGAGCTATTTTTGCGAAGTGAAAAGTAACGATAATAATGAATGAATGAATGTTTAAAACTTTTATAAAAATGTTTAATGTGTAATAATGACTCGTAAAAATAAGTAGCATGTACAAATTACCTCTGTAAGTTATGGATTAGTAGTAAATTACAATTATTGTGCAATATAAAGAAAAACAAAACAAGGCCATAGCTAGGTAATAGCGATATTTAATATTATCAATCAGGAGATATTGTACCTAATGTCAAAGTGTACACCGTATGGTAACTTTGTGGTTAAAAAATGACAATATGATATGTCTTTGCGTGGTTTATGTCACAGTGTTGTTGATCATCTTCCAGTTCATTGGTTCGTACAAAATAACAATGTGTAATATAATTATAATTAAACATACCTACTTACTGTGATTGATTGTCACTTACCTGTTACTAATTTGTAACGGAATCTATTACACAATGAATAAATGTAACGTTAGATTTACAAGTAAATTTGCAGTGATGTACCTGCTGTGATTTTTTTGCTTTTTTAGAACAGTGATTTTAGAGATCTGTCATACCTATCTAAAAATAATAGTTTGTTATTTTTGTATTGCTAACGCATAATGAGAAAAATAGATATTTATTGATTTTTTAAGATTTTTTATATCAATTTCACAAAGTACACATGGCAAAAATATTGGTGTAAAATACATACAACTCTGATATCGATACTTGGATGTGTTTGAAGAGGGACGAAAGTGGAATAAATGCGGTGGAAACGCTATTGCTGAAAAGGATGTTTAGTAGTAATTGCGAGTGAAGAATGAGGATATCAAGAGAATGAGTTTTATAAATAGAGTACTTGTAAATAAGTTGCGTTGGGTTGGACATGTGCAGCGAATGGATGATGAAAGGGTGTGTTTACCTGAAAGAGGGGGTGTGAAAAAGTGACCACGTTCATCAAATATAAGTTCAATTAAAATGTAAAATGAACAAATGCAAAAAATACATAGTTTTTATCACCAAAACAAAATTTTAGGTATTAAGTTTTTACAGTTTAAATTAGATCGTACAGCAGTTACAAAAATATAAAAAGACAACACGAAACAGTGAATAAAATGGTTTGGAGATAGAGCACCTTGCAATGAATTGGTCTCCCACTCTTTTTCGTAAGTTTTCGAGTGCCCTGTTAAAGGCTAGAAAACAATTAAAACATTTTACATCTTAAATTCAGTGTTAAGGTTTACCGCCCATCCTCGATTTCTTTATTTTCTTGTCGGCACAGAGGGGTCAGCTTGCATGCTTATTACATGCATTACAATTGGTCTGCTGGCTATCCCATTTGTGGGACATGCCGTAATGGTAAAGAAGTAGTTGTAAAGTAAATCTAATCTAAATAAAAAATTACCGTATACTCCGTGTCGGCTTAACCCTCTGATTACCTACTAAATGAAATTGAAGATTCCAGGAATTTTTTTATTACGATATATGTATTTTTTGGGTGTTTTTTCTTTAATACCTCAAACTATTTTTAAGCGCAGCCTATGTGTTTTCACAAAGATATTGATAGTTAAAGAGCACGTTACAAATTCTATGAAGTTGAATCTAATATTCACAAAATATAACATAACAAAAATAAACAATATTAAAATACAGAAAATAACGTGGATACATAAAACAGATGACGATCGAAAAATTAAAACCAAAGTTTAGAAATAATACATCTTTTTGCAAGTTTTGTTTTTACAATAATTAACCGTTGTAAACTTAACACATACAACTATCATATTTCAAGGTTTAGAAAACACAATGTCACCTTATTTAGATAGTGCCCCGGATGGGATTTGAACCAGCAAAAATCCTGGAAGCTTAATTACCGACCTTTTTTTTTATAATTATAGCAAATTTTATAATCAATATAACCCAACTATGTAGGTGAATTTCAATCAATTAAATTATTCGTGTGTCTGTAAAGGCATACTATGGTTGCGAGAGGGATAAATTTTACACGTAACATGTGATTTTGGTTGGTGATTTTACAGCTCTCAAAACTCAAACAAAATAGCGCGATGAAACAATCACATTACGACTATTATCTGTTCTTTAGACATGAATGGATTTTACGATAACAGCAGGTGGGAGATATTGACTGTGAAAAAACAACATTAAATGCGATTATTATTATTATTAGTAATATATTACGACTTTTCTGGGAGCAAAAGTATTACTACACTTACCTTCTTGTTTGTGGAGATACCTTGAGTCAAATTGCAAAAAACCTTAACTCCATATTTTTTTAAAGAAATCTAGGCTAGAAATATTGCAGACCGGTTGTGCGTGAAGGTAATGCTCTTATCTCATAGTCATAGATCCCGGGTTCGATTCCCGAATAATGTTTTTTGACAAAATATATATTATCGAGTCAATAAATAAATTTGGTAGAATCGTTTATTATTTATGTTTCTATTTGGTGTGAAATTACAACTTATAGTCGCAAATATTTTTAATACAAAGTTGTATGAGTGAAATTTATAATCTGCAGGAGTAGCATTGAATCAATACTGTTTTTAGAGACAGAATATTATTAAAATAAACTATACTACATTAGTCCCTCACGCTGTATCCCAAGCGGATTAAGCAGAATGAAATGCCGCGTAGATCATTCCTTACATGCTTCTTCTGCATTCATACAAACACGTCGATTTCTCTTGCTCAACAGAGGGCGTCTTTGAGAATTTGATCCACGCGGTTCTAGGACGTCCACGTTTTCTCGAAACCCCTTTTTCAGATACGTATATTTTCTTTGACTTCCTTTCGTTTTGCCAACCATTTTTCTTGGCATTCGCATTTCCACAACATTTATTCCACTACAACCACGTCCAAGTGTCACTTGCATACATAGGCGTCGAGACCAGAATAGTACCTATTGTCCACCAAAACTTTCGCAATGTTCTACACATTGTCGTTGCTGACAAATGGGTCGAAGTGCATCGTTCACTCTAGCACCGTATTATAAAAAAAATCATAAATATCAACACGACAAAAATCATTCACGTTAAATATGACAACTCGATTCTTCTGAATGAAAAAAATGGAGTTGATCATTTTGCATTTAAACTCGTCGATATTTTATATAAATTCAATAGACGACCCGATAACGACATCACCTGGTTTACCATTCAGAAGTAAAACTCAATAAATAACAATAAAAAATATTATATTGGAATCTCTGAATATTATAAATTCATTTGTTGATATGTGCGTTCGTCTGTTTATACATCCTTTACAGTTGCATTAAAAAAAACAATAGAAGAGAAAGCAATAACGCACTTTATGGAAACGTATTTTGTAAAAAATAATGTGAAGTCATTTCCAAAATTTAAATTTCCAATCCAGTTATCTCGTTGTCGGCTGATTCTTTTGAGGAGTTACCAACTTTCGCCTACCCCGAGTTAAGCCGGGCTTAAATCTAGAATTCAATAATCATGACAATATTATTATTACCAAACATCGCGTAATCACAATACTGTGGGAACATTCACAGTGATTTTCTTTATTAAAAACATCGTAGGTAATATTCATTTATTTATTTATGAAGATTATATTTTTGTTCAAGTGACTTGAAATCATTAACATCACTATTTTTAACAAACAAGGATTCCGTTTTATCATCTTTTATTCATTTTATTGTTATTTTATTAAAAATATACATTTATGATACAGTTTCTGATGATTTTGAATATTTCAATTATTTTTTTATTGTTGACTTTCGTTTTTATGTTGATTTGATGAGCTTCGTGTGTATCGACATTATTTTTATATCTCGTAAACTTTTTATTTATTTTTAAAAATTATTACTATCAATAAAAAATTACTCTACTATGAAGGCTACACAATTTTTATTTAATTGTGATAACTCAGTAGGTACCTAATTACAAAAATTAAAAACAGTTAATTAAGAATCTGCATAAATATGTTGGTGTAACATTGTGAAAAAAACATAATTATTTTTCACTTTTGTGCTTATAATAAATGTGAGGAGCTTGATCCGAAAGGTCTCTGGGAAAAATTTTATTCAAAAAAGGGAAAATTAACTGTTTTTTTTTTATTATCATTATTCTGAAAATCGTTATTGATGTTTTTTTTTTTTTTTTTTTTTTTTTTTTTTTTTTTATATAAAAGATTTGCTGTGTAAAAATGTAAATAAATAAATTGTTAAGCAGCGTTGATGAATTTTTTTTTTAATTTTTATATATTTTAAACAATATGTTCTCACGTAAAATTGTAAAAGTAAGCGAATAAAAGTTTATTTGTATTATAATAAGCTTACTGTTATAATATTAAAAAGTTTAGTTGGTTAGCTTCCAAGGCTAGCAGAAGCAAAATCATCCAGTAATTTATTTCTTGCGTACTTAAGTTGCCTATTTAAATTTAATTTGTTTTCTCTCCAAAGATTAAATAAAATTAATATTCTTATGATTACTCTGAAACGACACGAGTATGTAGGTTCGTAAACCGCGATAAAAATAATTTAACAGAATAAAGTAAAAAATAAGATTTTTAAAATAAATTTTTGTTGTGACTGATCAGGAGAGCATAAGTGCCAAAACAGTTTAAATATCACAATAATTATTACAAACAGTGTATTAAGATAGTTTTCCATACGTAAATTTATTACTTATTGTAGCTACCAGTTGTAACCACATTCGTGAGACCCTTTAGCCGTATAACTATTTTCATATCATTCCATTACCAGGGATCCAACACATTTTTGAAAGAGGTTTAATCCGAATTGCCATAATTTCAAAACACAATATGGTATAGGTACTTAATTTTTTTATGGATTAATTTACGTTTGATGCTACCATATCCGTATTTTTATCACAAAAGATGACAAAATAGAAGTAAATATATGTTTACCCCTAAAAGAGTAATTAAAAATTTGGAAGCTAAATTCGAAATTTTTGATAACTACTCTTGTTTCATGAAGCACCGGACAAAGAATTGGTCTCCCACTCTTTAATGTAAGTTTTTGAGTAGTCTGTAAAAGGCAGGTGTTTGAATAGAGTAGGTATTTTTTCATCTTCAATTCAGCGGTGAATTGGTGTCATATTTTTTTCAGGAGAATGCATGGAAATGAAAATATATAACAATAAAACTAAATCTGTAATAAATAGAATCTTAACAAACATGTTTCAATGTGTACGTAAGACACAAACAGTTTTTCCTAAACTACATCCTGAATGGAGAACAAAATTTGAGGGCAGGAAGAAGGAAAATGTTGTGAAAATTAAATAAAATACAAACGTGACTTAGACAATGAATGTGCTTACTTAGAAAGCTGGAAATAATATGTGACGCTTAAGAAGCCGTTTCGAAAAAAATGAAAATTGACTGAGACCCAATGACCATTCGGACAGTGCAGAACAGAAGTCTAGGGACTTCCATTTATTTGAATTACTGCAATAATTAAATAAAGTGACAGAAGTAATTTATTAATTGATTAATTATTACCAAAGGTTCAATATCTGATCAAGTACGAAAACAATACCCGTCAGTTAAATACTAAGTAAGTAGCAGGCAATCATAAGGAGAGGTCGGTTAATAACGTAAGCGTGATTGTCAAAATCCGGATAGTGTTTCGCTGATACTTAGCCGTTGTGCGGTTATGGTAGCCTAATACACGTAGCTAACCTACCACCTAACTCACCATAGCTGTATGTATATTATGGTGTTGTTTGTTGTTGTTATTATTATTGCTATCAAATACCAGGAGGACAGAAGTCTCAAGAGTTTTATCGTGCGTATCGCATGAAGTTAACAACAGCTGACTATTATGAATAATGTTATGATAATGATCCGTGTTCATTCATAAACTTTAGAGAATGAAATTCAATTTAAGAAATCTAGAGATTTATTATTGAGATTCTAAATTCAAAATTCTCTCTAAAAAAATGGCATTTATTGTGCGGGTGTATTGAAAGTCTTATTATACTAAGTATTATCGTTAAATACGTAGTTTCACATTTCCACAGTTAAAATTCCGTTCAAATCTGGTAAATGACTAGTAAAATAAGGTTTAACCATAACATGTACCTACTTAAATAGAACGGCAAAGTCATCAAAAGAACAGTTAGAGAGCAATAATTCTTAGAGCATTTTCAAATATATTAGTTTAGGTAGGTACTTCATACTTCTATTCAGAGTCCCAGAGAATGGAAGTTTTAATTAATTAACTGAAAAGTAGGTATCTACAAATCCAACTTTCATATTATTCGAAAACGATTCTACAAAAACCTAAATTTGACATTTTACGAAAACATAACGTATGTAACCTAACAGGTTGTATTAAAAAGGTGTGTAAGTTTGAATGTTTTTAAAGTCATATCATAATGTTGATTGTGCGTGCTTGGGGGCATTACATAAGGAATGCACCTCGTTGTTTATCGTGACTATAAAGTAGCAACTGAATGATTGGTTTGAGAACGAAACTTCTTCCTACTTCTTGACATTTACTTGTTCACTCACTACTATTATAACCATTTTCAAATAACAAACAATAATAATAATTATTACATACTTACACAATAATTATATTATGATATAGCACACACAGCCAATAACAATTATACAATCAGATTATAATAATGTAGTGAAATCTTCGGAGAAAGTTTCTGCAGTACATCTTCATTTACATATGTGCCCCTGATACTATTTTATGAATTTCTATATACAAATTATATAAAAAAATTAAATATATAAATTATGAATGTGTGTATGTCGTATGTATCACAATAGGTATGACTTAACCTAAGATATGCATTACTTGCAGGATAGAGAGAGATTATAAGGTGTTTTATTATAAAACTAAACTAAAAATTATAAAACACTTGAAATGATATAATTTACTATCCCATTTAAAGAATTTAACTTGTGTATGGGATAGAATTACACATATTTCTGCTTATACATAAATAAACAATAATAAATTCAACTAATACTATGTTCTATACAAAAACTATATTTTTACAGCCTAATTTTTTTTTCTTAATGAACGCAGTCTATTTTTAAATACCATGACAACGTTCACCAATTCCACCTATTTCTTTTATGCTTCTCTCATATAAATCCATTCAGAGTGGGTGAATTCACTCATCGCTGTATAGGGACTTTATTCAGCCAACCGCACCTACTAGGAATCGAACCCAGCACCTCTGTGTTACAAGTCTAGTGCTCTAACCTAACTTATTTACACATTTTTTTTTATTTTAATTGAAAAATACAACAAAAATACATATATATTACACATTTACTAAAATACACTTAAAAATCTATTGTTTACTATCCCAGTGGTCGGCAAAGTGCGGCTCCGGAGCCGCATGTGGCTCTTTGGCCCCGTAAGTGCGCCTCTGAAGGCCTAGCCTAGAGTCAAATTCGTAGAGAACAAACAATTAGAAAACGTGAAATTGGAAAATAAGTTCTAAAATTATAATAATGGTTTACTAAATTTATTAACAGATTTGGCTCTCATTTTTTTTTTAACCGGTGTAATGTACATATTTTTGGCTCTTTGGCGAATAAGTTTGTGGATCACTGTACTATCCCATTAAAAGAGTTAAACTTGTGTATGGGATAGACATAATAATATATAGATTTGTTTTCATCATTTCACTGATACAGTTATATAATTCGACAGGTAGCAAGAAGACTCGCACAGTTTTTGAATTGTTCATGAGAAGCTATTTTTTTAATTCTCATAAATTATCCAAAACGTCCTTTCGCGTAATCAAATACATCTATAAAAAGTTTGTCTTAAATTTTTCTTTATTAATTATTTTCATTTAGAAAGATAAATAAAATTAATACAATTTTTCAAAAATTTTACATTTTTTTCGATAAAATAAGTTTTCACACGTTTAAATTAAAGATGCTTCCAAGAATATGTCACGGTTAAAATATTAAAGATAATAATAACTTATTCGATAATCACTGTGAAAAAAACGTAATAACCGTGTGTAAGTAACAACGTGTTGCAAAAAATCACAATCATTGTTAAGCGAGTGCTCAATAATACAATTTCGTATTTTAAAATTTGAATTTCGAATTTGTTTTCAGTGTTTAGTTAATCCTCTTTAATATTTGACACTAATCCGAAAGTTGCGTGACTAATTCTGAATTTTTATATTCTGGGAATGCTTTGCTATCTCCTTAACAATGTAAATATTATCTTCGAATACTTTCAAAGAAAGATAATTTTTGAAAGGAAGATGGTATCATCCTTTAAGTCAATCCTTTATGGAGCTCGTTGATCTTTTTTGTAATAATATTGTTTATATGTTAACTCGGATAATAGGATTAAAATGTTTTACAAACATTAATAATATTATACCTATCTGTTATTATTCACATGTGTATGGAACAATAACAATTTTGTTATTATTACAAATGTGGTTATTTTCAATATTCATACATGTCTATTTTTTATAAATGAGAATGTTTTTCAAAGACATTACATACAAAGATGTTTTATATGGAAACTTAATTGGCAGGTTCTCTCGCGATACTTCGTAATAATAATCTTAAATTTATACATTTTGAGTTACTGATATGTGCTTTTATTTTATATAATTATTTATTGTTGTTTATTTACATCTATTTAATACTTTCTTATTTATATATTACTCTATTACTGTAAATATTTTAACAAATTCTTGTATAATTTTTTTACATATTTTACAGATTATATAAAATGCACCGCTTATTCCCATTATTACATAATTACTAACATAGTTTTAGGAGTTCACACCAAATCAATTTGGTATTAATTTGTTGTTTTTTTTTGTGGAGCAATTTTTTCAGTTCTCATATTTCAAAGATTATTTTTATAAAATAACATTCCACCAAAATTAGTAAATAAATATGAAAATGTGCATAAATATTCGGTAATCACAAAAACAACATTTCCAATATTAGATATCTACTTGACAAGATAAAAATAAAAAATTGAGTGAATTTTTTTGAAATCATTGACCTTCTAAACATTCCGCATATAAATAAATTTCCTGATCCTTTAAGTGTATTTATTTTGCTACTGATCAGTAGAAAACCCTTCAAGGAGCTTTATTGGTCTCCAAGGCAAAAACTCTATTGATCTTTAATAAGAATAAACAAAAAGTTTTAAGTTTGTACTATTATTATATTAAAACCCTTAATATTAATTATTATTGTCTTCCAAGGTAACAATTTACTGCATGTATAGGTATAGATCTAACCCTCTGGTTACCAGTGTGCCCGTACGGGAACATGAAGAATTTAATTTTTTAAAAATCACTTGTTTTTAAAAGATTTTTATTTTATACGGAAATTAATGAAAAAGCTTGATTTTATAAAGTGGAATAAGAATTTTTCTCATGAAGTCATTTATTTGATGTGTAATTTATTCCCAAACTTTTATTTTATTTTTTTGGTCAATTGACGACCTTTGATTAGAAAATTGAAATAGGTGCTATCATTTCATGCGCCCATATTTTATGTTTGTATATTTTTGTTATGATGTTTGTGAATAAAATAATATAAGTAACAACTTTGAATAGAGTTTGTAACGTGTCCTTAAACAGCCGATATCCTTGTACAAACAAATGCGCCTTCCTTGAAAACGGTAAGCGGTAATTAAAAAAATATTTCACCAAAAATCATATTTTTTTGTTTATTTATTGTACATAATATAAAGAATTATTCCAGGGGTCTTCAATTTAATTTGGTACTGAGAGGGTAAGAAATTGCGATATTGTAATTATTAAAATGTTGTCGATTTTAATAATGCGAAATCTCGGTGCGTGCAAAAAATGCATGACGCGTAATAGGTAATGATAATTTATACATAATTACTTTCAATTATTGCAAAATCACGAGTTTGTAGTTGAAAATACTACTCGAACACACGACCGATATAATATTGCCGGTGTTAAGTTTTGAAAGAACAATCGATCTGTGAGAAAAAAAAATTTATGAGGACGACAGTAGGTACATAATATGAAAATTTGCTTGAAATTTCACTTTGAAAGATATTTATACTATTACTACAACTACACCATCACGGCATATCCCACAAGTGGGACGAAATGCGAGCTGTCCTCACCGTGCCAACAAAAAATTAAGACATTCATGATAAGTGTCAAAACGCAACGCTGAATTTGCCTTTTACAGGACACATAAAAAAATCTCTGCTCTACGAAACAACGATTAAAAAAAAAATTGTTATCATTTATTTTATTCTTCTTTGTATATTGTTTCAAAATAAATTGAAAGCATACCTGCCATAAACAATAGCGGAAAATGTTTAGTGCATGTTATGCACATTGGGCGTGTTTATCGCAGTACTAATATTTTTTTCCAATTAACCCATTTAGTCTTTGTTTTATATGAAATTTAAAATTTAGATCACTTATTTTTAATATGTATGTAAATTGTTGTCTTTCTTACGTCTGTATATGTAATTATCTATTTTTTATTTTATTATATTAATTATCTATTTCATATTTGTATAATATATTGCTGTATGGAATAATTCTATATCATAATCAGACATAACACAATTGGACTGAAAAATACTACAAAAATGATTAATAATCAATAACTAGACAACTTATTTATGATGCGCCGTTTTGTGGAAAAACCACCGCAAGGGCCCATTTAAGAATCATAACACCTCCCGAACAATAGGGTTTTTAACCTCGTCTTGAACACCTCCACACTCTCCAGATTTCGCAAATCAAAGGGAATTTTGTTCCACAGCAACGGACCAGCCACACACAAGGCACGGTCAACATAGTTGGCCAGACCCCCTCTACGCGTGCATTAATGCATCGAATGATAATAATTTTAAATATAATGAGTATAATTATGTCAATTGATAATAATTTTTAGTCAGGTTTCAACATTAAGTATTATTTCAATTAATTTCTCAATTGTTTTTACTAATATTGCATGTATTTTTGGTGATTTTATTTTTATTTAACCATAACTAATTTGCACAATATTTTATGTTAGTTAATATTTTTGTTTCTACTTTAGGTAGTTTTTTTTTTCATGTTTTTCAGATTTTACAATTTTGATTAATGAAAAGTCCTTTGCCCATTTTAATTTAATATAATTTCTCGTATAAAACATTCATGAAATTTAAAGTAAGGAAGAAATTTCTTGAACTCTTACTCAGGCAGGTGAAAATTTAAATATAGTGAGACTCTTACACACTCGGTTCGTACGAACCGATCATAATAATTATAATCAAGTAAATACTGTTAAACATTGCAAATGTATTCTTGAATAATCATTCTGATAATTCCATGACACAATCTCTCGATTCGTTTGATTATAATGCCTAACCTAAATTTTACGAAACTATTGGGTGAATTATTATCAGCTAACAAAATAGTAAGCATAATTTGTCAACGAACCGGTTTGAATTTTTTTCACAAGTTTTCGCGAACCGGTTTTATGTATTTATTTGTCAAATCACTGCTTGTGTAAGGGTTGATGAAATATTGAATTTCAAGAATTTTAAAATATTGATGGCTGTTCACAACAATTTGTCATCAAAAAATATTTTCCACTTGCCTGTTGTAGATGTAGTCAGTGCTTGTGGAGGTGAAGGGGGAGGGGGACAACTACATTCCTCGATCCCTAGCAGCGGTCTCTCTCTAACATATAGAAAGTAAGAAACTTCTTTTTATTTTCTTATATATTTTCATTCAACAACGATCCATAGCGGAAAATAAATTAATCAAAAATTATGTTACGTAGTGTAAAAAAAATCGTCAACATTTTCAGTCTATCATGAACTACACTGGTGAACAAAAAATTTGACTTTTTTTTAATTTATTCTTCGTTGTGGATATGTTTTTTTACATTTTATTATAAGCACACTTTATTAATATTAACGATGGATGGAGAATGAAGCACTTTTTAGAAGAAACTACTCCTTACTTATACATGTATCACTCTGTATAAAAAAACCTTAATAACATTTCGGTATTTTGGGAACAATTTTATTATTCACTGGTCAAACGGCCTTTATTCAAAATTATTAACTACTACAAACAAAATTTTACCTTCTTTTGGCTTTATGGTGCAAAATTTTTAATGCTTGGAGTGGATTTATTAAGGTTGCAACGTTAAAAATTTAACACGAAGCAAAGGACACTGTTAAATTTCATCATTCAAGAAAACAACATTATAAAATTAATATATACCTTAATCTTGATTTTTTTTATTTTCTATTGTTTAATAATTTGCATTCATTTGTTTAATAATTTCATTTTTTTTTTTTTATTTGTTCAGGTTCATCCACACATCACCATCAAAGGACAGTGGATACAATTCATATTCAAGATACTAGTACCGAATCACACTGGTCGAAAATAAACTACACATATAATTTATATAAATGCATTTAATTTATTTGAATTTATAAAAAAATAAATAATAATATAAAATAATATTTTTCTTGTTAAAAATATTATAATTTATCGTTATAAGAAGTATTAACTTTAAACAGTATTATTTTTACCATATTTTTATTGTATTTTATTTTTTTATTATTATAATTATGCTATTTTTAGCTTTCCAAATACCGGTACAAAATAACAAAAAATATCCTACAAATATTATTAGTTATAAAGAATATGAATTGTGTGAATAATTTAATTGTACTATCATTTATTTAAAAAACATAAAAATGAGAGATTTGTATTTAATCGCTAGAGGATCAAGTCAATTAGAAAATGCTAACGAATATATTTTATGCCCATAGACAATTAAATGATGCGATAGAAAATCATTTGGTGGACGTGGATACCAACATAACCGAACAAAAATAAAAACTTTACCAACCTGACCATAATTTGTTTTTATACTGACCATAGATCAACGTCAAACAAAAATATGCTTTCTATCAAAGGTTATAAGGCTTTGATTCCTATTAAAATTTAAGTGTACCACGTGCCAGATATGTTTTATTGAAATATATTAAAATATAATGTGTCTATATTTACAGCTTTTAAGGCAGCTTCAGAGTTATTCAAATACATATATTTTTTATAAGGTTTTATCTATTTTTTAGCATTTTCTAATTGACACATAATTATAATAAATGTTATCATCAAAGAGGAAAAAATATTTTATGGAGGGAAGCAACTCCAGAGAATGAAGAATTTCGATAATATATATTTTAACAATTTTGGTTATTTTCAAATAAATTTGCGATAACCCTGTATTTCGCTTTATGATCTCTGATGAAAAATGTACGTTTGAAACACCCTACTGCTGAAAAAATATTCTCTGTAAAACAGGTTTAGTAATATAAATAGCAAGCTTTTCAGATGTTTTTGGAACAACACATTTTTCCAGTATTTACATTATTTTTGACTAATTAATTGATACAATTATTAACCAATATTTAAAGAAGAATAAAATAAATAAATTTATATTAAAAACATTAATTATTCATTTTAAATTTTTTGTATTTGATTTTATACATCGTTCGAGTATTTTTATAAATGAAGCATGGGGTTGTTTCATGAGAAAAAAATAATTTGTAAAATTGTTAAAATGTAAGATTTATCGTAATATGTAGATGCCATATATTGTGATCTTCAAGCAAGTATAAGTGAGTTTATATTTTTATTATAATAATCAATTATGATAGCTCCAATTTCTACTATATAATTATGTTATTTAATAAATATGTTGAATTCTAGGTTTATTTTATTATATTCTATCATTATTATGAATATTATATTCCTAAAAGCAATATTAACATAAGATTTTTTTTAAATTTTGCTCCGTAAGTAATATCCACAACAATGTCGCAATTTTCTAAATATTTGTTTCTATAAATTCATTTAACAATGTATAAAAAATCCAGTGTTTATTAATCAAAAATACCCAATGAATAATTGAGCTTTTAATTATTAAATTAAAAATTTGATAAATATTTAAAATTATCCAAAAAAATAATAATCTTAAAATCCTGGGGCACTTCTTAAAACATATTTCTACTTGCATAATTTTGTCCAATTTTGGTTTGATTTTATTATTTTTTACGTTATTTATATTTTAAAAAAACAAAAAAAAAAACTATTTTTTTCCAAAATGCCATGTTATATTATTTTTTAATTTTAATTATTGTAAATAAATTTTATAATATTATAATATTAAAAGTCTAAATATTTAATAAATAAGACATGAACTGGTTTAAATAAAATACTTTAAAAATATAATCAAAAACATTCCAAATTATACATTTAATTAAACATTTCCAATATACATATATTGGGTAAATATTATTAAATTTTAAGATTCCTTATTTTTGGCTTATTATTTATATTTATTCTTTTATTTTCGATTTTTTTTTTATTTTGTAACATTATTTTACAAATCATTTCTTACATAATTACGAGATAAATTGTGTACTAGTAATATTTAAGGTTCTTTATATAATTTATATTATTATATATTTAACAAATATTTATTATTTTTTAAATATTTTTTTATCATTAAATCTACCTATGATTCGCTGATTTTTTATTGAGTTATTGGAAAATGGCGTTCATATATATATATAAAAACTATATATATAACGCATTCTAGTCTTTCAATAATTTTGGTAATATAAAGTAATAGAAAAGAAGGAAAAAACAATCACAATTTTGATTTTTGTATACCATCATATTTATTTTTATTATTTTATTCATTTCATATTTTAAAGGTGATTTTTTAAGTTCCATTCTGTATTATTATTCTAAAAAACAAATTTCTTTGTGTTTTTTGTATTATATTGTGCCTTCGAATAAAAAAAAATATCACCTTGATTACAAATATTTGTATATTTTTGTATTTCTGGCTTACTGTATGTAATTTTACTTTAGTTCATATATTAAAAGTATATAAACATGAAGAAATTACCAAAAATAACCTTTTATATTTTTAAATAGAAAAATAAACAATAGAAATAGAAAAAAATATATTTATTTTATTGTGAAGTAGAATTATATAATACCCAGTGATAAATAAATCATTAAAATATGAAACAAACTTTACAAAAAAAAATGTGACCAATTATATATTTATTTTTATATGTTTTAAAAATAAAATCAGTTTTTAACATTTTATATATTTTTATTCAATTTACACTTTTTATTACTTTGTATACCAACCATTAAAGGCACTCGCATCTATATAATATTTTTTTTTTAAATATTAATTACTATAATTTTATTTTTATATAATTATATTTTTATCATCATGTTTTCACTAATGCTTCTATTATTATTATTATTTAGGCTATTATTTATTAGAATAATATTTTGTAAGATTAAAAATATAAATAAAAATATTACGATTACAGAAAAATATTTTTTTCATTCCATAACCCTTTTTTTTCTTTTGCTTATCTATTCTATGCTCACCGAAAGAACAGCAATAAAAAAAAAAAAAAAAGTATATGATACGACTGTATCAAATGTAAATAAAATTTAATATCTTTAAAGGAAGTGATGGAAAATATTTTGGTCCTGGGTTCGATTCCCAGCTGGGTCGTAAATTTCAAAAGGAATTTTAGCATCTAGGGTTTGATGATATTATATGCTGCCTCTGAAAGTCTTGGTTGAAGAGGTTGTCTGAAAGTCTATATCAATATAGCTGACTGACTTGACTCGATTGAAATTTGTGTGCATATTTTTTTTAATGATACTAAATAAACATAGTACTTACCTATCCATTACAAATCTCACAGCTTACTTTTAGTTAAAGTTGATATTTTCAGCCGACGGTTCTTGGTGGAAGTTCATTTTAAATTAATTATTAATAGTTCTTTAGTATATCCACCTAATGTCAGCCTGAAAATGAGAGCGGAAGCTCTTGAAAACCGGCTCGCCATCAATAAAAGTCACTGTGGATATACTAAAGAAGTGTTTCATTTATATTTAATTTGGATAAACCTACTTTTCCATCACGGAGTATGCCACAAGTGGGGTGGCCAGCAGATCAACCGTATGCAATAAACATGTAAGCTGTCTTCTCCATGACAACAACGAAAATTTAAGACATTCAAGATGGTTGTCGAACCGAATAGCTAAATGCTTATTTCATGTGGCTGGTCTGCTATATCTTCACAAAATCTCTTAACAAGAAAACTAACTGAAAAATATGCATATATTATTATTTGGTCCATTCCGTGTCATAAAAATATGCATATATATTTGGTCCATTCCGTGACACAAAAATATGCATATATATTTGGTCCATTCCGTGACACAAAAATATGCATATATATTTGGTCCATTCCGTGACATAAAAATATGCATATATATTTGGTCCATTCCGTGACATAAAAATATGCATATATATTTGGTCCATTCTGTGACACAAAAATATGCATATATATTTGGTCCATTTCGTGACATAAAAATATGCATATATATTTGGTCCATTCCGTGACATAAAAATATGCATATATATTTGGTCCATTTCGTGACATAAAAATATGCATATATATTTGGTCCATTCCGTGACATAAAAATATGCATATATATTTGGTTCATTCCGTGACATAAAAATATGAATATATATTTGGTCCATTCCGTGACATAAAAATATGCATATTAATAGTTGGTCCATTCCGTGACATAAAAATAGGACATTCAGTATGGGTGCCATTTCACTTTATTGAGAAAGGATGAAGAACTAAACTGCAAAAATCTAGATGTACAATAAAGTAATAAGTGAAAATTATAACTTGTTTTAGATACAGGCCTCTCCTTTGGCTTTTCATTTGTTATTACCGTGGGTATGTTGTATTTACTCCCTTTCTGTAATTTTTGCGACACCATGAGACCATCTGGACTGAGAATTTTGTTGCTAAATAATATATTATTATAAATGTGACGCTTTACAATTCCTGGAAATTCAATGGAAACTTATAGAAAACGATGGGAGACATTATCTTTTTCGAGGACTCCACGGGAAGGGTATAAGTAAACTTAATATACGAAATAAAAAATGGCATAAATAATCTAGTTCATATTGTCGGCCGACGATACTTGGTGGGAGTATATGATAAATAATATATATTTAGTTACAATCCATTGGATTGGTCTGCAACGAGTTTGGTTTTTCTTCTCCATTCC
This sequence comes from Athripsodes cinereus, assembly GCA_947579605.1. NCBI lineage: Eukaryota > Metazoa > Arthropoda > Insecta > Trichoptera > Leptoceridae > Athripsodes > Athripsodes cinereus. The sequence goes on from OX388306.1 coordinate 1,772,563, forward strand.
TCCCTATTCTCAGCCAGTCTTTTAAGCTCTACGTATGAGCCACAGTTCATGTCCCTCTTCAGTTGGTCCATATATGCGTCTCTTGGTCGGCCTCTGCCATTTGTTCCCTCGGTCTTACCCTCCGCGATGGCGATGAGTAGTCCTGGGTGCCTGATGTTGTGGCCAATCCAGTTAGCTCGTTGTTGGCTGATTCTCTTAAGGAGTTGCCTTTTTTCGCCTACCCTGGTTAATACTTCTTCGTTCTCGACGTGCTCCGACCAATGGATCTTAAGCATGCGTCTGTAGAACCACATTTCAAAGGCCGCCAACCGTCCGCTTTCACTCTTGCTGATGGTCCATGTCTCACAACCATAAAGCAGAATGCTCCATACAAAGGCTTTAGTAAGGTTCTTCCTTACGCTTAAGTCTATATTTGGGGATTACAATATCTTCGATTTTTTGTTGAAGGCAATCCTTGCCTGGTTTATTCTGCTTACAATTTCTGCTTTGGAGCGTCCATCCTGGTTTATTCTGCTGCCCAGGTACACGAATTCACTTACTTGTTTGATGCTCACTCCATTTAATGCAATGTTCGCAGTCGCTTCCTCTCTTCCAACGACCATACATTTTGTTTTTTCTTTATTTATTTTCATGTTGTACTTTGACAACAGTATACTTTCCATTTTTCCTAAAGCTTCGTTCAGCTCCATCTCGGAGTCTGCGAGCAGTGCTATGTCGTCAGCATATCTTATCATGTCGACCTTTTTCCCATTTATTTTTACTCCTGTCCAGTTCTTCATTTCTTCTCTCAGTTCATCAATGGCATAAAAAAAAAACAAATTAATTAAAATAAACACTTTGTCGGTAGCCTGGAGGTAGAGTCTCTGCCTCATGAACAAGAGGTTCGCGGTTCGATCCCAGGTACCTACCGACAATCTCCCTTTTCACACAAGCTTTCCGTGAAAGGTATATAAAGTTGTATTTAGTTGCAGATACATCTTTGAATAATAAAAATATTTAGTGCTTCTGCAGTGACTTTATAAGTCGCGAGCCGACTTTCAAAATCTTCTGCTCTCATCATCAGGTTATCATGAAGGAATGTCGGCTCGCGATTAATGCAGTCACTGTATGGTACTAAACATAAGTGTTTTATTTTTATATAAACAAATAGAATAAATGCTGTGGAGATGAGATCGCTGAGGAGAATGGTTGGTAAAACGTTGCGTGATAGAGTGCACTGAGAAAAATACTAACGAAATTTCACAACGAATCATTGGTACGTACTATCAGATTAGGACCAGAGATCGTAGAAACGATTCATTAGTACGAATCTATAATATTAACTCTTCGCAAACAAGTTGTTGGTAAATTTACCAATGATTTGTTTGCGAAGAGTTAGTATTATAGATTTATACCAATGAATCGTTTGTACGATCTCTGGTCCTAATCTGATAGTACCGTACCAGTAATTCGTTTTGAGTATTTTTCTCAGTGTGAGGAATGAGGATATAAGATGAATGAGTGGATGCAAGAGGGGTGTTGTGGAAAGAATGCGTGTAAATAAATTGAGATGGTTTGGTCATGAGGAACGATTGGAAAAGGAAAGAATGACCAAGAGGATATACTTGTCATAAGAAGGGATGTGAGGAAGCGCGGACTTCCAAGAACTACGTGGCTTGACCGTGTAGATCAAAGTATCAAGGACGGCCGTGTATTGAGTAAGAGAAATTGACGTGCTTACATGAGAAATTGTATGAATGTAGAAGAAGCGAATGAAGTATATCTATTTGGCGCCAAATAGATATAAGACATATCTATTTGGCGTTCGGTTCTCTCTGCCTTCTCCACTTGAGATACGGCGTGAGGGAATAGTGTAGTAGCTATAGTATTTATCTCATTATTTAAGTTGTTTGATTAAATCATTTGCATAAAAATAAAAATTATTTATCCACTTAATTTTAAATAATTATTTTTACGACTTGAAACGACCAGAAGCTGTTTTGAAATTCTGAGAAGAAAAATAGCCGCAAAAAGAGAATATTACGGGTAATAATATTTTTAAATAGATAACAATCAACGTCATAATATAAATTTTATGAGACATAACAAAAGACTACCGAAAAGGTAGATAATTCTTAGAATTTGGACATTCCTTCTTTTTTCGCAGTAGCCGCAGATAAAATGTTACAACATATGTAATTAATTTTGATTTTTAGATAGTAACATATTACTAGTTACGATACCCAGTGTTACCATGAAACATATTTCTATATTTTTTTTTCTAATTATTATTATTCTTAAAACATCACCCTGCACTGCGACCATAACAGCTTTTGGCTAAGGTGATCTCAGCAGGAAAATTGAAAAAAAAAGAAATGCCAAGTCAAAAAACAACAACAACAAAAAAAACATCGAGTAATATCATCACTGTTATTGAATTTGATGAAATGAAACAATTGTTTCGTTCTGCTATTGATTAAACAAGCACGATAGAGACTCTTTCGACTACTTATGTCTTCATCAATAAATACTATACATAAAAGAATCTTCAATATTAGATTGATAATGACCTAAGAAATCGAAAGACGTATTTTTTGTTTGTTTGTTTATCCGATTATGGTAACAAATAAATCCTCAAATATCGATTCCCCAGATCTGTGAGCCATTGACTTGAAATTCTAAGATTTCAAGATACGTTAAGATAAGGTTTTGAAGCAGTATGGAGGTCCACCGAAAACTCAAAACAAATATTACGTGCTTCTAATAGAAATACCATTCCATTTTAGATTTTATTTTGTGGAATTTAATAAGTATCATTTTCTTTAAGTTAAAATTTCTAGTTGTTGGCAAATGAAACTGGACGATTGATATATAAAAATAAAAATAGATAAACACATACCTAATATAAAATAATAAGAAGATGCAAAAGACGTTGGTTATAAACATACACACATTAGAACATAATGATTTATTTAATATAAGTATTAGTTTAATAAAATTAAGAAACTTCAGAGTTTTTAATTACGTTTGATTAAAACATTATATTTTTTAATATGTTTAAAAGTAAACTTTTATGAATAGCTTCTGAGTCATCAAAGAAAATCTACACACATTAACAAAATAATTAATTGTTTTTATCTATTTTTACTATCAAAACACAACAAATGATGAGAATGAAGCAATGCTAAACTTGTTGTGTGGGTATCAATGTTTTAAATAACGTCAGTTTATAGCGAAGAAAGCCCAGAGGCAAAATTACAATGAACCAGACCGATCAGATCAAGCAGGCTATACATAACTTCGTCAATTTACAATGCTGTATGTTGTTTGTCTTCCGATGATGTACAGGTGTAGCCAGGTGGCTGAGAACAGAAGAAGATGGGGCAGGGTTGTCCATGAAAAGCTACCCGGAGATAAGGACCTCTGGAATTGAGAAAACGACTGAAGAGAGAGAAATTTGTATAACGAAATGTGTTATTCAATAACTTCTACTATACTCAATTTCTCGAGAGAATAACCAAGCGTTGCGCATAGTACCGCCCTATTGACTGCGCTGCTACCCCCTCTACAAGAATTATTTTGTAACCTTCCAATGACAGAGAAAATAAATGGGGTACAAAAAGACCAAGAAATTTTTTGAACATAAAATAGTTATTATTTTAAATGCAGTACATTATTTTAAATTCAGAAAAAAATATCAGCAGTATCTACTCTTAGCACACTCATAGCAAAATATAATGTTTTAAATATAAAAAAAAAACAGATAAACGATAAATACATATAAAAAGAACATATTTTTTACTGAAACTGCATGGAAATTTTTTTAATATTTTATTGTCTTAAATACAACAAATATACAGTTAAACGTTTAATACCTACCTATACAAAGAACATATTTTCTACTAAAAATGCATAGAAATAAATTAAAAAAACAACATTTTTAGAAATATGTTGTAGCAACGCGTTATTTTTAAATTCATTAAATTTCGGTATTATTTTTAAATATTAATAAAATTTCCTTACAAACACTTTTTATTCAAATAACACTTCTGAAAAAATAATAACAAAAAAATAACACTTTACCTTTTCTTTTTTTTCACTGGTGATACTTTGGGGTAATATTGTCCATTTTATTTATCACGGTCACTACTCGGTTAAAACTTAACAAAAAAATTCAAAACACTCCTGCGCAAGGGTGTCAATAGATCGATAAGGGCTATTATTGGCAGGGACATTACACAGATGAGCGTACCTGCGCAGAACAGTTCTCAGTTTGGTATTTAGCTTGGTTATTCTCTCGAGAAATAGAGTATAGTGTATTTCTTCTTCTTCTTAATGTGCCATATCAGGTCGGTGCCATACCCCCCGACGTAGGCTATTACTCTGGCGTAGGTTTCTCTGTCCTGTGCTAGCTAGAACAGCTCTTCGACCTTCTAGGCTGCGGTCCACTCTAGGATATTTCATAGCCAGGAGATCTGCCGCCTTCCCACACCGTGACCATCCTAAATTTTTCCCTTGAAGATGGAGTTGTAGTAAACCATATTTCTCATTTCGAAGTACCTACGTGTCCCAAATATGCTATTTTCCTCATCTTTATACTGGAGAATATCAATAGACTAGTGTACTATGAAAAGTAATTGAGAATGATGTACATTATTTATATTGTTACCAGAAAATTGAAAGTCTGTCTATCTATCGTAGATATTGGAATAACTGCATATAATAAAAACATAGGTAACCCTCTCCGTACCATAAAAACGAGGTTTTCAGAATAGGTAACATTAGACATCCTTAAATGTATAAGTAATTATAAATATTGTTTTAAGTATGACTAACGCACGACCGGTTCGCAGACTCCGAGTTCGCATCATCAGCAGGGTTACTCTTGACAAAACTAAACACGATCTTAATCTAGTCTTGATCTTGATCATACGACGCACGAAGTGACTATGGTCAAAAACACCGCGTTACCGCTAACGCGCGATCCGTATGCGTGTATTTTTGGCCAATAGTCACTTCGTGCGTCGTATGATCAAGATCAAGACTAGATTAAGATCGTGTTTAGTTTTGTCAAGAGTAGCCCTGCAGGTGCTGATCTATACTGAATAAAACATGGATGGGTGGCAAACCACATGACACGTTGAATTTTAGATGTAAAAATGTCTTTAATTTTTCGAACACCTGATGCGTTGTACAGGACAATCGAAAAATTACGGTAAAGAGTGGGAAACAAAAAAAGAGTGTTCCATGAGAACAATAAATTATTATTATTCTTCTTCCTGTTTCATGTCAGTTCCATCCAACGTTGGCAATCACTACAACAAAAACCTTCCTGTCCTGAGGCCTGAGTCAATAACACATTTTCACGTTACGTTTTCGTTGCGTTAACGTTCGAGTATAGACGAAGTTGCAAGCAAGTGTCAATTTCATTGCTAAGATACACAATAGTTACGAAAATTAACACTTTGGCGCAACATCGTCTACATTTGAACGTTAACGGAAAGAAAACGTAACGTGAAAATGTGTTATTGACTCAGGCCTCTGTGCTGTCATACACCGTCCTCATTCCGGTCCACTCTCTAATGTTGCGAAGCCAGGACATCTGTTTAAAAAAAAAACAAATTAAACAAAATAAATAATTTGTTAAGCTTGATATTTTATGAGTAGGTTCCTGTTTTTTACATTCTTGATATTAAATAAAATAAATTTTGACGTCAGAGGTAGTTCAGTAGCAACTTACTAGATTGATCATTCTTAGACAGATCGTAGTCTCTAGGTCGATGATTTATTATAACTATCATTATTGATCTAAGATCAGGTTGTGAGTATCGCATGTATCATCACGGATCATTGATGATTAATAATGATCATTTCAATGTTATGTTTGTTCTCTGTAAATGTTTGATAGCAAGATCCGGTAAGCCGATATTGGTACGGATGTGTCACAGCTTCATCCTAAAGCGAATTCCAATCTTGTGTTTAACACTACTATTGATTCATTCAAGAGTACGTGTTACCTTTGTACATCACGACTTTTCGCTGAAGGCTGTATCAGTTTTAAGACAACATAGCTTTTTTTGTGACCGCAAGTTAATTATAAGATAATGTTATTTAGTCATATCTTAAAATAAGGATATGAATACGTAGAAAAAAGTTCTGTTACGAAAAAAAAAGTTCTGTTAAAAAGTCCTGTAAAAAAAATTAATATTTCATCATTCAATATATATAATATTTATATATTTATTTATTTATTATACATATTATATAACCAACAATTAGTGACATGACAGTTGTTACCTTTGCGTCACTCAAAGTTCACAGCACACAAAATAGTTTTACAATGATACACATTCATATACAAACAAACAATTATCAAACAAAACATTATTCGACATTTAATTCTTAAGTCTGTTAAAATGATTATTGAACAAATTTCTTTGAAATTTGTACGACATAATTTTCATGAAAGTGGTCGAGAATTTTCATGAAAGTGGTCGAGTTCTTTCATACCTACATAAATGCATAGGTACACTGTCAAACTGCAAACGTAATATTAACATGACATGCATAGACAATTCACATATATCAAGCTAGTCCCAAACTCATCGTACATTAAACAACAAAATATTCATGACATAATCAGTTGCCGAACTGATATCTCATCAGTTTCAATAATATTAATTACTTGAGATAAAAATGATCATGTGAATTAATCAGGTATAGAACAGTGGCGTATCTTCCCTACAAGCCAAAAAGCCGGACTGTGAATTCTATCTCTTATAGAAAAAGGAGCTTGTGCCAGAAGTTTCCAGAATTTAAAATAATTAAAAAATTATAAATTACGCGTAGTTACCGATCCGATAATTTTAAATATCGCCCACAATGTATGAGAGTGAATTCCATTAGTCACGCATTTGAAATCGTCACACAACACGTGCTATATGCAAACGCACCGTGCTAGATTATTTTTTGTTTCGCGGTACACAGTATTATTTCTTACGAGGATTATGTTTTTGTCCCGCTCATGTCAATCATTGCGCAGCATTTGACTAATACTCGGTTACGTTAGAGCAGGGATGCACAGACTTATAGGGAACAGGGGCCACTCGGGAAGATTATGAGCCAATGACGGGCCGCTATAAGAAAATTAACACTAAAAATTCAAATTTGTAGAAATGCACACACATTAAAATTTCTACCCCCCCCCCGTCACCGAATTTTCAAAATGGTATAGTACTACTGTATACGAATTTGAAATATTTCAAAAACACCTCGGTTTTCTTAAAGAATATTTTCTCGCAGTACCTGTGTTTGAATTTTCAAAATGGTATAGGAATTTGAAATATTTCAAAAACTCCTCAGTTTTGTTAAAGAATATTTACTCGAATTGTTAAGTATCCGGTACTTTTACCGAATATCCGATTATTACTGGTATTGACAATTTTTTTATATTGTATAATTCGCTGGCGGGCCGCGGTTTGTGTATCGCTGCGTTAGAGTAACATGCGATTAGCGTTAGAGTAACCGTTAGAGTAACACGGGAATAAGGAATGAATTAAATCCCAGCTTTTTTCGATGTTCCGTAGATCACAGCAAAATGTTTAGATTGGCTCTAGTTCAATCACACTAGTTAAGCAATATTGGGCACTGTCAGTTCTTGGATAGATAGGACAATATTATAAATTAGTAACGATCTATTTTTTAAATATGCTTTATTTCTATATTTTACTTTTAAAATGAAGTGGAACTATTAACTTTGGCTTACATACTCTGTATTATTCATTCACTCGCTCCATTCTCATGATATGCTGAGGTTGGGCCTAACCACTGTAAAAATCTTAGACACGCCACTGATAAAGAGGTAAGGTAGTATTCTTATGTTCCTGTGGAGGAATAGTTAGTGCATGAGTTATGCGACAGCACTCTACAGAAATTCCCATGAAATATTCCAAGAAGAAAACCGACTCGTAATAATTAATGTACAAATAATTCAGTCTGATTATAATTAAATGTGTATGTTTTTATTCAGATGTCCTCTATAGAAGACCGCACAAGAATATTTGGTGATATAAAATTACCCTCTGCACGAAATTCCATCTTTTAGTCATGATTTTATTTTAGTTTACTACTTTTACTATTATACTATTACAGAATATCCCAAAAGTGGTGTAGCTACATGTTATAAAACAAGCAATCTGTCTTCCCCATGTCAACAATAATGTAAGATATTCAGGATGGGTGGCCAGACTCATCGCTGAATTTAAGATGGAAAATGTATATTTTTTTTTCAAAAACCTGTTTTTTATTTAATTTTATTGTTTTGTTTTTTTATTTTATTTAACTTTATTTATTTATTTCAAATTGCGTTTACTTTACTTGATTTTACCGATGTTATGTTTATTTTATTATGAGCAAACATACCTACATATATAATTATAATGAAACAATCCCTCGAAGCAAGAGTTCTGCTCAAATTTGAGGTAATTAATATGGTTACTGTGCATTTATACAGAAATTATTATTGTTATAAAAAAAATGTTTATCCCAATAAACATAAATGAATTTGAATTTACTATGGACAAAGTGTTATTATCTATGAATATTAATTTCCAGAGTAAATTCGGGTTCAAAACTAGTTTTTTTTTTTTTTTTTTTTTTTTTTTTTTTTTTTTTTTTTTTTTTTTTTTTTTCTTTTTTTTTTTTTTTTTTTTTTTTTTTTTTTTAAAAAAAGATATATCTGGGTTTTGTTATAAACCCAAATACAACTTTATACACCTTCCACAGTAAGCTAAAAGCTTGTGTCGTGAAATAATATAATAATGAAATAATATAATAATATAATAATATAATAGTGAAATAATATAATGTATGACGTGTTCTTGCAATTAGACGTTACGTTATTATAATGAAATAATATTAAAACATTATTATTATTCTTATTATGAATCATTTAAAACACTATGCTATATCATCCACACACTTCTTTAATGAAATACAGCAGTGGGAAAGAGATGGAGAATAATTGTAATAAATGATATTTTATAATTTTATATATATGTAAGAAAGTGCCTAGGTACTTACCTTGGTTATTATTTTGTTAGATTAGTTTTATTTTAAAATAAGTACCTAGGCACTTCCCTTAGTAGTAAGAATATTTTGAATTTGTTCCATTTTGATTGTTTTGTTTAAAATTGAGATTTGATATGAAGAGAGGAATTTTTGACAGAATGTAAGAAAAGATAGATATAATTAACATAATTTGTCGTTTCTTTAGTTTACAATGAAACCAAATTATGTTTAATAATAATAAATCAATTAATATCAAGTGATTGTGTTAGTGATTTTCCATACTCCCATTATAAAACGACAAATTTGATAAAAAATGGAAAGAAAATTGAAGTTTTTCTTCAGGTATGTGGAGTCGGCGGATAAAGGAACAAATGTGGTTATGATAAACTCAATCTGTACAAAAGACAATGTGAAATATATTTTTTCAGAAGATGATAAATTTGCTAGTAAACATCTTGCATTAATAAAAACAAAAAGCTATAAAAGAATAAAAGAAAGTTTTAAGAAAATAGGGGAAGAAAGAGTGATTTGGATTACATGCACAGAGGAAATGGAGAAAATTTATTTCGATCAAGACGATAATATAATGTTTAATAATATATATCTGGAACGCATTGTGGAAAGAAATTTAATAAAATCCACACCGAAAAGAGAAAATGAACCTAATTTAAAAAACATAGCAGAGAGATTTATGATTGAAAATTTTTTTTTTAAACACCCGAATGCAAAACAATGGCTCGATACATTTGAAAAAGAGTGCAGAAGATTAGAGATAGAGGAAGACAATGCGATAATTGAAGTGCTGAGATTATTTTTGGATAGACCGTGTTCGGAGTGGTACTCAGCAACATTGATGACATTAACCGTGGAGGCTGGATGGTCAGATTGGAAACAAAACTTCTTAGAATCATTTGCAGACAAAGGGTGGGATGGCGGAATCTATGCTATATCATTCAGGTATAAGGAAGGATCATTGATGGAGTATGTTATGCGAAAGCAGAGGCTACTAATTGACATGGATAAAAATATTAGTTCAAAAACACTTGTGATGCTAATAGCTGCAGGATTGCCTGAATTTATTAGAAGTAAAATCGACAGAGAAAAATGTGAAAATCCAACCGAACTACTGCATGAAGTTAGAAAATGTGAAAATATAGTGAGTAAAAATATTTTTTATAAAAAAAAAGAGAAAAGGCAGGACAATAAGAAAAAAATCGAAGAGAAGAGACCATGTGAAACATGTGAAAAGTTAAACAAAGGTAATAGATATCATACAGAGGACTTATGTTGGTATAAAAAGAAAAATGAAAATGAAGCAAAAGTAATTGGACACAACTCAATCATAGAAGTAGAACTAAACACAGAACAAAAAAACGAGTAAGCACACCATTGATTAAAGTAAAAATATTGTTAGAAGATAAGTTAGAGATAAACGGAACATATGATTCAGGCTCACAAATATCTCTAATAAATTCAAAACTACTTAAGATAAAACAAAGTACAAAAGATGTCAATAAAATATTTTTAAAAACGGTCAATGGTGTGACAGAAACAAAAGGTTTAGTAACTATAAAAGTAAAAATTTTTGAGAAAGAAAAATATATTGATGTATACATTGTAGAAAGAGATGATTTCGAAGATTTCATTATTGGTCTAGACATAATAAAGAAATTTATGCTGATTCAGGATGAAAATTTACAAATTTCTCAAAAGGAAAAATTACAAACAGAAAATAAAATGAATACATTGAATGAAAATAACGAATTAGAAGAAGTTAAGGTCAATTTTAACGAATATGTGAATGAAAATGAATTTAGAATGATTTTAGATCACTTAGACAGTGAAAAAAAAGTTAAGATTGAAAATTTGGTAGAAAAATATAATACAGTGTTTGCTAAAAATAAATATGACGTAGGCACTGTTACAGATTATGAAGCTAGAATAGACTTACTGGTTGATAAATATTGTAGTAAGAGGCCGTATAAATGCACTATAGAGGATAGAAAAGAAATAGAAAATCAAGTGGAAAAATTACTAGAAAATAAGTTAATTGAAGAGTCTTACAGCCCGTTCGCAGCACCAGTAACTCTAGCGTTCAAAAAAGATGAAAATAAAAGATCAAGATTGTGTATAGATTTTCGCGAATTGAACAAAATAGTTATACCACAAGCACAGCCTTTCCCATTAATAGAAGATTTAATAATAAAAACAAGAAACTGTAAGTTCTTCACCACACTAGATATAAACTCCGCTTTTTGGTCAATTCCACTACGCATTGAAGATAGACAGAAAACTGGATTTATTACACAAGAGGGACATTTTCAATGGACATGTCTACCATTCGGATTGAAAACATCACCAGCAATATTCCAGAGAATTTTATCAAATATCTTAAGAAAGCACAATTTAAAAGAGTTTTCAGAAAATTACATAGACGATATTTTAATTTTTTCGGAATCATTCAATGAACACATAGAACATATAGAAAAAGTGATAAAAGCAATTATATATGAAGGTTTCAGACTAAAATTTAAAAAATGTACATTTGCAGCAGAGTCAGTGAAATACCTCGGACACATAATAGAACACAATACCGTGAGACCATTGAAAGATAATTTGATTTCGATACAAAATTTCCCAACTCCAAAAAACATTAAAAATGTCAGACAGTTTCTTGGGAAAATAAATTTTTATCATGATTATATACCGAAAAGTTCAATATTATTAGAACCGTTACACAAACTGTTAAGAAAAAATGAAAAATTTTTATGGTCTGAAGAATGCGAAATATCTTTTACAAAAGTAAAAAAATTATTATGTTCACAACCTGTATTGGAAATTTTTGATAAGGATCTGCCAATAAGAATTTACACAGATGCAGCAATAGAAGGCATTGGTGCTGTATTTAAACAAATACAAAATAATGGTCAAGAAAAACCAGTAGCATATTTTTCAAAGAAATTGAATGATTCACAAAAAAGAAAAAAAGCAATTTATTTGGAATGCCTAGCAATCAAAGAAGCAGTAAAGTATTGGCAATATTGGTTGATTGGAAGAAAATTCACAGTGTTTACAGATCATAAACCTCTAGAAAACATGAATATTAAAGCTAGAACGGATGAAGAACTTGGTGAGTTGACTTATTATTTGTCACAATATAATTTTGAAATTAAATATATTCCGGGGAAAAATAACACTGAAGCAGATAGCTTAAGCAGGAATCCGGTATTAGAATCAAATGAAAATATGGACGAAGTGCTACAAATAGTTAATCTAATACAAATTATTGATATTCAAACAGATCAAGAACAAAATATAGTATTGCAGAAAAATAAAAATAAATTAATAAAAAAGGATGGAGTGTTCTATAAAAAAAATAGAAATAAAGAAAAGATAATTCTATCTGAAGAGTTCAGCTTAAAGTTAATTAAAGAAATACATTATGAATGGTGCCATATAGGAATTAAACAAATGATGAATAAGATATGCAGTTATTATACAGCCAAAAATATGATTTCAAATATTAAAAAAATTTGTAAAAGTTGTGAAATATGTGTTAAGAACAAATCAAGAGGTCAAGGAAAATATGGTCTGATGTCACAATTAGGTCCAGCAAAAAAACCATTCGAAATTATGTCCATTGACACCATTGGAGGCTTTGGAGGACAAAGATCAACAAAAAAATACCTCCATCTGCTTGTAGACCATTTTACAAGATACGCATTCATTTCAACTTCAAAAACACAGAGTGCAACTGACTTCATCAAATTAGTTAACAACGTATTAGAAACGGACAAAATTGGAATAATACTTGCAGATCAATATCCGGGAATAAACTCAAGAGATTTTAAGGAATTTCTAATAGAGAATGACGTTAAACTAATTTTTACGGCTATTGATGCGCCATTCTCCAATGGTCTGAACGAGAGGCTAAATCAGACTATAGTTAATAAGACGAGATGTAAGATCAATGAGAAAGAAGAAAAAAGAGCTTGGACAACAATCGCTAGAGAATGTATCGAAAAGTACAATGAAACTGAGCATACGGTGACTGGATTTACACCTAAGTATTTACTAGATGGCACAGATACCAGTATTTTACCAGAAAATATGAAAATAAGAAACAATAAAGAAGATTGGATAAAAAACAAAGAAATAGCTCTTGAAAGAACAAGAAAATCACACGAATATAACAAGAAAATATTTGACAGGAATAGAATAAACTACAGATTAAACACAGGAGATCTAGTTTATATAGAAAATGGCAACAAGTTAAACAGAAAAAAATTAGATGAATTGAGAATTGGACCTTATGAAATAATAGAAAAGATATCAGATTCGATATATAAAATAAAAACAGGAAAACGAAAACAAGAAAATGAACTATACCACGTAACAAAATTACTTCCAGTATCAATTAATAGAGATGATGACTGAAAATTGTAAGAATTTTCACCCAGGGATGGGGAGATGTAAGAAAGTGCCTAGGTACTTACCTTGGTTATTATTTTGTTAGATTAGTTTTATTTTAAAATAAGTACCTAGGCACTTCCCTTAGTAGTAAGAATATTTTGAATTTGTTCCATTTTGATTGTTTTGTTTAAAATTGAGATTTGATATGAAGAGAGGAATTTTTGACAGAATGTAAGAAAAGATAGATATAATTAACATAATTTGTCGTTTCTTTAGTTTACAATGAAACCAAATTATGTTTAATAATAATAAATCAATTAATATCAAGTGATTGTGTTAGTGATTTTCCATACTCCCATTATATATATAATATTATGATTTTGCCCGAAGGGACAAGCTGAGAAAGGTGAGCTATGCTTCGTTGTGTTTTAGTGGATTAAAAATATGACAGTCATTTAAATTTGAAGTGTATTATTTGATTTTTATTTCAAAGGGGTTCCAGAAAAAATTAAGACTATTATGAATAGATTTATCCCATGACTAGAACTCCCACTCTTTTCTACAAGTTTTCGAGTGTCCTGTAATTGGCACGTATTCGTAAAGCATTTCGTGTAAAGAAAAATCTATTTTTATTTATTTATTCTATTGAGTTTTTACTTTCCTTTTTCTCTTTCAAATGGTTGGCTGGAAGACGTTGCTCTGCAATAAATCCGCCATCTGATTGAACACTGTTTGTATTTTGTGTAAATATTGTTAATTGTCATTATTAATTTATTTTTCTATGGAGTATTTGTAAAAAAAAATGTGTAACCCACTCTTTTCCGTAAGTTTAAGTGTGTCCTGTAAAAAGCAAAATTTGTTCGAAAAACAAATACATATTACATCTTAAATTCAGCGATGAGATTTTCCATCCATCCTGAATGTGTTTATTTTTTGTTGGCATGAAGAGAACAGTTTGCACGTTTATTATATGCAGCGGGTCTGCTGGCTACCCCACTTGTGGGATATGCCGTGATGGTATAATAGTAGTAGTAGTCATTATTAATTGTTCACTCAAAAAAAATTATTATTAATATGATTATAAATAAATAAATTTTCTTTAATATTTTCTCACACAAAAGGATGTAAAGAATATTTATTAATTTATTCATACATTGTTTTAAACTGTTCACATATAATATTTCGAACATGCTTTATGTAGGTATTACGATTTTAATTTCTAAGTATGTGTAGATACAAAATGCTTATTATTTGTACTAATTAATAAAAAATATAACATTTAATGTCGTGATTCGTTCAAACATTATTATATTCACAATAAATTATTAAATTTAACGAAAATTAGACAGAGGCGTGTCTGGTGATTATAATTTGCCTGCTGCTGCCCAGTACAAATCTACATTATTCGTTGTACAAAGATTTTGATACAATCATTTTTAAAGGTTATAATTCAAGATAAATTGCATGAATAACACGGATGCAGTATGCGTTATCATCGCCAATGGGTTTATAATACAGATTGGATCTTGGCCTCCTTTAGGTGATGCCTTTATGACTGGTGGTCCTGTGCTGCTGTTCGCCAGTTCTGGATGCCATTGAGTTGTGCATTCTTATTCACAACATCGTTTCATCGAAGCTTCGATCTTCTTGGTTTTTGTCGACCTCATGAAAAACTTATCACAAAAAACACAAAGGAAAAAAAATATCTCGAAACGATAATCTATGCATCAGGTCAAGATCAACGGAGAGGGTTTTTTTTTAAATAATCTCTATATATTTTCTATTCGATTAAACTCAATGAACATTTGAATAAATAATTTTATCAAAAGATGGTAATAGCCTACTTATGCAGCGTAATTGGTTTTGTTAAAATTAATTCATATATTTAGAATCTACATACCATTTGCCCCAGAACAGATTTCGATCTAGTGGGGCATTATATTCCAATATGATTTTTACTGTTATTTAAGAATGTAAAATTTTGGAAATAAATAAATAAAAAAAAAAAAAAAAAAAATTTAATACATCTTCATAATATGAAGATGTATATTGTATATATTATATACATATATGGTCAATTTGTAAAGAGGCGTTTATTCATAACACGACCTCAAAGGCGCCTTTTGTGTGGCTATCGTACGAATATAAATACATTTAAATCTATCATGTATAACTATGTTATTCACTGTGTCGGTGTTAAGGTAGTAGAATTCCATATCGAAAAAATAAAACAGGTGTTTTATTTTTTCGATATAACTATGTTACATTTTTCACGCGGCTGTTGTTTTTCTACCTTGTTATTTCAACAAAAAGTTAAGATATTCTAAATTCAAAAATAGTCCGACATTACCTAGAACTATACCTGTTATGTTCAATATATCACATGCGCATATGCTACACATTAGTATCTGATGAATGAATTATAAATTATAATAATGTATCGACACATTGGGCCTGGGGCGCTTCATCGTGGTCTAGTTCCCAAGCGGGCGCCCCGCGTGAGAGAGCCTGCCCCGCCCACGTCCAACAGTTTAACAGTTTACACTAGAACATTATTTATAGTTACGTAGATACTTACAGTGGTCACTATTGCAGAAAAAAATCTGTGAAAAATATTTAGGCACAGTTATTTTACAGTCACTATGGTTTTTCAACATAGCAATTCGCATAGGAGCTGCTAGCGGGGCTTTCAATAACATGAACAAAGTTTGGAAGGCGTCTGGACTCAGCATCAGGACAAAATGTCGCTTGTTCAATGCGTGCATCATCCCAATCCTTCTCTATGGCTGTGAGTCTTGGTACTTAACCAAGGTTCAAGAGCGGAAGATACTAAGCTTTGAAAACAAGTGTCTTAGAAGGATTTTGGATGTCAAATGGTATGAACATGTTACAAATGATGCTGTGCGCCGGCGCACCCAGCAGAGACCTGTAATCTCCGTAATACAAGAGAGACGGTGGTCCTGGCTGGGACATGTTTTGAGAATGCCTAATGATAGTTGGCCAAAAAGAGCAATGTTCAAAAAGTTGGCATTTCTTTTTGAACATGACAATGGGCATGTTCAAAAAGACTGCAATTTCAGAGCTCAGGTTTGTAGATACTGTGCTGAAGAAGGACACCAGGATGGAGATTGCATTAACAAAGATAAACCACAAGTATGCGCAACTTGTACTCGATTTGGTAAAAAGGTTGATGATCACTGCACTGGTCACAGGAACTGTCCAGCTTATCAAGCGGCTATAAGTAGGGTTATCAGCTCCACCGACTATGGCACACACTAATACAGCAAGTGTTTTGGGTCAAGTAAATTTAGGGCGATCGAGAGCTGCTACTTTGGAGGCTGTAAATTACATGGCTGAATCGAGTATTCCGATTCTTTTTATTCAGGAGCAGTACACATTTAGAGGCAAAACTCGTGGAATCTCTGAACCATATATATGCGTTGAAAAGGGTAATAACCCTCTTGCAGGATTCATTGTTGATGGCACACTTGTTGAACCTCTTTTTCTTGATGGATTGTCCAACGAATGTCGTTGCTGCATTTGTGTGAGTTTCGGTGGACGGGAGGTTTTTCTTATATCTCTCTACGCTAAATTTTCAGATCCAGTTGGTCTTCATTTACAGGGTCTTGGTGAGGTGCTCAGGACGCTTCATGGGAAATCAGTAATAGTGGGAGGTGACTTCAACGCTCGGTCTACATTATGGCATGACAGACCTTCCTCTGACAGAGATGGCAGTGGACTTGCTGTTGAGGATTTTATAGCTTCTTATGGCTTACACATCATCAATTTGCCAGGAAACCCTGCTACGTTTGCAGGAGTTATGGGAGAGAGCAATATCGATCTTTCGCTATGCTCAATGGATATTTTAGGAAGAATTTCTGGATGGAGAGTACATGAATCGGCGCTTTCAAGTGATCACCGTCTCATCACTATGATATATGGAGGACCAATTCTCGGTATTCCTTGCGACCTCTGGAAGTTTAAAAGCAGGAATGTTAATTGGCGATATTTCTCGGTTGTACTGCGTCAACGTTTCAATGACTTTCGAGACGCTTGGGTGATGTGTCCTGAGCAACTTGGTGACCTTTTTAATTCGGCTGTGGTCGAAGCAGCAACAGTCGCACTTGGTCGAAGCAAACCACGCAAAGAAAAGAAGTCAGCTCCTTGGTGGACTCCAAAACTAGTCGATCTTCGAACTAAATACAGAAGGGCCGCACGTAAATTTGGAATCGTAAGAAAGGGAACTGTGCCCGCCGACTCTGATATGGCCCGAGAGCTGAGAGAAATGCTTTCTAACTCAAGAAGGGAATACCATCTCGAGATAAGACTTGCTAGGATTGAAACATGGAAGAAATGGGTTAAGGATGTTGGTAGTTCAGAGCCTTGGTCCGTCATGAAAACTGCTCTTAAGGAAGGACACAATGCAGACAAATATTTGTCAAGCATTATTAATAATGACGATGAAACTCTGGGCATTGAGGCCACCCTGCGCGGTCTTCTGGATGGACTTATCCCTTTGGACTCAGAATCTGTGGATACTCCTCAGCACAGACAGCTTAGATTAACTTCTCGGCTGCCGCCTTCTGGTATAGGAAACTCTGATTCTTTGCCTGTGACTTATAATGAGCTGAATGAAATTATATCCGGTCTCGGACCACGCAAGGCTCCTGGAATAGACAGGATTACTGGTGTCATTGTCAAGAGGGTCTGGGAATTTTTCCCGGGGACCGTACTGTGTCTTATGCAGAGGTGCTTGGATCTTGGTATTTTTCCGAGGTCTTGGAAGTGTGGGCTGTTAAAAGTGATTCCAAAAGGTAATGGTAAGTCCCTTTCAGACCTTAAATCATATAGACCAATAACATTGTTGCCTGCTTTTGGTAAAGTCTTGGAAATTCTTGTTCGAAATCGACTGGATGAATCGATATTACCTGGAAGCCCTAAGCAATTTGGTTTTTGTCGAGGTTTTTCCACTGAGCATGCAATTTCGGAATGTGTTAGGTGGAAGAGCGAACGTGCAGAAAAGTATGTTCTTGGAGTGTTTCTTGATATCTCCGGCGCATTCGACAATGCTTGGTGGCCTATGATCTTAAACAAACTAAAATTGAGACAATGCCCTTCAAATTTGTTTAATATCGTTTCTGATTACTTCAGGGATCGGAAAGTAGTGATTTCACATGGAGGTCATCGCGTGGAGAGAGAGGTTACGATGGGTTGTCCGCAGGGATCTGTTTTGGGTCCTTTTCTGTGGAACGTGCTCTTTAATGATCTTCTGACCTTGCCTTTCCCAGTTCAATGTACTCTTATTGCATATGCGGATGATGCCCTGCTGATGATAGCAGAAAACTCAAGATTAGCTCTTGAAACAACATTTGCTTCGACAGTTGAATGTATCTTGGCATGGGGTAGACTGAATCGTCTTTCTTTTTCTGCTGCGAAGACGGCGGCTATGCTCATGAAGGGAACCTTAAGTAGAACCCGAAATCCCACCCTTAAGATGGAAGGTAAATCAATCAGGTTAGTTGACGATTTTCGATATTTGGGTGTAGTCTTAGATAAAAAGTTTTCTTTCATCCAACATGTTAGAGGAATTTCAGAGAAGGGCAGAAAACTGTTTGCAACCTTGCGAAGCCTCAGCAAGGGTACGTGGGGCTTTCATCCTAGGTGTCTCCTGACAATATATCGAGCAACTTATATACCGCAGATTTCATATGCGGCCAGGGTTTGGTCTTTCAGATTGGAGGTGGGGTCAGTCAGTCTTGCACTTCTTCGGGGCCAGAGGTCTTTGTTGATAGGTTTGACTGGAGCATATCGCACCTCTGCTAGTGATGGTCTTCCTGTGATTGCAGGTGTTTTACCGGCAGATTTGGAGGTAAGAGAAAGTGTCGCTAGAAGATGTTTGAAAGTTGACGGTGTAGCTGAATACTTTGGGGCTGTTTTTAGACCAGAACCCGGAAGATCTGGGATAGAAAGGGCAATGATTAAGGTCCGAGAGAAAACAATGGATATTTGGCAGCAGAGGTGGGATTCCTCGAGGACGGGCAGACTTGTGTATAAGTTCTTTCCAGATCTCAGAACTAGAATGCGACGTCATTTCATTCACTTTGAACACTTCTCTACACAGCTAATCTCAGGTCATGGTGATCTTAAGGGGAAACTTTTTGAGCTTAATTTATGCAATGAGCCGTGGTGCCCTTGTGGGGGAGGAGCCCAATATGCAGAACATATTCTTTGGGATTGCAATTTGATGTCGGAGGCCAGAGACGATATGATTCGGGGTTTGAGTGTGGACACTCCAAGACCAGTTTGGTTTGAAGAATTAACCCTTAATGCTACAAACTTCAAATGCTTCAAAAATTTTGTAGAAGCCTGGAAGCTTAAGTGGGATGATCTTCGTCGACCTGGACTGCCACCAGTGGATTCATCCTGATAATTTGGTGACCGAGCCGCTGAACTCTCTTACTTGTTTTGTGCATGTCCTACTCCTGTCGTTGGAGGTGGCTTTTCAAGCACTCTGTCCCTTGGTTTTGTCATTTTTTTCTTTTTTTTTTTGATCAATTGCTTATTTGCTTCCACTTTCATACTCTAGCCTTGGAAGTTTAATGTGTTTATTTCCCTTTCTTTGTTTCTTTCAAATTCAGTAAGGAAGAAATTTCGTGTTTGGCAGTGGTGGGTATGATTGGTAAGCATTTATTATTATTGTCTTGAATACTCTACTACTTAGATAATAAGCTGTAAAGTGTTGTCTTTAGTGTTAAGAATTTTAGTACGTAGCAATACGTAACTGTAAGAACATAGTTTGTAAGAATATTGTAGTAGTGAGTAGTGCCTTGTAGTGAGTATCTCCTCCAAGGGACATTAAGGGTTGTAGTTTAGGGGAGGATTTTGTCGGGGGGAGCCCATAAGGCAAATCCTGAGCCCTCCCTTTGAATTTTTCTTTTGTTTTGTTGAGTCTGGATGATATAGGAGCTCAGCTCTTAAAACATCCAGGGGAAAGTGGTGGGAAAACCCTTAATGGCCAAAAAGAGCACTGTTCTTCCGTCCGCAGGGGTTCCGTCAGCCCCGGCGTCCCTCTTTCACAATAAACCGTTTCTATGACAACGATATCAGAGCGCAGGGAATGTCGTGGAAAGAGGTGACGCAATTGGCACAGAGACGCTCTGAATGGAGGAGGCTGGTTTCTGGCCTGTGCTCCCGAGAGGAGCGTTGAGGGCGATGATGATGATGATGATGGTTTTTTAAGTTATTCCTGAGCTGCCATTGATAATGCATATAAAAAATTAAACAAAAAGGGTGTATAGAGTAGACAATTTGGAACATTTTATTGAGGCTGCATTTAAACCATTGACCGATAATGTTTTCTCAATGCCTTAGCAGCTTCAATTAAATATAGGTGTTTTTATTTTTTGTTTTCTCGGTGGTCGTAGCAGTTCCAACTTAATTTTTGTTCTTAATATTGTCGACTGACGGTACTTGGCGGGAGCTTATGTAAAGTTAATAAAAATAAAACACTTAAATCTAGTACTTCTACAGCCATTTTTTAAACGTAAGCATGCTTTCTAGGGCAAGAAATTCACGTAAATATCCAAAAGTAATTAAACGTTGATATTTGTCAATTTCAATCAAAATATTCTCAGTTTTACTAAATTGTCATATTCTTCAATTCTAGGAGGTGTAAATTTATTGATCGGTTTTATAATATTAGTGCGATTAAGAACAGGGTGTTATTTTTATCAGTGATTTTCATTTTGAATACTGATCTAGTTGTCACTCAAAGTTTGATTTAAAATGTTCATATTTGATATGTTCATAGTTCATATTTATATTATTTATACTACACTGTATGTATTTAGTTGAAATATTTCAAAGTTGCTGAAATATTTATTATAAAATTAATAAAATCATAATATTATGTATGTACTTCGACAGTGACTTTATTAAGAGCGAGTCAGCTTTCAGGAGCTTCCGCTCCCATCATCAGGCTAACGAAAAAGGAAAAAAAGAGACACTTTACGTTAGCCTGATGATGAAAGCGAAAACGGATGAGAGCTGTAAAAAAGTATATCTATCTTCTATCTATTCCCACACACCGTATCCCAAGTGGGGTAGGTAGTGAGAGCGGAACCCCATATAGATCTGTCCTTACATACTTCTTTCGCTTCTTCAACAGTCATACAATTTTTCATGCACGCAGGTCGATTTCTCTTATTCAAAACACGACCGTCCTTGAGAATTTGATCTACATGTAAAAAAGGCAGCTGTTTTTAAAACCTCACGTAGGACAAGGTAATTAACATCTTCAGTTCAGCGATGAATTTTGTCACCCATCCTGAAATGTCTCGACTATTAGCACGATGAGTTGTACCTATGAGACCTTGAGTACATATGTAGACACATCTTTAAAAAGCAGATGTGATGGCAACGCAAGATACTAAATTGGAGCGGAAAGAGTCGCTCCAAATTGCGCAGGACACTGACGCCATCTTCATGGAGATTACCAACGAACGTTGGCGGACCTAATTGTAGGAGAAGTAAAACATTAATGCATTTATGTAATATAAGTAAAACGCGACAATTTGCGTCAGTTGGAAGATCGTGCTTTTGCGACAAACTCATCCTCTATATTATAATGATTGTAGGTAGGTATTTGATTTGAATGTTCGAGTATACTCTCGTTAAAATTGTTCTTGATCAATGTACAGTAAAGAATAAAAAATAAAATACCGAATAGCATTCACTTAAGTACTTATGCAATGACGATAAACAAAATAAAAAAAAATAAAAAATAAAAGACAATCGATCCGGCATATTATGATTGTCTTCTGTTGTTTAACAAATGAATGATGGAGCATGTCAAAATACTTAATAATACTTGACAATATGTACAACATATTTTTTTCATTTCATATTTCGTCTCAAGTATGTTGTTTATATTATTCGTCCACACAAAATACATGTTCTGAAAAAAGTTCCTACGTCTGCATGTACAAAGCTGCTATCAAAATAAAATGATTGACTTTTAGTACGTAAGCTTTCATTGATTGTGTATCGATGGATTGTGCTTTTGAAGACGCTTTTTATATTTATCTATATTATTATAGATTAAAGCTTTGTGTAAGTATAATTTTTCATTGTAGTTTATGTTTGAAATAAATAAATAAAAAAAACAGGTTTGTTTGTATGTTTTAAGTCATTTAAAATATTGTATTAAGTGAAGGTGCACAAATGTTGTATTAATCTTTATTAAAAGAAAATTAAAATATGCCATCATAGAGTATGTTAGTTTTAATAATTATGTAAGCGATGCAAACTTTTAGAATTGGGGCTCCCTGTTTAACAGATTTTTTTTTATTCTTTTGACACATAATTGCAGTTACATTGTTAAAACATTTTTCACATAACGACATTTGTTTATTTATTGAGTCGACGTTAATCGCGCCTCTGCGATAAACTCGCCCTCTGTGTATTGATTGTATGATTATCTTTGTTTTAAATGTATTTTTGTGTGAATTTGCTTGTAATCAATGTACAGTAAAGAATAAATAAATAAATACATTTTTTATAAAACTCCATCTTTATGTATGGCAAAAAACACAGTTGGTTTTAGTTTTACTTAAAAGATTTTCTTAAGTTGTGACCTGGTTTCGACTTATTAAGTCATTGTCAAACCAATTGTGATTTTTTCCATATATATTAACGATATGAGTTTTAAACAATGCATCCATTAATAATTTACACAATTTTTTTTCAATTTAATTTACAGAGTTCTAAATCGATCCTTTTGAATAACATCTTAAAGTTTTCAAAATCAGATTCAAAAGAAAACACATTAATACGTAGATAATAAAATCATCCATAATCATCATACACATAAAGCACCATATGCGAAAACGGAGTTTGGTGAAGTAGATACAACTACGAACTCTACATGTAGTATCAAGATGTGCATATATCACCAAGCACATCAAAATCTGCCGACTCCGATGGCTAGGGCATGTGGAAAGAATGAACGACACATCAACAATCAACAGAATATACTCCACAAAGCCCAGTGGCAGAAGAAGCGTCGGGAGGCCAAAGTTGAGATGGATGGATGGGGTGGAAAAGGACCTGCGAGCTTTGGGCGTGACCAATTGGCGACGAGAGGTGATGGATAGGAGGGAGTGGAGGCGACTTCTTGAGGAGGCCAAGACCCACACAGGGTTGTAGCGCCATTGATGATGATGATGACACATAAAGCACAAAAAACTGTGCGATTATGTACAATTTTCACTAGAGGAAATTTCTTCCATGCGATTCAGGATTTCACAAGTGTTTTGTGTGAATAATGGTTATAATTTCATTTTATTACTATCTATTATCGTAATTATTATTATCTGTGCAATGCCAGGTAATGATACATAATTGTTATTGTATAGCCGCATTGTCACATACGATAAATAACACAATCGGAATCAATACATAACAATATCAATACAACCTGACTGGCGGCCGAGTGAACTTACAACTTATTGATATAGTAAAAAGAGTGTCTGTAGGTTCACTTGAAGCTGTTCATAATTAAAACAAGAACCTGAATTTGTAATAAATCTATGTATATATTTCCAGTTCGATTTGTAAAGGTTATGGAGTGAAAGCTGGGGTAATACCTATTTACTTACTTATGCAAGTATTCCAATCTAATGCTGAAAACAAGCCTCCTCCATATTATGTCTCCAGGCATCTCTGTTCTGAGCCCCTAGATAAACACGCACTTGGCGATCGACTACAAACGAATTTTCGACTATAACCGCAACAATAACGCATAATTACACGGTACATGTAGGTAGATTGTCGAAAAGTTCGCCAGTAGTCGATTGCTAAGTACGGTTTGTATACGGGCTCTGAGCTTCATGCAAGCAGTCGCCAGCGATTCTTCTAATGTTGTCAGACCATCGTGTGGGAGGTCTTTCTCTACTCCTTTCATTTTCACGAGGACTCCACTCCACTACTCTTTTTGTCCATCTTTGATCTTTGAGCATGCCCTGGTCACGACTACTCTTTCGACGACATTAGTAACCCTCAATTCTCTACTATTTCAGTTATTCTTTTGCGATCAGACAGGTTTACTTGTAGCATCGCTCTTTCGTGTCTCGTTTGTGCTATTCGGAGGTTCTTGGTGATCGACATGGTTAAAGTCAAAGCTTCTACTTTGGGTATTAATATGAATAAAAAGGGGCTGGGGTGAAAATGGACAGAGATCAAAATGAGTACGGAAAATGCTGTGACGGACACTGATGTCTGCAAGCGACATTTGGACATGGCTGAAAAAGGATGAAAGCGATATAAATGCAGTTGAAATGAGATCATTGAGAAGAGTGTGCAGTAGAAGTCTGAAAGACAGAATGTGTTAAAGTGTAGGTATGAAAATTGGGGTAATAACAATAATGAATGTGAACAAACTATAGTAGTTTAGGCACGTAAAAAGAATAAATGAAGACAGAATCACAAGGAAGAGACAAGTATATAGCTAAGAGGAATGGTGCTAAGAAACGTGGCTGCCCAAGGATTAAATGGCAAGACCATTAAAACGAGATTCTGCATGAAGAGGAGAGCTAGCATATTTGTTTCGTGTAATTAGTCTGCTGGCTACCCTACATGTAGGAAATGTCGCGATGGCATAAATAATATATTCTAAAAAAATAATATGGTTTTTCTCTATTTTTTCTGGAATATCAACCCTGTCAAAGCTGAGTGTTTCGACTTGTCAAAATAATATGCAAATGATGCAAGAAATGATTCTTTCATCGATGCATTCATCTCATCCCCATCTCTATCTGCGTTCCTGATACTTTATATAGGTGCTGTGTTGCTTTATTATGTTCTACCTATGCATTGTCAAATCCTTTTCACATTATTAGAATTGCAACAAACTCCTTACACAACCTGCGATCGAACGCATTAATTAATTATCGATGAATATTCATTATCATTTCGTCCTTCGACGTTACTCTCCGGAGCTCAGAGCAAAAATCAGCATCTTCCATTTAGAAAGTCTCTCCCCCAATTGAGTCCACCTCTTTCTAAGACATTCCTAGCGCTCTGTTGTTGTTGTCATAGGAACGGTGATTGTGAAAGATGGACGTCTGAAACGTTAGAAACCTCGTGGAAAAATAGACAGAGCAGTCTATGGCTAACTTTCACAGGTCATACTCAAAATATGACTCAACCAAGACCATCGTTTTCCCTGTATTACATATACTACAGATCATAGGAATAATTCTCAACAGACACCTTATCCAAACAATCAATATACTGTGTACACTCCATTTAGTGGAAAATTACGAATTTCAATGAACTGAGGCACATACGTAGAACTAAAGAGACTAGCTGAAAATAGGGAGGAATGGAGAAGAAAACCAATCCAATAGATTGTAACTCATTTTATATATATAGCTGTCAATAAACTTGTAGAACCCAGCAGGACAAAACCTTCTAAATCTGGAGAGACGGGACGATTTAGCGTCACGGGGTTGACTGTTTGGAATCGACTACCTGCAGATCTATGACAGAACCAGCCTACTGTCACATTCAGAAGCATGTTGAAAAAATTACTGTTCAGCAGAAGTCACTGCGCCCTTGAGATGGTCATGGATTATTAAACGGCACCTTATAAAATTTTCCATATCATTATTATTGTAATGAAACTTAATAAAGAAGTCGTTATAGGTCAATCTTAGTATTTTACTAGTGTACGACACAATTCTCAACAGTGTGAAAAACGTTTTACGTACATTTTGTGTTATTATTATTAAAATATGAACAACAATAGCAAGTTCCATATTATTATTACCATCATCATCATTCTAACTACGAAAGTCAAAAATAATCCTACATCTCCTTTACGTCTTTTCACTTCACGTTTATTCGTTATTAAGAATTTCAAAGGAAGATTTACACACATTTTAAATACAAGATTATTTCAAGTAGCGTCAAACTATTGAATAATTATAGGTATATTTATTATATTCCATCCATATGCATTACTTTTTTTACAATTGAGTTTAGAGAGTTCTAAAATTTGACAATAAACGCTTTGTAGTACATAAACGCGATTTTGATTTAGAAATGTTTTTTATGTGCATTGAATAAAAAACATTGTAATTTTTTTCCGAAATACGTTTCTGAAAAAAAAGTAATCGGTAAAAAGTTACAAAGGAGTTAAAAATTTCAATTCATCTAATACGAGTATAATAAAAATTGGAAAAAGCTAATAAATACTTTTTATATCTCGAATTTAGTGATGAGGTTCTCCAGCCATCCTGAACGTCTTAATTTTTGTTGGTATGGAAAGGATATTTTGCATCTTGATGACATGCAGCTGGTCTGCTGTTTGGTGTAGTGGTAGCAGAAGCAAAAATAGAAAAAAGTTGATTTGTGCTTTAATTATTTTTTTGTTCTTCTCTGAGTCACCAAAAGACTTTCTTTGGGTTGCAGAAAATGCTCAACCAGAATGCTATTTGTACTCCACTCTCTGCTGCAATGTCAAGACTTCCAATCGATTGAAAAAAACAATTATTTTTTCCTCTTTATTTTTAAATATGGAAAGACCACAAAAGAGATGGGAGGATGACAATATACTCGTACAAGTCGTGGGAAAAAGGTGCGTTCGTATTGCTCAAGACCGTGAAAAATAGAAAGCATGGAAGAGGTTCATATCCAGTAGTGGAGAGACGAAGGCTAGCAGTAAGTAGATAAAAAAAGATTGACTATAAACAAGTGAATAGTGTATGTGATAAAGCGGGCTGTATTTTTGATTTAATGCAAAATTATAATAATTTTAGGTCCAGCAAACAATGGGCGCCCTGTCGTCATGGGCGTGTCTGTCCATGTACCATGGTGGGGTGGGAGTGTACCTATCCGACGTAGAAGGAATCTCCGACACGACGACAAGAACTCAGATGAAGAAGAAGAAGAATGGAAATAATAATAACAATATGTACTCGATGATAATATTAATAATACTTATCGACGTGTGCGATTTCCGTTCACATTATCTCACATCCTTTATGTTCGCCTGGTACTTACACAATCGGAACCATTCATAAATATTACGAAATTGATCTCCATTTTTTTATTGCTTTATTACAGTATATTGTGAAAGAGGATCTAGTCAGGTGCCTTTCACAATAAAGCGTTCATATGGAAAGAATTTTAAGAGTTTTAAGGGTGTAGTGTAATAATTGTAATAATTTTATCATAATTTATCCCTTTGAAAAATAAGGTACGACTTACGTCCCAAAAGTTGTATTATTTTTTATGGCACGAAGAGGATGACCTCTTTGTTCATTACATTGTAGCAAAAGATAGAGGAGTAGGGCAAGAGATAGGTTTGGTTTAGAGTGGCTATAGATTTTGGAAGCAGTAATTGATAGAAGGGATATCTACATAGAGTAAGTGTCTGGACAAGAAGAAGATTTAGGTTTGTAAATTATCACTTAACTACATGGAATTAAGTTATTCGTTTTAAGTTTCAACCTCCTGAGGAATGATTTGCGCGAAAGTTTTGGATCTGTGTTTTCATTCTTATCTGTTCTTCATGATCGCCTATGGTTCTTTGTTTATTTCGCAGATCAAATCCTCGAATAGATCTTCAAGGTATTCTCGTAAAATCATCCTAGATGTGATTCTCAAACATTGATTTGATGAGCATTCATCTACATATGATCTTACGAAGGACTTGATCGCCACCAATCAAGTGATATTGATCGAGCAAGCCTGGCGGATCCTAGAGCATCAGGATGTTCCTGGATATATATATAATTTGAATATCATCAATTTTATCAAGCATCAGAATCGACAAACAATTTGAGATTATAATCTCAATGGAAACATCTCAATCGTTCTAGATATATTATATTTCTTGATAGTTTGTAAATAAAATTGGATTGCTATTACATAAAACTGGATCATATTATATCTGGTATTCAATGTAGGCAATAAAAATAAGTTTTTTTACTTCGAATTAATTATAAATAAAACACTCGGTTTTTCTCGGGAAAAGCTATATATCTTCGTATTAGTGTGTGTATGTGTGTGCATGGAACAGGCAATTAGGTTAGGTTAATGATGTGAATGACAGCGTTAATAGTTTATATGTATTTGACAAATCGTTTGCCTATTGTAAGAGTAGGCAACTGTTAGATATTCATTTCAGAAGAATGAATTTTTTCAAATTGTCCTGGGTCTGGGTGTTACATGTATATGCGTTTAGTGCATTGTATATATGTGTATCGTCGCGTTAGTACCCATCATACAAGATTCACATCTGAGTTTGGGACTAGCTCGATCTGTGTGAACTTTCTATGCATGTTATGTTATGTTATTTATGCACTTTCATAAGGTTACCACCAAAAAATAGAACATCTACGTATTTTCTTCTAGTTTATGTTTAGTGATATCTTTAGTCTTATAAGAGATTGACAATGTTATTGTATAAGAAGAAAGACGTCTCTCTTTACAGTTAAACTAGTATGGAAGTTAAAGTTACAGTTAAAGTTACTTTACAGTTAAATAGTGGAAAAAAACATTTGTTTTTAATTTCGTAAATAAAAAATATATTTATGGTATGGTGAAGACACTCTACATATTATTCATTAAAAGCAGTTGCTTTACTTTCTACGAGGTACACTACAACTGAAACAGTAATAGTGTAGAGTTAAATATTCTGCAGAAGTATTAGGGCCAATTCTGAATCTTAATATTAGTTATTATATAGTATTTGGCATTAGTTATGAACTATAAACAACTATAAACTCGAGAACCACCAAGTGCAATCGGTAAAATCTATGGGACGAACTAATATTAGTCAGTGATGCCGCAATAAAAAATGTTTTTGACGTTCCGATTTACACTTCTGACAACACTTTAATAGTTGTTGCGCGTGAAAATTGTGAAATGTCAGATTTGCCGATATATTTTGGCGTTCGTATTTGCGTCGGTGGTGGTATAATTTTACAATTTATACATGCTAAGAGTTGCCCTGAAAATATAATTTTTTACTTTTAATTGAAAAAACAACTTAACACTTCCAAAATATAGCAATATCCTACGGCAAAATGACAGCAACTAAAAATATTCGCACATTAAAAGTCGTGAATAAAATTCTGCCAAATCCAACTTATTTTAGTCGTCGGCTGTCAACTAAAATTTCATTCTGAATACGAAATCCATAGAGCGACGAAATTTATAGTTGTACTAAGGTGTCAAAATGAACTAATTAACTAAATTAGTACGGAAAACTGTGAATACGAATTAGAACTAATTATCATGACTCAACTATCTTCTCACACTTAGTTGACTTAGTGCAACTAAACTATTTTATGATTCAGAATTGGCCATATTGTATACTTTATAAATAATTTGTTTGTAAGATGTGGGGTCGAAGAACAATAGAGTCTCGATAAATTGAGATGTTTCCTAGATATTGCAGTCCGGCACAACGTATCTAATAATAATAATAGTTGTAATCGTAAATATCACAAGTAGCAATAACAGTTGAATGCAATAATATGTAATAATAATGATGTTATCGCGATGTATCTTTTATATAATTCTGCATAAAGATATTTTATTATTAATATAATTCTGTACTGCAACAAACATACACACACACCTGCCATATCATGCTATTATTATTTTGTACTTTTGTTATTATTTTACCCGAAGGTGTTAAATTGATAGCACCTATTGTAAAACGCACTCCCATAAAAGTGCTAGAATACTAATACAGTTGATGTTGAGTTTCTCGCATTTTAGTGTAACATAAGTTAAATAATTATGCAAGTTATTAAAATTAATAGAAATGAGTTTCCTTACTATGTTTTTAAATTATCATTATTAATTATTATTTTTCGACCGGTTTCGACACGTTAGTGTCATTGATGAAAAAAGTTCGCAAAATTAAAATTAATAGTGATAATTCAAGAGTTTTTGTGTTTACGCTGTTGAAATCCATTTTTAATTTTAATAAATAAAATATAAAAATATATTATTGAGCACTGTTTAATCTCCACTATGTTAGGTTAAATACCGAACGTTTTCGCCTATACTTGTAGGCATCTTCAGGGAAAACTGTAGTTTTCCCTGATGGACTGTATAGGCGATGAATCTAATAGTGATAATTTAGAAACATAGTAAAAAAACTCCTTTCTATTAATTATCACATTGTAAATTTTGTTTCGAATGTGAAATCATTTTTGAATTCGTTCCATGAGACTTGGATGGCTATTCTATTTTTTTCAAGAATTTTTACAAAATATTCTTGTAATATACCAATGTTACCTCCAATTGATGTTATTTTGTAAATGCCTGCAAAACTTTATTTAGCTTCCTGCATTTTATGGACAGGGAAATCAGTAAGTAAAATTATTCATGACAGAGGTACATACTCTGATAATAAGAGACATTTTCTTTGCCCACTCTATCTGAAAATGGACGCATGAAAATTGTAAAATGCAGAATACAAACGATTTTCTACTTTAAACTTTGAGACTAGATTTATAATAGAACAAAATACAGTGACGGACAACATGGAATAAATACTTACTCAAAGTAAATATTATTCATAGTAGATTAATAATTTTTTCTCTTATTTATCCGTTTGAGTTAATGATTATGATAATTTTTACTCTCTTATTTATCCGTTTGAGTTAATGATTATGATAACTTTGAGACTAGATTTTACAATAGAACAAAATACAGTGACGGACAACATGGAATAAATACTTACTCAAAGTAAATATTATTCATATTAGATTAATATTTTTTTCTCTTATTTATCCGTTTGAGTTAATGATAAGTGATAATTTTTAAACTCTCTCAAGTCCATCAATATCACTAAGCCGTAGTAGACCCGGTTGATGTATCATATTCCATCTTGAAACTCACACATCTACAAATATCTTAAAGTATGCAACAATTGTGGCATTCAAAAACACTTTTTTTAACCAGATGGATTACGGAGTAAATCATACCCAGAATCATTTCATCTCTTGCATCCATCATCAAAGGACATTGACAAAAAAAATGTTACGCATATTGAGTCCTGTCTCGCATGGATTATCAGTCAAGGCTTATTCAAAAAGTTTATCTCTTTGTGGTCGGATAATTATGCACTTACTGTGTTCTATCACGTTGCCTTATAATAATAATACATAAGGATTCTCTTGCGTCATCTGACTTACGCCGATGTAACATCTTTATTAAAGACCTATCATTAGATATTCCTAACACCTACTATGTAATTCTAGGTTCTGATATCAAATACTGTTTCTACTACTGTTACTTGTGTTGTTGCTAGCAACAGATGTAAAATGCAGATTGTATTAAAATATATTATTATTATTCACACAATCGGCACGATGCTATTTTTTGTAGGTATACTAGCAACACAATGCCTTTTATCTTGGAATATAAAAATATTTTCAAGATATTTCCAGCATTGAGAGAAAATTGTATTCGTATTAGGATTAAAATAATAAATTTCATTAATTCTGAAATATTGAGATTTAATTCCTTATTTTCTAAGAGCAATCCGTGAGGTCCTCAGTAAGGAACAGTGGGCCTAGTCAAAACACATTTAAGCGTTACGTTTTCGTTTCGGTTTCGTTCAAACGTGGATGACGACGTTGCGAATTGACGCGTTCTCGCAACGTTGTCCACGTTTGAACGATAACGTAACACTTAATTTTTTTTTGACTATGTCCACTGGCCTCACACTCTTTTCTGTAAGTTTTCGAGTGTCCTGTAAAGGGCAGGTATTCATAAAACATCTCTTCTTTGACATTTAGCATCTTCAATTCAGCAATTAGTTATACCACCCATCCTAAATATTTTATTTTATTATTGACACTACGAAGATACCCTGAATGTTTATTACATAAAATTAGTCTGCTGGCTACCCCACTTATGAGAAATGCCGTGATAGTATGTAAGTATTTATTTATTTATTTATTTATTTATACATCACTATTACAAAACGTCATAAAACACACATGGACAGAAACAATACACACAATCACAAATCAAAGACAACGCATTATCCTACTCAACCCGCACTCATCATCCAACCCCTTGCTATATAATACCAAGCCCACAAGTTTGTCATTTATTACAAAAGTTATACAAAAAATTAAAAAAAGAAAAAACAACAAGACACCAATCCAACATGCATAACAGGCAGCCAAAACAGATATGTGACTGAGCGTGCGCGCCGGAACAAGCAAGTCAATCAGGACTATGCAGTCATAACCCGCAGCAACCTCACTAGGCGAATGCCTGTATCGAGGCAAGCCGCTACAAAACATCAAGAAAGTACCGTATCTACCGATTCACCTTGAAATCGCACAAAAAATTACACAACATGTAAAAATAGCCTCTTTTTTGCTTCCTCTCTACCCGTGTCAAGCAGCCAAACCTTTAGCCACCGGCTGAAGCATCTCCACCCACCGAGCAACTTTATTTGCTCGGGAACAGAGTTGTAGAGCCTCGGGGCAAGATACCTTGCCAAGCGCTGTCCCAAGGTTGTTCTCACTGGCGGAACAAACATAGTACCTCTTGTAACCGAGCGAGTACCACGCCGGTCCACCCAAGCAGCCTCTCCCGGGCAGGCTCTCCTGTAACGCGTAACAACATTTTTGATGTATGTTTGCCTGGAATCCAAGATACCATATTTCCTAAACAGTGGATCCGATGCATGCCTATAGGGCGCCCGGCTCATAACCCTCACAATCGCCTTCTGAGCCACATCAACAGGATACATGTGAACACCAGCTGCACTTCCCCAACACTCAACACCATAGCTCAGTATAGAGTCACAAAGCGCAAAATAAACAGATCTCAACCTAATATCATCCAAGACATCTCTCAACATTCTAAAAACATATATCAACTTCCTTAAGCGAACCGAAAGACCCTCCAGGTAAACATTCCATTTCAAATTCGAATCAATCGTCAGACCAAGGTATTTCATTGTCTCACAAGGTGAAATGAAGGGGCAGTCACACATTTGGCCCAGCGTACACCCGTGTAACCTCAGAGGAACAGGCAAGGCTGGTTTACCCGCTTCCGAGATGGAGAACGGTATATACTTTGTGTTATCAGTATTAAGCGTTAGCAGATGTCCACTCAGCCACTTACCCACCAGAGAGATACCATTTTCAGCTCGTTCATACACCCCATCCCAAGACACATCCCTAAACATGAGAACCATGTCATCGGCAAAAGAGACAATAGAGCCACCCACGCTGAGGTCACACAAATCGTTTATGTACACAAGAAATAATATTGGTCCCAGCGTACTGCCCTGTGGTACCCCACATCCCACATTCAGCGAAGCACTAGTATACTCACCCACCCTGGTAGATTGTGTTCTACCTTTCAAGTAGGTATAATGTACCTATTTCTTTTCCTTCTCTGCCGTGCCTCTCCTCTACGAAATAATTTATCAGGGCTATTTCCACCTTGTAGGTTGCGGACGTGATCAGCGAATGGTGCTACTTTTGAGCCAAGAGATTCATCTCCGACCTGGTCCTCTTCTCCCTGGTATTTTGTCCTGAATTATCAGTTAAGAGTTGATGTTTTTTTTCTCTCATTACGTGACCAAAGTATGGCAAATTCTTCGTTCTAACAATGTCGAGAGAATTCAGATGCTTTTTCATCCGTTGGAGAACAATCTCATTAATGAAATCATGCATTATTTGTTTGTTTTAATTATCATTTCAAAAAAAATAAATTCAAGTTTTAATAAACTAGAAAGTCAGCAAACATTTTTATTGGAATTTTATTATATGGTGATACCATGAAACAATAATATCGCAAGAATAGTAGGTATTACTTATATTGCAATGTTTTATAGTACAATGCTCCTACAAGTATCGTACGGTTTTATCAAGATAAGCGATCTATAAAGATTTTCATAGAAATACGAAAATTCTGCATATGGAAAACAAAATGTGTTACATCCAAACTGTTACATATATTATTGCTATTATCGTATTTTTTGTAAGATGGAATTTCCAAAAACTCATTTCAACATTTGGTAGAACCTGATTAAAACCTTTGTCTGGAGCATCCTGCTATATGGTAGTGAGACGTGGACCATGGCAAAAGTGAAAGCAGATGGTTGACGGCCTTCAAGATGTGGTGTTACAGACGCACGCTGAAGATCCAATGGTCGGAACTGGACGAAAACGAAGAGTGTGGATGGAAATAGAGGACGCCTTTGTCTAGAAGTGGACGGTAGTGGGCTGCGAACAAGGTCCAATTATTTTATTTCATTGTTTTAATTATTTTTATTTTCAATTGTTTCAAATTCACTTCATTTTATATCATTATTTGTGGCTGAATTTTATAAAATTTAGTAGGTTAGGTACACAATAGATTTCAATCTACAGTAACGGACAGATAGGATACATAATTGAAACCGGCCATTAGTGAATTTTAATTACCATTTTAATTTATCTCACAATACAATTTAATTTCCTAAATTTTCTCTGTTTACCGTCGGACTGTTGGTGATATAAATTTATTGATATTTAAAAAAAAATACTTGATTTAAAACGAATGGATAAATTCGGATAAAAATGGATTTGTCAGGTTTTATTATTCTGCTCAACATACATAGTAGGAGTAAACTTCTCTATGGGCGTCTTGTTCGGTAATAATTTAGGTTGAATGTCACCACAATGTTGTTCTGTTTTATAGGTTTTCTGCCGGGCTGGATGGGCAGCGCAGCGAGGATATCACTATTATAAAAATATACATACTTACATAGTATTATAACATTACATACTGTATTGTATTAGCAACAATATATATATAAAAATACTAGCTTTTAAACCCGAATATGGCGAATTTATACATATTAGGTTTTTGATAAATATGCCATAATCTATATCCTATGAGTGGATTAGCCAGCTGAGCCAGCTGGTTGTTATGAAAATGCAAGCTGGCTTCTTTGTGCCAACAAAAAATTAAGACATACAGGATGAGACCTCAACCCTGAATTTAAACTAGGCACATACAAATATATAGAAAAATTACAAATGTAAGCAAATATTGCATGATGATTGGAATAATATGTCTAGGATCTATGAAGCATTATAGTTTTTGGAGCAGGTATGGGTGTATTGGTTAAAAGGCGAGTGTATATGAGGAAGGATTTGAATATTAATTATATAATTTTAACAAAATGTTTTTTTAGTTTCTTGATTTCTATGAATTTTGGCATTTGTGCAATAATTCTGTATTACTTTCCTTGAATGCCCTTCTTCTGCTATGTAATCTACTATCTGCGAATTAATATACCCAATGCCTAGTCATAGCTTTTTTGCTTTTTGATTATTCAAAAATATTCTCATTCAATTTCGATTTGAATGATTATTTTAATGCTGTTTTCTAGTCTGTCTATAAAGGACACATTATCAAAACAATTGCATATTTATAAACACACTAAATTATTTATGCAAGGATTAAAGTGTAGGTGGAAGGCTGAACTCATAGTGTGCGGGAGGTCGCGTGAGATGGGGCATGGCCAAACACGATTCCTATGATAGGAAATGTGTGTGTGTGTGTGTATGATTCTAAATCATTATTATTATTATTTTGTGAAATATTTTTGCACTCTGTGGCGTCCTCAAAATAGATATATCTCCCTCCCACTCCTTCCTGTAAAATTTCGAGTGTTCTCTAAAGAGAATTATTATTATTGAAAAGACACCATATTCTTCTGGGACCATTACATATACAGCTTTCGGTCAATGCGATTGCAGAGAAAATCAGTATTTACAACATTGTTTCTACTTTTATTATAAATTCAGTGTACGTTATGTGGAATGTGTCTATATTCGGGGCAATACTATTAAAAAATAGGATTGTCTTTGCTTTCGGTTTTTCTGCGAGAGTATTAGTTCTTCTTGTAGGTGAAAAGAACAGCATAATATGCCGACGTGAGCGACTATACGATGCTGGTATATAAAAGTTGAACTCATTTAATATCGTTGGATTACTAATTATACCATTTAGTTATTTGAAAAAATGTCTTGCATAAAACACACTTTTTCGATGTTTCAGAAAGCACATTTTTGTAAAATAGTAACTATAAAATATAACATCTTCAGTTATGGCGTTGAGAAGGTGATCTTCTACTGGAGGCACATAAGGCGGAGACCACCGGAACACATTGTAAACAAAGCTACGCCAGTAAATCTCCCTCGACATCCATCAAGAGGGAGACCAAAGAATACCTGGATGACAATGCAATAGAATCCTGCGAAGAAATGGCCTGGATGAAGATGATATAGGGAACGGAAGAACATATAACCTAAGAACGAGAAGAGCCGACCCCAACAGCCTTCAGCGGCAATAAGTTGGGACAGTGCCAGGAAGAAGGAGGTGATCTTCTACTACTACTTCTGTACCATCGCGGCACGTGAGGTAACCAGCAGATTAACTGCATGTAATAAACATGCAGATTGTCCTAAGAAAAGAGAGGTTTAGGAATTACAAGCAAGTACTTACATTCTCGTATTAGTGTGAGTTTCTTGGTTTTACACAAAAGGAAATTAAAGATTATTTCTAAGAAATTATAACACGTATAAGGTTTGAATAATAATACATAATATAGACATAATAATTTATTTTAATAGTTATGAAGAATTGATCGACTATTTCATTATGTATTGTGTTGCGTGAGATGAATGTGCATGGAATGATTTGCACTTTAATAATGTCATTTTATTTGCGCAGGAGTGGATTTTAAATTCGAATAAAAAACGTCAAATATAAATATTTTTTTTTGCATATCGTAAAAAAATTATATAAATTAAGGTTGCTTTTAAATTGTCAAAAGAATAAGCTGTTATAAATAGAAAAAAATACTCCTATTTGATTAAGACTCCCATTTTTTAAAGAAAATCTGTTAGATATGGTTTTTGATTTTCTCATCGTATATTTTTATTTACTTTTATTAATCTCTTGGCTTACAATATAGTGATAGAAATAACAGAAAAATATGTATCTATTGATTTATTCTTTTTGCACATCATCATTACAATATAACAGTGTTAACAAAATAATATAAAATTTTAAAAACTAGGATGATGTGCAGTGGCGAGATTATCACAATAAAGTGATTTCTTCCATCTAACCACGATTTGATATTCAACGATATTATTTAAATAAGTTTGTATTATAAAAGACCAGTGCAATAATTTTCACTAGTAAAAAAATATTTAATGTGAAAATGTAGCAGTGTTTTTTATTCAATTTATATTATGCATTATATTTTATTTATATTTAACTGCTTGTAATGAACATATGGGCTGTCTTTTCAGTTCTTTACAAAAAATCAGACATTAAGGATAAGTGGCATATTTTATCACTGAATCGAACATGAGAAACATTTCATAGAATTAAATTAAAACAATCAAGTATTTCGGATTAAAAATGAATTTTCGTTAACTATTTTTTGACATTCGATCCTGTAATTTTCCTTCATCGGTTGATGAAAGACAATGAAGAGAATCGTATGGAATTGAAGTCAGAGACAATGATAGGCGATAAATAGAGAGAGAAAGAGGATGAACGAGTGAGAGCTGGCTGATCGGATACTCTTTCACATAATATTTTAATGTGTGTAATTTGTTATGGCTACAAAGACCACAAGACAACAATACAATAATATGTACTAAATATGTTACATAAATAAACCTATTATAATACTACATACTTTCCAGGTGTGTGTCTTCCAAACAAGCAGTAAAACCAGCCTTTACTTGAGCAGTTAAGAAACATTAGGTGCTGTCAGTTCTTGGATGGGTAGATGGAAGACTGTACATAGTATTCATCTTCGTCTTCTGCTTGGGCACTTATTAGTCCCACATAGTGGTGGGGCCTGCCTTTTTTGTTTTATTTCGCCACTTCACGGTATCTGCGCTTTGGCCTTCCTCTTGGCCTCTTGCCGGTAATCTCGATACATTGTGCTTTATAGCGTACATACCTAATCTTATATATGCAGTATAATTTAACTTTTGATGTGAAGTGGAACTATTTCTTTATATTGTACATATATAATGTTGAAATAACTTTATTTCTGGATATTGCAGGAGTCCAAGGACTCCTATTTATCCGTTTAGGTGACGATTTATTAATATTTTAATTCTCTTGTTTAATACCACTATGCCAGTGTTGGCATCTCCGATCCTACCACGTCTGTGGGCGGGGGACCCGGCTGACGTAGCAGATCCCATCTTGAGACCCACACATCTACGAATGTCTTAAAGTGTGAAGCGTTTGTGGCATTTAAAAACACTTCCCCAAACCAGATGGGTCGAGGAGTGTCAACAGTCATACCCAGAATCATTTCCTCTCTTGCATCCATCATCAAAGGACATTCCTAAAGGACATGTTCCGCATATATATATACCTAATATTTATTTCTTAACCTGATAAAAGTTTTTTTGTTTGGAGCCTTCTGCTATATGGTAGTGAATTTTTGTTCATTCAGCCGCCCGTTTAAATATTGCCCTAATTTATAAATGTAACCATGCTCAGACTCTACATAGTCTACATACCAACGAGATGAAAATGCTCAGATGAGCCGGTGGTGTAACAAGGTTGGACAGGGTGAGAGATGTCCATATCCGTGATAGTTTCACTCAGTAACTTTGATCAGTGAAAAAGTAACTGAAAGTAATAATAATAATAATAATAAAAATCTTTATTGCACAAAAAAACAAACATTATTAAAACAGAAGCATTGCAGAACCAGACAAATAAATTTGTGCAATGGGCGAGTTTATCGCAGAAGCGCGATATCTTCCAACTAACCCATTGGAAAGTAGATTAAGATGTTACGGACACGTTTTGAGACTACCACAGGATAATATGATCAAAAGGGCAATGGATATAGAAATAGAACCCAAAAGACCAGGCAGACTAGTGACCACCTGGATGTCTACAATTACCAGGGACCTGAGGGAGGGAGAGCTGCGTTCGGAGGATGCAGGGGACCGGAAAACTTGGAGGATGAGGACTAGGAGAGCCGACCCCAAATAAATGGAATAAAGCGAGGGCCACTTAAGAAGAAGAAGAATCATTTAGAGTGGGCCTAGCTAGTATAAAATTCGTTGACACACCACTGTCATTAACTGTATACAGGACTCAGTATTATGTTATATTCTATATATGAAGTCCACAGCTTAAAGTGATGATACGAATTTAGTAATTTGGTTGAAAACCGGATATTCGGCAATATTCTATGTAAACCGGATTGTGAGATATTCGGCCACCGTAGTGATGAGCTAGTTAAGAGTTAAATTAATAATAACACTTTATTGATCAAAAAAATTATAAGCAATTGGCGAGCTTATTGCCTGGAGGCAGTTTCTTCATTTACAAGAATATATTTCTAAATTTATGACGACATTACAGAAGAATTACTATACCTACTATAGGCAGGCAGTAGACCAGCTACATGTAATAAACATCCAATATGTCCTCTATGTGCCAATAATAAAATTCAGGATGGGTGGCAACAGTCGATCTGGTTTTTTTTTGTGTATTTGGTATTCGGACATCCGTTACATCTCTAAAAACAATGCACCATTTACTTAGGAACAATTGTAGGTATATGACTATATGTATACTATACTGTATAAATAAGTGAGAGTACATTATTTTGTGTTGTCCCTTGTATAGTACATGTTAGGTTCTTATTCTTACATTATATAGTACGCATTACATTGTGCATTGTATCTCTGAAGAGACATCGCCGGTGTGATGACTGAAGCACTATAAAAATCTTAGTTTCAATTTAGAGGAAGAGTGGTGAAACACTCGAAATAAATGAATCAACAATTAATTTATTTACTATTAGACATTTTCTAAAATATTTCTCAGTGTAATTTTGCACAGGGTCGCCCATAAAAATAATATATTTAATCGTGTTTAGGATTTTTACTATTTTTTTTTATTGCTTAACTGGATTTTGGCATAACGTGCAGATGACAAAACCAATCAGACTTCCGTGTCCATGGACAACGCATTGGTGAACGTTGTCCATAGACACCAAAAGTGATCACTTAAGCCAGCCTAGAGCCAATTCGGAAGCGTTGGGATGCCTTTCTCACTTCTTTCAATAAGATTTTGCACATTGTTAAGACATGGTTTTCCAATTGAGATGTCTGCAATTTATTTGTTTTTGACATTTGAAGGTTAGTACATCAATGAATACTAGCTTAAACAGTCGGATCATTCGTAATACAAAATATAGAGAATTCATTTCTTATTCATTAAAAAAAAATACCACATGTTCAATGCCTGTATTATTACAATCCTCATATATGGCTGTGAGTCTTGGCATCTAAAAAATGATCGAGAGTGGAAGATATTAAGTTCAAAAAAAAAGTGTCATAAAAGGGTTTTGAATGATTTGTGGTATGAGCATGTTACAAATTATACTGCGCGTCTGCATACTCAGCAAAGACTTGTAGTCTCTGTAATGCAGGAGAGACGATGGTCCTGGTTGGG
This sequence comes from Athripsodes cinereus, assembly GCA_947579605.1. Taxonomy (NCBI): domain Eukaryota; kingdom Metazoa; phylum Arthropoda; class Insecta; order Trichoptera; family Leptoceridae; genus Athripsodes; species Athripsodes cinereus. The sequence continues at coordinate 1,813,591 of OX388306.1, forward strand.
TTATGATTTGAGGAACTCCAAGATAGTTGATCAAAAGAGCATTGTTCTTAGGTGTCATAAAAATAAAGTAAAAAAAAAATATTCGCAACATTTACGTTTTAAAATTAAATTTAACAGTTCAATTATTTTACTTCACAAACTTTATATATGGAGTGGTTTTGAAAAAACACAATTGATTTTAGTTTTCCTTAAATTTTTTATTGAATGGTGACCTGGTTTCGACTTACAAAGTCATTGTCAAACTTACTTTACAAGGCGAAACCAGGTAAACATGGACTAGACCAGACTTTCTTTGTTACAGTTCATAAAAAAAAGATTCAGAAGCAATTTGATAATCACTTTTCCACTAATGTTTTTCAAACTAAAAACCAAATGCTACGTAGATCAGTAAAACGTCATTACTAAAGACACCGAAAAGAAGAATATCCAAATATAGTTTAATTTAAATTTTGACTAAGGTTCAATCGATCTTCTTTTCATTCTCACGATATCGATATCCAAGCATAATATCATATCATCGTATTTTCAGATTGATTGTTCTGTTGTGTTCAAAGAGTTGATCATTGTATGAAACCATTTTGTGGCGAACTTAAAGCACCATAACCAAAATAACGTCAACATCAAAGTCATCCAAAGCGAACATGCGACATGAAGAAGATTTCAAATTATTATTTTTATATTGACACGGCTTGATAGGATTATATTGTTATAAAAGCTTTTGAAAAAGACATTAAATTTGATACAATGCTTTAAGTTTCCATTCAGAAACTATTAGATGGGCTTAAATTTGATTTTATGTTTCTATTGGAAGTGCTAAGTTTTCAAGTTTAATATTATGTCTATTTCTAATTAAAGCTTTAGTCTGGAGCATTCTACTTTATCATAATAGTGAGACGTGGACAATCGGCAAGAGTGAAAGCGAAAAGTTGACTGCCTTTGACATGTGGTGCTACACACGCATTTTGTATTTTACCTAAAGCTATTTTGCAAGCGATCAGGTCAGCCAATATTTCCCCCATCCTTCGTTTACAATAATAATATAATACAATATATTGTGATGCTCATAATAAACCCTTTAGTCACTGTCAGGACGCGTCTGCCTTCTCCTCAATTTCCTCCTTCTTCTTCTTGTCCTCCTTATTTCCTCACAATATCCAAGACAGTATTATGATCTCCTTTATCACTCCTGACACCGATCAATTACATCATTCTTGTTATAATGAAGACTGTTTTAAAAATATATACACCGATTTATCTTAAAGAATTTATAATCGTAGAATGGGTTGAAAAAAATCTATAAAAAAAGTGTCTATAAAAAAACTATAAAGCTATCGGGATTCATTTTAATATTATTTTTCTTAAAAATTTCACCTTGCACTGAGACTATAACAGCTTTTGGTCTCAGCAGGAAAAAAGTCTTACAACAGAATCAAAAGAGAGTCTCTATCCTGGCGATAAAGTCATTATAAGTGATGTTGAGAATATCGAAAATTTTAATTTGGTACGAGTGGTAAAATTCATGTGCCTCAAAGAGTCCATCATTTTCCATTACAGTCGTATTTTCATTATGTTTTGTTTGACAGTATTATTGATCTATCAAATTATTACATATCAATCTATTTTATTTGATACAAATTAAGCATTTATTTTAACTGGCAAAACCTTAGAAAACATCCTCAAATGTTTTAGTAAATCTACGATAAGACGCCATGTGATCAGTTCAGGTTTTTGTGAAAGTTAAAATCCAAAAAAAAAATTTAAAAAAAAATTGTAATCAACTAATGGATTTTTGATATGTTTTGATTTTGTTTACTTCCACTGTGTTAATGTTTTTATATTTTGGTTTTGTATGTATACTTGTTTATATTATTATGTGAACGATATTAATTTGTAAACCTTTATTGTCAATGGGCCGTTTAGGATGAATAAATAAAATAAAAAATAAAATAAAATATCATTTAGATTATTCAATTTTGAACTCAAAATGGCAGGTAAAGAAAAAAACCACTTTACGAGTATTCACATAATTGTATTGATTACTGCATTAACAATTGCTTTTTTTTTTCACATAGAAGCATTCAGACATATTTTATTACAAATACTTTTTTATATTCTGCAACTACTACTCCATCACGGCATATCCCACAAGTGAGCTAGCTATCAGACCAGCTGCACATAATAAACATACAAGCTGTCCTCCATGTGCCAATATAAAATCAAGAAATTCAGGATGGGTTGCAAACCTCATAGCTGACTTTAAGATGTAAAATGTCTTAATTTTTTGAAGGCCTGTCAAAGGCAGGACACTTGAAAACTTAGGAGAAGGGTGGGAGACCAATTCTTTACCGAGTGCTCTACAAAATAGCGATTTATAATTTTGAGATTTATGGAATGTCTATGAATTCATAATACTCTAAAAACATATCCTCATACTTCCAGAATCTTTTCAAGAAAATCTTTTTTTTTCGATTCATCCTAAGGTTTGCTAACAGGACAAAGTTCATGTTGAGTTATTAATATCCCATTCAGTTATAATATCCCATTCAGTTATTAATATCCCATTCAGCTATAATATCACAATCATTAGCGAGAGAAATGACTTCTGAAAAAGGTATTTAATATTAATAACACTCCTACCTCCTCAGCGATAAGATACACAAAAGCTTTTTATACATAATACATAATATACTTACCTTAATATACACGCATTTATATCGATGACTTAAAGCACAGAAGACACATGTCCACATTTTTTTTTTTTTTTTCCTTCATTTATGGCAAAGCATCCTACGAGGATGATTTGTGCCAAAAACAGTCTCCAAGTATAGTTAAATAGTCAAGAAGATAGTCATCACAGAATAATAAAATTGGCCTTCATTGATTTGAGAAGGGACAAATGGATTGATTCGGATGTCATACTCAGCAATGATTCAATACTCAAAGGAAATTGGCAATCGTTCTGAAGAGCATCAACGAAAATATCATACGCATCCCTGATAGGGCACCCCAGGAAAACATGGTCAAGCGTCTCCTCGTCCAAGCCGCACTCGCAGTATGGACTTTCAACAAGTTGGATTTTAAAAAGATGAGCGTCCAGTCTACAGTGTCCAAATCGCATTCGGCATATGGCAGTAATTTCAGATCTGTTGAATATCGATTTGTGGAACCAGGGTTTTCTTGCGATTTGGACCTGGATCGACCTATATCTTTTTCCTTTTATGAGTGATACGTCCATCCACAATTCACTCCACCTTTTACGAGCATCAGCTTCTACGGTTCGCTTTATGTCATCGTGTGGAAGGATGAAATCTTCCATCGTTGTTCCGAGGGTGCAAGCAGTTTTAGCCAATTCATCGACAGATTCGTTGTGGCGGATACCACAATGTGCCGGAATCCATGCGATAATGGTATCTTGATTGGATAAGGATCGATAGTACATAAGGTTTCTGATGCGCATAATATTCGGATTATCACTGAGAGTCGAAGAAGGGGACATAAGAGTTTGAACATGAGACAGAGAGTCAGTAAAAATGACGCATTTCACGATATTATGCGTATTTGATAGACACAAGGCTTCAATATGTCCACATTTGACAGTTTAGAGAAAGCAGGTTTTGAAAGTTTGAGGTTCTTAAATAATCAAAAAAATTTCAAATTGAATTTATATACATTAAACGTTTTCGCCAAGACGTCTTTCTGCTTGGCATCATCAGGAGGATTAATTAGTTTAAGTTTATATGTATGTTAGATGATTTATTCGGCGCCGTTTAATGGAGCATCCATCTCAAAGGCGGTTATTGTAATTATGTAGTGTGGTGAAAACGTTTGAGGAAAATCATAAAAAAAGTCCATGAGATATCTTTCACCTTTTTTACTTACTTACTTACTGTTAGCCCTCTTCTCTACACTGCTGGATATAGGCCTCTTCAAAATTTTTCCACACTTTCTAATCTCGAGCAACACGATACCACTGTTTCCCCATCATCTGGAAATATCGTCAACCTATCTTTTTTGGGGTCTTCCTACGCTTCTATTGTCCTCCCACGGTCTCCATACAAGAATTCTGGAAGTCCATCTGCCATCCTCTCGTGTTACCTTTTTTAAGTTCATTGTTCACCTTTTTTAAAAGAAATAAGTTTACTTTTTAAAAGATGAATCTGGATTTGAAATAAACCCAAATACACCCTAGATACCCAGTTAGCAATATGCTTGTATTGTGAAGGTGGCGTAAGCCGGCAGCTAGTCACTGGGTTGAAAGTCCGAGACTCTACCATCAAGACACCGACCACCTCAAATCTTTACAAAACTGGCATGTAATTAACATGCAGTCCGTCCTCTAAATAGAAAAGATAAGCATTCGGGATAGGTGGCTCAAAAGAAAAGTATGTATGTAGCTATGCACAATCACATTCAAATTAGGAATGTTTAACACATCATCGTTTCATCAACAGAAAAAAAATCAAATTGCAAGTCATCGTGATTTTACTCACAAGTGATGATCATTTCGTTCCACTTGTCTAAACATTTGTTCGGCTCGGGTTAATCAACGAATATGGTTAATTACCATTACCATCGTATTGTGTATCATTAGGTTATATTGTCATCGATGAAGTATAATTATAATAATAAATTGCATTGTTACAATGTCGATATCGATAATATGAGCTTTCTGATTACATAATCGAAATCACGATGGATTTGATAAGGGTCAAGATAAAAGAGTGGAGTGTACAACAACGTATCAAGCCACAAAATAAAATAAAATGAATGAGTTGAAATATCCTTATCAATATTTCACGCCGTATTCCATGTGTGGTAGGCAGAGAGAACGTAACGGCATTTAGATCTTTCATTACATACTTCTTTCGCTTCTTCTACATTCACATAATTTTTCAGAGACGCAGTCGATTTCTCATACTCAACACACGGCTCTCTTTGAGAATGTCAGGTCCCCCCGTCCTCAGCTATCACCATGGCGTAGACTTCTCTGTCCTGTGCTAGCCGGAACAGCTCTTCTACCCTCTGGACACCGGTCCACTCTCGGATATTTCTTATCCAGGACATCTGCCGCCTTCCCACTTCGCGACTACCCTCAATTTTTCCCTCCAAGATGAGTTGGAGTAAACCATAGTTCTCATTTTGAAGAATGTGATATATAAAAAAAAAATCATTTTTAATGTTGATAACTCTTAAAAAAAAACTGCGAAAACTATCTTGTTCCGAGACTGAGTGCAAATACCCACACTTCCCTTTCCATTTATTCCCTACCCTCCATACAATTTTAATTATTTTTCTTGATTTTACTAAATTTCATTGTAGTATTGTTTTATTCTATTATTAATATTAATTGATTGAGTTCATTATAGTAATTATTTTAGAAATATATGAAAGACATAATAGAGAATAAAATGTACATCTGATGTTTGCTGTAGGTTTTGCTCCTGGCATTTTGATGTTAATCGGTTGGATGCTTGGCATCACTGGTACTCTTCGAGTTTCTATTCCGGATGCATTGGGGTGTTAGGTTTGCCTGGACCTGCGGCTGACTCAGGAATTAACCATTAACGCCTGTAATAGGGCACATCTTTGTATCAAACTTTGTTTCTGTTGTATTCTTTGTGTTTATATGTATATGATGTGCCTGTTGGTGTTTGATTGTTTTCAATAAATAAAATAAATAAATAAAACTCTCGTAATTTTATACCATATCATTGGGAACTATGTTTCCCCTGAACCATAAAAGCTTAACTTAATAAAAAACGTTGATTATTTCATACAGGTTTGTATATTTTGAAGCATCGTTAGATAACACAATCAAATCATCGTGAATTGATCATTGTTGTATATAATTTAATGAAGATGGTAATAATGAGTTTAAAAAAAATATATTTACAACTATAACTATGTATGTATAAATCGTAATGTAGGTACCTATTTATTCTCGATTTAAGAGTGTTAAAAATAATTTCTCGGAAAATAAAAAAAGACTTGTTATAAATTAATTCACAATTATACGGCAACGTGCATAACATAAAGGTTATGATATGATGCAAGAAACTACAATAATAAGAATCTAGTTAATGCTGAACCCCATTACAGGCATAAATGTAGTGGTACCCCAACCACTCACCCCCTAACCCATGCCTACCTCAGCAGCCCTGAAACGTCTAGCGAATTCACAGAACCTCAAAGCGCCAGGAGGTCTAACAGACGCAACAGAAAGAGGTCTTAGAGAGAGGAAAGCTCGAGTATAGAGGAGCAGTTGATGAGGTGTCTGTTGAGTGATATATTTAATATTATATTACGCGTACTGACAAATACATTTGTTACAATTTTCGAAGGTGGTCCAGTTTAGAATAAGCGAATTCCGCTCAAGGCGATGTTCATTTATCATCGTCTATTAGATATTATTTTGTTTTGAAAATGGAACAAAGTGTATTTAGAATAGGTGTCAAAATTATAACAAATATGCTACCAGTTAATACAAAAGCGTTAGATAAAAAAATGAACGTAGTTGTGGTCTTGTTTTCTTAAATTATATTTGAATTTGTTTATTCGTATTTCTGTACCTATAACAAATTTTAAAAGATTCCTTGCTTAGTTCCCTGTTCAAGGTTGATATTTTGTTTTATATTTATAGCATTCGGGCTTTTCTTTTATTTTATAAATATATTACAAACAAACAGCTTTCACAGATCACACAGTATAACTTAAATATTATAAGGTTTACAACCCAGTGAAGTTTGTTAAATTATTTTACTACATATTATTATTAACCCTATGTTCCAACTCAAAAAAAAAAACACAAAGAAATGAAAAACAAAATGCCCTCGATTAGGTAATCCATGCATCAATTGATGCAATAATAATCAAGAATAAAACCTAATCTAAACATATTTTGAACTACTCCAGATTAATCATTCCAATTGATCACACTCATCCATAGTCAACCCATTTGAATAGGCATTAACTAGGTAGGTATGTTGTATATGATACACATACATTATGTGAACTTCCTTAAGGAGTGCACAACACAGAGTCTCGACGCTTATGAATCGACTTAGGCTTGGTTAAGAGTACTCTTTAAACCTAGGTAACATTCCCAATTCCTCTGTGTCATGCTTATCACATGACTTGAAATCTTTGAAAGTTGTATATATGCTACAACTCAATATTTTTCCATTATTGAAATCAAGTTTTAAAACATAATCTATTATCCATGAAATGAATACCTACATTACCTACACCAGTAATTTGAAGAAATAAATGAATACAAAATTTGAATTTATTTATTTATAGAAATATATACGGCAAGAAGCCTTTTACATGTTTACATAAATCTTAAAAAATACAAAGACAAGAATGACATAACAATAGATATAAAAATATTTAGTGTCGAAAAATCAAACAGTAACCAGAGAAATGTATTAAGAATTAATAACTAGTACAATACACATATAAATCGATAACATTTGACTTAATATTGAAATAACTTTTGAGAGTGGATACTCAAATATCCATATTTTTGCTAAAACAGGTGCTATTTTTACGTAAGAACTGAGTGTCACGGCTAGTACAAAGCAATGAGTTATCTCTGCTTTATAGATCACTATATCCAACTACAAAAATACATTTTTCTTAATTAGAAGTCCAATTGTTTAACCAAACAAAGTATGAACTTACATATTATGTAAAGTATAGGTAACCATTTATAAGAAGCAATAATATTCTCAAACTATCACACACAATGTAGTATCTTATGATTTATGTTCCAAGTCTAAACACAACACTTCTGTGTGGTAGTTTGTTCCATTGTAAAGATACAGTTCTGTTAATAGACTCATCAATAATAACAATAACTAACAAATGGTTAGAAAAATATAAACATTTTGTATTGGAATCTTCAGAAGTCATTAATAAGTCAATTTGTTGTGAATGAGAAATATATGTAGTGAGTATGTAAATCTTCTGAAATCATTAAATGAATGATACTATTACTGCTACTATACTATCATATCATATCCCACTATTGGGGTAGCCAGCAAACCAGCTGCATGTAATAAACATGAATGTTGCCCTCTCCGTGCTTATCTTCTAAAATATTTATATAAATGAATTATATTTTTACTGCTACTATTCTATCATGGCATATCCTATTATTGGGGTAGCCAGCAAACCAGCTGCATGTAATAAACATGAATGTTGCCCTCTCCGTGCTTATCTTCTAAAATCTTTTTATAAATGAATTATATTTTTACTGCTACTATTCTATCATGGCATATCCTACTATTGGGGTAGCCAGCAGATCAGCTACGTGTAATAAATATGCAAGTTGTCCAAGAAAAAGCAACACCATAATATAACTCTATCTTCACATTTCCATGAGGCGTATTTGACCGGTAGGCCATTCAGGCTGCCCACTATGGCTCACCCGTGAGGAAAAATTTTATTGGGCATATCAGGGTGTGTGGCGAGTCCTTTCAATATAGATATCTTTACATAGTTATCTATTTCTTTCGCTTTCTCCATATTCATGCAATTTCTCATACATGCACGCCAATTTCTCTATAATCTCGTGGTTATTTACTATCATAATTAGATTGTTCACTTTAAATAGATAATAATAGAGTACACTGAATTCTTGATTCTAAAGAGAGACAGAGATTCGATCAATTCATAATTTGAACTATTTTAATCTCAATTGTTTTAATTCTTAATTATTATATATTCTTATAAATTCTATTGTAGTGTAATTTTAAGCTTCTCATTTTCACGAGGTTTGTTTTGATTTTTGCATTTGATATGGGTGGGGTGAGTTTGTGTTATAACTGTTTACTTGCAACTTTACTTGTTCGTCATACGCTTCGGTAATTTGCGGGACCTTGATTGGTTTGTTTTATGGAAAAATATGACTGTTAATATTTGTTAATTTGAACTGTTTGTGTCCTTTAAGAGAAATAAAATAAAATAAAAAAAATAATGTAAACGAAAACAAGATTTAATGGTTTGATACGTATAACAGATAATCACTTTATCTACCCCTTACAATTTACTGTAAAATAGTTGTGGAATATCGAAGTTTATTGAATGCAAAAGCAAATTAAATTAAATCAAGGGGTGACTCAGAATAAGCGTTACGCAAAGGCCACATTGAAGTGTTGGGCCTTATTCGTTATACATATTATAATTTAAACAAATTGTATCGCAAAAACTACAAAGAAACAACAATAAAAATAATTAAAACAATTAAGTAGTGTGTAGAGCAAACCTATATCAATGTTACCTTACTAAACCTATTATTGTAGGAATTTCTTTTACTGTAGTATTGTGTCTCCACCCACATTTTGTTCTTGTCAATCAAGCATTATGTTGTGTGTTTGTGAAGCTATTTTTTTTTACTCTAAAACTTACTAGCTTATATGGCATACAGGTACCTATGTTGATTTGCTTTAAAAAATATTTTCTTTTTATTTTAGAAAACTACAAAACTGATTTTTTTAATGTAATGAACGGTGCATAATATAAATAATTGTGAAAGCATTCATAAAGCGTTAAATCAAATAGAGGTCCTGACTAACACAAAAGAAAAAAATACGTTAATAAACAAGCAAGTAAGAAAAATTCAGCGATGAGGGTTGCCACCCATTCTAAATGTCTTGATTTTATGCTGGTACGGAAAAGACGGCTTGTTTGTTTTTTACATGCAGTTGATCTGCTGGCTACCCCACTTGTGGTGATGGTGTAGTAGTAAATGTAAGAAAAATATATTCACATTTATTGAACCTTAAACGAGTGGTCTTGAGCATAAACTAGAATAAAACCCAATCCCGCATCATATTCACCCTTATTATATTTAAAAAGAGGTGAGAGTTAATTAAGAAAGCCTTATTTTTCCTATCAATATACCAATTGGGATTCGTATTAGGTGAACTTCATATTATTTTGGTCATAGAGGATGAAAGATATGCCATCCTAAAACTGGTCATAGAAGGAAAGATTGAGGGCCGTAGAGGGGTTGGAAGAAGGCGGCTTTCCTAGCGTCAGAACATTCGGGAGTGGACCGGGATGAGAGGTTTGGAGGAGCTGTTTTGTGCTGTCCAGAACAGGAAGGATTTCTCCCAGGACCCAAACAAGACAAGTAAAGCAGAAGAAGAAGATTAGGTATACTAAAGAAAACAATACACACAAAATTATATCCAGTTATATATAAACAGATTGATTTATTATTTATACGGGACTTATTATAAGTTTATATCACTGTAAACTTTAAAGTAACAAAACAACATATTTTTGAAATGTTAATAATAGGTAGTTATTATGGGTACCTAGTTGTGATTTTTCTACCATTGAGCTTTGCGGTGATACAAAGCTTTTAATAATAATAATATTAATAATAAGCTACTCATTCGGTAATATGGTACTTTGTATTTTAAGTTTATAACGTGAAAAGTTTGTATTTTTGAAGTAGGATCGACAGCTTATAACACTTGCAATACCTGTTACCTTTTATTTTATTTTTATACAAGTATATTTATTGATTTACGGCAAAAGTCTTAAATAAATTTCTATAAAACTTATGGACACATGGACATTTCATAGAACACAAAAAACTATGAAATAAATAAAAGAAATGTTTTATTTATTTCATTATGGATTTCTACTACCTAAACACCGACACGGTGAACAGGTAGGTATATAAAACTTTATCTATCACAAAATTAATTATTTATTTATCGTGTCGAAACCCAGAAAAAAAACCAATCAAACTGATCTCCAGTACTGTGCAAAACGCACAGCTGGTGGAGATGCGTCAAAAATATCCTCCATAGTGCAAGTGACAGGGCACAATGGACACTCCAACAAGTGTGGCATAGTCTGTGCTGCACCACAGTCACATGCTCCGGATTCGTCCTGTAGGAAGCCCCATCGGCAAGGAAGGAACCTCCAAGTGGTGCCCCTGGAAGGTAACTCAATCTTATACTCGAATGTAAACGGAATTTCAACTGCAAAGTTACCAAGAACCGAACCTTCCAATACGAACCAGAAAAACCTATTGAAATACAAAATTAATAGGTAAAATACACAACAAATAAAAACATTTAAAAACGAATATCTATATAAATAAAATGTTAACTAGATACTCGTATAACTAATTTATTAAGTTTTATTTTTATAGATAAAAATGGTAGAATCCAGGCGTAGGGCTGGGATTTTCGGAAAATTTAGTAGGTACTTATTAAAGCATGGGGAGAGTATGGAAAGTTGGCATCGAAGTTTGAAGATGCCCTCCTTCTCTCGAAGTCATATTGCAAATAAGATAGTTCTTAAATTCTAGTATAAAAATGAGGAGATTATAAAATATCTCAAACGACTATCAAACTGTAGGTACGTGTACATTTTTATTTGGAATAAAATACTTTTAATTTTCATTTTGTGCAATGAACGACTTCATGAAAAATATTTTTTTTTAGCGACTTTCATATCTAACAATCTACACCTTTACGGCATCTTTCAAAAGTCTTTTTACATACATTAAAATTGGTTACTGGTTATTCAAGTGTTTGTTGAAAAAGAAACAAAACCTTTGCCTCCTTCCTAAGCAGCCAACAATAGGATCTTCATACACAATTATAGATCGCACACAATTTTGACAGTTATGATGGGTCCTAATTAGGGATATCCGTATTGTCTTATAAATTATAATCACCAATGTTTACTTCAACAAAAACATCACAAGTCTTATGATTTATAATTATTATATTGTAAGCACGTAATTAAAAACATTATCTCACGCCAAGTAGTTGAAAGATTGGTAGAGAGGACGGAAAAATTGACAAACGGATCCTGAATATGTAGGTACTTAAAGTTGATCATTCATAAAAGAATTGTCAGGTTATTGGTAAACATGAGTATTTCAAAAGAAATAGTTATAGATGCTTCGAATATTAGGTAACTATTCTGTCTAAACCAGGCACGAATTGCCTTTACCAAAAAATCCAAAATATTGGAATCCCCTAATATTGATTTAAGCGTGAGGAAGAATCTCACTAAAGCCTTTGTGTAGAGCATTTTGCTATATGGGTGCGAGACGTGGACCATCAGCAAGAGTGAAAGCGGACGGTTAGCGGCATTTGAAATGTGGTGCTATAGACGCATGCTGAAGATTCATTGATCTGAACACGTCGAAAACGAAGAAGTGTTAACCAGGGTTGGCGAAAAAAGGCAACTCCTCAAAAGAATCTGCCAACAACGAGCTAGCTGGATTGGCCACAACATCAGGACTGCTCATCGCAATCGCAGAGGGTAGGACCGAAGGCACAAATGGCAGAGGCCGACCGAGAGACGCCTATATGGACCAACTAAAGAGGGACATGAGCTGTAGGCTGTAGCTCATACATGCAATTGAAGAGACTGGCTGAGAATAGGGAGGAGTGGAGAAGAAAGTCCAAACTCGTTGCAGACCAATCCAATGGATTGTAACTCATTATATATATATATATATATTCTGTCTAGACGTGGTAGGATCGGAGATGCCAACACTGGCATAGTGGTATTAAACTAGAGAGAATTAAAATATTAATAAATCGTCACCTAAACGGATAAATTGGAGTCCTTGGACTCCTATTTATCTATACGGGACTCATAGTTATCTATACCTATACGGGAATATTTATACTATTCGGCCGAATACTTTCATTCTTCTATAGCCATGTCCAATTCTCACTTGCATATATCAGTGCTGCCACTTAGATAGCCGAGTGCATCAGAACGAGTTGTGATAGAAGTTTTTTTATTAGCCACTTTTGGTCGCATTGCACCGTTTACCTTGTTGCCAGCAACTTTTCTTCTTTCGACATCATTATCGCACCATCTATCTATTGCAAATTGTTTTTTTTTTCAATCTCAAACTAATAATTTTCTTAAGGGGCCCCTTTAGCAAAAACGATAAAACATTCAATTTTCATCAAGTTTGGTACACAAACTATCAAAACTTGTTGACCCTACGAACATTTTGATTTGATAAAATATGAAAACAAATATTAATTACCAATATCAAACTTTAACTTAAAAAAAAAAATTCGATTTTAGCTTCATAGTATTCGTTTATAAAAAAGCATATTTCTAAAAATCGAATTCGGGGGTGTGTTTGGTACGTAAATGCACGAGAATTCTACAAATTTCCATATATTTATTTTAATATTGAGAATATTTAGATAGTTATTACAATTATAGAACAAAAAAAAAAATCAATTTTTTTCTTGTTTTTTTCATGGATATTGACCGACTTAAAAAATATTTTTTTTTGATAAAATTTCTCATATTTTGAAACCAAAAATTACCACATGAACTCAAATTTTTTACTAAAAATACTAAAAAAAGTTTGCTAAAATCTAAAGTATTTATATGCTTGATAGGATGAATAAAAATATACATATTTTACAAATAATTTGTATTTTGATATAACAAAGAGTACCTAAATAAATCTCGTCAGTCTGCGATTTATTTATTTTTTAGTTAAAAACTAATATTGGTAATAAATATTTGATTTTTTATTTTATCAAATCAAAATGTTCGCAAGGGTCAACAAATTTTGGTAGTTTTTCTATCAAATTTGTTGAAAATAGAAAATTTTACGGTTTTTGCTAAACGGGGCCCTTAAGAAGCACTGCAGATGGACTAAGTCGATTTAATAAATTTCGTGAAAGTAAACAGTGTTTGAGTTTTAATAATTTTTTTTATATTTTTTTAACATAATAATAATGTTTCCATTTATTCTATAGTGACTAAACTAAAACCCAAAAAAGCCGCATGCACGCTTTTGAGTCAATAATTTCTCGGAAACAAAAACTTAACTAAACGGGTTTGCACCGACACGATTGAGGTTTTTATTAGCTTTTATGACGTAGGCATCATAGTTACTATCTATCTATCCATAATAATTATATCTATTTATTTATTTACCTTAATAGGGTGTTCAATGGAACCACTTTGTAGAATGCACGATACCGAAATTTCAGTATTAAAAACTTAATACCTGCCAATTATAATTTTACGAGATTGACAGCTAGACCAGAAATGTTGGAAATTACGATCAGAGCTGATAAAAATAGCTTTTTGATGTATTTTATTTTAAACTTTGTGGTAGTTTTATAGTATATATGCATTTGCCAAACTTCAGTTGAGATCCTTTTGAGTTATACATAATATGTATAATAATATATTGTTTTCCAAATTTCTCATCATCAGGCTGGCGAAAAGTGATGATGAGAGCTGGCGAAAAAAGCCACTTTTCGCCAGCCTGATGATGAGAGCGGAAGCTCTTGAAAGCCGGCTCGCGTCCAATAAAAAGTCACCGTGGATATACTACTAATAAGTGTTTTATTTTAATTAATACAAATGAAGTCACCTTTTATCAAAATATTCCTAATGCACTAATACCGCTGTCTTAAGGGCCTCGTTTAGCAAAAACGGTAAAATTTTCTATTTTCAACAAATTTGATAGAAAAACTACCAAAACTTGAGAATATATTGATTTGATAAAATAAAATATCAAATATTTATTACCAATATTAGTTTTTTACTAAAAAATAAATAAATCGCAGGCTGACGAGATTTATTTAGGTACTCTTTGTTATATCAAAATACAAATTATTTGTAAAATATATATATTTTTTATTCATCCTATCAAGCATATAAATACAATAGATTTAAGAAAACTTTTTTCATTACACAAAAAATTGAGTTCATGTGGTGATTTTTGGTTTCAAAATATGAGTAATTTTATCAAAAAAAATATTTTTTAAGTCGGTCAATATCCATGAAAAAAACAAAAAAAATAGATTTTTTTTGTTGTTCTATAATTGTAATAACTATCTAAATATTCTCAATATTAAAATAAATATATGGAAATTTGTAGGATTCTCGTGCATTTATGTACCAAACACACCCCCGAATACGATTTTTAGAAATATGCTTTTTTATAAACGAATACTATGAAGCTAAAATCGAGTTTTTTTGTAAAGTTAAAGTTTGATATTTATTAAATAATATTTGTTTTCATATTTTATCAAATCAAAATGTTCGTAGGGTCAACAAGTTTTGAGAGTTTGTGTACCAAACTTGTTGAAAATTGAATGTTTTATCGTTTTTGCTAAAGGGGCCTCTTAAGCACGATACTAAAAAAATAATTGTTTTGTCATCGGGATTTTTTACTCCATTTACTTTCACTGTTCTTTCTACAAGTGTAGCAGCTAGAGAATTAAATGCACGAAATGAACACACAGATTATCCTCCACGTACCATAAAAAGGAGATCCTGATTTCAGGATGGGTCGTGATTCAATATTGTGGTTAGAAAATCTCAGATAATGTGTATATTTATGATGCACTATTTTTTTTAAAATTGTTTTGATTATTGTATTGAAGTGTACATGTAAAAATTGTATTTTTTTGATATTGTCCCAGAACAGACCTTAGTCCAGTGGGTCAATATGTTTCATAATTCACTGTGTCTAGGTGTCTAGGTGTTTAGGTAGTAGAAGTCCATAGCGAAATAAATAAAACAAATGATTTATTCTACTATTTGTTTATTTGACGAGAGAGACGTCTTTCATCTTGTCAATCTCAATTGACAATGTCTCAACAATGACAATGTCCTGTTTCACAATGATTGACAATGTCCTAAAAAGACGAAATACGTCTCTCCCGTCAAATAAACAGATAGTAGAATAAAACAAATGTTTTATTCTACTATCTGTTTATTTGACGAGAGAGACGTCTTTCATCTTGTCAATCTCAATTGACAATGTCTCAACAATGACAATGTCCTGTTTCACAATGATTGACAATGTCCTAAAAAGACGAAATACGTCTCTCCCGTCAAATAAACAGATAGTAGAATAAAACATTTGTTTTATTTATTTCGATATTCCATAATGTTGATCTTTTTGTTTGTACATATATATCTACTGTTTTTGGAATAATTAATTAAAAAAAAGATAGGTTAAGTTTAATTTACAATATGGACAATTATGCGAGCACTTTGAAAAAAGTGTTAGAATTTTGAAAGTTGAAACTAACACACCTCTAGTATAGATGATGTGTTTGATTGACAGATGGGGGCGTACAGTGTTGTCAATCAATTCATCTGAGTGATGTGTCGGCAAATAATAATACATTGTGCATAGTATCACGTTGTTATAAAATGGAATAATAGGGGTTAATAATAAATAGTTATAGGTATTACAAAACGTTTAAGTACTTGTGTTTCTTTACGAGTACATAGGATCTATTTATCTGTCTAAACAATCACAGCATATCCCACAAGTGGGGTAGTCAACATACTTACTGTATGTAATGAACATACAAATGCCTTACATAAGGCGAATTTTAAGGCGAACTTGTGCGTTTTATAACTCATTTTTTCGGGGTTTGGATTTCTTTTCATTGAGTGAGCGAGAGTTCAGGGAGGGTGTTTCGGGGGCCCCGGATTCATCTGTTGTTCCATAGGGGAATTTGTTTTCCTACTTTTTTAACATGGTAAACGCTACTTTTGGGGATTGGATTAGTGGACTTTGGTGGGTTGTGTATTTTTATGTGTTTTTATATTTTTTGCATTTATTTGCTTTTTTTAAATTTTTTGCATTTTGTACATTTTGCATTTTATACTTTTTTACATTTTTACATTTTTTTGCACTTCAAACATTTTATAATTTTTTTTAAATTTTTACATTTATTTGTATTTTTCACACTTTTTTTACAATTTTACATTTTAACATTTTTTCATTTTCACATTATTTTACATTTTTTATGTGTTTTATCATTTTAAGTCTCAAATTTATGTTTATATTAGATTGGTAAAAAGGGGATCTTAATTGGTTTGCTTATTGTTGTCTTTTAATGTCTATACTAATTGTTTCAACTGTCTGATCCTTACTGAATAAATAAAATAAAATTAAAATCTTGGTGCCAACAAAAAAATAAAACATTCAGTGTAGGTGACATACCGCATTGCTGAATAAAATAGTCTTGTTCATTATGTATTGCAAATCCTTAATCTATGTTCTTGAGTTGTAGAATGAAATTTTAAAATTTATATCTCTATCTATGTATCTATTCCCTCACGCCGTATCCCAAGTGGGGTAGACAGAGAGAACGGAACGCCAATTAGATCTGTCCTTACATACTTCTTTCGCCTCCTCCACAGTCATACAATTTCTCATGCACGCACGTCGGTTTCTTTTACTCAAAACACGGCCGTTCTTGAGAATTTGATCTACATGTAGTTCTCGGACGCCCGCGCTTCCTCACACCCCTCTTTTCAGCCAAGTATATATCCTCTTTGCCATTCTTTCCTCTTCCATTCGTTCCACATGACCAAACCATCTCAATTTATTTACACGCATTCTATCCACAACACTCCTCTTGCATCCACTCATTCTTCTAATATCCTCATTCCTCACTCTATCACGCAACGTTTTACCAACCATCCTTCTCAGCGATCTCATCTCTACAGCATTTATTCCACTTTCATCCTTCTTCAACCATGTCCACGTTTCGCTTGCATACATAAGTGTCGGTACCAGGATGGTATTGTGCACTAGCAATTTTGCCATGTTAATTTATAATTATTTGCATTATTTATACAATTAATAGGAACATTATCATTGAAAACATTTTTTTCAAGTTTTTGGTAAAATAATTGTGACCGTTAAGCAGCGAACATCATATTAAATGATTTTTTTCTATAGGTGCATTAATACAAAGACATCTACAAGTATTTTTTATTGAATTTCAAAAATATAAAAAAGGTGGCGTTAAAAATGAAATATGCTTGTATTAAATATATATTTATGAACAAAAGGCAACAATCGTAAGTCTTGCGGTCAAAATAATTGCTGCTTCTTCAGAATATTTATGTTATGCAGTTTCCGAAAATTGTAGAAAAAAAGGTAGAAAAAATAACAAAAGGAAATGTTGTAATGCAGTCAGTGATTTGAGGCAATAAAATCCAGGATATGGCGTTTCAATTATTGATATAGATCCATATTATGTCCGATTTATCGATCTTCTTGTGATTTTTTTTGATTGATGTGATCATAAAATAATAATTTTGAATCATCGATCATTTTCCGCGAACTGTTTGATTTTTTCGTCAAACTTGATGTTAAACACGCCAATGTTGAAACGTTTTTTTTTTTCATAGATACTATACTATACTATCTACTATACTATACTATACCCTCACGCCGTGTCCCAAGTGGGGTAGGCAGAGACAACGGAACGCCAAACAGATCTATCTTTACATACTTCCTTCGCTTCCTCCACATTCATACAGTTCCTCATACACGCACGTCGGTTCCTCTTACTCAACACGCGGCCGTCCTTGAGAATTTGATCCACGTGATCAAGCCACGTGGTTCTCGGACGCCCGCGTTTCCTCACACCCTTTCTTTCAGATAAGTATATCCTCTTTGTCATTCTTTCCTCTTTCATTCGTTCCACATGACCAAACCATCTCAATTTATTGATACGCATTCTGTCCACAACAGCGCTATCACGAGCGTTTTACCAACCATTCTTCTCAACGATCGCATCTCTACTGCATTTATTCCACTTTCGTCCTTCTTCAACCACGTCCATGTCTCGCTTGCATACGTAAGTGACGGTACCAGAATGGTATTGTGCACCAGCATTTTAGCCATGTTCGACACATTGTCATTGCTGACAATGGGTCGAAGTGCACCGTTCACTCTAGCACCGGCCACTTTCCTTCTTTCAATGTCCCTATCGCATCTTCCATCCCTCGTAAACATACTTCCCAAATAATATAAAATTTTTCATAGATTAATTGAAATAAATTTTTCTTTTTACTATAGATTACAAATCGTGAGAGAGAGAGACGTCTTTCGATTAATCAGTTCATTTTTCATCTGATTGATAATGACCTGATTCGTCTAAAAACGTCTGTTTCCATCTATAATCTATTTTAGAAAAAAACAATTGTTTCATTCTACATAAAAAAAATTCTGCTTTATTTATTTTTTTCCAGAAAAATTGAGTCACATATTAATTGGAGTTAAATTTTTTGGAAACTTTGTAAATGTTTACAAAACTGTATTGATTTTTGAGTAGTTTTTCAATCATCAATTTAATTTTTCAAAACATTTTTTAAGGAACAACTGAAATGTACAAAATGAGTATTGCCTGAGTTTTAGACTTTCAAGAGGTAAGTTAGATATTCGAATCCTGCTTTTTTTCGCTACATGTTTCTATCCAGTGCGCCTTTTGGGTGACATCGCAATTGCAAGTGCAAGTAGACTATGAAAACTAAATATGGGCAATTTTTCTTATTCCAATTTTCCATAATGACGTAAATAAATATATGATTTTTAGTAAAAAAATATAGACATATATACACTGAGAAAAATACTCAAAACGAATCATTGGTAAATTTAACAACAACTTGTTTGCGAAGAGTTAATATTATAGATTCGTACTAATGAATCGTTTGTACGATCTCTGGTCCTAATCTGATAGTACGTACCAATGATTCGTTGTGAAATTTCGTTAGTATTTTTCTCAGTGTAGTGAGTGCAGATGCTTCAGTAGATAATTGCAAAATTCTACAATAAAGTTAAAGATTTAACAAAAATAAAAAATATGCTCCAATTCATTTATGATCCAATTTTAACATTTGTGGCTTTATCTTGGAACAAATATTTTTTGTGGTACATGGGAACGTGGTTTACCTTTAGGAGTCGAATCAATTCAGAAATTTATTGATCTATGTATTAATAATAATAATATGATTGGCACTTAATTATATACCGCAAAAACATTGTATGTAATAAATAGGCTACCTTTGTTAGACTTCCGATTGTTAAAGAAAAATAATATATTTACCTGTCTAGGTAACGACAAAATGAGGATATTGTTTTGTTAGAATTACACACGATAATTATACGTTGTTGAAAAACCGCAAAAATATTGTGAAACTGTTTTTGTTTTCCGGAATTAGCCTCCAAGGTCCATATTATAATATGGTCATTATATGCGAGTATATCTACAGATTTATTACAAAGTTATACGTACTAATAATAACAAAATACTTATCTTTAAATAAATATTCGATGCAATTCGGATTGAATTAAGAATTTATTCTAAATTTTTCTTTGTCTCTCAAAGATTTCTACTCTTGAGAGAATAGAATAAATAGAATCCTTCAACGTTCTGAGCAATCATGCACCAATTGAAAAATCTCTACAGCAGCTTGAGTGGAGATAATAAGAGATTGGCAGAGTTTTCAAACATGTGGTCAGACGACATCTTATGGATCTTGGAGTGGATGACTCGGAGGATTTTCTCAATATAACTGTTTTTATTCCTTTATTTTTTTTGCATGTTTTCGCTTTGTGGAGTCGGTTTGGTTGTTGAGATTTTGATCGGTGCGGGGTATGATAGAATGGAAGTATTTATTTATTAGTGGTTCATAATCTGTATTATATTTTTTATAGTTTTTGTTTAATCATGCTTTCGCCTTGTGGTATATTTTACATCTTAAATTTGTTTGATTATTTATTGATTGTTCTTTTTTAGAGATTTTCTAATTGTATTTGTTTATTGTATGTTTGTTTTGCGGCCACAACACAGCCATGAGGCTAGTGTGGCTAATCTATTAATATTGTCTTTATATAAACTTGTGTAAAATGACAAAAATGTATCTACTTGTGAAAATATGTTTAAATAAAATAAAATTAGTACTTACAACTCTGATGTGTGGAGAATCGAAAGGATGATTATGACAAAAATCACGCCAAGACTCAGAAGTAGAATAATATTAAGGGTTGTACCCTCCCTTGTACGTGGATGTTACAGGAACGGTAGTTATGTTATCCACACTCATCGTACAAAACCTTTTATTTTAATATAAATCCCCAGAGATGGCCCGAAAGCCTTCCCCCGACGAAGAAGTTTTGGTTAGCAAAATAAATGAAACAAAATGTTTTATTCTACTATTTGTTTATTTGACTAGAGAGAAGTATTACGTTTTGTTAGGACATTGTCAATAAGATCGATTTATTTATTTCGCAGAAATATCCTACTACCTAAACACCGACACAGTAAATAAGTTTTGGTTAGTAATGTTTTGAGAATATATAATTACCTATAGTTGGCCAATAAGAGAACTGTTTTGCTACCTTGAAAGTTTTCGACGACTTGTTTGGATTTTATTCACGATACCCCCTCCCCCCCCCCCCGATCCTATGACACTGGGGAACATTCACAAAAAAAAATCAGCTCAAAAAATAGTACAGAAAATTTGAAAAATTATGGTGCTTTTTATATTTTTAAATGTGCATTTTTAAGGCTTTTATCACCATTTGAAAAAGCAACTTTCGCACGTCGCCTCAAAAAAGTCCAGAGGCCTGAGTCAACAACACACTATCGCGTCACGTTCCCGCTCCGCTAGCGTTCGGGTGCAGACGATGGTGCGCCAAAGTGTTAATTTTCGTAACTATTGTGTATCTTAGCAACGAAATTGACACTTGCTTGCAACATCGTCTGCACCCGAACGCTAACGGAGCGGGAACGTGACACGAAAGTGTGTTGTTGACTCAGGCCTGTCGGAGCACTGTGTGACGTCATCAGCCGCTACAAACAGTACTAAGAGTCAAATGTGTGCCAATACAACATAGCGCCTAGCGACGTCACAACGAGCTAATTCAATAATAGAAAAAAATATGGATTTTTAAAATAAAAATAATGAATGATAAGTTTTATTTTATCGTTTCTTATTAGGATATTCGTGATCAGCGTATATTTATTAATATGAATTGATAACATTTATTCATATTCCTCACACATGCATGTTCCCCATAAAATCGGTAACTTAAGAATGTTGTGAGAAAATATGAGGGCTAACAGTAAATGAGTACTTACCTAATATAAAATTTGTACTATGTGTCGATGGGACTTTATAGGTAGTAAAGTTTCTAATTTATCTACCTATGTAGCTTATCAAGTCCGTCCTGTGTGGTATGGGTAAGGATAGAGCCGAATTATTTTATTGGTATTGGTCTTATCTTTATAGTCATCACATTTTGAACACCTCTCTTTATTTATTTATTTACTCATTATGTTGTACACAGTGATAATAATCCAAAATAGGATCGAAATAATAAAACAAATGTTTTATTCTACTAATGGTTTATTATGTGAGAGAGACGTCTTTCGTCTGATGAGGACATTGTCAAGATTGACAATGTCCTCATCAGACGAAAGACGTCTCTCTCACATAATAAACCATTAGTAGAATAAAACATTTGTTTTATTATTTCGATATGGAATTCTACTACCTAAACACCGACACAGTGAACCAAAATAGGATATCTTCCTTAAAAGTGGTCCTTAGATAAGTACTATAAATTAATTTGTTTTAACATTTTAATTCGATGAAATGAACAAACCTATTATGTTAAGTATTTTTTTTCCGATTTACATCTATCATTATAGAAGATGGTGATAGTTGATGTGTTTATTAGATTTATTGAATATGAATCTATAAAACGTTTTCTCTGTGCCATAAAAAGCGGATATTGAAAGAATGGGAAGTTTGCTATATTCCTAAATATAAAAAATAATAATTTACGTTTTCCGTAAGAGGAACCGAGGTGTGTACAGCGTGCCATGAAGAGAAAAATGCTAGGCAATTGCATAACTTAAGAGGCATAATAAGTTATCAAATCATCTGAAAAAAATAGTCTAAAATGTCAATGGATTGATCACATGGCTAGACGAGAGGATGGCAGGTGGACTTTCAGAATTCTTGAATAAAGACCATGGGAGGACAGAAGAAGTGTGGGAAGACCCCGAAAAGATGGGTTGATGATATTGTCCAGATGATGCAAAAACAGTGGGATCGTGTCGCTCGAGATCGGAAGCATGGAAAAGTTTTGAAGAGGCTTTTGTACAGCAGTGGAGAAAGGAGGACTGCAGTAAGAATGTTAATAAAGGATCGCCATCTCGATAAACAATAATATCTCTTTTTGATGATATCTTTTTTTTTTGACTTGGCATTTCTTTGTTTTTGTTCGTTTGTTTTTTGACTTGGCATTTCTTTGTTTTTTTTTTCTTTTGTTTTTTCATTTTCCTGCTGAGACCGCCTTGGCCAAAAGCTGTTATGGTCTCAATGCAAGGGTATGTTTTTAGAATAATAATAATATGCTTATATAGTGAAGGTGAAATAAGTCAACAGTACATTCGACTTTGAGATCCCCAAAGTGACATTCTGAGACACTATTGTCAGATAACCAATCGAATTTTCAATAATTTTCTGATGAATAATGTGTTTCGATCGTTTAACTTATACAGAATATGTTAAAAAAACATATAAATATGGACAAAAATTGAGAGTAAATTTCATTCTGGAACTACAAAAATAAACTATAGACATTATTTCATTTGAAATGATTTAAAAGAGGAGAATGTTGTAACATTGTTACCCGGAAGCAATAAAACATTCCAAGTCGCTAAATATAAAAAAAAAACTAGTGTTTTTAGATTTATTATTTGTTGTTCTTTATGACTCAATCTTCGCATATTTGTGGGAAGTAAAATATATACTAAAACTTAGTTTTTCTCACCTCGACAAGGCAGGCGGTCCAAATAAAATAAGAATAATAATGATTATTGTTGTTGTTGAAACAGACAAATTGGTCCCCACATCCCGACATAAATATTATCTCAGCATACCTGATTGGGGGATTTTTATGTGACAACCTTTCAATCTGTCACTATTAATTTTCGACTGCAGTCCAAATGACGCCCATGCTCCCCTTAAAAGCAGGTACATAGTGTGTGATATATTTTTTATTGTCTTATTTCTTAAAGAGAAGAGGCGTGTAAAGTGTATGCAAATCTTATTTTTTGATTCAAGTTTTTGTGTATTTCGACGTTTGATGTATGCATAATTTGTGAGCGAACGAATTAGAACAAATAATTTCCTACGGGAGTTCTTGAAAAGTATAGTAAATGGTGGACCAATAACATTTAATTAGCATTCGCACGGGTCAAAGTTACTGCAACTAGCAAATGTAGAAATGAGGTAGGAGAGGGTCTTCGGAATGCTACTGTGGTGCTCAGTCCCAAATAATCTAACATCTGGTGAAGGAGTGTCCACGAATTATGATGGACATCCGTAGATCGACCACAGAGATCCAAGGATTTGATTTGGAATGATCATTAAACGCAGCAAATTAGCATAAAAAAAATTAATACAAACCAAAACCATACAAAAACAATGTAAAGTAAGAGTTCAGTCAAATTTAACAATTTATTTTAAACCTAAATTTATATTTCACTTTCAAAGTATTGTACCATCCTACCCCAAGATATTGGTAGTAGTGAAGTGTGTAAAAGTAGGAAACCAATTCCCTACCGAGGACTCTACGGCTGAATGGAAACGTTAATTTGTTATTTTTTAAACGTTATTTCAATTCCGAAAATTATGGTTGATAATTGTTTTTAATTTTCATAAACAGGATATCCGTTGATCATTCGGTTTTCGGTTAAGTTATTGATTTCTGGAAACCCAAAAGACAGACATATTCCTAACGATGGATCCAATGAGGCTGTAGAAAAAAAATACAACCTATTATTTTAGACATATTTTGGGCACATTTTATCTGTCAAGCGGTACTTGATGCATGGACAATCAAAAGTCCTCAATGTCCGAATGAGTTTCGTTACAAAGTTAACAATCCATAAAATTAACACGATTTTTCGCTTCGTCCGTGGGTTTTGAGATGATAATATAATTAGGTAGTATTATAATATGGCGTCTTCGCTACCCACATTGCATTATGTTATAAACAATGTGATAAATTGGGATGTAAAATGAAACGTTGGTTGATGAACGAATATCATTCCGATAACATAGATTAACTCATATTTCAGAAGTGTAACAAATAGATTAACAAATCAGTTTAATTTAGACGAATTAATCAAAATAGTTTAATGCAAACATTTGATTCTGGCTTTAAAATGGCTTATAGCATCCGTATAAATTTCAAATTGAACACGCTAACGATAAGATAGGTGCTTCAGAAATATTTTCTGTATTCGTTCAATACGGTGTTTATGTACTATGCGTATTGGAGGGACCATATCAGTGATGCAAACTCTAAAAGCCTCCTTACATAAGCGAAGTATACCGACTTCTCAGTTATAGAGGAAATTATGTTCCGTGAACGTTAGACCAGCATCTAGCAACATGCCCAAATCTCTCACCAGAGACACCGTTTTCAGAATAACGCCATTAATAATTATTATAATTAGAATTTCTAAAATAGTGAAAATTAAACAGAATCTAATAATATTTCTATTTTATATTCAATTAAAACTTAAAATGGATTTCCACAGTATAAACACAATAACTCAGGGTTTAATAATTATATCTTTATAAACAAAATAAAAATAAAAACAGGAAACAAAAACAACAGACATTATTTGTCAAATTATTTTGAAGAGAAGGCTAGATAACTGTATTGTATTATTTTAATGTTCCGAATTACTTACCCACTACCTACTCGGTACTAAAGCAATTCTGTTGACTCAGTTGTAAGCAAAGTGATTTATTAGCCTTGCAAAGCAAACCTTTTTATGAAATTTACGATCTCCTTTCAAATTGCAATCCACGATATATTATTGTGTTAAGATTTATATCTAAATAAACACATACGTGTAACAAAATGATTTGGTTCCCACAAGACCAATGGATCTTGCAAATAATACAATATTGAGAAATGTTAAGATAATGAAAATGTCAGTAGCTTAATGATCTGAAAATAAAATATATTTTTTTTAAACCAAATTTTCTGTATGACTTAAGTTTTATCAATCTATTTATCTATTTATATCCCAGGTGGGATAGACTGAGAGAAGGGAACGTCATATCGACCTGTCTTTACATTTGTACTTTTTTCGATTCCTCTTGCTCAACTCGTAGTCATTCTGGAGCATAATTTATGACCACTTGCCCGTGGTAGAACATGGTAGAGCATGATATAAATTTAGCTGGAGAAACTCCATTTAGAACACATCTCAGGTGGTGGATTGGATTCTAGGTTTTTCTACTTGTTAATAAAATTATTGGCAATCAAACAAAAATCTAAAAAATAATAAAATAATATGTTCTAATTGAATTCTCTCCACCCGGTGGTGGGTGTGTTCAATAAAACGTTTACTTTATAATAACTTGCTTTATTAGCCTCTCGACTCCTGGCCAAGACATGTGGATCAATTCTTAATTTACACAATCATGACAATTATGTAACCAACAAAAATATAATCTCACAAGCATGAAATGCATCTTATTTCTAGATTATTTAATTAAATAACTACAACAATGTGTATATACTTGGGTTAAGTAAAACCATGCATTTGTTTCACTTAACAATAATATAATAATTGGTGGATCTGACCTTTTCTCTATAGATTCCCGTTTATCCTCCAATCTCTATCTTTACATGTACATCCACGTGCTACGTAGATCTCTTCTTCGACCGCAGTCCGTTACACCTCCAACAGAATTTTCCCCTGATTGGATCACCTTCCTTCTGATAACATACCCGCAGGTATGAATCCATCCTTCATACATGTAACTCCCTAGTTACTGATACTAATCCTATCTACCCATCGTATCACTGATATCGCCGTTCACTGATCTTCATCTTAACAGTGCACACGTTGATAACCGATCGCTGATAAGCTGAGCTCGCTTATCAATGGGATCGCCAATAATATACATCTCCTAAACTTGGTATCGCTGATAACTGAAATAGCCGATGATTGAATACGCTAATTGAAATATCCGATGATTGAAATATCCGATGATTGAAATATCCGATGATTGAAATATCCGATGATTGAAACCGCATCTTCTAATCTGTGCGGTACAGAATAATATGACATCAATCCTGATGATTCGTTCAGATAACTAATTCAAACAATCTAATTCACACTGACTTTACATTACTGAACAAAAGTAGGTATTTGAAACCTACAAATACTTAATCAAGATGTGGTGATCAAAAAATCTGCCGGACGAGTGAGGCCGGGATACCGCTTGCCCAATAATATATAACCTTCAAACTTCACTGAACCGTAAGGCGAGCAAATGTTGCCACGTCACTGATTTACGTATAAACTCATCAATTTATGATCATTCCCATTATTTTATGTTCTTGATACGCATGTTTAATCAACATTACTCCACTTATATAAATACTCTTATTTTGGACCCAAATAACCGATAACAT
Organism: Athripsodes cinereus; assembly: GCA_947579605.1. Classification (NCBI taxonomy): domain Eukaryota; kingdom Metazoa; phylum Arthropoda; class Insecta; order Trichoptera; family Leptoceridae; genus Athripsodes; species Athripsodes cinereus. The sequence goes on from OX388306.1 coordinate 1,840,910, forward strand.
TATTTATTATCTCAACAATATATCACTTTATAACATTTACTAAATCGTAAAAAATGGCGAAACCATATTTAATATTAGCAACCTATTGAATACAGTCACGTGATCTATTACTTACCTACGCCTCCTATAGTAATTCGCGATTATATTGTAACTATCTTCTACACGCCGCATGGTACCTGAATATGACTTCCGTTCCAAATCGATGTGTTGCAAGTTACTAAAAAAATAAATCCTACTAATCTATATAAAATCAATATTGGCCGCTTTCATCAAATTTATTCTGTTCCATTCTACCCCCTCTGTCAGCTAAAAAATTTTTTTTTTTAAAAAAATTTTATTCACCAGATCAGATCCACGAAACAATTATTCCAATATAACAATGCATGTCTTTCTTATGTCTATATACAATGCATAAAAAAAATAAAAACAAACAATAAAATCCTATAATGAGAAGACATGAATTCACACTGATAAAACTAGCTCACATTCATAATTATTAGGGCGCCATCTATACTTCATTTGTTTTCTTGTGACCTTACATGACCTTTGTTTACGTGTCACAATGGGTAAACGAACTTTATAGAAAACCATAAACCCAAAAAAAATTAAAAATATTTAAACATCTTAAAATGCTACTATACCAATATTATATTCAGTGTGCTTCCATTCCCTCTCATTTATACATATGTTACTTATAGAATAAATTCAATGTTACATTCTTAAATAAAATCTACAAATACATTGATAACTGAAGATTATCATTAGTTTTCCTATCAAATTATTTCTCTAATCTTATTGAGTAAATTCATTATCGAAATGGTCACATTAATTCTTGTTGACCTATAACAATCAAAAGTTGACCTAATTTAGCATTACACATGAAATAAAATAAGCAATCCAATTTCATCTTACAAAAGTCCCTGTAAATTTTTATCCTAATATGCTTTTATCATATTTCTCTAACTTGAAAATCATTTTTACATGATTAGTCCTAATCAATATTTTAACTATACAACCTCAGTTATACATCTATATCACCTGCAATTAACTAAGAACAATTTTCTTATATAATTTTTTTTTTGTAAGAAATATATCCAATTTTCTTCCAAAAACTATCTATCTTTTTACATCACGACATCTGTGTTAATCCTGGATATGATCAATCATATACTAGCCATAGGTAATACCTATGCATCTAGCATCCTTCATAACAATGTATACCTGTACGCAACTTGTTTTAATAAACTCATTAAGTGTTACATTTTTCTTATATCTCTTATGATTTTCACACTAACTATAATGCATGACACAATATTTTCATCTATTAACTATTATATACACAATGATCATAAAATACAAGAACTTATTTAAAAAAATATTATAATATCTTAACCTAGTACATACATATGAATAATATAATATACACAATACAATTTGATGTGTCTCGCTCAAGACTTTTCAAGACCTGATGACATTCGTTTTCCAAGATTTTCTTTGGAATTTTCTTTTTTTTTTTATTACTCATCTCTCATGTTAAAACAACCAAGCCACAAGCCGATTTATCTACAAACCTAACCTGCAACCTGACTATTACAATGCAATATCTCTTTACATTGCAAAACTTTGAGAATCTTATAATTCTCACTACCTGATCTACTGAATAAACACTAGAAATACTCCGTATTTCTATTCATTATGTTAAAGCAAACCATACCACTGCAAGATCACAAACTTTTCTCAACCTCGTTCGCACTATCGCAAAACTTTCACTTTTCTGACCACATCTTAGTCATTTACATTATCCGACAAACGAATAATACTTCCAAACTTTTCCCACATTTATTCGCACTATTGCAAATTTTTCATTTTTCTGTCCATCAGTCATTTTCATTATCCGACAAACGAATAATACTTACTAACTTTTCTCACAATCATTCGCACTATCGCGAAACTTTCATCTTTCTTACTACATCTTAGTCATTTTCGCTATCAGAAAAACGACTAATTTCTGTATTGAGATAATTTAGATCTGGAAATAATCTCCTTTAAAATACCTGACAATACAGATAATTTCAATGAACACTTAATAACATCATTTCATAGTTTGACAATCTATCTCACTAACAGTCTCAACTCTCATTTCTTCAACTTTCATAACTGCATACATACCTTTTCTCTTGTTCATACATTCCCTTACTGAATTTGGTCGACTCTAGTTTCATACTTAATCACACATATACCTTACATACTTAAGACGTCAATGAAATAAATCCGAATCTACTGATGTTCACGAACAAAAATTTGTTCTTCTTTCACAATACACTGTGACTTTTTCTACTCACACTCCACGATGTAAGTCGAAATCATTATTTCTCTCATAATATTCGTTTGCAAATTTTTCCTTTCATTTATATTTTCTTTTCTTTTACGTGTACACATCCTCATATAATATGGTCCATGCCATAAGATTCACTGAATGACGACTCTTTGTTAGAGATACGTCTAACATGTACACTCTGTCTAATTTCCGTATATACACTTTATTTACAGTACTTATCTTCCTAACTTAATTTTACATTGTTCCTATAAAATACCCTAACAACTAGTTTCCATTTCTAAATTTAACCTACTTTAAGTAAATCTACTAATAAAATTATAACTAATTAACTTCCTTGAACGTTGTTATTGGAGACGTTGTTAAACGTTTTATTATTATACCTCCTACTGTCCGAATTACCACTGTTTCCTCTTTCATAATTATTTTCCATACGTTTCTTTTTGAAACAATCAACCTGATAATGTCCTACTCGATTACAAAAATGACAACGTCTTTCATCTTTCGAAATTTGTACACTATTATCTTTGGAAACATTCACAATAGAATTCCTAACATTGCCACCTTGATTTTTATAAGTGCCTTTTTGCTTATTTAGATTACTTTGCACTTGCATTGTATTTACTGAAGTGCACAATCCAGAGCAACACCCTGTATTTACCATCTTTGAATACTTTCTTACTGCTGTTTAACCTCCTCGTATGTGCTTTTACATTTATCACATTACCATGTATGGGCGAATAAACCTTGTCTCTTTCTAATGTCCCTGTATGCGAAGACTGTGCTATCTCCACTTCTTTTTCTTTATCTGAATGATCAGACATTTTTAAAAAAAATTTGTTCCCGAAAAACAAATTTAAATTTCTCAAAATTTAAATAAAATACCGCAGCATTTAATTTAAATAACAATTCAATAATCTTATATCTATCAACACAATCAAAATACAACTGCAATCATGTGCATATTAAATTTCTAAATAACTATAATAATGCACCTCCACTAAAATCATCGGTCATTTTTATTACCCAACCTCTCCGCAAGAAGTATCACATGAAATAATCTTAAAAGATTTAAATCATCTGACTATAATTCGTTAAAAAATAATTCATACCTAAACGTATCACTCTGATAAATATTTATATTATTATACAGTAGGTATTTTACCTAAATTTATACATGCTAAAATTATACGCAAATTCTTAATTAACTTATCGATATATTATACAAACTACAACACTAGCATAATATTTTACAATACATAACTCACTATATCGTTATGCCTACATATATCATCTTCAAGATAATTAAGACACTTCACCATCTATCGTTTCGTAGCAAAAGCTTGTTTTATAAAATCACGATTTTAAAATTGGTTTGAATCCTGACTATTCGCATTGAATTGATTTAAATCATAAATAATTTCTACTACTTTTCACTATACTGCGTTTTACACTATATAATACAATATAATATTATAATAAACTAAAACTCATGGCTTGAATGTTTGAACAGCATAAATTCAAAAACAATAATTACATTTCAAAATTCACTCACCCCAAATATTTGCAGTTAATATTTTATTCTTTCTCGTCACTTCAGATATCAAAATAAATATATAATTCCTCAGATATTATATCATAATAAAATTGTCATCATGTCTCGAACTTATATGTCCAAAGCGTTTCACATCCATTTTTGTATTCAGGAAAGAATTTTCATAAGGCAGAACTTGCTGAAATAATTCATTCATGTGATTAGTTTATTTCATAAACACAATAATATAACATTTAACATGGAGTTACAAGGTCTTGAATTTTCGTTCACAAAGTAGTAATCAAGAATCTTTAATGAAATTTTCACTAGATTTTACTATTCTTTGTTGGACCTAAAAAATGTAATCTCATAGACTAATTTTAAATAAAATTTAATTAAACTTGATAGATCAAATTGATCTAATTTGATGACATTATTACTTGTTCATGAAAAATGTGGTAGATACTATTTTCAATGTACCCACCTAAAAATTGATAACAGGTCACGTGTTCAACAATATGCAAATTTATTGTGATAACACAATACTTTTTTTTTTGCATGTAAATTTGCAACAAAATTTATAATTTTCAGAATATTTTACATTTTATACATTTATAACTTTTTACTAATCCTTGAAAAATTTCGTATTTAAAACAGTTTGCAATTCAATCTTAAGATAGATATTACTTAGAAACTACTTATAAAATACTTATAAACTAATGCTACACTCATCCTACAAAAATCTTGACCACCACAGTCTTTTAATTTCATGCAATACATGTGAAAATACCTAGAATCCCCTTAGCGGACAGATAATCTGTTTTTAGACTATAACGGATATATAACCCACGCCCCACGTTGGGCGCCAATGTTTATGGAGCATAATTTATGACCACTTGCCCGTGGTAGAACATGGTAGAGCATGATATAAATTCAGCTGGAGAAACTCCATTTAGAACACATCTCAGGTGGTGGATTGGATTCTAGGTTTTTCTACTTGTTAATAAAATTATTGGCAATCAAACAAAAATCTAAAAAATAATAAAATAATATGTTCTAATTGAATTCTCTCCACCCGGTGGTGGGTGTGTTCAATAAAACGTTTACTTTATAATAACTTGCTTTATTAGCCTCTCGACTCCTGGCCAAGACATGTGGATCAATTCTTAATTTACACAATCATGACAATTATGTAACCAACAAAAATATAATCTCACAAGCATGAAATGCATCTTATTTCTAGATTATTTAATTAAATAACTACAACAATGTGTATATACTTGGGTTAAGTAAAACCATGCATTTGTTTCACTTAACAATAATATAATAATTGGTGGATCTGACCTTTTCTCTATAGATTCCCGTTTATCCTCCAATCTCTATCTTTACATGTACATCCACGTGCTACGTAGATCTCTTCTTCAACCGCAGTCCGTTACACCTCCAACAGAATTTTCCCCTGATTGGATCACCTTCCTTCTGATAACATACCCGCAGGTATGAATCCATCCTTCATACATGTAACTCCCTAGTTACTGATACTAATCCTATCTACCCATCGTATCACTGATATCGCCGTTCACTGATCTTCATCTTAACAGTGCACACGTTGATAACCGATCGCTGATAAGCTGAGCTCGCTTATCAATGGGATCGCCAATAATATACATCTCCTAAACTTGGTATCGCTGATAACTGAAATAGCCGATGATTGAATACGCTAATTGAAATATCCGATGATTGAAATATCCGATGATTGAAATATCCGATGATTGAAATATCCGATGATTGAAATATCCGATGATTGAAACCGCATCTTCTAATCTGTGCGGTACAGAATAATATGACATCAATCCTGATGATTCGTTCAGATAACTAATTCAAACAATCTAATTCACACTGACTTTACATTACTGAACAAAAGTAGGTATTTGAAACCTACAAATACTTAATCAAGATGTGGTGATCAAAAAATCTGCCGGACGAGTGAGGCCGGGATACCGCTTGCCCAATAATATATAACCTTCAAACTTCACTGAACCGTAAGGCGAGCAAATGTTGCCACGTCACTGATTTACGTATAAACTCATCAATTTATGATCATTCCCATTATTTTATGTTCTTGATACGCATGTTTAATCAACATTACTCCACTTATATAAATACTCTTATTTTGGACCCAAATAACCGATAACATTATTTATTATCTCAACAATATATCACTTTATAACATTTACTAAATCGTAAAAAATGGCGAAACCATATTTAATATTAGCAACCTATTGAATACAGTCACGTGATCTATTACTTACCTACGCCTCCTATAGTAATTCGCGATTATATTGTAACTATCTTCTACACGCCGCATGGTACCTGAATATGACTTCCGTTCCAAATCGATGTGTTGCAAGTTACTAAAAAAATAAATCCTACTAATCTATATAAAATCAATATTGGCCGCTTTCATCAAATTTATTCTGTTCCATTCTTAAGAATTTAATCCACATGATCAAGCCAGGTAGTTCAGTTTTGTCTCTTGTCTAATGCCCTGAAAACAAAATGAAATGTTATAAAATTAATCAATTGGATCAGTTTCCCGAATAAGAGTCAACACGTATTTTTTTAATTTTAATTGATAAACAGACCTTTATTCAGGCCACCAGTAAGCTTCTAGATGAATGTTTACCAGGCATAGTTTAAGTTTTGTGTAACTACAAAGTAGGTGAAAATTGGAAATCTAATATTTTGACGTAGTTAGGTCATTTCTAATATTTTTTCGTCATTTTTCTTAATGTCTTGTTTCAACGCATTAGTTAAAATTCATTGACATATTTTCATTTTTAATTAGTTGGTTGATTTATTTATTTATTCATTGCGATTATTTTGATAAGATATATTACTCCTTTGTTAATTGTATATTATTTTTTTATACGCAGCACGCCTCGATACAGGACAACCTAGTGATGATGTTGCAACTTAATTGTAGCCATATTGGTGATAAATTATCTCAACATTAGTACGTTGTTATTGATTGAATAAAAAAAAAAATTATTAATTAGATATTTGTTTTAAAAATATTACCCGATACGTCAGCATCGGAACACCTTTCCTGTTTTCTGCTAAAGGGAGTTTTTCTGGTCTGTTGGTTACGAACATTCTGTAAATTGCAAAATTAACGTTTATCATTCTTGGATGATTTATTCGGCGCCGTTTAATGGAGTATCCATCTCGAGGGCGCCTAAATATTTTTAAGAAATTGTTTCAGAAATTTTTAAAGAAATTAAGTGATTCCAAACATTATAATAAAGATTCGCTTGTTACCTCATTTGTTGAAAAAGTAGGGACAATAGAAAATTAAGACATCCAAATTATCACAAAAACATATTGGGTGAGTTTTTCGTGATGTAGCGATTTGTTCAAAGTAACAATATTTTTTATAACAGTTTCTTAGAAACAGCAACAGTTTAAAGATCGTTTAATTAGTGGGATGGTTAGATGGCGCTACACAATACCAATCATAAAGATTTTTAATAATACGTATTATTAGGAATATCGCATCTTTCATACTATAAAATTCGCGTTGGATACCTATTGGATACTAAAATATTTTCTAAACTTCAACGATTCATTTTTACAATAATAGTAGTATCAAACATGTTCACTGTGTTGGTGTTTAGGTTGTGAAATTCCATAATGAAATAAAAAAAAATGTTTTTCTGTTTGAATAATATGATACATACTGAAAAATTATTGATGCAATATTGTTTAGTAAATAAAAATCAACGTAGAAATCTTGAACAACCAAATATAGATCGTAATTGTTTTATATCTACTTACCTATTATTGGTTTAGGTACTAATTGCAATTCATTTGTCTGTGTATTGTTATTTATGTAATAACTGTGTGTTTGGTAAAATAAAAATAAATAAATACTTATTATGTGAATGCCTGAAACATTATTCATATTTTTAAGAAAACAAATGAAAAATATGATTTTAAAGAGTTACTGTTACTTTGTTGAGGTGAAACAGGTTTCGACATGTGATGTCGTTTTTAAATTGAACAATTACAAAATATCAAATTAAACCGTTATAATATAATAGTGTGTTGTAGTTTTTTTTTTATCACAAGTTAGGGTGATAGTAAAAAACGAGATTCTGGTAAAAATTAATCAGAATTTTAACGGAAGTTATTTTTCCCAATAATCGTTAATGCGCAATACTGTTAACTACTCATTACGAATTTAGGTCGACGACCGATGCATCATAAGTTTCTCGTTATGAAAAGTTCCTGGGGCATAAGTATGCGTTAAAGCTAATTGGGCGCTACTTTACACCCCTTTTATTACCACAATATTTCACAACCAAGTTTGTATGTACTAGTGTAATCTTACCCGACACCACTCAAGAAATAACATTCAAATTAACGCCTGTAGATAGCTAACTTTTCTTATTTTTCTGACAAGTGATAAGTAAGTGGGAGAATAATGTGGCAACACCTTTTGACTTTATTACCAGAATAGAAACTCTCCTATGATTTTGTTGTTTCTTTTCGGTGATGTATCTTTTGTATTTATTTTATTGTCTCTCTCACTTTCTTTTTTCATTTGTTTTGCTTTCTTTTTTTCCCGATAAGATCACCTTAGACAAAAGTTGTAATGGCCCCAGTGCAAGGCGAAGTTTCTCAGATAACACTATAATGCAAATATTTTTGAAATTTTTAGTTTTGATAATTATTCTTTTATTTCACATAAAAAATCCGTTCAGTAAAATTACGAATAACAATAAAATTTGCCTCCTCATTAGGCTAAAAGCTGTCTCAAGCGGAAACAAAGCTTAAAAATCGAACGTAGGTATCACTGAATTTGTATCATGATTTCATGAAAAATATTTTTGATTTATTATGTACACCATTTGACGTCCTACCTGTTACAATACCCTTTAAAACATAAAGAAAGAGTGAAAGATACATTCTTTGGCAAGGACTACAATGAACAAATATTTAATACATACATATAAACATATTAACATATTATAAATATACCATAATATGTATCGATTATTAACACTGCCTTCTCCTACAGTTAATTAGGATATTGCTGAACCTTGTTAAATTATATTTGAAGTTACAACAGTTCCACTATATAAGTAGATACTAAAATAAAATAATGCAAAGTCATTCTGAGAAAACCTTCTTTTTATATATCGACGGTCCAGTTGCACAACTCAACAAGTAAAAATGTCTTGCATTCGAGAAATACTTAGCCATTTTTGTAATTTTGCTATATTTATATTATAATAACGTAATACAGGAGAGACGATGGTCCTGGCTGGGACATGTTTTGAGAATGCCTAATGATAGTTGGCCAAAAAGAGCACTGTTCTTTCGTCCGCAGGGGATCCATCGGCCCGGGCGTCCCTCTTTCACAATACACCGTTCCTATGACAACGATATCAGAGCGCGAGGAATGTCGTGGAAAGAGATGACGCGATTGGCGCAGAGACGCTCTGAATGGAGGAGGCTGGTTTCTGCCCTGTGCTCCCGAGAGGAGCGTTGAGGGCGATGATGATGATATTTTAATGCTTTAAAAACACAACAAAAAGTGAAATATAATATAAAATAATAGCACTGTTAAAGACATACGTTGTATTTGTTCTGTTTTCAATAGTAAAACAATTCATTTATACATTATACGGCTAATAGCCTTTAACAAAATTATTTAAAAAAATATGATCATTTATAGAACACATAAAACTCTACCTATCATTAAATCAGTAAGTTAAATGAAAGAACAAATTCAAAAACTTGAAGCTTTGACATATTTTGACACCAGCAACAATCATAAAAATTGGTACATTATTTTTTTTCCAAAATTAAATATTTAATCTATAAAGGGAACAGTGTATTTTTAATAGTTTTTTGTTTGTGGAATTGGAAGAGTGGTGTAGACCGTGTGAGTTACCAATTATGTAAATCAAATTTTTAACTTTTGCTGGCACAAAACACCAATTGGTTCACGAGGAGACTTCCAAATATATGAAAAGATTGCCAGTCCTCAGCAACACAAGAGGGATCAACAATTTTTTTGTTCCTATCGATACCAATCGTTTCCAAAGTAGCAATTTCGTCTCTATAGGTGGTAAGTATCTTTTTACATTTAATGTACATACATTATGTTTGGGTTTCTAACTGACACTAAACTTCTCATACATAGCTGGTTGGTGTCAATACACTTCGTGGGGAGTCTTAGTAATGATGGTGTCGTTATCAGCTCCAACTCTATAAAATTTATGTCCCATTCGATCGATGATGATTGTGTACACATACGGAGTGGATTGTTCAACATTGTATCAAGCCACAAAATCGAAATAATGTACATACTTTCTGTTAAATTTGTTCTTGTATGTTTTTGAGTTTGCTGCCGCGTATTATTTTGTTGGATGTGTATCCTACGTTTTGGCCCACGTGCTGAGGCCATCTTCAGGGATTTCTTTGTCTTCTCTACGCCAAAACTTGGGATACATATCAAACAAACACGCAACTTCAAACTTACAAACGTAGAATAACAAATAAGTCAGAATCACTGCAAAAATCTAAAAAAAAACTCATTTACTTTCTGTTAACGAAATTTAATGTAATATATCAAATCCCGTGGAGCACCCGGTAAAGAATTGGTCTCCCACTCTTCTGCGTAAGTTTACGAGTGTCCTGTAAAAGGCAGGTGTTTGTAAAAATTAAGACATTTTACATCTTAAATTCAGCGATGAGGCTTGCCACCCATCCTGAATGTCTTGATTTTATATTGGCACGAAGAGGACAGTTTGCATGTTTCTTACATGCAGATGATCTGATGGCTACCCCACTTGTGGGATATGCCGTGATGGTATAGTAGTAGTAGTATATCAAAATAGTTATGATTATCTCAAAACCTATAAAATATATGGATAAATTGAAACAACTATATGAACCAACTGAAGAGGGATATGAGCTGTGGCTCATACGTGGAGTTGAAGAGATTGGCTGAGAATAGGGAGGAATGGAGAAGAAAGTCCAAGCTCGTTGCAGACCAATACAATGGATTGTAACTCATAGATAATATATAAAAAAATAATAATAACAAAACAAGCGTTTTGTACTACTATATTTAAATTAAACAATGCAAGAGAGACGTTTTTCGACTTCTTAGGATATTATCAATCATTTCGTCGAGAGTCGTCTTTCGACTTCGATTGAGAAGTCTCTCTCGCGTTATTTAATCTGTAATAAAACGAAAGGTTGATTTGAATTTACCCAATAATGGAATTCTATTACTCGTGTAACAATACTACAAGCATACAAAATTTATTCAATTAAACTAAGAAATAGTGTGTTCTTCATTGTTTACTTTATTTTATGGATGTATTTGCTTTTCTCAGCTAGAGGGACATTAGAGAAAAGACAAAAAAGTTTCACACGTGGAGGTTATGTTGGTTCGGCAGTTATGGCCGGCTAACCCTTCTATGGTGTCTACGGTTTGGACAAGATTTGCTTAGAGTAGAAATTTTAATAAATGGAAGTCCCCAGATTCTGCGCTATCTGGCTGGTCGGTGAGTCTTCTTCGACGATTCAATAAAAAAATATCAATAATTTATTAACTCACTGAGTAGATTGTGTGGCTTGATACATTGTTGTATGACAATATCCATATGACGTGTTAAATCTAACTTTAGAACGGAAATACTTACAAATAATTGAAAAATCAACTATTTTCGTTTTAGTAAATAATGACGTAATATTAAATTTAAAACAAAACGTTACTTATTTCGCTCTTTCACGATCGCATGATCCATAGCTTGTGCCATGCATTTCTGTCTTCAAATTTGTGCATTGTTCTATAGACTGAAGGAGCTACAATCTACATCGGTTGGTCTTCCATCTCATCGCAATTTTCGTTTTAGATTTCAGAATTGGCACATTTCATAATGTGATATTTAATAATTTATTTCTATGCCGTTGCCTCCTTTGCATGTTTATAATATAACCAAATAGTAGGAAGTTTCAGCGCGTACAGATTGATGAGAGCTTTTTGTGATATGTTGTTTTATCTAAATATAAGCAGCTTTAATATTTTTTATTCTATTTATTTATCTTCACTCTAAGGCCATGTTCCAGGTGTGGTAGGCAAAGAGAATGGAACGCCATGTTGATTTAATCTTACATACTTCTTTCGCTTCCTCTACATTCATTGAATTTCTCATACATGCTCGCCGATTTCTTTTACTCAACGTGCAGTGGTTCTTGAGAATTTAACATAATAACCACGTAGTTCCTGGAGGTCCGAGCTTTCTCACACCCTTTTTTTCAGATAAATATACCCTCTTCATCATTTCATCACCCATTCGCTTCACATGCTTCCAAAACACCGCAACTCATTTAATTTTTTATTGTGAAAATCACCATAGTGTGGGTACGATGAAAGCTTAAATTTAATGAATTATAAACAATTAATGGATCATCTGAAGTTCATTTTGTTCACACCGTAAATGAATTAGCCAATATAATTACCTTTAGTGATCATAAAATGATTCAATATTATGTGTGCAATTAAGCTCTGAAAGTTTGCAATCATTAACGCAGCTTCTCCGTTGATTTTACGACAGCTTAATCAAATTAAAGCTCTCACGAGTGTAAGCTGTTCTTAATAAGGTGTAATCAAATGCAGTCATTAATGTCACAGAATGGAATTCAAAGTGATAATTATTTAAGTATTTAATCAGCACTTTTTATTTATTTATTTATTCTTTACATTGATTACAAGCAATTTTACACACTTCTACTATTACTTCTACTTTACCATCACGGCATATGTCACAAGTAGGAAAGCCAGCAGATCAGCTGCATATTATAAACATGCAAGCTATTCTCTTCGTGCCAACAAAAAAAATTACATTCTAAATGGGTAGATACAAACCTTTCCACTGAATTCTTCCTCGTGTGGTACATAGATCATTGATCTGTTGCTACGGAAGTTGTTCCCTCTTGTGACACCGAAGACTACCTATCCTTCCATCTTTTTGGTGATCTTCCTCGTGAACGTGAGCCAACTTGTGTCTTCTTTGCAGAAGTGTGGGCGATCCTTTTTCAGCCATCCTGTCCATATGGTCTCTCCAGAATCGTCTCCTACTCCTTCTCCCTATGTCCTCCGTGTTGCATATCCTTCTAATCACAATATTTCTGATTCTATCTCTGAGAGTTTTCCCCGCGATAGCACGTAAGGTTTTCATCTCAGATGTTCTGAGACTTTTGGTTCTTACTGTATCTGCTCTTGTTTCGGTGCCGTAAGTCATTATTGGCCTGATACATGTTTTCAGGTACATCATTGAATTAAAGATGGAATTTATTTATTTTTCGAGCACCTGCCTTTAACAGGACACTCTAAAGTTTACAGAAAGAGTTGGTGGGCTATTCTTTACCCGGGACTGCACGGGGCTTAGACCTATTCTTCACCGGGAATCCACAAGGAAATCAGTCAAAACATAATTACTTACTTTACTTTATGTATGGCTTCGGCTTGTATTAATAACCGTTCCAAATCAGATCCTTAGTTCTCGTTCAGAAAGCCACTGTTCCGCCTCTGGGGTTGATCTTTGGATGTCCATCGAGTCTCCCTCGTACCTTCTATCTAGACAATCCTCCACCAGATGTTGAATTATTAGGGACTGAGCTCCACAGTCGCATTCTGGAGACTTCTTTTTGCCCCATTTCCACATAAGGTGGTTGCAGCAGCCTTGACCCGTGCGAATTCTGTTTTTTGGACGCAGACTTTTTGGGGGAGATTGTAGCCCGGGACCCTGACAGAGTCTTCGATGATGTTCTTGTTTGTTAGTAAGCCTTAATTGTTTCATCTTTCTCTCCAAGACCAGTTTTCTGTCCATATATGTTTTCTAAAATAATTAGTTTATGGGTTCTACTGACATTTTACAACAAATGGATTTGTCCAGTTTTGATACCAAACAATATATTTGTATTTTTTATATTGTGCTTTTATCAAACTATTGATAATGTGTTGACCATAATATTATAAGAAAGGAACTGTTAAAAATATTATTGAGATTTTGAGTAATAAAACCTTCAGTAAAGACACTTACAATCTACGTTTTACGTTTTAAGACCTATCATTACCCTGTGGTCTAAATGTTAAAGACTATCTGTTTCAGACGTGTTAATGAAATTGTTAACTCGCAGGGTGGTCCTGTTTATAAAAGGACGTGTCCGTCCCAATTGATTGGATACTGATTTATATTTGTATCATAATATATAGATACTAGTTGTCTTACCCGCCAAACTTTTTTTTATAATCGCTCAACCGTGGAGTCCCTGGCAAAGAATAACTCTCCAACTTTTTCTGTTAGTTTTATTGTGTCCTTCAAAATGCAGTTAAATTTTAAAGTTTTTTTTTCAGCGTGGAAAACCTTTGTTAATCGTCATAATATTGCCTAATTAATGTTATTACCTTATTTACATCTTAATTATTGACATCCGAATCGACCACATTATTTTTTTTATTTTCTTTTTCGATTTTTTTTTAATATTTTGATATTCCTCAATGACACTAAATACTATTAATTTTACAACAAATAAATAAAACAAGCGTTTTATTCTACTAATGATTTATTCGACGAAAGACGTCTCTCTCTTCGAATAAATCATTAGTAGAATAAAACGCTTGTTTTATTTATTTCGATATGGAATTCTACTACCTAAACACCGACACAGTGAATAATTTTACAACATCCTAGCATGAAATATGTTTAAGCAACAAATATTTATCATGGCAACACTGCCACATCTTTATCTGTGATGTCTATTGTCAAAATTATGTGATTTCCTCTTCCTGTTAAACCTTCAATAAAGTTGGCTGTGTGTTCAAAACGCTCCCGTTTTTTAATTTAAACTAGCCCGACTTTCTCCCATCCCCACACTTGGAACAAACAAAATATTTACATAAATATTCGTAGTTTTTTAATAAAACTTTGACTAAGAATATCTTGTATTGAATTAACGAGTGATCCATTGATTTTTTTCGTTTCATAATTTATGCTGGGATAATTTCATTGATATTTTTTATATTGTTTTGTCGACTTTTAATTTAATTTGTTGTGTCTTAATTCATTATACTTAAGTGTACATTATGTAAATCTTCTACATGTAAAAGGCTAGCACCGTGAATTGTGAATAAATAGATAAATAAATTCCTCACACATACATTCATACCATCACGGTATATGTATCGCATAAGTGAGGTAGGCAGTGGACTTACTGCATGTGATTAATATGCAAGTTGTTCTCTTTGTGCCACTTAAAGTTAATATTTTCAGGTTGGGTGTGATACCTCATCACGAACTTTTTCTTGGAGGCTTTAAGAAAATATTTGTTAGATTAAGATAATCGAATGAATATTTTTTTTATTCCACAGCATATATTAATAGTTTTGTGAAATAATCCACCGGAAGGGCCCATACGAGAATCATAAAACCTCCCGAACAATAGGGTCTTTAACCCTGCCTTGAACACCTCCACATTCTTCAGAGTTCGCAAATCACAGGGAATTTCGTTTCACAGCAACGGACCAGCCACACAGAAGGCACGGTCACCATAGTTAGCCAGACTCCTTCTATGCGGCACTACAAGTCTATTGACAGAGTCTGTGTTAGCTGACCTTAGTGATTTTTGCCTTTCTGTTGCCTGCTCAAAAATGCAGAACTCATACATAAATATAATTTACTCAAATATAGTTACCACTTGTCACTAAAACCATTAAAAATAATTTTCCGACATACAAATAATCGTTTAAATATACACGTTAGATTGAAGTTAATTTTATTTGATAAAATTTGTTAGGAATGACAATTTTATAACACACCTAGTTAAATTTGAATCGGATCATATAACGACAGCAACAACATTTCGTTGATTACTTTATTGACTTTTGTTTGGTTGCGATGATGCGGTTGGATTATATTATCATTGTGGGAAATGCCATGTGTTTTATGGGAGTTGTATAAATGTTATAGATGTGTAAGTTTCGGGCATCTAGAACACCCTGGGCGTCGCGTCGGGACTTTCTATGAAGACGTAATGCCGCCTGTTTAATGGCTGTTTCATTAGGTACCTACAGTATTTTTTATATGATTGTGACGTATTGAAGAGGGACGTGGTTGAAGAAGGACGAGAGTGGAATAAATGCCGTGGAGATGCGTTCACTGAGAAGAATGGTTGGAAAAACGTTGCGTGATAGACTGAAGAATGAGGATATCAAAGGCCTGAGTCAATAACACACTTTCACGTCACGTTCCCGCTCCGTTAACGTTCGAGTATAGAAGAAGTTGCAAGCAAGTGTCAATTTCGTTGCTAAGATACACAATAGTTACGAAAATTAACACTTTGGCGCAATATCGTCTGCACCCGAACGCTAACGGAGCGGGAAAGTGACGCGAAAGTGTGTTATTGACTCAGGCCTCAGGAGAATGAGCGGATGCGAGAAAAGTGTTGTGGATAGAATGCATGTAGGTAAATAAGCTACGATGGTTTGGACATGTTGAACGAATGCAAGATGAAAGAATGACGAAGAAGATGTATTTTTCTGAAAGAGGGGGTGTGACTGGTGTGAGGAAGCGCGGACGGCCAAGAACCACGTAGTTTTTTCACGTGAATCAAATCCTGAAGGGCGGCCATGTGTTCATTAAGAGAAATTGACGTGCATGTACGAGAAACTGGATGAATGTGGAGGAAGCGAAAAAAGTTTGTAAGGATAGATCTAGATATATATATATATGGCGTTCCGTTGTCCCTGCCCTGTCCCTCCTGGAACACGGCGTGAGGGTATAGATAGAGAAGATAGATATTTTTTTAGGATTCTCTCTGTGCCAATTGAAGCTTAGACATTCATACAGGTGGCATATCTCATCGCTGAACTGAACTAAAGATGTTAAATGTCTTAAACGTAATGTTTTACGAATACCTGCCTTTTACAGGACACGCGAAAACTAACTGAAAAGAGTGTTTAGTATCTATATATTATTTGATAAAAAAGAATAAAAAATCACTATTTTCTTTCAGTTTATAATTAAATTAAACGGTAGAGTTTTTTTGCAATTAGTCCATCTTCAGTGTAAGACTCTTAAAAATTAACGATGGACTAGTTTCAAAAAACCTCGGCCATTCAATAAAATTATTATGGGAAAGGTGTGTTTTTTGTTGATCTCCATTTGATTAATTTGTAATAATAAACTTTCATAGTCTTAACACCGAAGATAATCAAAGCTTTTAATATACCTACCTTACTAATAAGAAACTTTTTCCTCTCGTACTTATGGCTCAAATACTGACTGAGGAAATTGCAAAAAAAATATATCATTGCATTATAATTGCACTAAAAAATATCATTGCAAATGATGCTGTGCGGCGGCGCACCCAGCAGAGACCTGTAATCTCCGTAATACAGGAGAGACGATGGTCCTGGCTGAGACATGTTTTGAGAATGCCTAATGATAGTTGGCCAAAAAGAGCACTGTTCTTCCGTCCGCAGGGGTTCCGTCGGCCCGGGCGTCCCTCTTTCACAATACACCGTTCCTATGACAACGATATCAGAGCGCAAGGAATGTCGTGGAAAGAAGTGGCGCAATTGGCACAGAGACGCTCTGAATGGAGGAGGCTGGTTTCTGCCCTGTGCTCCCGAGAGGAGCGTTGAGGGCGATGATGATGATGATGATAATATTTTAAAATTTGTCCACTATACAAAAATATACACTGATATACAGGTATTGTTATTTTTGTTTTATTATTGAATAAAAAAAATATATCAGTCGCGATGATTTGGATACATGGAGCGAATGAATGATGAAAGGTTGACGAAGAAAGCGTATTATCATACTTTCATTCAGATAAATACATGGTTTGACAACGTAAACCAAGTGCCCCAAGAAGGAGAGTGTGTAGTAAGAGAAATCGGTTTGTATGTTGTATGAGAAATTGTATGAATTTGAGTAAGCAATAGAAGTATCCAAGAATGTACCAATATGGTTTCCAGTTCTCTCTACATACCCTACTAGGATTACATATAATCCTTGTTATTATAATATAATCGCTTGCGTAACAAATGTGACAAAAATTAGTTAAATAACCACATTTGTTGTTGAGTGTTGCGGGTCCCAGATGTTGGAACAAGCTGCCTCTGTGTCTGCGAGAGGAGGTGAATGGAGAGAGTTTTAAGAGGACTGAAGACACACCTTTTTGCTGGGAGTTTCGGGTGATGGATACGATAAACGGCGCCCTTGAGGTCATGTTATGAGTAAACGGCGCTTTACAAATTGTCCATATATATATATATATATATATATATATATATATATATATATATATATATTTGTACAGAAAACAACTAAGTACTTATATGAAAAAAAACATACCAACTATGCTCTCTCATTCATGGGTGGTACAGCTATAGAAAGAAGGTAATAACTTTAATTTGTTTTAATCTAAAATAAGATGCTAACAAGTACAAATTAGGTGGATAAAACGTATTGACGAGTTAATAAATAAATATAAAAAAAGGTTTGTTGAATGGTCTATTTCGAAGGAAGTGTGGTATCGGGTTTCAATTTAATCGGTCTTACATGTTTCTGTTTCTTATCTGATGGAGATTTTATAGACGTGAATAAAAAAAAATAACAATAAAAAGAATATTTTAAGATGTAGCAGTGATAACATTTTCATCACAGTATCGAATCGTCAAATAAGTATAAGATTATTTATTGAGTAAAAAACTTTGTTCCTGGGCTTGAGAAGTAAATATATTTTACAATCTATTGAAAATTTGCCCTCTGTATATTGAATGTGTTTAGTTATTAGAATGCATATTTCTCTATAATTTTTTTTATATTGGGATCAATGTACGAAAAGAATTAATTAATAAGTACAATCAATACCATGAGCTTAATGTGTCGATTAAGTTTTTGAGAGTTCTGTTAAAGACATGAGTTCGTAAAAAATCACGAGACATTATTGACATCTACGATTCAGCGATGAGTGGTAGGTACTGTGTGCCAACAAAAACTAAATCATTCAGAATAGTTGGCAAAGGTACCTTATGACTGAATTTAAAATGGATTTTTATTAACATCTGATTTCTACAGGACACTCAAAAACTCACGGAAAAGAGTGGGATACCTAGATACTTATAAAACATCACAAATTTTTATTCGTTTCTATTAACATATTCGAATTCCACGAATTCTCATTGATTTGACATCTTCAATTTACCGATGAAGTATTATGCTACCCATCCTAAATGACTTAATTTTTAATTGACAAAGAGAGGACGGTCTGCTTGTCTACTGGATACCCTACTTTTTGGAAAATTTCGCTACGGGATGAAAGCATTGAAATTTTTCAACAATGACTCCGTGAAATTTATTTTTAGTCAAAATCGAAGATAAAGAATAATAAATAAATACAATTTGCGCAGTTGTTTTGCATTCACCCCTAAAGTTCCCTTTTAGAATTCCTTTCCATCATTCTGTCAATGTTACTCAGACATCCGTTCTATCAATATTTGGGCATAGCCCTGCGTTGGCGACAGGTTCTGTATAAGTATTGTGAATCAGTGCAATTTTTTCACTCAATTAAACAAAAGATCATATTATTTTGAACTTTGTTTGATTTTGTTGGCACTAACTATGTGGTAATCACGAAACATTTTTAATTAAAGAATTAGTTAATTATGTACTACAACCACTTTAATTTTAATTAAAGTGGTTGTAGTACATAATTAA
This sequence comes from Athripsodes cinereus, assembly GCA_947579605.1. NCBI lineage: Eukaryota > Metazoa > Arthropoda > Insecta > Trichoptera > Leptoceridae > Athripsodes > Athripsodes cinereus. Next base: position 1,860,591 of record OX388306.1, read on the forward strand.
CTAATTCTTTAATTCAAAATTATTTTGAACTACCTAGATATAGGTATAATGTAGATTTTCTTATTATTGATATTAATACTACCTAATACAAAATTCGATAATGATGATGATTCTGGATGATTTCGTTTTGACGCCGTTTAACAGTCCCTAGAGCGTCTCAAGGGCGCCGGTGAGAATGTAGTTTTCAATTTGCTTCTGATGCTGGTACCAATCTGATTGTCTCTCAATGGCACCGGTAGGCGATTCCAGGTAAACGGGCCCAACAACACCAAAAGCTCTCTCATAGAAGTTAGACTTACCGGCTCTCTTGGGCTCAATAAGTCTATTCACACCCAGTTCCGAAGAGGTCTTCTAATGGTCAAGTCAAGGGGATAAAGCTCTGTGAGGTATGATGGTGCCATTTTGTTTAAAGTCTTTATACAAAATACCAATAGACCCTTTAGAGGGTAGGATATTCAAACAAATACATTATTTTATTTTCTATAAAAACACAAAAGTTTGAGTTCCACTACAATCGACTAAAACAGCGTCGTAGAACGAGAGAAATTTCTTTAAATAGAAATTGATAGAAATGATATCATAATTATCTTTTGATATCGTGGATAAATAAAACATCATTATATGTATAATATCGAATTACATCGTACTATAAAAATATCACCTCATATATTGTTATTCGTAATTAAAAGTATGCTCTGCATGGTTACTCATGGCACGATCTAAAAACGATCTTACTAATTTTGTCTTGATCTTAAACTCTAAGATGTGCGAAGTGACTATAGTCAAAAATACGTGCATGCCAATCACACGGTAGCTGAGGGCAGTCGTTTTCAACATTTGCACGAGTATTGTGGTTTTGTTTTTTTATATAACTCCAAGAATATACCATACATTGCTGTAAACATTAATATTGTTGTAATGCTTACTTACTACTTCACCAAGAAAAGGTTGGTTGAAACTCTGGTCTTCTCCACTTTTCTTTACGGAGCTGAAACATGGACGTTAAAAGTCAATGAAAGACACAGAATAGATGCTTTCGAGATGTGGTATTGGAGAAGGTTGCTACGCATACTGTGTATGGCCCACAGAACGAATGAGTCAATCTTGACTGAGCTCCAGATAAAGACTCGACTGTCAGTAATATGTCAAAGACATATATTAAGCTTTTTCGGACATATTATAAGACGTGAGCCAGACATGTTCTGTTGTAATGAAATTAATGCATACTTTAATATCTGATACATTCTTGAGGTTATGTCACATAATACAACCATAATACTCATGTGAATGTTGAAAACGACCATCCTCAGCTACTGCGAGATTGGCAAGCACATTTTTTTGACTATTATGGTCACAGAGTTTAAGATCAAAGCAAGATTAAGACCGTATCATGAATAACCCTGCTGTACTTGCATCTATATAAGGTGTTGCAAGATTCCATCGATATATTTTATGTGTGATGCCGTTTCGAGAAACCATTTCTTATACTACATATTATTATGAACCTCAAACAAAATTACTGTTTGTATCAATTTACACGTGATAAAAACATCAAACTGATATATCATCGATGTTAATAGGCGTACGTGTAAAACAAATACGAATTAATTTATTATTATTTTTGTGTGATTTCTATATGTTGTTTTTTTAATATCGCTTGATTTCTTTGTGTTATTATTTCTGGGGGATGTATGTAGGATTGCGTGATTTCTTTGGCTAGCCTCGAAAGAGATATTTGCCTAGTGAGGCTGCTGCGGGTTCCGATTGCATAGTTCTTGTCTCCTTGCTAACTCGAGCGCTCATTCGCAACCGTATTGGCTACTCGTTTAAGGTTTTTATTAAAAAAACCTTTATTTCATGTATAATGTCCTATGCTTACGTATTTTATGTAGATTAAATATGTGTTCAATGTATATTTAATTTTTTATTTATATCAAAATTAAAGTAACCAAGACACTAATTGAACAAAATTTAAGTCAATTACCTACAACTGAAGTTACATAAGACATTTTGTCAGTTAAAAATTCAAGTAGGTAATATAAAATTAATAGAATTCAAGAAAAAAATAGATAAAAAATATTTAAGAAGGTATGTTGAAGAATATACTATAAAAAGAGATATCGAGAAGCAATGAGATAAATTCATTTGCAGGTACACATTTTTAAGATTGAGGGGAAGGGAAAATAAAAAAGGAAAAAGGTCGTGTTAAAGATGATTTGCAGGTAAAAGTGGATGAATGAATAAATAATAAATAATACACAATTTATTATATCATTCTCGTCAAAAAATACCATTCAGAATGCATTTCACACCTCATCGCTGATTTAAAGATCTTGACTAAATGTTTTATACTTATGAAGATGTGTTACAGTAATTTACCGATTTGATAACAACCGTTAAGTTAGCATATTGTGATTAAGCTTAATGTGTAGGCTTTATAAATGACGATAAAAAGAGGTAAGCTTGTTAGGAAACACCTACGACACTTTACTTATAAAGTGTAGTATAATTATGTACGGAAAATAAAACATATTATTATTTTTGGTGGCTGAATATTGTACAACTGATATCCGGCAAAAAAACTATATTGCAATAATCGGACCTCGTGGAGTCTATGTAAAGAATATGTGCATAGATCTCATACCTTTTTCTGTAACTTTTCGAGAGTTCTGTAATAGGCATATGGGGAGGCTTATGTTCAGCAGAGGACAGGAAAAGTCACCTGTAATAGACCAATATGGGGAGGTTTATGTTCAGTAGTGGACAGGGTTAATTGCGACAAACGCCACTCTGTCAATTACACAAAAAAAAACTTTGAAAAATAAAGGGTTCCCTTTATATATTAAACTAAATGTTCCTACCCGGCGTCGTCAGGGTGATTTAAAAAAATCGTTATGGCAACACGTGACAGCGGAACAGTGTCAGTTGAGCCTCCCGTGAGACGACAACTGAGAAGATGACTCCGCCCTTTGCCTCATCGTCTTACCTCCGGTCAACCAGACATTCAAACTTAACCCCCCCTGAAGATGCCTGCCACAGTTGTGGGTGAAACGTCGGGAGAATTTCTGCCCACCAGATCACGGCCTCATGGCCAGGAAAAAGTTAATACTCACATTTCTACTTGTTGAGCAATGGAACTGGACAGTCGATAGTTATGTAGTCTGCTGGCTACCCCACTTGTAAGGCATGCCGTGATGGTATGCAGGTATGAATGAAACAACAAAATAATAGTATCGGATATCCATATCATGTCTATTTAGATATTTTTCACTGTGCACATTAAAATGATAATGCTGATAAGGTGTTATTATTATAATCTTGTATGGATATGTCCCGTTAGCTGTTACATCCATCACTATCCTTATTATGTACATATTAAATATATAATGCTATATAACACATGGCTGTAGGTGTTATTAATATTTCAGCGCTTACATCTTAATTTGTTATTTACACCAGCAAGTTGTAGACAATATAAAGAAATTGGACATTGCTTAAAAGCGCTTGTCTGATTTTTTGCAGATTAATGTAGTAGAGATATTTACAAATTCAAATATTTTTTATTTTTAATATACGGTTAAAACAATCAATCGATTCCCTTAAATTTGAGCAGAGCTCGTGAAATGAGGGATAGTTCTAAATTTACTTGCATTTATATAGCAATAATGAAACACTACAAAATAGAACCTGTAGGGTTACTCTTGATAAAATCTAGACACGATCTTAGTCATACGACGCGCGAAGTGACTATTGGCCAAAAATACGCGCATACCAATCGCGCGGTAGCGGTAGCGTGGTGTTTTTGACCATAGTCCCTTCGTGCGTCGTATGATCAAGATCAAGACTAGATTAAGATCGTATTTAGATTGTGTCAAGAGTAGCCCTGCCTGATGGTTAATTGCTAAAATAACATCGATAAACTTTGTTATCAATCCAATCAGACATATCAATTCGAGAACCATGTTTACACAATGTAGTAACATTGTGCAAAATCTAATCGGAAGAAGTGAGAAAGGCGTCTCAACGCTTACGAATTGGCTCTAGGCTGGTTTGAGACATCAATTTCTGTGTCCATGAACAACGTTCATCCAATCCGCCATTCTCACTGTCATGTTATATAAGGTCCACCACGATATAATTGGTGAACGTTATCCACGGACACCGAAAGTGATCATTTAAGCCAGACTAGAGCCAATTGGCAAAAGGCGTGTTGGGACGCTATTCTCACTTCTTCCGATTAGATTTTGCACAATGTTACATTGTTTAAAAATGGTTTACCAATAGAGATATCTGATTGGTTATGTCATCTGCCGATTGTACCAAAATCTAGTTTAGGCTGCCCTTTAGCGAAAACGGTAAAATATTCAACAAAATTGGTACAAAAACTCTCAAATCTTTTTGACCCTTGTGAACATTTTGATTAAAAACAAATATTTACTATCAATATTTTTGCAGTTACTTCAGATATTTCAGACAGTTCAGAAGTTCATAAAATTATCTGAAATATTGCAATTGTCTATAACATCACACGACGTATTTAAATAAATAAATGAAACATTTATATTCACCGTGAATATATTAGAATTTGTTAATTCACTACCAGCTATATTGATTTCAATGACTGGATCTCATCGCATTTTTAACTGTCGTCATGTTTTCAATTATTTTTATTATATTACTCGTATAAACATTTTGTTAGAAGGCATGTCGCAACGACAAGTAATTTATTTTTATTTATTTAATGGGTAAATAAATAAATAAAATGTGTTGAATGCTGTGTTATAATGGGTTTCGGAAACTCTATTTTAGATATTAATTTGTTAGTTTGATTTTTGTGAAAAATTAAAACATTCTACAAAGGAAGAACAAATTTTGATTCATATAATTATGTAAATGAAGTAAACCTCTTTATCATACTGTTAATGGTTTTATTTATTAATATCATCATCTTCGTCGGTCCCTCAATCCTGAGGATCGTGACCATCATGCCTCGTTCTGTAGACCATCTGTCTCCACCTTGAGCGATCCTCCGCCATGTGCAAGCCCCCGTATAGTGAACTCTGTGTGGCCTCCTTAATTTGGTCGCGTAATTAATATCTATACTCGTACCTATTTGAAAAAAAATATTCTCAATTTTCAAATTTTGATAAAAAACTGATAGCCTTCATCTATCTTCTGCTGAATACAGGCCTCCTCAAAATCATTCTATTCCTTACTGTCCCATTACTTGGACAATGTCATCAGTCCATCTTTTTTGGAATCTTCCTATGCTTCTTTTGTCCTCCCACGGAATCCACTCCAGGATCCTAGGTGTCCATTTGCCATCTTCTCTTCTGACTGCTATGGTAGAATAGTTTTTTCTTATATAGGTATGTTAACAAGATTTCACATTCATTATCAAAATTATTTTTTGCTTTCCGCTAATCTACTCGATTTTCACGATACAAACAATTGCTTGGTGCAAAAAATTAACTCTTGTCTCTTATTGTAACTTTGACATCCACCAAGAACCGTTGGTTTATAAGCTTAACATGGATAATATAAAAATGAAAAAACGTCTTTGTAAATGAAAAAAACATTGTATGAAGAAGAGCGAAAAGAACTTAGTACAATTTCAAAGTTGTACTGTGTTCAGTTGGTAAAACAATGAAACAAAGTTATGTTGGCAGGTAGGTACCTACGTGTAAGTATCTATATATTAAAATATACGTATGCGTATGTTACATAGTTATAAAATATTGCCAATTTCCATATTCAGGCATCCATGTTTGTGCCAATTTTGTACATGTTTATTCATGTTTGTCTCATACCAAACCAATACATTTCAACTCTTGGGAGGTTCTGTCAAATCAGTGAATATCAAAGATTCGTAAATGATTATTAATAAGGGAAAAATTGAGGGTAGTCGCAGTGTGGGCAGGCGGCAGATGTCCTGGCTAAGAAATATCCGAGAGTGGACCGGAGTCCAGAGGGTGGAAAAGCTGTTTCGACTAACACAGGACAGAGTAGCCTACGCCATGGTGATACTCACGTCGGGGGGACTTGACATAGTACTTTAAGAAGAATAAGAATAACAAAAAGAAAACATACATTTTTCATTATTTTTTTCATTCATTCTTTATTTATTTTCATTTATTTTTATTTATCACTTGTACACGGCGTGAGCCTATTACACGTTAAACATATTATAACAAAGTAAAAAAAAAACAATTTGACAGACAATAATAATAAAAATTTATAAAAATAAACATTAAGATGTAATAAAAATAGTAGTAATTTGAATAAAAAAACAATAGTAATAGAATAAAACAATTAAACTAAATTATACAGAGATTGGACAAAATTTGATGAATACAAATAAAAAAAGACAAAATTTCTTTACTTCAACATTGATTACAATAAATACAATTTTATAGAGAAATGCATGCAAATTAAATACGATCAATATATTTATTATTTATTTATTTTATTCTTCACTGTACATTGTTTACAATAATAAAAATTAACATAGAAAATATCATTTATATAATTCAATGTACAGAGGGCGAGTTTATCGCTAAAATGCGATGTCTTCCAACTAACCCGGCGAGAATATATTATATAGAAGGCGAGTTTATCCCAAAGGTGCGATCGTTTCCAACTAACCCAAAAATACTAATTAAAAAAAATCTTGAGCCAATTCGTAAGCGTTGGGACGTCTGTTTCACTTCTCCCAATTAGATTACGCACAATGTTCTCTAATCGAGTTGTCTGGTTTTGTCCTCTGCGCGTTGTACACGAATCCAGTTAAAAAAATACTATACTATACTATACCCTCACGCCGTGTCCCAAGTGGGGTAGGCAGAGAGAACGGAACGCCAAACAGATCTATCTTTACACACTTCCTTCGCTTCCTCCACATTCATACAGTTTCTCATACACGCACGTCGGTTCCTCTTACTCAACACGCGGCCGTCCTTGAGAATTTGATCCACGTGATCAAGCCACGTGGTTCTCGGACGCCCGCGTTTCCTCACACCCTTTCTTTCAGATAAATATATCCTCTTTGTCATTCTTACCTCGTTCATTCGTTCAACATGTCCAAACCACCGTAGTTTATTCACGAGCATTCTGTCCACAACACTCTTCTTGCATCCGCTCATTCTTCTAATGTCCTCATTCTTCTCTCTATCACGCAGCGTTTTACCAACCATTCTTCTCAACGATCGCATCTCTACTGCATTTATTCCACTTTCGTCCTTCTTCAACCACGTCCATGTCTCGCTTGCATACGTAAGTGACGGTACCAGAATGGTATTGTGCACCAGCATTTTAGCCATGTTCGACACATTGCCATTGCTGACAATGGGTCGAAGTGCACCGTTTACTCTAGCACCACCAAAAAAAAATATAAATGCTCAAAAAACTGGTACTACTTTAATGGTTTTAGTTATTTATTTATTTCATAGAGATACACACACACAGAGTTGACATGTATGATGATGGATTCAAATCAGTGTTGTTTTTTTTTTTAATTAATAAGATAATCTCATTAAATTCTATTTTATAACTGCTTATTTTGTAGAATTCCATAATTTAATTTAAATAAAAACAAACAAACAAAAGAGTTAGGTAGTTTGACAAAGACATAACATGTCGAAACCTGAGACCGTAGTAGACAAACCATACTTAGCGATCGACTACTGGCGAACTTTTCGACAATCTACCTACATGTACCGTGTAATTATGCGTTATTGTCGAAAAATCGTTTGTAGTCGATCGCCAAATGCGTGTTTGTCACTGAATAAAAGTACATAGCAAAACTCTACAAAGTTTTTTGTTTTTATTTACATTAAATCTCATTAAAGTTTTAGAATCAGTGTTCATACTGTAAGTAATACGAATGTTCTCGCAGATATACATCTACTTAATATTGTTGTTATCTCCTAGGTAGACAGACAATATACATAAAAAAAAATATACAAAAACTCGTATGACATTCCCCCTTATTCGATGATAGCCTCCATTTATATACAAGAGTATCACTGTACAAATGTATACTTACTATGTATTGTCATGAATATGTGCGGAGGTTAAGAAAAAAAAAGGAATTGCATATATTAAATTACAAACATAAAAAGATAATCTTAAATTTGAGAAAATTGTTTGTTAGTGAGAATGATAATATTATTATTATCTTCCTTATCATTCTTTCCACATGCCCAAATTAATCTACATCTGAATAATTTTATCACAGGTTTACTGAAAGACATTGCCTCAAGGCACGCCTTTGGAAAATATATTTTTACAATAAAGTATTTATTGAAGAAAGCTTCATTGTGTCAATTTTTCAAAATGTCATATTGAAATCAAATTATTCGTCTCGTTGAGCCTCCTGTGCCGATGAAATAACCTATACGCTTAGATATCCACGGAAAAAGTTATTGAGAAAGTTGCATCTTTTACGTGCTGTTTTTTTTTTGAATAATTCGTGAACACTAAAACGTAGTTATAAATATGTTTTTTATATAATCATGCCCAGAAATTCAATAAACTATAGAATTTCTAAGACTGACAATGTCCTTTTAAGACGAAAGACGTCTCTCTCATCGAATAAATCATTAGTAGAATAAAAAGATTGTTTTATTTATTTCAATTTCTAAGACACTTTCCGCGTAAGGAATCAGACATATTGAAATTGTCATCCAGAAAAATAGTTTTTTTTTTTATCTCCTGTACTTACTTTTCGGGTTCGCACTTTAGACCTTGCCACTCCAGTAGGTATGTAGCGACGTATATAGTTTTGTCATTTGCATCTTCTCGCAGTCGTAGCTAGTGTTATCTTCATCCAAAAAGTACCACCTCTGCTTGTTACTTTTGCACCTAGTCACCCCAACTCTTAGCCTGTTTAGTGTCTTCCACGTGGGGTAGCTCAGACTATGCACGGTATTTGTGCCATATCCTGTAAAATCGTGATAAATGCACATTGTGAGTTTCGTGAATCCACCGATAATATTCTTCGTGGAGTAATCGACAAAGACTAGATCTTTAACTATTTTTTCTGAAGATATTCAAATTTGTTTTCAAAAGCTGATATTTACAGACTACTACTTGTAATAAACATGCAAGCTTGTCCTCTTCGTGCCAACAAAAAGTTAAGATATTCAGGTTGGGTGGTAATCCTCATCGCTAAATGTGAGATCTTAAATCTCTTGTTTTTTTGAACTGATTGTCTTGTCTTTTACAGGACACTCGAAAACTTGGCAACGAGAGGCAACCCAATTCTTTGCCGGGTGCTCCACGAAACAGATAGGTATAAACATTTATAAGCTTCACGCTTTATACATTCAATTAAAGAACTTTAATACAGCAATGACCTATGCTTTTTTCTGAATGTCTAGTAGTAAGATCGTGAAAAGACACGGGAAAGAGTGTGATGAGGAATGACGTTGTAATACTGAAAAGGTTTTAATGAATATTCTTTTTTCCTCGATGAAGCTGGGTATATGAGCTAGTATGTATGGCGGGATATATATATTATTTAAATTTAGCAGGTCTGTTGAAAAGAGGGACAGAGAAGAGTCTCGGATCAAACATCAGGAACCCATTCCTTAGAAATCATCGCATTGTGTGACCCCTGACCTCAACGTACATATGTATGCTCAGGACCGGATTTAAATAAATAAATAATAATAAGAACACTTTATTGATCAGAAAAAAAAATCATGAGCAATTGGCGAGCTTATTGCCTGGAGGTAATATCTTCCAGCTAACCAAAATAATGTGTGATACTATGTAGACAATGTGTAATTAATACTAAATGTGAACAGTTAATACTAAACTTAATTACCTATAACTAATTACATTCTTAGTCCTAACATTATATATGTGTCATGTTTTCTCTAATAAATACTACAAAATGAAGGATAAAGGCACTGGGAGGAACTTTTTAGGATAAGTCTATGGATTTTAGGTTATTTTTAAAAACGTGTAGCGTAGAGGAACTTCTAATATTGCAAGGTAGATTATTCCACATTCTAATTGCATGGGTCGTAGATGATGAACTGAAGAAGGTTGTGGTGTGGGCAGGGACGGCAAGTAACTGGTTATTCTGAGGTCTCAGATGACGTCCATGTGAAGACAAGTACCTATTCAAAACGCTTTAAAAGGTATTGAGGGGAATTGTGCTTTAGGATGTTGTACAGAAAGTAGAATATATGTAGATCGCGGGATTGTTTGTATGTTGGCCTAAATATTTATTGGCAAAAATAATTAATTAAAAAAAAAATTAAATATGTAGTACACAAGTAATTATATTATATTTACAGAAAGTACTAAAAGACGGGCTTGCTGCATATGCGAAGAGGGAACGGAGCGCCATATAGATCTATCATCACATACTCCTCTCGCTTCCTATACCATCATCCAGTTTCTTATACATGCGCGCCGATATTTTTATTACCAACACGAGGCCGTTCTTAAGAATTTGATCCACGTGATCAAGCCACGTGGTTTTTGGACGTCCGCACTTCCTCACACCCCCTCTTTCAGATAAATACATTCTCCTTGTCATCCTTTCATCGTGCATTCCCTCAACATGTCCAAACTATCGTAACTTGTTTTGTTGTCCACACAATACTCCTCTCATATCCGCTCATTCTCTTGATATCCATATTCTACACTAAATCTCGCAACGATTTACCAACCGTTCTTTTCAGTAAACGCATCTCCACAGCATTTATTTTACTTTCGTTCTTCTTCAACCACGTCCAAGTTTCGCTTGCATACATAAGTGTCGGTACCAGTGTGCATTTTTTAAGTAGTACCTACAAATGGCGGGTTTATTGCCTGCAGGCAATTTCTGACAACCAACCAGTTATACAACTGAGACACATAAATACTTATAACTCAAAAACAATGGTATTGTGCACCAGCATTTTTTAGCCATGCTCGACATATTTCAATATATTATTTTTTAAGAAAAGTCTGCTTGTTTATAACTTGCATTTAGTCCGCTGTTTACACCGTTTGGAGGATGTGCCGTGAGTAGTAGTGATAAATAAGTTGATCGTTCAAATAAATCTATAATCAGGTCCTGATTTTGAGCACCCAACTGAGAGCGTTGACGTTTTGTGTCGTACGAAACGAGTTGTTATAAGGCGGCAACGTTGATAGTAAGATGCCCATCGTGGTACCACTAAAGATGGACGAACTATACATACCAATATCAATCTTACATTATGAAGCCTCCAGAAAAAATGTTAAGTAAAAATACACAGCAGATAAAATGTTAAGTATGCGATTGTAAAAAAGCAATTATTGATAAATTAATGTTGTTGTTAATAAGATAAAATTGTGCAGATAATATAATTATGGAAATGTTCACGTTTTTATCTTAATTTCGATGGATTTAAAGTGTTGGTTTATTTTTAAAATCACTGTAGGTATTGTCGAATACGTTCGGTTGAATTTTGAAATGTTTTCTGTACGCTTGTAAAATGAAAGGTGGTGGTTCCCTCTGGTGGTACGCTCCTCGAACTAATTTGACAGATTCAATTTTATACAAATTACCACGTTGTTCCTGGAAGCCCGCTCTTTCTCACACTCCCTCTTTCTAGTTTTAGACTAATTACTAATTCGGGAAATAATCTTAAGCGAAAGATAGAGATTTTATTTTAACATTAATAATTTTAATTGACGGTTATAATCGACGCTCTTTTTAAAATAATAATCCTTAATTTATTAGTTTTGCATATAACCTTTATATTTTAAACAAATTGCTTTTTTGCTTAACAGTGTATATAAATAACAATAATAAACAAAAAACTTACATCTTGCAATAGCTTATTAAACTGTTAATTTCAAGGACTTACATTCGTTAACATATTTAATGATTAGTAAATATTAAAGAATAGGTCTCTTGCTTTTACTGCAAGTTTTCGAGTGTTCTGTAAAAGGATGGTGCTTGTAAAACCTTACATATCAGACAATTAAAACATCTACAATTCAGCGATGAGGTTTGCCGTCATTATGAATGTTTTATTTTTATATAAATAGGTAGAAGAAATGCATATTGGTACTGCCTCAGAACTTACAAAAGTCTACAGAGGCAGTAAATTCCATTTCTTATTATTGTTTTTTTTTAGAATACATGTAATCAGGTTAAGAAAAGTGTTTAGTTACCTACACTGATTTTTGTAGTAGTTAAGTTTGGAAACAAAAAATTAATAATTAAAAAATGCTGGCTACCTCACTTCTGGGATATGCAGTGATGTAAAGTAGAAATAGTAGTTTTTTTCAGTTGTACCCACTATACACTATTTTATGTTATTCTTTCAGTATTCATTCACTTTATGCGTCACAGCCATTACATTTTTAATATTAGATATCGAGAAAATACACATATCTTTTCCTTTCATCCGTCAAAAAAAGTCGTTAGATGGAAGAAATCACTTTAAAGTGATAATCTCGCCACTGCATATCGTCCTAGTTTTTTAAATTTTGTATTGTTTTGTTCACACTGTTATATAATGATGATGTCCAAAAAGAATAAATAAATAAATAAAAGCTCCTCGCTATATCACAGGATGGAAGCAATAAGCTTTTTCCATTTTGAATGCTTTTGCATCAACTGTCCCACTTTTTTACAATATTCTAATGCTCTAATATCGTTTTCGTTGGGATGGTGTGTTACTGACACAGAGAGGACGATTTGTATGTTTAAACTTGCAGTTAATCCGTTGACTACCCCACTTGTGAGTTATTCCGTGATGGTATAGTAGTAGTAGATAACAGTTTAAGAAGCATGTTGTATACCTGCATATGTGTTAATTGTTTATCAAAGAAATATTGATTCAAGTCATTTATATTATTATAGATTCAATCTATACCTATAAAAGAAAGTGGTGTATGTTACACCATTTATAATTCAAGAATGGTTGTACCGATTTGAATGATCTCTAATTTGTTGGATTCTTCTCCACCCCGAATAGCCGATAGGCTATTCAAATATATCACAAATTCACGGGAAGAAAAATTACGAAGAAAATTATTTACGCCATACATTTTTAATTTCAATAAAAAATGCAATATGGAGAATTATACAAAATCAACGATGATATTTTTTTAATAGATTGGCCTATTTATAGAATAATTTTTCGTATAAGTACATTCTGAAATTAGAATCGTTATCCATACAATTTAACATCTGTAGTTCTGAATTTTCACTTTTGAAAAAATCACGGATAAGACTTTTTTATAAATTTTAAATGAATAGGTGTCTGTCTAAAAAATAAATTAGTACCGACATATATTACGTATAGCATATAATAAACAATTCTGAGTTAAGTATAGATAGGTAATTGTTCAACATAAAGGATTTTTTTTTTCACTATACGATGACATTCTTGGACAATTACGGGAGTTTATAAAGAGATTAAAAATATTAATCATTCATTGATTGTTTGGCGGTACGAAGTTTGCTGGGTCAGCTAGTTGGTATATGTTTGGGAGAAATAAATACAATTAGTTGAATAGATAATTTAGGATGAAAATAAATAAAAAAATCATACGTATCATTCTCATTAAAATTTAAGAACCGGTTTTAGAAAATCAAAATTACAGGCTCTATTATGATAAAACCATAATAACAGATAGACAAATACATCATAATAGACCCGATTTAGTATTACATGATAAACGTAATAAAATAACGTACCTAATAGACATCGCTGTGCCAAATACACATAATATACAAACAACCGTCGCAGAAAAAATACGTAAATATACAGAACTAGCAGGAGAAATAAAAAATATTTGGCATTCTAGGTCCGTTTATATAATACATTTAGTCATGTCGGCTTCCATACGTGGAAGTCTAGGTGTACGTGACGTATCCGACAAAATTCAGGAAAGCAGATTACGGTGGTACGGGCATGTGAGTAGAAGACCTCCCGAATACATAGGTAACAGGGCACAGTCATTGGTTGCCCCTGGTAGTAGATCCCGAGGAAGACCCAAGCGGAGGTGGCGCGAGGTTGTGAAGCAAGACATGAGAGACTGCGGAGCTTCCCCGGAGGACGCACAGAATAGAGCCGAGTGGCGGCGAAAGACAAAAATGGCAGACCCCACCATCATGTGGGATTAATAATTGCCCAGGGAGAGAGAGAGTCATGTCGGCTACAGGTGTAACTCCGAAATCTTTAATAAATAATTTACAAAAATTAGATTTACCGGTTAATTTGTACATTAAAATTCAAAAATCTATTATAATAAACACTTGTAATATCGTAAAAAAGTTTTTGAACACACATATTTCAGGCACAATGCTGGTATTTTGATCCCGCGTTTTGAGCCTAATCCTTTGATATCCTGTATATCTGGATAGGTGAATTTTTCCCGGCATTAGACTGTTAAGTTTTTGTGTGACCATGACTGATCATATGGAGACTTATCTGGTTGTAGTGTGGATGGCAATTCTGCCGCTGCGTTAAAAAAATATTATGTATAAGTGATGTAATAATATTGAACGTACGTTCATTATGCCGTACCTATGTCTGTGTAAAATGTCAAAGTTCACAAACGCTTTTAAATAGAATACGTCACTCGATAACGAAGTGATGACGTCGAGTGAATTTTAGTATATTACCTATTATAATGCGTTAGAGGCGCGGCGAATACATACAACATCACAGTTAAAATATTATATGATAATTAGGTACAATTTACAATACGTGTATTATTATAATTTTAAATGTAAATATATAAAGATGTTCATTTGTATGTCTGTTCCAGTAAAATTCTTCATTTGTAGCAATTGAGTTGATAGTTTAACTTGTACAAGATAAACAACTTCCTAAGAAAATACACACATTGTTTTAAATCACCAACCTTAATAACGCAAATTATTCTTTCGTTCTCTTTTTTATTTTTAAAACATTCGAACTGCGGATATCATATATAGGTACCTACGCGAAACATCTATTGTATTACTTTTAAAAATCGTCGTCTGATAATAATGAAACATAACGTTGTTGCATATTATACAAAAAGAGGTATGTGCGAACTTTTTTATTTCAACTTGAAAACTGTTCATTAGGGCATTAAAACTGTTATTTGAACTTTTTATTGGCATGTGATAATATTCTTATAATATTAACTTTTTGGTTAACTTTCGGTTAGTTGGAAGAGATAAACTAGCCCTCTGTATATTGATTGTATTTAATTTGAATGTATACCTTTTATGTAATTGTTTGTAATCATTGTACAGTTAAGAATGAATAAAAATAAAGTATAAAAATAACTTTTAATATTTGATACTAAAAATCACTTTATAAAATGGTTATGATGTCGTTATTATAAGCAGTTTATTCTAGAAATGTTGAAACATTTATAAACTCACATACTAACCCCATTTTGAATATGCAATGATGATAATTTAAAATATACACTTCTGACACCATTCAAGTCCATATGGGAAGTAACTGGATGAGTTATGTCGGGTATTTAACTAGTCATTTATAAGAATGAATAATGCTGCATATGTTTCCGCCATGATGATGACAGTAAATGACAGACGTCCGGAAAATTGTCGTGATAATGTTACGTTTGTTGTACTTTTATTTATGTTGTTGGTACGTCAATTATAACGCACTGAAAATATTATGAGAGTATTTTTTTGCTACCTATTGATTTAAGTGTTAGGAAGAACCCTGCTACATGATTGCGAGACGTGGACATGATTATAAACGGCACATATGTGGGGTTTGGATTTTCTTCTCCATTCCTCCCCATTTTCAGCTAGTCTCTTTAGTTCTACGTACTATGTGCCACAGTTCATGTCTTTCTTCAGTTAGTCCATATAAGCGTCTCTTAGTCATTTCTACCTTCGGTCCAGTTAGCTCGTCATTGGCTGGTTCTTTTAAGGAGTTGCCTTCACCTACCCTGATTAACACATCTTCGTTTTTAACGTGTTTGAACCAATGGATCTTCAGCATGCGTCTGTAACACCACATCTCAAAGGCCACCAACCGTCCGCTTTCACTATTGCTGCTGGTCCACGTCTCGCAACCATATAGAAGAATGCTCCATTCAAAGGCTTTAGTAAGATTCTTCCTAATGCTTAAATCAATAGGTATTTGGGGATTCCAATATTTTAGATCTTTTGTTTAAAGCAATTCTTGCCTGGTTTATCCTGTTCACAATTTCCGATTAACATACTAGGGTATACTTAATTTTTATATTGTTATTAATATGCCTCCATCAAAATAAAAAAAAAGTGGTCGGAGACATGAAAAGCCCGCATCACAATGTATGACAGGAGGTGTCAAATTAAGGTATTGCGATGGAAGACCATGTCATTGTATTAAAAAAGTATCTTTTTAATATACGCATGTCGGAGCAAAACGACACTAAGTCACGAGAAGGCATTTTTCAGAATGACCGTTGAAAGCTCTTTTAACAATATAACGTTTGTTTTCCAAATGGTTGTTGTTAACACGAAATAACCATCAGGTATTTTTAAAAATGGTTGCTTTCAATCATATCTCCCACTTATTGTAAAAATATCACACAATATTATAATGATTGTAGAGTATTTAGAATAACTTGTGAATGTTCATTTTTATAGAATTTAAAAAGATTTAAAATAAAACACTGTATTACGTACTGCTCCCAACACTATGCTTCACCCACCTCCATAGATTTCAGACTTAATTATTATGCCTATTATCGTATAAAGTTAGTAAAAAAAAATACATTTTTTCTATTCCTTGTATTCAGATTCTAATAGAAGCTCTCTGATGATAGGTGTTTACCCAAAATGCGTCTGAGTCAAATATTGTTCATAGTTAAAGTAATACAGTGTTTTGATATAATGAAAACAGTTTATACTGGCACGAAGAGGACAGTTTGTATGTTTCTTACATACAGCTGATCTGCTGGCTACCTCACTTGTGGGATATGCCGTGATGGTATAGTAGTAGTAGTAGTAGTAGAAAACAAAATTGTTTTTGGTTTCATTATATCAATATAATGGAGTTTTACAAAATCAACGTCGACTCAATCAATAATACAGTGTTTTCTTTTAAATATATTTTGATTCCGTACTATTTTAGATATTAAGTTAAAGTGATCTTGTTTTGATTTGACGAAGATTTGACATCATTATATATCTATGAATACCACAAAATTTAACGCGTTTTTAAGATTTAAGCGAATCACACATCAAAATAAATCAACGGATTGCAACACTCAAAAGTAATTTTGGACAAAATTCGACATAAGATAGTTTCACTCTTACATGTTGATTATGTAAAATTGTTTACCTTTATACTGATCTGTCCAATTAAACGAAAACTCAAAATAATATAGGTTAAAAGATATATACCTATTTTGTTACTTGAGATTTTTGAAGACAATTGTATGGGCACATGAATTTATTTTGATGCAAATAATTGTTATAAATAAAACGTTTTTGAATTTAGTACGTACGTCCACAGTGACTTTATAAATCGCGATCCGACTTTTATAAACATCCGCCCTCATCATCAGGCTTAGCGGAAAGCGGTAGTGGAATTATTAAAATTTCAAAATTTAAATATGTTTCTTCTTCTTCTTATCAGCCCACTCCCGTCTACCCCTGGATGAAGGTTTCCTCCATATCCTTCCACGCCATTCAATTTTTCACCTTCTGAATCCAGTTGACACCAGTGATGTCATCCCTCCAACCCATTGGGGGTCTTCCTATGCTCCTCGATGCCCCTCGTGGTCTCTAGATGTAAGAAACTGTCATCTAAGCTTCTAGTCAAGTGTATCACCCATAAAATGATTATTAAGTAATATAATAGTAAGAAATTTAATAGTTAGAAATTTTTGGTCTGTATTGAAGTAGGTAAATAAGATGGCGTAGCATTCGCATTATAAATTAATGACTATTTTTTACATAGTAATATTTTATATAGCTACCTACTATTATACATTTATTTATAACTAGATACACAATTAAATGAAATAATTACATACATTTATAAATTTTAATGCAACTCAAACGCATTTATAAAAAAAAAACATATTGTTATTTGGGGATGTATCTATGAGAAAGATGGCGTAGCGATCATATATATATATATATATATATTTATATATATATTTATTTATATTTTAAATGAAAATTTTATTCAAAATAACATTTTAGATATATTTATTCTGTAAAACTAGCTGACCCGGCAAACGTTGTTTTGCCATATATACCTATCATTTATTTGCCATGTACATTATATATCTGCCGGAGTTGAAAATGATTGAATTACTATTATCGCTATTAAAAAATAGGGGTTAATGGTAGAAGGATGAAAATTTAGGGCTGCATGTATTTTTAATGCCTCGCCTCGCTCTCTAAAATAAAGAATTTCTCCAAAAAATAAAAATTTGGTGTGGAACACCCTTAACTTTTAGGTGTATGAAAAAAGATGTTCGCCGATTCTCAGACCTACCCGATAAGCACACAAAATTTCATCACAATCGGTCCAGCCGTTTCGGAGAAGTATGATAACAAACACCGTGACACGAGAATTTTATATATTAGAAAATACCTACTTACATAATATTTGGTGTAATTTTTTTGCATAGGTATATTATATAAAATATTATGTTAGTACCTATGAGCAAGCCTTATTTATTGATATGTACAAAAAATAAATAAGTGAAAAAAGAACCAACAGCATATTGTAAAAATAATATTGGCAAACTATAATTTTGGTCGCATAAAACTTAATTTACTAACAACACGAAAATGTATTTTATGGTTCGTTTGTTTAATTTGTAATACAATAATAATTCAGACTAAACAAATTATGTTTCATGTAGATTAGGGATGCAACGAATATTCGGCAACTATTCGGTATTCTGCCTATTCGGCAAAATTTAACTATTCGGCCGAACACCAAATATTTAGTCTATTATTCGGTATTCTGCCGAAGAGTTTAAATGTAAAACTGGAAGGAACTAATGGCTTTTAGATTGTTGCTATTTCATTGTCAGCTGCAGATGCATAATTATTAACCCTCAAATATCTAATTAATTAATTTAATTTGATATGGAGTGAAACAACATAATATTATTATTGTCTCATATCTCATTTATTTAACAAAACAATATTAGATTCTACATTTTGAACACAATATAAGATTAACAATAAAATTTAAATAAAACATTAAATAACAAAACAATAAAATATTAAAATCAAGTAATATTCAAAATGTAGAACCCCAACATTATTCGAGTTGATTCTTCCATGATGTTCTGTGAAAATAATATAATCATGGGAGATCACTTACAGAGCTACAGGGACAAAAACCTTCTTACTATCCTGGTGGACGATAGAAGTACGGCCTTCTGCATACTGTATTTGAGCCTGTCATCTACTCCTAGTTTTCTGAGATTGCTTATTATTATCAATGTTGGAACACAAAAATTTAGAAAAAATGTACCGCGCTGCAAGTCTAGTACGTACATATTATGTCTATGATGTACCTACACGAAGATGCGCGGTCGGAGTATCGCACTCTCTCGCCATTGTTTTGCCGAATATTCGGTTATTCGGCACATGATCTTGCGTAATATTCGGTATTCGGTAAATATACAATTCGTTGCATCTCTAGTGTAGATACATTTTTTTATGTTTACATAATATTGTGTGGGAGATTTATGTTGGAGAATCTAGTATGAAAACCATTGTCTATTAATTTATTATTAATAGGTAGAAAAAGATTTGAAAAATCTGAGATATTGTTGATTGAACCACAAAAGATAAATAGTTGGCAATAGATTGGTCATACCTATCCTTTTACATCCTTTTAGTACTGAAAAAAGAATTTATATAAATCTATATTAATTATTTATTATTGTGTCTTGTATGAAGTAAATAAGTTAACATTGAAAAAAATCATCCCCAAAAACACTCAAGCTGCAGGCAACACTTCTCCTGAACCCTTACAATGAGTCTTGGTAAAAGAAGAAAGATGTTACGCATAAGCTTTTCTATAATAGGGATAACTTTTTGTATAATTATATTTTGTAATTGAAGGGCTCGGAACAGTAGTATGACAAGCCACAAAACATAAATATTACAGGGGAACAAAATTAAGATTTCAAATAGTTCTATAAATATTATTCTAAGTTATTTTTCATTTTTGTCACCAAAAGTTGAAAGTTAAATGTGTTATGTATGTATGTTAATTTTTTTTATTATTATTTCATTCATAAATACACAGTATACATTGATATTACAATAACAAAATAATATTAGACATAGTAAAATGCTCCCTCCATAAGCAACCAAATGCTTGTGCGGAGGGTCGGATATCAACTATAATATTAACACACATATTATAAGAATTAGCTAGAAATATTAATACAATATAAGAATTAGTTAGAAACAGCAAACTTTCAGTTCTCATGTACATACATTCATCAAACGTTCACCAAAATCTACCAGCACAATACAAAATTAAACCAATATAATTATTCACAATGTCAAAACAATATACAAATCAACTGGATCAATTTTTCTCTCATCAACATTAACACAAACACACATATACACAGAATTATATTACTTTACGCGATTCAGTGCTCAATGGTGACATGAGCCTGAATCTCAAAATTATGGCCATAAATAGAACAATATAAACGATTATACTAAATTTAAGCATTTTTTTTTCTACATGTCGCAAATTTTGTGGCTTGTCATCTTAATTAAATGCATTTTTTTTTTCGCTACAGTGATTGACATCAAAATTTGGCGACAAAAGTATGACAAGCCACAAATTAATAAATTTTGACGTACCTACGTCATCTATATAGATCCGAAGATTCATCACTTGACGGCACGTAATTGTTATCTTTTGAGCTATCGTCATAAGATGATTTGGAAGAATCATTCAAAATATTTGTAATTTCGCGTTCATTGTAAACTATTTTGCGTAACTGCGACGAACTGTCATCTTTGTCGGCCATGTTTGAAATTGGCTTGTCACGTTATTTACAAAAAAAACATAACTAAAATCTCTTAGCAATAGAATGTTTTCATGAGCAGCGTGATCAATATGAGGATATTTAATATTTTGAAATATTTAATGGATAGTCCATAGACAAATGCATATCGCTTGCCTTCTAAAAAACCGTTACAACTCGAAAAACCATAAATTTTAGTTAATAATACCGTTATATTTGAAATTCCTGCTTCTACAATCCATCAAAAGGACGTAAAGATACTTAAATTATTTGCCACTAAATAGCAAAAGTTACGTTTTTTCATTAATACATTTTGGTGAGGTTACGTTCCTCAATAGTGTAACATTTTGGATTGAGCAGTGAGATGGTGAGTAATTTTCATTATTTCATTGTAGAAAAGTGTGATATTTTTAGTTATTACTGTATTTAAATGTTAAGTTATCGTATATATTTGTTATACTTGAATGAAAAGAGTAACATTTTTCTTTATAACACTTTTTTAGAATGTTTTCAGCAATAAAGTAAAAAAAGAAAAATTGCTAAAGTGTAATAATTGAAAATGTAGCACTTTTTTAGAAAGAACTATAATAATAATGAGAGTATTGCTGAGTAAAAAAGTGTATCATTTTGAAATGTTATGCTTTTTTAGAAAGACCTGTGATAATATAAGAGTATTGCTGTGTAAAAAAGTGTATCATTTTGAATTGTTACGCATTTTTAGAAAGACCTGTGATAATATAAGAGTATTGCTGTGTAAAAAAGTGTATCATTTTGAATTGTTACGCTTTTTTAGAAAGACCTGTGATAATATAAGAGTATTGCTGTGTAAAAAAGTGTATCATTTTGAATTGTTACGCTTTTTTAGAAAGACCTGTGATAATATAAGAGTATTGCTGTGTAAAAAAGTGTATCATTTTGAATTGATACGCTTTTTTGGAATGACCCGTAATATTATATAAGAATAACGCTGAGTAAAAAACTGTTTAATTTTTGATTGTTACACTTTTTTAGCAGTACCTACCGGTGATAATATTAAAATAATGCAGAGTATAATAGTGTTACATTTTGGGTAGTTACACTTTTTTAGAAGTAGATACGATTAATTGTTACAAAAAATAAATATTGCTTTTATTACAAATCTCAACGTGAATGATTTTGATTCCAAAATAAATTATATTACACACCGTGGTTAATATTTTTTGTGTTATTTCCAGTAATTATATTCATGATGCACAGTTTTCCCAACTCACGGGGGCGACTTTTGAATTTTGCGACAGATATGAAAACGATTGAAGGAAGAAAAAAAAATTGAAACCTAAATACGATTTACACCACGAAGAAAAAAAATGAAGACAAAAATATATCATGTAAATAGTGCAATGTATCAGTTAACGATTTACAAGCTGTGTTACCAACTCCTCGTGGCGATATTTCTGTATTTTACTACACATCCAAACTAAACAATTACAAATTTACAATTTCTGAACTAAAATCGGGTTCAACTGCTATTTCTGGCATGAGGGTCAAGGTAATAGAGGAGCTGATGAAATTGGTTCATGCGTCTTGGACTATATTACAAAAAAAGTCAAAGAGGGAAATTAGGAGGACTTGGATTTTATATTTTATTCGGATAACTGTTGCGGGCAGCAGAAAAATAAGTTTTTAATTGGCATGTACCTGCTGGCGCTAAACAAATTTCCTGGCATCAATTCTGTTACACATAAATTCCTCATAACAGGACACTCGCAAAACGAGGGAGATTCAGTGCGTTTGTGTATTGAGAAGGAGATAAAAGATCTCTTAATCAGGTCCCATTTACGTACCCAACCACTAACCACAAATAATTCGTGCTGCAAAAAAGAGAGGAAATCCATATAAACTATTATAAACTAAACGAATTAACATCAAAAAATTTATATTCGCTCAAAGCTCTCGTGGATGATATCACTTTTCATTATTTTAATTTTAATAACATAACAGACATTTAAGTTAATTAAAGCTTTAAAATTCATCAAAAAAAATCTACACTTTTACGAGATAAGACATCATACAGCCGGGAACATTTTACGGAAATAGAATTATTGAAAAAACCCTTCAACAATTCCCAATACATCTTAAAACCTGCCTACAAAAAGAATGCTATCCAAATATAAGATAACAAGAAAAAGGAGCTGAAATGTTTACTTGAAAATAATCACATAAAACCTTATTATGCAGATTTCTACAGTTCTATTATTCTATAATTTGAAATAAAGTAATTACACTATTATTTTTTGTGTTTTTTTAAACAACCTACCACTTTACAGCCTTTTATCACATAAATATTTCCTTCTAAAAAAGTGTAATAACTCAAAACGACATATATTTTTTTGTAAAAAAAATGTGTACAAGGTCGAAACATAGTCTGAAAATATGAAAATCTATGAGATTAATCTTAAAGGGATATAACAAATTGAAAAAAAAATGGAACATTGTTCTCAAAAATGATTAAATACTGCTTGATTCTTGATAAAATTTTCAAATCGATTTTTCTCAAAATCTACTTTTTTGAGTTGTAACGCTTTTTTAGAAGGCAAGCGATATATAGTCTCATCCACAACTCATTTTTTTAGTAAAAAATGTGGCTTATCATCCTACTGCTCCAAGCCCTTCAATTGTAAAAGCCTAATAAAAAAATATACTTGTACGAATTACACAATATTTCATCATAAGTTATACTCATATAATGTGTATGAAAATGTAATAATTAAAGCATAAAAATTATATTAAGTTTGTTGTATGTTAACAATTTAATTAATATTCTTATCTTGATACATAATTTATTATTCATACACATGCTGGAATCAAATAAAATAAATTTTAAACTTAATGATCTACTCGATAGATGGCAGTGCTCACATAGAAACGAAGATCTTCTCAAAAGTTCTGGACGGTTACGTTACTGACATAGTGTTGAAATTGAGCGATATGTGGTAAATTTTTGAATTAGAGTATTTTGGTAAAAAAAAACGAAGATTCTTTTATTAAATTACTCCATTGTTGAAGTTTAGTTCATATTCTAAATATTTACTTATTCAGGATAATTAAAAAAATTAGTATTCGAAAAAAAAAAAATTCCCTTACTTTTATGAATTTCAAACGTTTTCGCCTAAGCATAGGTACATAATGAAGATTTTCAAAAATTATCTTAGATCCTTATATTTATAAAATTCTATTACTAACAACTCTCGACTAGTTAATGATCTTATATTTGAATCCGTCCAAAGGAATATGATTCTGATATGAATGTTTTTCGCTTTATCTTGTTTTCCCTTTTTTTTCTCTCTCTCTTCGCCTAAAATATATATATATATATGATGTTTTTTATATGTAAGATGAAGAAAGAGTGTTAAAATTTTCATAAACTTCCATGACATTTCTATTAGCATTTATTTTATTTCACAAAGAATTGTAGTCATATTAAAGCAATCAATATAACAGAGGGCATAAAAGATAAGTGTTCGAAAAATAAATACATTAATTACATCTTATATTCAGCGATGAGATTATCCAACCATCTTGAATGTCTTAATTCTTTTGTTGGCTTGGCGAGTACTGATTGTATATTTATTACATCCAGCTGGTCTGCTAGCTACCCCACTCGTAAGATATGCTGTATGGTAGAAAAGTACACTGAGAAAAATACTCATAACGAATCATTGGTACGTACGTAGCGATTCGTACTAATGAATCGTTTCTACTATCTCTGGTCCTAATCTGATAGTAGGTACGGACCAATGAATCGTTGTGAAATTTCGTTAGTACTTTTCTCAGTGTAGTACCTAGTATTTTATAGATATTGTATCTTTTTAAAAAAGAGGCAACTTTTGGCTTTTTTAGTGAACAACTTTTCATGTTAGCAGGAAGAAATCGTGTTAGCAGGAAGAAACTCACCCTCTGTATATATTACTTCTACTACTATTACACCATTACGGCATATCTATCCCACAAGTGGGGAAACCAGCAGACTAGCCTTATGTAACAAACATGCAAGCCGTCCTTTCCATTCCTACAAAAATTAAGACATTCAGGATGGGTGGCAAATCTCATCACTGCTGAAAATAAGATGTCAAATGTCTTTATTTTTAAACACCTGTTTTTTACAGGACACTCGATAATTTACGGAAAAGAGTGGGAGACCAAATCTTTGCTGCGTGCTTCACGAAACAGTATCTTAGTACAATATAAAAAACATACATTTTGTTAATATGCCTACAACATCAACAACATATTATTACCTACACAATGTTCATGTATTTTGACATTGTTTTTGTCATGTCAAGATGATTGAGTAAATATTTGCTTGGGTATTACTTTAAAACAAAGACACACTTAGTAATAATAGAGAACTAAGCCAACTTCAAATTATTACCGACAATTAAGTATAATAATAATTATTATTTCTTTCGCACCAGCTCATTAATGTGTGAAACATTCATACGTACATAGACATCAGTGGCGTAACGCGGTATCTATGGGTAAATGTAAAAAAAGTACAGGCCCCCAGTGTCAGACCCAACATGAAAATAAAATATATTAATCTTATTGTATAATTTCGCATGGTACAAATGACGGGTTAATTGCCTTCAGACAATTTCAAACAACCAACCAGTTGTATAGGTAAGATGCATGTTTACAATTAAAAACCATATTAAATGAAACAGAATACCTACATACATTTATTTATTTATTTATAAATGAAAACAATGAACAGCATTACAGTAAAAACCTTTTCGCTGTCATTGTACGTACACATCAAACAATCAAGACAATAATAAAATATACAGAAAAATACAGACACATAGAAATTCTATGACAAATATATAAAAAATGAGTGAATGTACATATAAGTATATGCACATTCACTCACACACATATTCACACACAAACGAAGCAACACATAGAAAATATTTATTAAGAATAACACAATACATAAATAAGATGAAGAGGGAAGGGGAAGAGGGGAGGGGAGGGGGGAGTAACATATTAAAAATATTAATATCTAAGAAGAACAGGGTAAAAAATGAGTTTACCACTCTTTTCTGTAAGTTTTTGGGTGTCCTGTAAAAAGCAGGTGTTCAGAGAAATAAAAATATTTTCCATAGAAATACATTCATATTAAATACATTCAATATATACTCGTAGAGGGCATTAAAATCAGGTATTCGAAAAAATTTAGACAATAATTACTTTTTAAATTCAGTGATGTGATTTAGCACATACCTATCCTAAATGTCTTAATTTTTTGATGGCATGGAAGGGACGGTTTGCATGTTTAATTCATGAAGTTGGTCTATTGGTCATTTCACACGAAGTATACAGTGGTGCCTCACACAACGAACTTAATTCGTTCCAGGAGCAAGTTTGTTATGCGAAAAGTTCGTTATGTGAAACGCGTTTTCCCATAACAATACATGTTAAAAAAATAATTCGTTCTTTAGCATAAAATATGCTAAGATGACATAAAAAAAAAGATAATTTTTTTGTTATTATTTTTATTTAGATACATCTAACAAAAACATATTTTTTTTAATTTTAAGACAGACTTAGTAGAGTCTACCAAATCTTGCACATCTTCATCCATTTTCTGCTTTTTTACCGATGGTTTCATGAAAAACCTGTCCAAAGTCGTTTGTTTTTCCCTTTTCTCCAACATCTGCCGGAAATAACGGACAAGAGTATCGGAGTAAAGATCGTTGATCCTGTTTGCTTCAGCTGAATCCGAATAGTGGGCATTGGTAAACTCCTGAACTGCTTTCCATTTGACCAGGATGTTCTTGATGTCAGCAGTTGGGTTAAGCGCAGTGACTAACGACTGCCTGCAGTGCCTGCGCGGAAGTATGCAATACATCGGCAGCGATCGTGGAAGCTCGGGCGACTTCGTTGTGTGAAGCGAAGTTCGTTGTATGAATCGTGAAATGAACGAACAGGAAGTTCGTTGTGTGCAGCGTTCGCTGTGCGAGGCGTTCTTTATGCGAGGCACCACTGTAGTAGGTATGTAGAAGCAACACTAGATAAAATTATGTAACTTTTCTGTTCAATATTGTGCCCTATGGCCTAGGGCACCCAGAAGCGTTGTCACGCCAATGGAACATACAGTTTGTTTGAAACATACTTGAGTAATTATCTGTAAACATGTTAAGAACATCAAAGAAATATGACAAGATGTCCGACAGGAAACAACATCATATTCTCTGAGAAGATGTTCTGTCAATATTGCACCAGTACTTCCTTACATTCTGAATGTCTGTTGTTTGTTTTTCTCTGTAAATTTTATGGAAATGTTGACATAAATCTTTGGACAATGCGAACCCCTTTTTACAGGTACTGAATTTAGATAAAAAAAAAACCCTGACAGAACTTAAAAGTAGTAAATAATGTAAATGATTTATTTGGGGGGCTTCTGGGCACTGCAGGGTTACTCTTGAAAAAACTAAAACGATCTTAATCTAGTCTTGATCTTGATCATACGACGCACGAAGGGACTATGGTCAAAAACTCCGCGCTACCGCTAACGTGCCATCGGTTTGTGTGTATTTTTGGCCAATAGTCACTTCGTGCGTCGTATGATCAAGATCAAGACTAGATTAAGATCGTGTTTAGTTTTGTCAAGAGTAGCCCTGCTGGATAATAAAAAATGCTGCCTATTTAATGCCTGGATCAAAATTCTCCTCTATAGCTATGAGTCTCGATATCAATAACTACATATTCCTAGGATAGAAACTCTCCATTGATTCTGTTGTTTCTTTTTTATGATGTCTCTTTTCTTATTCTTTTATCTTTATCTCCTGTTTTTTTTAAGATTGTGCTTTGTTTTTTTCCTGCTGAGATCGCCTTAGCCAAAAGCTGTTATTGTCTTTTTTATTATTGTTTTTATTGTTATTGTATTTTTAAGACAATAATAAAAAAGATATACCTACCAAACCAAGGCTCAAAAATACAAGAAACTTAGTTTTTGAACACCTAGGTAGGCACCTTTTACAGCACACTCAAAAGAGTGGAAGCGCATTTAATCATTTTCTTTATTTTCAGGTTATGTAATTTATACATACATGAGGTTTACCACCCTCCCTGAATGTCTCAACTTCTGTTGACACGGAGATTAGAGCTGGCATGTTTATTACACGGAGTTGGCTACTCCGCTTGTGGGGTATGCCGTGATGGTATCAAAAAAAGTAAGAAAATGCGGTTAGTTTTTTTTTTGAATATGGGTTATATTTAACAACATATTGACCTCTTTGCGCCATTAAAAAAAAATTGTGGAAGTCAAAGTATAAATAAGCTAAATGAAAATAAAGCTAAGTAATTATTAGGTTGGTTTACATAATTTACCTTACCATGCATCAAGGCCGGTTGTTTCTGTTGGAATGAATGTAATGTGATGGAAGTGACAGTTGCATGGTGTTATGTAAGAATGTATCAAGCGATAATATCAAAAAAAAAAATGAACAGTAGGTATATATATTTTTTTAGTTTCGGCTATCCATCCGTTGTCGAGTGATTTGAGTTAAACAGTATAATTATAATTTCTAACGTTATGATAAAACAATTGATAAAGCATTTAATTTTTTCTTGAGGAGATATTCAATTTTACAAGTAAATATACATTGAGTAATTATTGCTTTATTGACATACTTATATATTATAACATTTTCATTTATTTGTCCAATGTTCGTTTGATATGAGAGTTCATTTTACAATTAGGTACTCATTGATTGAATAATAAATACATTGATTGATGAAATTATTTGTTTGTTTTCTCATAAATTCATATATACCTAATTGGTTCAGAAAATTAATTATTGCTTCACTATCTTAAATATTTCATGATTTTCATTGCTCAAACTCATCTATTTATTGTATTATCTATTGATATATTTGTTTTTATCATAATTTATTCATTGACAAAATTGTTATTTATTCATATTGTGGATTCATTCATTTCTACGTTCAAAGATTCATTAATTCATATACTACTACTACCTACTACACCATCACGGCGTATCCCACAAGTAGGGTAGCCAGCAGAACAGCTGCATGTAATAAACATGCAGGCCGTTTTCTCTGTGCTAATATAAAATTAAGATGCTAAGGACGGGTGGAAAACCTTATTGAATTGATTAATATATTGTTTCAATTTCATTTTTTTAAATTAAATCTTTAATTCATTTGTTTATTGTTTAATTCAGTGACACAATATAGGATATGAAATACCTAATATTAATCATGTCTGTTTTAAGCTGTTGTCATTATTGGTTGATTCATTGTTGCATGACACCGTCAAGTTGATTTGAGATTGAAGCAGGTCTGGTCACTGCTTTTGATGGACATTCAGATGTGGAGGTGAACTGGTTGTGTCGCCCCATCGCTGTCTTTCACCAGCTTTTCGCATTAATTCCGATTCTTGTTGTAGTCCGTGAACTCTCAACTCTTCGTGTAAGAAATAATATACTCTTAATTTGAGAATAAAATTATCAGTTCATGTATTGCAAGTGTACATTACTGACCAGATTATCCGAAACGCAACTCTTCTGTGGAAATGTGAAACCTCTTATGTGAATTTTACAGGAGATTAAAAAATTGTTTGATATAATTGGCACTCATAATGTGGTAATCACGAATTAAAAAAAAAAAAATGTTGCTATGTTGTTACTACACCACTTAAACTAAAACGGTGGAGTAGGGGAAGTTGTATACCCTAGGGACAGTTTGTACCTAGGGACAGGGACATAATAATTTAGCCAAGCGTATGAAAATTAAGAAAAAATATTTTTTAGAGTGGCTACATTGCGTTTCATATGGTTACATTATTCATATCGCATTTGGCGCGATTATAGTGACACGATTGAAAATTGTTGTTTTTTCATCACTAAAGTAAATATTTTGGTGGATCTTTCCAAGTAAACCGTAAGTACATTTCCACTTTTAAATACTCTACAATAGAATTATATTGTGATGTTTGCAATTGTTATCACTTTCTTGTAGTTTTAAATGATTCAAATATGTAAATAAAAAACGTGTGACAGTTTTTCACAAAACAAGTCTCATGTTGTACCAAGGGACACTCAGTGAAATTGTACCTCGGGACGTCCCTAGGTACATCATTTTACTTTTTCATTAAAGAGTGGGGTAGCCAGTGGTGAGTGGACGACTGCATGTAAAGAACACACAGTTTGTCCTCTTCGTGCTATATTTTTTTTGTATGTGCGATGCTATAAAGTGTAATTAACATTCATCGTTTTAAAATTTCGATTATTTTTATTATTATTTCCATAGATGACGCGTAGTAAATCTCCAACATCGCGATATGATGTTTCAAAAGTATTCCTCGTAAAGTTCGTTGGTAACCTGGAGGTTCGATACCAGGTGCAGGCAAACTACCCTTTCACGACACAAGCTTTTAGAAGCTTACTGTGAAAGGTGTATAAGATTGTATTAGGGTTTATAATAAACAAAACCCAGATATATATTTTTTTTTAAAAAAAAGACCATCTTACTTTTTCAACATTGTTGAATTTTCATAGAAAGTGGATATTTTTAATTGTTTCTTTATTATATTTATTTATGTTTATAAAATATAATTATATAATATCATAAGGATTTCTTTTATATATCTATTATACCTACTTTTTTCAGTTAATGAAACCTCTCCGTTTTTTATTTTTATTTGAATATTAAAAGTAAATTGTCGATTACATTTTGTATTTATTTTATTACAAAAAACATATTTAATTTCCCAAGAAAATGGTGAAAATAGTTTACTGTCCCTAGGTACATATGTTGTCCCTAGGTACGTCAGTACTTGTCCCTAGGTACATGCGAGGTTCCCTTGGTTTTACCTAGGGACACTTTTTTTATTTTACTTGTATTTTCAATTCAACTACGGATTAATTCGTTTTGACCTCTTATTTATAAAGAAGTTTAATAAGTGTATCGATGTTAATCATAATATGTCAGATTCATTGTGTTATAAACAAATAGTACAACTTTGAAAAAAAGTGTCCCTAGGGTATACAACTTCCCCTACATATTAACTAATACTTAATATTTTTTAAACGCAAGCGTGATGATGAGAGCGGAAGACATGAACTTTTTGGTCCTTTTGGACAAGGACCATTTTGAAAAAAAAAACTTTAATATTTAGCATCTACTTATTTATAATTTTTTCAGGCTGACATTATTTATTTATTTATAATCAGTTACATCAATAAAATATTATCTTGTTAAAGTTTGAAATCTGTAGGAATTATATAATTAACAAATGAAATACCTATTCTAAATGTGTACCAATTACATATAACAGCAGTAACTCTTTTTAATTGTACCTTTCAGCTACATCCAAAGTGGGTTGAAAGAGCAAATTAACTTTTTTAGAGAATAAAAATTAGACAAAATAATAAAATTACTTCACAACCATCCTTTCTTCAGTTTTTGTTAAAAATTCTTTCTTGGTTCTTTCCAATTCATTCTCAACATCAGAACTCTTATTTTTTTTATTTTAATGACACCCAAAAAAATGTGATTAAAAAAATACAAGAATATTTTATTGATGCTAATAATTTGTTCAGTCTTGCACAGTCAGTAGGTTATTTTATTACAGAAATCACGTGAGAAAACGATTACACGGGTCACATACCTACATATGCACCAGTACACTAGTACTGTAGAAATAATATGTATGTAGAAATAATAATAACAAAGATAAAATGATATCGGTAATAAAAATACTTGTGCGAAACCGGTTTCAGTAGAATATAAGAAGGTACCTACTTTAAAATAATAACAAAAAGTATTTTTAAACCAATTTTGAATATTTCATTATTTCTTTTTGTGTTTTTTTTTTCATAATCATAATCAACATTTACACAAATTGTGTCCTATCACCAGCTAACCGCTGTGCACGCCTTTGCATAAACTCGCCCTCTGTATAATGATTGTATTAGATTTAAATGTATTTTTTTGTAAATTTCCTTGTTACCTACGTACAGTAAAAAATAAATAAATAGAATTCAAACACGATATTTAAGTGTTAAACTTTACTGCTAAATTATTAAAACTTATTCTCAAAATAATCAAACAGTTATAAACATAGATAAATGTTTTGTTTTAATTACATATAAATATATTTTCATAATTAAATTCGCTACCAATTTGCATTTAAAATATTATTTTTATAGGTAAACATGATTAAGAAAATGGAGACACCAATGATTATCAAATCATAATGAGTGTTACGACGTTATATTTCATCTATGAAATTTTAAATGGTGAAAAAATTTAAATTAAATTGTCTATATTTGCATAGATTGAACTAATATTATGACTCCGCTTAGTTATATTATGGAAACAAAAATATTGATACGAGTTAGGTATAGCATTTTTCTATGTCATGTCTGTATTAAAAATTAAAATTTATCTTTTTTGAGCATTATAAACAGTTAAAATGAACAATATGCTTTTGTATTTTAATAACGTTTTTTAATTAAACAAATACAAAGTTTTTCATTGATAAAATTGTAATATTTATGACTGGTTTTTATGTTTATTTTTGCTTAGCTTATTTAATACATATTTATTTAAAGACATATTTATTATTCCTCGATTATTATATGCTTTAATGTTTGAATATCGCGTAAAAATTTTTCTGCACATTTTCTTTAGCTCCATGAAAATCCTGGCCTAAAAACTTTTTCCACTTTTTTCCGCAAGTTGACTGCACGCCGCATCCCAAGTAGGTTAGGCACAGATAACAGAACGCCATATTGATCTATCCTTACATACCTGTGTATCGTCGCGTAAGTAGGTATCCATAATACAAGATTCATCTTAGTTTGGGACTAGCTCGATCTGTGTGAATTGTCTTTTCATGTTATGTTATATTATACTTCATTCGCTAGTTCAACATTCATACAATTTCTCATGCACGCACGTCGATTTCTCTTACTCAACACGAGGTCATCCTTGAGAGTTTGGTCCGCTCTTTGTCATCGTTTCCTCATCCACTCATGCACGCAGTTTCTTATCACAACACTCTTCTTGCATCCGCTTATCCTCCTAAAATCCTTATTCCTTTCTCTATCACGCAATGTTTTACCAACCATTCTTTTCAGCAATTGCATCTCCACAGCATTTATTATACTTTCGTCCTTCTTCAACCAAATCCATGTTTCGTTTGCTTATATAAGTGTCGGTACCAGAATGGCATTGTGCGCGAGCATTTGTAAAAAATAGATTAATGTCACACAATGCTTGCCTGCTACCCCCACCCCCAGAGAAAATTGTAGGTAGGTACGCCCATGAATCTATTATACGAATGTAGACTTACGGTTTGAGATCAAAATTATATAAAGTATTTAATTTTAATTTAAACCTCCTTCGTTTAGAGCATTTAAAGCAATTTTGTGCCGATCGAGTTATTCTCATCTTAACCCTAGAACTCTGCCATCGTTATTATAGTAAAAAAAGTTTATTATTAAAAAAGTTTGACGGGCCGTCGGGCGTCGGCGTCTGAAGCCTTGTAGTTGAACAAACTTTGAAATAAATAAATTCTCTCTCTTCCGCTTGGTAACATAATGAGTCAACCAGAGAAACAATTTAAAAACTACACAAATCTTAATAATATTTTCATTTTCAGTTCCCACACGTACAAATAAAATTACAGGAATCGATCGATTTATTCAATATTAATTCAAAATTTTGTACCATGGGATTATCCTTCTAAAGGTTCATTCACACGATCAAAAACATTGCTGTTGTCAATCCATTGAGAAAAAATATTTTGTCGCCCCGACAATCATACGCGAGGACAATGATTCAATTATCATAATTTGTAGGTAGATATATTATTGTTGTAACGTAATATCTAGAGATGCTACGAATATTAGGCAACTATTCGGTATTCTGTCTATTCGGCAACATTTGTACTATTCAGCCGAAAACTGAATATATTTAAGTCTATTATTCGGTGATCTGCCGAAAAGTTTAAATGTTTAACTGGAAGGAACTAAAAGCTTGTAGATTGTTGCTATTATTTCATTGTCAGCTGCAGATGCATACTTGTATTAATCCTCAAATATATAATTAATTAATTTAATTTGATATGGAGTGAAGCAATATTTAATGATGTACCTACACAAAGATGCGCGGCGGGAGTAGCACACCATTGTTTTGCCTAATATTCGGTTATTCGGCACATGATCTTCTGTATTTGGTATTTGGTCAAATATACTATTCGTTGCATCTCAAGACTAATATCCCATACATCACCACCAGTGTATAGCATGTTGTAATAATATTTTTATTACAGATAAGATCTAAGACAAAATGATAATAGTGTTTATATCACTATCATTATCTACTAATGGTGATTTGCCTTAGGGATAGTGATATAAGGGAATGTTGTCTGTTTTATTATACCGAAGAAACTACATATACCGAACGAAATGCGGTATTGTTTGAAATTCCGAATCAAAATGAGAAATCTATCGACGGGGCTGAATATTGGAGTAAATAAGAAGATTGTTATGATTAAAAAATGCAATTAATGAATGATAAAATAAAAATAACATTTAAATTTAATATCTTTAGTTTGCAGACGTCGTGCACCACGTTCGATTCCAATAGTTTATCAATCCGTTACACATTAAGGGTTGCACCCTCCTTCACCCATGAATGTTATAAAAAATGACAGTTTCTTCATACTCTTCATGCAAATTCTTTCTAAGGAAGGGCTCAAGGTTCACCTGAGGGGATCCCCTTGATAAAATTCTTTCCGAAATTATATATAACCGGTAATGTCCACCACCTCTTTACTTTAACAATATAGGCTTAAAATTAGCTTACACACTGAGAAAAATACTCAAAACGAATCATTGGTACGTACTATCAGATTAGGACCAGAGATAGTACAAACGATTCATTAGTACGAATTATAATATAAACCTATCGTTGGTAAATTTACCAACAATTTGTTTGCGAAAAGTTAATATTATAGATTATAGTACGTACCAATGATCCGTTGTGAAATTTCGTTAGTACCTATTTTTCTCAGTGCACTTACGTATTTTATACGTACCTACTGATTATTCGCTAAGATAAATACAAAAGAATATTTTTTTAATAAAAGATATGTCTGGGTTTTTGTTATAAACCCAAATACAACCTTATATACCTTTTTTTGTGTCATTGATGATATTGCACAACATATTTTAACGGAGAGTATTGGATAGATAGATCATTGAAATCGGTCATAGAATAATAATAATAGTAATCGGACTATTTATATGTGGCGCCGTTTAATGATCCGTGACCATCTCAAGGGCGCCGTAAAATAATAGAATAGTACGTTATCAAATAGGTATATGTTTTTTTTTTGTTGACATTCGATGAATTCACGCAGGCACATCATCCAATATCAAAGTCCTTGTATTGTTATGAATTATTGAAGATTACAGTGTGCAGAGTACATGCCTGCCTGTTTAGTAGTACTAAACGAATGATTATTATTATAATATGGACTAAGAATTTATTTTTTTCAATACATAACCCACGCGTTCTCATACGATTATCAATGGAATTATTATTGTTATTATTATTGTTAAAACAATGGGGAGACGGGCTATGGGAAAAATATTAAAAATAATACTTACATACATTGATGTACATATTATGTATCTACTTGTATCTTTGCGTATAAAGTGTGGAAACAATTTATCATTTTGTCAAATTACGATTTTGCTTTTTAGTCACGAGGTTCTGGACTCGATTCCCAGTTAGAGTAAAAATGAAAAATAAACTTTTTTTTAAATGTTCTGGGTCTGGGTGTTATATAAATAAATTATAAATAAATTATAAATAAATAAATAAATATTTCTTTATTCAATCAATATCAATATACAAACGTTTATATATTAATAAATCAAATGTTTTTGTGTTAACACTTTGGAAATTCATTATAATTAAAATGAATTTAAAAACACTGTATAATTTCCAAATTAAATTTATTCACCTCAAACGTTTTCGCCAAGGCTTCTACTTGGCATCATCAGGAGGACCTCCTGATGAGTCCTCCTGATGATGCCAAGTAGAAGCCTTGGCGAAAACGTTTGAGGTGAATAAATTTAATTTGGAAATTATACAGTGTTTTTAAATTCATTTTAATTGTTTATATATTATGTACCTATGTGTTTAGTGCATTGTATATCATTATTATTGAAAAACACCACATTCTACTGGGACCATTACAGCTTTCGGCCAATGTGATCCCAGAGAAAACAAATCTTTACAATAGTCTTTCCACCTTCCTTACAAATTTAGCTTGGGCTACGTGAAATATGTGTATATTCGGGGAAATGCTATAAAACAATCGAATTGCTTTTGTTATTGGTGATTCTGCGAGAATATTGGTTCTGCTTGTAGGTATGTGGATAGAATATGTGTGTATCGTCGCGTTAGTATCCATAATACAAAATCCTTAGGTCTTGTCAAGATATAACAACTAAATTGGAGGTGACCAGAGGCCTGAGTCAACAACACACTTTCGTCTCACGTTCCCGCTCCGTTAGCGTTCGGGTGCAGACGATGTTGCAAGCAAGTGTCAATTTCGTTGCTAAGATACACAATAGTTACGAAAATTAACACTTTGGCGCACCATCGTCTGCACCCGAACGCTAGCGGAGCGGGAACGTGACGCGATAGTGTGTTGTTGACTCAGGCCTCTGTACTGTATCGAAACCAGTGTACGTGGAGCGTGCTTTTGCAATATCTGCACCTGTAGTCTGGAACAGGCTTCCACAAACGATCAGAGAAACGCAGGACATATCTCGTTTCAAGAACCAACTGAAAACTTATCTATTCAAGAAATCTCACGGAATAATTCAAGCACAACCTTAGTTAGCAAAGAGCGCCCTTGAGGTGGATTTTTTTCACAAAACGGCGCTTTACAAATCATCCAAATAATAATAATAAAATCCATACTTTAGTTTGGGAATCGGCGTGCATGTATGAGAAACTGTATGAATGTAGAGGAAGCGAAAGAAGAATGTAAAGATAGATCTATATGGCGTTCCGTTCTCTCTGCCTACCCCTCCTGGGACATGGCGTGAGGGTATAGTATAGTATAGTTTGTGATTATCTCGATCAATATGAATTGTCTATATAAATGTTATGTTATATAAAATAAACCATTCTCATTACGACATGTTAAAGGTGATCAGTTACCATGTGGTCTCAATGGCAATTGAAACCTTAAAAATAGCATGTTAGAATTCTTAAAATAGGATAAATGATTTGTGGAGAAAGCGAAAGAAGTGTTAAAGCATATATCAATATGGCGTACCGTTCTCTGTATCTATCACACATGGGATAAGAAGTGGGATAAGAACATCCTCTAAAGAAGTACATGGGTTTGTTGAAATATATTTTTTCACATAAAATATCAAAGTGTTCGAAAAAATCATGGATAGAAACGACTTTATTGTTACAAAACTCTTCTGAATTTTGTAGCAATTTTTTATATTCTGGTTATAAAATGAATTGGATTTATTTACAGTACCTATATTTTCAAGTACATTTCTACTTTCGATTTCCTCAAATATAGTCATTACCAAAAAATAATAAGTAGGTACCTTTTATAAATGGATCATAGTACGTGATAGAATGATCCATTTATTGATCGATGATTTATTCTCGATCCTTTTGATAATATTCAAATCAAATCAGGAAATGAAAATTACTGGTAAGTGGGCACGTGTCAGGATCAAATTAGGTACTGAATGAATTATTTATTATTAGAAGTGGTAGGTTTCGGATATGAATGAAATGCATCTTCAGAGTAATGATGATTACTCTATTGTTCTAGATTAAAATGCATTGTTTTAGATTTGTGAATGATGTTAAGACATTTAAGTTATTTCATTTTGTTTGAAGCAGATAAGATCAACTTTTTCAGTTGAATTTCTAAACTTGTTAAAATATTTTTTACAATAAAATTAATTGGAAAAAATCTACTGGACTGGACTGATAGGGTCACAAATGCAGATGTGTTAACGTTGACATGGGTTCATCGGTAGCCTGGAGGTAGAATCTCGGCCTCCAGAACAAGGGATCCGTGGTTCGATCCCAGGTGCCGGCAAACTCCCCTTTCACGGCACAAGCTTTTAGCTTAGTGTGAAAGGTGTATAAGGTTGTATTTGGGTTTATAACAAAACCCAGATATATCTTTTTTTTAAAAAAAAGGACAGAGATTCCTGTTGGATGTCAAAATGCGTTAGATCTCATATTATCTGGGTCATATAATGCGCGAGGAAAAGTATTACAATCTGCGGTTGATTATGACGGGCAAAATAGAGGGACGCCGGGAAGTTGGCAAAAGGCAGATATCGTGGCTGCGCAATATGATGATGATGATTTTGGATGATTTTATTTATGACGCCGTTTTACAGTCTCTAGACCGTCTCAAGGGCGCCAGTGAAGAGTTCAGTCTTTAATTTGCCTCTGAAGCTAGTGACCGTCTGACCATCTCTCAGCAGCACCGGTAGGCGATTCCACGTAACTGGTCCAACAACACCAAAGGCCCTCTCGTAGAAATTGGACTTACCGGCTCTATTGGGCTCATTAAGTCTATTTACGGCCAGTTCCATAACGCGCAGAGGTCTTCTAGTGGTCGAGTCAAGGGGACAAAGCTCTGTGAGGCACGATGGTGCCATTTTGTTAATAGCCTTGTACACCAAAAGGCACACCTTGAATGTCACCCTTTCCTCGACCCTCAACCAGTGTAGTCGTTCTAAGAGGGGAGTGATGTGGCATCTTTTGCCCTCTCGGAAAATGAGCCGGGCAGCACTGTTGAAAGCAATATACTAGGTACGAGATTTCTTCCAACTAACCCGATTTCATGAAACTTTTTTCTAGGAATCTTCTAGGCAAAAGAACCCCTCTTTTTGTTTAGCTATTGAATACTCCGAAAACAACAATTTACTGAATTTTGTTGGAGAAATAATTTTTCATTGACAATAGTAAAAAACAAAGATGAAAATGAATCTCGTATTCCTGAAACATTCATAGATGAGATGGGCGCAACCCTTAATACAACATTAATTTCTTTATTTAACTTTAAAGTTTCGAATATTTTATTCAACATTACCAATAGATTAAACTTGCCCGCGTCCTCGAGAATCTATGTAGACACTTTTCTACGCTATAAGCTTTAAGTATTTCATTCACAAAATAGGTAATGTCAAACAATTTTATACAAAATTACTACATAAGAACAATACTACGGATACAAGTACCTCGTAAGAATGGGAGGAAGTGGACAATCAATGTTGAATGAAATTAAGAATCTATCGACTTACAGATAGACAATACCTGCGTACATGTTACATACTTAATCCAAACTTAATATTTCAATGAAATTACCTGAATAAGTATCTGCCTTGAATGGAGTTCAAAACATACCACGACTTCCTGTTTATTACACAATAAAGCACCTTTAGAACTGTAAATGGTTATATATTATGAAAGGGTAGGTGTGTAATTTTCTTATGATATTAAAACTGCAGCCTTAGTTAAAACACATTTTGGCGTTATGTAGACGTTCGACTATAGACGACTTAGCGAGAAAGTATCAATTTCGTAGATAAAATACACAAGTCGTTGTCATAGTCAATGAATCACTATAATACTTTATTTTTATTTATTCGAATTAATTTATTTTCCTCAAACACACAGAATTCAATTCATGCCACCTCACTAGGGTATAAATAGTTACATTTTATGTGTAAATAAAATAGTTGAAAATAATAAGTTCTCAAGAGAAAAAAATCTAATATATAAAATTCTTGTGTCACGGTGTTTGTTCTCATACTCCTCCGAAACGACTGGACCGATTTTGATGAAATTTTATGAGCTTATCGTGTAGGTCTGAGAATCGGCCAACATCTATTTTTCATGCCCTTAAAAGTCTTTTTTGGATTTTTTAAAAAAAATTTATGGTGAGCATTAAAAAAATACATACAGCCCTAAATTTTCACCATTCTACCATCAACCCCTATTTTTATTAGCGATATTAGTATATGACATAATTTGTATGGCAAAACAACGTCTTCCCGGTCAGCTAGTATTGTAGGTATATAATTTTCAAAAAACGAATGTCTAATTTAAAATAATATTCAAATTATATGGATAATTATTATAAATTGTTAGCATTTTAATAGTGCCTTACGTATTATTAAATAAAAGGATTATCCTATCAAGTTTCTGGGAGATAGTTAAATAAATAAATAATTCTAAATGATACATAAAATTATATACGAATGTAAGTTAGTGATCTCGTTTAGACACATTTACAATGTGATCTTCGGTATTCTAATTTCCCTATTTGGAATGTGATCCCGAATACTTCATAAATGATGTCCACTCAGAGGGGGGGTTGAATACTAGAACATCACATACCGAATAATTCAGAATATAATAATATTTTTAATGAACATATGAATGTTTGATATAGAAAACAATAGAGCCTAATTCTGAATATAATGTTGTCGATACCTTCACCCTCAAATATCTATTTTTTTTTTAATTTTTAACATAGTTTTGGCTTTGTATTGGATTTTCACACTTGCGTGAGTGAAGATATAGCCTAAGCCAATTCGTCAGCATTGTAACACCATTCCTATTTCCTGCTGAAGGAAATTTATAGTATTATTTGTAATTGTTCTTCAAATTTATCAATTAAAAAAAAAAAAAACTATTTTGAAAACGCCGTTTGTTTTAAACCGTGGAGCACCCAGCAAAGAATAGGTTTCTCATTATTTTTTGTTAGTTTTCGAGGAACCTGCAAAAGTAAGATGATTGAAAAAATCGGTCACCAATTATTCAGTTATTCCTACTGTCACGGTAAAAGGTTGACCAATCGAGAAACATTGAATGCAAATCATAGGAAAAACCATGTTTTGGGATCTCATATTTCGTATCTCGAATGGATCTAGATCTCCAGTCTTATCGGGTGTTCACATTTGGTTGAATTTCAAAATATATCGCCAGGCGAAAAAACAAAATTCGCCGGACATCCATTAATCGCCACACCTGTTCACACAGTCCACCGATATAGAAAGGATCTGTCAGATGCTCTTTGATTTTGACACTGTTTTCAAAATGGTGGACGTCGAGATGGAGATCGCGAAGTGTTTATTTTTAGTCGAAAATGTTATAGTAGAGGTTATAAGGCGCCTTTTAATTAAGGAAACAAACGCCACAAACCAACAACAAAGATAACAGCTGTCACGAAGCGGGAAACATTATAAAATTTATATGTAGGTTATAAAGTTTTTACCATATATACGAACACCGCGCACATCTGCGGGTTTCTACTGGTTTTTATCGTTTCAGACTAGCTGTCATTTTGTTCACACGGTTCAATTGGCTGGCGATATTTTGGTGCTCTGGCGATATTCGCCAAAGTGAGAACATCTTATAACTGTTGCCGGAAAAATTAAGTTCAATACTTTATCGACTGCTGGTTCGACCAGTCAGTGTAGAATATTTACTAATTTTTTAACTGAATTTGAGCACAACGCGCATATGACAAAATCTAGATGTTCAATTGATTTTGTCATCTGCGAGTAAAACAATAAAAAAAAAACTGTAAATAATCTAAACATAAAATTTTTGAAATTTTCCGGTATTTTAGTCAAAAAATATATGTTCCCCTTCTTACGATTATAATGTGAAACATCGTTATGCTATTCGGTAAGTATATTTCACCCGTTGTGATTGGAATTTGGAATCTGGCTGTTGCGCCAGATCGGAATGTAGTATATAATATAATATTATGGCTGCTTATGGTCAGTGGACGACTCAATTTATTTATTTATTTATTTTATCGATGACATGAAATAATTACGATCGTTACATATTTCGGATTCCAACATGGTAAAGAGTTTTAAATTATGAGCATCTTGAATAATAATAATAATAATCTTTACAGAAAACATTATAAAAATTTATTGCAATATGGAGATTAAAGTAGGTCCTAGCCGTGGAGCATCCTGCCAAAGAAATGGTCGTCCACTTTTTTTCATAGGTTTTTTAAAAGGCAGCAGGTGTTCGAAAAAATAAAGACATTTTACATCAAAATTTTAGCTTTGAGGTTTTTTTTTACTAATCCTGAATGTCAATTATTTTTGTTGGCACATAGAGAACAGCTTGTATGTTTATTGCATGCAGCTGGTCTGCTGGCTTACCCGTTTGTGCGATATGCCATAATACGTGCCAATAAAAAATCAGATGTAAGAATATCGATGCAGTCAGATATCGATGCAATCGTCGAATGGTCACATAGGAATAAGCTTCCGTTTAGTGTAAAAAAGTGTAACATTATGACCTACTCCAGATCTAAGCAACCGATTATTTATGATTGCACCATGGGGAATACATTGCTCATCAGAGTTGAAAAATGTAAAGATCTCGGTGTTCTTTTCACTCAAAATTTCTATTTTAGGGAGCATATTTCGGACATTACTCAAAAGGCTTACAAATCATTGGGTTTTTTACTAAGACACTCCAACCATTTTCAGAACCCAGATACGTTGAAGCTTTTGTATGATTCATTGGTTCGGACTATTCTAGAGTCAGGTTCAATTATCTGGTGTCCATCAGAAGACGCATAATTATATTTTGATGGTGGAAAAAGTACAAAGAAAATTTTTGAGGTCGCTGTATTGGAAGATATATGGATATTATCCCTACCTGTTTCCATCTTCGTTCGTAATGGGTTGTCTTGTATACGATACTTTGAAACATCGCCGAGATATATTCTGTGCTCGTCACTTTTTCAAATTGCTCAGTGGTATCATATTTAATCCAATAATACTGGAAAATTTAAACATATATGTTCCCGATGCATATGGACGTTCTCGGCATCACGATTTTTTTTTATCAACGTCAAAGTAGAACAAACATATTGGCAAAGTCTCCAATAGGAAGGGCTATTCAAATATTTAACGGTCTGGCTAGACACATTGATATATTTGGCGTGACGTATGCGGAGTTTGTCAGGAAGATTGAGAATGTGTTGTAATTGTTGTGTTGTTGTCTAGTTGTTGTTGATTTTCTTCTGGGATGGCATTGGCCTTCCGCTGTAATGATCCCTGTAAGAATCGTCTCTTTGTCAGTAAAAATAATAATATGCAGAGTAAGTAGGTACCTACCTATCGAAGCTTACCAAAACCTTTTACAGGCTACTCGAAAACCTACAGAAAGGAGTGGGTGAGAAATTATTTATCGAGAATTCCACGAGATCATGGAGTACCTACTCGTAAAACCTCACGACAATTAACATCAATAATTCAGCGATGAGACATGTTATCCATCCTGAATGTCTTAATTTTTATATTGGCATGGACATGACAATTAATGTTTATTACATGTAGCTGATCTGCTGACTACCCCACATATGGCATATGGCATGATGCTACAGTAGTAGGTATTATTAGTAGTAGAGGAAAATTTGCACGTTACTCCGCTGGCTACCCCACTTGTAGGTTATGCCGTGATGGTATAGTAGTAATAGTACCTCGTATAAAAAAATGCGTGCATCATCCCAATCCTTCTATATGGCTGCGAGTCTTGGCACTTAACCAAGGCTCAAGAGCGGAAGATACTCAGCTTTGAAAACAAGTGTCTTAGAAGGATTTTGGAT
The DNA here is from genome assembly GCA_947579605.1 of Athripsodes cinereus. Classification (NCBI taxonomy): domain Eukaryota; kingdom Metazoa; phylum Arthropoda; class Insecta; order Trichoptera; family Leptoceridae; genus Athripsodes; species Athripsodes cinereus. The sequence goes on from OX388306.1 coordinate 1,904,317, forward strand.
TTCAAATGGTATGAACATGTTACAAATGATGCTGTGCGCTGGCGCACCCAGCAGAGACCTGTAATCTCCGTAATACAGGAGAGACGGTGGTCCTGGCTGGGACATGTTTTGAGAATGCCTAATGATAGTTGGCCAAAAAGAGCACTGTTCTTCCGTCCGCAGGGGTTCCATCGGCCCGGGCGTCCCTCTTTCACAATACACCGTTCCTATGACAACGATATCAGATGTCGTGGAAATGTCGTGGAATGCAAGGAATGTCGTGGAAAGAGGCGACGCAATTGGCACAGAGACGCTCTGAATGGAGGAGGCTGGTTTCTGCCCTGTGCTCCCGAGAGGAGCGTTGAGGGCGATGATGATGATGATAAAAATAACAACATTGACATTATTATTATTATTAAACTATTTGGTTTTCTTAATCTCGTTCTAAGAATAGAATAAACTCCTTATTAAGTCACACAATCTATATAAACAAAGAACATAATTTCATTAGAATTGTGGATTAGTAGCATGGTTTGTTTGTCCCATGTAAACTTTGATTAAATTAAATCAAATACAAATCACAAACACGAGATTGATAACACAATGTTGATTGTTTATCATATCAAAGCAAATATAGAAAAGCACACCTTGTATCATAAAAAGTATTTTTGGATACTTATGTAATGTAATGAAGGAATATAAAGTTCTTCGAGAACGATCAATAGTAATTTTACTGAGGTATTTACCTGTATCTACATCCAAATCGATACATTGTTCACGGATATTTAACTATCAATGAATACGATACAACGAAGAAGTGTACGACTTGTAGATATGATGAACGGAACATTATTTAATTTATCAAAGTTGGAAGACTGAGGTGGGCTGAATGGCACGTGGAGATAATGAATAAAGGAAGAGTGCCAAAATCGTAGCTATAAGACGTAGGTATACGTACATTCGTAGACCAAAACTCTTTTGTATGGATGGGGAACAGAGATGTATAGACGTTGTTGGCATCAGGTATTGGAGAAGAACATGTCATGATAGAGGGAGATGGAGGCGAATGTTGGAGGAGGCCAAGGCTCATAACGGGCTGTAGAGCAACTGTTGATGATGATTTATTTAAACATTAGTGGAAAATCCATCTGTATCTACGGAAAAATCAGTTTAAAAAATCTTCAATCCATATCTGAACCAATCGCAAGTCTTTAATTTGAATTTTCGAATAAGGCGGATTGCACAGTTAACAAGCAATTTCAAAGCATTGTATCAGAATAATCAGTTTAAAAATCTTCAATCCATATCTGAACCAATCACAAGTCTTTAATTTGAATTTTCGAATAAGGCGGATTGCACGGTTAACAAGCAATTTCAAAGCATTGTATCAGAATAAACTGTGGTTTGCAAGCAAATTCCCTTCGTGCCACAGTCTTCATTACACAGTCGATTATCATAATTATATCAATAAATATTTGCATGGAAACAACATTTTCAAGACATATTATAAGTATTATAGACAGAAATAGAAATGTTCTTGAATCGATGTTGATTTGCAGGCAAGGCTCTCAATCAATATTGTGTTAGAAGATACTGCAATGATATTATATGAATTATTAAGTCACTATTTTTTTAATACGACTATGGTCAAAATAAAATTAATAAAACAACATGCAAACGCTAAAGGTATTTTTTTTTACTGAGCGATTGATGTGGCGAAATAAATTTTGATTTCTCGCGTTGATAGTGTCATTTGATCTTTATAATCATTTCTGAAATTCAGATAAGCAGTTCGTCCTTGTAAGTATCCTTGGAAAACAAATATTATCATTTTTTTTATCAAATTGGAAGTACTTACCTCTACACACTTAGGTAATAAAGATTATAAAGTGCTTTTATTACTTTAATATTTACTCAGGAGTAAGTTACATCTGATATTGTCTTACCGAACCTTCTAAGAAAATTGAATTTAAATGGTTATATAATTTATAAAAATATAGACTTGTATCATTTCTCTGAAGAAGCTTTCGTTATACAGCTGTGTAAATATTGTACCTTTTTTTTATTAAAAATGTTTCTTGTGTAAAATTAATTATAAATAAAACACTTATTTATAGTATATCCACAGTGACTTATTATTGGACGCGAGCCGGCTTTCAAGAGCTTCCGCTCTCATCATCAGGCTGGCGAAAAGTAAAGAAATTACAAGTTGGTAACGAATATATATAGTATAGGATAGCAAAACAAAAGTGGTGATTAGTGGTAACAAACAATTAAAATAGCGTACCGTTGTGGACGGATTTTAAGAAAAACATCTCCAGTATTTGCCTTTTAAAGATATTGTGTAAAACAAAACCACAAAACGTTTCTTGTGTAAAAAAAAAAACACACAATTGCTCTTAATTCGTTCGTCGGTAACCTGGAGGTAGAGTCTCGACTTCTTGAACAAGGGGTCCGTGGTTCGATACCAGGTTCCGGTAAACTCCCCTTTGGTGTATAAGGTTGTATTTGGGTTTATAACAAAAATCAGATATATTTTTTTTTTAAGAAAAATTTCACCACTATTTAAAATATGATGTAAAATAAAATCCCATCGTCAATTCTTCATTAACAGTAGATAGTAGTCATTTATGGCCGGTTTCAATAACCTATCTATCCGTGACTGTCGATTGAAATGTATGATTTAAAATATAGAACACAATAGATTTGAATCGACAGTAGCGGATAGATAGATTATTGAAACCGGCCATTAGACTCATTTGTATATACGTATCGGTTTTGAATGGTTGTGAAATCTTAAATATTTAATTTGTAATTTTACATAGGTTCCTTCTCTTGTTTTATATTATCTTATTTTATTTCTATTTTATATGTCCTATGCATTTTGATTTACCTGAATTCAATTTATGCTAAAACATGCTAATCAAACAGTGTATTAGGTTTACTTTAAGACGTTGCTTTGTCTCAAGGCAATATGTACGCCTTTTGTGCAAATTTATTTTGACAATAAAGTGTCTATTATAATTCATCATCATCATCATCGCCCTCAACGCTCCTCTCGGGAGCACAGGGCAGAAACCAGTCTCTTCATTCAGAGCGTCTCTGCGCCAATTGCGTCACCTCTTTCCACGACATTCCCTGCGCTCTGATATCGTTGTCATAGGAACGATCTATTGTGAAAGAGGGACGCCCGGGCCGACGGAACCCCTGCGGACGGTAGAACAGTGCTCTTTTTGGCCAACTATCATTAGGCATTCTCAAAACATGTCCCAGCCAGGACCATCGTCTCTCCTGTATTACGGAGATTACAGGTCTCTGTTGGGTGCGCCGGCGCACAGCATCATTTGTAACATGTTCATACCATTTGACATACTATCATAATTATAGTAGTAAAACTAAAAAGATTTGTAATTTTCAGATAAGTTATTATGAAGTTTTACAAAAATATGTCAACTCAATTGATAAGAAAGTTCCTATTACAACTATAGGAAGACAGCAAACTTCAATTATATGTTATTCTTATTTGACACAATGACACGTCAATAAAGAGGCTTTGTCGCATGTATGCAGACGCAATTTACGTACATACATAGTACCTACATAAAGTAACATTACATATTTTAAGCGTACCTACCTACCTACCTACACATGGGTATCTCACTATCAAAGACTCGGCATAAGATCATACGCATATACGAGCATTATGTCAGATATCATTTTATAATTCAACTAGTTTCTGTACCCAGAATACGTAATAACGACTCATCTGAAACGTGTGCTGTAAAAAGCAGGTGCTTGTAAAACATGAAAATAAAAGACATGGGAAATGCTGTGTCCCTTTACAGGCATAAATGTGTTATGTCCTGAGCCATACCTCCCAAACCCCCACCCACGCAGGAATCCCTCTAAGTATCCACCGAGACCACAGACCCAAAGCTGCCGATTAGTCCTCACAGACACCACGAGGGAAGTCAATTAGTAAAATATTACGTATAATGCTTGTTATACATTTAATTCAACGATAAGATTTGCTACCTTTCTTAAATGTCTCATTTTTTGACACGTATAGTAAGACTTAAACATTCATCAGTTGCAATGTTAATCCATCGGATTCCCCATTTGTAAGAGATGCCGTTAGTATTTAATTTAAGGGAGGATTTTGTCAAGGGGAATCCTTCAGGCGAAGCATGAGCCCTCCCTTAGGCAAAAAACTTGGATGAATAAAATTTATGATATAGGAACTGACATGTCTGTAACATCCATGGATGAAGAGAGTGCAACTCTTAATGTGTAAGTTAAATAGCCACGAACAATTTGATATATTTAAGTAGAATTTCATATAGATCGTTATCTAGATCTTTGTCATATTAATATAATAATAATAATATGGCGCACCTACCTGCAGTAAGAAAATATGCGCAGTCACATTGATAAGAATGATCTTTCGCTTTGTTGTCTTTACAATATTATGTTATGCGCGATACATGCGCATTGTAAATGCGCAGTGCTGGAATGTTGAAAAATGACATCTATCAAAATATGTAATGATAAAATATAATTCGATAGCGTCCATCTGATGATAGCGTTTTGGTGTCTCAAATAAGTTTTCAGTGTTTGAATCTTATTGTTTATTTACATAGATATTTAGTTACTCATATTTTTAGAAATTTTTCAAATTTCTCATATGTTTCTTATGGAATAAAGGTACTTATTTTACAATAAAAACTATTTTCTTTATAAAAATACGGTAAAACATAATTGATTGCCTCAAATTTGAGTGATTGTTTCATTTCTACATACCTAATCGTAAAAAATCATAATATCCCTACGCAACAATCTATAATGGATAGGTACCCGAATTTCAATTTCACCAAAAAGACTAAGAATGCATGCATCAGGCAATATTGCTAAAAAAATTCAAAGGTGGAGTTTCCTCGTACATTTTTCCTGAAAATCTCGCTTTAAAAAAATTCAGGAATGTTTAAAAACTATGAGTTTTGAATAAATATGTAAATAAACTTTATTTATTCTACTTATAAAAACTGATCAGTTTGACAACGACTTTATAATGGAGTTCGTCGGTAGCCTGGAGGTAGAGTCTCGGCCTTATGAACATGAGGTCCGGGGTTCGATACCAGGTGCCGGCAAACTCCCCTTTCACAACACAAGCTTTTAGCTTTCTGTGAGAGGTGTATAAGGTTGTATTTGGGTTTATAACAAAACCCAGATATATCTTTTTAAAAAAAAAAAAAAAAGTCGAAACCAGGTCACTGCTCATTACGGGATATTTTACGAATACATGCATTGTACAGAACATTGGCAAACTTACGTAAAAGAGTGGAATACCTTCTCTTTACTGAGAAACCCGCAGAACAAAGAGTTGAAAGTAACAGAAGAAAATTAAAATATTATGCTAATAATTTATATACCCGGCGTTCTCCGTTTAACATTGTGTATGGTTATTTTATGCCAGTTTTACAGCAGTCGTAACTATAGATATTAAATTCTAGGTACGTACCTACTTTGGTTTGTAAGTTTGTAATGTTTGTACATTATATTATGTACAGTGTTTTTGTACAAACCATGTAGGTATAAGAATCTTGCGGTGAGACCAAAGGCTTTTTGTCATATATTCTGTTTGTGAATCTTTGCCGTCATTTAATCCAGTGAAGGCTCGTCTCGTTGGCATTATTTTTGTATGAAAATAGTTATGAAATTTAATTCAACTATTTATCTGTACCTACTATCGTTAGAGTTAATGGCTTCTGAAACATCCGGGTGTGTCAAACAAACATGCGTCTCTATTCAATGTCCTGGCGGGTCTGGGTGTTAAATGCATGTAAAGAAAACCACCTACCTACTCATAGGAGTGATTTCCTTTAGTTCATTTATTTGAATTTAGAATTTTTGTTTTGACAGTTGGTAAAGTAATTTTGTGTTAGTTTTGAAAGACCTGAAGTAAAGACTTTAAATGTTGTTTTTTTGATATTATTTCAGAAAAACACTGATTGCTTTATTTCAAGTATAAAAATCCATTATATGCATATAATATGTAGGTATGTATAGCGCATTGTGTATACGTGTATCGTCGTGTTAGTAGCACCCATAAATAATATACATTTGTGAGTTTGGAGCTAGCTCAATCTGTGTGAATTGTCTATGAATGTTATGTTATGCAAATATGAAATTTCAATACCATACGCCGCTTCCCACGCGGAGTGGGTAAAAAGGATCTAGCGCTACTTCCTTCTATCCTTGCATAAATCTTTCGCTTCTGTCACTGTTACACAGTTCCTCAAACATGTTCTCCTGTTCAATGTGCTAAACACGTGGCCGTTCTGTAGGATTTGCTTTAAAATTTTAAATGATCTTGCCATTTGATCCTCGGCTGTCCACGTCTCCGAGCACCATTCCTCTCAGCCAAATATATCTTCTTGGTCATTCTGTCCTCATTCATTCTTTCCACATGCCCAAACCATCGTAACTTATTTACATTCATCCTTGTAATTACACCAACTTTCATTACACATTCCTTTCGTATATCACTGTTACGCACACGATCTCTCAGACTTTTACCACACATCCTTCTCAACGATCTCATTTCTATTGAATTTATGCCACTAACATCCTTCTTTCATTTTTTTTAATTGTACGATGTGTTAATTCGAATTTGTATTGTTTATATATTTTTTGAAGCCTTTTTTATATTTGAACATGTAAAAGGCTTGCGCCGTATACAACTGTAAATTAATAAATAAAATAAATAAATATATGTACAGAATGTCTTTAGGAAGGTCAGTGCACTCTGCTATCTTAGTGCCAACACTCATGTATGCAAGTGAGACGTGGACATGGTTAAAGAAGGATGAAAGTGGCATAAATGCAGTTGAAATGAGATCGTTGAGAAGGATGTGTGATAAAAGTCTGAGAGATCGTGTGCGTAACAGTGAAAGTTGGTGTGGTTACAAGGATGAATGTTAATAAGTTACGATGGTTTGGGCACGTGGAAAGAATGAATGAGGACAGAATGACCAAGAAGATATATTTGGCTGAGAGGAATGGTGCTCGGAGACGTGGACGTCCGAGAATCAAATGGCAAGATCATTTAAATCAAATCCTACAGGACGGTCACGTGTTGAGCACATTGAACAGAAGAGCGTGCATGAGGAATTGTATGACAGTGACGGAAGCGAAAGATGTATGCAAGGATAGAAGAAATTGGCGCTCGATCCTTTCTGCCTACCCCGCAAGGGAAGCGGCGTGATGGTATGTATGTATGTATGTATGTCTTTATTTTTATTTGCAAGGAAATAACAACTTCCACATTCATTGCATACAATTGATTGTAGCTAAGGCTATCCACGTGAACGATCAAAGAATTTCATGAGTTATTTTTTAACAGTGCACACCTTTGTCTATTATTAATATATTTTTATTACTATTATAACTACTCCACTAGGGACAAGTACGCCGCATCTATCACCGTTTGTTTGGGCGGATGCTGGTGTGACCGGGCGGGACTTTCGTCTCACACGAGACTCCGCCCATCTTCGTTTCGACGACGTTTGATGTTCTTTTCATATAATAATAATAATAATTACATATTATACTATTTATAGTACTAGTAGTAGGTACATGGTATTCTCTTTGTACTCATAGAAGCACCCTCGTTTATATGTATGTTCTTAGATGATATATTATATGTATTATATTGTTTCAGGTAGGTTTTATCAAAAACCAATGTCTCCTTAACATACCATACTCACCATGCTGTCCATCTCCGATTCACATATACCTACATTGAGGAATAATAGGTAATAATACGTTACCAGACTCAATACCCTCTAATGAAACGTTATACAGTATTTTAAAGTACCTACTCGAGAAATATTCTCCGTATGCAGAAGGTAAAATGAAAAAAAAATGTTTCAATTAATTTCAAGAGTTCGTCGGTAGCCTGGAGGTAAGAGTCTCGTCCTCGTGAACAAGGGGTCCATGGTTCGATGCCAGGTAAACTCCCCTTTCACGACACAAGCTTTTAGCTTACTGTGAAAGGTGTAAGTATAAGGTTGTATTTGGGTTTATAACAAAACCCAGATATATCTTTTCAAAAAAAAAATATTACATAATATCTATATTGTTTTATGTATGTATTTATATAAACTTAAGATTTTTTACCGAATAAATGTATCTATAGATGTCGTGTGCATGGTTTGGATGTTTGATTATTTGTGTGATTTTTGCTGATTCAACTGATAATATGCATCAAACATCCGTTGTGCATCTCAATAATAAATAAACTAAAATAAAACTAAAAATTAAGGAATAGATACATCAGCTGACTGGTTGTCTGGTAGAAGTGATTGTGTAGGTAGGTACGTATACATAATATTATATTGGTAGATAATTTATTTGTTATTGATCTAACTGATGTATCTCTTCTTGTAGCTGCATTCGTCTCAAATTCGTTACAGGAATGTGGACACAATGTGCAGGTACGGCTTGGATTAAAATTATTTATATAGTTCAAGTAATGATTTAAACAAATTAATGATTAAAGAATATTTCACTTAATTTTTTATTGTTCTAATAAATTTATCATTTATTATTTAACAATAATTATCATTAATTATCCCACTGATGTGGTAGGGTCGCAAATGCCAATACTGTCTTAGTGGTACTGATGGAATGGAGAGAGTTAAAAGAATAAAGAAATTGTTACCCAAACGGATAAACAAGAGTCCTTGGACTCCTGAAATATACTGGAAAAGAGGTTATTTCAACAAGTACTACATCTATTTGCATTTGACAAAAAAAAACTTTTTTAAAAATAAGCTAGGCACAATTCTCAATAACTGCAGAGTTACTCTTGACACGTTCTAAATGCGACCATTTTGTCTCGATCTTAACCCTACGATGCGCGAAGTGACTTTAGTCAAAAATACGTGCATGACAATCTCACGGTAACTGAGGATATTCGTTTTCAACATATACAGTAGTAGGTATAGAGTATTATGGTTGTGCTATGTGTGACAGTTCTTCAGGCTGTCCATTGTAGCCCGTCCGCGAGGACAAAGTTTTTGCTAAGAAGTGTGGATATGGATAGAAGTGTGGAGAAGTCATTCTAAAATATCTGGTCGTGAGGTTGGAGTCTTTAATATAGTTATATACCTAATCTTTAATATATCTTGTAGTATCGTATTTTTTTAATCTAGATATTTTGTCGACATTCAGGATGTGTGGCAAATCTCATCACTGCCGAATTTAAGATGTAAAATGTCTTTAGTTTTTCGAACACCTGCCTTTTACAGGACACTCGAAAACTTACTGAAAAGAGTGTGAGACCAATTCTTTGCCGGGTGCTTCACGGTATAAAAATTTATTACTTGGTACAAACTAAATACCTACTTCACAAAAAACTCTCAACACAGGCGAAAACCCAGTAAGATGATTATGTACCAGTGATTGTCCATGTGTAAAATGTATTTTTAATTATTAATAATAAGAATGTACCTATATTTATGTAATAAAGACGATGAAACTTAAACTTAAACAACATAATAATATAACAAAACATATTTTTTTTGTAAATCTCCAATTCACCTCTGTGTGTATTATTTTTTCCGTTTTGTGTGTGTGGCACAACATCAAAAGGATTTATCTGCCTACGTTACCTGACCACGACACAGTGGTGTAGGATTACACCTAATGGATTAGTCTTGTCCAGACAAGTGACATATCCTCCACAATGTTGTAACAATAATAATAATAATAAAACTAAGTAAGATCTCATCCTTTTTTAGACATATTTTTTGTTTTTCTTCTTATTTCCTCTTTTATGTTCCTCTCTGGAGCACAATACAAAAACCAGCCCCCTACATTCAGAGTGATTTTGTGTCTTTTTACATTATGGGTTTTTCCCACCACTTTCCCCAGGATGTTTCAAGAGCAGGGCTCCTATATCATTCAGACTCAACGAAACAATTTTTTTGCCAGACGGACTCCCCCCGACAAAATTACAAAACCCTTAGGTAAAATCCCGTGGAGCACCCGGTAAAGAATTGGTCTCCCACTCTTCTCCATAAGTTTTCGAGTGTCCTGTAAAAGGCAGGTGTTCGAAAAAATAAGACATTTTACATCTTATATTCGGCGATGAAGTTTGCCACCCATCCTGAATGTCATGATTTTATATTGGCACGGAGAGGACAGCTTGCATGTTTTATATGCAGCTGGTCTGCTGGCTACCCCACTTGTGGGAAATGCCGTGATGGTATAGTATAGTATAGTAGTAGTAGTATAGTATAGTATAGTTAGGTAATGTCCCTTGGAGAAGATACTCACTACATGCCACTTCCCACTACTACAATATTCTTATAAACTTTATTCTTACAGTTACATATTGCTATTAACGTTTTACAGCTTATTATCTAGTGTTTCTAGTGCATTTAGAATTTTTTTTTCCACTATATTCACCCTTTCACGTATACAGAACTCTCCGTATAGAAATGGAAAAAAAGGGAAGAAAGAATATCGCAATCAAGGCTAAAGAATAATGGGATGATGCGATGTGCAAAAAAAAGAGATAAAACTCCAAGGGGCAAAAATTCATTTAAAAAAAAAAAACACATTCAATAAAAGGAGTGGACATACATGAAACACAAAGGCGTTCAGCGGCTTAGATAGACCCAAACGGGACTATCGCCTCTCTTATATTACAGAGACTTCAGATCTTTGTTGAATTCGCCGGCTCACAGTTTTTACTAACACTTGTCTTTTACAAAACACTTGGAGACAGATTTGACAGACCAAAGAGAGAGTCTCTCACAAGAGAACAAAGTGATTGTAGAGAGGTTAGAGAAGCTTAGAGAAGATAAAAAGGGAGATGGACCACTACCATCAGATGACTAGATCTGGGAACGATTGGCCAAGTTAAGACACATTATTAGATATAGATTAGAAGGTTGGCACAGAAAGTAGTGAGATAGCTATGTATACTATTTCACGAATTATATGAGGAATAAAAAAACTTTTTTCAATATATTATCGACTATTGGTACCTATATCTAATCCTTGTTGACAAGATTTGAAATCGATTTAAGCCTTCGATTAAAGAACCGAACATTTTATAACACCTGTTAACTATCTCCATGTCCCTTTGTCATCAAATCCTTTATTATTAAATTATTATGTTATATTTTATTGACAGGATGTTATTTATTTAAATCAAAATAATCCTTTTGACCGATTATCGATATTTATCACTAGATTTAAAACCCGGCTTCGTGAATGAATAATTATAAATTGACATGAATTTTCCAAAGCACAATCTTTTGTTTGTATGTTTGTTCTGAAGAATCCCACCTTTTTACGTAAGCTTTCCAGTGTCCTGTAAAAGGCACGCGATAATCCTCACGTATGAGACATTCAAACATATTCAATTCAGCGATAAGGCGTGTCAACCATCTTGAATGTCTCATTATTATATGACACGAAGAGGACAATTTGTACATTTATGCAGTTAGTTAATTAGTTTTCTCACTTGAGAACATATTTTTTTTTACTTAATACAATCTTGCATTGTAAACTAGATTTTCACTTGCCTTCTGTTAACCACCAATTTGTATACAATATTATCTGTATTTAATGTTATTCCGTCTTACTTTTGCATGTTCTTTAAATTTTATTATTGTTATTCTTTTTATTTAAAAAAATTACTCACTTCCAAAAGGGGCATTGGAGAGATGGTAAAGTATAAAAGATTCCCATGAATGACGGTTTTGGCAGCCCGGCCATTCAGGCCTGCCCAATAGCCAGCTCGTGAGTACACTTTTGTTTTTAATGTGCTGACAGAAAGGAGTCTATGATTCCTGAAATAATAGATGTGAGGTGGGTTTGTCTTCAATGCTATGAAATGTGACAATTGAAAACTTACATTGTAACTAAAACTACAGTGATGCGTTTATATAATACTTTAAGTTTTTATACGAGTACAACGCTTAACATTTCCTGACTCTTAGCGATAAATAATATTATGTCTGTAACTTAGGTATATACAAACATTGTCTAAATCACTCGTAAACGAATTTATGGCTTTAAGGGCCCCGTTTAGCGAAAACGGTAAAATCTTCAATTTTCAACAAATTTGATAGAAAAAGTGCCAAAACTTGTTGACCCTTGCGAACATATTGATTTGATGAAATAAAAAAACAAATATTTATTACCGATATTAGTTTTTTACTAAAAAATAAATAAATCGCAGACCGACGAGATATATTTAGGTACTCTTTGTTATATCAAAATACAAATTATTTGTAAAAAAAATATATTTTTTATTCCTCCTATCAAGCATATAAATATTAAAGATTTTAGCAAACTTTTTTTAGTATGCAAAAAATCGAGTTCATGCGATGATTTTTGGTTCCAAAATATGAGAAATTTTATCAAAAAAGATATTTTTTAAATTGGTCAATATCCATGAAAAAAAAAAATATAATTTATTTGTTCTATAATTGTAATAACTATCTAAGTATTCGTAATATTTAAAAAATATATGAAAATTTGTAGGATTCTCGTGCATTTATGAACCAAACTCACCCCCGAATTCGATTTTTAGAAATATGCTTTTTTATAAACGAATACTATGAAGCTTAAATTAAGTTTTTTTAAAAGTTAAAGTTTGATATTGGTAATTAATATTTGTTTTCATATTTTATCAAATCAAAATGTTCGTAGGAACAACAAGTTTTGAGAGTTTGTGTACCAAACTTGTTGAAAATTGAATATTTTATCGTTTTTGCTAAAGGGGCCCCTTAATAAGAATAGAATAGAATAGAATATACAAACATACAGACGGACTAAATTATTTATTAGATTAAATCATTATCAATGATTTAAGACCCATTGACAAAGTTATGGACATTTATTTCAAAGATCAATAAACTATATTGTCACAAAATACATGACGATATTACATAGGTATATTCAAAGACCTTTATAGCAAAGTCATCGGGTATGTTCATATTCAGACCTCTAATACCGGATGAAAATGTATGTTATAGACTCAAATTACATCTTGACAAATCTTTGATCTGTGTTCAAGTTTGTTCGATTTTGATATCTAAGTATATAATTAAAGATCTATTCTCAAAGTTAACATATTGTCTAGTAGATTATTATTTTACATTGTTTAAACTTAATTTATACAACTTGACAGAAAATACTTGTGTTCTTAACTTAATTATGCTAACATTTTTTTTCTCAGCTCAATAAGCGAAACAGATTCTCTTAAATCATTTTGAATAAGTTTATTTCTTTGAAAATTTTATTCCTTAATTATATCCTGTATCCATATTAGTTTCGTATTTATTCGCATATAGGAAACTTCACTAATGTAATTGTTCTGTGGAGCGCCCAGCAAAGAATTGGTGTATCAATCTTTTACGCAAGTCTTCGAATGTCCTGCAGAAAAATAAAGACATTTTAAATCTTAAATTTAGCGATTTTGGTTTGCCGACCATCCCGAATTTCTTAATACTTTGTTGGCACATAGAGGACAGCTGCATTAATAACATTAACTGCTGGATACTCTACTTGAGTAATGAGAATATAATTATAAAAAATGGTTAAGTTTTTAATTTAATTTTATTTATTTATTTTTCCAACAATATCAAACTTGGCTATTACAAAAATCAATATAACTTAAAAAAAAAACATTACTTTTTCTGCGCCTAATTACACATGTCCTTAAACAATTATTCTTCTTCCACTTCGGTCCGTCAATGCTGAGGATCGTGACCACCATGACCCCAACCAAGCGACAAGCTCCTCCACCGCGCCATGTCCTCCGCCTGCCTAAACGCCTCACACACTGTACCCCCTGCAGCATCTCTCCCATGATCTGACCATCTTGTTGGTATTCGGCCCCTGCATCGTCTTCCTTCGACTCCACCAGACAAAATATTTTTTTTCCAGATTGTCTGGCTCACGTCAATTATAAGAAATGGAATTTACTGCCTCACTAGACTTAGTCTGTTCTGAGGTAGTATACCTACATGATTTAACAACTATACTTAAATAGTAATAATAATAAATAAGATATTAAAAAAGTATAGATTACAAATAAAATAATGACAAAAAAAACTTTAAGCATACCTCTAAAAGAAACATTAATACATTTTTAAAAGCATAACGAACAATACGTATTCAAGAACCCTAATATTTTATATTTCCTTTTAACAATATAGTTTGATAATGGACAGTTGTAATATAAAATAATATATTAGTAATGAAATCCTTCTATTTAATTTAAACTTTTAATTATAGTGGAACAATGTCATTAAATTCAATAAGAATAATGTGAATTTATGGGGTATTTTCCACCCTACGGGAAGCTTATAGGGTTACGTGAAACGATTTGACGGGGTTATTATACTTGGTAATTACCAGGTTTTGTTATGGTTTTATTCAATAAAGATACCATTAATATCTTAATCCGAAAAATACAAACTCAGTATTGTATGTATATAAAAAGACCTAGGTATAGTTACTAACGAAAGGATTGTGAAGGACTGTAAGGTATAAAAAAATAAAGATATTTTGCATCTAAAAATTAGCAATTAGATTTTAATTTTTTTTTTTTTTAAAAAAGATATATCTGGGTTTTTGTTATAAACCCAAATACAACCTTATACACCTTTCACAGAAAGCTACTAAAAGCTTGTGTCGTGAAAGGGGAGTTTGCCGGCACCTGGTATCGAACCACGGACCCCATGTTCACGAGGCCGAGACTCTACCTCCAGGCTACCGACGAATCATCCTTAATGTTTTGATTTTTTATTGGCACGTAGAGGACAGTTTGCGCGTTTATTACATGTAGTAGTAGAAGTAGTTGTAGTAGTAGTAGTAGTAGGGTATAAATATATGTACTTATCTACCTAAAATAAAAAATAAGATAGAAATTAAAATCTTCGTTGAAATCTTTGGAGTCCCTGGAGAAGTCTAGGTATCACATTCTGTGCTGCAAATGCTCGAGTCTTCTGTAAAAGACGGATTTTCACAAAATTTAAATCATACAAAAAAATGTCAAAAATAAAATACCTACTATTTAAATATTCGCTACATATTTTTTGAGACTTGAACGTTTTCACCACAGTACCTAATGGAGTTTTTAAGAGTAGGTACCTACCTACGTTCGAGCCTCCTAAAACATGTAAGTAGGGAAAAATTAAACAGTGCCTCTTTCTTAATTGTGTAATATAAAAAAAAAATCAAATGAATTTTCACAGTATGAACACAAATTCCCTTCAATAATTTGTACTAAAAATATAGATTTCCAATACAAAATATCTTCATTTTGGTGGTACAGAGGGGATGACACGTGTATTCATTCATCACTTGTAGTAAGACCACTTGTGAGAAATTCTGTAGTAGTACCTAGTAGTATTAGATTGATAAATATTTTAAATTTATATGATTCTTTACGTAATTTTCAAAAAAGATAGGTAACTTAGAGTGAGATTCCAATTTTTGTTTAGATATTCTTGAGAACCACCTATGGAAAAATATAAAAGACAGTAATTTTCTTAAATTGATAAATCATATACATTAAGTCACAATAAAAAGGGATAAATACAAATTAAAAAAAACTAAAAAAATAGTCAAACAAACCCGATAATACTATGTTCTATTTTGTAACTTACACATCAACAAAGAATACAATATTTTGTTGAATACCAACAAAAGGCTATAAAATTTGTATTTTTTGATATCAAAAAGAGCTTTTGATAATCACAATAGATCCCGCTAATACGTCGTCTCTTGTTGAGATAGAGTAATATTTTAATTCACACAATAGATACTCAATTATCCGCACTTTGTTGAAGCTGGGAATCTTGAGCCATATGTCACAGGTTTTGTTAAACTTTTTTTTATATCAAAAGCGTTTTTTTTTTATCCATTGTTTGATAGTGATTTATACAGGTTACGCGCAAGTCATCCGTGAGTGTTGAAAAAGGTTTTTTGACTCATTAATTATACAACTTTTTACTACTATCTGAACATTCTACAAATTCTTGTTTTATTATGTATATTATTTAGTAACTTATTGCTAGCCTTCTTCTCTCCACTACTGGATATAGGCCTCTTCAAAACCTTTCCACACTTTTCTATTTCGAGCAACAAGATACCACTGTTTTCCCATCATCTGGACAATATCGTCAACCCATCTTTTTTGGGGTCTTCCTAAACTTCTTTTGTCTTCTCACGGCCACCATACAAGAATTCTGGAAGTCTTTTTACCATCCTCTCGCCTTACAACAAGACCAAAGCCCATTGAAACTTTCGCTGGAGACTTTATCAACATTGTCGACGACTTTTGTCTTTTGTCGGATTGTTTCATTTTATATTTTGTCCCTCAAGCTAATTAATGCCTAGAATTTGTCTCTCCATGGGCCCTTTTATGATTTTTTCGGGTAAATAGGATTTGCAATCTTTACATATTTGAGCAAGGACGACTTTTCCCATCCTAAAGATATGGAGTGAAACATTAGGCGTTTATTTATTGTCTCATTGTTAATTTTGAAACATGCTTTTTGAAAAAAATAGTACTGCCGAACTAGATAACACATGACATTGTTTTCAACGAAATATTTTAAATTGTATTACTTACTTACTTTATTTTTTGTATGACTTCGACTTGTATTAATAATAATAATTCCAAATCAAATCCTTGGTTCTCGTCCAGAAAGCCAGTGCACCGCCTCTGGGGTAGATCTATGGATGTCCATCCAGTCTCCCTCGTATCTTCTTCCTGGACACTATTTAACCAGATGTTGAATTGTTTGGAAATAAGCTCCACAGTCGCATTTTGGAGGCTCTCTCTTTTAAATTTTATTCATTAATTATTCAGAAATAATAAAAAAATAACAACCAGAACATAAAAATTTAGAACAAGATTTCTAAATTATATCACTAAAAATGTTTTAAAATAAAAATGATAAAAAGACAGTCGTGGTGTATAATTTAATTTTTTATGTATCTTTATATTATTATTGTTGTTATTTTCTTTGAATATTGCCCCCAGCTGTCGCCACAGAAGCCCCCTACTGTGCGACGAGGGCTCCATGTGACATGGGGGCACTCTATTTTAAAGACATTAATTTTGATGAAATATTTTAGATTATGTTCAACAACTGTAGGAATAAACAGTTTATATTAATATTCTAAGACTTTGTATGATATAAAATATGACGAATGATAATTTATTGTATGAGAAGCATTTTAAAGAATTAATTATATTATTAACTAGAAAATATTATGATAATACTAGCTGACCAGGCAAACGTTGTTTAGCCATATTCATTATTTCTAGATTACTAATATCGCTAAGATATATGAAGAATGAGCGGAATGCAAGAAGAGTGTTGTGGACAGAATGCTCGTGAATAAACTACGGTGGTTTGGACATGATGAATGAATGAACGAGGTAAGAATGACAAAGAGGATATACTTGTCTGAGAGAAAGGGTGTGAGGAAACGCGGGCGTCCGAGAACCACGTGGCTAGATCACGTGGATCAAATTCTCAAGGATGGCCGCGTGTTGAGTAAGAGGAACCGTCGTGCGTGTATTAGAAACTGCATGAATGTGGAGGAAGTGAAGGAAGTGTGTAAAGATAGATCTGTTTGGCGTTCCGTTCTCTCCGCCTACCCCACCTGGGACACGGCCTGAAGGCATTGATAGACTTGAATTAGATCATTACAAAGAGTGTTCAAAAAAATTACTCGATTGCCCAATATCACTCTAAATGGAAATGACCCTTTTTTACAACATATGATTCCTACATTGGTCAGGAGGTACCTACTTGGAATATGTCACATATCCATCAAGTATTCATTTTTCTATGTATTTCCATATTATGTGGTATTAAAATATCTCTTTCATATTTTGTTTAATATAGGGGATAAAATACTTGTAATAGGATCTCATTATTTTGTCATTTGACTATCGCACCTATTCAAAAAGAATGTCACATATTGGTTACCATATTACTATTATTATTTACTGCTGTCATAACTCAAATTCTTAACCAGATACTAAAAAACTTTATCCATTGTTAATCTCTCTAGCCCGGCTTGTACCGGGTGAATTCAAAGTAATAATCATGTTTGTTTTTTTATTATTCTTTACGTTTTGATTCAAAATTCTTTGTATATTTTCACTTACAATAAGGACTAACTAAATGTCTACTTAAATTTACCAACGATTTGTTTGCGAAAAGTTAATATTATAGATTCGTACTAATGAATCGTTTGTACTATCTCTGGTTCTAATCTGATAGTACGTACCAATGATTCGTTGTGAAATTTCGTTAGTATTTTTCTCAGTGTACCAATTTGTGGGAGATGCCGAGATGTGATGGATGGTTGGAAAGAATATAGTCTCATTATTCTTTTCTTGATATAACTTTGTCAAATTTTAAACCATACGTATAGTTTTGACACTTTTATAATGATTCTACGACATTCAACCGAGAGTTACCGAATGCGAGTCCTTCCGTTGCCGAACATAATCTTCCGTCACAATGCAATTTTTCGCTGTGATCCATATTATTTACAGTGAGGACATTATTTGGCATACATATACAAGACAAATAGAAGAATGCTCTACCTTTTTCCATTCAATTTCAATTTACAATAGTCAGACAATTTTTTTAATGAGATTTACTTCAAAAGTACAGACTCTTTTTTCAAATTTATAACACTAATATTTGACATCCAAATTAAGGATAAGGACTAGGTATCTATGACAACAATAATATGACATCTCTTTCAGAATGTCGCTTCTTTGATCTGGTGTTGTCATATAAATAATTCATATATTATCATTGTTGTTATTATGTAAACATTCCTAATACCCACGTAATGGAAAGGGACGACAATAGATCATCGCATTAACTACCTACTCATAGTGTCATTTCAACTCTTTTTTTCTTCACATGTCAACACTTTTTTTTATACGCGCGCTGTTGACAAATTATCATTGATGTATCTTAATTTGAATCTATTTGTTCCGCATTCCATTTTTGAAATATTATACGCTCGTCTATTGTTTTGAATTATTATGTTACGTAATAGAATCCTTTCATTCTATTTTTAAACTTTATTTTATTGAAAAGACACGTTGATTTGATGACTAATTTCAAATAATTACTTTTTGTTGTCTTTTTGAATGGATGAGGACTGATTTTGGAAATTATAGAAAACTTCCTTATATAAGAGTGAACAAAAATTTGGCTGAGAAGATGAAGACGAATTCTTTCACAGTGTACCGTTATTTTTTTGTAAAATGAAACAAGATAAGACGCCTACTAGTACCATATATCATCATTGCATATCCCACAAGTGGGGTAGTCAGCGAACGAACTGAATGTAATAAATATGCAGATGGTCCTTTCCGTGGTAACAAAGAAATAAGACATCTAGGATAGGTGGAATGTCTCATCGCTGGATTGAGGATATTAATTGTGTTTAACGTTAAACGAGCACCTGCTTTTTGCAGAACACTTGAATTAAAGAGCTAAGCCCTGTTCTTTACCGGAGATTCCAATAGGTAAGATATAAAAGATTAATAAAATTGGAGTGTGCCACTTGTTCTAGGAAGATTATTTTGCAATGTTTCCTCTCTATGTTCATGAATGAAATCTTGAAGGTGACAAAAGAAGAAGAATGCATTGCATGAATTTCTTAATTTTTCTTGCAGAAGACAAGCAATGAGGTACGCAATGCATCTTGAATCTCTTGTTTATTACTGTGATAGAAAAATGAAAATTTGTGTGATAAATAACGTGCTGAGAGTCCAGTGGTTACTTTACTTTTGAGATATTAGATATCTTTCATATAATTTTTAACTATTCATTTACATAAGGTATATTTATCTATCTTTCTTCTCGTGGATCACCCGGATAAGAATTGGTTTCCCACTCCTTTCCGTGAGTTTTCGAGGGTCTTGTAAAAGACAGATTTTCAAAAAAAAAAGACATATTACACATTTAATTCAGTGATGAGGTTTACCCACCATCCTGTATGTCTTAATTTTTTGCAGGCACAAAGAGGACAGCTTGCATGTTGATTTCATGCAGCTGGTCTGCTGGCTACCCCACTTGTGGGATATATCCTGATGTTGTAGAAGTAGTAGTGGAAGATATTTTTTTCAATGCATAAATTATTAGAATATTTTGTGAACTTATAAAAACTACTGAGCCAAAAAATAATAAAAACGTACCGTAATGAATTGTTTAAATATTCAAAATACGAACACATTAATTTATTCTGTTCTTTTTTTAAATCGGAGAACATTTAAATTCCATAAAACGACGTTTAAAAATATTCATATTATGAGTTATGGTTCCAAATTTAAAATGCTTTTTTGTTCGAATTTTTGAAAGATGAAATATTATGGTAGCTTCATGTTCGAATGACTAACAAATGTTTATATTATGAAATTTGAATATATTATTTTACATTCGTTTTTTAAAATATAATATTGTAGTTCAAAATTATGATACAAGATGGCACTAATAGTAGGTGGTACCAGATGAAATTTAAAAAAAATCCACATGAATATGTCATTAGAGCTTAAAAGAGAGAATATCGGAGCCTTCAACATGTCTCCCGCTAGCTTAATATTGAACAAAGCACACCTAACGAAAAGGATGAGTTGCGTGTTCAAGTGCCGTCTGGGGTAGGTACTTCCAAATAAGGTGACATTGTCTTTTTTAGGACTTGCATGATAGTTTCATGTGATACATTTTAAAATTTGTCTAGTTAAACTTTTCACCTTTAGTTTTGATTAAGATTAGGAATGACAAAAATTGACCTATTTTGTATCGTGATATAAACATGGTATCCTTTAACCTTTTAAGGTCTAAGGGAAGTATAATTCACAAAGATGCAATATAATTTTTTTTGGATTCTTATTTATATTTTGCCATAATATGAAAACTTAAAGATCAATTCATCATAATTTTTATGATCTCTTAATATTTACTATACCGAAGTACCTACTTATTGAAATATTTTCTCCAAAAATGTTCTATGGTGAAATCTAAAAGATTTGCAATATTGCAATTTTTTATATTTTTTTATTGCATTATAAAACACCTATTATTAATTGTAAAATGATATCATTAACTTTTCAATTAATTACAAGTCTTACTTTTCTTCTTCTTCTTTCTGTGCCATGTCAGGTCCCCCCGACGTTGGCGATCACTCCGAAAACCTCCCTGTCCTGTGCTGCTCTGAACAGGTCATCCACTGTCCGGATTCCGGTCCACTCCCTAATGTTTCGCAGCCAGGACATCTGCTTTCTGCCAACTCCCCGTCTTCCCTCTATCTTGCCCTCCAATATAAGGCGGAGGAGACGATACTTCTCCCCACGCAGCACGTGACCCAAATATATATCTAAGTCTTATGATATCGCGCTTCTGCGATAAACTCGGCCATTGCACAAATTTATTTGTCTGGTTCTGCAATGCTTGTGTTTTAATGTTTGTTTTTTTGTGCAATAAAGATTTTTATTATTATTATTACTTTTACGTATTTATTTTTCCCAACTATAACAATTATTTACTCATATCACTTCAATATTTTTTAGTTATATTTCTACTACTACTACCATCAAGGCATATCCCACAAGTGGGGTGGCCAGCAGACCAGCTAGACGCAATAAACGTGTAAGTAAGCAGTCCTCTCCGTGCTAACAAAAAATATAATGTTTAGGATGGGTGATAAACCTTGTCGATGAATTTGAGATGTATAATGCCTTTATATTTTGAAACACTTACGATGGATATTAAAAATTACTTGTGCCAATCTTACGGTTCTGAAAGGGTTAAAAAGGATTCTACATTTATTATAATAAGGACCTTAAAATCCGCATGAGGTATCTTAATAATATCATATCCTTTGTCATTTTCAAAAAAATAAATATATTTATTAGCACAAACTGTAGCCGCAGTCCCATATCAAATGCAGAGACAATTAAATTATTTAATTGATTCGGATAACGAAGAGGTTGACCGAGCGAGGTTCGAATCATTATTATATTTTAATAGTTTATTATTATCAGATATTATTTGGTTGTAATTAGGGACAATTCGTGTCGAACAGAATTTTAATTAATTACATAAACAAATTTCTTTATTTAGTCTCGTTTAATTGATTTTATAAAGAGTTTTGTGAGAAGCGATAAAGTTTTAAAAATAATTATTATTTTAGTGTAGCAACCTATATCATTATATTTTGAAAACTGTATTCGTTTTAGCAGTCTGTATGCATGGTAGATGAAAAAACTGTTAAATAAATTATGTTAGGTATAGTACTGAAGAAAGCGGCTTTCCTGACTTCAGAATATTCGGCAATGGACCGGAATGAGAAGTGTGTAGGAGCTGTTTCGTGTTGCCCAGAACAGAAAAGATTTCAACCAAGTGGTCGTCGACGTCGGGGGAACCCGACAAGATACATAAAGAAGAAGAAGATGATATGTACTGAATCCTCTTATATTTTCACTTCTTAAGACCCTCCACCAAGAGATGTTTGACAAACATAGGCCTTCCTCTTACCTTTATTCCTTTCTGTGCTAAAAAAAACTGAACCTAGTCGCCACATCAGATAATCTGGCCTTTAACTCGCCGACATTTTGTCGAGATTTTTAACAAAAAACTAAAAAAAAATACCTCTTATTTAAATTGATAAAATAACAATCATTACCTACTTTCTTCAAATACTGTTCCTCCGTTCTTGCAAAATTTTACATGACATTAGAGCTTACACTTATTTAAAAGCTTGCAAGACACGTATAATTAAGCTCAACAACTGTTTGAAAGTACACAATAATTAATTTATAAAATATGTTTCCTTGCTTGTATCAGGAGTTCATAAAAATGTATGGCATAAATTTTAATACGCGATCTTTCTTTGCAATAATATATATCACTGAAAATTTGCAAGAGAACTTTATGATATATGTAGGTATGGTAGGCTCCTGATCAAGCATTTATATTATTAGCGATGAGCCTTTATTTGCAAAACGCCCGAAATTTAGAAAAAAATATGATGACCGTAAGGACAGTCTAGTTTCTGAGTCTTTGAGAGGTCTTTTGGTGTATCCAGATAAATCTGGTAAAAAAGGTAGTTTTAGTCTGGTAGTTTTAATATAAATCGTTTCAATTTATGTGGCAATCCTGTCTAAGATCCGTTGGTAATCTATTCCAGGCAGTTGATCTCGCGATGCTGAAGATCATTTCTGCGAATTTGAAAGTATTTGCCGAGATGGGATCTACCTACAATATTTTTGACAGCAGCTGTGGAAGCTGAGCACGGTGGTCGACGCACTGAGAAAAATACTAACGAATCATTGGTACGTACTATCAGATTAGGACCAGAGATAGTACAAACGATTCATTAGTACGAATTTATAATATTAACTTTTCACAAACAAATCGTTGGTAAACTTACCAATTTAATTTTAGTTCAACATGAAATAGAGTGCTTTGGCCTTATTTAGGCTCTTTGCAAATGTTCTTGACGTTATTTGTAAACACATCACGAAAATATGTCGTTCATCATCAGAGAATTATTATGTTAGAACAACATAATTATGTACATACAAGAAGAATTTTCATACACAAATATATTGATTGTCCAGGTCCATAACTCAACAAATCGAAAATTTTGATTGAATTGGAAATACATTTTTTCAGCGCCAATTCATCAACGCTATTTTTTCAATTCCAACAACAAACAACTATAAAAAATACACGATTCCCTTTATATATTAAATATTTAGTTATAGAAAAAAATCATGTAGGTACCAGGTACAAAAAATAATAATAATTCCACAAATAAATATTTCAAATTTTTTAAACATTGAACAGTAAGCCTAGTAAAACACATTTTGGCGTTACGTTTTCGTTCAAGTGTAGACGACGTTGCGAGAACATGTCAATTTTCGTAGCTACTAAACTTGTGTATTTTAGCTACGAAAATTGACACGTTCTCGCAACGTCGTCTACATTCGAACAAAAAGGAAACGAAAACGTAACGCTTAAATGTGTTTTGACTATGGGTCCAGAATAAAGTAACAGTGCGATTATCATACCTACATGTAGTTTCTGTTGTGGTTTTAAAGCATATTATAAATATGTCAAAATTACAAAAATGGCGATTTCTCGAATATAAGACATTATTGCTACTTGTTGAGTTATAGAACTTATGAGTCGATATATTAAGAGAGAGAGAATGTAAGTGAAATGATATTATTATTATAAATAATATGATGTATATTCCTCCGAGTAGCAACATAATAATGAAGGTAGTTAATTAATCCAAAGCACGCCTACCTTCCATAATTCACGCGGATTCAATCAGCACTCAACAATGAAGGGAATGCAGAAGTCATTAACCATTTAATTTAGTGCAGAGTACTATCTTCATCATCATTTATCGTCGTTGCATATTTTTATGATCTCTTATGATTGAAAACTGTCCATTAAGGCATTAAAATTGTTGTTTGGACTTTTTATTGGCATATGATAATTATTATTCTTTAAATATTGAATTTATCATTTGGTACTAAGAATCACTTTATAAAATGGCTATGATGTCATTATAAGCAGTTTATTCTAGAAACGTCAAAACAATTATGAATTCACATTCCTCTTTTTGAATGTGCAAGACGTTCAATAGCATACAGAAGTGATGATGTGTTACCAAAGATTGTTATTGACATTGTCATTAGCAGATGCTGCATTATGTGGGTAAAAAAAATTTACATTTTTTTTTGTGTATTTTATTTCTCTTTTCTTGATGTGTATTGTTTGTAAATTTGTCAATGAATTTGCTATTAGTAAGTGGACTAATGTTGAGAAATGATTTAATATTTTTTATTTATTAAAAGTCTGTTGGCATGCTAAATAAAATAAGATAAAAATAATTAAGTGAAATCGGGCAAATTAGCATTATTAAGCATATGACATATGCTAAATAATGCTAATTATTAAGCATATTATGTCTATTAAGATATTATTGTTAAGATATTAAGATCAGGAGAACGAGTATTGACATTGAAAAAAATTAAAGAGAAAGAGAGAAGTTCTATTTCATGCTTATAACTATGCATTATAATTACTTCGTAGAATGATAAGTGTATAGCACCCTTGATATAATATTATGAGTAAATGACAGTTTCACAAGTTCTCAATGAACAAGGAACAAATTAATTTAAATAAATCTTGCGCAAATATTATAGCACATTTTGAAAACATTTGATAATGTCAATATTTAATATCGACTTGAACAATAAAAATCTAAAATGAAATTGTGCTCCCAAACCTCTGGTTTCGCCGCTATATTTCAAAATATGAATATGTTAAAATGCGCCGGGTCAATCTTCTCACATTTCTCACCTTCGGCGTCTTATTAGGTCGGCTTCATTAGCGAACAGCGCCCTTAACACTCTCTGCAGGAGGGACCCAGTTGGATACATTGTGAGTTGAATTGCAGTGAACCTTTACCAAGGTACGAACTCATATATAT
This sequence comes from Athripsodes cinereus, assembly GCA_947579605.1. Taxonomy (NCBI): domain Eukaryota; kingdom Metazoa; phylum Arthropoda; class Insecta; order Trichoptera; family Leptoceridae; genus Athripsodes; species Athripsodes cinereus. The sequence goes on from OX388306.1 coordinate 1,929,886, forward strand.
GTAACTACATCATATCGTAATAATATTATCTTATTTTGCTTCACATGCATAAACATTTGTAGGTACTTGCATGTGTAGTTGTCTGCATACGACCTCTTTTTATTATACATACGCCCTAATTTTTTATCTTTGTATATTATCACCAACTTTTATTTATAATACTAAAATTTCAAAACACGACAAACCTTTTAGATAAATCTGTTTTTTTATCTAGTTCAAAATCCTCCATCTCTTGCTCATTTTTGATTCCTGATTTTTAAATTACCCTATTCATTTAATTTTTTAATTCCTGATTTTTAAATTGCCCTATTTATTTACTTCCTGCATTCGTCTTAATTTTCTCCCTCCTTTTACTGCGAACTGTTTTACTATATTAATAATGTAGCTTATATTTTGTAATTTATTTATTTATTTGGACAGTAAACGGCATTTTTATTTTACAATACATGATAATTTAATTAACTTTAAAGAATCTATACCTACTGCTTAACTGCTTGTTTGCATGATATATAAATGATATATTATGTATATGCATGATATATAAAAATAAGCAGCGACAGAATGGAAAATATCATTAAGGTCCCCATGATCAAAAGAAGGAGTGTGGGTGAGAGAATATTTTTATTTTACTTGCAATATTTTTTGGAAAAGAAATTATGCACCAAAATTGTACTAATTCTCATCATATTTATACAATGTCTGCGATTTAAGAGCCACGAATCTCAATTATAGATATTATTCTAGTTTTAAAATCATTAATTTGAAAAAATTAGTGCAGCCACGACTATGATTATTTGACTACGGAAATAATATCTAAAAATATTATTGCTAGACTATGGGACATGGAAAACCCTAAATCGACTGAGATCTGGTGTGGGAAACTGCCGCGACAATAGGAAACGATGGGACTTCCTACAGGACGAATCCGGAGCATGTGACTGTGGTGCAGCACAGACTATATGCCACACTTGTTGGAGTGTCCATTGTGCCCTGTCACTTGCACAATGGAGGATATTTTTGACGCATCTCCACCTGCTGTGCGTTTTGCACAGTACTAGAGATCAGTTTGGTTTTTTTTCTGGGTTTCGACACGATGAATAAATAAATTGTTTATTTTTCCTCTTAGCCCACCCGACAAAGAACTATTTCTTTACTACATATTAAATTGGATTGGAAATTGTATTATTTATTATGTTGTTTTTACTTATTCCATCTCTGAATTTATCAATGTCAAATATACGAAGTACCAGGAAAACATAAGCAGCGAGGTGTGATTATTATTATATTATGTAATTCAATCACGTTCACGAAGTTTTACCTTCAGATTCGCACATTCTTCCCTCCTGCAGTGTTGGAAGCTGAGCACCATGAACCTGCTGCACCTTACATTTATAATATAACACTTCAAATCACCCGCGGTGTCTTATGTGCGCCGGATACATTTTTATGTGAAAATATGAATATTACAAATTTATACGGTAGAAAATATTATTTAATCCATGTTTTGCAAATTGTTTTTTAGCATGCATAATATTTTATTTATTTTAACTTTTATTTTAAATCCTATCAACATTCTCACAAAACATATGGTATATATGCATTTTACATTTACAATGAGAGGCATAATATATTAATCCAAATTCAAGAAAACGTTTGTTGGTTGGTCGATGAAAGCGCTATTGTAGGAATCCCATAATCCAAGTTTTTCTACAGATTTGCAGTGCGTTAACTTATTGTGTAAGGCATGGAATTTTTTGTTTAATATTAATTCTTATGTATGATGGATGTCCTTTCAGGTAGCTGTGCCATTACGTAGAGAGCCTTCAGGAGTGTGAATTCTCGTGATCATGACGCCTGCAAGAGAGCTGAAACGCCGAAAACTTTCTAGACGACAAGATATAATTATGTGAAAGCCCGTCACTTGGAGAAGATATTCTAATCAACTGTAAAACTTTTATATTTAGATCTTCTATTTTCCTTAAAGAAAAAAAAACACAGTTTTTACACAAATTCAGCTATCATGACTTCGATAAAGCACTTTATAACATTTTTAACAATAAACAATAAGTACCTAAAGCTAATAAGTTAATTTTACGATGTACCTATAATTTCAGTTTAGAAATTTGAAATCTCGAGATCGAAAAGTGTGGAAAAGTTTTGAAGAGGCCTATATTCAGCAGTGGAGAGAAGAACGCTATCAGTAAGTAAGCAAGTAAGTACCTATAATTACTGATCACCTGATCGTTAAGGGTAAGATAGAGAGTGAAAGAGGTATTGGAAAGAAGCAGAGGCAGACATCCTGGTTTCGTAATACGTACGTGTGGACAAGAAAAATAAGACTTGTTGAAGAGTCAATCAACCTGCCCAGAGTACGAAGACTATCTCTCAGATGATATGACACCAAAGAAGAAAAACATCTAATGAATCTCATGATGACTACACACAGAAAGACTTTTGAAAATTTCAACAATGTGTTGTGTTTAAGTACTTGTCAAAAATGTTCAAAATACAATACAAATTATCACCAATCACACCTCTTTTATGATATTGATTTCTTCATATGTAATTATATGTATCATCAGTGTGAATGATATCAAAGGTGTTTTGTAGGAATGTATGTAAGTACACACTACACATATATTGACAGTTGGAATCATATGTTGCATATTATTTACAGGCAAACTTAGTTTTGAAAAACATGCTGGGTGTTTGCATTAATGCTTTTACAACTACAAAGCTTTGCATAATTGAAGGCTGGTTATTATAACAAAGCTGTTAAGTATTAAAATTTTCAAAAATGAGTTTTTACTTCCAACTCTTGTTAAACATAAAGGCCAATAAACGTACAAAGTTGCAATGTGATTGAACAACATAGTACCTATACTTCAAACTTTGTCCAATAGATATCACTTTTGCTACATTGTTCTGTTGTTCCCCTTACTTTTTCTTGGTTTTATGCTCCAGACACAGCATCTTTGTAATTTCCAGCCTACAATTTGTAAGAGATTATGGAAAAGTAAATTAATCTGAAAAAAGGTGTAAGAAAGTGCAGATGTCAACTGACCATGTGAATCAAATTCTCGTGGAGGCCGCGTATTTTGTAAGATAAATTGGCGTGTATGCACGAGAAACTATATGAATGTGGAGTAAGCGGTTGAGGTGTGTTTGGATTAATCAAATTAATGTTCCGTCCTTTATACCTCCCCCACAAAGGATACAAGGTAAGAGGATAGGTAGGATTTTGAGTTTGGTTCCATGTAGACATGACTAATAGATGATTAGTTTCAGGGAAAAATGAAAAACTGCACTTTTGATCAGAGACAATTTAGTGATTGTTTCACGGTACCAAAAGAAATTATTCAAAATCATTATCATCGAGTTCTCGGACAATTTGAGCTTTTATTGACTAAGTTTGATTGTATTTATTAATCTAATAAGGTAGAGTTGTCGAATTTAAGTACAAAGAGGGTTATTCATTGAGATTGATTAAAGGCAAAAGGCCGACTCAGCCGTCTCGAAGCTCTATGGGGCGCGTGCTTCGGACTTTAATAATCATCGACAAAGGGAAAAAAGATTTGATTCGATTATAATAATTGTATGTACATAATATTATTGAAAATCAGATAGTTGTGTTGTTGTATTGGAACGATACATTTTTCACATAGTTTCACATAACAAGTTGTATTTAATAATAGAATGATGCCTATATTTTACTCTAATGAATGCGTTTGTGTTTTGTAGAGGAATTTAAGGATTGATAATTAAAAAATTGTTGGAATATTTTTAAATACTAATGAAGTCAGCCACTTACTATCTCATTCACAATGATATGGGCTTTATATTTACAATTGATTTTGTATCTAATAGTGATATTTTAACAATATAAGGAGGTAAGTAAGTAAAGTGTTCGTGAAAAATATGTTAGTTTGGAAAAGCCTGATATCCTGGAAGCAGGAGCAATGGACAAGGGTTTCTGGAGAAAGTATCAAGAGGATGAAGATATATAAGTTTGTTGTACCAACATTCTTGCGGAATCTCCAGTGACTCGAAAAATGACATATTAAATTTAATATTCGCTGAATTTGTTTAGAAGGTGGAAATATAATTGTGATTTTTTTTTGTTTTCTCTGGGATTGCATTGGCTCAAAATGTGATAATCCCAGTATAGAATGAAATATTTTCAATAATGATAATGTACCAAGGGACAAAGATATATAAGTTTGTTTCTAGCCTCGAATATTGACGTATTTAATTTAACGTTGGCTGAATTTGTTTGGATGGTGGAAATACTATTGTGATTTTTTTGTTTTCTCTGGGATCGCATTGGCTAAAAGCTGCAATGATCTCAGTAGTGTATGATATATTTTCAATAATAATAATCATGTTTGAAGGTTTTTAGAAACTGCGTGATATACCTATAATATGTATGTAAATAACAATTTATTTCAAACAACAAATTATCTTTTAAAGACCTATTGAAAAACAATTTAAGAAAAATATCACGAAAGATCGACTAATTTGCAACTTTCGTGCAAAAGCTTAGAAATTATTACCTATGTTATTTGCACGGATCAATGTAAATTATAAAAGTGTTTTTATTCGCGAATTTTCAAAACAATTTGAAATTTTTAGCAAAAAATTTAGTAATTTGATCAAAATTGGTAGATATCAAAATAAAAATATATGTAATTTTCTAGTTCTTTCCTCAAGAAAAGCTGCGTTCGTTTATTATTAGTGATGGAACGGATCTAGTGGTTTTACCGAATAACAATAATATCCAAAGAGATTCCAAAGCGGACAACCGGATATCTGGCAGCCGAATATTTGGCTATTGTCATGACTTGTTGATCTTATGTAAATAAAATAAAGTATGTTTTGGATGTTGTAACATGTAAGTAAATAAAATAATGTTTATTTTGGTTGTTGTGCGAAAAAAAGTTTTTATATTTAATAAAAAATGAATTTAAAACAGTGTAAATTTACACTAATAAGAGTTTTGTTGTTTCCAGAAGCTTTTTGCAGCAAGCTTCATTATCAAATAGACACTAATTAAAACAAAAGAATTATTAAATAAATAGAATGTCATTATACTGTATACTGTTTTAGATTCATTATGGGAGGAGGGAGATAAAATGACAAATTATTTTAATTCAAGGGGTGGAATTTGGCAATTAAGAAGAATATAAGGGTTGGGGTAGATATGCTCTACTTTTTTCAGAATATTCATCTTTTTGGCATTTGTATAAAATCTCCACATTTTCGCTGAAAAAGGAGTGCACAGCTTCACTACAGTGTCAGCCATCTCTGAGTTTATGCTGATATTTTTTTTTTTGAACGAAGTGTTGAATGAATAGTCATACTTCTTCTTCAAGCGCCTTGTCGGGTCCCCCCAACGTTGGCGATCACCTCGGCGAACTTGTCCCTGTCCTGCGCTGCTCGGAACAGCTCTTCCACACTTCGGATGCCGGTCCACTCCCTTATGTTACTAGTCATACTCCCTTATGTTAATAGTCATACTACGACTACTATACCATCACAGCGCACTCCACAAGTGGGGAAGCCAGCAGACCAGCTGCATATAACCAACATGCAAGCTATAGACATAGATTCATGCCAATATAAAACCGAGACATTCGGATGGGTGGTAAACCTCATTGCTGAATTTAAGATGTAAAATGTCTTAATTTTTTCCTGCCTTTTACAGGACACTCGTATCTGGTATCCGACAGAAGATTTCGGATAGTTAGTGAATATCCGTTTCATCTTTGTGTACCTACTATAAATCTGATATAGGTATATTATTATTATTTCTAGATGTAGGTACGTATACTAATAAGATTTCTTAGAGAAAGAGTTGGGTTTCCGTCTGTCTGGGTTTTGTTGTTTGGTTCCCATGCCGGGTTGGGACACGCAGAACACAATCAAAGTGTCAATCCGATCTGCGTCTGATACCCATAAATGGGTACACCGCGAGCGCAGACTATTATAGTCTCATAATTGTTTCGGAAATTAATTTCAGCATTTCTCAAAATGTGAGGCTGACATCAACATTATGTAGGTAGATTTCTTTGCTATTAAATAAATTCACTGTTCAATATGGTGTATAGGAGAATATTAGGTTAGCTAAAATGTTTTTGAGAATGTATGTACCTACCTACCTACCTAAGATGTCTAAGCATTTTTTTAAATTAAATTTTATTTTCTGTTCATGTAAAATAATGTTATAATTAAATATAGGTTTGCTGGATGAGATTGCCTCCAGGCAATAAGCATGCCTTTTTAATGTAGGTATATTTTATTAGAACAATAATTCGACAAACTTTCCTTTTCACGACACAATCTTTAAGCTTACTGTGAAAAGTGTATAAAGTTGTTGTGTTTATAACAAAATCTATAAAGGTATAATACATCTCTTTTATTAAAAATAAAAACATTCATTCATTCATTTATGGCATTTCCCACTTGTGGGGTAACCAGCAGACTACTGCAAGTGACAAATATGCAAGTTTTACTCTTCGTGCTAATAAAATATGAGGCGTTCAGGAAAGGTGGCAAACCACATCACTGTATTTAAGATGTAAGATGTTATTATTTATTGTCTGATTTTTACAGGACACTCTAATTTTTACGAAAAAGGGTGAGAGACCAAGTTAAAGAATTTATTAATATCTACAGAATAGAAGTACCTACTTACTATTTTAATGTAGGCGCATGGAGGATGATTTGGATGTTTGTCCATTGCGGCTGGTCAGCTGGCTACATGTACTACTTACATGTGAAAGATGCCGTGATAGGGCACATAAATGGCTAAAATAATGGTCAGCTGGCTACCTGTACTACTTACATGTGAAAGATGCCGTGATAGGGCACATAAATGGCTAAAATAATGGTCAGCTGGCTACCTGTACTACTTACATGTGAAAGATGCCGTGATAGGGCACATAAATGGCTAAAATAATGGTCAGCTGGCTACCTGTACTACTTACATGTGAAAGATGCCGTGATAGGGCACATAAATGGCTAAAATAATGGTCAGCTGGCTACCTGTACTACTTACATGTGAAAGATGCCGTGATAGGGCACATAAATGGCTAAAATAATGGTCAGCTGGCTACCTGTACTACTTACATGTGAAAGATGCCGTGATAGGGCACATAAATGGCTAAAATAATGGTCAGCTGGCTACCTGTACTACTTACATGTGAAAGATGCCGTGATCCGTGATAGGGCACATAAATGGCTAAAATAATGGTCAGCTGGCTACCTGTACTACTTACATGTGAAAGATGCCGTGATAGGGCACATAAATGGCTAAAATAATGGTCAGCTGGCTACCTGTACTACTTACATGTGAAAGATGCCGTGATCCGTGATAGGGCACATAAATGGCTAAAATAATGGTCAGCTGGCTACCTGTACTACTTACATGTGAAAGATGCCGTGATAGGGCACATAAATGGCTAAAATAATGGTCAGCTGACTACCTGTACTACTTACATGTGAAAGATGCCGTGATAGGGCACATAAATGGCTAAAATAATGGTCAGCTGGCTACCTGTACTACTTACATGTGAAAGATGCCGTGATAGGGCACATAAATGGCTAAAATAATGTTTGAATCGAGGTAGGTAGGTACCTAATATTTTTTTTCGTAAATAACATAAAATTTACTAGATAAATTGAAACCAGTGTATCTTTCTACTATTTGTTGATTAATCAGAGATTGATAATGACCTGACGGTCGGTGTGGCGTGGAGGTCGGTCGGACAGTCGTCCGGTGTGGCATAGAGGTAACGCTCTTGCCTTTGAGTCACGAGGTCCCGGGTTCGATTCCCGGCCAGGGCAAAGTGAAGAATGACCTTTTTCAAATTGTCCTGGGTCTGGGTGTTACATGTATATGTGTGTAGTGCATTGTATATGTGTGTATCGTCGCGTTAGTACCCATAATACAAGATTCATCTTAGTTTGGGACTAGCTCGATCTGTGTGAGTTGTCTATGTATGTAAAAAAAAAAAATGGAAAGACTTTTCTCTCACGTGATCAATAATTTATAGTAGAAAGAAACACTTGTTTCAATTTATCCATTTACAGAATACTACTACGTGTGCACCGACACAATAAATAAAAATTATGTTTTTTTAAGTAGGTATGTACCTACGTTTGTTATTTAATTAAAAACAAAACGTGGTTTTGATTAAAAAAAAACAAGAAAGATCTTGTTTATATTTTGAATACATAAATACCCACTTAAATAAAAAAAAAAAATGGAAAGACTTTTCTCTCACGTGATCAATAATTTATAGTAGAAAGAAACACTTGTTTCAATTTATCCATTTACAGAATACTACTACGTGTGCACCGACACAATAAATAAAAATTATGTTTTTTTAAGTAGGTATGTACCTACGTTTGTTATTTAATTAAAAACAAAACGTGGTTTTGATTAAAAAAAAACAAGAAAGATCTTGTTTATATTTTGAATACATAAATACCCACTTAAATAAAAAGGGGTTTAACCGTTTGATATTCTCCGTGTTGTTGAATCAATCGATAATGATTTTTATTCTAATACGGTTTAATCACGCCAAACAATCCCACGATATATATTATTAAAATACCTACCTTCTCAAAGTTAGTACTACTACTACCTACTACATAAAGCATTCCACAAGTGGGGTAGCCAGCAGACCAGTTGCATGTAAGTAATAAACATGCAAATCGTCTTCTCTGTGCCAAAAAAGATATACATAATGGGTGGTAGGTAGGTACCTACATATGCCTCATCGCAGAATTCAAGGTGTAAGATGTTTTTATTTTTTCGAACACCTACCTAATCCACCTTTACGAGACAAGTATATTATTTATTTTTTGTGAAAAATCTCAATATTTGACATCTTTAAATTGCATCACATTAAATTGTTTGTGATTTTTTTGCTACGTGTATTTTGTATTATTTTGTTTTAACATGACGTGGTTAGATGGAAGAAATCACTAAAAATGTAGTGATAACTTGCCACTGCATACCAATCATCACATTTTTTTTAAATGTAAGTTGCTTTGTTAATCTTGTTACATAAATGATGATGGGGATTATAGCCCAGGAAATATAGGATTTTTCAGGGAAATAATTAATAACCAGCTGAAACTTTCAGAGATGGTTCCTTGATGCTGCTGGAAGAAATCCTGAAAAGTCTCTAAAAATCTTTTGTGAGCTTCTATCCAAAATGGCGGATTTAAGATGGCCGCCAAGCGCATGGCACCTTGCTAAATGTTTTTCATTATATCTATGTAAATTAAAAACTTTTTTGTATTCTGAAAAAAGATATGTAATTTGGAAACATGTTTGTTTTTGTAAAAATATATTTAAAAAGTCTAAATAAATTACAAATAATATTTTTTTGAGTATGAAATATTTTTTTCGGAATAAAAAAATAATGATTTTTAATATTTTACCCCAGAACTTTTTATGCACTTATAAATCGTAAAAAACTATTCTTATATTTTTTCTGGCTGTGAATGTAGGGATTATAATGAAAAAAATTTTTTGAAGAAATTCTGAAAAATAGTTGAGATATTTGAAATTGAATGGAGCACCAGCGTGATCTCTTTGTCAAATAACGATTTCAGTCGGGTTAGTAAGTATGCGAAATGTGGAATAAATCTTGAGTTATGTTTCTACAAGATGATCCATACATGAGGTAGGTTCCTGTAATATAAAAATAAAAACAAATTCTCTATAAATTTCGACCCACCCTACTCCACCTATCCCATAATATCACCTTTACCTCATTACAGTTTCTCCAAGAAGAATTTGCTCAGATATTCAAAATTCTTGCATGAAAACTGTAAATTTAAAAAAAAAAACTTCAAATTCAGTTTATTAATACTCACTACGCTCAAAATAAGTGGTCATCGTCAGTTATCAATTTTTTTTTTAATATAAATATAGAATACTATTTCGTACTATGATTGAAGAAATAACGCATTTTTGCGTGATATTTTCACTTAAGTTATTTATATCGTAATGCATTCACCTATAAGTGGGAAAGCCAGCAGACTAATTTCTTGTAATTTATGTACAGATCGTCGTCTCTGTGCCATAAAATTTAATCATTTAGAGGTGGCACCTAATCGTCGAATTTTAGATGATAGTTACCTTGTATGTGATGTTTTATGAAAAATTTTCCCTTACAGGACACTCGAAATCTCACGGAAAAGATTGATGAAGGTCCATTCTTTCCTGAAGACTCTATTTTTATAATATTCATGATAATTTTGGTAATGATAATGTATTTGTATTACGTCTGTCTATTAAATTTCACGTATTAGGAAGGCTGCTAATAACGTTTCGGGAAATGGGGTATCCAGGGATATTTGAGTCCATGTAATATTTCCATCATAAATTTTATTATTTTTAACAGTATACCATCTCAGAAATTTTTCTCATACATATGATAACAAAACTTTTATTGCATTCCAAATGAGACACCTCCAGAACATGTATTTTTGTATCCTATTTACACTTTTGCCGGCGAATAAAATTATCAAGTAATTTTGTGTACATAAATTAGGATAAAAGAAGATGCGCTGGGATTAAAATCGAAATTTCACAACAAAATTTTTCAATAATTCTATGTTTTGAGCGCTCCAATTGTCATTTATTTGAACCGACGTGTGAAAGTATCAATTATCATTCTGATGAAAGATTTGGCATCTTTTGCTTGTTTTCCATGTTTTTTCAGTTTTTTTTTGTAAACAAATCGTTTGATTTCACTATAATTAGTTATTCTATAATATTATTAGGAGCATTTTTCTAACAATGACTGTTTTCGGGCGAAAAAAGGCCTCCACATTTCTTTATGTACTTGGTGCATGAACATATTTAATTGGATTAGCTTCATTCAAAAGGACCGTATGCCTAAATGAATACTATTTTGACACTTCAAATAATGTTTTTGAATCGTCGATAATTGCCAAATTACGAATACATTCTATTATTCCCAATGTTGAGCAAAAATAGATACGTATAGAATTTCCGAATGAAACTATTGCAATTAGATATGTTCATGTACCCAGAAGATGAAGAAAAGTGGAGGCCTATTTCTGCCCATAAACAGTCATTGTTAGAAAAATGATTGAAATAATATTATAGAATAACTATTTATAGTGAAATCAAACGATTTGTTTACAAAAAAAAAAACTGAAAAAACATGGAAAACAAGCAAAAGATGCCAAATCTTTCATCAGAATGATAATTGATACTTTCACACGTCGGTTCAAATAAATGACAATTGGAGCGCTCAAAACATAGAATTATTGAAAAATTTTGTTGTGAAATTTCGATTTTAATCCCAGTGCATCTTCTTTTATTCAAATTTATGTACACAAAACTACTTGATAATTTTATTCGCCGGCAAAAGTGTAAATAGGATACAAAAATACATATTCTGGAGGTGTCTCATTTGGAATGCAATAAAAGTTTTGTTATCATATGTATGAGAAAAATTTCTGAGATGGTATACTGTTAAAAATAATAAACTTTGTGATGGAAATATTACATGGACTCAAATATCCCTGGTTACCCCATTTCCCGAAACGTAATCAGCAGCCTTCCTAATACGTGAAATTTAATTGACAGACGTAATACAAATACATTATCATTACCAAAATTATCATGAATATTATAAAAATAGAGTCTCCAAGAATGAATGGACCTTTATCGATCTTTTCCGTGCGATTTCGAGTGTCCTGTAAGAGAAAATTTTTCATAAAACATCACATACAAGGTAACTATCATCTAAAATTCGACGATTAGGTGCCACCTCTGAATGATTAAATTTTATGGCACAGAGACGACGATCTGTACATAAATTACAAGAAATTAGTCTGCTGGCTTTCCCACTTATGCATTACGATATAAATAACTTAAGTGAAAATATCACGCAAAAATGCGTTATTTCTTCAATAGTACGAAATAGTATTCTATATTTACATTAAAAACTTTTTCGATAACTGACGATGACCACTTATTTTGAGCGTAGTGAGTATTAATAAACTGAATTTGAAGTTTTTTTTCGAAAATTTACAGTTTTCATGCAAGAATTTTGAATATCTGAGCAAATTCTTCTTGGAGAAACTGTAATGAGGTAAAGGTGATATTATGGGATAGGTGGAGTAGGGTGGGTCGAAATTTATAGAGAATTTGTTTTTATTTTTATATTACAGGAACCTACCTCATGTATGGATCATCTTGTAGAAACATAACTCAAGATTTATTCCACATTTCGCATACTTACTAACCCGACTGAAATCGTTATTTGACAAAGAGATCACGCTGGTGCTCCATTCAATTTCAAATATCTCAACTATTTTTCAGAATTTCTTCAAAATTTTTTTTTCATTATAATCCCTACATTCACAGCCAGAAAAAATATAAGAATAGTTTTTTACGATTTATTAATGCATAAAAAGTTATGGGGTAAAATATTAAAAATCATTATTTTTTTATTCCGAAAAAAATATTTCATACTCAAAAAAATATTATTTGTAATTTATTTAGACTTTTTAAATATATTTTTACAAAAACAAACATGTTTCCAAATTACATATCTTTTTTCAGAATACAAAAAAGTTTTTAATTTACATAGATATAATGAAAAACATTTAGCAAGGTGCCATGCGCTTGGCGGCCATCTTTAATCCGCCATTTTGGATAGAAGCTCACAAAAAAATTTTAGAGACTTTTCAGGATTTCTTCCAGAAGCATCAAGGAACCATCCCTGAAAGTTTCAGCTGGTTATTAATTATTTCCCTGAAACCCCGATTTTCGGTCTATATTTCCTGGGCTATTAAGAATAAAATAAGTAGATCAATTTCCTCTTCTTCTGCTTCTTGTGCCGTTCCTAACGGAGATTGGTGACCATCTCTTGAAACTCCTCACGATCCTGGGCCAATCTGATGAGGGTTGCTGCATCCAGTATTCCAAATCACTGCCGCAGATTATTGAGCCATGATACCTACTCTTTAACTTATTTTATTAATTTTAATTAATTTAACAAAATATTATTTTTTTGTAAAATCGATTTTATGTGACAGCTTGCATTTGTTACTCTTAACATGCCAGGATGGGCACACCTTGTCGCTGAATTTAAAATGCATGTAAAATATGTGTATTTTTTTCGAATACCTTCCTTTTACACAACACTCGAAACATACAGAAAAGAATGGCTCGCATGTTCATTGCAGTAATAATAGGACCTACCAAAGATCAACTAAACTTACTCTTTGGTACCTACTCTCAAATCAGATTGTACCTACTAATCCAAGTACCGATGATGCTGCAAAGACACGATACAACTTATTGTACAATACGACATGTTATACCTACGATGTTACAATATGCTATGAAGCACTTTTCATTGTGTATTATTAATTTGCATACAATAGAACACTTACAATATAACAAATAAAATAATAATACTTATGTACTACATGACCTACCCAATAACATTTCATACAATAATAATATGTCGAATAAAGAAAGAGGCTGGGTAAATGAAGGAAATTTTTCTATTGTCGACCCAATGCATCTAAATAATATTATATGATGCATCAATGAAAGTTAGTTGCTGGAAAAGCCTTCACATTCAGCCTATCTGACATTGACAAATTCGTTTATTTAATATTATTATTTATTTTTTACATAGGTACAGTGACGAGAAGTTATTTTAGTCCTTATACACTCGAAAAAACTAAAATCTTAAAATCTTTTTTGATTAGATAGCCACATGAGGCATTTTATAACAAAAATAGATGCAAAAAATGACTTATATGCAATTTTACGCGAAGAATTCATTCCACATGGTTCTATATACATGGACAATTTGTAAAGCGCCGTTTACTTCAAATATTATGACCTACTGTATTCTGCGTCTATCGTCCGAAACTTCTGGCAAAAAGGTGTGTCTTCAGCTTCCTTCTGAAGCCCTCTCCATTCGTATACTATCGCAGACCCAGAGGCAGCTTGTTCCAGCATCTGGAACCAGCAACACTGAATGCTCTATCTCCAAAACCTGTCCTGCGAGATCGAAATGGCGCAATTAATATGTCTTTTACTGATGATTTCGATCTCGCACATCTCCGACAAGATTTTGACTCAAAACTGCATGCACATTTTTTTGGACAATAATAACGGATAGATTAAATGGATACAAGTCGGTTATTAATACTTTTACCTCATCCTGTGTCATCATCATCAGAGCATCGAAAATAAATTTCTTGTGATTGTTATGCTAATTTTGAACTACAACAAAGTACAAGAGAGTGTATTTTATATAAAATAAAAATATGTAAGTAATGAATGAAAAAAAAACACATTTATATTCATAATAATAATAATAACATTGAAACATTGACACGTGATCCACCCTCTGTCGATTAAAACATCGTGATGGAATCGATAATGGGAAAGTCGATGATTGTAATACAATATGAAACACTCGTATGTACCTACCTACATATATCGTTGCCGTGGAGGTGAAGTGATCCAAGCCACACTTTTTTGAAAAATAAGTTAAGTATGCAGTTTTGTTCAGAAAACCCCGGAGAACATAGTGGTGAAGAGAAATAAGTAAATTGATATTCCTAAAGGGCATTTTTGGAAGATTTTGAAGAGATGTTAAGTGTTTTTACATCATTTCAAGTGTGTGTTAGAGCATTTCACTAACGCATATAGGAACAAATAGTTCAATTAAATTATAGAAGTGAAAAGATCCAAGCCGCATAGCGCTTAATTTTTCAACAACTTTCCTACAGTTGGATCTTTCTCAGCTACAATGGTGAAATAACCCAAGTGATAAATTCGTGTTTACTTCTAAAATATAAAAATTCTTTAATATTTTGTTATTTATATCAGTGAAATATGTGATCAGGAATATTGTGCAAAATTTTTAGCGAAATCTATGCAAAAATAACTTAGTTATAGTCAGATTAGTATTGGCGGATGCGACAGCATAACTTCATCACCCTTTTTCTCGAAAATAATGTCTGTCTTGTGGGTTAGACAACTTCACATCCACGGCAACGATATTTACATAGATATGTATAGACATAATATTTACCTTTACTACGAAGGCTTTTTAATAAGATTCCAGCATTTTTTTTTAAAGATTTAAGTATTCATTTATTTGTAATTCATCAACAATACACTAAAGACAATAAGTATACATGCATAGACACGAATAATCATTCAAGCAAAATGACAAATTAAAGCCTTATTGAGTGTACACATTTTTACGGTTTATATTATAATATCAAAAGCTCGTAAGGTTGTCACATTTAAATAAATGAAAAGAAATAGTATAGGCATTGATGAAAAGAATAGGTACATCGACTGCCCCTGCCCAGTTCTACAACTCAACATGTCGAATTCGAAATTCGAAAATTTTGATTAAATTTTTGTATATTTATTTACCTCTGACACACTTCAGATAATACCACAGAATTCCATAGAAAACCTAGAACCCTGACTCATTTACAAAAGTGAGGCAACAAATCTATGAATTTTTGACAGAACGTTACTAGGCGAAACCGTGTGGTGTTTCCTACATTTTATGAAGTATTTCTCGCATTTTTATAAAAATATGTCATTTTTACATTTATAAAAACGTAATTGGACATTTTTTGAAGTTCTTGTCGACGTTTTAAGCGATTTACCACACTTCTTTTCGCCAACCGATCAGTCAAAAGTGGCGAAAAATGGTGCCTCACTTTATTACAATGAAAATATATACGAGTACTCCATCTAGGTATTATATATAAAAATCTATGGATAATACATATGTATTAGTTGCAACAATATACAAGAGACAAAATATCAACAATGCATTACCCTATTTTAAAGTGCGTACAATTTTCATAATTCACAATATTTTAAGCTCATGAGGTTGTCATCTATAATAAAATCTATTTAAAAAGTGGGGTTGTCAGTGAACTTAACATGCAGATGGTCCTCTATGTGCAAATTAAAAGTTACGGCATTCAGGGTGGGTGGCATGAGGTACCTACTACGAACAAAGTTACTTATTTTTGGATCCTATATGCTTCAATAGATTGATATTTATTTTAGCTTGAATCTGGTTTTGAAATAAAACTTAACACAAACCAGAAACCGTGCCAGTAAGCACTATGCTTGTATTGTGAAGGTGGAGTAAGTCGGCAGCGAGTGGAATCGAATCCGTGCCTCTCGAGTGAAAGTCCGAGACTCTACCAACAGGCTTTCGACTACCTCTAGTAACTATACCCCACAAGTGAGGTAGCCAGCAGAACAGCTGCATATAAAATAGGTAGGTACCTAGGTACATGTAAGTTCATCTCTTTGTGCTAACGAAAAATTTAGTCATTCAGAATGGGTGGCAAACCTTATCGCTGAATTTAAGATGTCCATAAAATATCTTTATTTTTTGGAACACCTGCCTTTTACAGGACACTCAAAAACTTACGGAAACGAGTGGGAGATCAATTTCAGTAGGTAGTTATATGGGTAAAAAAAAACTTCCTCCATTAGTGAGGAATGCGCAGATGTTGTATAAATATAATAAACCCGTCTATAATAAATACTTTACTAATCGAACAAAAGATATATTCAAATTCAAATTACATTCTACGAGGCATCCGTATAGAATTTCAATAATAAGAATAATTATAAAAAATATTCGAATTTTAAATTAATTCATTGTTGTTTAATAGCTCCGCCTTAGAGGTATGGCTTGATTTAAACGGACCAATCAAAACGCAGAGGCGTTCCGTGCGGGAGGAGTTTGAACAGATTCTGTATTATACACATTCGCGTCGTGATCTTTTCACCCGAGTCTCGACTCTTCTATTCAACTCATGTCAACTGGAAATAACAACCGACAAACAAAAGAGAGACGTTCGATTTTTGATTTTATTGTTGTTACTAGCATTTAACTTGGCATTGCTCGGATAATAATTAACTATGAAATTTTTATCACAATGTTTTGATAAAGCAATCATATCTAATATTTACCTATTAATTTATCTTAAAAAAGTGCCACTATTCACCTTTACAGTCTTTGCCTTTGCAGTTAGTGATGTTCACAAAATACAATAGCAAATATTATTCACAAAACTAAATAAAAATCAAATTTTAACTAAAATCAACACAATTAGGTACATATGTATTATATAAAAAAATATTTAAAATAAAGTGTTGTTAATAAAAAATACTCAACAACAGAACCTATTGTCTAATGTTTTTTATACGAACATTCCTGTTCCGTGTAGCACTCGGTAGTTTTTTAGTGTCCTGTACCTAGGAATAAGGAAGGTGTTTAAAGATTTGAATATATTTTACATCTTAAATTCAGCTATGAGGCTGACCACCCAGCTTGAATGTAACTTTGAGTAATTTTTTTGTTAAGTATTTTTTTGTTGGCACGAAGAGGACAGCTATTATATGTTTATTACATGCAGCTCCATCATTGGAGTAAGCAGAAAACCAACTGTTTTTGTAATAGACGTACAAGTCATCCTTTCCGGGCTATGAAAAAAGAGGATGAACACATAAAGGACAGTAAAAATATTTTCTTTTTATTGAAGAACTATGCTCGAATGAAAATTAGTCGACTTAAATGTGCTACTTACTTTCTAAGCTATTTGCATGACATATGAATAAACAAACATACATACATAAATGTGAAAAGACTCAAATATTAATAAGATTCGATTCTGAATTCGTAACGGCTTTCATTATTTGAAATTTGAATCGCATCGAACGTTTTCGAAATTCGAATCTTGCGGTGAAGGAATGATATTAATAATTATTATTATTGTTGTTGTTATTTGAATGGAACAATCGAATTCTTTATTTAAATTTTGAATTACTCGCGGTATAAAGAAAGATGATTCCACAATACTCCTTGGTACCACTACCTACATTACATACTTATCCATTTCATATTGAGTTGTAATATCTGATATTGTTACGATTTAAAAAAAAAAGAAAAAATCACAGCGTCTTCTACAGATAGGGTATACGGTAAGCCAATGAACAATCGGGTCGTCTTTGTGTAAAAAAAAATAACATTCGAGATTGGTGTCTACGTGGTATTGATTTAAACGTATATTTTACATTGCTATCTTTTATGGGACACTTAAAACTTATGGACTATTGTGCACTGAGAAAAATACTAACGAAATTTCACAACGAATCATTGGTACGTACTATCAGATTAGGACCAGAGATCGTACAAACGATTCATTAGTACGAATCTATAATATTAACTCTTCGCAAACAAGTTGTTGGTAAATTTACCAATGATTTGTTTGCGAAGAGTTAATATTATAGATTTATACCAATGAATCGTTTGTACGATCTCTGGTCCTAATCTGATAGTACCGTACCAATGATTCGTTTTGAGTATTTTTCTCAGTGTGGAATCAGGTAATTTTCCGTATATTTCGGGATTGATGTATTGGCAGGAAATTACGACTTATCTACTTCATCTTCACGACATAGGCACATATTGAATAGAAATCTTGAAATGAAAATTATTATTTTTTAGTAATTCTAATGTTTGTAGGTACATTCACATGATTACAAATATCAATATTAATAAACACAGATAATTTTTCACTTATTTTTAAATATAGTGTTTATGTATATTGATATTTGTTATTATTTTTTGTTTTTCCTTAAATATGTTTCATCGATAAGCAATAGCAATATTATGTCGAACATTGCGAAAAATGCTGGTGAACAATACTATTCTGGTACCGACACTTAGGTATGTATGCTAGCGAAATTTGGACGTGGTTGAACGAATGTGGAATAAATGCTGTGGAGATGCCATCACTGAGAAAACAACAGACGACTTCTTTCCAATGTGAAAACACAAGAATTGTATAAAAATCGTAAAAAAAATTGATTTCAATCGTGGAAGTTTATCGAATCGAACTATATACCTATAGGTACTTACAACTTTCAAAAATTTCAAGTCAGGTGATAAGCATGACACAGAGGAATTGGGAATGTTACCTAGGTTTAAATAGTACCTACTACTCTCAAGCCTTGAGTCGATTCATAAGCGTCGAAACTCTGTGTTGTGCACTCCTTAAGGAAGTTCACATATTGATTGAGTCGACGTTGATTTTGTAAAACTCCATTATATTGATATAATGAAAACAAAATTGTTTTTGGTTTTACTACGATTTATTTGTTAAATAAGTAACCAGGTTTCGACCTATGAGGTCATTGTCAAACTACAGTTTGACAATAATGTTTGAGTTTGACAATGACCTCATAGGTCGAAACCTGGTAACTTATTTAACAAATAAATCGTAGTAAAACAAAAAACAATTTTGTTTTCATTATATCAAGTTCACATATGTATGTGTATTGTGTATCATATACAACATACTTACCTAGTTAATACCTATTCAAATAGGTTGACTATCAGTGAGTGTGATCAGTTGGAATGATTAATTTAGAGTGGTTCAAAATATGAATGGTTGGGATGTTATAACGTTAGGTACGAGATAGAGTGAAGAAAACAATTACTGTATTTTACAGGACACTCAAAAACTTACGGAAAAGAGTCGGAGACCAATTCTTTGCCACGGCTAAAAAAGTAGTCAAGTACCTAGTATTTTTTCATGTGTAAGTAGGTACCTACCTTACCTATCTATAAAGTTAGATAGGTAGGTATATAAATTTATTAATCTACCTATTCAATACTTAGATATATATACCAATCTCACTACAGGTAGGTGAGTACACCTATAATATGTATGTAGTTATAGTTATATACATTGTGTTTTATGTTCCACTCAGACAGGAATTCGACCGGGTCACGAACCTTGTACCAGCCATGGATTCAATACACAGCATTATTTAATACAACTAAGTACCTACCTATACACACACATTCACAAATACTTTAAGGTACCTACCTAAATAGGTAGGTATGTACCAATATACATACCTATTGAATTGAATTTGGGTATGTGTGCCTATTTTTAATAATATCCTTGTGGAAGTAAAATAAGTGAGTTTTTTTCACTTATGGGATACACAAGGATGGTTTGTTTATTGAGTTTTTATTTTGTAAAACTCCATTTTATTTCATGTAGGTAACAAAAACAAAATTGTTTTAAGTTTGTTTCAAACAGTTAGTTTGACAATGACTTCATAAGTCGAAACCTGGTCACTAATTTTATAAACAAAATATAAATAAGTTAAGATGGTTTGGGCACGTGGAAAGAATGAATGAGGACAGAATGACTAAGAAGATAATATATTTGGCTGAGAGGAATGGTGCTCGGAGACGTGGACG
Source organism: Athripsodes cinereus (assembly GCA_947579605.1). Classification (NCBI taxonomy): domain Eukaryota; kingdom Metazoa; phylum Arthropoda; class Insecta; order Trichoptera; family Leptoceridae; genus Athripsodes; species Athripsodes cinereus. The sequence goes on from OX388306.1 coordinate 1,950,240, forward strand.
TCCGAGGATTAAATGGCAAGATCATTTAAATCAAATCCTACAGGACGGTCACGTGTTGAGCACATTGAACAGGAGAGCATGCATGAGGAATTGTATGACAGTGACGGAAGCGAAAGATGTATGCAAGGATGTGGCGCTCAATTCTTTCTGCCTACCCCGCGAGGGAAGCGGCGTGATGGTATGTATGTATGTAAATATAGTTAAACTTAAAACAATTTTGTTTTTGTTACATGATAAGGATGATTTGTGCCAACAACAATCTCTAAATGTTATTAAATCGTTAGGAAGAAGATAGTTATTAGAGAATAATAAATTTGCTTCTATCGATTTGAGAAGAGACAAATGGATTGATTCGGATGTCATACTCAGTAATGATTCAAGGGGGAATTGGCAATCGATTTGAAGAGCATCAACGAAAATGTCATAGGCTAATTGAGATTTGGAACACTCGGAAAAAAATGATCTTCCACTCTTAAATTGAATTTCACACTCTTTACATTCAATCATATAGGTATCACTTGTTCATTTACTTCCGATGACCAAACAGCCCTTGTAGGGCCTCTGCGAGTGGCGTAACTACATAATATAAGATGGCAGGGTTGGCAAAATGCCACCTCCCCCAACCCGAGAGGCTGTGAGCTCAGGTGTAACCTAACATTTTCAACAAAATTTTGAAAATATCATAAATTTTATATAAGTAGATAGGTACCTACTTAAAATCAATTAAAAGTTGGATACAACTAAAGACCATTTACAAATAAATTACAATTTTGTTTAACAGAAAGCTCGGAGAAAATAATTTTATTATTAAATATCTTGTTAATATTAAATTGTTATTTGGTGAAATTTATTTAATACCTATGCTTTTGAAAATAATGAAAAAATGATTGTATAGGCATAATATAATATGTTGCACAAAGCATAAGTGTGTAGGTACTACATCACATGCAGGGTAGGTACAGAGTCACACAATGTGATGTATTGAATGAAGTCGTTCATTGTGCATGTGTTCTTAAGATAAATTACTCGTGTACAACTGCCAAAATTCAAAACACCACATCTGCAGAAATAATAGGATTTTTTTTGTGAGTTAATGAATATTAATTTTATTCAAGAAAAAAATACTTACATAAGAGTAGGTATACTACTGAATTTAAACAGAACTTCGTGAAAAAAAATTTTTTTTGGTATTATTTTTTTTTGTTATTGTGATTTGAGTTACGTATTATGTGCTGTTGTGTTTGAATTAATAAAAAAAGGTGTGAAAATTAACTTTCATCACCGACAGAATCGAATATATGTCAATTTCTGTATTTATTATGTATTATAAACTAGGGTGTCTTTAATTTAATACTGATAATCAAAAATAATCCTAACAAAAACCTATCTTTGTCTCAAAAATTAAATTTAGGTTGTAAACATTCAAAATATATGTATTAGAGAAACAATTTAAGTATGTGCAGCCATCGAAACATCACGTCATGCTTTGTGGATGAAATTTTCAAGGACGGCTTAGTGTTGATTAAAATAACTCCTAAATCACTCGCAAACTAGTGGATGGTCTTGAGAAGAATAGAATAGATCAAAATAACTTTTCCTCTCTACTTCGATTTTCAAGCCTTTCAGACAGTTTTTTCTTCCTATCTTAATTGGCGCTGACTGATTCTTATGATGTGAAAATTGATGTAGATTTATAAACAGATAATAAAGAGAATCCGTACACATACACAAGTTAAAGCGACATAATCACCATGAATATAAAATGGATAAGTACCTACATGGAAAAAAAGTAATTAAAATCTCTAATAATCTCCCATAGTAAAAACTTGAAGTTTGACACCCCACACGACCATATTTAAGTAAAAAAGTTATATAAAATTTGTGATTCTTTGATTTAATAGCTGGCTTAACTTCAGATAACAGTGCTTCATTGAGTAAAGTTCACTTTTGAATTGAACAAACGCAAGATTTACAGGAAATCTCATAGTTAACTCATTATTGGTCATCATGTGGGTTAGTCCACTTTTACCTCGAATGCCTTATAATAATATAATACTGTATACTTATTTACAAACTTTGTTGAAATTCTAACTGTATAACTAAAATAAAACAAAAGAAAACAATAAAAAATAAATATAAGTAAAATATGTGGTGACGGAGTAGATGGATGATTTTGAATGTATAAAGTCCAAAGTAAGATATATATAGATTAAGAGTTATGATTCACCAGGCCAAGATAATAACAATATCATCTCCGAAGGATGTAATAATATGATCGTTTTCACATCCATCACCATCACAATGTTGAAGTGGAGCAGTGTGTGTGCCCCCCCTCCCTCCTTACTCTATCTATCTCTGAAAGACAAGAACGAGTCACAAATGTGCCATGTATCTATCCTCAAGATGGATTAGTCCTCTGAACATAATACCTACTCATCACGATTCATGTTATTATGATATCATTGTTCTATGGGATAGGATGTTTCGACGGTGTAGGACAACAATGTTTCAACCACCAACTGAGATAGTAATTATTTATCAGTAAGAAAAAAAAATTGTTCTATTATGTTAACTACTATTGAGAATAGAGAACGATGGGGCTTCCTACAGGACGAATCTGGAGCCTGTGACTGCGGTGCAGCACAGACCATGCCACATTTGTTGGAGTGTCCATTGTGCCCTTTCACATGCACTATAGAGGACATTTTTGACGCATATCCACGTGCTGTGCGTTAGCATTAGAGGTCGATTTGATTGTTTTTTTTTTTCCGAGTTTCGACACGATAAATAAATAAATAATTGATAAATCTTCATTTCCATATTTTGGGCTAAAGACATTATTGTCTAACACCATGTAGTTGATGTTTGTGGTAAAACATTGAGACATTCAGAATATAAAATGGAATACTTTGATGTAAGTACCAATGCCTTAATTTATTCTTTTTTATTCGCTTTTTTTATTTCTCTCGAGATCAAAAGATGTGAACAAGTCCTCTTCATTCTAAACAGGTGAACATCAATGTTATGCCAACTGAGTGTCTTCTTCTCGTTAGACATTCTATAATTTATAGCAAACATAATAAAATTAGGAGAATAACAAATGTCGCAGCTGCGCAACGCTGTAAGTCTAATATGTTGGTGCAACGAAAGTGAGGGAGTTGTTTTGGACAAAGCAGAGGCCTGAGCCAATAACACATTTTCACGTTACGTTTTCGTTCCGTTAACGTTCGAGTATAGACGAAGTTGCAAGCAAGTGTCAATTTCGTTGCTAAGATACACAATAATTACGAAAATTAACACTTTGGCGCAATATCGTCTGCATTTGAACGCTAACGGAACGAAAACGTAACGTGAAAATGTGTTATTGATCCAGGCCTCTGAGGCCTGAGTCAATAACACACTTTCGCGTCACGTTCCCGCTCCGTTAGCGTTCGGGTGCAGACGATGTTGCGCCAAAGTGTTAATTTTCGTAACTATTGTGTATCTTAGCAACGAAATTGACACTTGCTTGCAACTTCGTCTATACTCGAACGTTAACGGAACGAAAACGTAACGTGAAAGTGTGTTATTGACTCAGGCCTCAGGACTGTGAAGCTTTTCTCATGGTGATCGCTAACGTCAGGGTACCTAAAAAAACACATAAATAAAAAAGCTAGAAAATTTTCGAAGGCTACAATGTATACCCTCTTTTCGACTGAGTAAATCGAGTACACATACCTTCGTCAAACGTTTTTTTTAATGTATCTGGGTTTCTGTTATAAACCCAAATACAACCTTATACACCTTTCACAGTAAGCTTAAAGTTTGTGTCCTGAAAGGAGAGTTTGTCGGCACCTGATATCAAACAGCGAGTTCATGAGACCGAGACTCTACCTCCAGGCTACCGACAAACTCTTACCTAAGTATATAAGTATCTGTAATTTATAGTTAAATTCTCAATAAAGAAACATAAAAAACTAGACCACTTCCACATATGGTAAACAATAAAAAAAACATGCATATATCACACCACAATACAATAACAACAAACTTATTACTTTAAACACGTTATGAAGTACATATGTATGTATAACATAACATGTTTTAACAGCTTACAAGAAAAGGCTTTGCAAAGTTCGTTTGACAGTTAAAAATTACAGTCATGAATTTGTTGCTTTATTGTCGCACACATTTGAATAATAATATAATGTGCTTTGTCTTATGTTACTTAGCTGCTATAGAAGCACAGTTTTGGCTTCCATTCATATTACAAATAATACAAAATTGTATAATAATAGATATGTAACACGATGGGCACGATGTTGTCATTGTCAACCCTATAAGTGTTACAAAGGAATATTTTTTACAATGAGGTTAATAAGATGCAAATACGACGCAAGAAAACTATAACGTGAGTACTGAGATTTTTATTACTAATTTGGTAATGATTTTAATGGCTTCGAGAGAACTTATTAGAGCATTTAGTTGGTTTTTCTTTTTCTTTCGCCTCTAAATGATCCTCACCAGAATGCAGTGTGGAAATAGGCCTCTTTTATTTGCAGCAATTCTGCACTAGAATCATATCTCAATTTATTTAAAACATATTTATTTAGAGCAAAACATGGCAAAAGCCTTGATTTAACTTTAAAATATTACATAATCATTCGACACAAAAAAACAAATATTAAAAAAAATATAACATAACTATAGGTATGTAGTCGAGTTTAAGTAAAAAAATTAAATTTCAGATTGACAACATAATCAAGAAGAAAGAGTGCAGAATGAAATCTGGGGTAATAAAAAAACTGAAAATTAAATAGCAAGGGTGGTTTGGGCACGTGAAAAGAATGAACGAAGATAGAATGACCAAAACATGTACATGGTTGTGAGGAATGTTGCTCGGAGGCGTGGCTGTCCGAGGATCAAATAGCAAGATCATATTATAAACAGGACAGAGACGTGTTGGACTGTTGGGTACCTACATTGAATAGTGTATACAAAGATAGGAGTAAACGATGTTTGATCCCTTCTGGCTACTCCGCAAGAGAAGCGGCGTGTTGGTGTTGATGGTATCATAGTCATAAGAACGGTGCATTGTGAGAGAGGGTCAATCAATTTGAAGTAGTGGTTATTTCACCTGTAACTAAAATGCACAAAAAATTACATCTTGAAAATATAGTAACAAATATTTTTAATAGTGCAGTGAAAATATTCAGTTTTTCGATCACGATAGGCATTCTTGTCAATCATCTCTTACGGCACAATAAAAAATTTGTAACATGTCTGTTTACCCCAAAGTATTCCTACCTATTTAATAAATAGTGTGTCCTTTAAATGTAGGTAGGTACTTAAGTATATTTTTTCTTAAAATCTATAACGTATTTTTTCGTTCAGGCATGTCAGTCATTTGACATAAATGCTCATACAAGGCGCTTTTAAGCTCGCTAAAACGAAACTTATAATTTCGCAAGTAGGTACTGAAGTGCTTTAATCTGTTACTAAAAGCACCATATTATGTTAAGTTTGGCACCCCAGGATACGTAAGCTCAAAACATAATCCCTTTAACAAAAGACATCAACGCGTGGTTAAGTCAAGTGCATACAAGCGGAAACCAAACATACTGCTTTATTGTCTGAATTGTTTGAGAACGTAAATGATACGTGGGTGGTTTTTAATAAATATTTTTATAAGTTCTCTTTTTTTTTGCATATTTCTAAAGGAATATTGCTGAACTAAATAGAAAAAAAGCCATTGTCCATCTACTTGGACATATAAGCGAAAAGATATAATATTTATCTATCTTTTCATAGCTCCTTTACAGAGTAAACAGAGATGACCGTGCACACGAATTTTGCTTCCTCCACATTCATTCATTTACCAACGTCATTCTTTCTTACTTACTCAATCTTCTTCTTCCTTATGTATCTTGTCGGATCCCCCGACGTTTGCGATTACCAGTGAAAAATCTTGTCCGTTTTGGGTAGCACGATACAGTTCCTTCAAACCTCTCATCTCGGTGCACTCTCGGATGTTCCGAATCCAGGAAAACCGCTATTTACATTTAAAAGTTTCTAAAACTTCAGAAGCATCTTTCTTACTTACTCTATATGTAGCTATCATTTAATTTTTTCTTCATTTTTACGTATCTTGTCAGATCCGTCTAATGTTGACGATCACCTGTGAGAAACATTGTCCGTCTTGGGCAGTATGAAACAGCTCCTCCACACCTCTCATCTCGGTCCACATTCGGAAGTTCCGAAGACAGTAAAGCCGCTACTTTCATTAAAATGTATCTTTGGTTAGCTGGAAGATATTGCCTCCAGGCAATAAGCTCGACAATTGCTCATGAATTTTTTCTGTTCAACAAAGTGTTATTATTATTATTATTATTAAATCGAAAGAAGTAATTAAGTTATTTTAAATTGAGATTTTTGAAACGAAACTAACTAATAGTGGTCAAAGTTAAATATACAAAACATTTACATACTTGTGACAGGAACAAATATTAACTTCCTAAATTTCTCCAAATAAACACGCAAGAGAAATATAGGTATCACTTGATCACGTAGATGTCTATAGATTCATTGTAAAATATACAATCAGTAGACCATATTTCTATTATATTACACAAACTCCTACATCTAAGAAGACATAATATATTTTTATAGATTGATACTATGTATTTGCGAAACCAACTAAAATAACAACATTGTTTACCTTTATATAATATATCGTCGATGCATATTCAAGAAGAGGTATGTGCAAACATTTTTATTTAGTCATACCTACTCTTTAAAAACTGTTCATTAGGACATTAAAATTGTTGTTTGAACTTTTTATTGCCATATTTGATACTACGCTGAAAAAAATACTAACGAAATTTCACAACGAATCATTGGTGAGCACTATCAGATTAGGAACAGAGATAGTACAAACGATTCATTAGTACGAATCTATAATATTAACTTTTCGCAAGATTTGTTAATATTTATACTTTCGATTTGACGTACCAATGATTCGTAAGTATTTTTCTCAGTGTAAGAATTACTTCATAAAATGGTTATGATGTCATTATAAGCAGTTTATTCTAGAAATGTCAAAACATTTATAAATTCACATACCCCTTTTTGAATATGCAACGATGATGTATAGAAAAAGAAAAGTTTTTGCAAGCTTATTATGTAAGTTCCCATGAGCATTAAGGTTCTTAAATAGTATAATAACAATAATATTAAGTAATATTTTGAAACGATGACATATCCCATAGTGAGACCACACGCAAGAGACTGCGTGTCGTCTTCTTTGAAAACTTTCAACTATGGTAATGACCGCAAAGGCTATACTATACCTACGTGGTATATTATTGTGGTGGTATATGACAATATTATAGAGATTTATTAATACATGTTTATTTCTTAGAGATTTTGCATATTTGAGTATTTTTCAAGCGTTAATTTAATGAAGAATACATGTTCATAGATTGGTAAATACTTTATATCTTACTTTCTTTTGATATATGAACAATTTTTAAAGAAGCTTAGATTTCAAAACAATGGACCTGCTGTTTTTTATACATTGTGCTGTAGATTGCCACACACCTTTAGTATTGAGTTGCTCCAAATCCCTATTAATGTTATTCAAGAGTCCTTGTCTTGCCTAACTTGCCCTATAATATATTTTGCAGAATGCATTTAGTTTTCTCTTCATCATCTCCAGATAGGATGACGTCGTCAACCTATACCCATCCTAAGCAGCCGTAGTCAAAACACATTTTTGCGTTATGTTCCGTTCGACTATAGACGACTTTGCGAGAAAGTATTAATCTTTGTAGCTTGACTTGACAATGACTTGTGTACTTTCTCGCAAAGTCTTCATTAGTCAAACGACTACATAAGCTAAAATGTGTTTATAAATTTTTTTTTAATTAAAATATATTAATTTAATAAAAAAAAATACATTGAATACGATATTTTCAACGACTAAAAATCTTTTTTATACCCTCAAATGATATTATATTACGCGGCACTAGGTATTTATAAATTGTATTGATCCTGATAAATATTCTTACTCACTTTTCTATGATTCAATGTAGCGAAATATTACAATTACAGGCAATTCATATTAAAAGCAGAAACATAAAGAAATCTCACCTTGGCAACATTCTTAAGTAAGGATAATCATTTTCACATTAATTTTATACTGATATACATCGGTACTAAAAAAAGTTATTGATGTATCTTCGGTTCCTTTTCATAATATGGTCTACCGCAAGGTTTCATAGCGGGTACTTAACACAATATACACAAAAGGCTTCACTTATTCAAAGTTCACGTTATTGTGTGATTTGCCTAGAGTGTTATTACATATTAATGTAAGCTTTTATGGATTTGACGCGTGCTTAGCTTTTGGAATTTAAAACTTGAATAATTGTAATGAAAAAGATATACAAGTTTGTGAAATATTTTATGTGCAAATAAATGTACTGCAATTGAGATAAGAAATTTCTTGCGAATTTAAACATGGGTCTGTTATAATTATTATTAAAAGCTTTTATAGACCCTTCAAAAAGTTCAAAATGCTATTTTTCATGAATATACTTATATAGTAAAGAATAAGCTTGAAAAGTGTGAGATCATCTGATGGTTGCACTCCAACTATCGAACTTCGTGGTGATTTCTCGTACAATAATGGGTGTTAAAAAAAACAGAATTTTGTTAATTATATATATATATATATATATATATATATATATATATATATATATATATATATATATATATATATATATAACGAAATTCTGTTTTTTTTAACACCCATTATTGTACGAGATATATTTTTTTTAAAGATATATCTGGGTTTTGTTATAAACACAAATACAACCTTATACACCTTTCACAGTAAGCTAAAAGCTTGTGACGTGAAAGGGGAGTTTGCCGGTACCTGGGATCGAACCACGGACCCCCTGTTCACGAGGGCCCATTTTACAGCCCATATTAAATCATTATGGGCTGTAAAAATATTCCGAAGTGTACTGATCACTCATAAACGAGTGGATGGCCTATAAAGATAAAATTAAATAGAATGGAATACACATTACACTTTGTATTATTGAAGAAAGACGTAGGTAATAATAAATGTAAATGGTGAAAATGACTATAATAGCGGTCACAAAAGGCATATGCTATTTTTTTCATCCAACCTGGAAAAAATAAACAAACGAATGGGAATAAAAATAGAAACTACGCATAGAATTAAGAAAAAAAAATCATCATCATCATCATCGCCCTCAACGCTCCTCTCGGGAGCACAGGCCAGAAACCAGCCTCCTCCATTCAGAGCGTCTCTGTGCCAATTGCGTCACCTCTTTCCACGACATTCCTTGCGCTCTGATATCGTTGTCATAGGAACGGTGTATTGTGAAAGAGGGACTATCATTAGGCATTCTCAAAACATGTCCCAGCCAAGACCATCGTCTCTCCTGTATTACGGAGATTACAGGTCTCTGCTGGGTGCGCCGGCGCACAGCATCATTTGTAACATGTTCATACCATTTGACATCCAAAATCCTTCTAAGACACTTGTTTTCAAAGCTTAGTATCTTCCGCTCTTGAGCCTTGGTTAAGTGCCAAACTATACCTAACTACAATAAACCTAAATAAAATAAATTAGTAAATAGAGCACACATTTCAAAAAAATAGGAAGGTGATGAAAAAATAAATAAAAAAGTAGCCGTGATGACTGAAATTGAAAAATGTATAAGAAGACTTGAGACCGCTAATTTTTTTTGCAAATTGTATTTAAAAAAATACGAACCTTGTATGGGAGTATGTTCCAGAGCCTCAAACCATTAACAGTACTTAAATGAATCTTTATAAAAACTAAACTGATGAAGAAGGGGGATGGATAAAATATTATTTGTAACGATATTTTAAAGTAAACCTACATACCTATTATGTTCGTATCTAAGAAAAGTATTCTCTATTACTTAATCGTCATACAATCTATAAATACCTGAACTCAACTACAATTAGTTTCAATTTAAGGACCACCTATAACACTTACCTTTTTCAAATAGATGTTATTTTACAGTTGCATGAGTTTCAATAATGCCTTAATCTATAATTATTACAAGTTACGTACATTTTGGTAGATACATTCTAACATGTATCTATTTAATTCAAGTATGTATGAAATCATTATCCACCTATTAAAATGAGAATATTCTTTCTATCTTTTCTGTATTTTGTGAAGTGAATTAATAATAAGTGTTATGAATGTGTACTGTATCATGTGCGACAACCATTCGATACAAATTGGCACTTTTAAATACAATAGTACCTATGGTTTCGCTTTATTGATTCTCCATAGAATATGTCAGAATTGCCCATATTGAAAACTTACCAATAACTGTCGGTGAACAAAAGACTGATTCGATTCTTATCAAAATTGCGTAAATTAAAGTTTTTTTTTAAATGAAAAGATATATCTGGGTTTTGTTTGTTATAAACCTAAATATAAATACAAAGTATCAGCATGACAATAATTATTGATATAACAAGTTCATTCTACAATGTCAAGGCATTTAGTTTTGAAACGAAAACACCATTTGAGACAATCAATTCATTTTGCATAATATTATGTCAATAGGAGTCACTTTATATTGTTGGATAATATATTATAACTGATTTGGTAGACACAATATTTTCCATATTAATTATATTGAAAATATTGTCACTGTGATATCGTAGTCATTTTGGAGAATCTGTACGTTTACAAACGGCAGACGTTTTATAAAATGACGAAAACGTATTAGGTATGAAAACATTATTACAATTTTATTTAAATATTTAGTTTGATTAAATTCAATTGAAACACTGTGTCTTATTTTCATAAGCTTTTCGGATTACGTCCATCCTCAGTGAAAAACACCTATTTTAAATCACCAAACAAACTAGCGATTACCTATATCTCAAACACTGTCATCCTCTCAAAATCTATCAAATGACTTCATCAAAACCAGACCTGCTTTGCAAATGTTGCTAGGTAGACATTACATATGTACATAGGTAGGCAAGAAGCACCTACCACACCTTATAGCCTCAGGCTAAGATGTTTTATATACAGCTGATGTATATAGTATATAAATTTATATTACATAATATCACTACTTAAGCATAAATTTATATCAAACTAGGTATAAGTTGAATTGAAGGTATTCTACTGTTACCATGGCAATGCTTTGTGTTTCAGAAGTAAATATATGTATTAGATTTGGAGAAGTCATTGAATTTCTATTTTATTTTCATTGCCTGGCTTCGTCTAGTCTTATTTAAAATATCTATTCACTGTGTCGGTGTTAAGGTAGTAGAATTCGATAGCGAAATAAATAAAACAAATATTTTATTATACTTTTCAATTTATTTACGATAGAGACGTCTTTCGTGTTGTATGGACGTTGGCAATCAACGACAATGGATTGACTATGTCCTAACAAGACGAAAGACGTCTCTCTCGTTCATAAATCGAATAGTAGTACATTTGTTTTATTTATTCCTTTATTGAAATTTATTTGCTTAATGTATAAGTTTGCTTGAATTTGTATGCTGTATGTATTTAGAATTAGTTATTAATTGATATTTGTACTGATTGTTACATTATTTGATGACTGAGTAGCTTGCTGCTCTCTGATCTCCGCCATCTATTGACTTTCCTCTTGGTGTCTATGGAGACTAATCGACAGTTATGGCTCTGTGCTTTGGGGCATTCCTGCGTGGATGGGGATTTGGGATGGGTAGCTAAGAACATAAAATATTTGTGCCTGTAAAGGAGCACAACATCGTTCATGTTTCCTGTTTTTCAAAATTGTCTTAACTTTTCACATACCTACATCTTAGGAAAATTTATCATAATCACTTCTCGATACCACTCGCTGTGTAGGTATAGTACCCAATAACTGATTCTTTGCTGTTTTTCTAGTTTAAATTAATTTAGCTGTATATTAATTATTATGTTTTAAAAATATATCTATTTATTTATTTTATTCTTCTTGCACATCATCATTTACATTACAAAATTAAGAAATCAGTTTACATAAGAAAAAATGTGATGATAAGCAGTGGAGAGATTATCACTTTATAGTGATTTCTTCCATCTAACCACGCTACGTTTGCGAAGGAAAAAAAATATTAGGTATGTTCTTTCTGTTTTTAATTAGTATCATTAATTTATTTATCTATTGTTATTGAGATAACTCGGTTTATTTAATTAAAAATGATTGTGCGTAAAAAGTTCTTTATCTTTTTGATCGACATTGATGTATAATTTCTGAATACATATCACTATTACACGTATCCCTTCACTTACTAATAAGTTACTCATACAATAAAATGAAAATAATCTATGGCTCAGTAATTTTATGTGAGGTATGTGGTGATCATATGTTATGCTAATTTACAGGTACATTGTTTTAATAACTATATGAATTTACTATATACAAAAAGTATTATATACGTCATTCGACTGAGCAGTTCCATAACTCAACAAGTAGAAATATCATACATATATTCGAGAAATTGCCATTTTTGTAGTTTTAGCATGTTTTATCATCATCATCAGTAGCTCTACAGCCCGTTGTGAGCCTTGGCCTCCTCCGACATTCTTATCCATCTCTCCCTGTCTTGACATGTATTCTTCCAATCCCTTTAGCATGTTTATATTATGCTTTAAAAACACAACAGAAAGTGAAATGTACCTACTATATCACTTTGTGAACGTACTATAGCACTTTTAAAGGCATTATCGTCGTTGCATATTCAAAAAGAGACATGTGCGCACATTTTTATTTGGGCATACTCTTTTAAAACTGTTCATTAAGGCATTAAAATTGTAGTTTGGACTTTTTATTGGCATGTGATATTATTCTTTAAGTATTGAATTTTAATATTTGATACTAAGAATCACTTTATAAAATGGTTATGATGTCATTATAAGCAGTTTATTCTGGAAATGTCAAAACATTTACGAATTCACATGTCCCTTTTTGAATATGCAACGACGTTATGTTGTCTATGTTTCGTTCAGTAGTTGAACAATTCCAAATATTTATTTATGGAATTGAAAATAGTTAGGTATATATTTTTTTCCATTACACAATATTTAATAAGTATATCAAGGCAGCCGTGTATTTTTATAGTTATTTGTTTGTGGAATTGAAAAATTGCCGTTGATTTGGTGTATCAGAAATTTCAAAATTTTCAGCTTGTTGAGTGATGGAATTGGACAATCCATATAGTCCTTAATGCTTAACGATAAAAAATATATTCACTATATTTTATCCGTTCATTTAATAGTACCAAACTGATTTTTTATGATATGGCAAACCTTGTTCATATATTATTATTGAGTGACCGTATCGCACGTCAAAAATATGAAATCTCTATATTTATTAAATTTAAAGTAACGTTGTGAATATTCATTTTATATGAGTTTTTAAATGTTAAACTAAACACTGTTTAATTTTCACGTGTCATAATGTAGGTTAGTTTGTTCTATTCTTTAGTTTTAAGTTACTCTTGCCCTGAAGATGCCGCAAGGCGAAAGCGCTCGACAATTAGAATTTAGTCTATATTAATTGACTAAATAATCATACGTGAAAATTAAACAGTGTTTAGTTTAACATCTCTATATTAAATTTGTTTTAAATATTGTAAGTAATTTTTCAAAAAGGTATCTGAAATGTGTAAAATTTTATTTAATAATTATAGAAACATGTTTTTTATTATTATTATATAATTATAGAAACAAATTTTCGAGTTCGTCGGTAGCCTGGAGGTAGAGTCTCGGCCTTCAGAACAAGGGGTCCGTGGTTCGATCCCAGGTGCCGGCAAACTCTCCTTTCACGGCACAGGCTTTTAGCTTAGTGTGAAAGGTGTATAAGGTTGTATTTGGGTTTATTACAAACCCAGATATATCTTTTTTTTAAAAAAAAAAAAAAGTACTTCCACAGTGACAGTACTTCGACTTTCAAGTGCTTCCGGTCTCATCATCAGGTTAGCATAAAGTGAAGAAGTTATATTCAAATACATGTTGTTTTTGAGAAACACAAATAATAGGGATAAATTAATATAACATGATTATGGTATGTTGTTTGATAAAATTAAATAAAAAAATAAAAAATGGAAATTTACCAAGTAACGTCGGTTTGCAATACAAACAATTGATTTGTGTAAAAAAAAATTTTATTGTTTATTTTTTGGATTAGTTGGAAGAGATTGCACCTCTAACTTAAACTCGCCCTCTGTATGTTGATAATATTTTATTTGAATGCATTTTTCTATAAAATTGTACGTATTGTGATCAATGTTTAGTAAAGAATCAATAAATAAATAAATAATATAATAAAAACTTGTGGCAGTTGTATTATCCTAGTAGAGCGGTTACAAATTCGGCTCTCGATATTTCAGAGCTTATTTTTAAAAAGATGATTAAGCAAGGATTTTACCGTGAGCGGACTGGCATTATATTAAATATTTTCTTCATTTATATTTCTTTACTAATATGAATTTAAAATCATAGCAACTTCAGACATATTTTTATAATTCACTTTTTTATTGCTGGCGTCCTTCCAGCTGATCTCGAGTTGCTTGAATGAGCGGCCAGGTGTTCCTTGAGGCTTCAAGGGAAGGTGCATCATTTAAGTCAGGTTTTGAGACCGGAGTCTAGAAATGGTATGAAAAGTCAATTAAAAATAGTAAAGAGAGAACAAAATAACAAAATAAAATACATCACCAAAAAGAAACAACAAAATCATATAGGAGAGTCTCTATCCTGGAGATAAAGTCATTGTATGATTTAAAATCATTATCTTTGATTATATACCTTATAATCAAAGGTTTATTGAGTCCTTCTCTGCAGACATTTCCATGGCGATGATTCGACTATGGCCTTGTGCGTCCGACAGTATTTATAGATACTTGTATTATTATTATTATTTATAGAATTAGTATGACCATATTTATTAATATATAAATATATAAAACAACATAATAATAATAAGATAACATGTAGGTACAATGAATTGAAACAACACACATAGTCCAACACGATTTTAATAAGATTACTTAGAAGTATTGGCTTATTGAAATGTACCAATATATTTTAATTAGGCATTCTACGATGAAGTGTTTTAGGTATAATATTATGATCAAAAGGACAATGAACGTAGAAGTAGGACTCAAAAGACCAGGCAGACCAGTGACCACCTGGATGTCCACAATTGCCAGGGAGCTGAAATAGGCAGAGTTGCGTTTAGAGGATGCAGGAGACCGGAAAACTTGGAAGATGGGGACTAGGAGAGCCGACCCCAAGTGAACAGGATAAAGGCGAGGGCGAAGAAGACTCTATAATGAAGAACGGTGCTCTTTTTGGCCAACTATCATTGGACATTCTCAGAACATGACCCAGCCAGGACCATCGTCCTTCCTGAATCACGGAGCTTATAGATCTCTGCTGAGTGCTTCTGTGCACAGTATCATGATAGATGGCCAAATAGAGCACTGTTCTTTTGTCCGCAAGGGTTCCTTTGGCGCAAGTGTCCCTCTTTCACAATACACCGTTCCTATGACAACGAAAACAGAGCGCAGGGAATGTTGTGGGAAGAGGTGACGTAATTGGCACAGATTGTTCGAAAAACAAAGACATTTTACATCTTAAATTCAGCGCTGAGGTTTGCCACCCATCCTGAATGTCTTTACTTTTTATTGGCATGGAGAAGACAGTTCACAATTCATTGCATGCGGCTGGCCTGCTTGCTATCCCACACGTGATAATATATATGCCGTGATGGGATAGTAGAAGATTGTTACTATGCCAACTCTCCTAAATCTTGTATTTTTGTAGTTCGAAGAGAACGTTCTGTGTATTTATTACATACCTACTGTTTATCTCTGCAATCCAGTTTTTTTTAAAAGCTGTATCTGAGTTTTGTTATTTATTTATTTATTCATTCTTTTCTGTACATTGATCACAATACATACAATATTTATTTTTAAAAGCTGTATCTGAGTTTTGTTGTTGATTTATTTTTTTAAAAGCTGTATCTGAGTTTTGTTGTTGATTTATTTATTCATTCTTTTCTGTACATTGATCACAATACATACAATTATTATTATTAACCCAAATACAACTTTATACACCTTTCACAGCTAGCTAAAACCTTGTGTCGAGGAAGAGGAATTCGCCGGCACCTGGGATCGAACTGCACACCCCTTGTTCATGATGCTGAGACTCTACCTCCAGACTTCCTACGAAGTTGTTGGAACAAGTTACATACATTATCGACATACGTTACATTATTTAATAACAGTAAAAATACTAATGATTTTTTATTGCTTTCAATACATTAACCATTATTATTAAATTTTATAATGTATCTTCAATACTTCTGACCTTTGACACCGCACAGACGTGTAGGATGCCAACAAATAATACATACATTAATTATTGTATGAAACATTGGTAACAGATCGTCATCCCGTATGTAACAACGGCGAAAGAATGTCGCTAGTTATCTATGAACATAGCGGTTAAAAATTTTAATTACTCAAAATGTAAAAGTATGCATAAAAAATATATATTTTTATCTCCGAGATTCTGAGCTCAATTATTAATGACATCATTAAAAATAAGAAAGTTTTGTATAATGGTATAATTATATTTTAAAATAAGGAATACTCAATGATAGGTATTAGACCAAAAAAATTATAGATGCTTACCATAATGAATTCTCTGAAACTTAGAAGAACCTCTTTCACAGTATACTGTTCCAATTGTAGAGTATTAGAATAATCAAAACTGACCACTCTTAAACGAGTGGATGACATTTGAATAAAGTATAGAATAGAATATAAACATCACAGGAATTATCACTTTTTTAATATCAGAAATAAAATATTGATAAAGTCTTGCTTCGTTCTTGTTTTCCAAAGAAATTTATTGAGGAAATGAAATCCAGTCGTCTCAATAACAACATCTATCGCCCTCTGGTGTTTGTTTGCTCAACTAAAGTGACATTTAAAATTTTGCAACACACATCACTCAATATGTAGGTATATTATGTACCATACCTAATATATTAAATTTCATGGTATTCAAGATAATTAATTTACGATATCTCTATAATTATGAATAATAATAGTAATAATAATAAAACAAATAAATAATGAAAAATAAAAATATTTTATTTATTTTATAGACAATTTCAAGTCGATTGCGGATTTTTTATACAATTTTATAAAAAAATATTGCTTATACATTTTAATCATAACATTTTGACAAAAAAAACTTAAAAGTATACAATTTTAATTAATTAAAACCTATTTTAATATAATTAATTAGGTATGTACAAAAAATCACATTGATAAGGCATTTTTTATGTAATATTAAAATATCTAAAATAAAATAAAAAACATTTTTTAACCTGGGTTATATTTTGATACAAAGGCGAGTAACAGATGTCGATTTTAATTTGATAACAAAAAATTATACATATATCAAAATTTTGAAGTACATATTTATTTTAAAAATTAATGAGGTGGTCTCAACTGGCCAGCCCTTCAGGCTGTCCATTATGTCCCACTCTTGAAGACAAAATTGAAATTAATAAAAGCTGATACAATAATAGGAATCTTTTTATTACCGAGATAACTGGGTATGGGATGGAGTCTTCAACATTTAGTTTATCCAGAAAATCATAGCTATATGAAGATCTCAGAAGACTGGAAAAAGATAGCCTAGGTTTGTCACAGACCAAACCAATGGTAGTAGTCTAGTGATAAACTTGGATTTTCCATCGAAAGATATCTGTTTCGATTTCTATCAATGGGAATCTAGTCATTGACAGTGTCCATCGTCAATGCCCTAACAAGACGAAAGACGTCCCTCTCGTTAATAAACCAAATAGTAGAGTAAAACATTAAAAAATATATATATCTGGATTTAGTTATAAACCCAAATACAACCTTTTACACCTTTCACAGTAAGCTCAAAGCTTGTGTCGTGAAAGGGGAGTTTGCTGGTACCTGGGATCGAACCGCGGACCCCTTGTTCACGAGGCCTAGACTCTACTTCCAGGCTACTGACGAACTCTTTTATTTGTTTTATTTATTTCGTCAACCTAATCCATTTTCATGCCACGAAGATATAGATTATTGTGAAGTTTATGAAGGGTATATTTGTGTTGATTTCAAACTTATTTTTTAAAAATAAAGGGAATTGAACTTGGACCTCATTTTACGTACAAATCAGCTGTTTCTTTTAACGGCTAAAATACAGGGTCTACATATTATGTACGCTACAATATGTTCTTAAAGACAGATGGTTGTTTGAATCATGTTGTATCCTACATAGCTACATACATAGTAGGTATGTATATTGTGTGTTAGTAAGTACCTAAATATTTTTGATATAAAATTTATAATGATATGCGGAATAGAGAAAAAATAATAATGTATCCAAACGGTTATAAATTTGTAATAAAAAACACGTTTGTCGAAGATTGTCTTGTAATAATGTATTGTATGAACATGAGCTGTGCAAAGGGTGACCACAAATTATATCATGCTTCTAAAATTAATATTTTTATTTACATTTTTTTATTATTTATTACTAAGAAACAATTAAAGCTGAAATACCAATAAAAAACAAAAAAAAAAAAATACCTTTCGGTATCATATTTTGATGCCTTTCTATCTGCATAAGAAATGCTTTTTATGTGAACTTTCTCAAAGTAAGGTAATAATGCGTAATTGCTTGAAATTTAAAGAACTTAGGAAATACTCTTGAGATAATTTCTAAATATGTTTGTTTATTTTTGGTGTTTGATAATAACAGTGCTTTTATAAATGAATCGTTTAGTTTTATATTATGAAAAAATACGAAAAAAACAACATTGCTCAAAAAAATAATTCAATAAAATGATATGTGATGAACAATACGAAGATGATACATTTATGGTCACCTCACTTAAGGAGTTACTTTTCATAAAGTTGTCTGCGTCTATGACATTTTACAATACATACAAAGTGTCAGGGTCAGTAACAATACAACACATAGACACAAGACAATCACACACATAAACACACAAAGTACATTTAAATAATAGGCGAGTTTCTTAGGATACTTTTTAAATCAAAACAGTTACTTTTAAGTTTCTATGCTTTGAACAAACTTTAACATAGTATTTTGAAAGAAAAATCGGCAAACGAATGATGTTATAGTTTGGAGTGCTGTATTCTCTGAGATAGCATTGGTCAAAAGCTGCAATGGTCTCAATAGAGTAGAATATATTTTCAATAATAATTAAGTATATTTTCTCTAATAAAAAGAAAGCCAAAAAAACTATGCTTTTCTTCTGCCTGTCTCAAGTTTAAAGTATTTAAGATTACAATAATATTAATGGACGTAGTCCTGGCAGGAGAAAGGTCTCAAGGCTGTCACATAAAAACATTAAACTGGAGTGGAGCATGTGGAGGAATTCTTTTGACTGGCACAGCATAGAAAAGCTTTTGCAGAGATGATTGCCAATGCTGGGGAAACCTGATAAGGCACGAGGAGAAGAAGGCTTACAATATTTGATCGTTAATTTTTTTTGAAGACAAACTATTATTATATTAGCATAAATGCCTGTGAATCATAAATGAGCAAACTTATGCTCTCCAAGCACCTTTTTTTCTAAATAAAGTTATGGCGCATCCAGAATTCTACACTTAAATTAATGAAAATTCTGTAGATAATGTAGACCCAGTACTAAACATTATACGTTTACGTTGCGAGGTAGTAAGTGAGTTGTGAAATTACGCTTGCACGAATCATGTTTTGTTTCAAATATTTGAATTGCTCGACTGTTTTTGTAAATATAAAAAGTGATATCATTCTCACTTACTGCTCGAGAGCAACGTAAAAAAAATATTGTAATCCATTCACAAAATAATTCGTAGTTAATTTAAGTTTGTATTTGAGAAACTCGCCGAGTCCACAAATGTGATAATAAAACAACAGAGAGTATAGTAATAATAATAATATTAAAATATTGACTTGATCAATAAACATATTTAAATTATCTATTCATGTCAAAGAGAAGTGAGTAAGAAGTACACAATATATTAGTAACACATAGCTGTAACCAGCAATGGTTCCTCCTTCGGGGTATTTATGCGTTGCACTGCCGTTTTTATTAAGTGCTGGTAGGCACATATTATTTTTGAATTTTATTTATTTAGTATTTTATTCTTCACTGTAAATTGGTTACAATATTACATTAAAAGAAAGTATCATAAAAATATCATTTATCCAATTCAATTACAGAGGGCGAGAATAAAGAATCTTAATCTTAAGAAAATAATTCTTTAAAAATATATCTTTATTTTTATACCATCACAGCACATAACTCATGTGGGGTAGTCAGCGGAATGACTGCATGTAATGAACATACAGAACCTCCTCTTTGTCTCATAAAGAATGAGACAATAGGTTTATGAGACAATAGGTACAGGATTGGTGAAGATGTTAAGCGTATTATAAAATGTGATAAATATATCTACTACTACTATAATCACGGCATATATAATAGGTGGGGTAGCCAGCAGACCTACCGCAAGTAATAAACATGTAAGCTGTCATCTCTGTGCCAGATTAAGTCCGAACATTCAGAATGAGTAGCATACCTTATCGCTGAATTTAAGATATTCAATGTCTTTTTTTCAAACACTTAGGACACTTGAAAACATTCGGAAAAGAGACCTGAAATACATACTATTCTTTGATTAACACAGTGCATCTTAATTTACTATCATAGATGGGCAACGAGAAAATAAATCGATATTTTCTATGTAAATGTATTTTTATGTGATTCCCCGTATCCCCAATATTCTTACTCGCCAACCGCCTCTATTTGAAAAGTATTTATTTTAACTGAACCATAATAGAACAGCATAAACCTATTCGTATTTAAATATACATTTTCTAGTTATCGTGTTTTTGTTTTTGTATCATTGAAACATTTTATCTAGAATAATACCCATGTTGTGTGGTTAACAGCTTTTATTGACAAGTCTCTATAGGTAAAGCTAGATATTAACTTGATTAATACATTAATTCTTTAATATCGAATTAACTTTGTTAACCAAAGATTAATAAAGTTAATTAACCATTAACGGGTTAATGGGTCATAAATATAACTTCAAAAATTGTTATATTTAATATACATAGCTCCATTATCAATCGATTTGCTTAAAACCTTTATGTTAACCTCAATAATATTTATCTCAATGGTTAAATTAATATTTCAATAATCGTTACCAGTGTAAAAGGACTCTTTGAAAAATCTAAGGGGGACTCCGTTATCCATACGTATTTAAATATACTGAATTAACCGTAACTTGCGTTATATTAAAAAAAATACTAATTAACGAAAATTTATTGTAAAGTTATAGTTTTTCTGCTGGCTACTCCACTTGTGGAATAAACTGTGATGGTATGATATATATTGTATGAAGTAACATTTTTGTTCCGTTTACGAAAAATAAAGTTAATTTTAGTTATTATCTGTATCCATATAGCTGAAACCGGTCACACATTTGAAATATTTGAATTCGTTAAACATTTCATTTGTAGAGATTCTTAAAAATATGAAAGGAGATTTTTATTTAAATTTGTTCAATTAATATACCTAATAGTAAAGAATATGTACATAATTATCACACAATGCATAAATAAAACACATATTAAAATATTAAACTTATTCATAATATAACAATAAAATATCGATGATTATTGTTCAATTTATTCATAACGACGAAACTAAACAATTATATAATTAATGTACAGTTTATTCATTTATTAACTAATGTTTAACGAAAAAGCTCATGGACGGAGTTTTTACAAGGCACTTTATTTATTTATTTCCTTATATTTATGTATATTTACAAAATAAATGCTGAGTTGATAATGCTATGTGAATGACAATATTTATTTTTAAATATTTACAATTTTTTTTATTGATTAACTGGAATTGAACATAACGCGCAGATGAAAAAAAAATCAGATATTTCGATTGGAGAATCATGTTCAACGTTTCTCAGTTGGTGGATCTTATATCGTGACAGTGAGAATGATGGGATTGATGAACATTATCCATGGACACCGAAAGTGATCACTTAAGCCAGCCTAGAGCCAACACGTAAGGGTTGGGATGCCTTTCTCACTTCTTCCGATTAGATTTTGCACAATGTTACATTGTGCAAACATGATTCTCCAACCGAGATGCCCAATCAATTTTTTAAAAAAATAAATTCTTTACTGTACATTGGTTGCAATATCATTCATTACGAAGTAGATATCAAAAATTAAATAATGCACAGATGGTGAGTTTATCGCTCAATTGCGATATCTTCCAAGCCACCCGATTTAATAGAGAGGTGCTAATTACTTTGTGAAATCATAATAATGAAAATAATTTCTGAAATATTGCAAAAGTTAATTCAATTACGAAAATTTGAAGTGTTTTTAAAAATAAATTAATATTAAATATTTAATTAACAAAATATTGAGATTATATGCAGTGACTTTTTCAATTCAAATAGGTACATCAATTTTTTTTAAGATTTTTAAAAACAGTTTAATCTGTTGTTTAAATAAATTATTTAAAAACTTAAGGAATAATTTAAATCGTTAATTTTCACCGTCACTCCCATTGGATATTGCATCTATAGGAAAATTAGAATTAATTATATCTTGCATGGAACTGGTTAAATTAGGATTACTTCCATTCATGGCGAGGGCACCACCAAGATTATGTGTCAAACTGTGCCTTCTAAGATCGCAATTCCTTCTAAACACCTTACCGCACGAAGAACAGTTGTAAGGTTTGATGTCTGTATGTGTTAGAAGATGTGTTTTGAGATTTGAACGCTGGTTGAAGCTTCGGCTGCAGACTGGGCACTTGTGAGGTGACTCCTCCATGTGGAGGATGCGGTGCACTGCCAGAGTGCGGGACTGACAGAAACCTTTGCCACATTCTGTGCATTTGAAGGGCTTCTCCTTAGAATGAATGTATCTGAAACAAGCAGAGAAATGTGTTAATTTTTGATAAGTTAACCAATGTCCAAAAATACGTTTTTTGTAGATAGGTTGGTTGATATTTATGGTATGTATATATAATTTTGCTAGTATTTTGGTTATTAAAATGTCTTTAGTTGTTATATAATAGCCGGAATGCGCCAAAAACAATAATTAACCGAAAAAATTAGGGCAATCGCTGTTCACACCAAAAATCAGGATATTGTAATTATTAAGAGATTGGCAGATAAAAGTGCAATAAATTCTTTATGATAATAAAAATATTCAATTATTATATCACTGAGAATATCAATAATTTTTAATATTAATAATTATAACAAAAGTGTTGTTTTAATACAGCGCTAATTATTATTACGATTGTATTGCCAGTTTTACAACACGAAGAACACTTATTAATAATAATCAAAGCAGTGGTGCGCTTTCCATTGATGCAAAAAAGCAATGCACTGCTAAAGAAATATTACAATGTATATTGGTATGTATAACCTTGTCTAACCAATGATGGTTTGGACATGTTGAACGAACGAACAAGGTAAGAATGACGAAGAGGATATACTTTTCTGAAAGAAAGGGTGAGAGGAAGTGCGGGCATCTGAGAACCACGTGGCTGATCACGTGGATCAAATTCTCATGGAAGGCCATGTGTTGAGTAAGAGGAACCGACGTGCGTGTATGAGAAATTGTAGGAATGTGGAGGAAGCGAAGGAAGTGTGTACAGATAGATCTATTTGGCGTTCCGTTCTCTCTGCCTACCCCACTTGGAACACGGCGTGACGGTATAGTAATAGTATAGTACAGTAGATAGGGTGCATAAATAAATTAATGATTTGAATTTGCAGTATGATCCACAACCATATTTGGGGATCATGATCTTTAGATTGGACTGGATTACGACAGGTGGAGGAGTTGTTCCGAATTGCACAGGACAGAGAGGTCTTCTACATAGTGATAGAAGTTGAGAGGACTAGATACGGTACTCGTAGAAGAGAAATAAAATAGGATTTTATACTAATGAAATCTGAATCGAATGGTCAAAGCACGAAACCATTTTTTTTTAATTCTATTTCTGACAATCCATCCAAAAAACGAGTGATTTGTACTGAAAGTATTATTTGAAACCATCGTTGTCATTATTAAAAATCTAGCTCCGTCAATGGCCATAAGATATAATAATTATGCTACAAGAACATCTTAATACTTCGTAAGGATAAGGAAGATATTTATTCGGAATATAATTGTAATTAACGCTAATAAAAACATACAATTATTTTTATATTATTATTGTGGATAAAGTTACATTTATTATCCCTTTTACAACGTCATTACAACCCTTTTACAAATATTATTATTTTATTTTATATAATTTTTTTTTTTACTACTACACACTATCACATCACGGCATAATATCCTACCCTACAATAATTAGTGTCCTCTCCGTGCGAACAAAAATCAAGATATTATTCAAGATGGGTGACTAGCCTCATCACTACCAAATTGAAGATGAAATATATCTTAATTTTTTCAAACCCCTGTCTTTCACAGGATACTCAAAAGCTTACTGAAAAAAGTGGAAAACCAATTGTTTGTCGAGCTTTTCATGAAAGTATGATTATTGTTTCCTTCATTATTATTAATAGTGATCAGTAGGTACAATAATTTAAATAAAACTTGTGAGTTGCGGAGATTCATTCACACTATCACAAGAGGGGTAGCCAGCAGAACAGCAAGAAGATGTAATAAATATGAAAGTCGTCTCCTCCATACCACTAAAAGTTAAAATATTCCAGGTGGGAAGCATACTTCATCGCCGAATTTAATGTGTTTTGAATAACATAACATAACATGCATAGACAATTCAGACAGATAGAGCTAGTCCCAAACTTAGATGAATCTTCTATTATGGTTAGGTAGGTAGGTACTAACACGACGATACAAATATATAAAATGCACTACACACATATACATGTAACACCCAGACCCAGGACAATTTGAAAAATGTCATTCTTCATTTTACCCTGGTCGGGAATCAAACCCTGGACCTCGTTAAGAGCGTTTCCTCCGCGCCACACCGGTCGCCTAATGTCTTAAAATATGATGTTTTTCACCTACCTGCCTTAGGGTGCTAACACAAAGAAAGCGGGTTGCCTGCTTTCAGATGCCTGCGTCTACCGGCGCCGAGAATGTTTACAAGCATTTCAATGGACACGAACATAGTAAAAGCAGGAACGCCGATTGCGATTTACTTTGCCAGCGCTTACCGGCACTTATCGGCGCTGGAAACCTGCTTTCTCTGTGTTTGCACACTTACGCAAGACTAAATGAAAACTTGCTAAAAATTGTAGGATAAATCTCTTGGTCTAGGATTCTATAAAATCTCACAGCAAGTGACTTCAAGTTAACCTGTTGATGATGAGAGCGGAAGCCCTAGAAGCTGGTTCGTGATTAATAAAGCCTCAGTGGAAGTACTAAATATAATAATTGTTTCATTTTTATTAATTTAACATGAACTTCCACCAAGTACTGCCGGTCGACGATACTAACTATAATACAAGGATCTTTTTCATCCAAACCACCATGTAAGGCATTATTATTACTATAGGTATAATCTTACATTTAGGAACTCATGTAGGTAAGTAGGTACATACTTTGGGTATATTATTTTTCAAAAACAGGTTTTATCTTTTTCATATTGTTACATAGGTAGACATATTATAGGTAATAGGTATAAATATTCGCAGGAAACATTTGTTTAAAATGTCGCTGACATGTGTAGGTATGTTTGGAAATATAATATTTTTATTTCATTAATAAAAACAATACATCGTTTCCGAAATTTAATACAACTTTTTAACATTTAAAACTTACGTATTAGGCATTATTGTAATTCTCTATCTATTGGATGGATGAAAAACTTTTAAAGGCCAAATATTTTAATGTGTTCTTAGGGTGAAGCTTATCCTGATTTAGCCCTTAATTTGATTGAATTTTCTTTAAGAGCGCTCACTTGCGAAAATGGTAAAATATTCAATTTTCAACAAGTTTGGCTAAAAAACTCTCAACACATGTTGACGCTGCGAATATTTCGATATGATAAAATATGAAAACAAAATTTATTACCAACATTAGTTTTCTTACTAAAAAAAAAAACTAAATAGCCAACTGACGAGATTTATTTAGGTGCGTTTTGTTATATAAAAATAAACCTTTCTTTTGCTACTACTTATACTACACCATCACGGTATATCCCACAAGTGGTGTAACCAGCAGACCAGATGCATGTAATAAACATGAAATATCTTCTCATCACGCCAATAAAAAATGACATTCAAGATGTGTGGCAAACCTCATCGCTGAATTTGACATATAAAATGTCTTTATTTTTTCGAACACCTAAAAAACCAATTCCTTGCCGGGTGCTCCATGGCTCATTTTTCTTCTACTACTATTTAGCTCTCATACTAGATCCCAATTGGGGTAGGCAGTGGAAGCAGAACGCCATATTCTTATATTTATCCGTACTTCTTTCGCTTCCTCCACATTTCTTTAATATTCTATTTTTCGTCACATTGTTGATTTTTCCCATTGGTTAATAGACTATGTGTTAATAGACTACGTAATATTGTTTAATTTATTATATATTGTAAAAGACAAAAGCCGTACATAATTCAAATATAAAAATGATCTGCTGGTTTCTAGCCAGCCTAAGCAAAAAAAAAAAATGTCATCTAGATAAAAAAAAAGCTTCTTGTACATTATGATTAGGTATCTGTCACAAGATCTACGGCCATGTGGCAATGCCTACCAGTTAATAAAACGTATTATGTATCAAAGGCATAGGACGAGGAACAATGGAGGGACCTATGTAATTTAAAACTATATTTATGCTAGTTACGATCCTCAGAAGTCACGTATCAACTTGGAAGGAAGAGAGAAAGAGAGCGAGGGAAAGAGTAAGATAATATGTATCAAAAATAAAATGATGATTTCACTTTGTCAAAGATTAGAACTATAAAAATCCTCAATTATTTTATTGACTATTGAGTACCTAAATCATTCGCAAACGAGTGGATGGCCTTGAGAAGAATAGAATAGACTATTGAGTAATGTTCTTATTTCGCTATAAAAATAAATATAATGTTGCCATTTTTTAAACCACACACACGTTTGTTTTTTTACACAATGTTATTTTGTTAAATATAAATAAATTAGCCATTATCGCTGTTGTTAACACTTTGTAAATTAATATTTTGTAAAGAATATCAATAACATGTACATATTCAAAGATACAATCATTTGGAATTTATTTGTAATAATATTTATGTAGGCATGGTGTGGCGCTGAAGTAACGCAATTGATTTTAAGTCTGGAGGTCCTGGGTTCGATTCCCGATCAGAACTAAATGTTTTTTATGTGTATGTATCATAACGTATTTTTTTTATATATATTTATTTATTCATCCCGTAAAGTATCATATTTTGGCCATGTAATGAGAGGTAACAAGTACACTATACTCCAGCTCGTCATGAAGGGGAAGATCGAGGGCCACAGAGGGGTTGGCAGAAGACAGCTCTCCTGGCTTCGAAACATTCGACAGTGGACCGGTGTCAGAACCGTGGAGGAGCTGTTTCGCGCCGCCCAGGACAGGGAAGCTTTCTCTCAAATGATCGTCAACGTCGGGGGGACCCGGCAAGACACATGAAGAAGAAGAAGAAGAAGATTCATTCTTAACCTACTGTAAATTGATCACAATACCTACATAGGTACAATTTTATAAAAAAAATCATTAAAATAATATGTTATCAATATATAGAGGGCGAGTTTATCGCAGAGGTGCTTTCTCTCCCAACTCACCCAAAATACCTATTAGTTTTTTTTTTAAATTTATTATATACAGTATACAGAATTACTGTACGTTGCCAAAATGTATAATATTGTTAAAGTTTGAGCCGTTTTAATGTATAAATAAATAAATGTAGGTATGTATTTATTCTTCCATTCATACCATAACACGTTAACTACTAGTGGGGTAACCAGCGAATCAAATACAAGTAATAGAAATGCAAGTTATCCTCTCCGTGTCAGCAAAAGCTAAGACATTTAGGATGGATGCCACACCTCATCATCGCTGAACTAAAAATGTTAAATTCTTAAACGTGATGTTTTACGATTACCAGAACACTCGAAAATTTGTACAAAAGAGTGGGAGGCATGTTGTTAAGATGCCTATATCTTTACTCAATACATATCTCTGTACAAAGTAATATAATTTTCAACTCTTCGAAACATAAATAAAAAAATCCCACGCCAAACAGGTGATAATGTAAGGAACTTAAGGAATTTCGCCTGAGGATTTCAAACCTTCATCAATACCTCCAATCTAACAAAACCACCTCAGAGAAGGATGCGAAATACAGGAACATCATTAGAAAGAGCAGGACGAACAAGTTCAATTCAAATTATTATCTTACGTAATGCTTATAATGATAATAAAAATAATAACCACCAGCTTTAGTTGTAATAATTTGTGCGAGAGAGATAAAATACGATGTATGGAAAAGCCAATAATAAATTTTAATGAGAGGAAGAAAGATGTAAATATGTTTTTCAATGTGTTTTCAATAGGTATTTGGAATCGTAAATTATTATTCCTGTAATTTCAACAATTTATTTTTTGAATTTGGAACGCTTGCAGTTTCGTGCAATTTTGTTTCGCGTGGTTTACCGATATTGAAGATTTTAGAACACGTTCTAAATTTAAAATTTACAATTTTTTTTTAATTTCTCCTGTTTTTGTTTTACACGAATTCTATTATTATTTGAGTGAAATAAAAAATGAAAAAAAAAACAATAAATATAAGTAGGTATTTTATCCATCACAAATGAAATATAACTAACGTATTTATTAGTGAAAGTACACAATATCCTCTCTGCACCAAAATGTGTTTATAATGACTGTTAGGAATTATTTTTGATCTACCCTTAAGTAGGTATTAATAAGCTAATTAAGGTTTGTTACAATAATTATTACATTTACTGACAACCCCAAATGAAAAAAGGAATATGCCTGTAAAAATCGTCAATTTTTTTTTCACCCCTCAATGTTCTCCATGAGAACATAAGGCGGAAAAAACTTCTACCATTTCTTAAAATAATTTTTGCCTCTTTTCAATGTTGTAATAAAAATAACTATTTATATAATATGAAGGTATGTATGTAACATTACATGCATAGACAATTTACACAGGCCGAGCTAGTCCCAAACTCAGATATGAGTTTTGTTTTATGGGTGCTAACGCGACGATACACATGCATACAATGCTCTAAACACATATTATACAAGAAACACACAGACCCAGGAAAATTTGAAAAAGGTCATTCTTCATTTTGTCCTGGTCGGGAATCGAAACCGGGACCTCGTGACTTAAAGGCAAGAGCGTTTCGTCAACGCTACACCGGGCATCTAAAAGAATCCGCCTACCTTGAGAAACGGTTTTTAATTTGCTTATTGAAGATCTGAAATTTGATTCTTGGCGGCTTACTCCACTCTCACAAAACAAGCAATAAAGATGCGACAAGATAGTTATAGATCAATAATTAAAGTTTAAACTGTATTCATTATAGTTTTAGAAGTAGATACTATCAGGTAGTGATGTCAGAAGAGAAAATTCTCCAAAGAAATTTCTCGTTCCCGAGAAATTTCTCCGAGAATTTCTCCTCTGATGGAAGAGAAATTTCTCTCTATAATTTTTCTTAGTGATATTATGACCTTTCGCCCAGTACACTTCGCAGCCAACCTGATTGATCCAAAAATTTGTGGGGCTGATTAAGGCCCAAATCAGAGGTTATTAACACCATGTACGTACCTGAAATTTTTTTTAAATTTAAATATAGGCACGTGGGGTGTCAAACATCAAGATTTTCATCAGTTATCAGCACCTTTTTCTATGTAGGTACCTAACATTTTTTTGTTTCCATAATTAATTGTAGCCATATTGGTGATAAATTGTCTCAACATTTGTACATTGTTATTGATCGATTGAATAAAGTATTTATTATTATGAAACTGTAAAATAAAAAATAAAAAAAATTCTCCGAAAATTCTCTACACTTCGAGAAATTTACCGAGAAATTTCTCGGTAAATTTCTCGAAAAACTATTTCTTGAGAATTCCACAACACTACTATCAGGTATGCGAAGAAGCGTGGGCGACCACGTCCGATTATTGTAAAAATTGATTTCGCATAAATAATTTATAAAAAGACTCGCTTTTTTAATAAAAGTCAACCTTTTTGCTTATTAAAATGCAAAATTAATTTACCAAATATAATTATTTCCTGATTAAATCGATACTGAAATATCACTTTACACGTCTACAATCCATCTGAGATTATCAATCATTGTCCTTATTCGTTTTACGGAAATTAGATAAGGAAATATGCATTCCATATTAGAAAATATTCTCGTTTCTTGACTACAAATAATAAAAATTACATAACTTATGCAATAATTTTATCGAGTTGTGTAACCCGTGCATACCTACCTATTAAAAAAATTATTCACTGTGTCGGTGTTTAGATAGTAGAATTCCATAGCGAAATAAATAAAACAAATGTTTTATTCTACTTTCTGTTTTGTTTATTTCGCTATTAAAAATTATTATGAAAAGATATAAGTTATCAAAATAATATTTCACATTCAATTACAAGCATTGGTAACTTCTTTCGTTCATGAAGGAAAAATAAGAATAAGAACGAAAATGAAAACAAAAAGGCGCCCTCAAGATTGGCCTGCAACGAGTTTGGATTTTCTTCCCCCGTCCTCCCTTTTTTCTGTTAGTTTATATAATTCTACGTACATATGTGCCACAGTTCATGTCTTTCGTCACTTGATGTCTCTTGGTCGGCCTCAACCATTTCTGCTTTTGGTCTTACCCTTTGCGATGGTGATGAGCAATCCAGTTTGCTCGTTGTTGGCTGATCTTTTTAAGAAGTTATTTACTTTCGTCTATCATCCTTACTTCTTCATTTTCTACATGTTCTTACCAATCGATCTTCTGCATGTATCTGTAGTACCACATCTCAAAGGTCGCCAACCATCCGCTTTAACTCTACTTGCTGTTTGTTTATGTCTCGTTACCATAATTACAGCATGATGCTCCATACAAAGGCTTTAATCAGGTTATTCCTAATGTTCAAGTCAATGTTATGAATCTAAAATAAGTTTTGTTCATTCAGGTTTTAGTGTGAAAGCTATTAAAACTTATCATATTATATTATTTTAAAAGCAGATTGTGCGATATGATTTCGTGTTTGTTGTCTCACTTTACCAGGTGTCAATATAAACATTAGATAAGCGTTAATTCTGACATTTAATGGTCACCATCGACAACGCGAGGTGTCGTTTTTATTCTCCCCATAACATGCTATCATCACAACAATGTCTGTATATACATAACACTATAAATGGGCACATACATATCTAATTTTCCTGCACGAAATAACATCTGCCCGCTTATCGCTCATAATCTATAGTCGTAAAACAAGGATTTTAGGTACCTACTTTTAAAATTGTTTATATTTATTGAAAACACACAGGTATGTTAGAAATTGATATTTTATCATCATCATCTCGCCCTTCGACGATCCTCTCGAGACGACAGGGCAGAAAGAAGCCTCCTTATGAGTATTTTTAAGTTGATTTGAAAAATAGTTTTTGCAATAAGCCCGTGTTTAGGCCATGTTTAGGCGCATTTGTTTTTATTTTATTTTCACATTATTTAACGTAGGCAGATTGTATGTGTTTGGTTTGGCGAAAAAAAATATTTCAGGCAGGCAGAGAGAACGGAACGCAATGTTGATATATCCTTAAATACATCTTTCGCTTCCTTTACATTCATCTAATTTCTCATACATGCAAGTCAATTTCTCTCATTCAACACACGGCCGTCCTTGAGAATTTGATCCACAGGGTCAAGCTACGTAGGTTTTGCACGTCTGCGCTCCCTGACACCCCCTCATTCAGATAAATACACCCTCTTCGTCATCTTTTCGTCTTCCATTCGCTCTGACATGTAAGAATGTAGTTGAAAAGTATCGCAATCTAGCGATAAAGTCGCCCTCTGTGTAATTCTTCGGTAGCCTGGAGGTAGAGTCTCGGCCTTGTGAACAAGGGGTCCGGGGTTCGATCCCAGGTGCCGGCAAAACTCCCCTTTCACGACACAAGCTTTTAGCTTACTGTGAAAGGTGTATGAGGTTGTATTTGAGTTTATAACAAAAACCCAGATACCTATATCTAAAAAAAAAAAAAAAAATTGAGTTGTGTAACTGATACTAATTTTTTTTACTTAAAACACTGGTAATTTTCACGTATTCAATCAATTAACAATGACGTAATACTAATACTAATTGCTGAGCGCTTTCGCCTTCCGGCATCCTCAGGGCAAGAGTTTCTTAAAAACTTTGATAATTTTATGATACTTTGTAATAAATTGTTGGTGTAACCAATGTAAATAAAGAAAAAATAATGATTAAGTCATTTAAAAAAAAGTAAATTCAAGTTTATTCTCATGTACCTAGATAACAAATAAAAATATTAGTTTTTTTTTTATTTTCTTTACCGTCATTAGTTTTATCTTAAAATCGTGTCAAAAATTTAAGATCAAAATCAAAGAAGAACAAATTATCTCAAAAATATAAAATTTTATTTACCCAGTTGGCATGCAGGCAATAAAACCCTCAGCTATTCGTTAAAGATAATAAAAAAATATTTGTTTTAAAATTTGTGTTGCTTACATACCTATCTACAGGGTGGTGTTAATGAAAACGAAACACTCTGTATAAATATGTGAAAAACAAATGATGGTAGAGATAAAATAGTTGAAAATCTCTGTCGGCTAGTTAAATAGAATTTGTTTAAAAACTTGATTATGTTGTCAAAATGTTTATATGTATGCCTATTCATTACTATATTAAAATTTGATACATATCTAATTAGTTTGTTATCTATGTATGGCGAATTATAAGCAAAGCGATAAACTCCATTTCAAGTTTATATAAAAAAAAATGTTGTGAAATAAATTAATAAATTATAATATTTCTTTTATTTAAAAAATCAAATTTTTTTGTGTTAACACTTTGGAAATTCATTATAATTAAAATAATTTTAATTTCTTTTGTTATTTTTATTTAGAAAGATAAATCTGGATGAAATAAACTCTTATACACTCCAGATACTCTAAAAGTAATCAATATGCTTGTGTTGTGAAGCTCGAGTAAGTAAACATCTCACATGAATGAGAACTTTTAAATATGGCTGAGAGGAATGGTGCTCGGAGACGTGGCCGTCCGAGGATTAAATGGCAAGATCATAATTTTATACCAGATCCTACAGGACGGAAACATTTTAAGTACCTACCTACATCGAATGCGTGAGGAATTGTATGACAGTGAAAGAAGTGAAAAGTGAATGCAAAGATGGAATTTAGTGGCTCTCGATCTTTTTTGACTACCCCGCAAGGGATACGAAGCAATTGCAATGATGACATTAATGATATGAGTTCAGATCGCATAATTATGATTCTGAATAACCAAACTACATAAACAATAATTATATTTATGGTTTTCAATAAAAAAAAAACACAAAAAAGGTCATATTATGGCAGTGGGTAAGCGTTGGGACGCCTTTCTCATTTCTTCCGATTAGATTTCGCATAATTTCGCATCGTATAAACATGGTTCTCCGATTGATATGTCCGATTGTGTCGCTGAATTTCGAAATCCGCTATGACACATTTTCGTGATGCGGGAAAATTCGATAAAAACTATTATACAAGTATTAAACGTACTTTCCTGAAGTCAAGCAAATTTGTTTATTATAAGATTGTTTCAAAAGTTCAATTTTAAAATAAATTTTGCTATTGAATAAAAATAAACTGTTCATTGTGTATACCTACATAAAAATAATTCCCATCGTTCGGTTGAATTATAGAGGATATTAAAAAAAATACATAAAGGGATATGGCGGGATTCTTTTATCATCATCATTTTATTTTAACTAAGGTATTTATAAAAATGGTGAGTGATTTGAAAGAATAAATTTTCTACGACATATTATCTATAACTCAATTTTCTTGAAAATGTTTTATGACGAATTTCGAAACTCGGCGACACAATTAGTTTTGTCATATACGAGTTGTGTCCAAATCCAGATAAACAATTTAAAAAATAAATATTCAAATGCTGCCCCCCTAGACAAACCGCATTTGGCGATTGACTACTGACGAATTTTCGACAATCTACCTACAATGTACCATGTAATTATGCGTTATTGTTGCAATTATTGTCGAAAAGTTTGTTTGTAGTCAGATACATTTAGATACAATCAACACCTTATTTCCGTGGAGTTATTAGATATTATCAATAGATTCCGATAACATCATCAGAATTTCAATATAAAACTTATCTTTTATTAAAACTACTTAATCATAACAATTAAAGATAATTATACGGTTTATAATTTGTATACAAATAATATAATTAATACAATACAGTGGTGCCTCACACAACGAACTTAATTCGTTCCAGGAGCAAGTTTGTTATGCGAAAAGTTCGTTATGTGAAACGCGTTTTCCCATAACAATACATGTTAAAAAAAATAATTCGTTCTGTAGCATAAAATATGCTAAGATGACATAAAAAAAGATAAATTTTTTGTTATTATTTTTATTTAGATACATCTAACAAAAACATATTTTTTTTTAATTTTAAGACAGACTAAGTAGAGTCTACCGAATCTTGCACATCTTCATCCATTTTCTGCTTTTTGGCCGTGTGTTTCATGAAAAACCTGTCCAAAGTCGTTTGTTTTTCTCTTTTCTCCAACATCTGCCGGAAATAACGGACAAGAGTATCGGAGTAAAGATCGTTGATCCTGTTTGCTTCAGCTGAATCCGGATAGTGGGCATTGGTAAACTCCTGAACTGCTTTCCATTTGACCAGGATGTTCTTGATGTCAGCAGTTGGGATTGGTTGATTGTTTGATTGTTGCTCCTCGTTATCAGATGACGCTTCCCTTTGAGCATGCAATACATCGGCAGCGATCGTGGAAGCTCGGGCGACTTCGTTGTGTGAAGCGAAGTTCGTTGTATGAATCGTGAAATGAACGAACAGGAAGTTCGTTGTGTGCAGCGTTCGCTGTGCGAGGCGTCCTTTATGCGAGGCACCACTGTACATACAACATGATTCTATTCTTCTTATTGTGAGCATATATGTAATATAATGTGTATACAACCGCATCATTTTATAATACACTAAATAACCCGTGAATACACTTTATACCTGAGGTCGAGGATAGCGTGGGGTCGATCAACGGATTTTTGGAATATTATGTACGTATTTCTCCCCTCCTTTACACAAGTTTTCTTTTAAAGGAGGGTAAAACAGTAGAATAGCGGATTACTTAATATGATTTTGTTTTATGTTAAAAAAAAATTGATAAAATTGAATAAATAAAAAAATATGATAAATCGATCGAATCGATAATAAATCGACTGTTCAGTTTCATAGCTCAACAAGTTAATAATTTCGATTTAATTGGCAGTAAATTCAACCAACGCCACTCTTCTTATTCCACAAACAAATTACCTACCTACTTTAAAAATACACGATATCCTATGCACTCTTATATTAAATATTATTTAATTATAGAAAAAATAATATGCCTATTTAAATTTTTATTTTTAAAGCGTGACATAAACATACCAAAATTACAAAAATGGTGATTTCTCGAATATAAAACACATCTATTTGTTGAGGTATGGAACTATAGATTCAAAATATTCGAAATTTGAATGCCATTAGATAGGTTGAAACAAAAGTTCTTGGACGATATCAGGATTTGAAGGAATTGAATTATGTAGGTACGATGAAGTAGAGTTATGTGTATTTGAAATTCTAATTTAATGTGATTAAGAAAGAAAACTAATTGGCTATCGTACACTCGGAGAACTACCATAGAATGAAGGGAAAGTTGGGAAACCATATCGTTGGAAGGCACCTCTGCAAGTACAGACCCTGTGGTCTAGAAGAAGAGAGATAAGAAATTGAGTTAACGGATATTTATTTGTCAGTATTATAATTACCAAATTCGGAACGTTAAAAATACCTCCAGGGATACAAGTTACACGCAAAACTCAAAATCGTATTTTTCTTGTTATAAATTCACATTACTCGTTTTATGCCTTTTCATTAATTAGCGTATTTTATTTGTATCCCACAATTTTCATTAGACGGCGGATAACTGTAGAACCTACCTAAGCTTATTATAGTATATTCAAAAGAATAGTAATAACAATAATATAATATGTATTATAAACATGTAGATCACGACTCATCCTAAACAAATTATTAATTAGTTTAAAGAACAGACTATACACACAATATAGTACATACATTATAATCGGTGATCACGGGTTCAAAAGATAATAAGGTGACGCTTGTGTTACCACACGGAACATTGTGGGATGGCGGGAGATATTGGAACTAATAAATTTCATCATCTAATATTTGAAACGAGAGTAGGTAGACAGGTACACATTCTTCAAATTTATCGTAATTTTGCATTATTTTTCAATGTTTCAAGATCAGAAGATTATTATTCCCATTTTGAGTTTTTACGCGACGAAAAAGTGAGTAATTAAAGTTATTTATACGGACGCCGTTAAGGTTGTGCTATTTTTCGGTAGAGAAACTATTCAATTTGCATAGTTGTTTAGTAAATATAATTATATTAAATGTTTCATTAAAAAGTATCACTTGTAAAAATTATTTATCGTTTGTAGTTTTTTTTATATCGAACTTGTAGTTGTTTTTTTCACAAATAATTTTAAAAGGAAAGCATTTAATTAAGTTATATAATAATCCTCTTTTGCGGAGGTAATAAGGAAAATCTGGTATCAAATATTTACATGGAATATCCAAATAACTAATATCTGAGTATGATATTTTTTCTTATTTGAGTTGACGTATTCTCGATCAAATAAAAAAATATTCAATACCTATTATTATTTTTATGTTAGCGAGTATTCAGATCACCTACACGTTTATTATATGCAGCTGTTCTGCTGGTTACCCTGCAAGTGGGATATGCCATGATGGTATAGTAGTAGTAGAAGTAGTTGTGTATGCAGGTACCAACTAGTAGGTATATTCATTTAATTAGTAAATAGGTACTCAGTTTGAAAATATCGCCTTTATGTAAGAAACTCGCAAACTGTGCAATATAGTAACATAAAGATTAAAAATATTCTATTAAACATTTTAAATTTAGAATACGCTTTACACATCACCATCATATTGCGAAACTAGCGCCAAAGGTGCACGGTTTTTACCTTGTTCCACTTATACCGAAGGGTCATATCCGGATATATGTAGAGTGTAGGTATATTATAACCTTAGAATTTGTTTGTGATTTGGGTAGTGGTGATACTTGGAACTAAGGTTTTAGGAGAATGATTGACTCATTTCAACAGCACCTTACGTGAATCAGAAACAGTTTTTTTTTTAAATTTATTAATAGTAATAATTTTTGGTGCAGGTAGGCGGGTAAACAACACGATATTTATAATCATTACTACACTAACACGACATGCGGTTAATAAGAATTAATAAGCGGTTAATAATAATATTCCTAGTATTCGGTTAACACTCGACTGTTTTCCGTGTAATCACACTTTAAACAATCAATAATTATAATACGTTATTCGGTTTTTCCTTAAACTTGAAAAAATATACGAATATATTTTTACATTAAACTGTATTTTTAAGGTTAATGCCATTGGCATTAATATGTTTTTTTTCATGTTAAACGAAACATGATTTGCTGTCGAAGTTGTTTTGTTTATACTGTGACTTGGCGTGACACTTTGAATCCAAAGATCGAAGAGTGAATATGGTAAAAATATAATAATGTTTTTTTATTCTTATAGACGCATATTACTCGTACTGTGATAAGATTAGAACAAAACGAAAATATTTCGTGATTACCTATGTAACTATTTTTAGGTTCAAGTTTATAATTCTATTTTCCTGATACATTTATCAACATTTATCACAATCGGTTTGAATTGGATACAAGTTGCGCGATCGCAAACTTTCAGTTATCCATGGTCATGTATTGAAACAGTTCTTGCATTAGTGCCAAATTGCTTAAAAACTAGCCTTGATAAGTTTTCAGCAAGTTAGCGTTCCGTCTTCTATGCCTATCCCACTTGGGACACGGCCTGAAGGTATAGTATTGTACAAGTTTTCGAGAATCTTATAAAAGGAAAGTGTTCGTAAAATATCTATTATAAGACAATTAATATCTATATGGGACATGAGGCATGCCACCGATCTTGTACGTCTTATTTTTTTTATCGGTACGGAGAAGACCATCTGTATGTTAACAGCTTGCAGCAAGTTTGATGGCTACCCCATTTGTGAGATGTCCTGTGATGGTAAAGTAATAAAATTATGGTATTCATCAAAAATTTATTCTGAAATCAGTTGTGTACCTAAGCATGTTTTTTGAACACCTGGGTTGATAAAAATAATCCTAAATACCCTTACAGTTAGTCATATGCTTGTTGTGTGTAAGTGAAATAGATAAGCAACAAGATTTACAAACCTTAATTTCACAATAGAATAGTTGAATTCTACCACTAAATTAGTAAGGACTTCTAAAAATTGCATTGAAATCTAGTAATTTCTATATCCAGATGAGTGCTGAAAACTCTGGTATAAAAAGCTATCGGGTTCATTAACAAGCAGTAGTAATTCGAAGCACATACAGAAGTTCCTATAATAGGTATGTATTGTACAAACAGGTATCAAAGATGAATTTCTTACCTGTGATCTCTCAGATGATCTTGCCTCCTGAAGGCCTTGCCACATATATCACATGAATACGGTCTCTCGTCTGTGTGCGTCCTCTCATGAATCAGAAGGTTGTATGACTTAGTGAACTGTCTGTTGCAATATTTACAGATGAATTGTTTCTTGGGTCTCGGAGTACCAGTGGAGTTTCTCTGTCTGACTGTTGTTGAAGACGATGCGGATGGTGGACTTGGGATAGGAGTTACTTTGCCATTGTTGGAAGAAACTGATTGAGAAGGTGAAAGGGCAGTCGACGATGAAGAATTTCCTGAGATTTGTTGTTGCTGTTGATGGTACATGGCATTCATTAATAAACTAGGATAACCAGAATCGATTGGAGATGAAGAAACACTAAAACTGGATAAAGCTTTTCCATGATCCAAATGATTATCTAATGAAAAATCATCCTCATTATCTAAAAGTGCTAAATCTTCTTCAATTTCTTCTGAAAGATCCACGTCTTCCGCTGTCAATGCGACGGATTCTGGTGTAGACACGTGATCGGCATTTTGTGGAGAAAATGGTCTTGTCGGTTGATGATGTTGCTGTGATTCTATTGAGTCAGATTCTGATATTTTAGCACCTGATGCTGCTAATTTTAATATGTCTAATTTGCGTGGTTGTGTTTGCGTTACTACATTAGGCACAGGTGCTGCCAGTCTTTGAAGAGTTAAATACGATTCTAGTGCTTGTAAATTGAGCGCTGCTGCCGCGGCTGATGAAGGGGGAAGAAGCGCCGCTCTTTGTAAAGAACTGACCATTGCACTTTGAAGTGACAAAACAACACCTTGTAACAAACTTTCTTGAAGTCTCGCTGCTGCGTCGATTCCTCCGGCCGTCGTATCATTTTTGGGCTCATTTACTTCGAGCGTCATGACTGAATTCATTTCGTTCTGTTTTTTATTGTTTGTTTCGTCTTGAATTTGTAGATTATTTTTCAATTTTATGATGGCTGTTTCCAAATGGTTTGTAGATTTTTTTGGATTGTCTTGTTGATGTTCTTGTTGTTGCATACTGTTTTGATTGTTCATATTATTATTATATTATCTTTGGAGACCATAGCGATCAATCTGGTATTGTGATCTCCCATGGAGTGTAGTATGGTGTATGTGTCGTAAAATTTTCGAAGCACTTTATGGTGGTCGTTGATAAGACAGGCATAAATCGTAATAAACATCCAACGCGTTGTTGATTTAATGCTGGTCGTAGAAGGGCGAACAGTTAACCATTATATTATTATTACGGGCAGATGGGACTCGTAATAATATGAAACAGAGAATGAAAATATAAAAACAACCAACACGAAGATATACTTTTTTATGACCTGTTGAGGTTAAGTCATAAATTAAAGTCGGTTTGAAGATACTACGGTCGTTTATCAAATAATTGATTTCTTCTTATTGTAAGATATTAAAACAAAAGATAATAATATCGTATTAACTAGTAAATTATACATATAGTCTTATCGTTTCACACATACAAACACTTTTAATTATTATTTAATTAATATTTTATTATTATTAATCATACGCTACAGTCTTTTGTTTTAACGAGAAAAAATAACAAATGAGATCATCGAAATTCAATAAAAACACGGTACACAAAACGTCTGAGTAAAAATCCATTCGCAACAAATAAACAAAAACACAAAGTTTTTCAATTCTCTCGCAAATGTCAAAATATTATTATGATTGTTTATGGATAAAACAATACGAAATAAAAAAGAAGTCCGACTCTTGTTTGTTGTTTTAAATATTTACGTAGATGCGGTTTGTGATTTTTAGTTCGTGTTTATGCCGCTGAGCGACGTACGTCCAATACGCAAGCGTGTCGCCGGTAAACTGATCGCGAGGCGGGCACGCGCCCCCCTCTACCCGCTTAGCAGACATTTTCAAAAAGGTTCTATCATTTCATCAACGTACATGTTATTCGTTCGAATATAATATTTAAAACGTTCGAATGAAAATTGTTTATTTTTTCTTTATAATTAATGAAAATTAATTTATTTCGTGGAGCACCCGGCAAGGGATTGGTCTCCCACTGTTTTCCATAAGTTTTCAAGTGTTCTGTAAAAGGCAGATGTTCGAAAATTGATAACATTTACATCTTGAATTCGGCGATGAGGTTTGCCACCATTTTTTTATTTTATTTTATTAATACAAACAAACAGCTTTTACATTTTATATAATACAACTTAAATATTACATTTTTCACAAGCCAGTGAAGTTTGTTAAATTATTTTATTTAACATTATGTTCCAAATTAAAAAAAAACAAATAACACAATCAAAAAAGAAGTTAAGTGCACTCTATGCACCAACTGAGGCAAAAATATCTTGAATGGCAAAAATATCAATCTTGAATGTCTACTTTTGTCGGCACGGAGAGGACATTTGCATGGTTATTGCATGCGGGTGGTCTGCTGGCTACTCCACTTGTGGGATTTACCGTGGTGGTATAGTAACATAACTTATTCTACATATTTTACAGAGCTGATAGCCAAATATTGGAGTCTGAATGAGCTCTGCACACTCAAGAAGTTTTCCTTTGCAAAAAAACTATATAATAGGTACTTTTATTACATCATACCCTCGCGCTGTATCCCAAATGAGGTAGGCAGAGGAACGCCATATAAATCTGTCAGTTCTCACTTTATTTCGCTTCCTTCACATTCGTACAATTTTTCATATACGCTCGCCTGAAAATAAGCATACCGGTAATACTCACCGTTAAAAATGATATTGAGAAAAGGTGGAATACCTCATGGCATTGAATTGTGGAAGTTTATTTTTTAGTAGATGAATCTGGAAACAAAATAGATCCCAATACACCCCACATAGCTCACAGTAAGCAATATGCTTGTTTCGAGAAGGTGGAGTAAGTCATTCACTGTGTCGGTGTTAAGGTAGTAGAATTCCATATCGAAAAATAAAACAGGTGTTTTATTCTACTAAAGATTATATTTTGTGAGAGAGACGTCTTTCGTCTTATGAGGACATTGTCAATCCTTGAGATGAGATGTCTTATGAGGACATTGTCAATGAGATTGACAATGTCCTCATAAGACGAAAGACGTCTCTCTCACAAAATATAATCTTTAGTAGAATAAAACACCTGTTTTATTTTTCGATGTGGAGTAAGTCGACTGCGTCTGGGTTCAAACCCAAGTCTCTCGATTCTCGTCCAAGGCTCAACTATCAGACCACCGAATACTTCTTTATACTCATGTCATACATGAATATAGGTTACCTAATTTTTACAGGACACTCAAATATAACAAAAAAAATAATAATGAGAAGCTTACTTTATTCGCGTATTCAAAGATCATGTCCAATGCAAATCAACCAATTGTCATACTTCAACCAATAAGTAGATATATTCTTGGCTGAAGTAAGTGGGTACCTACAAAATAACAAATAAATCAATTTGCAGATGTACCTAAAACAATAACATTATGTGTGAAATTTGTCTTACGATAATTTTATTAGTCTGGCTCGTACTGTACTGGAGTTTGTACGTGTTCAAGTGATGTCGAATATTGTACAATGTACATACAACGTGATATTGCGTACATTGAGTAACAAACTTATAGAAGGATGTTAATAATAATATTTAATTGAATTGGAAAATAACAAAGTTTTCTCATCCATTAAAGTTAAAATTCAGTTTATCAGAACGAGTCACCTTCTCTCAGCACATTTCTAATTCTCTGACGTCGTTGTAACAGAAACAATATATTATTTGTATTGGCAATTTTTCTCCGACTATTTTGACCGTTTTCAGAAAGGAATGAGTTAGTTAATGATGTAGAGAAGAACAATTCTACTTCTTCTCGTGCCGCTCCTAATGGAGGTTGGCGACCATCTTTTGAAACTCCTCACGATCCTGGGCCACTCTGATGAGGATTGCTGCATCCGGTATTCTAAACCACTGCCGCAGATTCTTGACCCATGATGCTCTTTTACGCCCCAAGAAGTGCAATAAGATAAATAAAACTAGGCATAGAAATAATCTTTTTAATAACCACATTGGACAATGTGGTCGTTATCAGAACAGGACACTCGAAAACTTACGGAAAACAACAATTTGGATCTTCTTCTGTAGGTGCCTTGTCAGGTCCTCATTCATTGGCTATATCACTCTGGCATAGTCTCTCATTCTAGTCCAATCTCTTTTATTGCGCAGCCACGATGTCTGCCTTCTGCCAGCCCTCTGACGTCCCTCTATTTTTCCTGTCATAATCGACTACAAAATAATCGAGCTATTCAGAAGGAATAACCATTTTTTCTCTCAATTTTTTTTTTCTGGCATTGCATCCAA
The DNA here is from genome assembly GCA_947579605.1 of Athripsodes cinereus. Lineage (NCBI taxonomy): Eukaryota > Metazoa > Arthropoda > Insecta > Trichoptera > Leptoceridae > Athripsodes > Athripsodes cinereus. The sequence continues at coordinate 1,993,583 of OX388306.1, forward strand.
TATGAGTGATGAACGAGTCACCTTCTGCCAGCACAATTCTAATTCTCTGACGTAATCAATTTAAAATCTGGATAGGAACACGGAATAATTTGAATTTTCTTCTACTCCGCGTGCCTTGTCGGGTCCCCCCGACGTTGAGGACCACCTAGGAGAATTCCTTCCTGTTCTGGACAGCACAAAACAGCTCCTCCACAGCTCTCATCCCGGTCCACTCCTAATCCACAATTGGTCCACCACTAATTATTTGAATTAGTAGTTTGAATTGAACGGAATCTTTTTAAGACACCTCTATAATCTGCAACACTCTGTTTATGTTCCAAATAATACAGGCACATTGTACATTATATTAAGATGAACGTGTGAGAGTGTATGTTGGTGTGGGCGTGTTAACATGAGCATACACGCATGTTGTAACATTAATACCATCATTGGGTACCTAACCTCATATGAGATTATTGTTATTCTGTAACATATAGGTACGTACGAATTGTAATACTCAGTACTGATTGTACTATGGTCATACTTCGGACACAGTTTTATTATGTACTGTATTTTAATCCATTGCATTGGTCTGCAACGAGTTTGGAGTTTCTTCTCATTTTCTCCTTATTTTCTGAGTTTCGATTTCCTTTTCCATTCCTCCCTATTTTCTGCTAGTCTCTAAAAATGAGTTTCAATTTCCTTTTCCATTCCTCCCTATTTTCTGATAGTCTCTAAAAATGAGTTTCGATTTCCTTTTCCATTCCTCCCTATTTTCGGCTAGTCTCTAAAAATGAGTTTCGATTTCCTTTTCCATTCCTCCCTATTTTCTGCTAGTCTCTAAAAATGAGTTTCAATTTCCTTTTCCATTCCTCCCTATTTTCTGCTAGTCTCTAAAAATGAGTTTCGATTTCCTTCTCCATTCCTCCCTATTTTCGGCCAGTCTCTAAAAATAAGATACACTTTTAGAGTCATATGTATCGCTTTCCTGGCGCTCTTGAAACGGTCTCAGTACTATGAAAAGGCGCCAACATCAAATCATCCATCATTATTACTCTGGCTTCTTCAGATACTTTGTATGTGCCAAAATTCATGTCCTTCCTCACAATATCAATAAAGATGTCTCATGGTTAGCTACTACTATTTCTACTTTCGGTCTTGCCCTTTGCGAAGAAGGCCTGGGTGACTAATCTAGTTTGTTCCTTGTTAGGTGATTTTTTTAAGGAGTTGCTTTAGAATTAGATACACGTGTTCAAGCCACGTAGTTCTTGGACGTCCGCGCTTTCTTACACCCCTTTTCTCAGATAGATACATCCTCTTCGTCATCCTTTCATCGTGCATTCGCTCAACATGTCCAAACTATCGTTACTTATTTACACGTATTCTATCTACAACACTCCTCTCGCATCTTAGATCATTCTCCTAATTTAAATAGTTTCGTTCTTAAATTTTATTCACTGTGTCGGTGTTTAGGTAGTAGAATTCCATATCGAAATAAATAAAACAAGCGTTGTATTCTACTATTGTTTTATTCGGTGAGAGAGATGTCTTTCGTCTTATAAGGACATTGTCAATATCTTTTTGACAATGTCCTTGTAAGACGAAAGACGTCTCTCTCACAGAATAAAGCAATAGTAGAATAAAACGCTTGTTTTATTTAGTTCTTAAATTTTGTTTTGTCGTAGATGCATCGTTAGCTTATTTGAGGTACGTTAATCAACAGTGTAAATGTATGATAATTATTGTTATTCATTATTATTTATCATTTCGAAACCCAGAAAAAACCAAGCAAACTGATCTCCAGTACTATGCAAAACGCACAGCACGTGAAGATGCGTGAAAAATATCTTCCATAGTGCATGTGAAAGGGCACAATGGACACTCCAACAAGTGGGTGGCATGGTCTGTGTTGCACCACAGTCACACGCTCCAGATTCGTCTTGTAGGAAGCCCCATCGTTCTTTATTTTCACGGCAGTTTCCTACACCAGATCTTGGACGATTCAGGGTTTTCCATGTTTAGATAGTCTAGATCGCCTACTGCAGCAAGAAGGAAACCTCCAAGTGGTGCTTCTGGAAGGTAACTAAATCTTATACACGAATGCAAACAGAATTTCAACTGTAAAGTTACCAAGAATCGAGCCTTCCAACACGAACCAGAAAAATCTTTTGAGATTACTGTTATATTATATCTACTCTTATATTGTTGAAGTAACACATGGGTATCATGTCGTTATTATGCGCAGACAATGACAAAATGCGATCAGACTAGAAGGTTAACAACAGTTGTAATGCCTTTATAGGAGAAGGTATTATTATACAATATAACAAACTGGATCTATTACATACATTGTTAAGCAGTTCTTATATGGAAGTAAGTATTATATCTCATATTATCTTCTTTTAAAGAGATTTTGTATACAATATATCGTAGATCACGTAGGTACTGTAAAATCTTTTGAAATTTCAATCCATATTATATATTACAAGTTCAATTGAGGCTATCAGTGCAAAAGTAGTGTAATCTCAGACTACTTTAGGAGATAATGAGGAATTAAAATTAGGCTTAACTTGTATGAAAAAATAATATTTTTGTGTACCTACATTATATTTTTATTGATTAATTTATTATGTAAAGGTGGCTTGCTCCACTATTGGATTGAAAGTTCATAATGTAAGGAATGTATTTAACACCAGAACCGTAACTAACAAAAAATGTGGGTCTTACTATTTTTGCGCTGATAGTCTCAATTGTAGTTGATTGCGCCCATAAAGTTCATCCACAAGATGCTGACGTCTTCTATAAGTCCTTCTTTCGTTATCATCATTCTCATCCCCATCACATTACTGTCTCTTCTTGTTTTTCTTCAAGTAGGTACCGTGTTGAGTCCCCCCAACGTTGGCGATCACCTCGGCGAACCTAATCCTGTCCTACGCCGCTCGAAACACTCACCAACGCTGTCAATTTCGAATGTCGATCCATTCCCTTATATTTCGCAGCCAGGACATCTGTCCCCTACCAGATCGTTGACGTCCTACAATTCCCCCTTACATTATCATTTGGAGAAGGTGGTATTTTTCCCCACGTAGTACATGACCTAGATGTAAAATCTTCCGAAACTTAATAGTTGACAATAGCTCCTATCTCTTTTGGGTTTATAACAAAACACAGATATATCTTTAAAAAAAAAACAACAATATTTAAAACAAAATAAAAATTAGTAGCCCGTTTTATCCTGTGGAGCACCCGGTAAAGAATTAGTCTCCCACTGTTCCCCATAAGTTTTCGAGTGTCCTGTAAAAGGCAGGTGTTCGAAAAAATTAAGACATTTTACATTTTAAATTTAGCGATGAGGTTTGCCACCCATCTTGAATTTCTTGATTAATATTGGCATGGAGAGTACAGCTTGCATTTTTATTATATGCAGCTGGTCTGCTGGTTACCCCGCTTGTGGGATGTGTTGTGATGATATTATAGTAGTAAAAATAAGTAACTTTAAAAAAAACGAGCAGAAAAATATTTGCAATACAGAGTAGACTAGGTGTTTCCTAGAATTAATATTCTTATACACAAGACAATAATGTAAATTGCTAGTCACCTGAGCCAATGAACAACTTAATCGATACAATTAATACTAATAGGTACATACATAGAACGTACGCACTACTATTGTTCTAGAATCTCACTACTTACAAAACACATTCAATACTGTTGTACAATGAGTTTCATAATATGCTAGTTTTTAAGGTAACACTTGATGCTTAGTTTCATTTGCAAAGAGCCCAGAATTCATATTTATTTTTCCTCAAGTATATGTTGAAATAACTTTGTTTCTCGGATGTTTAAGTAGTCCAAGGACTCCTTTTTATCCGTTTATGCGACAATTTATTTATCTTTTCAACTCCCTCTAGTCTTTCAGTACCACTATGACAATGTTGGCATCTCCACCCCTACCACGTCAGTGTGTGGAGGACCCGGCTGACGTAGTAGATCCTACCTTGAAACCCTCACATCCACGAATACCTACCTTAAAGTGTGCAGCGTTTGTGGCATTTAAAACACTTCCCCAAACCAGATGGGTCGAGGAGTGTCAATAGTCATCATACCCAGAATCATTTCCTCTTTTGCATCCGTCATCAAAGGACATTCCCAAAGGATATGTTCCGCATATTTAACTCCTGTCCTACATGTGCACCATGGATTATCAGAAAAGGCTAACTTCCCCAAGTATACCATCAAAATTATTATCTACATAGTTCTGTAACGCTTCTTTCGTGTGCACAGGATAAAAACTACCTTACTCCATTCAGAGCGCCTTTGCACCAATTGATTCACCTCTCCCCTCGACATTACAAGCGCTCTGATGCCGTTGTCATAGGAACGGTATTGTATTGATGAAAAGAGACGCCCAGACCGTCGAAGAAACCTTTGTGAATGAAATAACTGTGTTCTTTTCAGCTAATTACTACTAAACATCTTCAAAATATTGCTCTATTGAGTTTATTCCTAGATTGCGATAATATTATGTTCCAACTAACCCGATTTCCATTCTCAAATCGTTTACAAAATCTAGTATCTTTGCAATGAAACCTACATAATTTATTTATCTAATACATTACGGATTCTGTGTGAGGTGATTGTGATTTTTTTTGGGAGCGGCTCCAATGAATGTGACGGATTCCATCCTACATGATGGAAATTGGTGACTTCCGGAATGCCAATAATTAGGTATATTACGAAACTGACTCCATTTATTGTCTGCTATTGTTTTAAGCGTTTAATAATGATTGAATTAAAGTATCTAGTGATTGTGAAAAATTGTTTCGGGTCAGTGAATCACATCGATTCATATAAATACATTCAATTTATCGGTCTTCGAGCCTTTTGAGTGAGCTGGTCTAGCTGGTGGAGCTGATCACCTGCAAATTCTCATTGATCCAGATATTTTAGTGGACTAGAATTTAGTTAAATCAATAAGAAGAAGTTCAACCCTTATTTTTGGGAATCAGAGATCTTTAAATCAAATTTCCCAATAAGACAGATTGTTCAACTGAAGGCTGGTTGTTACAAAGGAGCTAAGTATCAAAAATTTAAAAACTTTGAGTTTATACTCCCGATTGGTGTTCTTGGTGTTACGAGCCTTCAATAATTTATCAATATCAAGTTATTATATTATCAGAACAAACTATCGTTTGCATGGAAATTCACTTCGTTCTACATATTTGAAATTTAAAACTCTTAAATCCAAAATTTATTTGAAATTTATAATGAATATTCATTAATTAAACAATCGATTTTTATATAGATATAAATAAATATAAGTAAGAAATAACATAACATTTGCAAAACATTTCTTTAAATATTATTAATAGAAATATATATGTAAATGTTCTAATTTATGTAGCTATTTTTCTTTGTGTTTTTGTAATTTTTATTTCTGTTTAGTGTTTATGTGACGTGGTTAGTTGGACGAAATCACTATATAGTGATAATCTCGCCACTGCACATCATCACATTTTTTCTTATGTAATCTGCTCTGTTGATTTTGTTATAATTATGAATGATGATTTGCATGAAGAATAAAATAAATAAATAAAATAAGTAAATGTGCTGTTTTTACAGTTTCGATGATCTTAGATCAATGAAGATTTGTAGGCAAACCTCTCTTAGGTATATTGGTAGAGACATCTCATAAATTTTACATTGGTTTTATGATATGTATATTTTAAATCAAACATCGAAATGCAATGACGTCATTAGGCTGTGAGTCTGATAGTGTGTAGAACAAACTTACACAGGTACAGCCGTTTGTATTTATTGACAGGCAAAGTTCCTACAAGTTTTAATGTACAGATAATGTTAAGTAGAGACAATAATATGAATATGTAATATTTTATTTATACATGTAGCTATACGGTTCAGTAAGTATGTAGGTAGGTACTTACCTAATGATATAATCATTTTTGACAAGTTTAAACAACAGGTTGCTCTGTCTGTCTTAAGCAAGTTTGTTTGTTATATTATTATATTGTATACTCGCACTAGTCTTTTTACCAAGCATTTATTTTTTATTTTAACATACATAGGTATACAGCTTTTCCGTAGACTTACATAATCTATTCATTGTTTTTTTCCTGTGGGGCTGCCCCTGGCTCACTCATCTGGGATCATTATTGGGAGCTCATGATAGTGTGTGATAGTAAGAAAAAGTGATAAGACCATACGTGTGATGTCAAATGTTGATGTAGTGTAAGGAGGGAAATAAAAAACTTTTCATTTCATTTCATTTTAACTTAAATATCAAAAATAACATTGACACAGTATTAAAAAAATATATAAAGTATTAAAGGCTCTAAAACTGTATCTCAAATGGGGAAGGCAGAGAGAACGGAATGCCATCTAAATCTATCCTTACAGACCTCTTTCGCTTCTTCTACACTCATGCAATTTCTCATGCACGCACGTCGATTTCTTCTACTCAATACATGGCAGTCTTTGAGAATTTGATCTATGTGATCAAGTCACGTTGTACTTAGACGATAGTACTTCCTCACACTACTTGTCCAGGCAAATATATCCTCTTTGTCATCCTATCCTTATCCATTCATTTCACTTGATCAAAGCATCGTAATTTATTTATATTTTTTTTATCCACAACACTCTTGTTGCATCCTCTTATTTTTTATAAATTCTTATTTCATTCTTATTGAAAAATTAACAAAAAGCTGCCCTTAAAAGTAAAAGTATATACTTAGATTTTCGCACATACACACATTTTAACTTGGTGAAATATTTATTTGATATACTTCGTACAACTTATCAACTCTTGCTTATAGCAATAACTACATTTTATACAGTAATATAATATATATTATAGGCAAAGCTGTCCTATCGATAAGTTCAATTTATTTATAACATCAAACACGTACATATAAAAAAAATCATATTATTAAGTATAATAATTTTAACAATATGATTCAACGGACACCTCATCAGTACAAGTAACCTATTGTGCTAACTTCCTTTAGAAGGATAAAGAAGGTTGCTGTTAGCTGATGTACTCAACAGATATCGAACATAATAGTTTGTAACAGGAATTAGTAGACCTTCCATGGGTAGGTATAGTGCACTTAAACGAGCTTTAGGCGATTTGTAATCATCGGGATACTCATCCTGTTTCATAGTAAAGAAAGTTTGCGCAATCGATTGGTTTTGCAATATTCGTAGAATCTTCACTCACGCAAATGTGATAAATTGAGTTAAATTTGAAAACAACTTTTAACAAAAAGTATTAGGATATTTGTTTAAAAGTAGACGCGAAATCATCTATCTATACCATAAAGGCATAGAACCAGAGACCAATTTACCAACGACTTATTTGCGATAGGTTAATATTACAGAATCGTATACTAATGAATCGTTTGTACTATCTCTGGTCCTTATCTGATAGTACCTACGTACCAATGATTCGTTGTGAGTATTTTTCTCAGTGCACTAGAGAGGTATTACAACACTGCATGCGATAAAAAATAGACATGCAAGTTGTCCTCTATATATGTCAATAAAAAGACATTCTGGATGAGTGTTTCATTTTTTGTTTTTTATTATCTAAATTTAAAAATGAACTTTCATAATGTTTCCACTTCGAAAATCGAAAAGTGAGTAATAAAGTAATTTGTCTAATAAAATACTTTGCCTTTAGAAGGAAAAATGATTATTCGCATATATTTTGACATATATGAATTGAGTGATATTATTTGTAAGTTTTCAAGTGTTCTGAAAAAGGCAATTATTCTTATGACATAACGAATTAGTCATTTAAGATCTTCAATAATGAAGTTATTTGGTATACCACACATTTGAAATATCTTTTTATTAATTATAGGCACTAAGAGGATTATTAGTATGTTTATTACGTTCGGTTAGTCTCCTGGTGGGAGATGCTGAATATGCAGTATCTGAAGATAGCAGGTGAACTAATTGTAGATACAATAAACATACATAAAACATACATACAATAAACATACAATAAACATACATACAATAAACATACAATAAACATACATAAACAACACACTTAGAGACAATATATTGAAATCGACTAAGTGATAATTATAACCTATTAACATTTGTACAAGCATGACTGTTGTTAGTTCAGTGTAATAACTACCTATCTATGTATATATCTTATAAAACTGTGTAAATATAAATGTCAGGTTTCGCTCTTGACACACCTATTGAATATTATTATTTCGTTGATGTTCTTTTTATGGAATGTTAATACTGTACAATAATAATATTATAATGTTTGAGTCGATGAAAAATATTTTTACGTATCAGTATTCGGTAGGTATTTTACAAAATACATTATGTCGTATGAATTCTATTTTATCTAAGCTCACTTTATGGTAAAATATGTTTATCAAACATTGTTTTAGGTTTACTGGAAGACATTACTCGAGGCAATGTGTACGTTTCTTGTATAAAATATTTTTTACAATAAAGTGTTTATTATTAGTATTTATTAAACAAAGCGTTAAAAAGAAAGAATACTTTTTATCAGTAGATAAGTAAACTTGTTTGTTTTTTAAGGCTTTCTTTACACGCGACAATCTTTTTTATTTATTACATCTATATCTTATAATAAAAACCATACTATAATAAACTTTGTGTGGTGAAATAAATATGGTTTCCTCTGTGCTATAAAAAAATAAGTCATTCAGGACGTTAAAGAAAAAGCACAATGGTATTGCAGGAGAAGAAAAATATCCGAGACTGGATAGGCGTTCGAGGAGTGGAGGAATTTCTTGGAATGGTGGGAGAAAAGAAGGCAGCCATTCAAGTGGTCGCCGACATTAGGATTACCTGACATGGCTCAGGAAAAATAATTCAAAATGCATTGTAAGTATTGTCATTTAGTTAAATATAGTAAATATGTTAGTTGTTATGTTTTCCTGCCTCTTACTAGACACTTAGAAACTATTAAACAAGACATAATACATGACAGAGGTCAGCTTTTCTGATTTTATTTCACCACATGGTTCTGTCGATTGCATCCTCATGGGAAACATCGCAGTTTCGCATGTATTGTCTCACTACTTCATGCCATCAGCGCTTTGGTCTTCCTCTTGGCCTCTTACCAGTAACCACGATACATTTTCCTTTATTGCCCACTTACTCAGTTCCGCATGTCTTGTCTCACTACTTCCCGCCATCTACACTTTGGCCTTCCTCTTGGCATCTTTCCAGCAACCTCGACACATTGTGCTTTATTGCCCTCATAATCAGGTAGTCTCCTAGCCAAATTTCCGTTTCATCGGTATCTGCTCTCCTGTATTTTATCAGAGATATCCCGCACACTCAGATTCTCACGAATGTATGAATTTAAGATTTTATCAAGCCTTGTGACCCCGCACATCCATCTTCATATCGTCATTTTAGTGGTTTGTAGGTACAGCACGCACGTGTTTTATAGATGTGTTCCATAACATTTCTGTTAACGATATAATTGAAATAACATGCTTGGTAATATAATATGTGTAATTTTACCTCCTCCACTGTAAAATATGATCCAAATAAATGTAATAAAGTCCAATCACAAAATTTTATCTCGCTTGAATCTAATCGAATGATCTAAAAAGATCAACAAAATATAGCAATCAAATAAATCTACACACGATCAAATAAGATCTTAAGATTGACAAATTAATTAATTCACTCACAAATTACATTAACGACACTAAAAACAAACGAAATAACAATTCTAAATAAATATTTGTGAGAGTTTAAAATACATATAAATCTGTATGTGAAGTTCACCATAGAAAATAAATGTGGAAATTAAGAATATTAATCCACAAACACTTTCTGCAACTGTTTGTGCAAACACCTTTTAGTAGGGAACAGGGAAGGTGTTGCGATTCTTAGATTGCTGGGATTGGTGAACGTACCATGGGTAAAGTGCACTTGAACCAGCCAAGCCGATTCTAAGCATCGGAACACCTTTTTGTGTCTGCCTAAAGGGAGTTTGCACAGTCTATTGGTTGTGCATACGAAGAATCTGTATATGGCATCTGCTGATCCGCTGGTTGCCCCAATAGTAGTAGATATTAGATTTAGTAAGATCACACGAATGTTTTAAAAAAAATATTTCCTTTCGTGTTTTGTGGCATTCTGTATTGAAATTATGTAAAAATTAACAAGAATGAAACATTAAATTTGTTGCACTTTTTTGCCATTATTTAAGAAAGTGTGTACTTATGTTACATACGAAATAATTATCGACAATTTGACAAAATTTTCTTGTTCAATATGGGTATAAAAGCTAGTAAAATAATAAAATAAAATGAGAAACAGAAATTATAATAAGGTTACTACATTGAAAACAAAAAAAAACACACAATAACATAAATTGACAAAAGCATTTTTATGTTAAGTTTATGTTAAATGAATTAGGAGATACAATATGTTGATAAGATGGAACAAATTATAACATTGATGGCTGTTTTTGTATAAATATTTAGTTTATTTTATATTATGTTTATGAACGTAAATAAAAGTGCCAACATTAAAATATACATAGAGCCTCTGATTTTATCGACTGGATATTCTGATCGCCTGTTCATGACAGCAATAAAAATTTTATCTTTTTAATAAAAATAAAAATTGTTATAATAAAAATAAAATTTCATAGGTGCTTCCTTTATGATAATATCACTGGTTTCGTAGCATCTATTCATATTGGTATTTCGTGGTGCATTTTATTTTCATATTTTAAGTTTTAATCACAATTTTTAATGATTTTGTTGCTAGCTTGGAACAATAAGACAGTGGTTTCAAGGGAATCAAACATTTTTTTAGCATCATTTTGTTGCTAGCTTAGAATAATAAGTAGTTTCAAGGGAATGATATATTTTTAGCATTTTTATAGGCCGATAAAATTGTCTAAATGAGGGAAAAAAGGTGTGTTTTAGTTGCCTCAAAACCGATAAGAATATAAATTTTTAGAAGAGGCCTGTATCCAGCAGTTGAAATATAAGAATAAGCAGACGGTTCGGGTATTGGTAGATTGGAGCAGAAAGTGAAAGTGAAGGAAATCTAACATATTTCGATCTTTTCACAAGAAAGATGTCTTTCGTCTACAATGTTCTCCTTGTTTGTTATAAATAAATTAGTTAATTATGTACTATACCACTTAAATTTTTTAAAAAACACTACCGGTTTCAACGCTCAGATGCGTTATTGACGAGTGTTATACTAAAACTAAAACTATTTAGTTTTAGTATAACACTCGTCAGTTGAGCAACTAACATCTGAGCGTTGAAACCGGTAGTGTTTTTTAAAAAAATTAAGTGGTGTAGTACATAATTAACTAATTCCTTATAATTAAAAATGTTTCGTGATTACCACATAGTAAGTGCCAACAAAATCAAACAAAAAATAAATAAATTACTCTAAATTTAACTTAGGTAATAACTCTAAATTTGAATTGTAGTTTTTGATCATCTCGTCTGTTTGTATTTGTTGTCTACTACTACTACTACTATACCATCACGGCATATCCCACAAGTGGGGTAGCCAGCAGACCAGCTGCATATAAAACATGCAAGCTGTCTTCTCCGTGCCAATATAAAATTAAGACATTCAGGATGGGTGGCAAACCTCATCGTATTTGTTGTCTATTATATCTATTATACTGCTTGATTAACATCTGAAGGGCTCACGCCGTATGTTGATGTAAATAAATAAATAAATAAAAAGTCGAAAGACGTCTATCTCGTGAATAAATCGATTAGTAGAATAAAATATTATATATATATTATTAACCTTATATAAAATATCTTCTTCAGGCACTGTTTGTTATGTTGTCTTTTTTATATTATACCATTCATCATGATTAGCTTATTTTTATGACGTTGAGAAGATTTAGTTTTCACATATATTAATTTAGTCTACTGACTTCTCTTATAGTAGGAAATCCCGAGATTGTGCAGAACGACAGAACAAAAAAGTATTACTTTTCATACAATACAATAATATTGCATTAACAGATATTTTCTTAACAGCATCCAACAAGAATATCAAATGATTGTAATAATATAAGCATACCTAATACAACTTCGTATATGTATGTGTATACTGTGTATAGAGAATGAGTAAAGCCTTCGTGAGAGATAATTGTGTTTATCCTGAGGCTGTATTAAAAGCAACTAAACTCATATAGCACGTTATGTTGTTATTATCCATTAGTAATATTAGGTATATTAATGTTTCTATAGACGGCTTTGTTCGAATAAAGTTAATATTTGATATTTCAAATTTATAAAAAGGTTAATAAGACTAGGTAATTGATGAAAAGCATATAAACTTATCGAGGAAGTCACGGGAATAATGTTAATTTGTCACTAATTTTTCTGTGTTTTGTTAAATGTGAATATATAAAATCAGACCTATATGGCGTTCAGTTCTCTCAACCTACCCCACTTGGGACACGGCGTGAGAGTAAAGCGTGGTTAGATGGAAGAAATCACTTTATTAAATTAAATAAATAAATAGGTAAATTGAAAAAAAAAAAATGATGTGCAAGATGAATAAAATAAATAAATTATGTGTAGATAATATTTAAAATAAATTATGTGTAATATCTGAGACGAATGGTGCACGGAGACGTGGACGTCCGAGGATTAAATAGGGAGATCATTTAAATCAAATCTACAGGACGGTCACGTGTTGAGCACATTGAACAGGAGAGCATGCATGAGGAATGGTATGACAGTGGCGGAAGCGAAAGATGTATGCAAGGATAGAAGGAAGTGGCGCTCGATCCTTTCTGCTTACCCCGCGAGGGAAGCGGCGTGATGGTATGTATGTAATATTTAAAATCATCTTCAACTCAACGATTATTTATATTATGCTAATTTTTGTGGCTAGATGATGTCAATCTTATGTTCAATATAGATTGGTATAGATAAATACATTAATTCACAAACTCCTTCTTTCTTTTCCCCTTTCAGGGCAGAAGGATGTCTTCTCCATTTCGACAACTCTGTGCCAATTGAGTCAACTTTTTCTCATGACATTTCTAATGATTCGATATCACTGTCGAAGAGTGTAGTCAAAGCTGTGTTAATTACTTAATAGGTATTTGTGGATGAAATTACTTTCATTCGGTCAACTATCACATAACATTCTCAAAACACGATCCAGCAAAGAAAAATAACTATCTTTTAATTTTTTTGACAAGTATACTATAATGTAGTTTAAACACTTGATTTGTAATTAAGAGAAAATGAGGAATTGAGTAAACAAACTAACAAATGATTTTATCAATTCAGCTATTTAGAAACAAAGATATTACAATGCTTGCACACGTATAAAAAGTTTTGTATTGGTTGTAAAAGGTATTGTTAAAATGATTTAATCATTCAAAAAAACATAGCATTGAATCAAAGTCAGCAAGCAAAATGAACATTATAGTCAAAAGTGTTGAATTAATATTGCATGCGAAGTTGTGAAACTTTTAGTTTTGATTACAACTTTTTGAAATCGATCAATACGTGATTGTTTATGAATATTTCAAAGCTAACTTATTATCTTTTAGTTTGTCGTGGTAATAAATTACTGCACTATAGAGAAATATGAGAAGACTAAACAAGGTAAAAAGTATCGGTAATAATTGGTTATTAGCAGTGTTATTCGTATTTTAAAATTATTATGTAACCGAAATTAATAAACAAATGTTTTTTCTACTATATTCTTTTTAATTGACAGAGTCGTCTTTCGTCTTACTAGGACAATGATCTTCTTGTTTTTCCCCCTCCTTGAGATTATATTCGTATTTATTTTTGGAATTCTACTACCTTAACATCGACACAGTGAATTTATTTTTTAACCGTTTTGTTGGAAAGGAATCGAACTCATGTTTGGTTTAAGGAAGGTTTGTAGCATTATAGTGAAGATCATTGGATGCCAAATACATAATATTGTGAGACAAAGTAACTCGAAAATTCAATTGGCTCAGTTTCACTTTCAAAGTTTTCACGTGGTTAGATGGAAGAAATAACTATATAGTGATAATCTCGCCACTGCATATCAACACATTTTTTTTCTTATGTTAACTGATTTGTTGATTATGTTATGTGAATGATGATGTGCAAGAAGAATAAATACATAAATAAATAATTAAATATGGGACTTGTTTTAATCATGAAAAATTTTATACACTTTTAGGAAACAATATATTATTAACAAAGTGAAGTCCCCGGTAAAGAATAGATGTTCCACTCTTTTCTGGAAGTTTTCAAGTACATTCAGGATGGATACATACTATATTATACTATACCCTCACGCCGCGTCCCAGGTTGGTTAGGCAAAGAGAACGGAACGCCATATACATAGATCTATCCCTACACACTTCCATTGTTTCCTCTACATTCATTCAGTTTCTCATACATGCATACCGACTTCTTTTACTCAATACGAAGTCATCCTTTAAAATTTGATCTACATCAAATCATCCATCATTATTACTCTGGCTTCTTCACGTACTTTGTATGTGCCAAAATTCATGTCTACTACTACTACTATACTACTATACCATCACGGCATATCCCACAAGTGGGGTAGCCAGCAGATAAGCTGCACGTAAGAAACATGCAAACTGTCCTCTTCGTGCCAATATAAAATCAAGACATTCAGGATGGGTGGCAAGCCTCATCGCTGAATTTAAGATGTAAAATGTCTTACTTTTTTCGAACACCTGCCTTTTACAGGACACTCGAAAACTTACGCAGAAGAGTGGGAGACCAATTCTTTACCGGGTGCTCCACGGGATGCTCTTGAAACGGTCTCAGTACTATGAAAAGGCGCCAACATCAAATCATCCATCATTATTACTCTGGCATCTTCGGGTACTTTGTATGTGCCAAAATTCATGTCCTTCCTCACTATATCAATAAAGATGTCTCATGGTTAGCTACTACTATTTCTACTTTCGGTCTTGCCCTTCGCGATAAAGATAAGAAGGCCTGGGTGATTAATCCAGTTTGCTCCTTGTTAGGTGATTTTTTAAGGAGTTGCTTTAGAATTAGATACACGTGTTCAAGCCACGTAGTTCTTGGACATCCACGCTTCCTTACACCCCTTCTTTCAGATAGATAAATCCTATTCGTCATTTCCTTTCATCGTGTATTCGCTTCACATGCCCAAACCATCGTAACTTATTTACACACATCCTATCCACAACTTACACTCCTCTCGCATCAGCTCATTCTCCTAATGGATAGGTAGATTATTCAGTAGATTGGTAAGTTTTATCTGCTCAATTGTTTTAGCAATGAAGAATATTGTCATTTTTGAGTTGGAGCTGTGATACATAGAGCAACTTATGAGTCTCCATTCTATGGTTTGATACATTTTTGCATGATTCACTGCATTCTAAATTTATCAGAGCATTTTGTTACTTCTCTCTATTTCCAAGGTGATAAGTGTGGGTGATCTATATAGGTATATTTCAGTGGCGGAACTAAACTTTTATAATGGTCTTGCTTTTGGAATGTGATTCAATTTAATAAAATATAAAAGTCGCGGTTTTCAATGTTGGGACTTTTTTGCTCTTAGATTCATAGTAAAATATCTGAAGCTGTTGGATTCTGAGACCATTGTTCAGCTCTCAACCTTGTGAAAGTAGTGTAGGAATTCAGCGAAGTACACAAAAGTTATTCACTGAGTCGGTGTTTAGGTAGTAGAACTTCATAACTATTTTAAAAGATATTGATTTTGATTGACAATGACCTTGAAAGAAGAAAGACATCTTTCTCAATTAAATTCTAAATAGTGGAAGAAAAGGTTTGTTTTTTTTTTATTTCGTTACACAAGAGTGATATATTTTTGGTCTGTTTTTATTAGTTCATTTCCTAAAATCAATATTTCTTTTACCGAATTATGGATATTTAAATAAATTTTATATATCGACTCTCCAGTTCCATAGTTTAAACATCCAAATGTTTAAACTATTGAACCGAACAAGGACAACGTACAAAGACAACGTCTTTAACAGTGCGATTATAATACAGTGAATTTCATTTTCTGATGTGCTTTTAAAACATTACAATAGAAAAGAATTTTGTTCAATAAAATATTAATATCTAGTTCCCCATTCAGCACATGGATTAAGAGCTGGTATGAGGGGAACAATTAAAATAATAACAATATTTATTAATATACATGTACCTATCTACTAAAATTACAAAAATGGCGATTTCTCAAATACAAGATATTTCTACTTATTGAATCACGGAATTAAACAGTCGATATACACATTGTAAAATTTTGCAGTCACGCGTTGTTGCTTTTTTGCCCACATGGAAAGCACGCCATTGATATATTTGAATATATAATATTATGTTTTTACATTTTAGACGATCACGGTTTTTAATATTTCATCTTTATATTCCATGTTTTAACATGGTAAAGGGTGCGTATAACAACATATATGATAAATGGTTTGTAATAAACGAATTTTAATATTACACATTTTTCGTGAATGAGCCAACAAAATAGTTCGTGATATGTTACTATTGATAGAAAAGTATTTACCTATGTGAAAATATCAGATATCTAATTAAAGTTTAAAGAATATTATGATGCATAGACTATATAGGTACCATAAAAAGCCTTGGCAGTAATGAGAAAATCGGTGAGCTATTCTAGTATATAGAATAAGGCCTTTTAAATAAAAAGTTTTCTTCTATTTTTCTTAATGCAGGGCACCCGAAATCAAGTGAGCTATGATGGGTATAAGGTTTAAGGTAAAGTTCGAAAGAAACTATAAAGTTGTTAATTTAAATAGAATGAAGAAACACCATTGTTAAGCTATTTAATGTCATAATGTTGAGATTTTTTGGACATAGGGAGAGAATAAATGCATGGTCCCTGTTCTAATATGGCACAATTTTATTATTATTTTGATAAAATCTAATATTTACCTACTTAGAATAATAAAAAATAATCAATGAGATTTTTACAAGATTTTTACAAGCTTTCGTTGGAAGGAAATGGATGTAGCAAGCCCACAACACAAATAGAAAAATGGATGTAGCAAACTAACAACACATGAACTAAATAGAAAAAAATTAAAGAGGCCTTTTAAAAGTTCTCGATCTCGATTGATAAATGTAAAATATATATTCTACCACTACTACTACACCATCACAGCATATCCGACAAGTGGGGTAGCCAGCAGACCAGCTGCATGTAATAAACATGCAAGCCGTCTTCTCTGTGACAATAAAAAAATTAGACCATCAGGATAGGTGGCAAACCTCATCACTGAATTTGTGATGTCAAATGTCTTTATTTTTTCGAACACCTGCCTTTTTCAGGACACTCGAAAACTTACGGACATGAGTGAGAGACCAATTTTTTGCCGGGTGCTCCACGGCTAAAACAATTACATTCTAACGCAAAGCAATAAAATGCAATCGAAATCTAAAAACAAAAAAATTAAAACACTTTTTAATTAAACCTGATTTCTTTTAAACGTAAAGTTTGTTTTTGAATAAATAAACATTCAAATTGTCGCTGTGGTAGCAGTAAAAACAAAACATTAATAATATATCACTTTAAAATATGGTTTTTAGAAAGAATTTCTCCTCTTCTGGTATCATAAAAATTTAAAACTAACAACATATTATGTATGTACCAAAACACCTACAGTATTAGGATATTCTGCCCTAAACTAGAGACACTGATAATAAATTAATATTTATATAGACAAGTCATCGAAAGCTGATCATTAAAAACAATAAGACACAAAAGCCTAACTCTCTAAAAGAATAAACAAAATAAAACATTATTAACTATGTATTAAAATAAAATACTGCCTACTTTATAATGCAGCAACAAGTCTTAGAGATAGAGATGTTAAGTTTTCATTTAAGATATTTCTAACTGACATCGAATTTTATCTATCGTGTAATGAAACTTCGATCCATTTTTTACATATTATTTTATTTTAACTATGAATACAGAATTTTTTCTATAATCAATATGATGAAGATGAACCACCACCTCTATCCTCGAGAATAACCGGTTCTACAAAACTGATTTAGAAGCAAAAAACTTCAGTCTATTTCTACCGATTGCAGATCTATTTTTCAAAATTTCCAAGGAGGCAGATTCTACATATTGGTTAGTACCTAATGTCAAGGTATTAATCTTACCAACTGTCAGATGCAAACTTACTTCGTTCTACACTGTTGAGATGAAAAAACAGTTCGATCCAAAATATATGTGTAGGTATTTTCTTTTTAAATATAGTTTGTTATTAAATTGCACAAAATGTTTTTTAAATTACCGAAATAAATATTAATACAGAAATTTTAAAAAATTTTAAAAAGAAATTCAGCCTTTTGTAACGGAAAATTTTTCGTTACTTACCGCTACCCGGGTTCGATTCCCGGCCAAGGTAGATTGAGGAATGACCTTTTTCAAACTGTCCTGGGTCTGGGTGTTACATGTATATGTGTTTAGTGCATTGTATTTTTTTTTTATATATAAAGATATATCTGGGTTTTGTTATAAACCCAAATACAACCTTATACACCTTTCACAGTAAGCTAAAATCTTGTGTCGTGAAAGGGGAGTTTGCCGGTACCTGGGATCGAACCACGGACCCCCTGTTCACGAGGCCGAGGCTCTACCTCCAGGCTACCGACGAACTTGTATATATGTGTATCGTCGCGTTAGTTTCCATAATACAAGATTCATTTCTAAATTTGGGACTAGCTCGATCTGTGTGAATTGTCGTTACGTGTTACAGTTCCAGTGTTACTTGATATCGGGAACTAATTATTTGATCGGCTATTAATCCATTCGTTCGGCAAGAAAAAATCAGCATTTAAGTCATTTGCGCAGCAAACAATGTTTTCATCGGCAATAAATAAAAAATAATCGCAACACTTGTTTTACAAACAAACTTGGTTATATCGGCAAATTAACAAATTTTAACAGCTTAATAAATAATCGCACAACAAAATAATTAATTGACCAGCAGAATTGTTATTTGAGCAGCAGAATTATTATTCGAGCAGCAGAACTATTATTTGAGCAGAAGAATTATTATTTGACCGGCAGAAAATATTAGATAAACAATATTTTTCACACACCGATTTACCTTCGGATCCACATGAAGTTTTTGTGATTTCTTACCAAATTAATGATGACTACGAAAATAATGCCAGTTTCCGCTTTGCTATATTAACGAAATATCTAACTGAAATGTCGAAAAACGCTAGAACCGTTGCTAGATGCTACATATAAAATCACATAAAAAGATGCTACATACAAAGATTTATTATTTGAACAAGATTAAAAATTTAGCTTTCACAAGTTTAATTAAAATTAGCTCACAGTTTGCTGCTCATTTATTTATTTTGCTGCACAAATAATCATTATGCTGGTCAAATAATAATTTTGCTGGTCGATTAAATTTAGAGTTTTACAATATCATATTATTTACAATACAAATATAATTTTCTCGCTGGGCATAAGTAGCATATCAAAATGATATTATATTTGTCGACAGAATACATTTTTCTGCTGAAAAATACTTCAATATTATGCTGATCGTTTAAATGATAGCCCTTGATATCCACGTTCTGATAATACTTTATCGTGTGAAGTTTTGTATTACATATAAGTGACCTATTCGATGTTATTTAAATTGAACTGAATATACATCCCTACTAAAGAAAGCTTTTCTATGAATATAATAAGCTCATAAAGCGTCTTATTATAGACGCGGTGATGATTATAACAATTAGTTGTTGAATAATTTACTTTACATATTTAATGAGACTCATTTCTCTTCGTATTTATTACTATGTACAGCATAATATGTACTAACAACAAAGATATGCCCATCTTTCAATACATAAACTTATATTACATTAATATAAAATATACAAAGTTGTTAAGATTTATTATTGTACAATATTATATTTTTCTTACTGCAATGCAGAATTTCACATGAAATTAAAAGAATTGTCTGACTATTTTTTGAAATATTAACACATTATCATCGCATTTCATTGTATCTGGAAGTATATTGTAAAGTCTCACATTAAGGCACAGAAAGCAATGATACAAATTAGAGAGCCTGTGTTGTTTTACTGTATTTATCTATATTTTCTTTAAAGTTTTTCTCATAAACCCAAATATAGCCTTATACACCTTTCACAGTAATCGAAAAGCTTGTGTCGTGAAAGGGGAGTTTGCCGGCACCTGGGATCGAACCGCGAACCTCATGTTCATAAGGCCGAGACTCTACCTTCAGGCTACCGACGAAATGTTAATTGACGAACATATGAAACAACTTTTTTCAGTCATCCAGGTCCATCTTCTAAGCAATGAACATAGAAAGCGTATCTACATATATAGTATATGATCCAGATGCTGGAACAAGCTTTTTCTAGGTTTGCGAGAGGAGACGAATGGAGAAGAAGCTGAAAACACCCCTTTGCTGAGAGCTTCGGGCGATAGATACATAATATGGTACCCTTAAGGTCATGTTATGAGTAAACGGCGCATAACAAATTGTTCACATATAAAGTTTTAGTTCGTCGGTAGCCTGGAGGTAGAGTCTCGGCCTCGTGAACAAGGAGACCGTGGTTCGATACCAGGTGCCGGCAAACTCCTCTTTCACGACACAAGCTTTTAGTAGCTTACTGTGAAAGGTGTATGAGGTTGTATTTGGGTTTATAACAAAAACCCAGATATATCATAAAAAAATATTAATACTTACAACCTCGTAACAGCTTTTGTTTTATAGAGAGATGAGTACAATATCTCATCATGAGTATTTAAACATTTCATTTACAGTATAAATGCTAAGTCAATATACCTCTCTACCTACCTCGCAAGTGTGTAGATACAGTAATAACAATATAGCATACTTTCTCCTTACAACCAAAAATATAATATGTTCCTATTGAACCTACTTATCCTGCGGGCGCGACGCATTCGTGCCCAACTAATCAATATACACCCATCACCTGACTCACAATCCGATGTGATTCCTCGAGACAGATATCACAAACAATTTCATCAAAATTGCTCGTTTTTTAAGCGCAAATTTTGAATTTGCGAACAAGTTGTAATCAGACTCTATTTCTTCATATTTTATTTTACTTTCTTTTTAAGGCTTTTCAACAGGTTTTTACAAATATAAATAAAGCATTCATACATATGAAAATCCCAATTATAGAAAAATTCATGCATTTACAAAAACATCTTGCCTACGTTACTAGTATCTTCTTCTTCCTCGTGTAGTATATCATTGATCTGTTGCTTTGGAAGTTGTTCCCTCTTGTGACACCGAGTGACACTTTTTGGTGATCTTCCTCGTGAACGTGAACCAAGTGGTGTCTTCTTTGCAGCAATGTGGGCGATCTTGTTTTCAGTCATCCTGTCTACGTGGTCTCTCTAGAATCGTTTCTACTTCCTACTCCATCTCATTATGTCCTCCGTGTCGCATATTCTTCTAATCTCAGAATTTCTCAGTAATGTGTTTGCTGCTATCCCACTCGAGCGAAATATATTGATGGTATGTGCGTATGTATGCGTATAAAAAATATCAAAAAAATACTGTTCGCCGAAATTTAGCACAAGGCTGCTCAATGGTTGTTGATCTCTTTGACCATAGAGTTCATATTATACAAGATGAGTTCGCTTTGTGAATTGCTCCGGGCCATCGGCACGGCACGCGCTCTATCCGTGGGAATATCTCCCAATGATACATAATAATAAAAGTTAGTATAACTACAGCCGATACAAAGAAAACGAAGAGAAAAGCTTAAACAGTACTTAATAATAGTATTATTTCTTCTACCATCCTTCAATATTTCCTTTATACTATAGCCGTGAACGTAATGGGTATCATCATTTCTCCTCTGCCATCTGTTCTCCTGGTATATATACCTCAAAGTACGAACTTTTAATTATTAAAAAAGGTTTAATTTTGTTTGATGCATGTATACGTATGTATATTAAATCAATAATTTTAGTTTTTCTGTGTTCAAACTGTGGAAATCCGTTTTTAATTTTAATTAAATATAGTAAAAAAGTATTATTAAACACAATTCAATTTCCACTTAAATCTGATAATACACCCGATCCTATTTCATTTTTTGTTTGAACGTTCCTATTTAACTAAAATAGGAACGTTTCAATTTTAGTTAGTCTACATTGGTATTCTATAAACTCTAAAATTGTTCCCAATTAGAATTATATACACAACTTGTATCATATAGAATACGAATGTTAGTTCCGTTAGTTCAAGTGAACTTGATTATAAAATTTAGGAACGTTCTTGTTTTTGTTTGATTCAATATAGAATAGGGGGTAATGTAACCTTCCACCACCAATTATGTAACCTAAACTACATATATGTACTACACTACATTTCAGTTTCCCTGAGGATGCTTTCAATCAAAGACGAAAAGGTTCGGATTTAATATCTTACATATTCGAAATTAAACAGTTTTAATAATATTTAATTAAAATTATTTATTTATTTACTTATTCAATGGTTTGTCAATGATTTTAATACACTAAATAAAAGAGTAACTGGCAAACAGTATACAAATTATTGTTTAGAGTACAACAAAAAACGAGTTATACTTAATACTTAGCTGAAATGTTATCCTATAGATAAACTAACGATGAATCTAAATACTTATTTGGTTTGACACGTTATTCTTTGTACAATCACTTTTATTATTTTCATAGGTACATAATATTATGTATGTCTAAGACAAGTTCAAAGTTTGTTAGAAATACAGTAAAAACAGTAGCGTACCTTCCGTTCAAGCCGATAAACCATACTTGGCCAAACCTCAGACCTCTAAATTTAAAAATAATTTTAAAAAATAATAAAACTACGTACATAAACAATCCGATAAATAAAATTTTGCGCACAGTCGCTCATCATGTGTGACTTTGATACGATGTCGCACGAAGTCTCAAACCAATATGGCTATAATACAACTGAGTTTGTTTTTATTATTTGTTTCACATCACGCATTGTATCTTATGGAGGTTATTTTTTTGTCCCGCTCAGTCACGTGGTGCATCGATTTTGGTTCACGTAGGTGGGTACGTAGGTATATGCGAAGTAGTATGAAAAAATAAGTCTTGCTTATTCTAATGATACATACTAACGCGCCAGCTCTCGTCTGATTATCGAAGTAGTGCTCAGTTCCTAGATAGGTGACTATTGTGTAATAATATGGAGCAATTTTTTTTTATTGGTTCTTTTTTATAATAGGTAAATCTTGTATGGTGAAATGGAACCAGTGTTTTTATATGACACACCTACTTTAAATTTGTTTAATTTTCGAATGTCCTTATAAAGTCAAGTGTTAAAAAAATTAAGACATTTTACATCTCAACTTCAACGTGCCCACTCATCCTGAAAGCTCTATTTTTTGTTGGCACGGAAAAGACAACTTTTTTTGTAAATTACATTCAGATGGTTTGCCGGCTACCCCACATGTATAATGCCGCGATGGCATACTTAAAAACTTATTTATACCTATTAATTATTAAGGTTGGGCCTGCCCATTATGAAAACCTTTGACACGCCACTGAGTATCTAGTATTACAAGAAGACAACAGCTTCGACTTAGAAATCCAGTTCTTCACCACGAACGAGATTAGTAGGTATGTATAACCATTTAGGTACGTATCTATCTTATAAACTCAAGAGGACATGTGCCCACTCGCATGCGCACAAAATTCATTGATTCATTCATACTATCATGGCATTAGTCGAGTTCGTCGGTAGCCTGGAGGTAGAGTCTCGGCCTCGTGAACATGGGGTCCGTGGTTCGATACCAGGTGCCGGCAAACTCCCCTTTCACGACACAAGCTTTTAGTAGCTTACTGTGAAAGGTGTATAAGGTTGTATTTGGGTTTATATCAAAAACTCAGATATATCTTTTAAAAAAAAAAAAATTCCTACATTTTCAAAATTCCGTATCTTTTTATAAATTATTTGTTGTTTTCTGTAATGTGAGTCAGGTTTTTTTTATTTATTTTTCCATAAATATAACAGAAAAATTATTACTACTTACATAATTTTACTACTGATTAAACATTATATTTTAAAACACATATTCTTATGACAATTATAGAAAACGGAATTTACTGCCTCACTAGACTTGAGTCTGTTCTGAGGCAGTATTTTTTGTTTAGCTTAGAGGTTTACAAGACTTGCACTGGGCGAGCTCTATTGGTTTGTTTTTACCCTTATATTTAATCGTAACTTTTTGCATAAGTTCATTTCAACGTGCATGCTGTAGGCACCCTTAATAGGGGGTTAGTCTGACCAGATTAATGTGTCATTTTTTTCTCATCTTTATTAATGTTTTTTTTTAATCTCTGTGAGTGTTTCTGTTGAATAAATAAAAAAATAAAGTGTTGTAGCCAGCAAACTAACTGCATGTAAATAAACAATGAAAATAAAAGTTCAAAACGATAAAAAAATCAGTAGTTTTCATTTCATAATTGAGCTAAGCAGATCACAACTTTCTTTAAAGCAAGTATTTTTTTAAATATTTGCGCTTTATAGTTTAATTTTATTATTAAAATTAGTATAAATATTTATTACATACATCAATGAGCGTTTATACATTTTATAGTGCCTTAAGTATCAAATCACCCACGTCTTTTCTAAACACCCACGAGACGATTTAAAGAGGAAATTATGCGCCACACTTTGATAGATGGATCTTCTATTAGTTATAATACTTTGCTTGTACGGCAGATAGATGCTCATTATTATTATTATTATATTGTATATAGTGTCTATTATAATATATTATTATATTAATAATAAGAATAATGACAGGCCGAAGAGAGATTTGAATAACGGTCCGAATAGAGGTGGTAATTAATTAAAAACTGAACCCGAATTTACGGTTATTTATTATTTTCGGCAAATGTAACTCAAAATGATACCAAGGCCTGTAGGGTTACTCTTGACAAATCTAAACACGATCTTAATCTAATCTTGATCATACGACGCACGAAGTGACTATTGGCCAAAAATACGCGCACACCGATGGCGCGGTAGCGGTAGCGCGGTGTTTTTAACCATAGTCCCTTCGTGCGTCGTATGATCAAGATCAAGACTAGATTAAGATCGTGTTTAGATTTGTCAAGAGTAACCGTGCTGAAGTTCAAACACATTTGTGCAAATCTCCCACATATTATTATGAGAAATTCCGTGATAGTATAAATGCATGAATGAACATAATATCGTGACATTCTGGAATGAATTGTTATGCACAATTTTACCGAAAATAATACCTACATCTTCGGTCTACATTAAAGTCTCTACTATGAGAAATACAACTAACATACCAAATACACTCTATTAAACCTTTACAAACCTACTTCAATCTTTTGTTATCGCGTATAATCATCAGCAAGCAATCATATTATTACACATTGTAATATTTCATAAGTTAAGGCTTATCTTAGTCCAAAATATGGAAGCTTAATTTTGTTGGTAATTTATGTACTATGAACCGTTGAGGAAGCAATCATTTAATAATGATTAATATTTCGCACCTACACGTGCCAAAAGATCAATCAATAAAATTATTATGTTCTTTAAAAGATTGACTACAGAAGATCTATTGTTTTGTTCATAATATTAGTAGCATACATTATATTACATATTATGCTTATCTGGATTTAGAAGTACCGTTACAATTTGAAATTTAGCATTTATTAAGCATCAACAGTACACTACAGACAACATATATACATAACAACAAAACAATATAGTCAAAGAAGGAATCAATACATTGCCCCATTTATAAGTGTACACATTATAACAATTTGTATTATATTCAAAGCCCATAAGGTTGTCACGTTTAAATAAAAAAAAAGGGGGAAAAAAATTAAAATTGATAAAGACAGGAATTTACATAAATACAATTTAAAAAAACATACATGAACAACAGTTGTCCGATCTTATTAAATTTTATAGTTACTCAATAAATAATATTAAACAATCAGTGCTGTCATTCACTTCACAACCTAACCTACTTACCTGTTCCATACACATACACGAAAATATGAATCAGTGTCACAAATGAAAATATAAGGAAGGAAGTAAAGGGAAAATTATTTGAGATGCAGAGAAACCCAAACTGATATTAATCTTATTGTTATAAGAGTAATTATTGCTGCTTAACACTTGCAAAACTGACTTTTTGAAAACGCGAGAACTACCGGCGAACATGTCAACACCTCCGAACTTAGTATTATATGTATTGACAATCCGGTGGAGAGGTGAAATAAAAACAAACTTGCAACAAAGAACATGAACTTAGCGTTAGTTCTTTATTTATGTAACTAACGCAATGTGCATAAAGTTTGTGGAAAGAGCTTTATTTTTGTAATGTTATTAATACAATATATTTATACAATTAGACACGATGATTTATTTTGATTGGTTGTATATCAAAAATACTGTCAAAAGACGAAAGGCCGCATACTTTGGTCACATATTCCGTGGAGAAAAATATGCCCTTCTGCAGCTTATAGTAGAGGGTAAGATAGAGGGCAGACGGGGTTTGGGGCGCAAAATAGCATCATGGCTCAAGAATCTTCGGCAGTGGTTTGGAATACCGGATGCAGCAACCCTCATCAGACTGACCCAGGATCGTGAAGAGTATCAAGAGATGGTCGCCAACCTCCGATAGGAGCGGCACAAGAAGAAGAAGAAGAAGAAGGTTGTATATCTCATATGCTTTGAAATTTGAGCTTTTGTGTGCACTGCTTTATATAGTAAACTTTTTTTCATTGCGCAATCGTATTGAGAGCATGAAAAATTAAATTTTACGAGTGTTGAGTTATGTGATCCGAGTTATAGAAGAAAAAAATATATTTATTTATTGTTAAAGGGTATGTTCACCCTGTGAAAATTCATTTCTTCAATCATGTTTCATCAAAAAAAACTGTTCAATAAATATTTTAAATCTTGTGAACATTTTTAAGATAAACTCTTGAAATGTCTGCAAAAGTAGGTGATAATGTTAGAGTTATCAAATGCGCAGTGAAAATTGGAAGCATTTTTTATAAATTAAAATATTTAGATGATCTTAAGAAGCTGAGAAAGAATGTGTTTGAGCAGGTTTCAAATGCGTTTTGTTTCAAAATAATTGGTTAAAAGACAATATATAAAAATTGATACCTACCTTTCGAGAAAGTGGATAGATGCAATGAACGCTTAACTCAAATAAGACAAATAGGAAATATTTTTTTTAAATAGTCCTATTTGTTGGTATTGACCTAAGAATATTATAAAATGTCTTGCTCAGACAGACCTCAACAAATATTTAAGTAAAATATAATTAATATATTTTTTTTCAACCAATATGGAATTCAATTCCCTTTTAACCTGTGTCCATCCATATTTATTTATTTATTTATTCATTCACCTATGACACACTTCAGATAATAGGTACATATAAGTTGAAACAATATTATACAAGAGACAAAATATAAACAATGTATAACCCTATTTAAAAGTGCGTACAATTTTCACTAATCACAATATTTTAAGCCCAGAAGGTTGTCATCTATAATAAAATTTAATTTATTTTTAAAAATAAGAATTAAACAGTTGTTATACCTACAAATAGGAGAAAGCATTTTCATTTGCACAATCACAGCGAATAAAAATTTAAAAAAATATTCCTCGTGCACTCGAGATAATAATATTGTGAAGTCACTGAGTCGTCAGCTAGTTACAAGCCGTATAAAGATCAACAAACAAACATTAACAGTCAGAGCATATAAATTAAATGTGTTCAAATGCCTTTGCCATACTATCTGTCAGCATAAGTCAATACCTAATAATAATTTACTGTCAAAGTTCACCAACGAGCTTCTCAGTATCCAATAAGTACGGTATCTTGACAAAAGGACGAAGGTACATTTATATAAAAGTGGTTTAGTACCAAAACTATACAAATCCATTTGCAATACGTTAAATCGTCCCTCTTCTGACTAAAAGTCGTATCTGCTAAAATGTAAATTGTTCAGGAGAGCGTTTTCAGTGTTTTGCCGTGCATATTTTCGTCTCTCCTAGTTATATGATACAGTGTAAATATATTAAAATATTTGATTTGTATTCTTATATATCTCAGAATAATTTTTGTAATGAAGTTTTGAGGAATTTGTAGTTACGACAACACATTTTACTTAGAGTAATTCGTAGATACGACAACAAATCAAAAAGCTGTTCCAGGTTAACGGCAACAGTTACAGGTGTGATCTTCAGTGAGAACATACAGGGCACATGTAAGTACACATTGGTGATCATTACTCGATTTCGCAAAAAATGTGAGATACGACAGTTAGTTAAAAGAGGGACGAAATGTCAGTAGAGACCTAAAATTAAGTAGAATAAAATATTTAAAAAAAAAAAATGTTTGCAAGCGAAACTTGGACACGGTTGAAGAAAGACGAAAATGGGATTAATGCTGTGGAGATGCAGTCGCTGAGTAGAATGGTTGGTTAAACTTTACTTGAAGGCGAGTAAATAAATTACTATGGCTTGGATAATAGGTGATAAAAGGATGAGAGAGAGGATGAACTTTTTCTGTAAAACGGGGTGTGAGAAAGCGCGGGAGTCCGAAAACTGTATGGCTTGATCACGTGAATCAAATTCTCAAAGACATGTTGAGAGTCAATTTGGATTTATACAGTTTCAACATTCTAATTTGTGATTTAAGGGGTCGGTATTCTGATACTCGAAATAAAGTTTGAGACTTCAGGAGAAACGGGTTCGATTCAACCCGATGCCAACTTACTCCACTTTCACGACGCAAGCACATTGCTTACTTTGATGGTATTTGGGCTTATATCAAGATAGATTAATAGTTGAGAAATACATAATTTTTGGATTTGATCGTTTTCGAAACTAAGCTACTATTTATATGTGTAGCAATATTATCCATCTCAGCAGTGATAAGCGAACAGACAGATGAATGTCGAGGTGTGGACCAGTCTTTATTTATGAGTCCATTAGCATCTAACCGGATTTACTCACAATAGTAATAATAATAATATGTAATACTACGTCATGTCATGAGATGCCTGGCGTATGAAGGATAATCAATATCCTAAATCACTCGCAAACGAGTGGATGGCCTTAAGGCCATTATTATTAATACCTATATACTAAACATTCTTATTAATCAGAATAGAATAGATTATCAATATTTCGTATATGAATTTTATTAACTTGATAAATTAATTAATTTGACACTTTGAAGTGATCAAAACATCAAAGTTCATTGTTTTTCATGGAAAGTGCTGTGAATTTTATTTTTCTTTAGTTTTAATTGTTAACAGTGTTAAAATTATATCGATAAATTTTAATAGTTAATATTTAATAAATTAATTAATTTCTTTTAAGTACATTCGGAATTTTGGGAATAGAGCCATAACAATAAAAAAACTAAATGCGCCCTTCTGGTGGTTCTACATATTATTATCTATCTATACCAAGGGTGGCCAACCCGCGGCCCGCGGGCCAAATGCGGCCCGCGAAGCATTTGGACACTTTTTTATAAAATAGTCTGTACAAGTACATACCCGTTACTTTTTTGAAAAAAAAAAGGTATTTGGAGATTCTAAAATTTGGCCCGACTGCTGAAAAGGTTGGCCACCTATGCTCTATAGCAAGACCTCTTCAGAAAGTAACCTACAAATTTTCTTCTCATAATGAATGTAAAGGTAGTCCTCGTTGTGCTAAAATACAGACATTGAAGATGAGTAATAAGACTCATAGTTAAATTACTTATCATGTAAAGCTTAATTTATAGACCGACGTTTTTGGTGGAAGTCCATATAAATAACTTATTACTAAAACAACATATTATAAATAGTTATTCCACTGTTGACAAAGTAAACTTAATTAAGTCAACAATGTTATAACTTAACAACATCTTCTTTTATAAATAAATTATTTTTTATCATGTCCCATTCGCTTTGTTTTATGAAATTACAAAATAAGTGTCCAGACAAAGGGATTATTTTTAAAACTCATCAAAACATTTGCAAAAAATATTTTTCACCATTTTTCAGGAGAGGCACTCGTTAACGTTTCTGACATCATTTACAATTTGAGTGAAGACGAAACAGGGTTCAAAACTGTTTGAAAATAAATATATGTATTAGAATGTAATCGATAATGGAACATTGTAAATCAGTGATTCCCAAGGTGGGGCATCACGCCTCAGAGGTGGGGCACCGCGCTTGCACATATTATTGAAAATTTACCAAATTTAATTAAAAAAGAGGCCGGTGGGGCATATGACTTATGAAATGACTACGGTGAGGAATGGCATGAAGAAGGTTGGGAAACACTGTTGTAAATGCAATACACACTTAGCGTCATTTACTAATGAAATACATCTAATATTTCGTCTTTGCAAATTCAAAAAGAGGTATGTGCAAACATTTTTATTTAGGCATGCTCTTTGAAAATTGTTCGTTAGGGCATTAAAATTGTGTTTAGACTTTTTATTGGCATGTGATATTATTCTTTCTCAGCCAGGACATCTGCCGTTTCTACACCACGACTACCCTCAATTTTTCCCTTCAAAATGAGTTGGAGTAAACTATATTTCTCATTTCGAAGTACGTGTCCCAAATATGCCATCTTCCTCATCTTTATATTGGATAACCGGAGTTCGGAGGGCGGAGGAGTTGTTCCGGCTGGCACAGGACAGAGAGGCATACGCTAGGGTGATAGCCGACGTCGGGGGGACCTGACATGGCACTTTGAGAAGAAGAAGAAGATTTTATTCTTTAAGTAACTATTTAATTTTAATATTTGATACTAAAAATCACTTTATATGATTGAGTTTCTCGGTAGCCTGGAAGTAGAGTCTCGGCCTCGTGAACAAGGGGTCCGTGGTTTGATCCCGGTGTCGGCAAACTCCCCTTTCACGACACAAGCTTTTAGTAGCTTACTGTGAAAGGTGTATAAGGTTGTATTTGGGTTTATAACAAAACCCAGATATATCTTTTTTTTTAAAAAAAATAATGGTTTTGATGTCATTATAAGCAGTTTATTCTAGAAATTCCAAAACATTTTTAACATACCTCTTTTCGAATATGCAACGATGATATGCAGTCTGCTTATTGTCTGCAATGAGAATAATTCTGCTGGCAATAAATTTAATATACGAGGTATTGAAATTTCACACGAATATTCAAAGTACTGTAATAGGCAGGTGTTCAAAAAATAAAGACAATTTACATTTTAAATTTAGCGATGACGTTTGCCATTCATCCGGCATATCTGAATTTTTTGTCGGCACTGAGTGGACAGCTTGTATGTTTTTTTTATATGCAGCTGGTCTGTTGGCCACCCTACTTGTGGCATATGTATGCCGAGATGGTATAGTAGTTTTAGTGTATAATTTTCTACAATTTTCACGGTGTTAAAAAATATATGTAAGGAAAGGAAAAAAAATCTTTCAATTGTAAAAAAAAACAGTACCTACTCTTTCTACAACAACATAAAACATATGGACAATTTACATGTATCGAACTAGTCCCAAACTACTATATATGAATCTTGTATTGTGGTTAGTTTACACGATACACATATACAATGCATATGCATAAAACATAAAAATGTAAAAATTAAAAAAAAAAACATTCTTTATTTTGGCTTGGATTCTCCTCATATACTTTCAAAGTAATATTTTTGATGCAAATCAACCTATTATTAAATTTGTCAACATAGCATATTGGTTGGATGTATTTGACAGTTCCGAATGATTTGCATTAATTTTTTTTTTTTTTTTTACGCGGCGGCAGAATTGCCATCCACACTTCTCAGCATTATAAAACCAGATAAGTCTCCATATTATGATCAGTCATGGTCACACAAAAACTTAACAGTCTAATGCCGGGAAAAATTCACCTATCCAGATATACAGGATATCAAAGGATTAGGCTCAAAACGCGGGTTCAAAATACCAGCATTGTGCCTGAAATATCTGTGTTCAAAAACTTTTTTACAATATTACAAGTGTTTATTATAATAGATTTTTGAATTTTAATGTACAAATTAACCGGTAAATCTAATTTTTGTAAATTATTTATTAAAGATCTCGGAGTTACCCCTGTAGCTGACATGACTAAAGGTATTATATAAACGGACCTAGAATGCCAAATATTTTTTATTTCTCCTGCTAGTTCTGTATATTTACGTATTTTTTCTGCGACGGTTGTTTGTATACAGTATTATGTGTATTTGAGACAGCGACGTCTATTAGGTATGTTATTTTATTACGTTTATCATGTAATACTAAATCGGGTCTATTATGATGTATTTAACATGGTTCAGAACAGTTCTGCAAATATTGTTCTATGACTTTTCATATTTCATTGTCTTTGATTACAGACTGCCTCCGTTGTGACTATATGCCATAGACAAAAATACATAACAACAATAATGTTTTGACTGAGTTTAAAATTATATTCTCACGGTACTTGAGCAATAAAATATTATAATAATTATATTATTATTATTATATTATTATAGCAAGTTATAGTAATAAAATCTTTGCATAAGTAGTGATACTGTCTAATAATAATAAGGCCTCCCTTATATGTAGAAATTCACGTTGAAAACTTGTGTTTGACTAAAAACGGGTCATCAAGATTTGCACACTAGAATACAAATATTCACTATTTTCAATTTTGACGTATCTTTGGATTTTCTTTGACAATTCGGACGATGTATCAATTTTCATTTATCGTATCTTCCTTTTCTAAATTTTTTGGTGAGGTTATTTAATTTATTTAATATTCTCAGAAATCGTCAGCTTTTTTTAGTTTTTTTTTATTTAACATTTACGAACTAAGCCTTTTACATTTTACACACAGTTTAATACGTAGCAGTCTACCAAATCCAATATCACTATTTTTTATAAATTTTGTATTAAAATGATCACAATATTAATTTTTCTTAATTTGGTTTGTCTTCATTTAACGGTTTGATAGATTTGGCTAGCTAAAATCACGTCACTTATATTGCATCTAAAAAGTATAATTTCATCAGGATAATAATAAAATCAATAAATTATGAGTATTTTAGATTTTAAATAAAGCAAGGGTTCATGAGACTATTCGACCATTAAAGCTTCTTCTTATTCTTCTCTACGTGTCTTGTCGGGTCCCCCCGACGTTGATGACCACTTGGGAAAAATCTAATGCCTTAGGAATGAGTATTTGTATAATGATGCAAATGACAAAATCGCAAAGATATTTCTTGTCTTACTGATAGGTATCTGACGAATGTTTCATTCTTTATTAATGACTTTATCAGAAGATAATGTTTCCTATTACTTAGCTTGAGGTGATTTTCTATGACGAGAATTATAGAGGCGGACGTGGCGATGTGCGCGCCCACCTAAACACGCCTCTGTAAAATGCAAGTAGGTATCTAAGAAACTGTAAAATATATTTAATTTCTAGGTTATCTTGTACTATTTTGAATTAACCCACTAGCCCTTTGATGTTCCTCTTGGGAGCACAGGATAGAAATACTCCTTTTCATTCATACAGATTCTGCGCCAATCGAGCCATGTCTTGTCGATTGAAGATGTCCATGGCGAGCTTCTATGAAAGCAGGTTCCATAACAACTAACAAAAACGAAGGTCGCTTTTACGATAAACTCGCCCTCTTTAGGTATATTGATGCTATTAAATATTTATGTATTATATAATTCTTCATAAAATTGTTTGCAATAATAATAATGTACAGTAAATAATGAATGAATCTTCTTCTTCGTCCTCGCCTTTATCCCATTTACTTGAGGTCGGCTCTCCTAGTCTTCATCTTCCAAGTTTTCCAGTTCTCTGTATCCTCCGAGCGCAACTTTGCCTCCTTCAGGTCCTTGGCAATTGTAAACATCCAAGTGGTCACTGATCTGCCTGGTCTTCTGGGTCCTACTTCTACGTCCATTATCTTTTTTATCATATTCTGTGGAAGTCTCAAAATGTGTCCGTACCATCTTAATCTGTTTTCGGTTATTTTTCAAGAATGAATAAATAAAAAAAAAATAAGATTAAGCTGCCAATGGTCTTCCTCGCACTAACACGTAAGTTTTGCATATTCTTCATATATCTTGCTGAGTCATAAAAGTACCTCTACAACAAAATACAGCGAATGTTCTTTAAGTCTAATAAGTACCAAGATTAGTTAAGTTAGATTGATTGATATGAAATTATTTTGGACCCACAACTCTACTGGACTCATTGCAAATAATTGGTAAAACGAAAAATTATTTTTTGCTTGAGTGTTTCGTTTATATTAATTTGTCCTTATTAATTGTTCATACTATATATTTATAAATATTTATATTTATCTATCAATTATTTCATATCTGTGCGATATTGTGTAATTATCTGGCTATTTACCGTGTAATTATTATAAAAAAATAATTGAACCGTACATATTATTATGCAGAGGCGTCGATTTTGGACAGATTTTATGTATGTTGTATGTTTCATCCACATTATTAGATAGATAAGTAAATAAATTAATAATGTTGTATTTTATATTAGAACAAACTTAGACACATAATATTATAGGAGCTATGCAAAGCAACAGGCAGATAACAACACACTACATTTAAAAAAAATCATAATATAATTAGACCAATGATCTTTAATATAGACTGGATATTCAATGGAAAAATTGGTAATGCGACCAATACAATTTTGCGGCCAATGTAATTTCACATCAATCAGTCTCAAACGAGCATTGGTTCAAAAAGGTACGTTTATATCTCCCTCGAGTTTCTCGCTGAAGATGAATTCATAAAAGTATGTTAATGTTGATTCAGAATATATTCTTTTTCTTTTTGTGTCGGTCAGCAAACGATAAAAATAACAAAACATTAAATACTATATTTCCATTCCCTCCCAGAAAGCCACGACCTCTCTTGCAGCTCCCCCCAGGTGAGTTCGCTCCACGAACATGTCAGGATGCCATTGGACATGTCAGGATGTTCCCAGTGTTTTGTTCCTCTCCATAGTCATACACCGTGCTCTCAGCCAACCCCCATCTCTGAAGGTTCTTCCTAGTGAATATATTAACGGTACATGTATTAGAAGTGCACCTTTTTACAAGAATCACCACTGTGGATTTACTGGAAAACATTGCCTCAAGGTAATATGTAGATTCACCTTTTGTACAAATTTGTTTTGACAATAAAGTGTTTATTATTATTTCATACATTCTTTTTATTAAACAAAATAATATTATACTCTACACTTTGAATATAACATAAAATAAAATTAACAATAAGAAATTTGTACTGGCATACCAGTCTAGTAAGTCTATGATATAAACATTAAATAATGTTATATGATCATACCTAAACTAGTAATAGGTAATAATAAACCATCAGTACTGCTTTTTGTATGACTATCTGTACCTATGTATGGTTTACTTACCAACAGTGATTAGTCAACTCGAATAATATACTGGTATTTATAATGGTAGGTATATCAAATACAGTAAGGACTGCTTATTTTGGAAAGGTTGTAATATATGAATTTAAAATTACTTATAAAAACAACTGTTTATAATGTTTACATTATTTTATTGTACAACTGGATTAAGGCACAACATTCAGATGACAAAACCAATCAGACATGGCGATTGGAGAACCATGTTTACATAGTGTGAATAAAATAAAAAAATACATAAATAAAAAATAAATTAATTAATTAAATGTAACATTGCTCAAAATCTAATCGGAAGAAGTGAGGAAGGCGTCTGAATGCTTACGAATTGGCTCAAGGCTGGCTTCAGTAATAATTTTCGCTTTCCATGGATTACCCGTTCACTAACTCATGATATAAGATCCACCAATCAATAAACTTCTAATACGAATCATAATCACTTAAGTCAACCTAGAGGCAATTCGTAATCGTAAGGACGCCTTTCTCACCTTATCCGATTAGGTTTTACATAATAAGGATCAAAATGATTCAAGAATGTACTTCAATTCACAGTAAAAGCTTATTTTTAGCTTTATGTTATAAATATCAATATGAGTAAATCCATATTAAGTTTGAACATTTGTTCTACATATATAATATAAAACTTATTTTGTTTTAATTGTTTGCTTTGTAACATGAATACTTTATACATTTTAAATATTTTAAAAGCGCATTATTATAAAAAAGCAAAATCACTCACTATTGGGTGGAATGCCTAAATAATAATAAAAAAAAAATATTATAAATAATGATAATAACTTCATAATAAATTTAAAAAAATGACTCATTCTTTACTGTACATTGATCACAACGTATAAAATTTCATAGAAAAAAGCATTGAAAAGATATTAAGACATTATTCTGAGACATGAAATTAAACAGAACATTTTATGAAGCTTTCACTGTACATAAAGTTCAATACGAACTCGTGTAGTAATTATAATTTTATTTACACTTTGGATGATTCACATTAAAACTGGTTATAAATTACACCGGATCTCGATTTCGAATTATTTGTACCATACTCGTGTGTGGTGTACACAACATTTGATTCACGTAACATTGATAATAACGGTAGTAATTCTGTGAACAAATTTAAAAATAACTTTCTCTTATACTTTTGTACTTATACTTTCTTTCAAAGCTTTAAAAATAAATTTTTCTTTATGATCTCATTAGTATTTATTTCGTTTACTAAAAAACAATTATCAATTTAATTGGTCTTGCTGGAAACGATGGCACAATAATGATATTGTATATAAACACTTAGGTTTATGTTATGATTTTTTTGACACAATTGGATGTCGGGAACTGGATTTTACTTACTAGAAGTGTAGATGTCATAAGCGTTGAGACTCTGTGTCGTGCACTCCTTAAGGAAGTTCACATAATGTTTGTGTATAATATACAACATACCTACCTAGTTAATACCTATTCAAATAGGTTGACTATGGGTGAGTGTGATCAATCGGAATGATTAATCTAGAGTGGTTCAAAATATGATTAACAATTAGGTTGTTTTTCGAAACATTATTTTAAATAACGTTAAGTTCACATTTACAAAAATAAATGTTTAACTGGAAAAAATGTATTTAAATGGTGGATATTAGAAACATAACAAAACCAAGAGACAAATTAAATGACAGAGAAGAAATCGAATGACAGATAAAAAATATGTGGTTTATAAATGTTTACCATCTCTGTATCATAACATTAAGTACAAGTCACACAATAGTACATAGGTTTAAACCATGCAATGAAATACAACCTATGAAACCTAACACAAGTTTAATTACTATTAATTTGATTAATTACCGAGCTTTGCTACACGGATGGGAGGCTTTTCATTTGATAGGTAGTAGATAGGTTGTATTAATAGTAATACAGTGAAGCTACCAAAAGCGTCAATAATCACCGGGATATCGTTTAATTTATTGATCTTTTATTATTATCGAATCCTTAAAGCTTTATTCATATTGCACAACTTGAGTTGCTATCTGATACCTTACATATCTCCGGTATATTTTTTTATCTTTAAATAGTGAAAATTTAATTGCATAAAGAAATTAAAAACAAATGTTTTTTGACATATTTTAAATGCAGTTTATGTGCTTATCTCTCATGCATCACTTGTAGGGTAGACAGAAAAAGGAACATAAATTCTCTCAGTCCTTGCTCAATTATTTTGGTTCACTTTTTTGGAATATAAAAATGTTTTTTATATTTTATTCCTATATCGCACATTGAAAACAAAAGTGGCATTATACAAAAAACATGATTTTTCAGTATGGCCGTTTAAAGTTTTTGGTATAGTTCTATAGTTTACACCTCCACTCGTATCTTGAATACATTATTTATAGAAAGTAATATATAAAAATGACACTATACTTAAAATTTCATTTATGCATTTAGTCTTTCCTTAGATTAATGTACAACCACTGCGGCCGTTTGACACGAACTGGTAATAGTGTCACTTTATTAATTAGTAACTTGACAAAAAGTGACAATAGTGACCTCTAGGGAAAACTAAACAAGCTGTTGAAATAGGTGTTTTTGTATTGAATGCGTTTTAACTTGAGCGTTTTAAACATCGTTTAAACTCAAAATTGTCATTTTTTGTACATTGCCACTTTTGTTTTCAATGTGCGATATATGTATATAATTTAATAATTTAAAAGAAAAATAATCATCATTTAACTGAAAGTATGAATTTAATAGTAAACTTATTAAAACTTTAAAAGAGTTCTTAGATTCTACGTAATATCCGACAAATATCCTATGCAAAACTTACAGTTCGAAAGTGCTTTACAATAAGTAGAGACCTATCAGTTATGGTTTAGTAAGCTTTGCAATAATGATTATGGTGTAAGCTCGTATTAATTATATTATTTATGTGCGAGCATATAATATTGATCATGAGCTTTTATAACCTAATAGATCCCTGATTAGTGGTAGTAATTATAGAACGATTTTATTGATAGCTTTAAAGATTGTTTGTTAATAGTTTTGAAGTGATATGAAGAATACACATTTAATTATCTATATTTATTTTAAGACGCGTAAAGTCTTTACTCGTAGTTGTTCATTATTTTCAAGTTGTTTTAAATGTGATGATGATGATGATTCTGGATGATTTTATTTTGACGCCGTTTAACAGTCCCTAGACCGTCTCAAGGGATTGTGGATTACAATTGTAGGTTTGCTTTTGAGATTTTGAATTGAATTTGAACGTTAGTTGAATTATGACAGAGTTGGAACCAAATATAAAGTTTTTGGTAATAAAATAGCTGAAATGAGTAACGCAGAATATATCAAGCGACAAAAATGAAAAAAATAATTTAAAGCTAATTTAAATCTAAAATCTATGGAGCGATTGATGTTAAACTTTAGACATTTTCCAGTTTTGGGGTTTGTGATCTCTAGATAGTACCTCATGGACAACCCTGCACCATCCATTTCTGTTTTCAACAGATGCAAATTGACGGAATTACAGATGTCAAATTGTAACAGAATTGTATAGAAGTAAAATTGTTCAATTGAATTTGTCAAATAATCTTAAAATTCAACCGAGCTTTATGAAAAATATCAATAATATAAGGTTGAGCTTAGACCATTTACCTTAATTAACTTCTAGAGCAGGTCATTAAACTGATGATAGGGTCCCGAACTTTCAATTGAAAGACTCGGGTTCGATTTCACTTTTTGAAACAAGCATAATTATTATCTACTGTGAAATTAGGTATCTAGGGTGCTTTAAGGTTTATTACAAAATCAGATTCATCTTTAAAAAAAAGATATGAGGTTGAGTTAATTGAAAAATCGAATAGCAACATTCAATCATGATTATAACTTTCATAATGTTTTATCATCGTTTAATTCCATATAATATATATTATTATATATAATATTATTATATAGTTTATACCAGAGAATCTTCACATTTGAGTAAGTACAAAAATTAGGAATATTAATCAAAATGAAATATTTATTATTATATATTACTGTAAATTATTTAAAGGTTGCTTTCTTACCCAATACAGCGCGCGTTGATCTCTAAAGGCCAAAATCACGGGTGTTCGCATGAAAAATAATTTAAAATGTAATTGATTAATTACTTCTATCAGAAAAATTGAAAACTGAAGCCAGCAGTAGTAATGCTCCAAGTAGTCAAATAGGAGTTGAATACTGTGAGAAACTACAGAAGTTCTTTGAATGTTGGGCATAGATCACAATAATATATTGTATGACGTGATGTGGTGTGGTAACCACAGCGCGTCCTCTACATTAAGTTCATTAATAATCTATACGATTATTATCAATCTATCACTGAAGATTGTTGTAGAAATGTTATGTTCTAATAATAATATTTATACGATAAATGATCTTTATTAAACCAGTGGTGTTTCAAAAGTAAAGAATCTTATTTTTTTTAAGTTTTAGACATTGGAAAATAAAGCATTACTGGATTAAATTATGTTTCATTATTTAATACCTAGCTATTCATTCGATTATTTCTGTCTTCCACCTTTTTCTGAAAGTTTTTTTGTAAGTGGGAAGAGACAAGTATACATAAAACATCACGCAAAAGACATTTGAACTTGTCAATTCTCTCTCTCTCTCTCTC
The DNA here is from genome assembly GCA_947579605.1 of Athripsodes cinereus. Lineage (NCBI taxonomy): Eukaryota > Metazoa > Arthropoda > Insecta > Trichoptera > Leptoceridae > Athripsodes > Athripsodes cinereus. The sequence goes on from OX388306.1 coordinate 2,033,805, forward strand.
TCTCTCTCTCTCTCTCTCTCTCTCTCTCTCTCTCTCTCTCTCTCTCTCTCTCTCTCTCTCTCTCTCTCTCTCTCTCTCTCTCTCTCTCTCTCTCTCTCTTTCTGGCATTGCACCCAAACGTTGAGTGATGCTGCAACTTGTCAATTCAGTAACGAACTATTTCGTCCTCTTCTAAATGTCTCACTTTTTCATTGCACGTAGAAAACAAATTGCATTTCATTTATCTATTATTTTGTTATTTTGTCATTATACATATAATAAAGATTACAAAGCACGTTAAAATACAAAACATTAAGATGATATGCGGTACTTTCATCTATCTAAGCACATATTTACAGTTAGTTCTTCATTACTAACAGTTAGTATACTGACTACCAAAAGTTATAGATGCAATAATGGTATAAAAGAATTTCAAAACCACTTTTCTCTCACCACATTTTTCTTGGAGCAAATCCTCATGGACACTCGGTCATTTAAACCGAAAAGTATCGGAAATGTACAGGCTAAATCCTCTTTTCTTTATCTCGCATATATATTATATTTATTTTCAGTGTTTTTGTGCATACCTTTTTGCCACATCACTGTTCAAATATAACCAACTTACATGAGAATTTTATTATTAACGAAGGTAGGAGGCAGCAGAGTTTTAACTTCCAACGATTACAATTATTACAACTAAGTACATAGTGTTTCGCTACCTTCCCACGGGCTTCACTCACACAGTGTAGACTATACCGTACACTGAGCATTATGAGTAATGATTGATACTTAAACTATTAAATATCACAATAATATCATTTCAAAATAAACTCATTACTGAACAATAGGAGTCTCATGAAGACAAAGTTAGAAGCATTTTATACATATTATCCATACATTCAACCATACACCCAATCAGGTCGCATTACTCATAGAGAAGTCAGAAATAATCGAGCGTCATTAAGTCCTGTCCTTTTATTCTTCTCTGAGTGCCGTCTCAACTGCGAAGGTTGCGATTTTCAGCTTGCTGACTGCTGCTTTGAACAGCGATGTGGTGCTACTTTAGTACGATTGCCGTCTTAAACTGTGCAGCAAAGAGATTCTTTTCCTACTTGAACCATTTCTTCTTGGTATTATCCCTGAATTATCAGATGTAGGAGTTGATACTTTTCTCTTCTTATTACGTCTTGTTCTTAATTTTTTTTTGTCTCCTGTCCTTACAAAAACTTTTTTCTTCCATCTCATCCATGCAATTCCTTATGCGTGCTTTCTTGTTCAATGTACCGAGCACATAGTCTTTTTTTGGGATCTGGTCTACATAGTCTTGCATTCTAATCCTCAGACGTCCACGTCTTCGAATATTTTTTCTCTCAGCCAAATGCATTTTTTTGTTACTCTGTCTTCTTTCATTCTTTCTATAAGTCCAAATTAGCGTAGTATATTAACATCAACTTTTGATGGACTTACTCACCCCTATTTGTCATTGTTTTTAAAAACTGAGGGAGAGAAAGAAAGAAAGTAACCATCTCCTTCTAAAAACGCTACCAAGTGTTATTTTCAGAAGTATTTTTTTAATACTCGTGCTTGTATAGTCTTCTAATAAAAATGAGCGAATTTTATTTCCAAACAATTTTTGGATTAGCATAAGCTGAGAAGAAGTAAAAGAATTGGATCTACCATGGAGTTTTTTCAATGTTTTGTTTTATTTAATAAGAATTTTTGTTATTTTTATTTAAATTATTAATGAAGTTTATTTGAATTTTGGTATTAGATGAACAGTGGGTCTTCGAACCTCCCGTGGCTTCGATAAAATTTGCAACTTTAAATTTCATTCACGTATTTAAATCATAGCCCGTGATTGGCTTATTTAAAAAAAGTATCGTCGATTGCAGTAGCTGGTTAAAAATCTAATTTATGACTTCAAATTTTTGAAATGGGATAGCCGTTGGGATATCTCTGAAATAAAATAGGTCTCCCACCTTTTTCTGTAAGTTTAAGCATCACGTATAAGAGAGGGCAAGCCACCCATTCTGTTTTTTTATTGGCATGGAGAAGATTACCTACATGTGATTGTGAATCTTCTGGCAACCCCAATTTTGGAAGATCCGTGATGATATAGTAGTAGCAGTATTTACGTGGTCAATCCACGTAGTTTTCAGACATTCACGTTTTCTCTTTCAGATAAATACACCTTCGGTGTCATTCTTTCATCCTCCATCTGCTCCACATTTCCAAACCATCGCAACTTATTTACATGCATTTGATCTACAGCACTCCTCTTGCATCCACTCATTCTTCTAATATCTTCATTCTCTACTCCATATCGTAACGTTCTATCAACCATTCTTCTCAGTAACGCATCTACACATAACTTGTTCTTCTTTAGTTCTTCTTCAACCACGTCTATGTTTCGATTTCATAAATAAGTGCCGTCAACAGCATTTTTGTCATGCTCGACACTAAGTTATTGCTGACAATGGATCGAAATACACCATTCACTCTAGCATCGGCCATTTCTTCTTTCGATTTCCCAATCGAATCTTCCATTCTTCGCAAACGAACATTGCGAATATAAGTACATTTTAAAATCACAAGTCAAACTTTTAAATGTCAAAATAACAATATAATAATAATAATAACTAGACAACTTATTTATGATGCGCCGTTTTGTGGAAAAAACCGTGCCGCAAGGCTCCATTCAGGAATCAAAACACTTCCCGAACAATATAGGGTTTTTAATCTCGTCTGAACACCTCCACACTCTCCAGAGAATGAAGATTTAAAGAAATATTATTAAAAGTCATTGGAATATAATATTATGTCTTTATTAAGTACGTTTTAGTATATATACCTAATTATTATTAGAAATATGATATTATTATATATAACAATATAAAGGCGAGCTTATAAAATTGAATTCGTTCAACCTTATTAATAAAATTAATACATTTATAATCGGATTAATTTGCCAGTTTAATCGTCTTTAACTAGAACTATATAACGTTATTATTAATATGTATTTAACTAGTTTATAACCCGATGTGTACTTGCCTATAAGGTTGACTAAGCATCTACGTGATCACACCGTAGAACGTCATAACACATCTACGAGTACCATTACTATGTAAGGAGAACTCTACCAAGTACAGATATTACATACATATATACTACATATTATATACTACATCATTTCCATCGGATCCCATCTGGACATCTCACCAGCAATATCTTTGCACCACGACATCAAGATGGATCGCCACCTCACCTTCTAAACTATTGTAACAACCGACAGTAAAACTCTGCTCCATCAACCTGCACCGTTAAGTTATATGGGATACGACCCATTCTGATTCTTTATTAGGATGAAAAGGATGCCTTGCAGATGAAGGCTATCTCCTTAAAAAATAATGCTCATCTCTGATATGGGTTTTTGTGATATCGTCAAAAGGGAAATGCCGGAGATGTCTTTCTTAAAATCCGCCTACAATGGTACTCAATTACAATCGCTTGTCACCACTGTCTAAATCACCACTATTGTATTGCTATCCAATAATATACTATATTATATATATATTATATATATTTGTCACTAACTTGTAATTTATTTACGCCAGCCTGATGATGACAGCGGAAGATCTTGAAAGCCGACTCATGACTAAGTCACAGTGGATGTTCTAGAGAAATGTTGTATTTACAATTAATTGATGCTTTGCATGATTGTTATACGTAGTATTTGAAAACTTTAAAAATGACGTTGACAGCTTTCGTCTCCTGTGGAATGAATAACTATACTTTAGTTATTATTAAGTATAGGTATGTTTACTGCTCTTGATTAGGTTAAAATTATTTACATATTGTTACTATAAAAAGGAACGCGCCGAGAAATCTGTTTTCATGGATTTGGCACGACAGTATTTGTTGTAATTAAATGTTTTCTTTCTGTGAAATAAAAAAATATAATAAATAAATAAAAATACTTAGATACATACATACATACACTAATACGAACTGTCAAAAATATTCATAAGCTCATCAATAATTCAAATGATGTAGTTATACCTATAATTATATAATTATTACGTATGTCCATTTTGATAATATTTAATGTCGATACGGCTTTCAATCAGGTCGATATCTCATTTGTTCCGGAAAATTTTACTCAAACTGTATCGAGAACATATTAATATTAAAATACACTACCAAAAACAATATAATATGCAAGTTTATTTAATAATATTTCTTTCTTTTCTTAATAATACATCAGACTTTGAGTCAGTCTAAGGTTTGATGAGAGATTATTCCAGTAAAAAGCATCCTGAACTGCCAAATACTTACTAACTTTACTCAACTTTTCGTATGGCTCTTATAAATCTTAACCCATGTGGGCTGCGTCGCATCCTCTACAGTCTTGGCTCTAGTGCTGACAGCCAGTTCACCGCCTCCGGTCCTGCTTCATGGATATTCTGAAAAATAGTTTGAAACACAAGTTGTAACATGAGCGGGAATTGAAAAGATGCGCTAATTGTTATAGCTCAGAGGTAAACCATGACTCGCCAAGTATTCAAAAGCCTCCATAATATTGTCCCTCTTCTGACTAACAGTCGTATCTGCCTAAATGTAAATTGTTCAAGAGAGCGTTTTTTGTGTTTTGCCGTGCATATTTTCGTCTCTCCTAGTTAAATGATACAGTGTAAATATATTACATTATTTTATTTGTACCTATTCATATATATCTCAGAATCATTTTTGTGATGAAATTTTGATGAATTAGTAGATACAACACATTTTATTTAGAATAATTCGTAAATACGACAGCAAATCAGAAAGCTATTCCAGGATTACGGTAACAGTTACAGGTGTGATCTTTAGTGAGATCATGGAGGGCACATACATATAAGTACACATTGGTGATCATAACTCGATTTCTCAAAAATGTCAGATACGACAGTTAGTCAGAAGAGGGACGATATAACATGGGAATGACTCTGAGTAAAGAGTACTGTGAACAAATAAGAGAAAACGGAGCTTACAAGATTTTTCCCACCTGATTGAGTGAAGATTTTACAAAGAAAAATGTTTTTCATAATTTTAATTTAGCATAATTTTAATTTTACATAATTTTAATTTTACAATAGTGTTTGTTTGTTTATATTTACTTTTGTTAATGCCGATGTTTTTATAAATGTGATTGATTTGACATATATATATACCCAATTTTCTTATTATCTTGTATGTACCTTTATTTTTTTTTATTTTTTTTAGAATTTAGAATTTCTAATTTATCAATTTGCCATTTGTGTACCTACATGTTTTGTAATTTTAATAGATGTTTGTACTTAGACTGTAATTCTGTTTGATGTTTTTTACTTACTGTGTAGAGTCTTGATTGGTTTACGTATTATAGATGTTTATTGTTGTTGTATTATATTGTGAGATAAACTGTATGACTCTGTTACAATAAAAAAAAAAAAAATAAAATAAATATTACTCAGCAGACACCCCATATGCATAAAAAAACAGTATGTGCAAACTACTGTTTTAAGTAGGAAACAGAAAAAAGCGTCCCGATGCTAATGAACCAACAACCTTCCTCTTGGTCATCCACGATCGTCTGTTAGACGACGCAACTCTCTTTCAGTTCAGGCCCACTTCTAAATATCATGGAATCATCTTGTCTGAAGCCTATTCATTTTCTTTAGAGTTCAGTTCTAAGCATCCAGTCCAGCACCTTTTCTTCAATCTACCATCAGACATTTTTCAAATTTATTTTATTGAACTTAACAAACAATACAGACACATACAAAGACCATTTGATAAAAACTTAAATCTAAACATCCTCCTTATAGAGACAAGTTTTGTGTAAAGGAGGGTAATTTTGTTTGTATCATATTCTCAAATAACTCTAGCTAATTATTTATTAGAAGTATCTTCTCGTAGAACATAATGTTCAAAATAGGTTATGTAATTGAAACAAGTGTTTCTTTCTACTACGTGTGCACCAACACAATTACTAGTTCAAAATAGGATTTGGCAAAAGCTTAGCGTATCTTCATGCACATATATTATATTCATATAACTTTTCTACAGCTTTATAAGCAAGGCACGTTTAATAGGCATAAATCCAATGCAATTTCATAAATAATTTCTAAGTATTAAAACAGGATAACATGCTTAAGATAGTATGATCATTGAGTAGGTATTATGTGTACTTATATTATGTTCATCGAATCGGTGCAGTTGTTTGCGTGTTTCATCGTATTACTGAATTGACAGCATTAATTAGTTTAGGATTAATGATATGAAAACATTTGCACTTGTGTTGAATTTTTATTTAGCTTCTTGTTGCAATTGGGTATTGTAAACCTGTTCGTAATCTGAACCTAAACTGCAAATCTGTTTTTCTTAATCTGTTAGGTACAATATCAAAAAAATGTTGGGTAAGGTGCAACTTCCCTTTACGAGTAAGCTAGAATATGTGTCAACGACGTTGCAAACAATACTTGTGTATTTTAGTTACGAAAATTGACACTTTCTCTCAACGTCATCTATATTCGAACAAAAACGTAACGCTAAATGTGATTTGTCAAGGGTTGCTGATAATGTTAAACCATTTCGTTCGCTTCCAAGAACAACGTCATAAAGCGAAAAATGCGAGTTTTGAGTAAAAAATACAGAAATAGTGTAGGTATTTTATATTTATTTATTTATCAAATAAACGGCTAATGCCTTATACATAAAATATTACAAAACCAAACAAAAAATATACATTTCACATCCAATCAAAATAAGTTACGATGATTTGGACATGTGGAACGTATGGATGATAAAGAAAATGTACTTATCTGAAAAAGAGTCCAAGAATGGAACCACATGGCTTAATCACATGGATCAAAAAAAGATCAATCGGCTTGCGTGTAGATATGAGATAAGTTTCCATGACGCTTTGTCCTCTCTGCCTACCGCGCTTGGATACGGCGTCAGGGTAATAGTGTAGTAAAGAAAATTTTAAATCCTTAACCCCTTAAATACCAGTAACTGTTTCAATTCCTGAATAATATTTGTTGTTGATTTCTGTTGCAATGTTCATCGCCCTTAACTACGGGATGCCTCATCGTATGAACTGTACATACATAATCAGATGATTGCTGTTCACATTAAAAACACATTGATCTAAATCACTAGATGATGCACATAAAAAAAATGAAAATTTGGTGTTTCATTTCGAATGCAGGTGAGAAAGTAAATATACTTTGATACCTCTAGCTCTTTCTATGCCTTCATACTTCAAATAAAGAAAAAGTTAGGCACCAAAAGTTGATAATTACTAAAAAGAAATAATATACTTCACGATTCGCTATATAAAGTTTATTTTCGAAAAAAAGTGAAAATCTTTTCAACAAAAATTCCCCCAAGTTTTATGAATTTTTTGTGCAAAATAACGGAGAAATTTATATTAGTATGAAAATTAGTCAGTCTTATAAGTTTTTGGGCTCTACTAGCAACCACATATAAATTGTATTTATTTTAAAATAATTTTCATAGTAAAATTACCTATAAAATAGGTACATATTTTTAAATTAGTGTGCACAATTAAATGACACCAAAAACATTATAAATATATTTTTTTAAACGTAATATAATTATTTATATGCTTTTGGAAATTAATTTGTACAACACACAGATGAAAGTTCATTCGGCACAAGCTACATAATATGTAGATCATCTTAATACCATAACAATTCTATAGTTTTGAGTTAAACAAAAGATGAGTAAATTTCATCATTTCATTGATCGCATATTATTTATTGCCTGCATGCAATGCACTTCTAGTACGTATTACAGTTATATTTCAATGGTAATACATTGTTATATTATATCTAAGTGTGAGACAGTGATCTTTCATGAGCTGCTCACTTTAAAAACACTGTATTGAACGACTTTTCAAAGCTGCCACGGTTCAGTATAACAAATTGTTTAACATTATTTATTGTTATTTTTTGTAGTATAGTCATTTCGCACGCAGCGGATCGCAGTTTGGAGTTGGTTCACCTCATTGCAAGTGTTAAGGATCTTTGTCCAATATTGTAATTATTTTATAAATTTGATTTTGATTGATTGTAATACAGATATACAATTTTAATTCATAATGCAGTTAATAAAATACTTTAAATTAATTAAAAATATTTTGAGATGAATATGGGTCGATTAATTTAATCTTGAACTCAAATAGGTACTTTCATCCACTAGAACACTTTAAATAATGTCTTTGTAGTGTATTTGATTTTTTATAATTTTGGCAGTCAAATTATCAAAGTCGAGACTATATACCATAGGGCTACGGACCAGTCGAGTAGGTACTTCTGAATCGATAATTTACCTAATTTATTTATATAAAATATTTAAAAAAAATAATCTATAAAGTGGGTTACAATACATTGGATTGGTCTGCAACGAATTTGATTTTATGTCCATTAATTCCTATTTTTAGCTAGTCTCTTTAGTTCTATGTATGAGTCACAGTTCATGTCATTCTTCACTTGATCCATACAGGTGTCTTTTGGTCGGCCTCTATCCTTTCTGCCTTGCCCTTCGCGATGGTGATGTCGTGGCCAATCCAGTTTGCTCGTTGTAAACTGGATTTTTTTAAGGAATTAACTACTTTTGCCTACCTTGATCAACACCTCTTCTTTTTTACCATGTTCCGACCAATGGATCTTCAGCATGCGTCTGTATTACCACATCTCGAAGGCCGACAACCGTCCGCTTTCACTCACGTGTCTTTACTATATAACAGAATGCTCCAGAAATCACCTACTATCTAAAATATTCTGCACACTAACAAAATACAGTCAGAAACACACATAAAACACAACTTAAACATAAAAAAACGATAAAATTAATTATTGATTATAAAGGTAAATACAAGGCAAAAAACATTATTAGTATTATCATAGAATATCTATGAAAATGAGGAGAATAAGACAAATCTTTTGAACCATAGGGAAACCTCGCTTATTTCCTACTAAAGGTAGAATTTGCTGGTTGTCCAAATAATGAAATGTCTGTCGAGTAAAAGTTTTAATATCTTCATTAACGTAGTTATGAAAAATTCAGTTCATTCATTCAAAGCTTTTTGTGCCACTTGAGTTATTTATCCAAAGACATTTCTAAAGCTTTGATATGCGTAGTAAAAAAGTAGATATTAATATTATGTCTTGTGGTCAAGTCCATTCAATACAAAATAACATGATATCCAATAAATCAAAGCATCTCGTACATAATTTTTAAATTATCGAAACAATACTTTAATAATATTATGAATTAAAACAAACTCGTGCGAGTATGTTTCTAATATAAAGCAAAGTATTTTATTTTTTATAATAATATAATCAAACCATTAAACATATATTATAATATAAGGTTCAGCTTCTTGGATTGCATGGTTTGGATACCCCATAGAGAGATAGAGGCTGTATTGGTGGTGTATGTTGTTGTTTTTGAAATATGAGCATAGCCTTAAAGTGTTATTCCATTACGAAGAATGTTAAGAATTCGATATCTACCTACCTATCTATCTGTTCTAACAAAATTACGATTTATTGACTTTTAAATACCAATTTTGATACAATACCAAACTTCATAATATATATACATTCGGCGTTGAATTGGTATTATTCTCTTAAATATTTTATTTTGTTCATTAGTACCTACTGTACGTAAGGACTATCCTATAACATCACCATCACGGCATATCCCACAAATGGGGTAGCCAGCAGACCAGCTGCATGTAAGAAACATGCAAGCTGTCCTCTCCGTGCCAACGGACTATCCTGAATATCTAATACCTATATAAATTCTCGTGTCACGGTATTTGTTATCATACTCCTCCGAAATGGCTAGACCGATTTTTATGAAGTTTTGTGTGCTTATCGGGTAGGTCTGAGACCAACATCTATTTTTTCGTATCCCTAAAAGTTAAAGGTGGTCCACCGTGGTGGAAGAAATCGCATAAATGCGATAAACTCTTCTTTTGGTACTCTCTGCAGAAATTTTGTTGTGTATGTACTACATAATTATGTGGATAGGTACCTACCAGAAAAGTTATATTTATTTGTTTATATTCTTTGCAGAACTATTTATATATGCGGATGGGTACCAGAAAAGTTATACATATTTATTTGTTTATATTCTATGCAGAAGTATTTATATATGCACAAGATTGATACTATCAATCGTACAATCAAATCTACGCCCTGTGTACAACCAAGAGCGAATAATGTTGAGTATTTATAACTAGTTTATTGTTCTCAGTAACACCTGGTGTAAAATCTAGAATTATCATAATATATAATTACTTGTGTTTTTTTGAAATACCGACTCTGCGGGGTTCTACAGATTTTCAATACTTATTATTACTCATTAGCTTGGATGTCCTGGAAATTCAAAAAAATATTTTTACTTAATACATATTTTAATAATATTACTTTTTGCAACCATTGATTATGTCAACCAATAGATATTGTTTGACATACCTTATCAATTATTGCAATGTCATTTAAGAAAATTGTAGAAAATTATTTTTAATATATCTATAACGAGAACCATGTGGCTTGACCACGTGGATCCAATTCTTAAGGACGGCCGTGTGTTGAGTAAGAGAAACTGTTTGAATGTGGAGGAAGGAAGTGTGTAAAGATAGATCTGTTTGGCGTTCCGTTCTCTCTGCCTATCCCACTTGGGACACGGCGTGAGGGTGTAATATAGTATATATCTATACAATCATGGGATATTTCTCTTTGTCGAAAACAGTACTATACACACTATATTTCCAAAGCCTATTCTGTGATATCGAGATGGCTCAATTAGTCTGCCTTTTGCCTCACCCTGTGCTGAGCGAAGCATGAGCCGTCTTTCACTGATGGTCTCGATTTTGCACATCTCCGAATAATAAGATGGTGATACACACTTCAAAGCCGAAAACACCATCACACATAATTATCTTTGATGTAATTTATGATGGAATATTTGGACGCCTAGTTGGTATCATTTGTTATAAGTATGTTCATTTCCTTTTCTTTTTGTTTCACTTCCTTTTGCACGAGGAACATGGGGTGACTATTTCGATGCAGCCAATGGGGTAAGATATTTACCATTGAGTCTATAGGCCCACAATGTTTAATGCATTAAAAATGCTCGCACATTATACTCTCTTACAATTTGGTTTGTATGATCAAGGGTAGATACGTATTGATTACATTGAATAGGAAAGCATGCATGTGGAACTGAATAAAGGTTGTGAAAGCAAAAATTGAATGCAAGCTTGGAATGAATAGAGTCCAAACTTTTCTACTAGCCTCGCAAAGGGTTGCCGTATATAAGTACCCATGGGTATTGGCTGAATCAATTAATAAAAATTAAGTAGAGTACGTAGAGGGGCTGGTGTAAATTAGTGTTTAAAATCTTTAAAAAACTGGTACGCTCAAAGAGTTGGAGTCTAATTCTATTTCAGTACTCTACGGGGTTCCAGTCTATAGCGATTAGTGAGTTTTTTTTTTAATTTTTCTCAATTCTGGAAGTTGATTCTCTGCTGGAGATCGAAATCTTTATTAAAATACGATTTCCCGGTACGGCATCGGCACAGGTTAAAGTTCTGAGGTGAAATAATAGTGTAAAATAATTTTAAAATGTAGAATAATTTACTACATAAATTATGTAAATTAATACAGACAATAATGACTGCGTTTTACAAAACTGATTGAGATTCGATTAAAGTTATTACAATAAAAAACAGTTTTAATATACGAATAATACTAAGAATTTGAGTCTAAATAAAATAAAGTAAGATATGAATTGGTCTCCCACCTTTTTCAGTTAGTTTCCGAGTGTTCTGTTAATGTTAGGTGTTCATGAAACATCACTTTATTTAATATCCTTAATTCAGTAATGAGGTATCCCTGTCATCCTGAATTTCTTAATTTTTTGTTGGCACGTAAAAAACAGCTTGCATGTTTATTCCATACAGGGCGAGATTATCGCTATATCTTATAAATACTATACTATACTATACCATCACAGCATATCCCACAAGTGGGGTAGCCAGCAGATCAGCTGCATGTAAGAAACATGCAAACTGTCCTCTTCGTGCCAATATAAAATCAAGACATTCAGGATGGGTGGCAAACCTCATCGCTGAATTTAAGATGTATAATGGTCTCCCACTCTTCTGCGTAAGTTTTCGAGTGTCCTGTAAAAGGCAGGTGTTCGAAAAAATTAAGACATTATACATCTTATAAATGCGTCGGTTAAAAAAAGCACTATTGTTTTCCGCTCACAGAATATTCTTGACGATTCCAAAAACTCTCTTATTAATATAACAAGGTTATCGTGGCGATAGGAATTTCGTTAAAGTATAAATTACTACTCAATTAGAGCGAACTTGTTCCAAATGTAGTAGGTTTGTTTGCACTGTAGGTACATAATATTCTAGAGAGCGACATTGAAATGTAAGAATGTTGCCCGCGTCTAAGAGAGTAGGTACTCTTAACCAAGCCTTGAGTCGATTCACTAGCGTCGAAACTCTGTGTCATGCACTCCTAAAGGAAATTCACATAATTATTATGTATGTGTATCATATACAACATACCTACCTAGTTAATACCTATTCAAATAGGTTGACTATCGGTGAGTAGAATTATGTAACTGGAATGATTAATCTAGCGCGGTTCAAAATCAAAAATATGATTAACATCTACACTTCTTAGTAAGTAGAATCTAGTCTTCGACATCGAACTGTGTCAAAACTTCATAAAACAACTAATTAAGAATGCAAAATAATGGCGAATATTGGTATTTCCTCTTCAATTTAAAAATGAATAAAAAAAATATTCGTAAGAATTTTACAGGACATTTTGAAACAAGAACCGAATAGAATGGAACATTATTTTATTCCTTCACAAAATTATTGTAATAATAAATGAATCTACAGGGGGCGCACTATTTTAAAATATCTACTACTACTACTAGGCTCAAATTCCATTGGCATGAAAATGAAAAAATGGGGAGTGGATTAAATTATAATGATTACCATAATCTATTTCAAGGAGAGAAAATACACTATGTTAAAATAGAAACACTTTATTGTAAAAATATTCTCTAAGAAGACAACGCAATACCGTCAAAATATCCTTAAACACTATTATGATCATGTTATTTATTAAGGGCCGCGATATCCAAATAGAAGTTAACCAGTGGTTAAGTAATCAACTGTTATGAGTTAACTTGTTAATGTTCGGCGTTTGGTGATATCATGAAAATTTACAATGGTTACTTAACCAGAGGTTAACTTTCTGTAGTGATGTAAACAGTATTCACATATGGCAATACCTTAGTACAAATCGGTTGAAATTTAATTTTTACGCACTTTTGTCGTACGAGTGGCAACACTAGGGAAGTTATTTGACACTTCACTGGTTGTTTGGAGCCGCCATTTTAAATTTTAACGTGTTGCTCATGTTAACGAGTGTTTTGAAAGTATCAATAATATTGTTCATCGGATGATGTATCAACATTATTATGAAGATAATTATCCAGTTTTGATCAATATATTATATTATTATAACATAATATTCTCAAACCAAAATGACAAACAATGTATCTGTCAAATTGATGACATATATAGCACCATCTACAGACGAAAAAAATATTCATTCTCAAAGTTAACTCGTGGATTCGATAGTTAACTCATGAAAATCGGGTGGTTATAAAATAATAACCACTTGTTATCTCCGTAACAGACATTGGATATCACCATTTCTTGAGTTAACTTATGGTTAACTCTTGACAACAAGTTAACTACTTGGTTAACGTTTTGGATATCGCGGCCTTAATTAATTTATAGCTGTTTACAATTTACACGTGGATTGTCCTCTTCATGCCAATAAAATTAAACAAAATTATCTATGATTTGCGGACTCTAGAGAGTGTGGAGGTGTTCAAGACGAGGTTAAAAACCCTTTTGTTCAGGAGGTGTTATTTATTTATTTATTTCTTAAATATACATATATGATTCTTGAATGGGCCCTTTCGGTGGTTTTTCCACAAAAAGGCGCATGTTAAATAAGTTTTCTAGTTATTATTATTATTAATTATATTTATCATTTCAAAAATCGACATAGTGTTATTTGTCTCCAGCAGACAGAACATTACCATTTCGAATGTGGTGTATATTAGGACAAACGTTTATTACATTAAAAATAGTAACAAGAACTAACATTCATACATATTGATGAAGCAACGGGGGTACGGTATACTATGGCAGAGGCAGATATTAACTCCAGGGGGTTTTTCCATAACACCTAATCTAATAAGGTCCAAGTTCATGACCTGCGGGTTTTGTTTCTTGTATTGAAAACATCTTAGATTTGTGATATTGTAATACGAATTAAAATGGGTGTGTCATATTAATATACTTATCTGCAGGATTTTGGTAAAAAAGTACCAATATCCATAATTTGTCCCTTGTTGGAAAATCAATGGTTTGCATAGTTACGCGCCTTCTGTGATGTACAAAAATGAAAACAAAAAATCTCTTGGAGGAGATACTCACTACAAGGCACAACTCACTACTATACAATATTCTTACAAAATATTATGTTCCTACAGTTACGTATTGCTACGTACTAATATTCTTAACAATAGAGACTATACTTTATAGCTAATTATCTAAGTAGTGGTCCAATTCAAAATGATAATACCTATTTACCGATTATATTCACCAATGACATACATACAATTTCCTCCTCAAATTGTGTATATCAATAAAAATACGCTTCGGACAGCATCAGGTCGAATTCAAACATGGTGAGCGATTGCGCGCGAAATTGCAAATAATCAGATAGGCTGCACATAATTTTATCATTTTTGAAAATTACTTCTTAGCCTGGAAAACTCATTGTAAGACCCGGGTTTACTACTTTTATGTAAGATACGATACTGCTAATTACAGAGGTAGGCAAATTTGGGAATCAAAAAAAATTCATATTAAATCGATCATTACGACTAATCCATCAACATTAACTCTTTGAAAGATTCAAATATTATAATAAGTCCGACCAATAACATCATTTTTTCGATATGATAATATAAAACTCTAGTACAAAATAATTATATGTAAATTTATTCAAATTGAGCTGATTTGATTTTCCTCTTAAACTATTCCGTGAAGTATACAATACATAGTTGAATGAATGATCTAGGTTCATAGGTGAATGAATGATACATAATATCCTATCCATCAAGCTTTCAACACAAGAGGTTTATTCATGTCATAATATTTCTCATAAAGATGACCTTTTGGTATCATACATGATGCTTATTTGTTAGGAGATAGTTATTTTTTATCCTCCAATGTGCATAAAATACACACGATTAGTGCTTAGTTATAAAAAAATAAAAATTCATTTCTTATATAGATTTACTAAAATTATTATCAGCCTTATTCTCAATAGAACCTACAAAGTTGCTTGCATTTGAAAAATTGTGTTTACATTTTTCTTATAAGTTTAGTCTGGTTTTAAACAATTTTATTAAGTTTGGTAATGTAATTAAAAATAAAATGTCATATTTGGTGTGGCGCAGAGGTAATGCTCTTGCTTTTCAGCCACGGGGTCCCGGGTTCAATTCCCGGCCAGGGCAAAATAACGAATGACCTTTTTCAAATTGTTCTGGGTCTGGATGTTACATGTAAATGTGTTAAGTGTATCGTCGTGTTAGTATCTACTTATAATGTAAGATGCATATATCTTACTTTGGTATTAGCTCGATATTTGTGTATTGTCTATGCATGACATGTTATATTTATTTTTAGATGAATACCTACTGATTTTGAAATTTTAGTTACGATGCTGTCTGGGAACAAATAATCAACTGCTTTCTTTTCAGTTAGATAGGTAGTTTTTTTTTTGTTTTATCCCGCAGAGTCCTCGGTAAAGAATACTTATCCTACTCTTTTTTGTAAGTTTTTTACAGTAAGAAATTCAGAATAGGTGGCATACATCATCGCTGAATTGATGATGTTAAATTTCAGAATTTTGAAAATGTATCAAAACAACAACAGTGTTTATTTATTTATCGAGTCCTTTTGTTTAGCTGGCCTAACATTATCGAGAGAACTGAGTAAAAAACTAAGATCAAAAACTAATTAAAAAAGAGTAGAGAATATACCTACTTTATTTAGAACTTTACCAGCTTTATACTCAATAGAACCTCCAACGGTGCTTAGTGTATTTGAAAAATAATGTTTAAAATATTTTTCTCACAATGAATGTCGATTAATTAAGTGGGCCATTAGAACCCTGAGAACCTCTTTATAAAATAATATTGGTCTATAAAATAATATAAATTAGATATTGATTAATGATCTTATATCAATTTAATTATAACAACTTCTGATTACAACGATACGCCATCAGTATATGTAAGCTCAGGCATGGAGCTTTTGAACGATACGATTCAGAACAGTAGGAGGCAGTAGTTTACTTGAAGAAATTGAGCCTCCGTTCGTGCAACCGAAAATTATTAGCTTTAATTTTATAAATCAAACTGTATTACTCGTAAATCACGAAGATGCTTCTTAATTCGATATAAATTTATTGTTCTTCTTTTTATTTTATTTAGTACGTGTTTTCTTCTTTTGGGGTCAGGTTTCCACCAACGTTGACTATCAAATTTGAGTATGTGTCCCTATTCTGGACATCTTTTCGAAGATCCTTAATACTGTCCACTCATGTTATTTTATAGAACCAGAAGGAAGAAGATTTTTTTGCCACTTGTACAAAGATCTTTTTTTCCAAATTCCTGTCCATTACTATTCCCAGGACCTTTGGTCCATATTGACAAAAACAATGAGAATTAACTGACTAAAAAGAAATATATGGCTAAGAGAAAGACTGATCAGAGACGTGCCCACTTTGGGACATGCTCTTTGAATCTTTAAAGACAGAAACGTGCTGAATACATTTACATAATAGTAGGAAATGCACGAGGAACTTCATGAAAGTTATTTATAATTTGTGTACACATTATATTATGGACAAAACAGCCTTTACAGTACAATTATTCTTGAAACAAAAACAATCAACATATAAAATACTAAAACATGACAACAGAAGCTACAGAGAATTCTCAGTTGAAGCATGTACATACCTTCGAACAAACCCGTTCACAGCACATTTCCTCACAGTGTACTCCGAATCGTTGAAAATATCGACTTCAACACATTATGGAAACAAAAATATTATGTGCAAAAGTAGGAGCAACTGGTGCTCGCGTGATGTTGCTAGTATTTATGTTTTTGTTTAATTCATAAGTTGACACTTGTTTTATTTCAAATATTTTGATTATTTATGGTTCCTAATACTTTTAACATAAAAATACAAGCTAATATTTTTGCCGATATCCTTTTGATTTCAATTATTTTTCCTCGTTAAACTGTGACAAGGCACATCCTTAAAATTGGGTGCTGTAAAAAAAACTTAATATACTCAATACCATTGGCGTACACACAAATATCTATCTTTTTTTATTTGTTTATCTGCATTTGATAAAACCATCTTAATGATGTAAACGAAAGTATAAACATTTAGTTTAATCACAATATCCACTGTTAAAGTTATTTTATGTGCGTTTTTCGATGTATACGAATGCTAATTTATATAAAGAAACACAAATAGTCACGAGGTAATGAGTTCGATTCAAATTCAAAATGAAAATAACGCATTTTTTTAAATTATTCTGGGTCTGAGTGTTACATGTTTATGTGTGTCGTCATCCTAGTACTCTAAATTAGTTTGGGACTAGCTCAATGGTCTATATTATGTTATATGTTATATCTATTCAAGATAATATAGTGACCTTACTTAGTGACTTATAGTGACTTACTAAGGGCCGAAGTTATAAACGAGGAACCCAATATTCGTAAGTATGTCGACACTTTACGAACGGATGGCGATCTGTTCGTACATTCTACTAGATACTGCATTATAAAACTATTTTGACAATTCGTCAAAAAGAAATATTTTTGCCCACTGTACCCATTGTTTTCAACCGGTGGTCACATAAGATCTTGCCTGTCCCTTTTATCTACCTGCTCCCCATTCATAAAAACTTCACCCAACAATCTCATAATTTACACAAAACAAATGAGTAAATGACAGCGATGTTATCCTAACAAAACACGTGCGTAGATTCATCTATTGTCATTTCTTTCTCTCTTCAGGCAAATAGTGAGACAGCAATGCTAGTCGTCAAAACTAACCCCTGGTCGGTCGGTCAGTTAAAGCCGATGGTAACATTTTACTGAAATAATATCAACGGATGTTTATAATGCTGAAAAACGAGTAGTTATATCAAATTTTGGACCATATTAAAATAACTTGAGCTAACGGACTTTTATAATATTGGCCCTTAGTCATTGTCAAACTAATTTTACTACATTTGCCGTGTTGTTACTTAAATAGTCAATCTAAAAAAACAGTTTCAAAAAAAATATGATTCTATACAATGCAACTTTTATTTCGGATTTTACATATCAATAAATATGATTCTGCACAAATTGAACTTCTATTTTGGCTAAGATTGAAATAAATTTTATTTCTTTGCATGGATTGAAATATGATTTTTTACAAAATAAGCGTCATTTCAATCAATATATACTATTTCTTACATTATTTGTTACATTATTTAATTTAGTTACAATTTATTTTATAAATAATTTGATAATTAAATAATGATTTGTGTATTAATTTTATGAGACTGATAAACTAACTTGCCACTTGTTGGAAGATGGTAAAGATATTTAAATATTGAACTAAGTTGAATTGCTCTAATAATGGTCTTACTGCGCAATAATTTTTTTTACTCCGTCACTGATTTTATTCGACATATTTTTTTGCTTTTCAAAAAATTTATAATTTATTAATGCAAACAAAAATATTCATAAAATGATCAAAATTAATTATGTACAAGTTATTTTCATGATATTTTATTCATATTATCTTGTAGGAAGATATTATTATTATTATTATTTTTAACCGTTTTGCCCTCTGTGATGAGGATCGTGAATTTCGATGGAAATATTAAATTAAAACAAACAACAACAACAATGACTTTGTATATTTTGGGAGCACATTCAATAATTGATAAGTCATATATCACAAAATGTGTTCAATATCATTAGGAATAGGGCTGCCAAAAAGGGATAAAGTATTTCTATACATACGAGGTGAATGGTTGATATAGGAACTCTCTATAGTCCCCAGCAAGGCATGTGTCTTTCATTTTTTATCTGTTAGTCTTTGTGTGTCCTTTAATGGTCCTGGCTGGGACATGTTTTGAGAATGCCTTATGATAGTTGGCCAAAAAGAGCACTGTTCTTCCGTCCGCAGGGGTTCCGTCGGCCCGGGCGTCCCTCTTTCACAATACACCGTTCCTATGACAACGATATCAGAGCGCAAGGAATGTCGTGGAAAGAGGCGACGCAATTGGCACAGAGACGCTCTGAATGGAGGAGGCTGGTTTCTGCCCTGTGCTCCCGCGAGGAGCATTGAGGGCGATGATGAGTCTTTGTGTGTCCTTTAAATGATGAATATTCGTACAACATCTTTGATTCAGCGATGAGGAATGCTACCGTCGGTGAATTCCTTAATTATTTTTTTATATATATATAATCGGTAACTTTTTGTGTATATTCTATCTTGTTAGGAAGTAAAATACTTAAAAAAATATTGCAGGCATAAAAAAGTCAAGTGTTTAAATTCCTACCATTCTTAACTTCTTTTTTGGCCCAGAGAGTAGCTGGTCTGCTGGCTACCCCACTTGTGAGATATGCTGTGACGGCACATGTAGGTAAACTGTTAATTAGGTTAGATAATACCTAGAGAAATAATACACCTTCCTTTAAAGTTTTTATAATATAATCTGATCCCCTCCTATACACATCTTTTCTTTTTAAAGAGTGTAAAACAGTAGAATACAGAATTACCTAAAAATTGTATTGTGGTTAGGTTATACTCGTATATAATGTTATTTATTATATGATCAATAAATTGTTCAAAAAAATGTTTTGTGATGTCTAAGATTCTCTCTTCTCTCTCAATCTCAATCTCACAAACTATAAAAACAAATTGAAATTTAAACAGTGACTAATTTACTTGTATACTTTTCGGGTTCGTATTTCAGAGCTTTCCACGTCAACATGCAATGACATAATTATGTAGTATCGATGTTTAACAGGCAAAATCTCGTAGCCCACATTTGATTTTAACAAATGCTTTTAAAAATAATGGAAAATATAAGAAATTTCGCTCTTATCTAGACGATCTCGTCGAAATATTGAGCGTAGATTAATCAAAATTAAAACTTTTACATTATGAGGCATCAGCCCTGTTCTGAGTCTCGCGTATTCGGCGTCCTATGGAGTTGACAGCGGGGAGCAAGAAACAACGGCCCCTGCGTTGTGGATGGACATCATTTGTCAAGTGAGCTGCCGAATGTGGACTCATGTTTCGTGAGGATTTCATAAAATAATAATAAAAAAAGATTTCCACTCTTTTTATATCGATATTATTTTTAAATATCATAAATAAATTATGTGTTTTCAAATATTATCATTATTTTATGATAGCATCGGTATTATGTTTTGTCAAAGTAATTTTATAAAGCATTATTTCATCCTATTTCGTTTGGTTTAAACGCGAATATTTCCACATATATTTTATTACTTATTTCGTGTCGTGACAATTAAGACTGTGTTTTTTTTGTTTGTTTAGGGCCGATCTTATAAACATCCGTTAGTTACATAACCGACGAAATATACCGAAAAAAGAAAAAATCGGTAACTTTTGCGTCTTATAAACGTCCGTTAGCCATATTTCGGTAAAAATCTGTAGGTTAGTATACCGACTGTTTTGGGAACGGTTTTGACACTTAAACCGTCGGTTTATATGTAAGTCAATTTTTTTTGTTCGCTAAAGAAAAGGTTATTTCTCTTAAAATATACAGTGTATTTGTGATGCCTCACTTCTCATAAGAAATATTGTTCTTGAATTTAAACAAAAAAATATATTTTCAAACGTGATTACGCAATGCTGCGAGGTTAAACTTCAATAATGCGTGTGTATTTGACCGTTGCTATGCATAGAAAAACAATAAATCATAGCAATACCTTTTATAAGACACCCATCGGTTTGTTTGGCTTACAAACTGCCATCCGTCAGCAACTTACCAAAATGCTAACGGATATTTGTTAAAATGTATATAAGATCGGCCCTTAATTGGCCTGACGATGATAGATGAAGTGCTTGAAAGCAGTTATATAATAATTTTGCTGTGATTTTTCTATGAATTAAAATGAGCTTCCAGCAAGAACTGGTGGTCCACAAGTTGAACTCTATCTTGAAATTTAGTAAAAAAAAGAAAATCTCGCAGAATTAGAAAAATATATAATTATTTTATCATTGTTTAGTGTATATTGATTAAAAAAAAATTTATCCATCCATCCATTAATACCATCACGCCGCTTCCCTCGCAGGGTAGGCAGAAAGGATTGAGCACCACTTCCTTCGATACTATCTTTCGCTTCCGTCACTATCATATAATTCATCATGCATTCCCTCCTGTTCAATGTGCTCAACACGTGATCGTCCTGTAGGATTGGATTCAAATGATCTTGCCATTTAATCCTCGGACGTCCACGTCTCTGGGCACCATTCCTCTCAGCCAAATACATCTTCTTGGTCATTCTGTCTTCATTCACTCATTCTTTCCACATGCTCAAACCATAGTAACTTATTTACATTCATTCTTGTAACTACACCAATTTTCATTCCACATTCCTCTCGTATAACACTGTTACGCACACGATCTCTCAGACTTTTACCACACATCCTTCTCAATGATCTCATTTCTACTGCATTTATGCCACTTTCATCTTTCTTTAACCATTTTTTCAAGTTGCTGAATGGTATAATCAGTAATCCGAAAGTACTGAGGGAGTTTAATTTTTATATACCAGCATCGTATAGTCGCTCACGTCAGCATATGCTATTCTATCCACCTACAAGCCGGACAATTAGTATTCTCGCGGAATCACCAATAGCTAAAGCAATTGGATTGTTCAATAGTCATCATCTCGGAATCTCCGTTCATGCGGAGCCCGGGACTAGAGGGCTCAGTAGGGCAATCGGCATGATCCGAAAGAGAACTTTGGAGGTCTGGCAAGATAGGTGGGATCGGGGGAGAACTGCTAGATTGGTCTACAGTTTTCTCCCTGACGTATGTGAGAGAATGAAAAGGCGATTCCTTTCCCTCAATCACCATGCCGTCCAGCTTGTGACGGGACACGGTGATCTAAAGGGCAGGTTATATGACCTTGGCCTAGCGGAGAACCCGTGGTGTGTTTGTGGGTTGGGGGCGCAGTATGCTGGGCACATCCTTTGGGAGTGCTCCGTGATGAATGATGCTAGAGATGCAATGATAGATGATATTATTGATAGATGGCGTTATCTGTACATGTGTGTGTGTGTGTATATATATAATGTATGTATGGGTGTGTATGTATGTATGCATGTATGTGGGTGTGGGTGTATGTGGATGAGTGTGTTTGTGTGTGTGGATGTATGTGTGCGTGCGTGAGCGTGTGTTATGTTATGATTGAATAAAGTAGGGAAAATAACCTTAGTAACTGAAGTAAAGAAAATTGAGCGCTGAGACAATGTAAGGTGAAAACTGGCTCAGTCTACCTTGGTACGGGCTCATGCCCAGTTAGGTAGACATTAGTGACTTATCTTTTAAAAACTGTTTTGTAAATAAAATAAATAAATAAATAAATAAATAAATAAATATGAGTGAGAGCACTCCCAGACCAATTTGGTTTGGGGAGGTTCTGCAATGCCCGAGGAACCTTAAAGCATTTTTGGTGTTTGTGGATGTATGGGTATCTCGTTGGGAGCTTCTGCGTCAGCCGGGTTCACCCCCGCCTGACGCGGGAGAGTCTTAGGGTTGGTTTTTGCCCTTTGTGGCGTTGGCGCGATAGTGAACTCGTTTTCTCGTTGTATCGTCCTGTCTCCCTTGGTGGAGAGTAGGTTTGGGAGGTATGTCCCTTTTGGGAGGGTTTAATGTTTTCACACCATCCGGCACTGGTGATTCTCGGGCTCGCGCCTTCTGAACGCCAAATAACAAGTTTCTGGACACCTCACTTCGGCTTTTGTTACTCAGCAATTTTTATATATCATATTTACTCGATGTTATCTACCTTATATTAATTGTACTATATTTTGTCCTGTTTTATGCTTTTTTTTATATAATTTTGTATTTTTTTTTATTCAATAAAATAAACATACTTTCAAAAGGGGCATTGAAGAGAGTGTAGTTTAAAAGATTCCCACGACGGCGGTTTTAGCCGGTCGGTGCTTCAGACCTGCCCAATGGCCCGCCCGTGAGGACAATTTTGGTTTGAATGTGCGGATAAATAGGAGTCTATGACTCCTGAAATATCCGGGTGTGAGGTGGGTCTCTCTTCAATGTTCAATAGTATTTCCCAGAATGTGGACATATTCCACATAACATACGGAGAATTTGTAGGGAAAGTGGAAACACTTTTGTAAATATTTGTTATCTCTGGGATCGCATTGGCCGAAGGCTGTAATGGTCCCAGTAGATTATGGTGTTGTTGAAATAATAATAATAATGTCCACGTCTCACTTGCATACATAAGTGTTTTATTTATTTTTTATAAGATATATCTGGGTTTTGTTCTAAACCCAAATACAACCTTATACACCTTCCACAGTAAGCTACTAAAAGCTTGTGTCGTGAATGGGAGTTTGCCGGCACCTGGTATCGAACCATGGACCCCTTGTTCACGAGGCCAAGACTCTACCTCCAGGCTACCAACGAACTCTGTTGACACTAAGATAGCAGAGTGCACCAAGCTTTTAGCTGTGGTGAAAGTTAATGATTATTTGTTTATTCCAATTATTTTTGACGGATCATTATAATATATCGAATATAAAGTTATTATTATAATTTCCACTTATCCGTGTTTGAAGTCACGCTGTATGTTCAGTCACAATATTATTATCATTACGTGCGTTTTATTACTATCTCCAATTTAAACGTTGAGACATTTAATTGCGTGATAAACACGCATTATTATATTTGTTAAACATTAAAATACCTATAACTACATTTTTTTATGAATGAAGTCTTCATTTCGTGGCAGATAATAATTTCAAGTTTTAGCCAAGTGATATTTGGTTTCACACAAAGATTTTATTTCTTCGCTGATGTAAACTGATCTACACTGCTTGTATTTATTTATTTATGTTTATTAATCTCTTATTTTAGAATATAGTTTAGAATAGTTCGAAAATAGGGATAGAAATAATTAAAAAAAACATCGTAATAGCTATACTTAAGCCTTATGATGAGAGCGGAAGCTCTTGGAAGCCGGCTCGCGATTTATGAAGTCAATGTGGAAAAATTTATTAAATAAATTAGTACTCTATACTATACTTTACTATACACTCACACCGTGTCCCAAATGGGGTAGGCAGAGAGAACGGAACGCCCAAAACAGATATTTCTTTTCACACTTCCTCCACATTCATACAGTTTGTCATACACGCACGTCGGTTCCTCGCAAATTAATAAAGTAAACATTGCTGTACATTATCAATCTTATTTTGTTGTTTAATTTTTAATATGGACTTCGACCAAACACCGTCGGTCGATAAATTTAATTTTATCAATGTGGAAGTACCTACTAAGCATAATTGTTTTATTTTTATTAAAATCAAATTTAAATATTTTTTTGAGACAATAATAAACACATTATTACAATACAATAGTATTTTTTTTATATACAGTCGATTCCGCTTAGTTGGGACACATCGGGACTTGGGATTTTTGTCCCAATTAAGCGGCTGTCCCAAATAAGCGAATTTCACATTTTTTTTAAATTCATTTATTTGGTTTTGGCAACAAAGGCCATTACCAGTAATACACACATAAAAATAAACAATACTTATTTTTTTCAATAATTTTATTTTATATACTCTTTGAAGCTGTTAATTACATACAGGTAATATATGTAAATTGTCATATAAATTACAAATATGTAATATAAACTTTTAAGACAAAAAAATCCTAATTTAAATAATAAATGGGTAGGTATCATCCTGTGGAGCACCCGGTAAAGAATTGGTCTCCCACTCTTCTCCATAAGTTTTCGAGTGTCCTGTAAAAGGCAGGTGTTCGAAAAAATAAGACATTTTACATCTTTTATTATTTTATTTTTTTATTATTTATTTAAAAGTAACCCTCAAACAGCAGGTAGAATCTGCTGGTTTCAGAAGGCCATTATGTTACAAATTACATTAAATTTAAGAACACTATATCACACTATAACTATATTGTATATATTCACTTCACCATCACCGCATTGTAGGTATCAATATCATTAAACATTATTTAACATCACACGGTTATATCAAATTATTCTTGATAAGATTCTTAACTTTCTTAGTGTACTGTTTTATATTCTTTGAACTTCTGATGTCCTTTGATATTGCATTATACAGCAATGTAGCTGTGTATTTGAAGCCATTTCTTCTTCTATTAGTTCTTGGCAACTCGTTTCTTAAGTCAGAAGCTGCTCTTGTTCTGTACTGATGTATATCATTATTCAATGTCACTTTTAAATTAGTCTTAGTTAGTCCACTTTTAACTTTATGAAGATATTTCACTTTTTCCAATTTTATCATTTGTTCTAAGTTAAGCTCATTGGTCAACTTATATAAATCATCAGTTCTAGTTAATTTGCTTAATCCATGAATGTTCTTTAAAACCTTATTCATGACTCTCTGCATTGAATTCCTAACCTGCATACTACATTGCGACCAGGCAAGCAATCCGTACGTTATATGTGGCACAATAAAAGCATGATATACAGTATGTTTTATTCTTTTGTTGAATAATTCATTTCTCCTCATCACACCAATAAGTGGGGATAACTTGTCAATTTTATTATTTACATGCGAGATCCAAGCAAGCTTTTCGTCAATATCTAATCCTAAGTATTTAATGTTGTCAGTTCTATCAATTGGAATTTCATTAATAACTATATTTAGCTGAATATCAATCTTGTTTTTCATTTTAAATACAATATAATTTGTTTTCTTTTCGTTAACTGTAAGAAATTTCTTTTTTAACCATGTCACATATGTTTTGAGATCGTTATTTATTTCTAATTCAAGTTCTCTTTCATTACTTGCGCTGTACACAAGAAGGGTGTCATCAGCGTATATAAAGTATTTTCCTTTAAGGTTTAAATATTTCATGTCATCAATATATAATAAATACAATAAAGGTCCCAATATCGAACCCTGTGGAACGCCAATCTCTACATTACATGACTCACTTAATTTGTTACCGTTTTTTGTAATTGCATTTCTATTACTCAAATAACTTTCCAGTAATTTGCATGCATTTCCTCTAATACCAATCCTCTGTAAGCATTCAATTAATCCTTTATGTTCAACAGTGTCAAAAGCCTTTGACAAATCGATGGACACAGCTACAACATATTTACCGCTATCAAGTTGATTATTGATAAGCTCCAGAGCATCAATTATTGCAGAAGTTGTCCCGCTTCCCCTTTGAAAGCCATATTGGCATTTGTCAAAGCCAGAATTCTTTTCAACGAAATCAACTATTCTACGATATAAAAGTTTCTCAATGACTTTGCTAAAGCAACTCAGGATGCTAATTGGTCTATAATTACCACACTCCACTCTGGAGTCACTTTTGAAAACTGGAGTTATTAGTGCCGTTTTAAGACATTGGGGAAATTCACCCTTTTCAAATATATCATTAACAATTGAAGTCAGCACTTTGGCAACACTTATCACAATATTCTTTAAGTCGATCGATGTAATGCCATCTAATCCAGCGGAATAACTTGGTTTAAATGCTTCAATAATCTTGATTACCTCTTGTTCATTAGTAGGTGATAAGAATATGGTATTTATGGATGTAGGTTCAACAGAGGAGGCACCAATCATGTTTGAGACACTATTTATATTCACAATTTTTTCATATAACTTTTTGCCGATTGATTGGAAATATAAATTCATCGAGTTTGCAATATCCTGTGAATCCTTCAATATTACATTATCAATGCACAGTTCATTAATAATATCTTTACTCTTAGTGCTGTCAGTGTTATTTATCACATTATTAATAATTTTCCAAAGTTTCCTACTATCACCATTTGTGGTGTCAATTCTGTTGTTAATATGTATTTTTTTAGCATTTTTAATTTTTGAAATAACCAGATTTTTACATTTTTTTAAATTAATCCTATTTATTTCAGTAGGTTTCTTTTTAAATATCTTGTAAAGTCTATTACGTCTTTCAATCAGCTTAAGAATATAAGGCGTTAGCCAGTCATTATTTTTTCTGATTCTATGTTTTAAAATAGATGTTGCAGTCTCCTTTCCAACTTTAATAATATCTTGTAAGTCTTCAATATTCACACTTACCATTTTCTCAATACAATCATTTACAGTTTCACTGAATAAATTTTGTTTAACTTTCTTAAATTCTTTATAGTGCATACAATTCTTTTTCTTCGGCAAGCTTGTAACATGAATTTTTATCACTCTGTGATCAAACCCGGCCCAATCAATCAATTCAATCTTATGCTTATTACTAATCTTATTGTCCAGAATATGATCTATTACTGTACTTGATGAGTCAGTAACTCTGGTTGCATGATCCTCCTGTAGTTTATTGATTATTCTGAAGTTGTTTGTGGAAATAATTGTTTTGTATTTAAAATTTGTATTGCACTTTTCCAAAAGATCTATATTTGCATCTCCTATAATCAGCATTCCATTGTATCTAGACAAAAAATCATCAAACACGTCCAAGAATTTATCCACTGGGTCTAATTTTGGCGATCTATAAAATGTACCGATCTTTTGTCTGGTATTATTGCTAATAACAATCTCAACAATCAACATGTTACACTTAATATTTTTGTAGAGTACTCTATACTTCATATTTTGTTTGACAAAAATAGCAGTTCCACCTCCTCTTGTTTCAGCATCTCTGCAGTTGAAAATTCCACAGTAACCAGGGATATTATAATATTCAATCTCATTTGAGAAAAGCCAAGTCTCACACATAATTAATATATCAGGAGAAAATTTTTCATCTAAAATTCTAAACTCGTCCAATTTATTTCTAATGCTGCGTGCATTAGCGTACAGCATTGTCAGTGGTTGATAAAATTCACATCTCTATTTTGACATTGTGAGTGATTATGAGCAGAACTGGCCTTTATACAAACTTCCTTTTCTTCTTCATCAGCCTTCGTTAAGTCGATCAATGGTATATTAATGATTGTATTATTTGTACTCACCGAGGGTTGTAGATTTGTCAGTACTTGATCCACCAGTGAGAGTCGGCTGACATTGACATCAATTAGTTTAACATTTCTGTAAATGTTGCACATGTTATATAGACTGCAATTATACTTAAATATTTTCATATTATGATCAATGTTATGACTGTAGTATCTTGTTGTAATAAGAATAGACACATTTTTATTTAATGCCTTATCACAAGTTAAACATATCATGTCAAGAACGTGTTTCATTTGATTAGTTCCCTCATTATTACCAAGTATGAGTATTAACTTGTCATTCACTTTACATGTGTCTAGGAATAAGTGTATGTCTTTGTACATATTTTTGATTCTACTCCCTGGTTTTGTTATACAACATACATCTTCTACACCTCTCATATGTAGTTCAGTTCCCAATCCCTTTGCACACTGATCACCTATCACCATTACTGTAGGTTGCTTCTTTACAATATTCATGTCACTATTCTTCTTCATTGTAAATGCTGTCTTATTTGCTCTACTCACTTGATTTTCCATGCAATTATTTGGCTTATCCACTCTCTCTACGCTGCTATGCTTTTCTAATTGTTCATAAATTTCATCATAAGATCTGCGTAGGACGCTGTTTGTGTTGTGAGCATCCTCCAGTTTGGATTCTATCATTTTTAAAATTTCCTGAAATTCCTCAATTATTTTCTTTTGTTTATCCTTTGAACAATTTAAATCAGTCAATATATCATTTATATGAGCGTCTTTCTTCTTTATAACAGATTCAAGATCTTCATTTGTTTTCATGCATTTTTGCATGTCCATTTGGATATTTTCTAATAATTTAATTTTTTTCTTAAGTAAATGTGTCTCTTTATTCTTCAATTTAAGTTCAATCTTTTTTTCTTTTAACTCTTTATTGATTTTCTCAGCTTCAGATTCCAGTCCCCGTATCTTCTCTCGATATGTATCCTCCGCATTCAATTCATTATCTTCCAGAGCGGAGAATGAACTATCATAAATCGTAATATAAGCAGTATTGGTGTTTTCTTTGTGGCTTCTAGTTTTAATTGAAGACATTTTGAAACACTTAAGGCAAACACTTTAGTCAAATATTCAATTCAGTTTAAAATATTAAATTTTATTTAAAGTGATAATTCAAAATTATTTAGTCAAATATTAGGTTTAATTTGAAGTATGTATCAAATTTTATTAAATATTCAAATTTTATTAAATTAATTTAGTCAAATATTATTTTTTATTCAATTTATTCAATATTAAATTTTATTTTTATATTACACTTCAAAAGTCTATCAGCATTTTATACATAAATATGTACTCAAATCAAATAGATTATAACGCTTTTACATCGAGATACAGTTTGGAGAGTTCAACGATTGTAATTTTCACTATAAAGAAACCTGATTTATATGTGGGTACTTTCATGAAAAATTGTTATATCACTTCATAACTTTGTTTACAAAAGAGTCATTCAATTAGTCTTTTCACTATTTTATAAAATTCAGTTCCCTCTTTTTAATGTATATAAATAATGTTTAGAAAACTTACTAGTTACAGCGGGAGAATAATAAATTGATATTTTATGAAATATTTTTTTGTGAAAATGGGTATAACTTTATTAATTATTATTTTTTTGAGAAATAGATTACAGATATGAAAACAGCACAAAATTTAGATTCGAAATGATGTATTATACTTAATTTTGGAACACAAAAAATCACTTTATCGAATAAAATAAACAAATCAAACAATGAGTAAACACAAACACAACTCCACAGACTTTAACCTCAAAGTACCTCTTATATTCGACAATGAGGTTTGCCACCCATCCTGAATGTCTTGATTTTATATTGGCACGAAGAGGACAGTTTGCATGTTTCTTACATGCAGCTGATCTGCTGGCTACCCCACTTGTGGGATATGCCGTGATGGTATAGTAGTAGTAGTATCTACCTACATACAATTTAATTCAATGCGAAAATGAAAATTCTTTGTACATTTGGGTTAGTTGGTAGAAATCGCGCCTCTGTGATAAACTCGCCCTCTGTATATTGATTGTATACCTAATCGTATTTATTTTAAATGTATTTGTGTGTGAATTTTCTTGTAATCAATGTACAGGAAAGAATAAATAAATAAATAAATAAAAAAAATACATATTTTTCATGAGAATATATTGTGTAACATATTATGTATTGTGATCTTAAATTTACTGTCCCAATTAAGCGGAATGTTGTCCCAATTAAAGATATAAATTTACTATTGGTTTCATGGTTTGGTTTCTATTCTTTGAGATTTGTCCCAAATAAGCGGCTGTCCCAATTAAGCGGTGTCCCAACTAAGCGGAATCGACTGTATTATCTATTATACTCTTAAAATTAAATAGAGCTCATGCTTTGAGGGACTACAGGTTATTACTTATATTCAACTAATTCGCCTAAACTTTTCAATATAGAAGATTAATTTGACACAAAATTCCGATAAGTGCCATCGATTACATTTATTATTTTATCGGTAAATTTATATATATAAAGTATTATATAAATTTATACATAATATATTTTATATCCTAAATGAAAACTGATTTCGCCAAAAAAATGTATTGTCACAACAATTGACGCAAAAAACTTTGAGGAATCATTTAACAAAAATTAACACTTGTATAATGTGTGTAACTTTGATCGTGACGTGCTATGCGTGTGAGAGAGTGTTTTTAGTTGCGTGTTGGAGTCTATCTAATGAGCGAACATCTTAATAATGATAATAATATTCGTGTGTAATAAAATTAATAGATATGTCTTTATTTTGGGTGTGTGATTTCGTATGACTGTAATAACTGTGTATGATGTAATGTAGAACCATTAGAGAAATGCTGGGATATCAAATGAAATATTAATTCTTGTACTAGCAATTAAAAAATAATGATTGTTGTTCGAAATTCTTCTGTATTTCCATAATATAGTTTACAAGATTTTTGACTATTTTTTTTTCGAAACACAATTCGAAACCATCATTCTTCTAATGGTCGCTTTCAATTTGACCTTCCAATTCCGTATGTGGTGTTCTCACTTTGGCGAATATCGCCAGGGCACCAAAATATCGCCAGCCATTTGAACCGTGTGAACAAAATGACAGCTAGTCTGAAACGATAAAAACCAGTAGAAACGATATCGTCTCGAGTTGACCACCTTCCAACTTTCTCGGCCGATTGAACGATTTGCGCATGCGCAGATATGCGCGGCGTTCGTATCTATGGTAAAAGCTTTATAACCTATAAATTTTATAATGTTTCCCGCTTCGTGACAGCTGTTATCTTTTTTGTTGGCTTGTGGCATTTGTTTCCTTAATTAAAAGGCGCCTTATAACCTCTACAATAACATTTTCGACTAAAAATAAACACTTTGCGATCTCCATCTCGACGTCCGCCATTTTGAAAACAGTGTCATAATCAAAGCGTATCTGACAGATCGTTTCTAAATCGGTGGACTGTGTGAACACTGTGAACAGGTGTGACGATCAATGGGCGTACGGCGAATTTTGTTTTTTCGCCTGACGTTATATTTTGAAATTCGCCTGGCGATATTCGCCAAATGTGAACACACCAGTAGTCACTGAATCGCGTCGTCCGTAAGAGCTCTCTATGGATTGTGTCTGTGGGACACTCTTTTATCAGATGGTCGATAGTTTGTGTCGTTTCACATTTTCGCGTTGGTGAATCAATCCATCCCAATTTGTATAACTTAGAATCAGTACAGCTTATATCATATACGATTTATTTTACTCCATATTTTCCTGGGAAGTGTAAATCCAGGGAGTTCTTCTCTTAGATCTGGTATAGGTTTTGGTATTTTACTGACGATAATGTCCAAATATCTCTGACAGAGATCTCTCGGATGAGAAAATTCCTCTGAATGGAGTGGGTTTGTTTCTTACTTGTGCTACGAAGAGGATTGTTATAGGGAGACCAAAAGGAGAAGATAGTTAATTATCATAAATTATGATTATATCTAGTGCCTTTTAAAACAAAATGCTTATCTTGAGAATACATGTGTCGAAGTTTGATCCAGAAACTTAAATAGTTAAATAAATAAGTATTATTTTATTGGCCACTTAAACAAGATATGAAAATGATTTGCATTTCAAAATTATTGATTGGTGGACCTTATATAATTATGTATTGTGACAGTGAGCATGGTAAAAGTAGAGAAAGTTGTCGTTATACCTACCTATACACCGAAAGTGATCACTTAAGCTGTTGTCTGGGGACAATTTTTTTTTATTTATAGTATTTCAAAATCCGGGTTAGTTGGAAGACATCGCATTTTAGCGATAAACTCGCCCTCTGTACATTGAATTGTATAAATGATATTTTCTTTGTTAATTTGTATTATTGTTAACAATGTACAGTGAAGAATAAAATAAATAAATAAATGTCTATCTGACGATTTATATTTGATTTGTTGTCTTATGTTGATGAATTTTTTTATTATTATTATTATAACTAAACTAACCTAGAAGCCTAATGCCAATACATAATCGTCGGGACGTCTTTCTCACTTCTTTCGATTAGATTTTGCACAATGTTGCATTGTGTAAACATGGTTCTCCAATCCAAATGTCTGATTAAAAACCAAAAACAATTGCAAAGAGAAACACTATAAAGTCAAAAGTCGGTCTTATAGCTTGATCAATCTCTTCTTGCCAACCTTCAAGTAATCTTACATCGTTGTCATAGCAACAGTGTACGTAAATAAAGAACATCTTCATAGATGACAAAAATGTAGGCACCGTTTATAAATAATAAACATGAAAAAAAATTTGTAACATCTAACGTAGGTTTAGGTTATAATTTATTTAAATCTTTTTATAAGTAATCATTAAATTTAATATTGATATCCGTGAAGAAAAAAACAACACCCGTATATTACCAAAAATATTCACGTGGGTTTTGGGTCTTACGGTAGAGATATCATCGTACATTTAGAAATTTAATGGCATAGCTTAGTAAAAATATTTTTAAAATTTGTGTGTTCGAAAAATTTGTCAGCTACTAATGAATAAATACAACTTTTTCTATAACATTTAGCTTAACGACCGATGATTCTCGGGGGAAATTTAACAAACAAATAATTTTACAAATTAAATTCAAAAATCTACTATAAGAAACACTTGTAATATTAAACATATTATTTGATATCAATAAAACACTGTTTACTTTTCACTAATGATTTATTAATACTCAAGCGCTTTCGTCAAGTTAGCTTGACATTTTCAAGAGGAAAAGTAAACAGTGTTTTATTGATATCAAATATGGTTAAAATGTCTTTTCACAATGTGAACACACAAACTCTAGATCACTTGTAATATTGTTAGAAAGTTTCTGAATACAGATATTTCAAGCACAATGCTAATATTTTGAAAACGCGTTTTGAGCCCAATCCTTTGATATCCTGTATATCTGGATAGGTGAATTTTCCCCGGCATTAGACTGTTAACTTTTTGTGTGACCATGACTGATCATATAAGTTGAGATCATCTGGTTGTATAATGCAGAGAAGTGTGGATGGCAATTCTGCCGCCGCGTATATTTCTATACCATTACGACATATCCCACAAGTTTCAACTCTTGGTGCCAACAAAAATCAAGACATTCATGATGGGTGGCAAACTTAAATGGTGAATTTATGATGTTAATGTCTCTATTCTACTTTTGGAAGACACTTGAAAAATCACGGAAAAGTGTGGGATAGGTACCAATTTCTTCCATAAATTTAATAGATTTACAGCATTCACAGGAGAGGGCAGAATGCCTATGGGTCATTACAAGAGAAATCGCCCGCCAGGATATATAGCAAACCTGGGATTTGAAATATTTGATTTGTAGTCAAAGGATTTGGAAGCAGCTGCAATGGACAGGGATTTCTGAAAGAGGTGACTTACCAAGGGTCTCTTGACCAACTAGGACAATGAAAGAAGATGTAGGTATAGTATAATATGTAAATAAGTTATGATGGTTCGGGAATGTGGAAAGAATAAATGAAGACAGAATGACTAAAGAAAATATATTTGGCTGAGAGGAATGGTCTTCGGAGACCGGGCAGGCCGAGGATCAAATTTAATGAGCAAGATCATAATTATAAACCATATTCTACAGGATAGGCACGTGTTGAGAAAATTTACTTGAAGAGGATCCATTAGGAATCGTACGACAATAGCGGCGTCCACACAGCGGGATGTGAACGTCAATCATCAAGCAAAAATCTTAAATCTTTCGGCGACAATTCGGAGCATGGACGAGTAACGAAGGCATTCATTCGAATATTTCTTCGGAGAATGTGGACGCCGCCAATGACGGAAGCGACAGATGTATGCAAGAATAGGAGGAATCAACCCTTTCTGTCTACCCCACGACGGAAGCAGCACGATGTTATGTATTTAGATCTATTACCCGTGAATTTTCAACATGCGCAGATTACGGTCAATTTTTCAATAATATATCCAATGGTAGAGTAATATATTTAAAATTAATATTATTAACATCGAATAAATAAAATTATATATTTTATTTTTCTCGATGATTTGTGAAAATATATTATTATGAAATATTATAATAATGTAGGTACTCGTACATTTGTATGTCGTCAATACCAGCTGGTTCCGTCGTGTTCTGAAACAGAAGCGTCATCGGTGTGACAAATACGACTGGCAACGTTTCCCGCGGAGCGGACCTGGACACAACAGAGAAAAGGTCATACATCGGTCATATTGTTGATATTATTGTGGATTAGTTCAGTGATTCTCCAAAAGTAGTTGTAAAATAAGCAACTTGAGACGTTAGTGACGATGGAGCTTAAGTAGCATTCACATTGCTTCACTTTGGATGATCATCCAGAGTGTCAGGGTCAAACCTGTTCATCGAAAGTGAACACGTCTGTTCACATTTGTTCATCCTATGCTTTCACTGTCATGTCAACACTCTCACTCATGTTGTATGTAGTTTGACGTATTTTCGTATAAAAATAATTAAACAAATTCAAAAATGAAAAATAACACTTAAAATAAATTAATATAGCTCTCGACTGCATAATAATTTTGTACATGATTCTGACATTCAATACGAATTCATAGAAAATTAAACAAATAATAAAATAAAACTTGTTTATGGTCGTTTCAGTGAAAGGACCTTTCATCAAAATTATGACGAGTGGTAATCTCTTTCCTCCGTCATTGCTAGTTATCACTAGCGATGAAACGCCTGTTCAGACCTGTTCATCTTGGAGGATCATCCGGAGTGATCACTGAAAGTGAACAAATGTGAACGCCCGTTTACCAATATTGTGTAAAATTATTTCTTAATCTTCCTATGTAAACAAACACACCAGTTTGACAATGACCTTGTATGCCGAAACCAGGTTACTATTATTATTAATAAATACAGTAAAACACAAAACAATTTGTTTACATAAATAAACAAAAAATAATTGTATTTATCAGTCATCACCAAGTTTTTTTGAAAAACTTGCAGTTTCCAATTTGCTTCTAAGAGTAATATTAAAAAAAAAACATCTGTACCACCAATAGATCCAAGAAAATGCACTATCGGGGAAAATAAAATTTATTCGAATAAAATATTTTAGAAGCACTGTATTAGTTTAGTTTGACAACTTATTGTGGGCAGCGATTTATGCTATGAATTCTCAAGGGCGTTTTTTGGAATTCAACACTGATCACGTATTTAATTTATTATTTATCCATTTGAAATTCTTAAATGTTTTATTCAAAAAATGGATCATAATATTTTAAATGTCACTTTGTCGAAGATAATTATGTTTTCTTACTCTGTTTTTTTTTTAACTAGAATTTAAGCTTAATAATGGCATTTTATTTTAAATATTCCTTGGACAGTTATTATTTGAAGAACGATTTAAATTCTAAATAACCCTTTATATAGAAGAATGCTTTGCCTATCTGGTACCTAACATAATAAAAAAAAAACATTTAAAATTAAGTTTTTTAAGAATGTTTGTCTCACTCATCTAATAGATAAAATTGTTTTTTTTTTTTGTAATACCACAATACAAATATTTATCTGTACTTACTTAAAACATTTTTAAGCAATAAAATCCAAGTGGTATTTTTTTTATTACTGATATATTTGGTGGCACTAATAGTTTTATATCCCTAAAAACATGTGTTTTCAATAAATAATAAACGAAATTTATTATAAAAATACCCATTTTTTCACACCTTAATTGTAGGGGGTTCCCGCGTCAAAATATTTGACAATCTGTGCGATTTGATATTACTGTTCATATTATACTAGCAATGTATGTTGGTATGGTGGCGCATGATCATATGTCACACCGCGAGAGACAACCAAAGACACAGTCATTTTGTCCTCACATCATTTGGTGAAAATGCTGTCCTATAATTCACACAACAAAATCATATACAAATCTGAAAACTATTTGAGTATGTTCGTATATTTATATATTGTGGTGATCGGTAGTTAGTCTGATGGTAGTGTTTTAGAATTTCAATTGGGAGATCTCGGGTAAGGATTACGATTACTTGAATAACGATGTATCATAATTATTTAGATAATTTTTACGTTTTTATTGTCTTTTTAATTAAATAATAAATAAAAAGGAAATACTAAGGTGATGAAATAGGCATAAAATATATAATTATGCTTGATTCTGCTATCTATGTTAATTTTCTCAATTGGGAACTTTCACAAAAAAATATTTTGCAGCTCAAAAAAAAGTACAGAAAAGAAGAAAGAATATGGTGCTTTTATTATTTTTAAATGTGCATTTTTAAGGCTTTTATCACCATTTGAAAAAGAAATTTTCGCACTTCGCCGTAAAAAGGTTCCACCCATGACGGAATAGCTGTGTGACGTCATCAGGCAGTATAGACAGTACTACAAGTCAAATGCGTGCCAATACAACTTACTGCCTAGTGACGCCACAACGGATTAATTCAATGACAAGGGGCCCTATTCTCCAATCTCGATTGATAAATGTCACCTGTGAGATATGTCGATTGAAAAACTCGCACGAAAAGTCGAATGGTAGCCTACGACCCTATTCTTGACGCCATTCGAGATATAAACGGTCGACATTCGAGAAGCTACTGGCAACGTCGCACTTTTTGTATGTGGTCATCGAAAAATGACATTTATTTATTCTCTTTTTCACGAGATGGCGCTGATGGCGTTTTCGTGTGGGGAGGCACGTGACGCACAAAGATGGCGCTTTTACATGAGGAGTCACAATCAATATCAAATTTTTCGTTATATTTTTACTTAAACTAAAATACTTTATAAATGCGGCATCACTTTATTTTATTTTATACCGTTTGCAAAATGTAAACGACCATTGAGTGACTCACGGCGGCCATTTTTATCAATTTTTGACATGTCGATTGGTGTGACATTCATCTCGAGTGGTAAAACACCACTCGACATATTCTCGCATGATATCGTGTGACATTTGTCGTCTACGACTTTCAAGAATAGGGTTTTTGAGAAATCAGTCGAAAGTAATAAAATCTCGCTTGTGACATCCATCAATCGAGATTGGAGAATAGGCCCCAAGGTGTTTAAAAATTTTACAGTAAATATGGATTTTTAAAATGAAAATAATGAATGAAAAGTTTTATTTTATCGTTTCATATTAGGATATTCGTGATCAGCGTACTTTTATTAATATCAAGTGATAACATTTATTCATATGAATGTTCCAAATTGTTGAATGTTAATTCTCTGAGAAATGCCAAGCTTAATGCTAGTCATTCAGTATTATGTTAGTATTAATAAAAAAAGAAAGAATAAATTTGAGTGGGTGCCGACGAGATTATAATTTGAGAAACTCCGGGGGAGAATAATATACAGTGTGACATTCATAACGATAATTTATTGTTTCAATTCATTATTAAATTAATATGTCTACGAGTATGTACTAGTGGGGTTCCAGAAGAGAAAAGCTCATTTTTACCAACTTTAGAGTATCGCGTAAGGTTCAGCTTTGACTATTCTCAAGTTTCAAACATACCAGTTCCCGACATCCTATTGTGTCATAAAATTCATAACATATTCTTAAATTATAAATAAGCGAACTTTTATTAAATTTATTTATTCTTTTTGCTCTACTATACTAGAAGATACTAAAATCGAATACCAACTCAGAATATTTCAAAATTAGCTTTTATCTCTAGTTATTACAATGTTTAATATTACGAAACAACTTTATAATATACCTTCTCACTTATCCTCATAAAACATATTGCATATAATTATGTGAAGCATTGTAAAACATAATAATTACAAGTAAGTACAAAAATAATACATTGTATATTAAAGACATATTACATCTTAATTTCAACTATGAGGTTTGCTACCCATCCTGAATGTCTTATTTTTTGTTGGCACGGAGAAAACAGTTTGCATGTTTATTGAATATGGATGGTCTACTCTTCTTGTGGGATATGCCACGATAGGATAGTATAGTAGTAGTAGACATTTAATATTTTTTAATGCATTTTGAAAGAAGACAAATGTTTTTTTTTTCAGAATTTTTATTTATAAACCGACTGTTCTTCGTGGAACAGTCAGTTGAACAGTTTTTCTTTTTTTACTATTTATGTTTAAAAAGATATAACTGGGTTTGTATTATATACATACATAAATACAACTTAATACACCTTTAACAGTAAGCTAAAAGCTTGTGTTGTGAAAGGGGAATTTGCCGGCACCTGGGATACTTCGCACTTTCTTTTTATTTCCATGTGTTAGCGTCATAGTTTCTAGTCCATACGAGTACTTCGAGAGATAGGTACTTCTGTGTTTTTTAATAAATGTATATATTATGTATATTAAATGATTTATACTGCGCCGTTTAATAGAGCATCGATCTCAAGGGCGCGGAAAACTATGTTGGAAGAGCGATGTCTTCAACTTGCTCCCGAAAGTTGTTTTCGATTGGTTTTTCAAAGGTCGTCGGGGAGTCGATTCCAGATGACGGATCCTGTGACGCAAAAGGCCCCATCATAGAAGCAGAACTTGTTTGCTCTGTTGATTTCGTCCAGCATGTTGGTGGATATCTTAGCAGGCGAACTTTAAAATAAGGATCAATATTTTGGTAGATGTAAGACATTACTAACGTAATATTTTATTTTAATAAACTTTCCCCGAGGTTTATTGTTCACCAAAGAGCTTTTTACCAGAGTTGAATTTATTCCGATGTAAATATTTGTTTTATTACCAGACTTTAAAAATTTGTATCTTGTCTGTAGGTATGTAGAATCACCAATCCATGAATCTCAGCAGCTACCTACATGTTTATTATTACTTTTACTGTTTTTTGAACAGCAATTCAATAGAATCGTAAAATGTTTCTCATATTCATGTAATGGGTAGATTATTGTTTTTAAGTACTTCTTGCTATTATGAACAATATCATATAAAATGTTCATTGCAAGAGATGGAGAATTCATTTAAACTTATGCTTACATATAATAAAAATTAGTGATGTTATGTAAGCATTTGAAATAATCGATTATAATTGTGAGTAGTCTATTTTCAAACACGGATATCTGTCATCTTTGTCGAAATCGAGTTAATGACTGATTCGGATAGAGTTTCCCTCGTGCTACTTTCGAATGGTTGCATTCATCAGTGGCTAAAACGTGCGGAAATCATTAAAAATCGTCATCAAAAATCAGTGTTACTTCCAATATTAGACACCTACACGTAGTAGTTTAGTCGCAAAATCGGACAGCTGCATTATAAATCAATAAACATTAAAATCATCATCATCATCATCATCGCCCTCAACGCTCCTCTCGGGAGGGCAGAAACCAGCCTCCTCCATTCAGAGCGTCTCTGTGCCAATTGCGTCACATCTTTCCACGACATTCCTTGCGCTCTGATATCGTTGTCATAGGAACGGTGTATTGTGAAAGAGGGACGCCCGGGCCGACGGAACCCCTGCGGACGGAAAAACAGTGCTCTTTTTGGCCAACTATCATTAGGCATTCTCAAAACATGTCCCAGCCAGGACCATCGTCTCTCCTGTATTACGGAGATTACAGGTCTCTGCTGGGTGCGCCGGCGCACAGCATCATTTGTAACATGTTCATACCATTTGACATCCAAAATCCTTTTAAGACACTTGTTTTCAAAGCTTAGTATCTTCCGCTCCTGAGCCTTGGTTAAGTGCCAAGACTCACAGACATATAGAAGGATTGGGATGATGCACGCATTGAACAAGCGACATTTTGTCATTAAAACATTAAAATATCAACAGTTAAACTTAGAGTAAAAAAGTGACTTTAGCTAAAAATCATCTAGATGACGGATAAAAATAATCACGGCATCTCTCACCAGTGGGACAGCTGGTAGATTCACATCGACTCTCCAGTTTAACAAACCATGAACTCGAATTTCTAAAACTCCAAGATATTAATATGTCACGTTAAAGATTTGAAGCAGAATGCGGGTCTACTGAAAACTCCAAACAAAAGTGCTTCAGAGATTATATTCACTAGTAATTTATTTTCGGAATCTCTCTGAGCTTAAATACTATCTACTCATTTATTTAAAAGCATACATCCCTAGAATATGCAAAGCCTACATTGTTTCAAAATATAACAAGAAATAATCGTAACAAAGTACACTGCAACTAAAGATGAGTATACGAACAGTTGTAAATCTTTAAGAAATAATCCTTATTATTGAAAACAAGATATGCCAAGTATTAAAATGCCATTTTGTTATTATACATCAGTCAAGTAGTAAAACATTCAATTTACTTAGTTTCATTGTAGAGAGCTTTTATGCCTTTGTTTGCATTATATTGTAGCTACAATAATAAAATCTCTGAGCTTTTTATTTATTTAAATTCTACGGGAGACACAGTTAAAATAATTCATGAGAAGCCCTTAATGTAAATCAATACATAAACATATTATGATTATCGGTGGTATCCTGAAACTAACCCCTCTATCTTGGCGCCCAGTGCATATCCTACCACCCACACATCTAAGGCTAAGAAGCACTGCAGAGAAAGCACCACAATATCATAAAAGCTCAGATCTTTCTTTACATAAAGATACAGGACATCCACCTTATTGTCGACTTAAATATT
The DNA here is from genome assembly GCA_947579605.1 of Athripsodes cinereus. Classification (NCBI taxonomy): domain Eukaryota; kingdom Metazoa; phylum Arthropoda; class Insecta; order Trichoptera; family Leptoceridae; genus Athripsodes; species Athripsodes cinereus. The sequence goes on from OX388306.1 coordinate 2,075,412, forward strand.
GGAAGATAGCTGGAAGCGATAGTCGACCAACTGACGACAAATGTCGAGATATGTGAGCAACGGCAACAATAACCTGGCTACAGATCTAACTATACAGCTTCCAGTATTCAATAAAACAAACATACTTTCAAGAGGGGCATTGAAGAGAGAGTGTAGTTTAAAAGATACTCACGATGATGGTTTTAGCAGGTAGGTCCTTCAAACCTGCCCAATGAGGACAATCTTGATTAGAATGTGTGGATAAATACGAGTCTATGACTCATGAAATATCCAGATTTGATATGAGCCTCTCTTCAATATACAGCCTCCTTACTTACCCAGAAAACTCTAGTGCACTTTTAACAGACTAAAGAGTGCCATCGAATGCACAGCGTCACACCTACATCAATAGGGATCGCAGAATCAGAAATACTTCTACCTAATAATGGATGAGTACTAAAGGAAAGTAATAATTTGTATGGATACCAAATGGATAAACATGCAAGACATCCTCTCCGTGTCAACAAAAGTTAAGATATTTAGAATGGATGGCATTCCACATCGCTGAGCTGAAGACATTAATTGTCTTGTCTTGTGTTAAAACGTAGTATTTTACAAATACCTGTCTTTTATAGGGCAGTCAAAAATTTACAAAAAAGCGTGGAAAACCTACATTTCGCCATTCTCCACGTAGATATAATAAATAAAATAAGTGCAGTACATTATTATATGTAATGTGTTTTAAATAAATAAACATTAAGTTTGTCAGCCGATGATTGATGTATGTATCCGACGTAAGTATGTTTGACGTAATACTTCGTATTATGTACAAAGACAAATAAATATAGATTAGAAACTCATACGAAAACATTGGTATGAGTCCAATTGAATCTTGGGTCCAAAATATTACCATACCAATACATATGTAGTCTATTGTTACAAATAGGAGTATGATGTATAATAATTTAAGTAAGTGGGAGTGAAACAGCAAATATATTAATGTCAATCATGAGCGAAACAGCAAATGTTTAATGTACCTAATGATAATCATTTTGGATCCTGACTTCAGAGAGAATTAATTCTGCGTTTTTGATGTTTTCATATAAGGGGTTTAGATGCAAAGGCACATCGATGAATGCAGAAATGTTTTTATTTTCGCTGATTACTACTACTACTACTATACTATACCATCACGGCATATCCCACAAGTGGGGTAGCCAGCAGATTAGCTGCACGTAAGAAACATGCAAACTGTCCTCTCCGTGCCAATATAAAATCAAGACATTCAGGATGGGTGGCAAGCCTCATCGCTGAATTTAAGATGTAAAATGTCTTATTTTTTTTCGAACACCTGCCTTTTACAGGACACTCGAAAACTTACGCAGAAGAGTGGGAGACCAATTCTTTACCGGGTGCTCCACGGGATAGATGTAATGTTATCAATACGACAGAAATCCTCATCTATTCTAGTGAAAATCGATTCTAAAAACTGATTTAGAAACAAAAACACATTTGGTCCAATCATATTATTAAAAAATAAGATATATCTGGGTTTAATTATAAACCAAAATACAACCTTATACACTTTTCACAGTAAGCTACTAAAATCTTGTGTCGGGAAATTTATTTCAAATTTACCAATAAAGCAGATTGCACAATAAGTTAGCAATTTCAAGGAATTGTATCTGAAATACTGTCATTAGATATTATTTATTGACTTGGCGGTAACGTCGCGCGTCGTGGTAGTTTCTAAACATAAGCTCTTCGGAGAAGTCATCATCCCCCGCATAACGGCCACCATTAGCACAAAGGTTGTAGGTTAATAGATTATATTAGATAGATTAGTTAAATATTGCGCTTGAGAATGACAGGTTACCTGTTGAAACCTTGGTCGCGCGTAGATTAATTTTTAGTGGTATTTGTAAAGTTTTTTGAGTCCAAACATTTGTAATACTGTCATTTGACTTAATTAAGATGCAAACTCAATTCATTCTATACTGTTGACATGCAAAAACATTTCAATCTAAAATATATTTGTATTTTTTTTTAATAAATAAATTATATTATTAGGTATAATGATATAAATAAATATTAAGAATACAGAAAAGCATTTTTAAAACACAATTTAAAATACAAAGTAATGTGCTGTTTTCTCAGCTTCAATGTTTTAAAATTGATGTGCCTTTGCTTCTAAAGCCCTCATATGTCAATGATTACATATAACTGTTTGAACTTTGGTCCATATGTCTGCTTGCTTTAGATTTATGTGAAATAAATATTTACGCATGCGCTCTTCAAATTTGATCATTTCTGTGTTTTTATTCGTATACTTAATTTATTTATGTTATTTACTCAGTATTGTTTGGGATAAATTCTCATTTTTTAATGATTCATTCATTTATTCGTTCCATCGTAGCCAATGGAGCATAACACGTAAAAAAAACATGCAAGTCGTTCACTATGTGGCATAAAATGAAAGACATTCAGGAAGGGGGGCATGCCTCATCGCTGAATTGAAGATGTAAAATGTTTTTATTTTTTCGAACACCTGCCTTCTACAGGATACACGAAAACTTACGAAAAAGAGTGGGTTAACAATTCTTTACTCCAGAATAAAGTGGGTACAATATACATACATAATATATTATTATAAAAAATAATATATGTGTATTGTACCCAGTTGTTTATTTATTTTATTCTTCACTGTATATTGGTTACAATATTACAAAATAAAACAGAGTCGTAAAAATAACAGTTATACAATTCAACGTACAGAGAGCGAGTTTATCGCTAAAAAGCGATGTTTTCCAACTAACCCGGTTTTAATATGAAAAAAATTATAATGAGAAAAACTGTTTTAAATGGTAAGTAGTGAATTTTTCGTAATATTTTTTGCAAATTAAAATTGTTTGGTTACATCAAATGTGGAAAAAGTTGGTTACGATAAGAAAACAGACGGACATTACGTAAATTTATTATGAAATGCATTTCCAATCTATAAGATTTTATTATCATTTGCGCATCTGAATGCGCATGCATGAAACGAACCTGTCTAATAACAATATTATTATTATTATTACTGCGCATGTAAGTCTGCGCAAGTCACGAGTAATTGGGTAATACTGTGAGGATTTACCGTTCTTGGGTCGCGAATATTGAACCTCGGGGCATAAATATTCAGGCGCATTAATCTGCAATGTTCAGACGTGGTACAGTGACACCTAGTTAAAATGACAAGTACATAAGGAAAAAACTTTCAGCCTAATGCTCTAGCTTTGAATCAGGATGTCTGAAATCCTATCAGACCGAATGACATGTTTTTTTTTTTAAAAAAGATATATCTGGGTTTTGTTATAAACCCAAATACAACCTTATACACCTTTCACACTAAGATAAAAGCTTGTGCCTGGGATCGAACCACGGACTGTTTCTCCTGAACACAAAATAAAACTTCAAGTTTTTGAGTATATTCACCACAGAACAATTTGGTTTCATCAGGAATAGTAATAGACGGAGACCACCGGAATACATCTTTAACAAAGTCATGACAGTAAATTTCCCTCAAGAGGAATATCAAAGAATACCTGGATGACACAATGTATGTTATTCTGTGGAGAAATAACCTGAATGAAGATGACATAGGGAACAACAGAATATATAACCTCAGAACGAGAAGAGCCAACCCAAACAGCTTTTAGCGGCAATAAGTTGGGACAGCGTCAGGAAGCAGAAGAAGGTAAATCTTTGATTGGTAAGCTATGACTATAGGTAATGTGCATTTTGTTTACGTGGGACCGAAAATATCCTACAAGTATGTAGGTATTACTGGGATTTTTGAAAGATTTATTTATACGGTGAAATACTCGCTTCTGGGCATGGAATTTCATCTATATAATTTTTTTTATACTGTGAAATGATCAATATTGGCTAAATATAATAGTGAAGCTTTATCTTCCAAAAAAAATGGGCTTCCAAATGTTTCGATTTTGTGCCAGTTGTAATTTTATTTTGTAGTAGGTACCCTGAACGTGGAGATTTGAGCCCGCACAATAAAGTATCCAGCTTGAGATACCTACTCATACTTAAATAATTATGCTAAAACAATATCTGTACGAGAAGCAGTCATTGTCGTGTATAAGAGAGAATTTCAAAACCTTCTCTATGTCTCCTGGTAGATGCATTGGATAAAGCACATCTCACGATAAGGATTTGTTGCGGATTCAAGTCCCGTCCAGGGCACTACCGAATAAAGTGACGATGTTTTTTTCTAAGCCTTGATAGTTTCATAATATGTAAAATTTACATGCATCATTGAATATTTTGCCAAGTTATTTTTGTCGTTTTGTATAGTTTGTCTTATACTCTTGTACACACAAACTATAAATCACTATTTGAAATGAACGACCGTAAGGAGACCGCCTTGGTTCAAGAATGTTACGACACAAATCCATCCCTCTTTCTGTTTGCCTGGTATTAAAACTTTATCAAAAGGGTGGGCTACGTCTTGTTTTTATTTTTGTTAAATTAAAAATATCGAAATAAATGGGTAAATAATACCCTCTATACAAGCTCGCATCCATTAAGCGCATTTCTGAATAATAAAATTTCAAACTTACAGTTATTGCAGACAATTTGAAAGTACTTATATCTCAAAATGCGTACATTTTTTCTCCACTTATGTTTATGTTTTTATATGCAAAAAAACTACTCCAGGTGCAGAACTAAAATCACTTAAATAATCAATGAAAACAGAATCTAAAACCATCATTTATTTTTTAACATTTTAAACAAAATAAATAAGCAAACTGAATTGTCATTTTCATTAATTGTATCGGCATTTACTTTGTAACACTTCATTTTAAATTATCAAATAAAATAAAATAAATATTTATTTTATTTTATTTGATAATTTGAATTTAATTATTTTTAAAATAATCCGTCATCTTGACATGGTTTTTATTTAGAAAAATATAACACAGTTTTCATCTGTTTTGTGTTTCTTTGGGTAAATTAAATAAAAAAAAATCGTTCAACTTTGCAATCTTGTACAAGGAGTGCATGTATGTGGAATTGTATGGATGAGATGGAAGGGAAAGCGTGTGCAAAGACAGGAGGAAATGTGGCTTGATATTTTCGGCCTATCCTGCGAGGGAAACGGCGTGCTAGTATGTATGCATGTTACCTTTAAAATAGCATGATATGCAAGCTATTTTCAAGATCACATTTTACATTTCTAGAATACCTACAGGTAGTGATGTGAGAAGAGAAAATTCTCCAAAGAAATTTCTCGAGAATGAGAAATTTCCTCTGATGGAAGAGAAATTTCTCTCCATAATTTTTCTTAGTGGTATTATGGCCTTTCGCCTAGTACACTTCGCAGCTAACCTGATTTATCCAAAAAAATGTGGGGCTAATTAAGGCCCAAATCAGAGGTTATTAACACTTTTTTCCATGTATGTACCTGCAATTTTTTTAACTTAAATATGGGCATGTGGGGTGTCAAACATCAAGATTTTTCATCAGTTATTAGCACTTTTTTTCTATGTAGGTACCCAACATTTTTTTGTTTCCATAATTAATTCTAGCCATATTGGTGATAAATTGTCTCAACTTTTGTACGTTGTTATTGATTGGTTGCATAAAGTATTTATTATTGTTATTATACTGTTAAATAAAAAATAAAAAAAATTCTCCGAAAATTCTCTAATTTGAGAAATTTACCGAGAAATTTCTTCATAAAAAAAAAAATTATTTCCTGAGAATTCCAGAACACTACCTACAGGATAAAGATTGGAGAATATTTAGGTCAGAGGTAGCCCCCAAAATAAAAAATTACGCCCGAATCTATTTCATTTTTAGTGTGCACTTACTAAAATAGGAACGTTCCGACTTAATTAGTCCAGACATAGATAGGTATTCTATAATACTCTAAAATTGTTCCTAAGTATAGAATACGAATGTTAGTTCAAGTGAACTTGATTATAAAATTTTGGAACGTTCTTATTTTAGATTGAATCAATATATACATAATAGGGGGTATATTTATCTATTTGCTACATGTTAAAAATTAAACGTACCTTTACGCAATGTTCCGGCATAAAGCCAATGTATAAATAGTTTTCTACAAATAGGTGTCGATTTGATAACAAAAGAGTGTAAAAAAACAGATGAATGAGATTAAACAACAACAATCTTAACTCGACAGTGAAAAACGCAGTTCACAGCACGTTATTAAGATTTTGTCGTAGATTAAAATATTATTTATATTATACAAAGATGTCAATGGGTTAAAAACACTGTATAAAAACACGTAATCTTGTGTAGGTAGATGGCTATGTACTTTGTAAAGAATGATAAAAGCGAGTCTTTTTTATTATTCAACTGTCAACGAAATCTATTCACAACAGTTTTTTGTTAAAATAATTCAAATACGAAGTTCATAAAACTGTTAAGTGGCAAAAGTAAAATTTGAAATAATTTTGTAATTACCTAATTGATTTAATATTTTTTGCATAGGTTGTTTATATTGGATATAGCCTTAGGGGACATTTTTTTTAATTTTGAAATGCATCCTTAATTAATCTTCTTCTTCACGTGTCCTACCAGGTCCCCTCGACGTTGACAACCATTTGGGAGAAAGCCTTTATTAGCTAATATGTTGATTAACATTATAATGATCAATTTGAATAGGTACTTTTCTATAGCCTCACGCCGTATCTTAATTAGGGTAGGCAGAGAGAACAGAACGCCACATAATATAACATGTATAGACAATTCACACAGACCGAGCCAGTCCCAAACTATCCTTACATACTTCTTTCGCTTCATCTACATTCATACAATTTTTCATACTTGCACATCAGCTTCAGAAGCAAATTGAAAACTACACTCTCCACCGGCGCCCTTGAGACGGTCTAGGGACTGTTAAACGGCGTCAAAACAAAATCATACAGAATCATCATTATCATTATTATAAATAAAATTAATTATACCTACAGCCTAAACAACATCAACACAGAATACACAATATTACAATTAATAATTAATTAACTGAATAGACATTTTTGACTCTTATGCTCTTTCGTGATGAAGTTTTTCAAATCGAAATATTCGAAGTCAAATCATCGCTTCTCATCGGCACGATTAACATCGAATTCCGGACTCCGAAACATTCGACATGTTCGTAAAATTCGACAGCTACAACATCTCTTTACATACAATACGATAACATACTACAATATTATTATCTAGTAGTTTATGTTTTTACTACTCGTATATAACCCTTTTCGATATTGTATTTTCATTTCGATCGCTTCGTTTCAATCGATAACAACAATGTTCCGATTTTTCATGATGCTATAATCGATTGATTTCATGATAGCCTGAGAACACAACTTTATTTGTACAATGTATTGTACAATCTTTATAGAAGCGTTTGCTTATATTTTACTAACAAAACAAATTATTGAATAATATATAAGACATTATTTATTGAGTCGACGTTAATTTGTAAAACTCCATGTTCATATATAGAAAAAAAAACACAATTGGTTTTAGTTTTACTTTAAAATTTATTTACCTATTATTTATTAATTGTAATTATTATGTACAAGCGTATGTAACCCGGCATCGCTCGGGTTTAATTAAATAGAAAACCTTGCAAATACATGGGTTAAAACAACAAAATCTTATTGAAAAAAAAGGAGTAAGCACTTACGTGGATAAAAGAAGTAAAAAGCTCTTCCCAATGAGAAAACTTAATTTTTGACTCCCTACATGCCTATATCTTAGTAACAATAAATAGGTAGGTACCTACATCATAAAAAGCATTGCAAATCTCTTCTTAATGAAAAATCTTGAAGTTTGATACCTCACATGCCCATATTTAGGTAAAAAAAATAGGTAGGTACCTACATCGAAAAAAGTGCTGAAAAACTCTTCCCAATGAAAAATCATGAAGTTTGATACCTCACATGCCCATATTTAGGTAAAAAAAAATAGGTAGGTACCTACATCGAAAAAAGTGCTGAAAAACTCTTCCCAATGAAAAATCATGAAGTTTGATACCTCACATGCCCATACTTAGGTAAAAAAAATAGGTAGGTACCTATATCGAAAAAAGTGCTAAAAACCTCTTCCCATTGAAAAATCTTGAAGTTTGGCACCTCAGATGTTCACATTTATGTAAAAAAATAATAAGTAGGAACCTACATTGAAAAAAAAGTACTAAGAACCTCGTCCCGATGAAAAAGCTTGAAGTTAAGAAATCCCACATATTGGTAGGTACCTACATGGAAAAAGTACTAAAAACCTCTTCCAAATGTGTAAAAACTCGAAGATTGTCATCCCAAATTTCTATAAGAAAAAAGGGTAAACATCCCATTTCGTGAAAAAATTGTAGGCACATAAATGTTAAAATATTATAACTGTCCACATTCGAATTTGTATTTTTGGTTTCCAGTGCATAAATGGGTATTTGCTATGAAATTAAAAAAGTCAAGAATAAATTGTCACCTAAGTATTTACTCTTTATTCCCAAAAAACCTTAAAAATGGATTATCTGCATCCTTCAATATTTCAGAATATTTTACTATCAAATATTTCATAATTTATGTAAAAAATATTAGGTGAAAATAAATAGGTTCCCACTCATTGAAAATCATTTAACATTGTTTATGGATTTTATAGGTAAAACTATTATTATTCTACAGTATAGTTTTCTATGGTTTCATAATGTCTTCCATTATGAAAATAGCCCAATATGTCAAAAATATGCAATTTTTATTCACGTAATTCAAGAGCTTTTCTCATTAGCAAACACGATATTTTATTACGAAAATAAACCCTAAATATTTAGTTTCAGAATTGTTGTATTAATTGTTACATCCATTTTGATATTAATTCAATACAATGAAAAATGTTTGACTGTGAATATTACTATTTACTAAATCTTGCATTAATTTTACATACATTTTGTTGCTAATTTTGTGACATGGTCGCATTAAAATTAAAATATCTTTATCAATACGTAAGATATTTAAAATGTTTTTAGCCTTAAACCTGCCCAGAAGATGAGACCTTGTATAGAGTGTATTATTTTACTTCGGTCTTTCCTAATTTCCGAGTCCATTAAGGACATACATACATACATACATACATACATACATACATACGAACGGACTCAAATATTTATGTGTGGATTCACGGCGCTAGCCTTTTACATGTTATACATTTACATACATAGTTCATATGAAGTATATACAAGTGTAGAATATTAAGACACAACAATCATAATAAAAAATCAAAAAAAAAAACACAAAAAAAGAACAACACAACTATCAGTATCACAGCATAAGTTATGAATGGAAAAAAAAGTCAATGGATCACAAGTCAATTCGATAGTAGGTTATATTGTCAAATTTTCAATAAAAGAGTATTTATGAGATTATTTCAAACAAAAATAAATGGGACGTCGAGTAGCACACAGTCTTTAAAAATGGATGTTGTAGAATTAATAATATTTAGTGTCAATAGTAACTGAGAAAAGTCAAATTATTGAAAAATGTCGAAACAAAAACAAATATTTAGTGTGGTCAATTTGGTTGTCAATGAGTAAAATGTAAATAAGGTAATTGTTTTAATTGGATAAGAATGAACATTTACAATGGTGGAAGAATTATGTTCTATGCTGTATAGACAATTCTAAGATATTCTTAGATAGACAATGCTAAGAGATGTAGACAATTCACAGAAAGCTTTAAGTCAAATCTCACAGTTTTCCCAAAATACTTATGAATTTTCGCAAAAGTTTACACTGCTCATAGGTTTTTGCCTAAAAGCCAAGTTATTTATTGAAGTTTCAGGTAAGGAATACGAAAAGTTTTGTTTAAAAAACAAGGTTTAACTTGTTTTCAAGTTTTCGAACATCCTGTAAAAGTAAGGTGTTCGTAGAACAACAATTATAAGATAATTAATATTTATAATTCAGCGATGAAGCATGCTAGCACCCATTTTAAATGGTAATTTTTTTTAATGACACGGAGAGGATAGTCTGCATGTTTATTACATTCAATAAGTTTGCTGGCTACCTCACTTCTGCGATATATGCCGAAATGGTTTCACTCACACTACAGTTGATACTTAAGCAATATGGTATGATTATATTTTAATAATTTTACTATACTATACTATACCCTCACGCCGTGTCCCAGGTGGGATAGGCAGAGAGAACGGAACGCCATTTTCCAATTGTCTTGTTTTAAATTTAAAAATTATCTTTTATAACAAATGACAACCTTATGGGCTCATTGAAACACTACAAATTGTGAAATTATGTGTACATTTTTAAATAGTGGGATGCATTATTTATATTTTGTGTCACATTATATAATATTGTTTGTATTCATATGTTTTATTTCAAGTGTATTATAATAAATAAATAGGTTTATTAGCAGTATATTTTATGAGCTTTTTTCATTTGATTTAAAATAATTAAAAAAAATAATTATACAAGTGTCTATGTACAATTTCGCGTTATAAAATATTGCACGCAATAAAGTACTGATCAAAATCAAACGCTTTTATACATACTTAATATTATCTTCAGGCCAAGTTCCTGGAACTAAGGTCATGTCAGGATTCGGGAGTCTTGACTCTTCATTTCTGTCATTGTTTCAATGTTTTAAGGTTTGAGGTTTACAGAAGTAGTTACCGCTGCCGAATGATGTAACTACACTTACATAGTTACGTAGTAATATGTAGACAAGTTTTATGAATCAGAATAGGTACGTTTCTTGTAAATGTCAGATAAAGATTCAAATGTCATCTTTGTTTTAAATATACGAACATAGATTATCATTGTTGTAAGAATCAATCAAAATTATATTTATTCACTGTGTCGGTGTTTAGGTAGTTGAATTCTAAAGCGAAATAAATAAGTACGTTTTATTCTATGTACATTAGGGTGTCCCTTATTTGGACGAAAAAATTTTTTTTTCAGTTTTTGAAACGCATACCCTCTAATTGTGTTTATTAGCCTACTACTTACCCAAATACAGAATTTAAGCTGATTGGAACCCGTGCCGACAGAGCCTCAAAGTTTTAGAAAAAAGCTGCTTAAAGCGTCTCTTAAATTTAGCTGTAGATCATCACTTAATATCACTATGTTAGCTAAATATTGATGAAAACACAAATTTATAATGAGCATTTCTTACAATTATCAAAAAAAGTTACAAAATTGATATTATTTAATTTATATATATCCTCTAAAAAGTATCTTTTTTACAGTCTAGGTACATTTTTCTATGTTCATGCACACAACGTCATAAGAACTGATTCTATTCTTCGTCTGCGGTTATCAAACCATAAAAGCCTTGAATTAGTTTAACAGCTTTTTCAGCTGTGTCATTCACTGCTTTTAAGCTAGATATCTTTTTTTAAGTTTCCACAAATGCCACGATTTCTTTATACGAAGATACACCTTCTTGAAGGAAATTGCTGTCAAGTTTTAGTTGTGAAACTAAATCTTTGCTCTTGACGGATACAAAATAACTCATTTTTTTTCCTATGAAAACATTAAGGCTACTTGTAGAATACATAAAAAGAACATGGTATAACATATTAAATAAATTGAGCTCTACTACCTAACATATAGAGAGCCAGGCATCTGTTCCTTCGATTGTTCATATCTCTTACCGAAATCCCAAAGTTATCTTTTTTGTGAATTTTCTACAATGGTCCCTTTGGTCTGCTCATCAATTTTATCATAAAAATTAAAAGGAGGGCTATTTTTTTTGACAAATATCACTAAATTTTGACTGAACTTGTTTTAAGTTGCTTTGGAAATCAGCTTGTCAATTCTTTCGTTACCATTCAATGTTTTTAAAAACCACAAGTTTTGATTCGGCGCTTTCAACACCAAACAGCATTCAAGCAAGGAGTTCACATGAACTACCACAATAAACAAACAAACATCTAGTAAAGTTTCCTTGTCCTTAGCGCCCATTTTAGACTGAGACTGCAATAAACATATTTTTAAAGAGTAAATAGCTTGTCATCCATCGTGCTTGATGCATTGCGCTAGTAGATCTGATTTTAAATTTTATGTGGATCCCAGAGGCTCTCTCAGGTGTATCAAAGCTGTGTAAAGCAGCAGGTGCCAACAAGCTTTCTGAAACCATACGCTTTAATCTCTTTTCCTCTTCTGCTAGTTTTTTCAGCCTTGCTTTTTTTCAATTTCAGCCATTTTTTTGTCAACATCCGCTATGCATCCTGTGCGTCTTGGTTCTCTTTGCTTTTACAATAATTTATTTTCTTCTTTGATTTTTAGTCTTTTGAGAGCATCGGCGAATACAATATCGTATAAATTATCCAATTCAAGTGGAAATCTCCTCATGGTGCCGATGAAAATCCTGAATCTTCTTGCTATTTTTTGGTAGCTCTTTCCAGACCTAATGAAAATTCCCCGACCTCTTAACACGATTATTAACAGCTCTAACAGGTATTGTAGCCTTTTCCCAGAATAATGCATACGCAAATGACTAGATTTTTGCTTTCACTAACATTCAATGTAATATCGCATATGTAGAAAGACAGAACTGGGAGAACTTGACGATTGGACGGTTATTTTGCACCTGACATCTATTGATTAACTTCACCAACCAAGAAAATACTTTTTATATTACTTCTTAGTTCTACTGACATCTTTGAAATAAAAAAAAATCCGCGGTAATTACCAGAAAAACCGAGCCTGTGTGACAATAACAGTGGGCACTCACCGCCCCTGGGAAGTAGCTTGTATGAAGATGTTTCCGTGCAAGTCGGCACGGGTTGCACTGTTCCGAATAAGATAAAAATTGGTTTTTGAGTGTTTTAGGACCAAATGAACAAAATAAGAGCCTATGCGTTGTAAAATTAAAACTTTGAAAAATAAGGGACACCCTAATGTACATACTATTCGATTTATTTTCGAAAGAGACGTTTTTTATGTTGTTAGGACATTGTCAATCTCAATCTCGCGCTCATTGTCAATCTTCTAATATTAGAAGATTGACAATGTCCTAAGAAGACGAAAGACGTCTCTCTCATAAATAAATCAAATAATAGAATAAAACATTTGTTGTATTTAGTTCGCCAATTTATATTAACTTATATACCACTGCCAACTTGACAGTTATTTAAACCTAATTGCTGGACAGCTGACAAAATGTAACACATTATACTATACTATACCTACCCTCACGCCGTGTCCCAGGTGGGGTAGGCAGAGAGGACGGAACGCCATGCCAATCTATCCTTACATACTTCTTTCGCTTCCTCTACATTCATCCAGTTTCTCATACATGCACGCCGATTCCTCTTACTTAACACGCGACCGTCCTTGAGAATTTGATCCACGTGGTTAAGCCACGTAGTTCTTGGACGTCCGCGCTTTCTCACACCCTCTCTTTCAGATAAATACACCCTCTTCGTCAATCTTACACCATCCATTCGCTCCACATGACCAAACCATCTCAATTTATTTACACGCATTCTATCAACAACACTCCTCTTGCATCCACTCATTCTTCTAATATCCTCATTTCTTACTCTATCACGTAAGGTACAAATATCCGGTACATTTTAGAAAGAGGTTCTGCGAGGAAATATTATTTCAGAAAACCGTGAGTTTTTCTTATAATGGCCCGTTCTTGGCTCATAATCTTCCCGAGTGGCCCCTGATCCCTATAAGTCTGTGCATCCCTACTCTAGATTAATCATTCCAGTTAATTCTACTCATCGATAGTCAACCTATTTACATCCAATTGTGTCAAAAATTCATAAAATAATCTGTAGAAATAAGTAAATAAAGTCACGAAACACTAAAAATATTGGCATTAAAGTGCTGGTGACTTATTCTCTTCCGAGAATCAAATGATATGTAATAATTAATGGTTCGAATTCAGAATAACTGGAAGCCAACTGTTAAAATTTTCCTTAATCCCAGGTGTTAAATAAAAATCAAATAAATAATAAATGAAAAAAAAAACGGCCACAATCAAAGAATTTGATAATTTTAACACCTTTTTTTGGACAATGGTTTCTCTTGTAATACAAATTGTTCAACTCTTTTGTATCGATTTAAACAAAAGTATGTACAATACTAAATTCAATAAAAAATATTATATCTCCAATTCAAGAATCATATTGTAATAATTATCATGAACACACTAAGCGTATCAAATTAACACTATTTTATGACCACACAACAATACAATCGATGATAATAATATGTGAACAAAAGGAATTCTAACGATTACAGTATGAATGGTGCGTTAATAAAGTAGTGATAGATTACTAAGTGGATTCTATTATATCTGACGGTTGGTGTTTTATTTTTAATCGACGTATGTATGTAGGCACTATAAAATAATATTTTATTCATCAAAAAAAAATGTGAGCAAGTGACGAGCTTTATTGCCTCGAGGCAACGTTTTCCAGCTAACCAAAGTAATGAGTGATATTATGGCATTGTGTACCTATCCACAATAAATGGAGTGATTTGGGATTAAAAGTGCATGCACAAATCCAAAAATAAACCTATTTTTTAAAATCAGTATCTACTACTTACAAATTAAGGAGGCCACACAGAGTTCACCACACGGAGCCTTGCACATGGCGGAGGATCGCTCAAGTTGGAGACAGATAGTCTACAGAACGAGGCATGATGGTCACGATCCTCAGGATGGAGGGACCGACGGAATTGATGATGATGCTCTACTACTACCTACTGCTATACCATCATGGTTTTTTCCAAAATTGAACTAGCAGGCGGACCAGTTGTATGTAATAAATATACAAGCTGTCTTCTCAGTACCAACAAAAAATAGTACATTCAGGATGGGTGGCGAGCCTAATCGCTGAATTTAAGATGTAAAATGTCTTTTGACTTAAATATTTACTGACTACTCCTTTTTGAGAAATGAGAGATGGTACAAATAAATAAACCCTATAAAATAATTCATCATTTAAATCATTAATATTAAATATAAAGAATGCCTGGAATGTGCTTCGCATGTAGATAACTAAAATGTATCTTATTGAAATCTCTTAAGGTACGTTTAAATATTGGGTAGCCAGCATGCCGAGATATTGAGGTACCCAAATTCTTATAGGAAGTTTCTTCGGCATCTGTAGTTTGGTATTTTGTGATAGGTAGGTAGGTATGTCTTTGAACATCAATACTATTGTCAAAATAACAAAACAACACAGTGCCTAATGAGATATTTTAATATCATCAATGTTTGGCAGATGTAACTAGGTATATGTAGACAGGGACGGTCTAAGGGAAGAAGTTTTTTTAATCCATTTATATTACTACCGGTACTACTACTAGACCATCACGGCATATCCCACAAGTGGGGTAGCCAGTAGACCAGATGTGGTAAGCCAATTCTTTGCCGGGTACTCCACAAAATCCATTTATATCATCATGATATTTTCCATAAATCATTACCCACATCAATCATACCCACCGATCACCTAGATAGTGCAGAAATCTGGGGACTTCCATTTATCATAACTTTTATATTACACAGGAAAATTCGTACACCGAAGGTGTTATAGAGAAAATCCCGAAGGGCTGACTAGCCAAAGCCAACAAACCACCATGACCTCTGCAAATGGAATTTTTTGACTACACTCCTTCGATGTCTCTCCGAGAGATTCAAATTTTTACTTTTTTTTTTACTTCCGATCGCCGAAGCGAAGAGCTCTTGCAGGGCCTTTGCCTCCAAAGTAATAGGTCTCCAAGCCTTTCTGTTTTGAGCAATGGGTTGCCAGTTGTCTTCAGCATTTAGCTCATCTAGCACCTAAAGGTATTCTGCAGGGTATGCTCGATGGCAGAAGACCGTTAGGTAGACCAAGACATAGATTGTTAGATAAGATCAACCAAGATCTAGAGAGATTCAAATATATTAATAAAATATGAACTGAGCATGATAATCTGGAAAGACTAATGATTGTGGGAAGTATTGAAGAAATAACATTTCGTGGTCCAGCTAGCCACATAATTATAGTCATATAATTTTTTTTTTCCAGTTTCAAGGACACATTTCAAACACACTTCGCACAACTGAGATACCTATAATTTATTGTCCTTGCATCACCTTTGTGAAAGTTTCATGCTTGTTTTATCCTCCCATGGACTTCAATCCAGAATCTTAGTGGTGTCCATCTGCTATTCTTTATTTGAACTATTTGACCAGAGCATTGCCACTTCAGATTAAAGACTTTATCAATAAAATCCACAACACTGAAATACAAGTCAGTTAAAATTTGTTGCTGATGAATTGAATAAATATAATTATGTCTAGAAGTTGAATGCCTGTACTAGAGCCATCACTGCACAAGTCCAATAAAAAAATGTTTAGTTTTTTAATAGTCGTTGAAAGGTGCCGCCGGACAAAAGGATTGAATAGAGCCTTATGCATGGTACTTACAGCATATTTCTATTATAATAATAAAATTTTAGTACACATATAGGCTATCAAACTGAGAAATAGGTAAATATATAGATATATCTAATATACAACCCTTTTATAATATAATGATTCAACAATGTATCAAATGACGTCTTCTCAACAAGAACAAGGGTGCTCAAATACAATACAATAAACCACACAACTCAAAATATTATAAAAAACATAAGGTGACTACAGTACTGGTACACTTTGTGAGGATGAAAAATACTTGATTATTTTATATAATTTTTATCACCAAAATTATTTAACTGGATTCTGAGAAAGTGAAAAACATCAGTTTTTGACGCAAGGTTATGTTAGAAAAAAGCAAAGAGCAAAGTTATTATATTTCCTGAAAGAAACGAGCAAGCTTTAAGGCATTTAAGCTATAGTGAAAATAGTACTAGGATCAGCAAAGCCAACGTTAGCGCACTAATGAAGTATATGAATGGTTAAAAAATGCTTAAGTTTACCCAACAACTTTTTCAATAAATGATGATGCGAATAAAAAACAAATAGGTTTGAAACTAGATAAAGTTAGGAATTTAATATATGTTTTATTATTTTTCATTCGTAGGACCAAACCCCTAAAGGTTAACCCAGAGTCTATTCAGCAAAATTCCTAACAAAAATTCAGATAAATAAAAAGATAGATAAAATTAAAAAAAAAAAAAATTATCCAGAGTTTTTTAATTCCTGAAATATCCGAGAATGTGATATTTTCGGGATTCGTTGGAGAGTATAAAATATGAATTAAAGAATCATCTTGAAAAAATTGGTGGTGGTAGGATCTTTAAAAAATATTTATAAATTCGGTATGATTAATTTGACCGGTAGTGTATATTTTGAAAATATGCCACAATATTCACTCCTCACGCATATTATCATCGACAATATAAAAATGTCGGACAATGGACACAATGAAGAATAAAAAAAATATTAAATGATATTAATAAAAAAAAGTGTGGAACCGCTATCACCGACTCCAGATGACGTTCCAATAATCATTGATCATCAATAATCAGAATTTGATCGCGCTATGATTTTTTTTTATATTCTATTATTGTTTTTTTTTCGATTCGTTTTTTTTTTGACTTGCGTTATGTCAGGAATGTTGTACAATACCGTTTGCTCCCAGCCCTTTATATGAAATATTGTTTTATTCTATTGTTTTCTTTTGAAACCATAAATGAGGTAAACAGCTGTAGAATACGAATTGATTATATTTTTATTATTTACAGTGTCGAAACCCAGAAAAAAACAACCAAACTGATCTCCGATACTGTTCAAAACGCACAGCACGTAGAGATACCTACATCAAAAATATCCTCCATAGTTCATGTGTGATTCACAATGGACACTCTAACAAGTGTGGCATGGTCTGTGCTGCACCACAGACACGCGCTTCAGATTCGTCTTGTGGGAAGCCCCATCGTTTTCTATTCTCTCGGCAAGTTTGCTACACCAGGGGGCCTAAAATGGCCACATTGAGCAATTTATGTACAGAATTCATCTTCCCGAATTGCCAGCAGATCTGTAGCAATTCCTCTAATTTTCGTAAAATGGTCACGATTGTACGCGAAATGATTCGTATTTGGTGAAATGTTGCCGTTTCGGCAAAATCGTTTTACAATGCCTATTATGATTCATATAAAGTGGCCTATTTAGCCCCCCAGATCTTGGAAGATTCAGGATTTTTCATGTCCTATATATACTACACTATTTTCCATAGATTTCCCCAATAAAAAACATTTCCCACTCTCTTTGGTAATTTTACGAGTACCCTGTTAGGAGTTATTCGAAAATATCACTAACGAGAAATGAAATATTTTCAATCCAGCAATAAGGTAAATCACACGTCTTTTGTATTTATTTCTTTATTAGAATGGAGAGAACGACCTAAGTGTTCATTAAATGTCGTTTATAGCTCACTGGTAATACCGTGTGTTGAATATATTTATATTCATGGTAGATACATGTTTGCGAGCAACAGCTTATATTTTCAAATTACAGAAATGTCTACCTAAAAACATATATTGTATACATAATATGTACATACCATCACGTCGCTTCCATCGCGGGGTAGGCAGAAAGGATCGAGCGCCACTTCCTACATCATTCGCTTCCGTCATTGTCATACAATTCCTCATGCATGTTCTCCTGTTGCATGCATGTACTCAACATGTGGCCGTCTTGTAGGACTTGCTTTAGACGATCTTGGCATTTGATCCTCGGCCGTCCATGTCTCCGAGCACCACTCCTCTCAGTCAAATATAGGTATTGTACCTTTCTACCTAGTTAAATAAGAATGCTAGTTAAAATATTTTGGTAGGAGTGTCAGATATTGACAACAATTGACACGGGTTCTAAGGGGCGTAGTCTATTGATTGACAACCAGTGACCAGAAAGACTTATACAAAATTATCTATGAGTTAGCTGTTAGTGTAACAAAATAATAGAAAATATTCTAAGATTGTTATCGAAATTGCCTCAATCTTGTTATTGTTATAATGGAATGTTAGTGTTGGGATGACACGAGGGCGTCACACAGTGTGACACGTTAACACATTCCGACATTGACATGACACGCGACCGTCAGGCGACACACGACAAGAATCGTCACGGAATGTCACGCGTGCCATCAAGAAGTTAACATGTAATTGTGACAAGAATTTTTTATTAATGTCAGACGTAACATCAAAAATTTTAGGACATTTAAAATATTTGTATTAGGCTGTGGAGACTTCGGAATAAAAAAGGTGTTTTCTCTTTTTTGTAATTTTTAAAGAATTAAGTATGTAAAAAGCAGGTTTACGCAAAACATCGCTGTAAAACATTAAAATTCTTCAATCAGACATCTCAATGCAACGTGATCACTTATGTCAGCCGAGAGCCAATTCGTAAGCGTCTTGATACCTCGCCCGAAAGAAACACACGACACGTATAAATTTAAATACCTAGTATTAATTATTTTAAATATCGTCTTTATTGAAAGTATTTTCTCTGCATGGTTCACAAAAATGCAGAGGGAGATATATTTTAATAAATATGATTAGGAAAACTCCTATTTACAATTTGAGGATGGGTCAAGTAGATAACAGAAATCTATCATTGTTTCTAGCCAGTTGGGTGCAGAATATGGAGAGCATATACTTGTATCGATTTGGATTCTCTGGGCATCACCACACCTTCCTGCTGACTGCCTGGCTGTGCCAGATGCTTATCTCCTAAGGATGATGGTGAGGAAATATTCCACAGTCAATATTTCACCCTCGTTTGAATGACTTGGCACATTTTTTCCTTTTGAAGATTTAGATTCAAAAGCTGCTATGTGCTTACTCGTAAATTAACATTTTTTGTGTCCTGTTTCAACAACATTTTGACGAGAGTAATGGTTCCACATTCTTCTAATATGTAATTTATACTGACGCTGTAACTTAATGATGCATGAAAAAAGGAAAAGTTTTCAGAAAAAAATTAGTGAATATAATAGTCCGTCTTTCCGTTTTTCATCAACTACTTATACAACTTAGGCTCGTCGGTAGCCTGGAGGTAGAGGCTCGGCCTTGTGAACAAGGGGTCCGTGGTTCGATCCCGGTGTCAGCAAGCTCCCCTTTCACGACTCAAGCTTTTAGTAGCTTACTGTGAAAGGTGTATAAGGTTGTGTTTGGGTTTATAACAAAACCAAAAAAAAAAAAACTATACCAAGATGGCATATCTCACAAATAGGGTATCCAGCAGACCAACTACATGTTGTAAATATATAAGCTGTCCTCTCCATGCTAATAAAAATTAAGACATTCAGGATAGGTGGCAAACTGAATTTAAAGTGAAAAAATGTCTTATTTTTTAAAACACCTGTGTTCTGACTGACTTTCGAACACCTAGCAAAGAATTGGTCTCCCACTCTTTTCCGTAAGTTTTCAAGTGTCCTGTAAAAGGCAGGTGTTTGAAGAAATAAATACATTTTACATCTTAAATTCACCGATGAAGTTTGCCACCCATCTTAAATGTCTTAATTCATTGTTGAGACGGAAAGAAGCAAGCAGCTTGGATGTTTATTATGTGCAGCTGTTTTGCTAGCTACTACCCCACTTGTGGAATATGCCGTGATGAGATGGTAGTATTAGTACTTTAGTAGTACTAGTAATACACACTTTAATGCAGTATTGAATGCAAATACTGTTTTTTGAATAGAGCTTAGGAATTCGTTAATCACGAAGTAGTCAATATACTTAATATGTATGCTGTTGGCTTCGAACTGTCTACACGAATAGTTTTTTGGATGTGCAAGATGTCATGATGATGTGGCTAAATGGATCTGATCCATCTCACATAGAGACGATGGGCGGAGTAGGTATCTCCATCGATCCTTCTGCTGGTGTGTGTGTGACCTTCAATCTATTTTACTAAATACGCCCAGAACTAACCATTCACAGACAAAACTGTGGCATATGTTCAAAGAGTTAGAAACTTTTCACATTGAAGACAATATATTCACCTATAGGATACCAGTTGGTGATCTAAATAAACTAGAATTCCCTCACACATCTAGTGTACTCTAAGATATGCATGGTTTAAGTCCGTTTTATAAAAAAAACCTTAATTAAATTCTCAAGGACAGCCGTGAGTTGAGTAAGAGGAATCGACGTGCATGCATGAAAAATTGTATGAATGTGGAGGAAGTGAAAGAGTGTGTAAAGATAGATCTATTTGGCATTCCGTTCTCTCTGCATACCCCACTTGTGAGCGTATATTATAGTCCTTATTGTTCTTTGTAGAGACTTAAATCATCAACTTTAAAAATCAGCTATAGACATGTTTACCAGTCAGGTAATATCGAAACTAATACCACCTGTGAAGACTTACTTCCATCTTCCATTGAATGTGTTTAAAAGTAATAGTAGATTTAGTTGTGCTTTTATTTTTGTTTACTTAAAGGAGTCATGATATTACGTGAAAAAAATTAATAAATTTTAAAAATGAAACTGACAGTACTCAATGTAGCTTAACTCTTGTGATCGGACGAAGGACGTTCTATGCAAGCTGTTATCTTTGGAAAAACGAAAAAAAAATGGAATATCGCATAAACCTCTAACTAGTGTATCGTGTTGTAAAACTTAAGCGAGTATTGGTCATATGCTTCGTAATTAGGAAATTCGTGAGTGGGAAAAAGTATAAGAAATGGATAGTTTTTGCATAATTTTAAATTTTCTTTTTTTTCTTTTGTTGTGTATTAATGTTTTATATGTTTTTTGTAAGTAAATTAGTTTTTACTAGGTTTATGTCAATGTGTCGTGGTTAGATGGAAGAAATCACTTTAAAGTGATAATCTCGCCACTGCACATCGTCCTAGTTTTTAAAAAATTTATATTATTTTGTTACCACTGTAATGTAATGATGATGTGCAAGAAGAATAAATAAATAAATAAATAAAAATAATGCGGCGTCGAAATGAGTGAACAATGGAATTCACTCTCATACATAGTATTGTGGAATTCTCAAGAAATAATTTTTGGCGAAATTTACCGAGAAATTTCTCGAAGTAGAGAATTTTCCGAGATTTTTTTTTATTTTCTATTTAACAGTAGGTATAATAATAATAAATACTTTATTCAATCAATCAATAACAATGTACAAATGTTGAGACAATTTATCACCATAATTATGGAAACAAAAAAAATGTTAGGTACCTTCATAGAAAAAAGTGCTAATAACTGATGTAAAATCTTGATGTTTGACACCCCACATGCCCATGTTTAAGTTAAAAAAAAATTGCAGGTACATACGTACCTACCTACATGGAAAAAAGTGTTAATAACCTCTGATTTGGGCCTTACTCAGCCTCACAAATTTTGGATCAATCAGGTTGGCTGCGAAAAGTACTGGGCGAAAGATCATAATACCACTGAGAAAAAATATGGAGAGAAATTTCTCATCCATCAGAGGAGAAATTCTCGGAGAAATTTCTCTGGAGAATTTTCTCTTCTCACATCACTACTCATACATAGTGAGAGATTGCGCGCGATATTTGAAATTATGGGATTGTTAATTTAACAATTCTTTGTAAGTCTGGAAATTTCAGGCCCGGCTTTTCTGATTAAATGGAACTTGTTTGCTTTCATTATCTTCTTTGTAACGTAAAGTACTCTTATAATGGTAGAGGTATATAAAATATTAGAAGTTCTCCGTCCACAAGTCGCAAAAACTCGCGGTTTTATGGTTACTATACATACACCCATAAAAATACATAATATTAGGTATTATTTTAAGTTCAAAATAAAATAATATTTCAAAGAGACCAATATATCATCATAACAAAGCTACATACAAAGTCCTTCGATAATAAAGCTCTGCAATTAGTTCCGGTTTGATAATAATAATAATAATTTTTCACCGCCAAAACCAGCATCGTCCTGAGTCGGTTTATACGTATCTAATAATTTAATAAATAATTGAGTTATTTGCTTGTATTTATGTGTGTACCGGGTTCGATTCCCAGCCAGGACAAAAGGAAAATATCGTTATCAAATTGTCCTGGGTCTGGGTGTTACATTTATTTGTGTTAAGTGCATTGTACATATTATGTCATATGTGTATCGTCGCGTAAGTATTCATATTACAAGATTCATAATTATCTTAGTTTGGAAATAAATCGATATTTTTTTTATTTTATTATTTATTTATTAACTTCTTTCAAGGGACAAACAGTCAACACAGCAAACATTACAAAAATCAATATTACATACGATACAGACCACAAGAGTCCCCCTGTATTACCACAGTATAAAAAATCGATATAGGTAACTAAAATAAGGATCAATCATATACTAACAGCAGGGCTACTCTTGACACAATCTAAATACGATCTTAATCTAGTCTTGATCTTGATCATACGACGCTCGAAGTGACTATTGGCCAAAAATACACGCATACTGATCACGCTGTAGCGGTAGCGCGGTGTTTTTGACCATAGTCCCTTCGTGCGTCGTATGATCAAGATCAAGACTAGATTAAGATCGTGTTTAGATTTTGTCAAGAGTAACCCTGCAGGCACAACAAAAATATTGTATAAGGTAAACGATGAAAAATTAAATGGTAAATGCTGCGCCCTATTACAGGCATAAATTTAATATTACTTGGATCACTGAACTCCTTCCCCAGCCCACGTCCACCCTGGCACCCCCGAAGCATCCAATAAAGCTCTAGAACCTGAGAGCTTCAGGAGGTCTCTCAGACACAACAGGAAGAGCCCGATATACAAGGTGTCAGAAAGAGGGAAACCCAAGCACACTCAGATGTTTATACAAAAATTACAAATACAAAAATAATGTCAAACTTACGCACTAAAAATCAAAACAATGCAATTACAATTGAAGATGAAATGGATCGTTTTTGCAAAAACGAGTTTATAATAGTTAGGAAAAAGAGAAAGAGGATTACGTTACGTGTTTTATTTTTATTCTTAAACTAGCGGTCGGCACCGGCTTCGCACGGGTAGATAGGTATTTAAAAAAATAGTTTTAGTAGGGATCCCTATTTTGAAAAAAAATAAAATATAACCTATGTCACCCGGAGATAGTGTAGCTTCCCAACAGTAAAAAAAAATTCAAATCGGTTCAGTAATTTCGCAGCCTATTCGGAGCAAACAATCGAATCTTTTCTCTTTATATATTAGTATAGATAAATAAGTAAAGAATATATTGCCAGTTTGATTATTATTTCTTGAGTAAAGAAGGTTTTAAAACTAGTAATATATTCTTATTGAAGTCTTGCAGACTGCGGTTTTCGATTATTTGACCCAAACCTTGAAGGTCGGTTTTTAATGCCAATGATTTAACCACTGTGAAATATTTTTGCGGAGTAATATAATAATAATATCTTGATGTTCTGTGTCTAATTTCAATAGAAACTGAGCCTCTTCTCGCTCGCTTCGAGGACAACTACTGACAAAAATATTTTATTATTGGTATTTGGTATCTTTAAAACAAAATAATAATAAAAAAAAACATTTATTAAATTCTATGTTTCATGATTCGCCATGCTAAGCCGAATCAATTGTGGTGTTAGTGTATTTTTAGAATACGGTTTTCATTCTTTTCCTCAATGTTTTTAATATAACCTTGTTATGCCCGGTATAGTAGGTATTGTGCCGAAAGTTATCATTAAAAATAATAATTGGTATTTAGAAAGTGGTACTGAAATACCGAATTAAACAATGCAGTTCACGAGAAATATGAAAATCCCGACATTAAAAATATAGCTGCACTTAAAAGGTACCTGCATTTATTAATATTATTATTGTTTGCTAATCTTCGTACATGTATTCAAAATATTATCATTGTTTATTTTTATTTGTACCTACATAGCAACAGGGGCAATAAAAATAATTATTCGACAAAGGATTAAGAGCCGCATTCATTATGGACTTCGCTAATTGTTTTCTTTTAATTATTTAATGAATATTCCAGAATGTCTGCGCATTATTATTTAGTATCTGCTTGGTTGGATTTTTTATACCTACGCTTCGAGATATTGAGTGTCGATATCGGTGACATGTGTTGAATTATGTAAACAGCTCTTTAGGTATGAATTATAATTTAATTGTAACATACGTAGTTGGAGTATTTAATTATCTGCCTAAAGGGTTGTATTGTGACATATGTAATAGAAAAAGGTGTGTTATTTTGTGTTGTGCGAAAAGACGCTTTGATAAAGAACAGTGATAAAGGACACAAGAAATATTGTTTTAAATATAATATCAGTGAAAGAGACGCTTTAATTATACATATGTGAATAATTATAAATCAGTGCATTGGACGCTTAACAATATCAAATTTATTTATAAATAATTATTTTGTTATTTCCATAATTCTTGGAATAACGGTCCATGCGGACCCGTGAAACAATGGAGTCTATGAGGGCGTGTATTGGTGCCGTGAGTAGCCAATCACGGCGCTGCACGTAGATGCATCACACCATAGTAGGTGTACTTGACCAACCCCCTACCCCCACTCAAGGGTAGTAGAGAGATGTCCTTGAAAGAAGGAAGAGTCTCCTCCAGTCATCAGTGGTGAACAGTCGTTATCAGTGAGTCGTAGCGAGCAGTGAGTAGTAAACAGGCGTCCTTGGTATAAGGATCGCTCCTGCCATCACTCATCAGCTGACCTTCAGAGAGACCAGTGTCTCTAGTCATTGGGCTTCAGTTGAGTTGAGATATTCTCCTCCTGAAGCCATGACGTGCCAACTTCGTACCTGTGTAGGCTGTTAATTGCCTCCAGAAGCCTCGGACGTAGGGCTTCGCCCTACCAGCACTGCGCCCAGGGGCGCCTTCTTCAACTTGTGTTGCCTCTAAGCATTTTCATGCTAGAGGCGTTCTCAGCGTGGGATCCGTCTGCGTTACGTGTAAATTAATTGATTTTAAAAGTGCTTCGTTTATTAATTGAATTAAACATCAAGTGTGTAATTTTGTTCGTGGGATAAATAAGTGCACAGACAATACGGGGTAGTGAGTAAGTCGTAGTATTGTGTTGCTGTTTAAAAATGTGTCTGTAATAGTGGTAAGCATTTTTATTTTCATTAAATGTTTGTTTAAAATTTACATTTTGATTTTTACACATTCGCCTATCTGTATACCTATAACTTGTCGTCTCTTAATTTATATAGCCTCACTGTATAATTTAATCGAGACCATTTTATTGTTTTAACTCCTGGAGTGCTGTGGGTAGCCCAGTAGAGTCTCAGCCGTTGGCATTTTTTGGCATAATATTTTATTTATTTTATCCTCAACCAAAACCAATTTTTTCATCTCTCTCACCCCCCCATATCATATTGGCCCCCTGAACGTGTGGCTCGTAGCGAAAAAATACACATCTGTGTATAATCGCTACAATGAATCCATCCCTGAGATCTTCTTTTAATTTTTTAACTGTATTATTTGTGATATTGGAGGAGGGGATATTATTTTATTTCATATAATGAACTGACAAGTTATTTGAAATGGCGAATGTGTATTGTTTTGACTTTTGGCTTTGTTTTATTGACATGTGTTTATTGTGTATTACGGTATGATTCGATCGATGGATAAGGTGTCGGATATCAGATGCTATGTGCGCGAATTTTCGCTTTCGTTCGGAGGCTGGACTGATGAAGGCCCCGAACAGTTCCTCAAAGAATGCGAGGAACGCTGGAAGCTTGAGTGGGAAGATGAATTGCCAAGGGAGGCTGTGTATTGCTTGCGCGGCGACGCAAAGCGGTACTGGAAGTCTCTGGGGTTTCGGTATTGTCGATGGGGTGTATTCAAAGAAATAATTTTGCGAAGGTTTGGTGTGGAAGGGCAGATAAATGCGATCTATAATGACCTGTTGACAGTGTGTCAAGGTCGGGATGAACTGGGGAGTGATTTTGTTGACTGGAAGGTCAGGATAAACAATCGTTTAAAAGGGTATGGCCATGTATTATTTCAAGATGAAGGTCCAGCAATGAGCGTATGGAAGCAAATGACATCCTGGTATAGGACGAGGATTAATGGTCGGGAGTTAGTTAATCTGGAACATTTGCAAGAGTTGGTATGGCGCCTGGACTTTCCAGAATACACTCCGGAGGGACAATCTGAACCTGAAGTGATCACAGAGAGTTATCAGGTTGTGTTAGATAATCTTCCAGACATAGCATCTGTTCGCGATGAGGTTCGGTATGTACCTAGCCAGGACGCTAGGGAGGAAATTGTACCCGTAGAGGATGGGGTTACCCTCTCGGAGGAAGAGATAGATGAGGAC
This sequence comes from Athripsodes cinereus, assembly GCA_947579605.1. Taxonomy (NCBI): domain Eukaryota; kingdom Metazoa; phylum Arthropoda; class Insecta; order Trichoptera; family Leptoceridae; genus Athripsodes; species Athripsodes cinereus. Next base: position 2,102,668 of record OX388306.1, read on the forward strand.
ACCGAACGGGAGGTACTCACACCTCCCTCTATTCACGAATGGGTTAAGTCTTTCGCGTGGGTGTTGAAATCAGTGTTGGCAATGCTGATCGTCGCGGGATTGATCGCGGAAAGCTGCATACGTTTGCTTATATGTACAGCTATTATTATTATTAGATTCGTGAATAGAAAAATATCGCGTCGCCGTAGAACAGCGTTGATATTGTTCAAAAAGATAAAATATGCATCCATCAATCGAATCAACTATGAATGTTATGCTATCGATGATTATTTTTGTAATGTTTTCATCGATATGGATTCTCGATGCTTGAAGTCGAGGAGAAAATTCAATCAAGCCAGATAGTCACATATGTGTGTTATATTGGATTAGGATTGACTTAGGCTTGCATTAGGAAAAATTGTTTTTGTTTAAATATTTTTAAATGGTTTGAATATTTTCCGTAAAAATATCTCTGGCGCCCAGAATTAAAGTTAGAATGATGTATAGGTATAGTTTTCACGTTTAAAATGTTTTTCATTACGTAGGTAGGTAGGTGCAACTTTTGTTAAATGCCTACGCGTGCATTTATTTCTTTTAATCGTTGTGAAATGTTAATTTAAATTTGGAATATGGAAAATAGAATTTGTTTGAAGTAACCAGCGAGTGTAACGTGTGAAGATAATTTATGTGGATGTTGGATGTGTGGAATATGTGAATATAATGTTGTTTTTCTGAATATGGAAGTTGTAGTAGAGGAGAGAGATGCTTTGTGTGACAGAGATGTGTGAGGGATTCTCAGTTGGCACTGGGAGTTATTTGTATAATGAGGAGTTATTCTGCGTGTTTTGAAGAGAAAGTCTGCGTGTATGAGAAAGATAGTAATTCTGCGTGTATGAAGGGTATGTTTTTTCTTATTATGGGATAAGCACAGAGGCGATGAGTGTTCCGTCCAGCTGATCTCCCAAGTGTATTTCGTCGAGTGGACCGTGAGGTCCGTGTTATTGAGTTTGTGAGGGACATGGAGGTCCGGTGTTTGTAAAGAGAGACGTGTGTGCAATTGAGAGAACCAGTCCCCAGTCTGCTGTCACTAAGCATGCTTGTGTAGCAAAGAAGTATGAAGGAGTACAATATTCGTTTGATAAGATGAGTCACATCTACATTGTTTTATTTTGGTCACATACGAGGGATATGTTTGACGATGTATATTTGTAATTTGAATTGAGCTGGTTTTAAAGAAAAATGTAAAAGAAGAAACGCGTTTATATGATAATTATTTTATTGAAATGTGTGTGCACCTACCTACTTGCTAATTGTGTTGAATTTTATTGCTAGTTTCATAATATTTGTATTGAATTTGAAATATTGCGGGATGTGTATTAAAAATAATAGATAACTTTTCGACAAGGAATGGGTGGCGATTTGTTATGCCCGGTATAGTAGGTATTGTGCCGAAAAGTTATCATTAAAAATAATAATTGGTATTTAGAAAGTGGTACTGAAATACCGAATTAAACAATGCAGTTCACGAGAAATATGAAAATCCCGACATTAAAAATATAGCTGCACTTAAAAGGTACCTGCATTTATTAATATTATTATTGTTTGCTAATCTTCGTACATGTATTCAAAATATTATCATTGTTTATTTTTATTTGTACCTACATAGCAACAGGGGCAATAAAAATAATTATTCGACAAAGGATTAAGAGCCGCATTCATTATGGACTTCGCTAATTGTTTTCTTTTAATTATTTAATGAATATTCCAGAATGTCTGCGCATTATTATTTAGTATCTGCTTGGTTGGATTTTTTATACCTACGCTTCGAGATATTGAGTGTCGATATCGGTGACATGTGTTGAATTATGTAAACAGCTCTTTAGGTATGAATTATAATTTAATTGTAACATACGTAGTTGGAGTATTTAATTATCTGCCTAAAGGGTTGTATTGTGACATATGTAATAGAAAAAGGTGTGTTATTTTGTGTTGTGCGAAAAGACGCTTTGATAAAGAACAGTGATAAAGGACACAAGAAATATTGTTTTAAATATAATATCAGTGAAAGAGACGCTTTAATTATACATATGTGAATAATTATAAATCAGTGCATTGGACGCTTAACAATATCAAATTTATTTATAAATAATTATTTTGTTATTTCCATAATTCTTGGAATAACGGTCCATGCGGACCCGTGAAACAATGGAGTCTATGAGGGCGTGTATTGGTGCCGTGAGTAGCCAATCACGGCGCTGCACGTAGATGCATCACACCATAGTAGGTGTACTTGACCAACCCCCTACCCCCACTCAAGGGTAGTAGAGAGATGTCCTTGAAAGAAGGAAGAGTCTCCTCCAGTCATCAGTGGTGAACAGTCGTTATCAGTGAGTCGTAGCGAGCAGTGAGTCGTAAACAGGCGTCCTTGGTATAAGGATCGCTCCTGCCATCACTCATCAGCTGACCTTCAGAGAGACCAGTGTCTCTAGTCATTGGGCTTCAGTTGAGTTGAGATATTCTCCTCCTGAAGCCATGACGTGCCAACTTCGTACCTGTGTAGGCTGTTAATTGCCTCCAGAAGCCTCGGACGTAGGGCTTCGCCCTACCAGCACTGCGCCCAGGGGCGCCTTCTTCAACTTGTGTTGCCTCTAAGCATTTTCATGCTAGAGGCGTTCTCAGCGTGGGATCCGTCTGCGTTACGTGTAAATTAATTGATTTTAAAAGTGCTTCGTTTATTAATTGAATTAAACATCAAGTGTGTAATTTTGTTCGTGGGATAAATAAGTGCACAGACAATACGGGGTAGTGAGTAAGTCGTAGTATTGTGTTGCTGTTTAAAAATGTGTCTGTAATAGTGGTAAGCATTTTTATTTTCATTAAATGTTTGTTTAAAATTTACATTTTGATTTTTACACATTCGCTTATCTGTATACCTATAACTTGTCGTCTCTTAATTTATATAGCCTCACTGTATAATTTAATCGAGACCATTTTATTGTTTTAACTCCTGGAGTGCTGTGGGTAGCCCAGTAGAGTCTCAGCCGTTGGCATTTTTTGGCATAATATTTTATTTATTTTATCCTCAACCAAAACCAATTTTTTCATCTCTCTCACCCCCCCATATCAACCTGTATAAACCATAACATATCGACATAATTATTTGACATATGCTCGACTATTGATAATATCTATATTGAACTACAAGCTCAAAAAATAGTATTTGTTTCGTTTCGTATATCTATGTGTTTATATATCCTCAATAGTCACCGTAATTAGATAAGACAGAAAAAAATAATACACTCCACACGAGGTCTTATACTTCGGTAGGTTTTAGGCTAGAAACATTTTAAAATTTAATGTCAGGCTAACTTGACGAAAGCGCTTGAGTATTAATAAATCACACTGAGAAAAGGTACATCTACAAATTCAATTGATATTTCACAATAAATTGTTTTGCTCGCCTTACCATTGATATAATATGACATAAAGATCAAATTCAACATTACGTAACATTAAATCATTTCGCATTTACCGATAACTATTTCTGCACAATGATTTGTTCGGCCTTTACCAATCTTTAACTAGTTTTAGTTACCCAAACATCCGTGTATGGCGCTAGTTGGTTTAAAATAATAGTCAGGTAAGTACATATGGCTTGTAAAATTGCCACACGCATAAAAATACATTATGATTGACGAAACGTATTTCAACAGTACAATATTGTTTTATTTATTTGTAGTATTTTCGTTATTATACAAATAACCTAATACTTATTTATTGTTATTCAATATAAAGAATACACTAAAATGGTTGTAAAATGTGTTATATTTTGATAAAAAAAAAACAATACTTTGGTCATTATTAATTATTCTAATGGCAACGCTAATATTCGATGACATTTATCGGTTCTCCGTTGTGTTTTGTTCTGTGTTAATTTCTGTCAAGTCGTTTTCGTATTTCGGTGTTTTTTTTAGTGGATTGAGGATAATTGTTGAAATATGACCGTGCATTTACTCACATTTAAAACAAGATCCCTCATAATATTGCATTATGGGATGAAAAAATCACCTGTCATGGAAATGCAAGGTAAACCTTTGAAATTTTTTCTTATTTACTATTATTTTTGTATGATTTAAAGCATTAATGATTTTGATATATGTTTTTACTTTATAGATGAAACGCAATGTGGAAAATAACGTGGAATTACAGAATGAAAGTGGACCATCAAGTAACCATTTGGTGAGTAACATTGTTCTAACCTTGAGTGCTTGTGGATGGACTAATTAGGTTATTTAATTTAATGAATATTTTTTGCTTTACAGATTACAGAATTTAATGTTAAAAACCATGTGATGAAATGAAAGTGAAACTTCAACCATCAATTCGGTATGTAATATTGGACTAACATTGATTTTGTTTGTTAATGAACTAACTTTATTAGTTATCATTTGGTTTAATAAATCATTTTTGTACTTTTAGACTGTGGAGGAAACAAATGAGGTTGTGATTGAGTATATACATTGAAGGAGACCCACCGTCCACCTGGATAGTTCAGAAATCTGGGGACTTACATTTATCCGACTAAATTTCTACACTAACAAATTTGTCCACACGAGTGGTGCCATAATATATGTTAAGATCAAAAGCATTTACAGCTCAACAAATAATGAATCTTTATAAAGTCCAGTCCATGATGAGTTGGTATGAGATGTTTAATTTGCAATAATTGTTTTATCAACAAGCCAAATTTGAGTTTTTATTGAAGATTAACTAAAATTTGTACTTTACAGAATGTTGCAGAACATTAACAAATTGGTGAAGCTGTTGCACTGGGTTTGGTGTCACCTACAACAATAGCAAAAGTTTGTATACTTCAAATTCTGTTATTTTAATTTCTATTCTTTCGTTTTCAAAAATAACTTTTAGTTATATATATTTTTTTTAAATTTACAGAAAAAAGGTCAAATGGAATTATCAAAAGGCTAGAAGAAAACAAATTAGTAGAATTGGGGCATTCGTACTCAAACAGAAAGGGTCAACTGTCAGCATGAAAAATTTTTGTTCCCATAGAAAAATGTTGCAGAGAAGAATACCAAATAAAATAACTCCCGTAGAGCAACAAAGTGGTACAATTAGAACTTGTGTTTTTTTAATTTATTTTGATATAATGAAAACCAAATTGTTTTTGGTTTTACTACGATTTATTTGTTATATAAGTTACCAGGTTTCAACCTATGAGGTCATTGTCAAACTAAATTTACTATAGGCCGTGTTGTTACTTAAATACTATGTCTTTGTAGGTAGGTATAACAATATATTCTTAAAGCTAAGGTTTTATATAATGCAAAAATTATTGAGGGAAATTCAGAAAGAACAGTTGGTTGAGTAAAGATTAATAAGGAAGACAGTTGATTAGTATTGTGTAAATAAATGAAATAGTATTGGGTATTGTTGAAACTAGTTGAAAATCTAGATGTTGTACATGTTATTATTCCTAAATGGATGCTTTTTGTCAATATTCCTCTGTTGATAATAATATTAGGTACATCTGTTACATCAATCTATTAGTTGAAGTCAAAATACCCAAACCTATTTCATTTATTTACACAATACTAACCAACTGTCTTCCTTAATCTTTACCAATAAAATGTCACATTATATATAATCAATATAATTTAAATCATACAACACAACCAACTGTTCTTTCTGAATTTCCCTCAATAATTTTTGCATTATACAAAACCTTAGCTCTAAGAATATATTGTTATACCTACCTATTAAGACATAGTATTTAAGTAACAAAACGGCCTATAGTAAATTTAGTTTAACAATGACCTCATAGGTCGAAACCTGGTTACTTATTTAACAAATAAATCTTAGTAAAACCAAGAACAGTTTTGTTTTCATTATGTCAATATAATGGAGTTCAGTTATAATGTTGCAGCTATGTTCCAACAACAAAAAGAAATAAAAACAAAATGAACTCGATTGCACCGACCGAGGCAATAACAATGAAAGAAAAAAGAAAAACATGAAGTCGTGAAATGAATAGGCTATTACAAGTAAACACAAGCAATGACTGATGCTCAGGGGGGGGATCAGTTCTCTCTGAATAAAAACTGGGGAAGGGGAACCTCACCACATTCAAGACAATCATCAACCAGAACCCTGAAGAGATCTAGAAATAGCACCGTTGATTTTTGGCAATGATGATAAGTAAAATTTCACTCCTACCGGGTGGAATGCCTGTGAATAATAATAATAAGTAAAATTCAACATCCCTGAAGAAAGAGTTGTAATTTCTGCACGACCTTTGGAATAATCCTATAATACGCGTTTGATATATTTATTATGTCTTTATAAATTGTCCTTATTTTTATATTTTTTCAATTGAATTTTTTAATAAATGATTATATTACATAAGAACTTAAAAGAAAAAAATCATTTTAATTTCCTTGCTACTTTTTTTACTTATATATTAATCACAATGTTTATTTGTAAAATGTGAAAAATTATTCTAATAATATTATTATTTTTGTTAGATTTTTTCAAATAATAATTATAGTGTTATTAGAAAAATAGATCACATTTTACAACTAAACGCGATTAATATTATTGGACTTTTGACAGCTACGAGCAAGGTCATGTATAGGTACCTACGTAAGTATGACAAGTAATTCAATTGATTCTTACCAACGATTCGTTCTGCAGCCAACGTCAAGTTGATGACGTCACTGTGAAGAAGTTGTTGGTAAACGTACCAATGAATTGGTTGCGAAGTTAATAGATCTGTACTAGTGAATCGTTTGTACGAACTCTGGTCCTAATTTGATAGTACGTACCAATGATTCGTTGTGAAATTTCGTTAGTATTTTTCTCAGTGCAATAGTGAAAAGTAAACAGTAATTTATTGATATCAAATACCTATGTTTAAAATTTATATTAATCAGATATCTTGATTGGAGAACCATGCTTAGGTACACAATATAAAATTGAGCAAAATCTAATCGGTAGAAGTAAGACAGGTGTTCCACTGCTTGCGAATTGGCTCTAGGCTGGCTTGAGTGATTACTTTCGATGTACATGGACAAACTTCACCAATTCCACAATTTTCACTACTGCTTTATAAGGTCGACCAATCGAAAAACATGGGAACTAAACCAAAGAAGTAATTTTTTTTAAAGTCCCTATTTCAAGTCTCGTTTAACGGCTTTCTTATTTGTTTCTAAAATATAATATTTTCCACAATGTCATTGATCGTTCAAACATGGTTCTCCAGAATCAAAATGCTTGATTGGTTTGTCTTCTATGCGTTGTGACCAAGCCAAGCCGACCAGACAAAAATTGATAAATATTTTAAAAATTTGTATAGAATTAACATACCTACTCATAGAGTATTCATAGTATCATCTCTGATTAATAAAACTCTTATTTCATATTGAATTCATACGGTTTATTCTGTACAGAAACCCACTGTTTTAATTATTTCAAATCATTTATTATCGTAATAAAATATACTTAATAATAATATCTAGATACTAATACAAGACAAGTAGGTAGGAGACATAAAAATGTGTGTTCATTAAGAATTTCGATCATAAAAATATAAAGCATATAATTAAAATGCTAATGTGACAATATGAACAGGTGTCCTAAATATTATCTGTCGATCTTCTTTTCGTGTCGGTCAGCAAACGATAAAAAACATTAAAATCTATATTCCTATTCCCTCCCAGAAAGTCACGACCTCACTTGCAGCTCCCCAAGATGAGCCAAGTGTGTATTTAAAGTGGATTCTTTTTCAGCTGGTGTCAATCCTTCGACATTTATCGACACCATCCTCAGTTGTGGCTCTGACAAGTGCCGTTGTTTTTGCTGACCGTGTTTGTTAGGATTGGTTAACGGGGTTTGTCGATACGTATCGGAAAATTACGTATAAGTAGAATAGCATCATTGTCAGTTTTCAGTTTGTTTAAAATATTGACTGTTAAGTTGATTATTTTGTTATTAATTCATTCTTCTTATGGTTGTTTACAACTTGACCTCCAAATTCCGCAGTCTCTGGATCGCGTCGTCTGTAAAAGCGTGTCTGTCCTGAAGTTCTCCTTGAAATGCGTGTGTGGGACACTCGTTTATCAGATGGTCGATAACTTGTATTATTCCACATTCGCACGCTGGTGAATCAATCCATCCCCATTTGTATAAGTTATGGGGTGTTCACATTTGGCGAATATCGCCAGGCGAATTTCTAAATATATCGCTAGGCGAAAAAACAAAATTCGCCGGACATCCATTGATCGTCAAACCTGTTCACACAGTCCACCGATATAGAAACGATCTGTCAGATGCGCTTTGATTTTGACACTGTTTTCAAAATGGCGTCGAGATGGAGATCGCGAAGTGTTTATTTTTAGTCGAAAATATTATAGAAGAGGTTATAAGGCGCCTTTTAACTAAGGAAACACACGCCACAAACCAACAACAAAGATAACAGCTGTCACGAAGCGGGAAACATTATAAAATTTATAGGTTATAAAGTTTTTACCATAGATACGAACGCCGCGCACATCTGCGCATGCGCAAATCGTTCAATCGGCCGAAAAGTTGGAAGGTGGTCAACTAGAGACGATATCGTTTCTACTGGTTTTTATCGTTTCAGACTAGCTGTCATTTTGTTCACACGGTTCAAATGGCTGGCAATATTTTGGTGTCTGGCGATATTCGCCAAAGTGAGAACACCACATTAGAAGTAGTACAGCCTACATCACATCTTATACGATTTATTGTTCACCATTTATTTTCCTGGGAAGTGTAAATCTAGGTATTTCTACCATTGAATTTGGTACTTTGTTAATTTCAATACCTATGAAAAAAAAAACTACAAGCTTTTCTCATTAATGAATTTTATACTAAGAGTTTTAGAACTATTCATACATACAATCTGTAAAACAAAATAGAGGCTTTTGAGTGTGCATATTCTCTGTGATTTTCGCAGGTGCTTCGGGGCGGTAAATTGTAGGTCTCGAATTGATTTAGTAAATAATCAGTTGTCAGTAACGAGGCACATTTCTATCTCTAATTTTTTTCTTATTATTTTCTATATGTATTTAATGTTAAACTATTAAACAGATTCATAATATGAGGTTTGTCAGCAAAATACTCGCAGACGAGTTGATGGCATCCTGAAAAAAAATACAATAGACCAATACCTTCATGAAGCAGCCAACAATGTTTACTGACTTACTGATATAGCCATTGTTGTCACCTGCTGAACATAAGCCTCTCCTGCATGTCTCCAGGCATCTTTGTCCTGGGTTTTCTGCAACTAGTCACCAACGATTTCTGTAATGTCGTCAGACAATAATGTTTAGTATGACTAAAAATAAATAAAATAGAATGATGAATAAAAAGATCACCCTATGAATGTACACAATAATCATAGCTTGGATTGTTTCATTTGAATATTATATTATTTGTTTTATATTATTACATTTAAATCATAGCATTTATTATGGTGAAAACATCAGGTAAACGGAAAACATAAAATTATTGTATCACAAGATGTCTCGATGCCTACCTAACTTGAGGGATGTCAACAACTTTGATGTAAAATTTAAATAAATAAAATTTTAACTCTCATAATAAATCTTAGTCCCGGCGAATCTAATTAATTAATTAATTTGGAAGATATTGCCTCCAGGCAATAAGCTCGCCAATTGCTCATGATTTTTTTTTTTGATCAATAAAGTGTTCTTATTATTATTATTATTAATTTATTTTATTCTTCACTGTACATTGGTTTCACTATTTCATATCAATTCAAAATATCATAAAAATATCAGTTATACAATTCAATGTACCTACAGAGGGCGAGTTTATCGCTAGAATGCAATGTCTTCCAACTAATCTTACTCATTGTTCTCTTACCTTAATGAAAGTGTCTCAATTCGTGTGGCGTTGCCAACGCGAACACGAAGCAATGTTTTATTTCATGTCAAAACACTTCCATCAAATTACACCAGGAACTCGATTGTTAATCGGCTCTTGGAAACATACAATGATGGTTTTGTCCATCTGCAGGGTTACTCTTGTCAAAACTAAACACGATCTTAATCTAGTCTTGATCTTGATCATACGACGTACGAAGGGACTATGGTCAAAAACACCGCGCCACCGCTAACGCGTGATCGGTTTGCGTGTATTTTTGGCCAATAGTCACTTCGTGCGTCGTATGATCAAGATCAAGACTAGATTAAGATCGTATTTAGATTGTGTCAAGAGTAGCCCTGCTGTTGGTATATGATTGATCCTTATTTTAGTTACCTATATCGATTTTTTATACTGTGGTAATACAGGGGGACTCTTGTGGTCTGTATCGTATGTAATATTGATTTTTGTAATGTTTGCTGTGTTGACTGTTTGTCCCTTGAAAGAAGTTAATAAATAAATAATAAAATATCGATTTAATTCCAAACTAAGATAATTATGAATCTAACGAAACACATATTAATATGTGTTTCGTCGCGTAAGTCGCGTCGCGTATCTCTCTCTCTCTCTCTCTCTCTCTCTCTCTCTCTCTCTCTCAATAATGCGGAAATGCGGAAACTTGGTTTAGTACACAGGTATACCTATATAGAGTAGAGGAAGACTTCCAACACGTTGGTTAGACGACATTATAAGAATCGCTAGTGACTGGTTGCAGAAGCTCAGGATAGAGATGCCTGGAGACATATGGGGAGGCTTATGTTCAGCAGTGGACAAGAATCGCTGCACAAATATAAAAATACAAATTTAAAGAGTTAATAGTACATATTAAAGTAAAATTATTGAGAACGTGGCAGCCCTAGACATTTACGTACTTCACAAACGACATCAAATATTTTAAAAATATATTTTAATTATATGATTTTTAAACGGTTTGTGTTTTGTTTAAATTATGTAAATTAAAGAATTTTCATTTGGACATAGTCCAAATATAGCAAATATAATAATATCTACATAAACAAATATTTATTGTATATTATTAATAAACGGTGGCTCAGATTATTCGAAGAGTTGTAAATTAGGATAGTTTAATAAAGTAGGATTAAATTATACTGCGACAGAATTTTAAGATACTATATACCACTGGAAGGACTAGGCTTTTCATGTTGGTTATGCATTCGTTATAATAAACAAATGGTATAGAATGGTTTATATTCGTTAACACCTGTCTCATAAAATACACTTGACATTATTATAATATCTCCCTTAAAATCGAACACATACAACCAAACAAACACATCTATGGCGCGTCATTGCATACAACGTATTCACACTAAAACTTAAGTGTGTGTTAGTGAGAAAAAAATACTACATACTATGCAAAAATTATCAAAAATTACATTATTTTAACTATTACGGTAAATTGGATATGTTATGATATCTTGATATGTACCTAAATTACCAATTCCTGATGCTAACGATCTCTACATCCCTCTGTACACCATCCACCATCCATCCACCCTATCCACTGGAGTTTGGGTCTACCAACGCTACGTACTACGCTTGTATGGATGGTTTTCTTTGGCACTCTTTCTCGTACTTATATCTACTATACAATAACCTCACATCGTATCCTAAGTCAGAACACAATATGTTATTAATTGTCCTCGGTACGACTGCCTGGAGTAGGAGGACCTGGAACATATATTTTTTGAATGCCCTATAAACAACATTCACCCCACTGTCGTTAACAACCTGGAACTTTGAAAGGCCCCACTACCTACAAACATTATTTCATTGCTTTTTGGTTCAAGAAACAAATACATATTCCAACTTCAAATGTTCTTGCTAAAAGCCTATTTAATAAAACTGTTGATATAATTTTCTTTTTGTAGTACTAGGTTGATAACTATTTTCTTTGTAGGTTCTGACTAGGAAAACTCACAATGGTGAAAGCCAAAAAAAATAAATAAAAGAGAGTATCCTAATTGTAGTAAGACGCAATGTCACACAGCTGGATCCCTGCATACTTCTTTGACCTCTTCCATATTCATACAAGATCTCATACACACAAACCAATTTGTCTTATTCAACGCGCGGCCGTGCTTGAGGATGTGAACCACGTGATCAATACATAAAGTTCACTAGCGTCCACACTTTCTAAAACCTCTTTTTTCGGAAAGATAGATCCATACCATCTTCATCATCCATACCTACGCTCCACATGTCCAAATCATCGCAAATAATTTACACCTATTTTTTCTACAACACTCTTCTTGCATCTGCTTATTCTCCTTATATCCTCATTCCTCATACATATCATACAACGTTGACATACAGCGTAACATATTTTGCTAGCAAATGGAAAATCAATGGTCTCTCTTCTCTCTTATTTGCTTTCTTATACTGATAGAAACATGTCTCTAATACGATAAAAAACCAAGATCGGTAGTTCAATTTGACATTACATAGAGCCTTATTTAAAAAAAACGTTCTTTTAAAAATTAGTTACTAAGTATTTGCATAACAGTAGAAACCTTAGATTAAATTTTTAAATAGTCAATAATTTTCTAATAAACATGTTAATGGAGAGTCTTAATCAACATTAATGTTAAATAGATAAGTTGGTGTATTATGATTTTGCAAATCATTTTGTTCCTTCTAGTTAACAAAACAATTTGCGTTCTTATTTTATTGATTGTTTTATAAATGATAACCTGATTAAAAACTTCTTCTGGAGTATTTTGTTATATGGTTGTGAGACGTGAACCATTGGTAAGAGTGAAAGTAGATGATTAGCTGCCCTTGAGATATGGTGCTACTGGCGCATGCTGCTGAAGATCCATTGGTCGGAGCATGTCAAAAATAAAGAGGTGTTGATCAAGATAGGCGAAAGAAGGTAACTCCCCAAAAAGATTAGCCAATAACGAGCAAGCCACAAAATCCAGCACCCAGGCTTGTGAGCCAAGCCAGTTGAGCACATCACCATTGCGGAGGACACGACCAAAGGCAGTAATATTGTAAAGGCCGACCAAAAGACACCTAAGTGGATCAATTGATGAAGGAATAATGAAAATAGGGAGGAATGGATATGAAAATACAAGCCCATTGCAGACCAATTCAATGGATTGTAACCAACTATATAATATGTATGAAAATTAATAACACGCTCATTCATAGGGATAGCCTACATCATATACGGAAAATTTTTCAACATAATCGAGAATCGAACCCGGATGTGTCTATTAGCGTTAGTAACAATTTTATATACCTTTTGATTGATCGTCAATTAGCAATCATCATCATCATCCTCAACGCTCCTCTCGGGAGCACAGGGCAGAAACCAGCCTCCTCCATTCAGAGCGTCTCTGTGCCAATTGCGTCACCTCTTCCCACGACATTCCTTGCGCTCTGATATCGTTGTCATAGGAACGGTGTATTGTGAAAGAGGGACGCCCGGGCCTACGGAACCCCTGCGGACGGAAGAACAGTGCTCTTTTTGGCCAACTATGTATCATTGGGCATTCTCATGTCCCAGCCAGGACCATCGTCTCTCTTGTATTACGGAGATTACAGGTCTCTGCTGGGTGCAAATACTTGCAATAAATGTTTGTGAATCATTGTTAAATAAAATAATAAAAGCAGTTTTTAAAATGACGCAACAAATAAAATATAACACGCATAAAATAAATATATAACGACAAAACAATATCTCAAAAGAAATATCTTGAACAAATACCTACTAATTAAAAATAATAGAAATTCCAAGTATAATAATACAATTTTTATAATAATTATTTTAAAAAGATTTTTCTTGTAGTTTCGTTGAATGCTGTTATTATTTTAGGTATTTTTTTTTTTTATTTTGAAAATTAAACCGTGGTGCCCCGAGGGTGTTTAGCTAATTCAGAAGCGCAGCGGGAGACTGTCCGTGGTGTATGAATGATGATGACCGCTGACAAAGCTGAGCTGAGGACTCAGGTTCGAACCCAGACTTTGAGGTCAAAACAAACCGTCTCGTAACAGTCACCTCTCCACCACTGTTGAGATCATTATGGTATAATACCGAAAAAATGCTCGTGGTGTAGTAAAAGAGAATTTATAAAAAATATCCTTAGCCTTGTAAAAATATTATTATTGTCAATTCCTTCGAGTAGAAGCGATGTGCCAACACTCATATTTGGGTGTTTAACATTTCAATGACTTACCCATTGAAATTTATGCTTAACAATACTATGAAAAATTCAACTTTTTTACTTAGGTATAAAATGTTTCTAATTTCTACTTTTCCTCCTTTCACATTATCCTCGGTTTTATCAAACAATATTTTAGAGTTTGACAATGACTCTGTAAGCCGAAACCAGGTTACTGTACCTATTATCAAGTATGGTAAAATTAAACAGATTGTTTTTATTTCCAGAAATTACTACGGAGTTTCACAAAATAATAATAATAATATTTTATTATTTTGTGAAACATAATAAAAATTTTGTTTTTTGTCCCTGTAGCTCTGTAAGGATACCATCTCACCTAAACTTTTTACGTTAGTTCTAGAAAGTATTTTTAAAACACTAAACTGGGAACATAAAGGAATTAAAATTATCGGAACATATCTGAGTCACCTCCGCTTCGCAGATGACATAGTACTCATCAGTGATGATCTGGAAGAACTTCATACCATGATAAAAGAGCTCCACGATGCCTCCCTGAAAGTTGGTCTACAGATGAACATAAATAAAACCAAAATCATGAGTCCATCCAACAGCAGTATCACAATCGATAATAAGAAAATTGAACCTGTTGAAGAGTATATTTATCTTGGACATAAGATCAAATTAGGGAAAGAAAATCAGACAGCGGAAGTACCCAGAAGAATTGGACTAGGTTGGGCAGCCTTTGGGAAACTCAATCATATACTTAAAAACAAGGATATTCCCATGAATTTAAAAAGAAAAGTGTTTGAAACATGTATCCTCCCTGTGCTTACATATGGTCTGGAAACTATCACCTTAACTGCGAGGACCATATATAAATTAAAATATACACAGCGATCTATGGAAAGACAAATGTTAGGCATAAGTCTGAGAGATAGAATCAGAAATGAAGAAATCAGACGCCGGACAAAAGTTGTCGACGTGGTGGATCGTATTGCCAAGCTAAAGTGGCAATGGGCAGGTCATGTTGCCAGACAGGGAACAGACAGATGGGCACCCAGAGTCCTAGGATGGAGACCATGGGACATGAAAAGAGGAATAGGCCGGCCTCGAAGAGGCCTACATCCAGCAGTGGAGAGACGGCTGAAGAAGAAGAGAAGAAGAAGAAGAAGCTCTGTAAGTGATCTCCCATGATTGTACTATTTCATAGAACATCATGGAAGAATCAACTCGAATAATGTTGGGGTTCTACATTTTGAATATAAATTTATTTTAATATTTTATGGTTTTTGTTATTTAATGTTATATTTAAATTTTATTGTTAATCTTATATTGTGTTCAAAATGTAGAATCTAATATTGTTTTGTTAAATAAATGAGATATGAGATAATAAAAATCTTTACTGCACAAAATTTGTAGGTATACAAAGAATTTAAAAAAAACATGACAACATTACCACTGAATACATAATTTTGCGCAATGGGCGAGTTTATCGTTGAAGCGCAATATCTTCCAACTAACCCAAAATAAACGTCAACTCAAACAATAATATATTTTGAAATTTGATAAGTTAAAAATTACCAAAGGAGGGCGGAATTGAAAAAACGGAGGACGATTGTACTTATAAATGTATATCTTTAATTAATTTTTAAACAAAAGTTCCTATTTAAATGTAGGTAGGCTAGTAGACTTGATTTCTTTTAAAAGTGCCCTAGCACCGCTACGCACACAGTCACAGGTAATGTGTATTGCAGAACACGTGATTGTATTACTAGACGAGTAGCATCACTGTGATTGGCTGGTGCATTGTGTAGTGTGTGTGTAAGATACTCATTACTGAAGGATGTGTTAGTAATCATTTACCTATGAGCTGGGCACTCTAACATAAATTCTACTTCTATTTTAGTTATAATAATGGGTTGGTTGAAAAACTCGCACATTGTACAAATTCATTTGTTCAGTAATAATGTTGTCATGTTTATTTTTTCTACTGTTTAATATTTTGTGCTTTTTTTAAAAAAAAAAAAATAGATTTTTATTATAAATATTCTATATTTTCAAGTGTAACTTTGTGGAAATGCATTATAAAATATAATGAGAACTTGTCACCCCCACCCTCCACACACCCCCTGCCAATTGTAACCACTCCTTAGATTTTTAATTGTTGTATGTCCTTTAATTTTAGATTTAGTATTGTGTTATTACTGATGATGACTACATTGTAGTTGAAAACGTTCTAATCATTAAAACAATCTCATAGTGGAATGAAAGTGTTTTTTATTTTTTATTTAAATATTATCTAATTTTATTATTATTATTATCGTTTTACAACACTTCGAGCCAAAGTTCACATACGAATTGTAAAGCAAAACGTATCTAATATAAAAAAATACATAATAGACTTTCAAAGAAAATAAGAAATTTAAATATTATAATGGGACCGAATGAAAAATGTATGGCGAAAAAAAAACAATAATAAAATATCTTCTTGCCCATAAAGTTATTATTTTTTTTTAATATTTATATTTTCATATTATATTATTATTATGTAGGTAGAATGTTAAGAATTGGTAGTAATGTCGGTAGCAAAAAAGGGCGGGCTAATAGATCTCACAAAACTTATTGGATATTAAAAAAGCTCGTAAAAGATTGCTTTCTGTCAAAAATGTAAAAAATAAATCTTAAGGCGTTATGTAACTGATACTAATATTTTTATTAATTGCTTTTATTTCATGTCACATATATTTAAGAAAGTAATATTGGATTATACTTTTCGAATGTAATATAAAATAAATAACAATAATATTCAAATACTTTTAAATAATAGTAATTTAAATAGTGTAAATTTATATACAAAATGTAGAACCGTTAGATTATTCACGTTAATTTTTCCATAATGTTCAAGGGTTAATTGGAAGAATTGTGTCTCCGGGAAAAACTCCCCCTGTGTATTCTGATTGTATTTAAGATAAATGTATTTTTATGTATAGTTGCTTGCTATCAATAAACAGTAAAGAATAAATTATGGAATTTGATTTCAGTACAATCAGAATAATAATATATTGATGGCCTTCACCTTTTTACAACAATCTCCACTTTTTGTTTAAATTACGTTCATAAAGGTACATGATATATTTTGGGTTGCACACTTGAAGGATATTCGTTTTTTATTTGAAAGGTTTTTATGGCTTTTCAGCTATAAATGATGTTCTATACTTCAGAATTAAAAGGAAAGAGACTATTTTTATCTGAAATTTTATAATGAAATGAAACAGCATAATATTATTAAAATTATTATTAATTTTGAAACATAATTTAACATCAAAGTTCTACTACATTACCAGTCTATTAAGTAAACTTACTAAGTTAGTTATGTAAGTTATATAAGTGTACATACTCTAAGAATTAAATTATACCTAATATGAATAAAGAATTTGAACAAATATTTCACAATTTTGATTCAAAATTTATATTTTAAAAATGCATAGGTGTGTAGAACCTTAACGTATATTTTAGTAATAAAACATTTTGAAAGAATCGTTAGTATGCCGGTATATTTTAATACCATTTTTGATTGTCTTCCATAATTTTTATGTTGACTTTTAGTTGATTAATAGTTTACCAGTTTCTTGGATTTTTGTTAAATAATCGAAATGCTGCATATTATTTTTAGATCTTTATCAAAAATAAATATTGTTTCGCTACTGGATACAAGATTGCAAGATTATTTGTAGAAAAAAAAATGATTAATGATTTAATATTTGGAAAAATTAATTGTCTTTTTTTTATTTAAGTTTGTTTTTCTGCCTTGCTAAAACTAAAGACCAAAATTTTAAATCTTTCCTTCAAAATTTGGAACGTGTTGACTTTAAATAAGCACATTATTTTACAAGATTTTGGAATTTATTTAATTAAAAAAAAATTTACATATTTTTTTAATTTCTCATTTATACATTCTTTATTACATAGAAAAATTAGGCTTTTCGTTAAGTAATTACCCTTTCTTGTTGGTTATTTATGCTCGTTTTCTTTCCAACGTGGCTCTAGTGACACGAAATATAGTTTTTAATAATTTGTTTATCTGTTGGCTACCACACTTGTGTAAGATTCTGTGTAATTATAATATAATTTTTAAATAGATAGTTAGGAATACTATGTTTTTGTCGGCATAACGTACCCATAAGTTGTCGATTAGGCCTGAGACTAATTTTTAAATTTGAAATTGGTGTTTTTTTTTAAAACTATTCGATTCGAAAAGTATGAATGTGTGTGGGTAGCCTATTTTTTAGTTTATGTTATTGAAATAGTAATCTGACTTGAGTTTTTATTAATTAATTCAATGAGACAAGCGGAATTAAGATTTAAGAAATAAATTCACATGTAGGTAAGAATGTAGTATATTACTCTAATTTGGTTAAATTCATTGGTGTGTCATTCGTAATATTGTTTGTGCAGTGAAATTTTTTGTTCCATGTTCTGCATAATATTGCATCGTTGTTGTCTGTGATGACTGTTTGTTTCAAAGTTTGTTAAAAATGTATGGATCCCGTGGAGCACCCGGTAAAGAATTGGTCTCCCACTCTTCTGCGTAAGTTTTTGAGTGTCCTGTAAAAGGCAGGTGTTCGAAAAAATTAAGACATTTTACATCTTAAATTCAGCGATGAGGTTTGCCACCCATCCCGAATGTCTTGATTTTGTATTGGCACGAAGAGGACAGTTTGCATGTTTCTTACATGCAGCTGATCTGCTGGCTACCCTACTTGTGGGATATGCCGTGATGGTATAGTATAGTATAGTAAAAAAAAAAACACTAGTATTTTCAATAATACACATAAATGCCACTAGCTTATGTTCGCATTGTGACGTTAAAGCTCATAAATGAACGTTTGGAAATCTATTCTATTCTACTAGAATAGATTTCAAAAAAACTTCTTAACGAAGTTCGTTATTTTTAACATACCATAACATACATTTCATCCGACTGTCCAATTCCATAACTTAAGTCGGAAAATTTAGAAAATATTGATTTGATTGGACATAATCAACGCCACTCTTTCAACTCCACAAACAAATAACTATAAAAATACGCGGTCTCCTTCAGATAATTATTAGATATTTAGTTAGGAAAAAAATAAACCTATTTTCAATTGAATCGCTCCTTGTTAAAGGGGTGTAAGTCACAATTTTTGCTAAATTGAGTTATTTATGCAAAAATGTCGAAAAAACACTTATCCATCCGTGTAGGTAGCACATAAAATGCAACATACCGGCGTAATTCGAGTGAATATGTACAAAAATTATATCTTTTTTTTTTTTCATTCCATGTTAAAAGGGTACATTAGGTTCGCAATTGTAATAAAGTTATGACTTTATTATAATACTATCAGTAGGAACTAAATATTTTTAGGTAGTTTACTGTATGGCAACATTGCAAATTGTCAATTAGAACATTTTACCGCCAAAATTGACATTGACATGACGACACTGACAATAGACTGTGATCATGGCATTAATGATTAATAAATACTCTACATACATCTATATAATTCATTTTTATATTTCAAAAGTTACGTCTGTCGTTAGAATACATTTATTTATTATTTTAATATTACTATTGTGAACTATATTTATAATTTTTATTGTGAAATTGTTCATTTATTACAACCCCTTTCCATTCCTTGTAAAAAGGGCGTAAGTCCAACGTTTTCAAATTAAATTTTCTCACAGACTAAAGTGAATTTCTCCATGATTGATAGATAATCGTATGTAAAATATACTATTTTACTTTAATAAATGTAAACAAAAAACTGTTTCCTTTATTTTTTTTTCACCAGAGAGTTTTATTGCATTCCTGTAAAATTACGTGAATTGGACTAACGCCCCTTTAACATGGAGCGATTCAATTCCACAAATAAATATTTCGAATTGTTTAACTATTGAACGGAACAGAGACAAAGTTTGTCTTTAACAGTGCGATTATTATATAGTATAACTAGTTAATTATGCAATTTGTGAGTGGTATTTTTTTTTTTTTTTTAAAAAGATATATCTGGGTTTTGTTATTTGTTATAAACAAATACAACCTTATACACCTTTCACAGTAAGCTAAAAGCTTGTGTCGTGAAAGGAGAGTTTGCCGGCACCTGGGATCGAACCACGTTGTTTTCAATCAAGAACTCCAGTGGCTCCTCGTATACAAAATATCTATTTTGAATAATTAATATTATGCATAATATTCTCATCATAAGGCTCTGTCATATTTGTGATTGATCCTTAAGGATGCTGCATCAATAATTAACATATTAATTAACATAATATATCAGCAACCAGTGAGAGCTTTTAATATTATAATACCACCTTAAACCAGGTAGTGAGATAGTTATGAAGTTGTGATTCGTCAAAAAAGGGATTCATAACATCAGATTCTTCCAGTCATCCCAGAAGAAAAATTTACAACACTTATACTAGAATTTTACCCGATATTTTATCATAATTTGATTATTTTATGGTAAATTTTACTGGTTTACGTCAATAGTTGTTCCGTGAAGCACCCAGCAAAAGAATTGGTCTTTTCTTTGAATTCGATTTTTTTATAATGTGGTAGGTAATATAGGGGGACTTTTGTGGTTTGAATTGCATTTAATATTGATTTTTGTAATATTTGTTGTGTTGGCTGTTTGTTCCCTCGAAAAATAAATAAATAAAATTATGTAGTATCTTAAAGACAGGTGTTAGAATGAATAAAGACATTTTGCATCTAAAATCCAGCTATAATGAGGTTTGCCACCTATCCGGCATGTCTGATTTTTTTGGCACGAAGAGGACAGTTTGCATGGTTATTATATTTTATTTTCTGATGGATGAATCTATCAATAAACAAACAAAAATATTCAATAGACATACTCGTACGAATCTAATATAGAAATCCGAATTTTAAATATACAGTAATATATATGTTTTATTCTACAGCAGTAAAATGAATGTGATTAAATAATAAATGTATTATCATGTATAGTATTGGGATAAAACATATTACAAAGGGTTAAGGTGTCACACTGACTGTCGTCCATCACTCAAACGTAAAGGGTTACTGTGTGTTTTATTACAGAGGAGGATGAAGGGGTTAAAATTCAATAAATTGAAAATATTTGTGTGCAGTTTCTGGTATAGAATTTGTCTCACTCTTTTCTGTTGGATTTCTGGTATTCTGTAAAAGGTAGGTATTCGCAAATAATATTTTTAACTTAATAATCAATTTCGCATGTATCAAATTTTCATAATTTTTAATGTATCAAATTGGTTATCATTTTTCATTGTATTGGTTCATAAGTTGATTTCATAATTTGATTCTGAATGTATGATTCATTTATTTATTCTTTTTGCACATCATAATCTATTTTTATTTGTTTTAATTCATATCACTGCAGAAGCCTTTTCAATATAATACAATCTAACAATTCCATGGAAACCGTATTAGCCATTATAATTATACAGTTTTAACAATATAAAATTCATAATACTAGAATGATATGCCGTGGCGAGAATATCACTATCAAGTGATTTCTTAAATCTAATCATGGTGGTCTTATTTTGCGGGTTTCTTCATAAGATATTTACAGTTCGATGGCTACCCCACTTTTGGGAGGGGATGTTAAGTTGTAGATATTAAATTAATTGAAAATTTTAACTTCTATACCTACTATACCCTTAGATACATACATATTTCTAAATTCATTCTTTACTGTACACACATTTTTATACAGAAATGAATTCGTAATAAATATAATCAATTTACCTACAGAGGGCAAGTTTGTCACAAACGCGCGATATCTTCCAACTAACCCAAAATTTAAGATGTGAAATGTTTTTATTTTTTTGAACACCTACTAAAAACCTTTAAGTATTTCATTTTCAATAAGTAAAAACATTTTTGTCTAAAACTCGTAAGTTATTTTATTTTGTATGAAGAACCTGCATCTCTCTCGAATCATATTTTCATGGCAAAAAAGGAGATTTTTTTATGTACAAATCATAGCTTGGGTTCGCTGGTTATTCCAATTGAAGTACGCACATTAAATAAATGCTGCGAAAAAAGGACAGCAAAAATATTTCTCAGTAGTCTGCAGTGATTGACATTTTAAAAACATTTGAATTTTTCTAAATTGAATTTAGAATATCAAAAATTCCTCTCTGCTTCTTATGATTGTAAAAATATTTCAAAGTTGGTATGAAACTGAAGTGAGGTATTCTTTCCATTTAAATCTGACAGATGACTAATTGGTTCGTAATAACATATAACAATATCAAAATAATTGACTCTGTTACGGGTGTATCAAGACATTTATTAATAACTACCATATTCCTACCGCTTCTGCTGCATTGTTACAACAAAATACACACTAATGATGTATCAACTGATTGATGTGTTGCGGTCAAATTCTTAAAACTGACACATTTATAATAATATTATAAAATCAAATATGCATACAATATCTATGATACTGCTTCTATTGAAATCTAAACAGAGAAAACTAGTATCGTTTTATGGTGGACATCGGTAGTAAGGAGCTATAATTTATTCTTTTGTGTTTTGATGGGCATTTAGTACCTATGTATTTGCTGAATATTAGATGGATTACGATTGATTGGTTACTGCTATTCACAGCCTACACCCCTGAAGATGTCCACCAAATGAGCAGAAACTTTGGATTACAAAGCATCCTCAAGGCATCGACATTTCAGTCTTTACAGAGTACCAGGATAGAGTTAAAAAGGAACAGAATGTAACATAAACATTCAAATTGCATATTTTTTAATGTATAATTAGTGGCGGAGAATCACCTAAATATGAAGCTGGCATGGGCAAGTGTCAAACTAGGCTCTTGAAAGTCTTGGTTTGGAGTAACCAGAGATCCTGAAAGTAGTAGGGTATGAACAATTGGGATCCTTAAAAAAAGGTGTATACTTACTATGTTTTATTTCCTCCTCCAAACCAAACCAAACTATAACAAACAAATTTAATTAGGATAATAATAATAATAATAATAATAAAGACAATTTATATTTGGCGCCGTTTAATGATCCGTGACCATCTCAAGGGCGCCATGACTTTTCTTGAAAAGCAGTGTTTTCAGCTTACTCCTGAACGTTGCAGTGGGTTGGTTCTTTCTTAAATCCGCTGGTAATCGGTTCCAGGCAGTTGGCCCCGCAACGCTAAAGCTCCTCTCTGCGAATTTGGAAGTGTTTGCCCTGTTGGGCTCCACAAGTTTGTTTACAGCGGTGGAAGCTGATCGCAGTGGTCGCCTCAGAGTTTCGTCGAGGGGACATAGCTCAGCGAGGCATAGAGGTGCTGTGCCGTTCAAGGCCTTGTGGACCGTGAGGCACAGCTTGAACTCTACTCTCTCTGGGACTCTAAGCCAGTGTAGCTCCTTAAGCAGTGGTGTGATGTGGCAGCGCTTGTTCTCTCTATAGATGGTCCTGGCAGCAGCATTAAAGGCCATTTGGAGACGATTCAGAAGGATCTGGGGCAGTCCTGTACATATGATGTTACAATAGTCTAGACGGGAGACGACGAAGGCGGCGACTAGACTCTTAACCGCGTCTACAGATAAGTGTCTTGATACTAGGTACAGTTGGCGAATATGAAAGAAAGCTGTGCTCACTGTCTTTGACACTTGAGCCTCCATAGAGAGTGCTCCATCCAGTAGGACGCCGAGAACAGATATGGTGCGCGATGGTGTTATATCAGTGCCGGAGACAGAGATCGGTTTGGTGTCTAAGAGATGTTGCCGTCCAGGAGAGGCGACCCACATAAATTCCGTCTTAGTTGGATTCAATTTAAGACGTCTCTGGGCCATTAAGTTCGAGAGTTTTGCCACACTCTGGACAGTGGTAGCTACCAAGTTGTCTCTTTGATCCGGGCTACAGAAGCCTACGAGGGCACGATCGTCAGCGTATGCATAGTTTCGCAGGCCACACTCTTCCAGCAGGCGATCAATGCATCCTATGTATAATATGAAAAGTACTGGACCCAGAACCGATCCTTGTGGAACTCCTTGAGTTACGATATCTTCATCAGTTGAGCCAGATTCGACTCTTACAGACCACCTTCTATTGGTCAGGTAGGAGCGTAGCCATTCTAAGACGGTGCCGTTAAGATTGTATTCGATCTCCAGACATTGAAGGAGCATTTCATGTTCTACGGTGTCGAAGGCGGCGCTCATGTCAAGGACCGTTACCAGACCGATGTTTCCTGATGCAACGCCCGCAATCAAGTCAGATGTCAGTCTTGTGAGGGCGGATTCGGTGGAGTGGTGTTTTCTGTATGCGAATTGGTGCTTTTGATACAAATCGTTACTCTCAAGGTAGGCTGTAAGCTGGGACGCTATGACTCGCTCAAGCACCTTGGATAGAAATGGAAGATTAGAGATTGGTCGGTAGTTGGTTGCGTCGTCGGCATCAAGTGTTCTTTTTTTGAGTAAAGGAATGACATGCGACACTTTCCAAAGTGACGGCACAGTTCCGCGCGTCAAAGAAAGATTGAATATACGTAAAATTAGTGGCAAGAGGAGGTCAAGATTTTCCTTTAACAATTGTGTGGGTACAGGATCAAGCTGACATTGCTTGTTGGGAGAATTTCCTATGGCTTTTCTGAGCTCTGTTTCAGATGCAGGTGTGAAAGTACTTAGATTATTGGAGCACGTTGTTGGAAGTGTGACCACGGTGTTGTGCTTTGGAAGGGATGCAGAAATCTCGTCGAGCTTCGTCTGGAATGCAGTCTTAAACTGATCAGCTCTCAAGTTTGTAGGCGTCGTAGATTTTTCCGTCTCCATGATTCCTTGTAGGTCTTGCCAAAGCTTCCTTGGATTATCTTTGTTGATGTTTATTCGCTCTCTCCAGAACCTAGACTTCACTTCCTCGATGAGTTTTCGGTATGTCCTTTGGGCGGAGGTCCAGGTGCTCCTAGACTCAGGTGTTCTTTGACGCCTATAGACTCTTTCAAGCTTGCGGACTTTGGCCTTTTCAGCTCTACACTCAGAGTTGAACCACAGCTGTCGAGGGTTATGAACTCTGACAGTTTTTGATGTAAATAGTGCAAGTTCATTCAAGATGTCATGAAGCGTAGAGTTATACTGTTCTACAAGGTTATCTATGTCGTCGTTGGCATGAATGACATCAGAACATAATACCGAGCTCTGCAAGCGAGTTCGGAATGCATCAGGACAAAGATCTTGCCATTGTCTTGAGGTGATGGTTGTATAGAGAGGCGGTGGAATAGTGACATGAAACCCTGAGACAAGAAGTCGATGGTCCGAGAGTCCCACATCAAGGACTGCGGTTGATGACGGAACAAAGTCCGTGCGTGTGATCAGTAAGTCGAGGATTCCTCCGGCATCGTGGGTAGAAGATGTAATATTCTGTGTGAGGCCGTGATCCTCCAGTAATTTAACAAATTTCTTTGCGTGGACGTCGTTCTGTTTTTCTACGTGGATGTTAAAATCTCCCGTCAGTATGACTGGTATTGCAAAACGAGATGTGAGGTTCAGGATGGTAGTGACCTCGGTAAAAAAGTCAGACGTGGGTGAGCAAGTACCGGGTCTGTATATGGTGAGAATTATGAATGATGTACCGTCGAGAGTTAGCTTGCAGCCAACATACTCAAAAGTACTGAATGTTCCAAAGGAGGCTATATTGGATATGCGTAATTCTGGTTTACAGACGATGGCAACTCCGCCATGGTTGGTTTTCAGTGAGCGATCAGATTCTGGGTTGCGGGGTCTGGCCTTGTCCAATACTGTGTATCCATGATTGCGGAGAGTTTTGATTGCAATCGACTCCGAACTGTCGTGCCATGTTTCGTTTAGTGTTAGGAAGTGCAAGTCATGTCCAGTGAACAGATCATGAATGCTCTCGACCTTATTTGTGATGGACCTGGCATTCCAATGGCCAATTCTGAAAGTGACTGATGAAGCTGTATGTCTACTGGTAGTTTTGTTTCGTTTCACATGTGAGCCGGCCCTGCAGCCGCGGTGGCGTTTAACATAAGTTGAAGGACGATGAGATCTTAACAGATGGACAGGTAGTGAGAGATGTATGTCGCAAGAAGACTTGTCAAAGACACTGAGTGAAAGGAGCTCATCTCTGGTGTAACGCAAGGTCATGGTAGCGCGAGATGTGACATAAAAGTAATCGTATTATGCTAATGACGAATTGAATGATAGGTGATAAAATTAGATCCATAAGAGTCGAGACGGAAGTGTAAAAATCAATGTGTTATATGAATACTCATACACATACAAAACTAAGTAGTAAAAAGTCGACCAATATAGGCAACTAAAGACTAAATGTGTTATTGTTTGTAAGTAAATGTTGTAATAGGTATTAGTATAGTATTATCATGCAATATCATAGCAGTATACGACCAGAGGAACGAAGTGATGTTGTTGTTCCTTTCTCCACTGTGTCTGCAGGTGGGTGGTGTTGTGTTGCCGTCTTTGTTACACACTAAGGACGACACGTGTTATCACTGCTGGTCGCTAGCGTTCGGACCGATACAAAGTTCTCAGAAAGAGATCGGAACTGGACACATGTTATGAAACTTTGATGTTATTTAGAACTATTGATGCACTTATTATGAAAGATTATTATGATGCGTAACACAGAATATTAAATGCGAGAATTTGATTAAAATTGAAGTATAACATACAATGATATTATACGAAAAATGTGCGGATTTATTATGTGATTACACACGCGAAAGCTGAACACTGTAGGGTCAAGATATACCATGAAAACGGCTGTTTTTTCAAGAGTGATGTAAAACGTGTCTGGCAGCTAGGATAATGGGTTGAAGATGTATGTACGTTTTTGTGATTGTTGGTGTATTTGTTTGTAATAATTAAATAAATAAATAAAATAAAAAATGCTGTAGGTTGTATAACCTCATTGATCAAAACATTAATAAGTTTATGTACATTAGGAGCACAATAGACTAAAATTAAGACAAATATTAGGTTTATTATATTATACATTAGTTACGGTTTTAAACCATAATGTTTCATTATTAAATGGACATAATGATGGATGAATTTACGTAGTAGCTCAGAATGAACTTTTTCAATAGACATAAAGAAAATATAATAAAACTATAATTAAAAAAAAATTATGGGCAATGCCCACCAAATTCCTTGTGCCGAACATGGAGATATGCATCTCCTTGATGACATACTTTTTCAAGAATATAATTTAATGTCGGAATGAAGCGAGAAATGCTGCTCTGTTGGAGCACTCTAGATTGAACGGCCAGACACTAAAAATTATAGTATAAAGAAGAGTGAAGAAAATGGGAATATGCTTTCTTCTCTATGCTTTTTTTACAACTTTACATGACATTACTAGACAAGATAATCATGACAAAACAACATTTAAAATTGAAAAAATAATGCTTAAGATAACTTGATTACTTGTACTTTTGCATAAATTCGTCTGTCTATGATGTTTTAGGCGATGTGTCAATGCCATTTGCCTTTAGAGGAATACCTGAGGTAAAGGTAAAAAAAATGAAAATGTATCTTTACACTATTTGTTATTAATTTGTTAACAAACAAGATATCTACACTGAGAAAAATACTAACAAATTGATGGTAAATATATCAACGACTTGTTTGCGATAGGTTAATATTATAGATTCGTACTAATAAATCGTTTGTACTATCTCTGGTCCTAATCTGATAGTACGTACCAATGATTCGTTGTGAGTATTTTTCTCAGTGTAGAATATGCTCAAAAAATGGAGTTTTTCATAGAAGACATTGATTTTTTCGGGAATCGTTTGATAAAAATATATCTTTAGAGATGATAGAACTAAAATACATAAAATTTTTCAAAGCATACAATATACCGAAAAGTTTGTTCCCCAAAAAAAAAATGAGGATATTAGAACAAGAAAAAATTATTCACAAAATAATTTTTTTTTTTATATCAAGGCAAGGCACCCGAAACAAACAATAATTTCATTTTAACGCATCGGGATGAAGTTTAATGAGATTTTTAACTATCATCCAAATCGTTAATTAAAGCGCCGGCGTTTTTAACTTAAAAACATTAACGAAAATAAAACCAGAAATTCTTAATAAATTTTAATTTATTTCATTTTTATTTAGAAAATTATTAGATTATAAAAATGAATATAATAAAAATTCGAAATATGTTTGAACAATCAAGGACGTATAAAGGAGGCCCTTTTCAGTAATAAAATTATGAAAAGGCTATATATACAAAATAAAACGGAATAGGAGTACGAAAAAATGCTCATGAATAAAAGTATCAATGTCTGAAATGCACTTTTATTTATCTCTTTATAAAGTGAATCGTTTCAAAAAGTTATGGATTTTGAGAATTTATTTACAGGTTTTCTTAAAAAAATATTACCTACTTGTCATTCGTTTAAAGGCAAATCACACCCCGCG
Organism: Athripsodes cinereus; assembly: GCA_947579605.1. Lineage (NCBI taxonomy): Eukaryota > Metazoa > Arthropoda > Insecta > Trichoptera > Leptoceridae > Athripsodes > Athripsodes cinereus. Next base: position 2,131,253 of record OX388306.1, read on the forward strand.
AAAAAGATGGGTTATTGTATATTTATATATTATATTGTATATTGTATATCATCAGCCGTAGGCCCAGTCCGGGCACTTGGATTCGTCAAAAGCATTACAATTTTTGATTAAAAAATATTAAAAAGAAACAGACATCCAGTAAATTTATAGGTCATTGCAAATCGGAGTGTAAATGGCTCAGATTTGCAAATCGTCAGACATAGGCAGACAACAAGAGACAACAAAGAATTACAGATTTACAAAATATTTAAATGCTAATAGAGTCATTTGCTCGATTCAGCATTTCGTCAATCGTGTAAAAGGATTGCTCAACGAGATACTCCTTCACCCTCCCACGAAACGCCTCCAAGCCCAAGGCCCTCACATCTTCAGGCAGCTTGTTAAACAACCGCACACTGAGGCACACAAAGCTTTTGCTGACCTTTGCCAACCTATGCTCGATTGCACGAACATCATTTTTATGTCTAGTGTCATAGGCGTGCTGATCCGAATTTAGGGGAGTGTTTGGCAAGTTTTTCCGGGCAAAAGTCATGCACTCTATGATATATGCACCGGCCAAGGTCAATACACCCAGCTCTCGAAAGGAGTTTCGACAACTGTCTCCCGGCTTCAGCCCCATTAATACTCGTATGGCCCTTTTTTGTAAGAGAAATATTCTTCTTGCTTCACCTACCCCGCCCCAGAACAGCACCCCATATGACATGATGCTGTGAAAGTAGGCATGGTATATGGACTTTGCCGCCTCAAAACCGCAGGTCTCTTTAATTTTTTTAATTGCGAAAATTGCGGAATTTAATTTCCCGGCCAGCTCCTCAATGTGCGCCGTCCACCGCAATCTCCTGTCAATCTTAACTCCTAAGAATTTACAATTGTCAACTATAGCTAGTTGGCGCTCAGACAGAGCCGCCGTGACTGGGTCGGGCGCAGAGGACTGTCTCAGTGAGAAGTGAATAGTATTCGTTTTCGTCACATTCAGGACAAGATCATTTTCCCTGAACCACTCGCCCACTCTGTCCAGGACACTTAAGGTGTTGCGAATCGTTTTCTCTTTTTCAATACCATCCTGGATCAATATCGAGGTATCGTCTGCGAACATAACTATTTTTTGACCTTCCTCGATACAGCCTGGTAGGTCGTTCACATAAATTAAAAAGAGCAAGGGCCCCAGTATCGAACCTTGGGGAACGCCGCAGACTATCGCTCTCTCAGTCAACCTGACACCGTTTACCTCTGTGATCTGTCTACGGTCATCCAAATACGATCTGAGAAATTGATTCTCAGTGCCCCTCACTCCGTATAGAGTGAGCTTTTCTAGTAGAATTTTATGGTTCACACAATCAAATGCCTTTGACAGATCACAGAAGACTCCATATGTATCGCGCTTCTGATCCAGAGATTCAAGAACTGTCTGGAGTAGGGACGAAATCCCGTCGACCGTACTTTTTCCCTTTTGGAAACCAAATTGGAGTGAATTTAGGGTATTATTGTGAACAAAAAAGTGGGCGAGCTGTGCAGTGACCATTCTCTCAAGAAGCTTACTAATCACCGGCAGGATCGAGATGGGTCTGTAGTTTCCGGGGTCAGTTGGGTCACCCTTTTTATGTATAGGGACAACCCTAGTCATTTTTAAGAGATCCGGAAAAATCCCCTGCTCAAGGCTCAAATTAAACAATTTTGCTAGACATGGTGCAAGGCAATGAATAATGGATTTAAGTAATTTAGTTGATATATTCCAGAGGTCTGTGGATCCTTTTGATTTTAAATTTTTACAGGTATTTAATACGTCCTTTGTGGATATTGGCCTAAACTTGAAAGTAGTCTCTACAGAATCTATACACTTATATTTATTGGTTACAACCGAGGAAGGGCCTGATGCCTGAATCAGGGATGATGCTGCACTTACAAAATATTCGTTAAAGTAATTTGATATGGCCAGTTTATCGGAACCATCTATGCCGCCTACAGTGATGAGATCCGCCTCATGAGAGTGCTCAATGGATCTACCCGTTTCCTCTTTAATAACATTCCATGTTGCTCTAATTGGATTTTTTGATAGCATTATTTTGCGGCTAAGAAATCTTTTTTTTGCCTCTTTACACACTGCTTTGAATATGGCACTGTATCTACGTACTAAATTTGTAATTTCTTCAGAATTTTTCAATCTTTTTTGCTCGTACAATTGGAACAAATTTCTCCTTGATATCCGTATACCAGGAGTAGCCCAACATTCAAAAGATTTCTTAGTCATACACTTTGTTTTCTTTACAGGAAAATTATGATTCAATTCCAAAAGGATTAATTTGAACAATTCACTAAAAACCAAATTTACATTTTTGTTGTCGACTGCCAAAGAGCAAACAGTATGGGCAACAGATTGTTGGAAATTATTTATGCTTTCCTCGGTACAAATTCTCCTGGAAATACATTTTTTTACAACTGGTTTACATTTAATATTCTCAATTTTAAATTCAATCATTTGCCCATAATGGTCTGATCTGATTATATCAACAAGGTGAGAATTAATCAAGTTTACATCTGTAAAAACATTGTCAATGCAAGTGGCTGTACTATTTGTTACTCTAGTAGGTGCAAGAATGCTACGCGTCGAACAGAAACTACTCATAATATCCACAAAATTGTTCTTGTTGTTTGTGTCAGTGTCTAGATCTATATTGAAATCACCACATACAATTAGGCGCTTATTATTATTTAAACTTAAAATATTCAGGGCATTTTCCAGTGTACTGAGGAATGAGTCAACGTTTCCAGATGGTGCTCTGTACACTGAGACAACTACAATATTATTCATTTCAACACAACTGATCTCACAGTGCTTTTCTAATGACAGTTTCACAATGTCTACCCTGTTTTTTGCTCGCCATTTATTATTTACAAATATAAGAGATCCCCCTCTTGTTGTTTTTTCTCTACTAAAGTTACTAATGATACTAAAGTTAGATATATTGTGACACACGACCTCAGACTCGCATAACCATGACTCAGTGATGCACAACACATCCAACCCATCCAATACCGGCGAAGTGTTCAACTCGTGGAGTTTGCCACGCAGGCCCTGGACGTTCTGATGTGCGACTGTGAAGGTACTGCCATGTTGTGTCTTTGATTTTGGCCTAAAAAAGACCTGCTTGTCCTCGCCATTGGTGTTATCTGCTGCACTGTGTCTGCTAGTGGTAATGGAGAATCCCCGTGGTTACTTTTCTCTATATCCTCACTTCTCCGTACTCGTATTAAATTTTTTGCTCTATGAATTGTGTGCTTAAGATTATATATTATACTGTTATCCAATGTCATCCCGTTCTGATCATTGGTTTCCAATATAAAGGTGTGACTGCTCATTCTAGTTAGATTATACAGGTAACAATTGATTTCGTAAAGTCTCTTGTTCACGATTGAGTCATTTTTACAATAGCGTAGACTTGTTATGTATACTGTTTTTCCCAGTTTTTCCGATGTCTCAACGATTTTCTCCACTGCATTTTTATATTGTCTGGTATGGTATATGTTAGTATAACTTCCCACAGCCAGTACAATGACGTCATCTTTAGATGCTTCGTTGACAATCGCATTGATATTTTGCAACATTTCTTGCATTCTCGCACCGGGCCTGGCAACACAGGTCACATTATAATCCACTTTTCGGTGTAATTTTAATCCCAGGCCCTTTGCATTTTCATCGCCAATAATAAGCAGTTTACGTGTTAAATATTTTTCATTGGATTGAGATTTTAACTCATTTCTTGACTTACAACTACCACTGTGATTACCACTCCCACTGTCCTTCCTGACATAAGTTTCTTCATTGTAGTTTTCGAATTGTTCATAAAGGTTGTCATAAGCTCCTCTCAGAGTCTCGCAAGTACGTTGTGCCTCTTCAAGCCTCGTCAATATTATTTTTTCATTTTTCACGAATTCACTTATCTTGTAGGTTGTAGGTACAAGTGCCATCTAGGGAACTAACAAATAAGGCGACATTGTCTTTTCTCAGCTTTTTTGATAATTTTGTCTATTAATTGTGTCGGTGCACACGTTGTATAATTCCATAATTATGTAATTTGAAACAAGTGTTTCTTTCTACTATAGATTATTGATTCCGAGAGATTGATAATGACCTGAGGCCTGAGTCAGTAACACATTTTCACGTAACGTTTTCGTTCCGTTAGCGTTCAAATGTAGACGATGTTGCGCCAAGGTGTTAATTTTCGTAACTTTTGTGTATCTTAGCAACGAAATTGACACTTGTTTGCAACTTCGTCTATACTCGAACGTTAACGGAATGAAAACGTAACGTGAAAATGTGTTATTCACTCAGGTCTCTGATAAGTCGAAAGACGTCTCTCTCGGAATCAATAATCAATAGTATGTAGAAAGAAGCACTTGTTTCAAATTACATAATAATTTTATCTATTAAATTTCGTTCAAACCAGTCGTTCATTGTCAAACTTCAATCCCTTTGAATCTCTCATTCATTGAGACAATATAAAAATAATAACAGAATAAATTAGTTAATGAAATTAAACTGTTTTTTCATACTTCCATTTGAAGGTTTCATAGGTTTGAACTACCCTCGTTCGTACCTAATACATTATTTTTACGAAAAAAATAATGTACAACCTTACACACCTTTCACAGTAAGCTAAAAGCTTATGTTGTTTTATCAGTACGAAGTATAAAATCGCTCTGAGTATCTGAATAGAAGCTTGAGGGTTGTTTCTACTTGTGTTTCAGATAAAAGTTTTGAGGGGTGAAAAAAAGAAAACAACCTACATATTTGACTTTGGCACGTATATTTTCAATTTCATATCGTTTAGTTAAATAATCTTATAACTATTAAAAAAAGGGTTAGTTTGTGCATTCAATAATATTATGTGTATTTACATTTTTATGTTTTATTTTAATTCATCTATAGAAATGAAATATTGAAATGGAGGCGCCACGGCGTCGACGTTCGTATTGAATTTGGACGTCCATAATAATTTTATTCAAACTTGGTTAGTTCTTTTAATATCTACTATAATGATGTTACGGAAACCAAATAATTACTATACATGGATAATTGTGGAAGAATTTCATAATAAACTGTGGCGTCTCAAATTAAGTAGGTATTATAATGTCAATGGTCCGAGAAATGTATCATGAAAAGGGGTCACAAACCATAACACTCAGTTATGGGGTGTTCACATTTGGCGAATATCGCCAGGCGAATTTCAAAATATAACGCCAGGCGAAAAAACAAAATTCGCCGTACGCCCATTGATCGTCACACCTGTTCACACAGTCCACCGATTTAGAAACGATCTGTCAGATGCGCTTTGATTTTGACACTGTTTTCAAAATGGCGTCGAGATGGAGATCGCGAAGTGCTTATTTTTAGTCGAAAATGTTATAGTAGATGTTATAAGGCGCCTTTTAATTAAGGAAACAAACGCCACAAACCAACAACAAAGATAACAGCTGTCACGAAGCGGGGAACATTATAAAATTTATAGGTTATAAAGTTTTTACCATAGATACGAACGCCGCGCACAACTGCGCATGCGCGAATCGTTCAATCGGCCGAAAATGTTGGAAGGTGGTCAACTCGAGACGATATCGTTTCTACTGGTTTTTATCGTTTCAGACTAGCTGTCATTTTGTTCACACGGTTCAAATGGCTAGCGATATTTTGGTGCCTGGCGATATTCGCCAAAGTGAGAACACCACATTAAGCAAAAAATGTTGTCGCCTAACTCAGTGTCCGTTTATTTCCGTTAAAAAGGGCGGTCAATATAAGATTAAAACAAAACTTAAATTCAGGATACAAATTGTAATAGAAAATAGGTAATATAATCAAAATAAAACGCTATTGTTTAGTACTTACAATTTGACTTCATAAATTGCGACCCAGCTTTCAAGAACTTCCACTTTGGGTTAGCCAGATGATGAGAGCGAAAGCTCTCGAAAACCATCTCGCGATTAATGAAATCAATGTGGAAGTACTTCTTAATAGCTGTAAGTGTTATATTTTTATTGATTAAACATGAAAATCAACGGATAGTTTATAAACAAAAACAAGAAAACATTTGCATTATAAAACTATGTATTCATGAAGTTTGTTGCTTAGATTTTACTGCCAAAAATTTAAAGATACATAGCTTCTAGAAAAGGTTGTTTACTACATACAATTCAAATGGTAAAAGGGCGCCCTCGATTATTTAGAAGTCAAAAGTAGCGCCGGGATCTAACCCAAGTGATTATTACAAAGGTATGTGTCAGTATGGGACAGTTATTAATAATATTTAAGATTGTATTAATAAAAATAATATGAGGTAGGTAGATATATACAAAATATTATTTTATACATAAAAAATATTTAAATTATTAACATAACTTAAGATGACAATAATGCGCTTCTAAACTAAACTAAATACCCTTTTGAAATCAGGGTTATACGAAAAGACTAAATTTTTTGAGTTTTACAGTTTTAGTAAAATTAAAAATCTTATTTTATTTCTTGATTGTAGGTTAAAGTCCTGCTTCTGTGACAAAGCTTCAGGTGTCAGAGGACCTGTCATCTGGAATCGACTTCCCGAAAAACAAATCAATGAAAGAGGCCAATCGACCATCCGGATAGCTCAGAAGTCTGGGGACTTCTATTTATCTGATTGTATTTTTGTCCACACTGTACCTAGACACCATATTGGGCAGCCTGAGAGGCTGGCCGACCAAAAATCACCTTAACCTCCACGTGTGGAATCTTTTGATTGTTCCTATTGCTGATAGAAGGGAATACATTCATAAAATAAATAAACAATCAAATAACAAAAGCATTTCCCAAACCTAGGTAACAAATTGTGGAATTAGCACACTTACTTATTTTGTTTTGTTATGAATAATAATAAAAAAATGGGATTTGAAAAAAAAAAAAAAAAATTAAAACAAAACAATAATAATAAAAAAAAATCAATAACAACGTTTAGGAGCAAATTGAAAACAGCATAGTTTTCCGCGTCCTTGAGACGGATGCGCCATCAAACGGAACCAAATAAATCAGCCGACAAACATATATAATATATTGGATGTAAAAGAAAATTTAACCTAATTAAGAGCTAGTTAGGGATTAGCGTCACCTGAATATATTTTAGGCCTAAATGTCTTAAATATAATTTTGTGTACCTATTACACGAAAAAAATCATTTAGAGAAAAGCATTTTTCAAACCCTGCTCAGAACAAAAGTATCCATGACAATGGGTGACAAGTTACAATAGTCCGCCGACAATATTACTATAAAATTCTTATACGCGCTAGACAAAGAAACGCCGTCTCGGTGTGTGAGAAACAACAGGTGATAGAATGGGTGACAAAAATATTATTTTATTATTAATATACATACTTAATACAATAATAATAATATGATTATCATAAGTCATTTATATAAAATGATTGTGCTCTTTGTGATATCCGAAGTCAGAGGACAACCAGACCCTTTTGTCGTTATGATTTTATTATTGGTTTCGTAACATTTTTTAATCACAAGTGGCGCCCAAAACTATGCATATTTACTGTAGAGATGCAGCGGATGGCATATTTGACCGAATACCGAATAGGTATTATGCAAGATCATGTGCCGAATAACCGAATATTCGGCAAAACAATGGTGAGAGCGTGCGGTACTCTCGACCAAGCATCTTCATGTAGGTACATCATAGACATATCATGTACCTACCTACTAGACTTGCAGCGCATTGCATTTTTTCGATTTTTTTGTGTTCCAACATAAATAATAACGATAATAATATTATGTTGTTTCACCCCATATAGGTATAATGAACATGCAAGCTGTCCTCTCCGTACCTACAAAATATATTCAGGATGGGATGAAAACCTCATGATTGAATTCAAGATGTAAAATGTCTATATTTTTTTGAACACGTGCCTTTTACAGGACACTCGAAAACTTATATTATGGAAAAAAGTGAATATAATTTTTTTTTTATTTTATATTCTTATAGTTGTATGTACCTACTGCACCCAGCAACTCAAGTAGGTAATTTCTTTGCGGTACGACCTCATAAATAATAAATAATAATATTAAACCCAGGCTAAATCCTCGCCCGAATTATTATTCTTAATGTTGCCAGAGTGCCGACTTCAAAACAATCGATAAATTTTAAAAACCATTTAATGTGCCATTCATACAAATGTATTACAACAACACCGACAGTAATGATTTTAATAATAATAATCGTACCGTCATTTGTTTTTAATTATGTTCAATTGTTTTTTGCATACTTTTTGTTTTCTTGTTGATAATAATTATTATGAGTCATTTAAATTGTTTTGTTCTTCTTGGAATTTTACAATATTGATTTGATTAAATTGTTTGTCGATTGAATTTTTCATTAATTATGTTTGTTATATTGGCGAATTTATACTACTACTACTATCTCATCAGGGCATATACCAGAAGTGGGGTAGCCAGCAGACCAGCTTCTTGTAATAAACATGAAAACAGTCTACTCACTGTATCGGTGTTTTTTTTTGTATACCTATATTTTTTTATTTTATTTTTTTATTACATTTTATTTTATCCAAACAAACAGTTAAACAGTATACATTACAAAATATGAATTACATAGTAAATAAACCAAATGTATTGACAATTCACACAGATCGAGCTAGTCCCAAACTAAGACATGAATCTTGAATTATGGGTACTAACGCTTATGTAGTAGAATTCCATAACAAAATTAAAAAACGAATGTTTTCTTTTACTTTATGATTTATTGGCGAGAGAGACGTTTTTCGTTTTTTTTTTTAATTTCTTAATTTCTTTATGCTAGCAGTCCTCTCTTTGCCATCAAAAAATTTAAATATTGTGAATGCGTGCAAAACCTCATCGCTGAATTTGAGATTTACAATTTCTTTATTTTTTCGTACACCTGCATTTTACAGGACACTTAAAATCTTACGGAAAAGAGTGGAAGACCAATTCAATGCCGAATACTCCACGGAGTTTATAATTGTAAACATGGTGTTTTATTCGTATTTTTATGACTTCCATAATACCATCACGGCACATCCCACAAGTGGGGCAGCCAGCAAAACAACCGCATGCAACAAACATGCAAGCAGTCTTCTCTGTGCCAACAAAAAAATAAGAAATTCAGGATGGATAACAAAACTCATAGCTGAATTTAAGATGTAAATTTAACGACCGGTGTGGTGCGGAGGCTAATGCTCTTGCCTTTGAGTCACGAGGTCCCCGGTTCGATTCCCGGCCAGGGCAAAATGAAGAATGGGTTAGTTGGAAGAGATCGCGCCTTTGCGATAAACACGCCCTCTGTATATTGATTGTATTTAATTTGAATACCTTTTATGTATTTTTTTCAATCAATGTACAGTAAAGAATGAATAAATAAAAAAATAAATAAGTTTTTTTGAATATTTCGTGATTTACACTGTGGAATTCCATATTTATTATTAATTTATATTAAAAGAAACTTTCTATTTTCCACTAGAATTGTTACTGATGATGGAACAAGTAGTTGCGAAAACGTTTAAACTCTAATTAAAGTTATTCTAGTGGAAAATACAAAGTTTCTTTTAATATAAATAAATAAGAATGACCTGTTTCAAATTGTCCTAAGTTTGTTTGTTACATGTACCTATATGGGTTGGCTGGAAGAAATCGCATATGCGATAAGCCCGCCTTTTGGTAGTTTATTGGAACAAAAAACATGTACACATTATACATATATTGATGCCAATAAAGCTTTATTTATTTATTTATTTTATTTATATGTGTGTAGTGCTTTGTATATACATATGTGTATCGTCGTGTTAGTACCCATAATACAAGATTTATTTCTTAGTTTGGGACTAGCTCGGTCTGTGTGAATTGCCAAAACATGACGTTATGTTATGGAAATTGTCTTACTCTACCTACCTTTTACAGCACACTCGAAAATTTACAGAAACAAGTGGGTGGTTTATTCTTTGCCAGGGAATAATCCATATTCTAATACAGTATTATTATTTGCGATTGACTCCTATCGAATAATACTTTTCTTCTTGTTAGTTTATTATTTCGACGATAGTAATAATAATAATAATATGATTTGAGAATAATACACCTGTAATATGGGTCCATAGCCCCCCGCTGGGCCCAGTATGGGGTCCGAGGTCCCACATTATACAACTGGGATCAGCTTCTAATTGTACTCTCTATATATCATATCCCATCATATTTTATGCACAGTATTTCATTTGTACGGAACAAGTTAACTTTAAATTAACACTTATTATTTTTGATGTCGCTAGATTCATTACATATTTATTTATTATTATATCCCAGAAGTGGGTTAGGCAATAGACCAGCTGCATGTAATAAACATACAAACTGTTCTCTTTGTGCTGCCGACAAAAAATTAAAACATTGAGGATTCGTGGCAAACCTCATGGCTGAATTTGGGAGGTAAATGTCTTATTTTTTTCAAACACCCGCCATTCATAGAACATTCAAAAACTTACGGAAAAAAGTAGTACTGTAGACCAATTCATTGCCGATTGCTCTACGGATAAGATTATTATTATTACTGACAATAAGACAGTTCTTACAAGGATCATTACAGCTGAAAGCAAATGCGATCCCAAAAGATAGCCTCAAACGATATTCAAACAACAACACAACTACAATATATCCTCAATTTTTCTTATAAATTCTGCTTACGTTACTTTACAGATATTAATTTGAATAGCCCTTTCCACTGGGGATTTTGCCAATATGTTTGTTTCGCCTCATTGAGGCTGATTAAAAAAAATTGTGATGACGAAGATAGGAAGAATAAAACGTAAATTACAATTGGTTTAGAAATTTGCCGTTAAATCTATAGAGCCAAAATGCCAAATGCATTTTTTTAATGTTTTATAATTTACATATTGTCTAACACAAATCACTCGTACCGGGTGGAATGCCTTAAATGAATAAAAATATCGTCTTACGACTTAAAAATAATTAAGACAAACATAAATATAAATATTATTCTTTTTTTTCTGCGTTGAATTTAAAGTTTCTACGTTACGTCCAATAGCTTCTAGTTGATGAATATTCATAGCATCATATTGTACCACCCTTGTCATCGATGTCCATATACGGAATCCATTATAAAACAACGCTTTAGTTGAAAATACATACGTACCTGTTTAATAAAATCACCGAATATTTTGGAAAAAGCTCTTATTACCTACTTAAATTATATATAATGAGTTACAATCCATTGGATTGGTCTGCAACGAGTTTGGTTTTTCTTCTCCATTCGTCTCTATTCTCAGCCAGTCTTTTCAGCTCTACGTATGAGCCACAGTTCATGTCCCTCTTCAGTTGGTCCATATATGCGTCTCTTGGTCGGCCTCTGCCATTTGTCCCCTCGGTCTTACCCTCCGCGATGGTGATGAGTAGTCCTGGGTGCCTGATGTTGTGGCCAATCCAGTTAGCTCGTTGTTGGCTGATTCTCTTAAGAAGTTGCCTTTTTTCGCCTACCCTGGTTAATACTTCTTCGTTTTCGACGTGCTCCGACCAATGGATCTTAAGCATGCGTCTGTAGCACCACATTTCAAAGGCCGCCAACCGTCCGTTTTCACTCTTGCTGATGGTTCACGTCTCACAACCATAAAGCAGAATGCTCCATACAAAGGCTTTAGTAAGGTTCTTCCTTACGTTTAAGTCAATATTTGGGGATTCCAGTATCTTCGATTTTTTGTTAAAGGCAATCCTTGCCTGGTTTATTCTACTTAAATTACATAATATTAAAACTAGGTACCTAAATTTATTTATTCTATTAACAAAACTACCTAAATTTATTTATTTTATTTTTATTTATTTTATTCTTCACTGTACATTGGTTACAATATTACATTATGAAATAGTGGCATAAAAATAACAATTATAAATTCAATGTACAGAGGGCGAGTTTATCGCTAAAACTTTTATTGGGGCATAATTAGTAGAATTCCATAATTGGATAAATTGAATCACGCGTTTTGTTCTACTATACGCCGTCTTTCAACTTCTTAGGATAGTGACCTAAAAAATTCGAAAAACAAATACATCCAGCGACTATATTATAAGCTGCGGTGTGGAAAGGCGGCAGATGTCCTGGTTGAGAAATATCCGAGAGTGGACCGGAGTCCAGAGGGTGGAAGAATTGTTCCGGCTAGCACAGGACAGAGAAACCTTCGCCAAGGTGTTAGCTGACGTTGGGGGGACCTGACATGGCACATTAATTAGAAGCACTATATTATATTTGTTTTTTATTATTAAACTATACAATACTATATCTTCCCTCACTTCGTGTCCCAAGTGGGGTACGCCGAGAGAGCATAATGCCATATATATCTATCCTTACATACATCTTTCGCTTCTTCTGCATTCTTACAATTTCTCATGTACGCGCGTAGATTCCTCTTATTCATCACACGGCTGTCCTTGAGAATTTGATCCACGTGATCAAGCCACGTGGTTTAAGGACGCTCGTACTTCCTCACACCTCTTTTCTCAGACAAGTATATTCTCTTTGTCATTCTTTTCTCATTCATTCGTTAACATGTTTATTATTTAAACCAAGGGTTGCCAACCCGCGGCCCGCGGGCCACAGGCGACCCGCGGGGTGCCTGCTTGTGGCCCGCGAAGCATATGCACACTTTTTTTAATAATAGTCGGTACTAGTACCTACCAGTCACTTTTTTTGAAAAAATGTATTTCGGAGATAATAATAAAAAACCGAAGAATATGCAAAACATCTCAAATTCCTACACCATTTTGAAAATTTGGTGACGGGGGGGGGGAGCATAAATTTTAAGGTGAAGAAAAATTATTATATGGATTATATCGTTGTGGCCCGGTAGGAAATCTCATTTCTCAAATTTGGCCCGGCTGCTGAAAAGGTTGGCCACCCATGATTTAAACTGAATTAATATATTGGTGGTGAAATTTTTCCTTTGCATTTCCAGTTTATATATAGTAAATATTATTGCCTTCCACACGACGTTTCGAGCAGGATTCAACCTGACATCATCTAGGTCGTTCAGGAGAGGCGCAGGCTTCGATGGCGCGCATGTCGCAGAGGAAGCAGACGACGATAAGTAGGTACATAGGGTACCTATAAAAAAAAAACACAACTATATTTTTATTTTATTTTTATTTAAGTGTTAAATATTAACAACATAGTCACGCTCTTTATCATCGTCAGTGACACAAAAATCTTCTAAACAACCATATCCATATCTCTTCTATTATGCCCTAATGACTGTTTCATGAACTTATCATTCTTTTGTTAGAAATATACTACAAAAGACAGCTTCTTTTCATCGACAACAAAAAATATATACAAAAAGGTGAAAAGTGGGCATTTCTTTGTGAACAGATCATAGGTGACAAGCTTCTTTATGATCACACCATTCACACGTCATTGTTGGATTTTATAAACGACTCCCGTTAAATTTGACGAAATTTTAATTTTTTTCTTGAGACATAAAATTTTAGTTTGAGGACAGTATTAGTACCTACTACTACTTTACCATCACTGTATATCCCACAAGAAGTTTAGCCAGCAAATAAGCTGCGTATAATAAACATACAAGCTGTCTTCTCCATGTAACAAAAAATAAGACATTCAGGATGGGTGACCCCATAGCTGAATTTATATAATTTTTTAATAGTAACATAAGTAATTTTTTTTTAAATTTTTTCGAACACCTACTTTTTACAGGACAAACTGAAGGTTAAATTGGGAGACCATGTGCAGAGAGACATATTTATTAAGAAATTAAACAATTCGAATGAAGACAGCAATGATTGCCGATGTTGTTGCACAAATTTTTTCAAAAGACAAAATGGCAATGGGCTGGGTACAAAGTTGTAAGAGAGGTTGATAGATAGATATTTAGGATTCCGTAGTCAAGACCGAGCGAGAGAAGACATGAGAATTATACGTAGACTCTAAAGGAGATGGGCTGATAATATTGATAAAAATTGTCCAGGTTATAAAAAATAAGATGGTTTTTGTCTCTTGCCGCTGTAAAAATGCACATGTCCAGAAGCAGAAAGATGGGGGCTTGTAGAAACTCTCCGGACTCTTAACATACACGACGACAAAAATACTATGATTTTACTTTTTATTTAACTTGAATTATTCAATGAACTGTTTTATTTTTAGTATATATGAAATACATATATGTACATAGGTACTGCATATTATATGTCTGACTAGTCCAAGTGACTTTATAGTAAAGGCTTAAAAACAATAAAAATAAATAAAGTAATAAATAAAATTAACTTCACTGATGTATGCAAGCGAAACTTGGACATGGCTGAAGAAGGACGAGAGTGGAATAAATGCAGTGGAGATGCAATCACTGAGAAGAATGGTAGGTAAAACATTGCGTGATAGAGTAAGAAATGAGGATATTAGAAGAATGAGTGGATGCAAGAGGAGTGTTGTTGATAGAATGCGTGTAAATAAATTGAGATGGTTTGGTCATGTGGAGCGAATGGATGGGGTAAGATTGACGAAGAGGGTGTATTTATCTGAAAGAGAGGGTGTGAGAAAGCGTGGACGTCCAAGAACTACGTGGCTTAACCACGTGGATCAAATTCTCAAGGACGGTCACGTGTTAAGTAAGAGGAATCGGTGTGCATGTATGAGAAACTGGATGAATGTAGAGGAAGCGAAAGAAGTATGAAAGGATAGAGCGACATGGCGTTCCGTTCTCTCTGCCTACCCCACTTGGGATACGGCGTGAGGGTATAGTATAGTATAGTATAGGTAGTATAAATAAAATTAAGTTGGTAAGTAAAATATTAAGATTCAGAGAACATACAGACTTCAGACAGAAATTAAATATTTTATTTTATTATTTTATCAAAAAATATACGACAATGACAATGCAAATTTGTTTTTTTTTTTGTTATTCTTTTTTTATAAGTACTTGTGGGAGTCCTTATAAACAGTAGTTATGTTAAGATATTATTAATAAGGTGAAAAAATGTTGTATTTCAACGTATTTTTAACAAAAAACCTTATATAAATCATATTGCACAACTTTTTTAAATTTTCAAAAATTCACACACACTCAAGTCAAGCGTATCAATTCTTGAATAACAAGTGCATGAATTGACGATATTTTTGATAGTCTTTTGTGTGAATTAAAATATAATTGACGATATTTTTGGTAGTCTTTTGTGTGAATAAAAAAAATTGATTTCTTGGAAATCAGTGAATAAAAAAAGTAATGACGCATATTTTATTAATTTTTTTCATAACATCTCAGATACCTACTCCTTTAAGTAGGGTAATCAGAGACCGACTGGAAATAATGAACGTTCAGATTATCCTTTCCGTATTTAACGTACAAAAAAAATATTCAGAGTGGATGTGCCGTACCTAGTTGCTGAACCAAAGAAAATATGCATTATTTGCTACAATCTATCTATTTTTAACCCCTTGGAGCCCCGGTATATAATAAGTAAGTCTTATACTCTTTTTCATAAGTTTTCAAATGTCCTGTAAAAGGCAGGTGTTCGAAAAAATTAAGACATTTTACATCTTGCTCCAACTGTGTTGTGAAAGAAATTTTAATTTGTTCTTTGTGGATTGTGTTACGCCGTCTATGTAATTTTTTTTTTTTTTTTATTTATTTATTTAAAAAAATGGGCAACATACAATAAAATTTTACAAAATATAACATAATTACCATTAAACATATTTCTTGTACTTGACCAGCCCATCTTTGAATTCATTATTATTATTATTATTGCCAGTACAGTACAAACACAGAAAGAAAAAAAGAAAAGAAAAGAAAAAATAAACAAATATTTCATTCCTGTCTAATGTGGCTCCTAAAAAGGCTCCTAAAAAGGTAATAAAAAATTAGTAATCTCAGATTCAGTTATGATTTTGGCGACCCATCCTGAATGTCTTAATTTTTTGTTGACATGGAGAGGACAGCTTGTATGTTTATAACATGCAGTGATTCCGCTGGCTACCTCACTTGAGGGATGTGCCGTGATGAAAATCGCCCACCCATAAAGCTACCAACGTACAAAAATCTTCAAAAATATTCTATGAATAAATTATGCAATAATAAATTTATAAATATAATTACTTATTTCAGACAAAAGCCATGTCGCGAAAGATCAAAAAGAGAAAAATAAAAAAAAACTTAGGTCGACTTTAGTAGTGACATATTATTATGAATATTTCGATGGTATAGCGCACAGATGTGGTAAGTGCAGTTTTTACCGAAAGTGAGTTATTATACGCATGCCAATCTATATCATCTGAAGTATGTTCCTTAGGAATATTATTGCGTAACTCTGTGTCATTCACGAGATATTTAGCAAAAACTATGTGTGGTTAGTACCAAAGTGTATGGCATCTCAAACTTTCAACATTGATTATCTCAAAACTATGAAAACTGCACTTACCACATCTGTGCGCTATGCCATCGATTTAATACATTTTTTTAAAAGAAGAACAATATTCAAACTTAAATTACATCGTTTAACATGTTCGAATGTTACGGGACCCCTAGTGTTAACCGTGGACAAAAAAAGACAGTTAAAAAACACCGAAAAAGCATTAATTTTAGGTAAAATATAATATTCACTTAAGTGGTATACATAGTTATGTATATATGTGTCGATCCTTTTGTAGGTAAAAATAATAATTTTAAAATAAAATTTTAAAAATTATGTTAAACAGTTTATGACAAGTCATTTTTGTGAAATATTAGATTTAAATTTTTGCACCTGTTTACTAAAAAAAAACTTTTTTTTTGTCCTGATCCCATTTTGCATCGTTCTCATGCATCAAGTTGTTTTTTTTTGTGGCTACTGGTAGTTTTGAATTTTGTAACAAAAGGAGAAACTATTTTTCATGATTTAAGCACATTTCAAGTGGGTACGCCCTTTTTCATGCCAATCACTGACCCGGTAGCTAAAAATTTGCAAAAGGTATAAAATGTTTTTTGGAATATCATTTAATTTTTGAAAACACATATAGGTATAAAACATAGAAGCCTTATGCCTTGATATCGGGATAATTATGTAATTTTTTTTCTGTCACTAGGCTGTTATTTTTTAGGTGACCATGACTGATCATATGGAGACATATCTGGTTGTAAAATTTTGAGACGTGTGGATGGCAATTCTGCCGCTACTATAATCCGCGGAGTCTTCGAAATATCCATTAGTGGAAAATGTTATGGAATAAAATAAAATCTAGAATAAAAAAATATCCCGTGGAGCACCCGGTAAAGAATTGGTCTCCCACTCTTCTGCGTAAGTTTTCGAGTGTCCTGTAAAAGGCAGGTGTTCGAAAAAATTAAGACATTTTACATCTTAAATTCAGCGATGAGGTTTGCCACCCATCCTGAATGTCTTGATTTTATATTGGCACGAAGAGGACAGTTTGCATGTTTCTTACATGCAGCTGATCTGCTGGCTACCCCACTTGTGGGATATGCCGTGATGGTATAGTAGTAGTAGTAGTAGTAATTAAATAAAATAATTTGATTTTTTTTTTTAAATAAATGGGGTTAGATAAGCATATATGTATTATGTTTACGCGAATTTCTAAAAAATGATTTGAACACAAACATAGAATACTTTCAAAAATATAATTTTATATATTGAACTTTCGGAAAGAGTCCATCTTCAAAGTCAGACTCTGACTAAACAAAACAAAAAGACAAACCTAGACATGTAAAAATCGCTAGTAAGATTAAGCGGTTTGTGGACTGCGATCTGATCTCATTAGTGGGATATGCCGTGATGGTGTAGTAATATTAAGAGAAGGAGGGGTTGGGGGTGGTGGTGTCTTTCTTCATCTGGATTACAATTCACTGGATTAGTCTGCAACATGCATGTTTTTTATCCACTTTTCCCCATCTCTTACCAGTCTTTGCAATTTTTCGCCTGTGCTACAGCCTAAAACGCATGTCCTCCACCACTTGTTCCATGTAAGTGTTTGTTTTACTATAAACATTATGGGAAAATCAAATAGTTTGTAGGAAACGTGATTTAAATATAAGCTCTCTGACTGTTATCAAGAGTTATAGAACATAACCTCACAATAATTTGTCATTATCATAATATATGCTATTAGGTACGCTCAAAACCCATCAAGAATCATTACATAGACTTTTGATCTACTTACCATATAAAACATCGACTACGTAGGTACCAGTGACGGGACTAGACTTTTTATATTGGGCATGCTTTTGTATTTTATTTTTTTTTATAAATTCCACAACTTAGCCTAGGAATTGAAGTAAATACTCGACTTTTCAAATTTCCATCCCCACCCCAGTCGCCAAATTTACAATTTGTTATAGGAATTTGAATATTTTACGGTCTCATCGTTTTTGTATAAAAATTTCAGACAATATTCAACTTTTTTGCAAGCCATGCGGTGTTTTTTTGCATATATGGAAAGCATGCCACTGGCAGGTATTCTTACTAATTCAACAGTAATGGTCCGTAGTGTAATAGGTAATACAGCAAAATAATTTGGGCCGGGGTCATGCTTCTAAGTTCACTTATTATGATTCACCTAAAAGGTTGCATAGTTTAAAATATCATTAAGAATCAATTTGCTTATTACATTTACGATTTGAGTGAGCTTTCTTAAAACTAGCTTTTATGTACATACAGCTTCGTAATAATAATAGGTACTCCATAAATACGGAATTAAATAAACGCTTGAAGTTCGTAGTGTAATCAAAACATTGAAATGAACTATACACACACATTGGAATAAATTCATTTACGTTCCTATGTGAAAATTTTTCGGAATATTTATACTACTTTCAGCGATTTTATTAAGAACACAGGGTAGGAACAAACCTCCTCTTGCATCTGGCAAAAATTAAGTCAAATCTTCAACATCATAATTTTATATCCATTTATGTTAAAAATAAATACTTAGTTAATACTACTACTACTACTATACCATCACGGCATATCCCACAAGTGGGGTAGCCAGCAGATCAGCTGCATGTAAGAAACATGCAAACTGTCCTCTTCGTGCCAATATAAAATCGAGACATTCAGGACGGGTAGCAAGCCTCATAGCTGAATTTAAGAAGTAAAATGTCTTTTTATTGAAAAATATTTTTTTCGAACACCTGCCTTTTACAGGACACTCGAAAACTTACGCAGAAGAGTGGGAGACCAATTCTTTACCGGGTAGGTACTCCACTTAGTTAATAACAAATATTTAATAGGTATATTTTGAAACTTATATCTAAATATTTATTAAAAAAATATTTCTAAAACGCTGCAGTTATGAAATAGACAAAAATATTGTTAGCCAAATTATTTATTTTTAAATAAAATTTCATAGGTACATGTTTCATTCCCTTTTGTCATTTTCACGGTACTATAACGGTAAAATTTCATAGGTACATGTTTCATTCTGCTGCGAAGACGGCGGCTATGCTCATGAAGGGAACCTTAAGTAGAACCCGAAATCCCACCCTTAAGATGGAAGGTAAATCAATCAGGTTAGTTGACGATTTTCGATATTTGGGTGTAGTCTTAGATAAAAAGTTTTCCTTCATCCAACATGTTAGAGGAATTTCAGAGAAGGGCAGAAAACTGTTTGCAACCTTGCGAAGCCTCAGCAAGGGTACGTGGGGCTTTCATCCTAGGTGTCTCCTGACAATATATCGAGCAACTTATATACCGCAGATTTCATATGCGGCCAGGGTTTGGTCTTTCAGATTGGAGGTGGGGTCAGTCAGTCTTGCACTTCTTCGGGGCCAGAGGTCTTTGTTGATAGGTTTGACTGGAGCATATCGCACCTCTGCTAGTGATGGTCTTCCTGTGATTGCAGGTGTTTTACCGGCAGATTTGGAGGTAAGAGAAAGTGTCGCTAGAAGATGTTTGAAAGTTGACGGTGTAGCTGAATACTTTGGGGCTGTTTTTAGACCAGAACCCGGAAGATCTGGGATAGAAAGGGCAATGATTAAGGTCCGAGAGAAAACAATGGATATTTGGCAGCAGAGGTGGGATTCCTCGAGGACGGGCAGACTTGTGTATAAGTTCTTTCCAGATCTCAGAACTAGAATGCGACGTCATTTCATTCACTTTGAACACTTCTCTACACAGCTAATCTCAGGTCATGGTGATCTTAAGGGGAAACTTTTTGAGCTTAATTTATGCAATGAGCCGTGGTGCCCTTGTGGGGGAGGAGCCCAATATGCAGAACATATTCTTTGGGATTGCAATTTGATGTCGGAGGCCAGAGACGATATGATTCGGGGTTTGAGTGTGGACACTCCAAGACCAGTTTGGTTTGAAGAATTAACCCTTAATGCTACAAACTTCAAATGCTTCAAAAATTTTGTAGAAGCCTGGAAGCTTAAGTGGGATGATCTTCGTCGACCTGGACTGCCACCAGTGGATTCATCCTGATAATTTGGTGACCGAGCCGCTGAACTCTCTTACTTGTTTTGTGCATGTCCTACTCCTGTCGTTGGAGGTGGCTTTTCAAGCACTCTGTCCCTTGGTTTTGTCATTTTTTTCTTTTTTTTTTTTTTTTGATCAATTGCTTATTTGCTTCCACTTTCATACTCTAGCCTTGGAAGTTTAATGTGTTTATTTCCCTTTCTTTGTTTCTTTCAAATTCAGTAAGGAAGAAATTTCGTGTTTGGCAGTGGTGGGTATGATTGGTAAGCATTTATTATTATTGTCTTGAATACTCTACTACTTAGATAATAAGCTGTAAAGTGTTGTCTTTAGTGTTAAGAATTTTAGTACGTAGCAATACGTAACTGTAAGAACATAGTTTGTAAGAATATTGTAGTAGTGAGTAGTGCCTTGTAGTGAGTATCTCCTCCAAGGGACATTAAGGGTTGTAGTTTAGGGGAGGATTTTGTCGGGGGGAGCCCATAAGGCAAATCCTGAGCCCTCCCTTTGAATTTTTCTTTTGTTTTGTTGAGTCTGGATGATATAGGAGCTCAGCTCTTAAAACATCCAGGGGAAAGTGGTGGGAAAACCCTTAATGTCATTTTCACGAATATAATTACTCAAATAAGCAAAACGATTTTTTTTAACCAGCATACTTCCATCATTGACAAAGACATGATCCACGTGGCTTTCTGATGTCCACATGTCATTGAATCCTTTTTGATTTACTTACTATTTTCTTTATTCTCTCCACGTGTTCAAATTTATTTAATTGATTTTTGTATTGAAGAATTTATTAAAAGTATTAGGAGAACATGAACACTAAAGAGATTTGATATTGATATTGTTACCCGTTATTAGTGTAATTTTTTGATCAAATATTCAGATTGTCCTAGTAAATGGAATACCAGATACACCCATTACCATTATTTTATTAATAATACTTACCTCTTATAGACTAGCTCTGACATCCGACAGATTACGCGTCCAACTTCTTGCCCTGCAGTTGGCTTCTTGTTATATTTGAAGTTTTTACCATATATTTTTACAGAACACTATCTTGAAGTTCTGTACACGTTATTCTAGAATTTCTTTTTTAGGATTAACACTGAATTAGATCTACGTCCGGATAGCTCAGAAGTCTAGGATTTCCATTCATCCGATTCAATTTCAACATTATCAAATTTGTACACGCGGAAGGTGCTATGGTGGGCAGCCTGAAGAGCTGACCGACCAAAATCCTCACGAGAATATTTTTTTGACTGCACTACTTCAATGTCCGAAACCTTCCCTTCGATGTGGAAACGTGCAGACGGTTAGACTCCTGGTTCAAAACTACTTCTTTAAAAAAAAATAACGGTGGCCTCCAGCACATCCATGAAGCAAAACTATTGGTAAACTAGCTAACAGCACTGGAATCAAATCTAAAGAAGACAAGGACAAAAGTACTACTGGTAATTTATTGATGAAGCACAACTTTTTGGTTCCTAAGCTCAAACTTTGCCTGATTTCAGCTTTCATCGTTACGTAGAGGGCATAGATGACTATTGTCTTAAATTTGCAACGTATTTTTATAATAAATAGGTAAACATACGCGTTTTCTTAAAAATCAAATATTTTTGATGTAGGTAATATTATGATTTAGATTTTAATAAACATCAATAATATTAATAATAATAATAATAAACTTGCTCTTCAGAGTTCAATAGTTCACGCTTCTCGTGAATTCTTTCACGCCCCACACGCCAGGTGAAATTCATATAATACCTTTTTACCTATGAACTTCTTTGTATGTACCTACTTTGTATGTGTGTAATAATGTAGAAGATATTATTATATGTAGGTACCTAATTACTTTTACTTTTTTTATTTATGATCGCCTGTTACTTCCATAGCAGTAATGCAATGTCGTAATTAACATATTTATACGGTTTAGGCAGTAAATTCGCCCACTGTGCGTTGTTATTATTAGATTTATAGGAATTTCATTTTGGCTGTTCGGGTAACCTCTTTCACAATACCTACAATGTTACAATAATAGTTTACAGTGCAGTATTTGCTTGTCATGGATGTGATTGTGTAGGTATATGTAGGAGATGAATGCTTTTTGTGATTGTGTATAATTGTGATTGTTATGTTTGTGAGATGTTTGCCCTAGTACAGAATGATTACATGAAAATTCTTCGAAATACAATTGTTCGAATTCACAATTGTTCGAAAAAATAATTATTCGAATTAACAAATCTTCGAATAACATTTGTTCGACTATCAATTATTCGAATTACAATTAATGGAAAGTGAATTGTTCGACTAACATTTGTTAGAAAATCCTATTATTCGAATTATTTTATATTAATCTAAATTCATTTTATTTTGATCTTCAGAAGCAGGTCATATTGACGCAATTAGGTATATTACGTTTCATATAAAACTCCAGCCATACCTCATCCAACTTTAACGTTATTTTAGTTTCTTAAGAAAATGAGGCAATTGCGTTCATACCTAATTATAAATATATTTAAATTATTTTTCCAAACGTTTGACACTATTTAGATAAATCGATTGCAAACTGAGTCGAATTATATAATATAACTTCGCTAAGTACGTCACTTTTCGCCGAAAATAGGAGCGATATTATCTATCTTGATAATAAAAATTCGAAGAATTGTGTTTCGGATAATTGTTGCTATCAATATAACGTATAAAAATTCGAACAATTGTGTTTTCTGATAATTGTGGATTCGCATAACTGCCATTCGAATAATTATTGTCATTCGAAAAAAAGTTAGTTCGTACAAATGTTTTTTCGAAGAATTGTCCATTCGAATAATTGTGATTCGAATAATTTTCCTGTCACCGTACCTAGTTGGGCAGCATCAATAAATTATTATGAATATTGTAATTTATTAAGAAATAAATAATAAAAAAAGTAGAGCGTTTAGCGTATCGTAGAAAATGCATCAATCTATTTTGTATAGATTAGGATTTTTTTAAAGGAAAAATTGGCAATGTGACCAAACACATGAGTGTTGCTAGGATTGAAGAATTTTTTTTTAAATTTATTGTATGGGTCATTTTATGCTTAAGACCAGGGATGTTGCGGATGTCGATTTTTACACATCCGCTGATGTGAATGCGGATGCGGATTTTTGAAGACTCACATCCGCGGATGCGAATGCGGATGCGGATGTTCAAGATGTTATAGAAAAAAGTAGGAACTATCTTAGTTGGTAGCCCCACTGTCAAATATGTCACGTAATTGTTGCTACAATAATATTATGATTTTTTTGGCGAAATATTTTTTTCATTTTTGTTATTTGCAAAAATAAAATAAAACCGTCAAAAATAAAAACGTGTCAGATCTTGTCACCAATTTTTTCGTTCCCATTGGTTAATGTCATGTGCGAACGGCACGCGCCATTCGCCGGCCCCGTCCCATTTCTTTCTTGTCGCAACTTGTCTTACATCCGCATCCGCATGAACATCCGCATCGATTATTGCGGATGCGGATGCGGATGTCCAAATACACGCGGAAGCTCCGCATTTGCGGATGCGGATGCGAATATTCGTGACATCCCTGCTTAAGACGTGTAAGAATAATATATAGGTAAAAAGATAGACATGTGACATTTTTTGTGTGCTTATTTATTTAATATTCTATGGAGCACCTGGCAAAGAATTGATCTTCCACTCTATTCCGTGAGCTTTTGAGTGCCCTGTAAAAAAATAAGGAAATTCAGCGATGAGGTTTGCCACCAATCCTGAATGTCTTAATTTTTTGTTGGGATGGAGAGGGCGGTTTGTATGTTTGTTACATGCTACTGGTCTGCTGGCTACCCCATTCGTGGCTCATGCCATGATGGTATCCTAGTATTTTAGTATTTCATTAATCAATTAACTCACTACTAAGAAAACGATTATAAGTAAGATTCCTTCCACTTAATAAAGACAATATAATGATCACTAGACAACACCTGTTCAGACAAAGACAGTTTCATATTATGTATCTACATATAGTTGATAGTGTTATGTAATACTCATAATACATAATAGTATTGCATGTAAGTCTGTATAGAGATAATACGTATTACATATAATAATGTTTAATGCGAGTTATCTCAGGTTACAATCGCAGTGTGAAGTAACGTTATTCCGTTTTAAATAATACAGTACGCTCCTCGTAATTTAATATGTCGATGGTCCGGATTTTCTGTTAGAAATGATGTTTTCAGTTGTTATTTATCGTGTCGAAACCCAGAAAAAAAAAACAATCAAACTGATCTCCAGTACCGTGCAAAACGCACAGCAGGTGGAGATGCGTCAAAAATATTCTCCATAGTGCGTGTGACAGGGCACAATGGACACTCCAACAAGTGTGGCATGGTCTGTGCTGTACCACAGTCACACGTTCTAGATTCGTCTTATAGAAAGCCCCATCGTTCTCTATTCTCAAGACAGTTTCCTACACCAGATCTTAGACGATTCAAGTTTTTCCATAAAAAATCATGTGAAATTTATACCCGTAATGTAAATTTAACACATGAAATTACGTATCCACAACCCACCCTTATTGCGAGGTGTGATTTGTTAAGGGACTTTGGGACATACCGAAGACTTCGAAAGTCTCTCTTATAAACCACAATGGCAGCAAACATATGAGAGTGTTAAATGCGTTTGTGAATAATATAAAGCTTATCAAAAACTTCACTAATTATTGACACTTTATTGATAAAAAAAAATCTGAGCAATTGGCAAGTTTATTGCCTGGAGATAATACCTTCCAACTAACCAAAATAATGTGTGATGTTATGTTGTTGTTAAAGAATAAAATAAATAGGTATATGAATAATCAAAACTTATTCCTAGCGTTGTTGATTTCAGTCTGTTAATGTAAATATCTAACAATGTGACATTTGTAAATAACTTAAGCAAAAAAAAAAAATTACCGACTAATGCCGGATAAACCACATCTACTGTAGGTACAAAATACTAGAATAATGTGCAATAATATCCACATTTTATACAGCAAACCTGTCTGTACACCATACATTTATATTAGGCATACAAATATACATTCTAGCTATAGATAAATAGTAAATTATTACCTATAGGTACCTACCTACCTAACATATTGATTGACCCGGTCATGAAATATTATGCTTTACTTATATTTTAACAAATATTTGTGTCCGTCCATATGCTTATAAATATGTAGCTACCTACTTTATAGACAACGTAATTAGACATGGCAGAGAAAAAATAATACCCTCCATACGGGGTCTCATCCTTTTGAATTTTTATTTGTCATCGGGGTTTATAAGAGAGTATATCGGAGCCTTTGGCAAGTCGCCCGACAGCTTAATCGGTCAAAGCACTCCTCGCGCCAAGGCAGGGATGTGGGTTCAAGTCCCGTCCGGGGCACTACCGAATAAGGTGACTTGTCTTTTCTAAGCTTTATTTTGGTAGTTTCATGTGATAAATTTACAATAAGTACGTTAATTTTATTTCCTTAACAAATTAATATTGTCTAGGTACTGATATTTTATTTTGGTTGCCTTCTGTTGTTTTATTTTTAAATTGTAATGATAGATGTATGTTTGTAATATTGATTTGTTAATTTGGTATCTAGGTTTTCTTATGATATTGTACCTATGTAAAATATTGTGTAAAAGGCTAATTAGCCGTAACTAATAAATGTGTGACTGAGTGTGTATGTATGTGCATGAATATATGTGGCGTTATCTGTACATGTGTGTGTATGTATATATGTATGTATGGGTGTGTATGTATGTATGCATGTATGTGGGTGTGGGTGTATGTGGATGAGTGTGTTTGTGTGTGTGAATGTATGTGTGCGTGCGTGAACGTGTGTTATGTTATGATTAAATAAAGTAGGGAAAATAACCTTAGTAACTGAAGTAAAGAAAATTGAGCGCTGAGACAATGTAAGGTGAAAACTGGCTCAGTCTACCTTG
This sequence comes from Athripsodes cinereus, assembly GCA_947579605.1. NCBI lineage: Eukaryota > Metazoa > Arthropoda > Insecta > Trichoptera > Leptoceridae > Athripsodes > Athripsodes cinereus. The sequence continues at coordinate 2,157,699 of OX388306.1, forward strand.
GTACGGGCTCATGCCCAGTTAGGTAGATATTTGTGACTTATCTTTTAAAAACTGTTTTGTAAATAAAATAAATAAATAAATAAAAATAAAATATTTAATACATAAAGGGAAGCGTGTATCTTTTATATTTATTTGTTTGTGGAATTACAATTATAATAATTCTTACTTGATTTCTATTTGTAATATCTTGACTAAATTTTTTTAACAATTTCGTACCTTATTTGAAAATTATAACATGATAAATGTAATACTGTCTGTACTCTCGTTTTTTTAATCTAATTGTTTTGTGTCTTTTTTGTAACTGATCGATCCTTTGTTTTGTATGTAGGTATACAGAGGTTTAACATGTAAAAGGCTTTGGCCGTAAATATTTGTAAATAAATAAATAAATTATGTGGGTATTACCAATTACAGTAAAAAAATCAAAATTTTCGACTTGTTGAGTTTTTGAACTGGACAGTCGATATAATATTATTATAAAACACGTGACCCATGTAGCAAGTCGGTTGTTATAAAACTATTATAATAATATGTGTTTTATAACCTGTAATTAGATGTTTGATAATAGTAATTAAACACGATAAAAATAAATAAATAATAATGAATTATTAGAAATTGTAATATTATTATTACCTATTATTATTAAAAGCATTACGTAAATCAACATATTATTATTGTATGACCGTAGTCCCGGATTAAAAACTGTTATTTTATTAACTACCTAATTATAATTGTTATTACCTATGTTTTACTGTTTGACTTGGTGACTCAATAATGCAGTAAGTAATATTTTTTTTTATTTTTTTTATAAATTACAAATCTTATACATATTTTCATTGATGCTGCCCAACTAGGTATAACCTGTTCTAGGGCAAACATCTCACAAACATATCAATCATATAGAAACATATTATATACAATCACAAAAAGCATTCATCTCCTATATTAACACAATCACATTCATAACAAGAAAAACACTGCTGCAAACTGTCCATACATGAAACAACACACAAACAAACCGTTTCTCCATATAAAACCAGCACATCCCTCAACCACACACATCACAAATCCCACACCACATACCAACACAAGTATATCACCACACATAAAACACAAAACAAATCATGGAACAAATCCTAAGATAGATAAATCCATGGAACAAATATTCTTGCACGTTTTGCTTAAAAAGAAAATTCATTTATGTACAGAATATTTACTAATGTATAATGTATAGAATATAGAATGTACAGAATATTTTCGATGGTTTGGACATGTTGAGTGTATGCACGATGAAAGAATGACTAAGATGATGATGATGATTTTGGATGATTTTATTTTATTTTTGACGCCGTTTAACAGCCCCTAGACCGTCTCAAGAGCGCCAGTGAAGAGTTCAGTTTTTAATTTGTTTCTGACGCTAGTGACTGTCTGACTATCTCTCAGTAGCACCGGTAGGCGATTCCACATAACTGGTCCAACAACACCAAAGGTCCTCTTGTAGTGAACAGGCAACACCAAAGAGTATTGTGGTCAGCTGGGATGACGTCATTTATTGGATTGTGATAAGAATATTATCACAATCCAAAATCATTTTAGTTCTCCCTGCCTGGCTGACCACAATCTTATCACAATCCAATAAATGACGTCATCCCAGCTGACCACAATACTCTTTGGTGTTGCCTGTTCACTACACTCTCATAGAAGTTAGATTTACCGAGTTAATAAGTTACACATAAGTTAACATAAGTTAGAGGGTATTTATCTGAATGAGGGGGTATGAGGAAGAGCGGACGTCCAAGAGTCACATGGCTTGATCATGTGGATCAAATTCTTAAGGACAGTCGCGTGTTGATTAAGAGAAATTGACGAGCATGTATGAGAAACTGGATGAATGCAGAGGAAGCTATTGAAGTATATAAGTATAGATCTACATGGAGTTCCGTTCTACTGTACTGATTGGTAATTCTTGGTTACACACGTTGGAACGAGCTTCCTCCACCAATTCAATAAAGCTTTGCCGATTATATTCTCAATGTTCTGATATTGTCATCAAAAGAACAGTGTTTTGTGAAAGAGGCTCTTTCAGGGAATCGAGATCTATGTGAACTAAAAAATAGCAAGTAGGTACTTATTAACATAAAACATTCTCCAGTGTCTTTTATTGTATAGTACGGATGGAATGACACTTATGCTCATTAGTTACAGTTGGTTCAATGGTTACACTACTTGTGGAAGATGACAAAGTGCTTTAAAATAATATTAATTTGTATGTAAAAAAGATGTTCCCTTCGAGTCATGTTGAATTTAAAAAAAGAACGATTGTTTTATTTTATTTGAAAATGGAATCGATATCATGTCAGGTGAAAATTAAATTAAATGTTAGGTAGGTACTCAAATTGCAATATTGTCAAAAGAGATAATTTAAATGTCATGTATTGTTTTTACATTTTAGTGCATGATTCGACATTTTTTACTCGGATGTCTTAAATTAACAATATCAAACAATATTGACATTTGTATGTGGATTTAAGATAAGTATAAGTACACATTGTTCCTATCTGAACATGTTATCACAAAACCAACAGGTGCGTACTAATCAAAGGTGACAAATTCATTTCGTACATCTCTTTCTATCACAAACAAATTTTCTATATCAAAGACAGATAACTATATGAATCACAATACACTTTGATACTGATAAACACATTTAAAATTATATTGCAGTACCTACTTAATATTATTCTTGTGGCACCTTAACAAATTTCGTTCTTTTTTCAAATTGTTGATTTTATTTTGTTTTTATTTTAGCATTTTTATTGGTTTACCTCTGTGGTGTTTATTGATATTGATAAATATTTTAAATTTCGAATACGTTCTCTAAATACAGGTTGTTCCTTTTTTTTATGAAGAAGATATAATAGTGAAAATGTGATTCGTTCAACGACAGGCGAAATTGGATCATGGGTTTAGTCGAATCTAAAAGATTGCCATAGATTGGGCATGTCACATCGACAGATCCGTTGAAGAAAGACAACAATCGGTATATGGAGGAGTCGAACGCTCGAAACGGCTGGTGATCCATCGCTTAAAAGATAAGGGTTCGAATTTAGACTCCACAATCTTACGAATGAAACATTATTATTAGTCTTTGCAATGTAATGCTGGTGAAAAAATATGCGGATACCTGGACCGCCAGAAGAACTAATATATCCATTTCGGAATAACTTGACATCACACAAGAGCTCTTCGTAATCTGTTCCTAAATAATTCTGCCGTATTTCGGACACATAGAGCTTAGCGAGGTTGAGAGAATCGTTATATTATAAGAAAACCTTTCTTATAATCGCCTGAAGATGGAGTCGAAAGTCTCCGAATACTAGTTAGCGTCATTAATAATGTCATGTAAAAGTTAACTAAATAGTGTTTTTTTTTCCAATTCACGTTATAATATTCATTTGAGACACGCTGTATATTAAACAAATGCTTGGAAATGTTGCCATCACAAATCGCAAAGCCATCTCTGAGAGAGTCATTACATTAATGTTTGATCCGTTAAAACAATCAGATACTGAATAGGTACGTGTCTTTATACAAAATTCAAGGATTAATAACTCAAATGTTTGAAGGATAAATATACTCTTATAAATAAAGAGCTTGGCACTCAATCCTCTTTCCTGAATCAGTTAGAGAATTGCCATTACTGAATTCAAAAGATTTCGCACGTGAGATAATTTGTCCGGTCAGCTCTTCAGACTGCTGTCTACGGTGCTTCCAATGTGATCGAGATTTGCTAGTGTAGGTACATAGAATTGGCAGTTTGTGTTGGCTCTTCTCGTTCTGAGGTTATGTATTCTTCTGTTCCCTGTGTCATCTTCATTCATGCCATTTCTCCGCAGGATTCTATTACATTGTGTCATCCAGGTATTCATTAGTCTCGCTCTTGATGGATGCCGAGGGAGATTTATTGTCATGACTTTGTTAACGATGTGTTAGATTGCATACACTCTTAACTGCCTTCTGAAATTCTAAAATAAATGTTTTGTCGTGAAGGCGAACTAGACCGACATTGGAATTCAAACCCGAAATCGTCTGATTGAATGACGTTAGGTTACTTAGGCAATATATCATCTGGACTATATCGTCAACCCATTTTTTTGGGGTCTTCCTACGCTTTTTTTGTCCTCCCACGGACTCCATTCAAGAGTTCTGGAAGTCTATCTGCAATCTTTTCGTCTTACCTCATGACCAGCCCTTTCAGTTTGGAGACTTTATCAACAAAGTTGATGACTTTTGCCTTATTTTTTTATACCTAAGCATTAAATTAGTATACTGCTAAATTACACATACCTATATTCTTTAAAGGAACATTAAGGGTAAACGAATGAATGAAAGAACCTTACAAAAAAACTGTAGATACGTGATATATTTTTATGACAAAAACATTCGATATGTGTGTGGTTAGGTAAAGTATGTTGTATTCAGTAGGGTACAGATGGATTCCAAGATAAGGCTTTGATATTTATTAGGTGACACCTTGGACACCATTCTCTATAGACACACAGTGTCCGGATGTACTCACCAACACATAAGTCTTCTTATCTCTCGATTAGACAAATTTATATAGACCCCTTTATTTTCGAAGCCCGAAGACATAAATAATTATTTATCTTTGTTGATTGCTGTATTTTTTTGTTGTTGTGAATATTGAGATGTTGTTTAATGTGTGAAGAATTTGTGTTTTTATTAATGTTTTTATTGTCGATCGTGATCGCATCTTTGTCTTTTTAGTTAATGTGTGTATTTGAAATTAATTATAAAGATGTGTTCGCTAATTGGTATGTTGCTAAAGTTAATTTGAAATGCCTTCTTTTATTGTCTGGTAGGAGACAAAACTATGTTGTCAGAATACGTAAAAATAATAATTTGAGTCGCTCAAATGTATGATTGTCAGCTGTTCTACATGATCTAGCCATTTGAACTTCAAGCGGTCATGTCTTGGAGCACTCTTTTTTCATCCATGTTTATTATTTTCTCATCGCTTTGTCCTCCAATTCTGAATGTCTTATGTTTTTATGTCTTGCAGAGGACAATCTGTGTGTTTAATATATCCAGTTAGTCCGCTAGCTACCCCATTTTGAGAAAATACTTTTTCCGATTAGATTTTGCACAATGCTTCATTGTGTAGACATAGTTCTTCAATCGATGTGTCTGATAAAAAGAATTGATCGAGTCTCCATTACTGCCTCAGAACTTAGGCAATAAATTCCAATTATTACAATTATTTTGAGAACATGTGAACTATGTTTAGAATATTTACTATTTTTTTTTTATTGTTCAACCGGATTTGGGTGCAGATGACAAAACCGAAAGTGAAAGTGATCACTTAAGCCAGCCTTGAGCCAATTTCTAAGCGTTGGGACACCTTTCTCACTTCTACCGATTAGATTCTACACAATGTTGCATTGTGTAGACATGGTTCTCCAATCGAGTTTTCTGATGTGAATTATGATTAAATATTAAGTGATGTTTATTTTATACCTACCATGGAGAGATTTGGTCAGCAACTTGGAGATTTTGAGGAGAGCCTATTGCAGCAGTCAACTGCTTAAGGACAGGTCCGTAAGATGTCATATCTGGATCACATTCTGCGCGAAAACAAGTAGGTTCAAGTTCGCTCCGACTAAAACTGATGTGGAAAATTGAGGGGTAATGTGGCCCTGGTAGAAGGAAAACGTCTTAACTGCGCAACATAAAAGACTAGACCGGGATGAAACATGTGGGGGAACTGTTCAGGGTTACGCAAGATAGAGAAGCTATTGCCAAAGTGATTGCCAACGTCGGGGAGACCTGATAGGGCACGAGGACAAAAAGAAGAAGAAGATGTTTATTTCAGATTTTTTTTGTAGTATCTATGTAGTTTGTTTCATATTTCTGGAAATAAATAAAATACATTCACCACCACATTTAGAACCATGTTGAAAACGCTTCTTTTCAGGAGAAGTCACGGCTCCTTTGAGATGGTCACAGATCATTTAACGGTGACACTTATAAATAAATAAAATTCTTATTATAAAAAACAAAATTTAGGGCCCCAGTTTTTCAAAGCGTATCTTCATCATTACCACACTTTCTTTCGAACGTAGGTTCGAGTAGGTTAAAGTAGTTTAAGAAGATCATGTAGGTCTCGTGTTGGCATTAGGTACCTAAGTACCCAGGTATCTTTATCAAAAGTCTAATTTCGATATGTTGAAGTATTTTATGGGTGATGTACATATTTATTATTAGGTGGTGTCTATGTATGAGTATATGTATAGTGATAGCCATATTATAGTAAAATAATATTATTATATGGACCTGTGGACCACCCGGTTTATCAGAAAGAGCTGATGACACGAGGAATTGGCAGCCAGAGACGTAGCGAAAGAAATTATACACGTTAAAAGTTGAAAGTATTCGTTGGTCTGTAAGTATATTCTTAAATATTCAAAATGTGACATTGAATCCTTTTTGACTTGTAAACAAACAATATCACACAATTTTTGCGAGATTTTCTTTTACAATAATTATTAACCATTGTATTATGTTATAGGTGTATGTAAATTTAAATATCATACAATTGAAGTATTATTTTTATGGTTTGTTCTCATTTTTGTGCTTTTTTAAATTATATACTAATTATAAAATAAATGTAACACTTCCACAGTGACTTTATTAATCGCAAACCGGCTTTCTAAAACTTCCGCTCTCATCATCAGGCTAACTTATAGTGAAGAAATTACATTCAAATGCATGTTGTTAATGAGAAAAAATAAAGAAGGGATAATGTAAGTCAGTAGTAATGAACAATGGATACATTTTTCCAACTATTATTAAAGTGTCATTTACGTGCCAAGGCACCTCAAGAACACTGTCCAATTCATCAATTGTAGTTGCGTTTTAATAAGAAATATATAGGTATTAAGAAGTGTTAAGAATTATCCACTTGTTCACAAAAATACAATTTTCGATCTATTACTATTCAACAAATCTTGAGTTTTGCATATATTTTCTCAGACTGTTTGTTAAGCTTTTTTTTCTTTATTCGTTACGCCACTGCACAATATTACTTACGTTTGAATGGGCACCTTATAGATACAGACATTACGGGAACACGTTGTACTGGAGACATATTTATGGTGCTGATAAGACCTCTCTGCTCATTCTCAACACATGCTCATACCTACAATTAAGTAAGTAGATATATAATAATAGTATCTACCTACAACTGAACAGGTACCTATACACCTAACAGTAATAACTAACTACTTCTACACAGATTTGTAAATTATATTTTACACCACGTGTTGGATAATTATTATATAATACACATATTCAGATTCAGCGATAAGGTCTGCCAATCATTCTGGATGGCTTATTTTTAAGCAACAGAAAATAAAAATAAACTGGACAATACACCGTTTTGTGGAAAAACCAAAACAAGGGCTCATTTCAGATTCATAACATCTTTCGAACAAAAGGGTTCTTATCTTGCTTGGAATATCTCCAATAGGATGGTCTCCATCTTAGCTTGGCTAGGGTGTCTTAGAAAAATAGCTACAATCTCAACTCATTCTCCTAATAACTTCATTTTTTAATCCCAAAACTTATTTGATTTTGAATGATTATTCACACAAATTTCAGAAGATTTGACTTTTTGAAAAAAATGCACTTTTATAGAAATCATCAAGAGAGAGTTCCTCCGCTCCATTGATGTCTTCCTTAAGGCACAGGTCTTCCGCTCCATTGATTTCTTCCTTTCTCCTAAATGTTTTTGTCCCTAATCCTTCCTTTACTGTACATTTGATCATTATGATGTATGCGCATGATTGACGAGTTTTCAGACTTGACAGTGTATCCAACACATTTTCATGTTCTTTTCTTTTCTTTCACTGTAGTATGTAGGTATTTGGTAAGATTTATTTTGTAATATGTTAGCAAACTTTGCTGGTTTATGTGCCAACTTTTTTATGTATTTGTACTATATAAATTTAAATAACTAGCGCAAATTATAGAAAATAAAACATAAAAAAATAATCACGAACTTAGTTTTAAATATGGCATTTTTGGATATAGGCGATTTTCATACCGAACCACTCATAGGTATGTTAAATGTTCATTTAATATATTATATATTTTTAAATTAAGGATATACCTAAGTAATACATTTATTTGAATGACAGTTAACGAGTGAATGATTGCTACATGACATATCCAAATATTATGAAGCGTCCCAATCATTATATTGACACATGGTCATAAAAGGTTAAACAAAAACTTATCGCATATAATATTATAATATGAAAAAAAAATATTACCAAAAATTTCTTAACCCTTTCAGGCACAATGCCGCTATCTCAGTCACAATACACTAATTAATATTTTTTTTGTATTATTATTATATCTGTGTGTAGAATCTAATATTTTATTTTATTCAAGATTCAAAAATTATAAAATACTAGCATTTTATACTCTGTTCTGTTTTGATCTAAATTCACATTTAAGAAATGATATAATTCAAAATCAAACATTTTTAAAAAAAAATAAAAGGTAGAATGTAAATTTGGCATGAACCCAAATACTTTCCAGATTTTACAGTAAGCAATATACCTACTTGTGTCGTGAAGGTGAAATAAATCGGCCGTGAGTGGAATTGAACTCGGGTTTCCCGACTGAAAGTCCAAGACTTTACCATTAGGCTATCGACTATTTTTAAGAGTAATAAACATCCAAACACCTAGAAAACATTAATACTTACTTCTATTAAAATGATTTAGTTAAAAATACTGTCATTTTCAGTATATAAATATTATTTTTGGCAGAGGCCTCTTGGACTTAGTCCACCTTTTTTTTTGTTTTAGTTTCTATGTAAATTAACGGCACTGAAGATGGACTATGTCCGGAAGTATCTGCCAGAAAGTAAATTTGTATAGTGAAAGTTATAGTGTTTTTATTTAAATAATTTTAATAAAATTAAGTAAAAATGAACTTTCATATGTGAGTCTGTCACCTACAGTGAGTGTGTTGCCTAAATTACTTGGGGAGGGGGGGATTCTTTAATGTTGTTACGTGGTATAAATGTATGCTTGGAGGTTTTTCTCTACCCATTAATTAAAACGAGGCCTCGTTCACTTTTCTAAAGAACCCATATTTTTATTACGTCATAAGTAATTATCTAGAATCATTTATTTATTTATTTAGAATCATAAGAATATAATACTGATTGGAACATACCAACATACAAACCTTATCAATCTACATCTTTATTCTATAAAGCAGTAAAGATGTAACTAGGTATTATACTCGTAACATCTCGTGTACTAGCTAATTAAGTTGAAATACACATTGAGGTGTTTGGTTTCATTGGAGGTAACATGTTTTTTTATACATAATATACCAGTTTCTTTGCTTTTTTGTACAGGATGATTATTTCGTTTCACGAACTCGAGAAAATAATTACATAACTGACTTTTTAAGTAGGTAGGTATGTGTTTTACATTTATGTTTTTTGTTTTATTATATTTATTTATTAATCACAGTTGGAGCAAGATAAGAACAACAATTAATTATTGAGGAGGAATAAAATATAAATAGGAATCAAATTATTGAAATAATATATTTTTTTAAATTGGTCAAATCAAATAAATCCATTATTAAAAACAAATGAAAATATTTGAGTGTCGATTATAAATGTAAAATGTCAATAAAAAATTATGTACAATGTGTCAAGAATATAAAATTGTAATAAAGCAAGGTAATGTCAAGTAAATGGGACAGAAAAATATTTAAATTTATAAGAAATGTAATGAATAATACGAGTATATGGATACACCTGTATGAATATTTATATTTTTATTTATTTTTTATTTAAACACCTACAGTGCGTAAGATTTTTTTTTCTATTAAAATATCAGGACATCAAACCATTTTCTAAAGTAATCTAAAGTGATTCTTAGTGTCATGTATTAAAATTAAATATTTTAAGAATAATATGAAATGAAAATACTCGCGCATGCGTCATTTTAAGTATGCAACGACGATTATATCATTGCTGCTCACAGAGAAATATGTCTGTTAAAATTTGAAGAAGATTGTCTTCAAGTTTATTTTAAATTTTATTAAATAATCACCCTATATTTATAATAATATTATAATAAAAAGCTTCGTCCTAATTAATTACATATAAAAATGTTGAGCTTAATCAGATATTGATTGGTGGTCTGGAAGTTTTGTCAAGTTTATCTCAGATAAAAGAGTGTTAAAGCTCCAAGATAAGTAGGTACACATAGCATAATACATTTATATTTATTACCTACTTATATCGTTGGGCTTGTCTCCCAACATACTTAAAGTGACCGACTGCAAACAGAAACAGGATAAAGCCTCGGACACTTGGACCTCTACAGGGGAGGGGTCCATTTACATGTAGCCCCCCTGACCATAAGAACTTGGACCGAATAAGGAAATTGAAAATCGGAACATACAATGCGAGGACGCTGAGGCATGACAAGGAGTTGGTTGCCGCCAAGATAGCGAGTGACTATGGGTTAGACCTGCTAGGTGTGTCTGAGGCACGTCTTTTGGATTGTGGTAGGAGTGAGGCGGGGAACTATTCCATGATTCACTCTGGCCACAAGACAAAACACAAGCATGGTGTCGCCTTGCTAATGAGCAAACGGGCCGCCGGCTCGCTTCTTGATTGGGAACCCATCTCCGACAGGCTACTACGCGCCTCGTTTAGGGCAACGGGTGACCCGTTGACGGTACTTTTGTGTTATGCCCCCACAGAGGATGCGGAGGGGACGGTCAAGGACAGTTTTTATGACTGTCTGGCAGCCGTCACATCCAAAATTCCTAAAAGGCATAGGATCGTTGTGATGGGCGATTTCAATGCCAAAGTAGGCAACGACCCACTAAACGGTCCTGGCGTAATGGGGGGGCATGGCATGGGGGTGCTAAATGACAACGGCTCCCGTCTTATAGAATACGCAACACTCCAAGGACTCCTTATTGGAGGAACACTGTTTCCTCACAAGGATATCCACAAATACACGTGGACCTCACCTGATGGACGTACCAGAAACCAAATTGACCATCTTTTGGTTAAGGCCCGAGACCGCTCTGATCTACAGGATGTCAGGACATTTCGTGGAGCGGACCTGAAAACGGATCATGAGCTCCTTGTCGGAGCCATGAAGCTAAGGTTCAATAAATTTGCAAGACCAGCTGCACCGCGAGTGTTTGACGTCTGTGGGTTGGGGAATATTCGGTCTCGCATGAAGTATGAGGCTGAGCTGCACCAAGGATTTGAACTCTCTCGGTATCTTTCCGATACTGACTCAGTAGAGTCGGCCTGGGAGGAGTTCCGGAGAGTAGTGAAGGCTGCAGCGGTTGCGTCCATTGGGTTCAAAGAGAGGAACAAACCACCATGGATGTCTATGGAGTCCTGGGGATATATTCAAGATCGCCAAAAAGTCAAGATACTCAGAGATGCTGAAAAGTCCCCTACGAAACTGGAGGCCCTAAGAAATTCGTACAGAGAGCTAGACCGCCTGGTAAAGCACTCTGTGCCCAAAGACAGACGACGTGATGTCGAAGCCAAAATACAGCTTGCACAAACTGCCGCGGCCAGGAATGACTCGAAGACTCTCTTTGAAATTACCCGCATGTTGGGAGGAAGAGGTCAGAATAAGACTGCTGACTCAATTAATGATAGCAGTGGAAACCTGATCTCTGCCCCTGACTTAGTAAGAGGAAGATGGAGAGAACACTTTGAGTTCATTCTAAACCGACCGGACCCCTCCTCACCTTTTGATGTTGGCAATGAGGATAGCGACCTAGATATCCCACAGGTATCTGGGATAGCCGAAACCCCCCCAACACATGAGGAGATTGAGGCAGCTGTAAAAAGGCTAAAAAACAACAAGGCCCCAGGTGAAGATGGAATCCACGCAGAGCTCCTTAAGTATGGCATGAATGCGCTTATCCACCCACTGTACCATCTCTTTAACAAGGTGTGGAATGAGGAGCTCTGCCCGAAAGATTGGAGAAATGGATCCATCGTGACACTTTTCAAGAAGGGAAACCCACTGGAATGCGGAAATTACCGTGGCATCACACTACTTAGTGTGCCCGGTAAAGTTCTCTCACAAATCATATTGAGTCGCATTCAAAAACCAGTGTTGGCATCTCTGAGAAAGCAACAATGCGGGTTTGTACCTGGCAAGTCCTGTTCGGACGCAATTTTTTGTGCCAGATGTGTACTCCAACAGTCGCAAGAGTTCAACTCACCGCTTGCATGTTGCTTCATTGACTACGAAAAAGCTTTTGACAGCCCCCACAGACCAACCATATGGAAAATACTGGCCGCGTATGGCATCCCGCCCAAGGTGGTAACCATGATCAAAGCCCTGCATATGGACTCTGAATGTTCTGTCAGAACATCAAGTGGTCCAACTGACACCTTCAGGATCACCACTGGAGTCCGGCAGGGCTGTATATTGGCACCTTTTATCTTTGCCATAATTATGGACTACCTGCTCAGAAAATCTATTCTGGGCCCTGGCGGTGTGCCTTTATCACAGCGTGAAAACAGTGAGACGTCTGTGGGAGTGCTGCACGATCTTGAATATGCGGATGATCTAGCCCTTTTTGATACATCTGTGTACGGATTACAGTGCAACGCTAATGCTCTTTATGAAAATTCCTTGCGCCTTGGCCTTCGTATCAACGCTGGTAAAACGGAGTACATATGTAATAGTACATGCACGAGTACTCACACCCCACTAATGGTTGGCAATTCCCAAATATCTCAGGTTAGTAAATTCAGGTACCTGGGAGCAACCATAACGCCAGAGGGTGATCTCCGGTCGGAATTACCAATCCGCATAGGAGCAGCTAGCGGGGCTTTCAACAACATGAACAAAGTTTGGAAGGCGTCTGAACTCAGCATCAGGACAAAATGTCGCTTGTTCAATGCGTGCATCATCCCAATCCTTCTATATGGCTGCGAGTCTTGGCACTTAACCAAGGCTCAAGAGCGGAAGATACTAAGCTTTGAAAACAAGTGTCTTAGAAGGATTTTGGATGTCAGATGGTATGAACATGTTACAAATGATGCTGTGCGCCGGCGCACCCAGCAGAGACCTGTAATCTCCGTAATACAAGAGAGACGATGGTCCTGGCTGGGACATGTTTTGAGAATGCCCAATGATAGTTGGCCAAAAAGAGCACTGTTTTTCCGTCCGCAGGGGTTCCGTCGGCCCGGGCGTCCCTCTTTCACAATACACCGTTCCTATGACAACGATATCAGAGCGCAAGGAATGTCGTGGGAAGAGGTGACGCAATTGGCACAGAGACGCTCTGAATGGAGGAGGCTGGTTTCTGCCCTGTGCTCCCGAGAGGAGCGTTGAGGGCGATGATGATGATGATGACTTATATATAATAAATAAATAAATACGTAGGTACAATAAACTTGGAGGATGGATTCTTTCATAGGTACATATAAAAAAGCTTTTTAGCAATAATAAAATAGTAATAAGGGCATGTAGCAATAGTTTCTTTTTTTATAGAATATGTAGGTATACCTTAAAGGCAGTGGATGCAGCAAATCCAATAAAAAAGAGTGGAAAATAAGGAGGGACTAAATAAATGAAGAATGAAAAAGGGAGGCCGAATATGAGAAGAGGTGGAGGTTGCTTTATTTAAAGTAGAAATAACAAAACACTTGCTTGATTTTTAACAATCTATTATATAAGCGATAATCTAGCCACTGCATATCATCACATTTAGTTCTTATGTAAAGTGATTTGTTTATTTTATTATGACGTGAATGATGATGTGCGAGAAGAATAAAAGAAATAAATAAATTAAATTGGTCCACCATCCACCTCGCCTGTGGAATGTTCCATAATGGTATAGTACCTACTAATAATGTTATGTAACTTATTTATTTACAAACATAATCACAGTTTTTCGTAATACAAAGTTTAACATTAATTTTATGGACAGTAAATAAAATACTTTAAATCATTACCCATTGAATCTTATTTAAGTATGTATATTTTGTAAAACTCCATATTAATATTATTGTAAACGCAACTGAAATATACTTAAGTGTTTATTAAAACACTACAAATGATTGTTTCATTATCTATGTTTTTACAAAATTGTAAATTTAATAATTATTTTCCCAAAGCCAGATCAAAAGTTTATCTACATACCTACATACGTAAGCACGCACTTAAATCAAGAACAAGTGAATTCGGAATAACAAAAGAAAGATAATAATTCGTCTGTCTAGTTCCATGACTCAACAAGTAGAAATGTCTTATATTCGAGAAATCGTCGTTTTGATAACTTAGGTATATTGTATTTTATTGATTTTTATTTTGTAATATACCATATTAATCAAGTAATAAAATATGATTATGTGGTTTTATGAGTACCTACATACTATACATAAGAGTGAGTCGAGTTTCAACATGGTATGTCTTTTAAGTCTTTTTAATGTCTTCTAATGTCTTCGTCAGTTTGAAAAAGATATTACGTGTCAAAAAACTAAACTTTAACTAAAAAAAACATATCCTATTTCTTGAAGTTATGTATATTTGTATGAGCATTATACTTTAAAAACATAACAGAAAGTGAAATATATTATATAAAACAATTCGAAATATTTATTTGTGGAATTGAAAACAGGTGCAAACATTTTTTTTTATATTATATAAAGGGAACCGTAAATTTTTGTCTTATTTGTTTGCGGAATTGAACGAGTGACGTTGATTATATTGTGTATTACCAATTAAATGTTAGGAAGTTGGAAGAAATCTGGTCAGTTAGTAGAAGACATCGCATTTTAGCGATAAACATGCTCTCTTGTATTGTAAAACTGATATTTTTATGATAGGTACTGTTTTGTTTTGTGATATTATGGCCAATTCTGAATCATAAAATAGTTTAGTTGCACTAACTAAGTCAACTAAGTGTGAGAAGATAGTCGAGTCATGATAATTAGTTCTAATTCGTATTCACAGTTTTCCGTACTAATTTAGTTCATTAGTTCATTTTGACACCTTAGTACAACTATAAATTTCGAGAATCTATGGATTTCGTATTCATAATGAAATTTTAGTTGACAGCCGACGACTAAAATAAGTTGGATTTGGCAGAATTTTATTCGCGACTTTTAATGTGCGAATATTATTAGTTGCTGTCATTTTACCGCAGAATATTGCTATATTTTGGAAGTGTTAAGTTGTTTTTTCAATTAAAAGTAAAAATTTATATTTTTAGGGCAACTCTTAGCATGTATAAATTGTAAAATTACACCACCACCGACGCAAATACGAACGACAAAATATATCGGCAAATCTGACATTTCACAATTTTCACGCGTGACAACTATTAAATTGTTGCCAGAAGTGTAAATCGGAACGTGAAAAACATTTTGTATTGCGGCATCACTGACTAATATTAGTTTGTCCCATAGATTTTACCGTTTCCACATGGTGGTTCTCGAGTTTATAGTTGTTTATAGTTCATAACTAATGCTGAATACTATATAATAACTAATATTAATCAACTATTAGTTTAGTTAGTTCATTAAGATTCAGAATTGGCCCTATTGTAACCAATGAATGTACCTATAAGAAGAATAAAATAAAATAAATAAATAAATCAAAATACTTGTAAATTTTGACTTGTTGAGCTTTGGAACTGGACAGTCGATATGATAGAGAGTGTTTTAATGGTAATAATAATTATTACAATATGCTCGTAATACATAGTAATTAAATGTAATTTAACTGTGATTGTTCTTCTAATCTCTCACTAATTACCCAACAAATAATAATTAATCACAATTATTTTGTTGTACCTATAACCCATTATGTAACTGATATATAACAAAATTATAGTTTATTAAGACATTTAAAAAAATGGTACCTGGGTATTTTTGGGTTAGAAGTTTCTTACTACTACTACATCTACTGCTATCTCATTACGGCATATCCCACAAGATGGGTAGCCAGCAGACCAACTGCATATAATAAACATGTAGATTTTCAAGATTTTCATAACATGTCTTAACTAGAGATGCAACGAATATTAGGCAACTATACAGTATTCTGCCTATTCGGCAACATTTTTACTATTCGGCCGAATACCGAATATTTAGTCTATTATTTAGTCGAAAATAATAGAATCAAACAATATAGACCTGAGACTGAGAATACTCCTCATCAAGACATATGTATGAAGTATCCTGATGTACGGCTGCGAGACATGTGCCTATCTGAAAGAGATAAACGAAGACTAGAGGCGTTGTAGGTACCTACATCATAATTATTATGTCTATGATAATATACCCACACAAAGATGCACGGTCGGGAGTACCGCACGCTCTCACCACTGTTTTTGCCCAATATTCGTTTATTCGGCACATGATCTTGCATAATATTCGGTATTCGGCAAATATAGGTAGGTAGGTACTATTCGTTCCATCTCTAGTCCTAACATGTTATTATAGACAGAAATATAAATGGAGCTGTGAGGTTTTGCAGGCAAACCTCTCACTAGATCGAGCTTAATAGTTAATACTGTAGAATATTTTATCGATATTCATTTTTTCAAACTCTAAAACAAAAATATTTGGATACAAATAATAAGGTCACTACATGGTATAAACGAATAATTTTGCACAATGGGTGAGTTTATTGGACGCGTAAGTATTTGATATCTGTGGAATAAATGCAAAATGACACACAATATGCTGGGGAAAAGGGAAGAAGGTGGAGATATGGGGCTGCTCATTGTGTATGAATACACGAAAAAAAAATTAGGAATGGGGAAAAAAGGAAATCTACGTATAAACGCAACAGAAGACTGGCGCCTTTTGATATCCAAAATGATATTCTTACAGCTACCGACCACCTCTGAAATAATTGTAATAAAATAATACAAACTTATGACAGTTTTGTGTCGTAGGTATATTTTGATACAATCAGCTGTATCAAAATGATTTAAAGTAGGTAGTCAGCCAAGTCCTTTGTAGTTCCGACAGTTGATAGATCAGCTGGGATTGAACTCAAGTCCGTGAGGTTATCTGAAAGATCTGCGGTATAAAATTATGCCGCTAAAGGGTATTAAATTTACATGGATCTTGTTACAAAGCAGCGGTAAATGAGAGAAAAATAAAATAGCATGAATATTACTGAGTAATTACAAATCTTATCAAGATATGATAAAATTTTAGATATAGAGATCATTTCATATAAAATTTATGAATTTTGGAGTTAATGTTGGACTTGGACTATTCAGCCTTTAATCACCTATGTTCTCCAGATCATTCTGAAACCAAAGCCGATAAATGTAGGAGACCCAAAATGAAATAAATAAAATAAAATTTACTGCACCAAAAAATCAAAGTACAAAAGGGGGGTTTGTTGCATTTCAGTAATCTCCAACAACTTACCAAAATTGAAAGGTTTTTTGCAAACTTCCAATGTGCTGTATGCTAAGTACTAAATAATAATAATAATAATAATAAGAACACTTTATTGATCAGAAAAAAAAAATCATGAGCAATTGGCGAGCTTATTGCCTAGTGGCAATATCTTCCAGCTAACCAAAATAATGTGTGATACTATGTTGACAATGTGTAATTAATACTAAATGTGAACAGTTACCTAATACTAAATTTAATTATAACTAATTACATTCTTAGTCCTAAGTAGAACATTATAAATATGTGTCATGTTTCCTCTAATAAATACTATAAAATGAAGGATAAAGGCACGGGGAGGAACTTAAATAATTAATTATCTAAATAAATAATTAAATATCTAATAATTATAAAAAAAGATCAATAAAGTAAATAAATAAAAATTTAGCAAATAAATAAATACATGTATATGTGTTCAGTGCATTGTATATATGTGTATCATCGTGTTAGTACCCATAATACAAGATCCATATCTTAGTTTGGGACTAGCTCGGTCTGTGTGAATTGTCTATACGTGTTATGTTATGTTATGTTATACACATAAACAATAAGGAGAGGGAAGTACCTAGTGGATTTAAGAAGGGTTATAGAGAGCAATGAATTGGAGAAGAACATGTCATGATAGAGGGAGATGGAGGCGAATGTTGGAGGAGACCAAGGCTCATAACGGGCTGCAGAGCAACTGATGATGATTATAGAGAGCAAGAAAATGATGTTTCAGTCTTCTTTTGAAAGTGAAAATCTTAAGAGCAAGTCTGACTTATAGAGTAAATCTATCTTTATAGATAGTTATCCATGCTGCATGTACAGTAAAAGAAAATGAGAAAAATACGATAGGTGAGCAGGAATAATTAACGTACCAAGTGCTCTTTCAGAACGAAGAAGGAAACCACGAGATGCCACACTGAGAAAAATACTCACAACGAATCATTGGTACGTACTATCAGATAAGGACCAGAGATAGTACAAACGACTTGTTAGTACGAATCTATAATATTAACTTATCGCAAACAAATCATTGGTAAATTTACCAACAATTTGTTTGCGAAAAGTTAATATTATAGATTTGTACTAATGAATTGTTTGTACTATCTCTGGTCCTAATCTGATACTACATTACGTAGGTACCAGGGAATCGTTGTGAAATTTCGTTAGTATATTTCTCAGTGCAAAGGTGTAAAACAAGACTTATGATAGTTCGGGGTAGATGGATTGTGGTGAACATTAAAGAGTAGGCAAAGAGTACATAATATTATTATGCATATACATACATACATTTAATGTCTGTTATCGTTTGACCCTAGAATGCTCTTTCACCCGCCTACACACAACAGTACGAGTTTAATTTTATACTGTCTACGGACATTATTACCTGTGTGTATATTAATGATAAACTTTATGTTTATAATAAACCAAATATCGACTGTGCTCAGGACAAAGGCTTCAATCCACATTGGTAAAATTAAAATAGGAGAAGCAAAAAACTGTAGGATAAAGAAAATGCCAAATTATTGAAATTTTTTTTTATTATGTCATAAAAAATTAAGAGAAAATTTTCAGGTATCACAAACTTTAGCAACATTGTTAATGAGATTGTATGTCGCATGCCGGGGTTATGTAGTTTGATGCCTTTTACCTCGCCGTAAAATTATGTCTGGATGAAATTTTTTGTCGTCAATAATGAAACTCAAGCTGTTTGAGTTCTTTGGATATTTGCAATTAAGTTCTAGCCAAAAGAAATATTTTGCTTTTTGTATAAAAGCTAGACGTAATTCTGGGTATGACTGTTGACATTCCTCGACCCATCTGTTTTGGGGAAGTGTTTTTAAATGCCACAAACGCTTCACACTTTAAGGCATTCGTGGATGTGTGGGTCTCAAGATGGGATCTGCTACGTCAGCCGGGTCCCCCGCCCACTGACGTGGTAGGGTCGGAGATGCCAACACTGGCATAGTGGTACTAGACTATAGAGAGTTTAAATATAAATAAATTGTCATCTAAAGGGATACATAGAAGTCCTTGGACTCCTGAAATATCCGACAAATAAAGTTATTTCAACATAAAAGTTAGACGTTTGGGGATTGAATCCTTTTACCATAATATTTATTTATTTATTTATTTATTTATTTATTCAGATATTCACGGCCGAAGCCTTTTACATGTAAAAAAATGAGTATACATACAATACATGCATACAAAAAGTATTATTTTTTTTTTAAAAAAAGACAAAACAATTAATTTAATAAAAAACAAGAGTACAATTAAATAATAGAATAACGTCAATTTAGGTAAAAAAGTTTTTTATAAAAATTTGGTCAAGAGATTTGAGAAAATTTTCTTAAAGAAAACCGAGGAGTTATGAAACATTTCAAATTCCCAAGAAAAAAGAGTACATATTTATGAGATTATTTCAAACAAAAATAAATAGGACGTCAA
Source organism: Athripsodes cinereus (assembly GCA_947579605.1). Lineage (NCBI taxonomy): Eukaryota > Metazoa > Arthropoda > Insecta > Trichoptera > Leptoceridae > Athripsodes > Athripsodes cinereus. The sequence goes on from OX388306.1 coordinate 2,177,674, forward strand.
GTAGCACAGTGTTTAAGAATGGATGTTGTAGAATTAGTAATATTCAGTGTCAATAGAAGCTGAGAAAAGTCAAATTATTGAAAAATGTCAAAACAAAAACAAATATTTAGTGTGGTCAATTTGGGTGTCAATAAGGAAAATGTAAATAAGGTAATTGTATTAATTGTATAATATGTACAAGACACAAATAAAATGATTAACTTTAAAACATTAAACGACTTTAGGCAAAATTGTAGTTTGATGCCTTTGTCCTGAGCGCTATCACATATTTTGTATACTATTAGGTGTATTTGTTGTAGGTATGTAGATGCTGGTGTTAAACCTGAATGAATGAATGAATGAGTGAATGAATAAATAAATTGGCAGGTATCGATGAGTTTAATAATGTGTTCAAATAATGATTGTGTTCTGGATAATTTGTTTTGCATGAGAATTTTAAATTCATATTTGTATAATATTGTAATATAATATTATGTACCTACATTTATGTTGTTGCCGCCCGATTGTTGAATTAGCCAGTTAATTGAACGCCTAGGCATTAGTTAAGAAGCATTCAATTTGTTTCACTTTGGATGATAATCCAGATAATTTCAGGTCAAAGACGTTTATCGAACGTGAATATGTTTATGCATCAATAGAGCAAACAAGTCCTGCTTCCATGATAGGGCTTTTGGCGTCACAGGACCCGTCATCTAGAACCGACTTCCCGAAGACCTCCTTAAAAACCAATCGACAACATCATTCAGGAGCAAGTTGAAGACATCGCTCTTCCAACATAATTTCTCGCGCTCTTGAGATGGATGCTCCATTAAACGGTGCCGAATAAATCATCCAACATACATACATACATCCTTTGGTTTCATTGCCAAGTCAATACTCACGGTCATGTTGTTTGTAATCTGTACAGAAAAATAAGTAAAAAGTATAAATGAAAAAAAAACAGTTATTTAAAGTATAAATAAATGAATAAAATTCCCGTAAGGATACAACATCGTGTTCATTTTGTCTATGATTCTTCAATCAATACTAATGCATAGAGATAATACATATGACAAAAATAATAGAAGATAACTTGTTTATGATCGTTTCAGTTAAAGGAACTTTCATCAAAATTATGTCGGGTGGCAAATCGTTTTCGTACGTCATCGCTATTGATGTAGAAAATGGAATATGTGCTGTGGAGATGTGATCAATGAGAAGAAGGGTTGGGTAACCGTTGCGAGATAAAGTGAGGATTGAGGATATTAGGACAATGAACAGATGCGAGAGGAGTGTTATGGACAGAATTCGTGTGAATAAGTTGGGATGGTATGGACATGTGGAGCGAATGGAAAATTAAAGAATACCAAATAAACTTTTTTATATTAAGCAAGCCCGTGGAGTATTTGTTAGAGAGAAGATCTCCAACTCTTTCCCTGTTTGTTTTCGAATGTCTTTTCAGAAACAGGTGTTTCTAAAACATCACATTTAAGACATTTACTATCTTCAGTATGCCACCTCTCCTGAATGTCTTATTTTATTATTGGCAAAACTTTGAAATATTTTGAGTTGTTGGGCATGGAGCTGTCGATCGATATGTAGATACATGTGTGTATGTATGTGTGCTTTAAAATAGTTATAGTATGAATACATACGTACCTAGGTATATCCATCGAGTATGAGTTGCCCGGTCATTATATTTACAGTATGTGGTGGTATGTGTGTGTGTATGTAGGTATGTTGCGAGGACCGATGTTGCCAGGTCAGAGGTCACATGGCCCGCGGATCTACAAGGTAATATGTATGTGTGTTATAATAATGTATAATGTTTATATGTTTGGTGGGGTCTGGTAATGCTCAAATTACACATGGGCGGTAGGTGGTGGACCTTTAAAAGTGAAAATATTCGCTCTTGTTAAAATGTTTTTAAAGAAAATCGGTAGAAGCCTACATGCTCTAGACTGAGTTTTTAAAATATTTTTAATGTGAAATAAGAATATATTTTTTTTTATAAATAATTAATAGAAATTGCATTTCGAGTGGACATACCTATATGTTTTTAAATTGCTCATAGGTACCTAAATTTTTGAATATCGTAAGAAGAAACCATTCTACTAGCGTAGTGTCTGATTTGTCAATACACTTTCCGTAGACATTGACATCTAAAATGTCTGATTTGTCAATACACATTCCGTAGTCATCTATTCCCTTAGTCCATAGAGTAATTAGTTGATCTTTGCCTTTGTCGTTTCTAGGAAATCCAGCTATTCCAAGGTAACAATTTTGGAGTACATAATATTTTACAAATGCTATTTTGTGTAATTTTTATATTTTTCTAAATAAAGAAAAACACCACATAGAAATACTTCTTAGTGCATAGACTTTATCTTTCTTCGTCCATTATTATCTTAGATCAAAAACTATCTATTAGCATTTGCGGATGATTTAGGGATCGAAAACTTTATATATTTTTCTAAAATCTTTTTGTCAGCTTATGGGTTTTACATTTTTGGTCAATTTAAAGGAGAACCACCGTCTACCCGGACACCGCGGAAGTCGGGGGACATGTTATTTATATATTTTGTAATTCCGTAAAAGTTTCGTTTAAAATAAGGTTTCACACTCGATTCACTGGCCGCCTTTGACCACCCTTTAATTTACCTGTACGCCAACGTTCGAATGCTATATACATACTTAATACGTACCTATGAGCAAATTTATATTATTATTTTATTCCAATGAAACATACATACAAAGCAACAAATAAACAACAAAAATCCCATACACACAACTACAAAATTTAAGACGTAAGTAATAGGTATATATGTAATTTATTTCGGACAAAAAAATAATAATTATCAATAGGTAGTAATAAAAATAAATAATATGCAAAACCATTGTATATTAAAAAAAAATGAGCGGATGCAAGAGGAGTGTTGTGGATAGAATGGGTGTAAATAAGTTACGATGCTTTGGACGAATAACAGGAACGAATGGAGGAGGAAAGGATGACAAAGAGGATATACCTATCTGAAAGAGGGGGTGTGAGGAAGTGCGTTTCTTAGGGAGATTTCTTAGAGAGAAATAAAAAAAAATTAAGGGAGGGCTCAGGGTTTGCCTTAAAGGCTCCCGCCGACAAAAACCTCCCCTAAATTTCATTCAACCCTTAATATCTCTTGGAGGAAATACTCACTTCAAGGCACTACTCACTACAACAGTATTCTTACAAATTTGATCACGTGCATTGAAATCTCAAAGACGGCTGAGTGTTAAGAAAGAGAAATCGACGTGCGTGTATGAGAAATTGTATGAATGTAGAAGAAGCGAAAGAAATAATATGTAAGGATAGATTAAGGTAAATGCAGTTCCATTCTCTCTGCCAACCCCACTTAGAATACGACGTGAGGGTGTAGTGCAGTATAGATAGAAACCATTGTATCATCAGTCTGCTGAAAATGCAATAACAATGCAATCATACTGTACCTAACAAAATTTAAATGTAGATAGAAGTATATTTATACATAGGTAATATTTGGCACCGCACCAATAGTATCTAGGTATATAGGTACTCGAGTAAAATGACTGGTTTTATTTTTGTGTTGTGATGTTTGTTTCATAGATGGCAGTGTCGTCTATACGGAAAATTACTTTGAATAAAGAAAACTTTTCTACATAAATTTATGTGCAGATATTAACTGACTGTAGAGCAATATTATGTGCAAAATTTTACCGGTATTTTTTTTGTATGTATGTATGTATGTATGTATGTTGGATGATTTATTCGGCGCCGTTTAATGGAGCATCGATCTCAAGAGCGCGGGAAACTATGTTGGAATAGCGATCTCTTCAACTTGCTGTTGAACATTGTTATCGATTGGTTTTTATGGACGTTCTCGGGGAGTCGGTTCCAGATGACGGGTTCTACGACGCCAAACATTATCATAGAAGCAGGACGTTGGTGGATGCATGTTAGTAGATGTCTTAGCTGAGCTTTTATTTAATATTGAGAATTGTAATCATGCAAAATAATAATTGCATAAGGCTTTAGATTATTGGATGATAAAATAAAGGACGCAGGATGGAAGTGTGTGCAGCAAGTCCAAGATAGAAAATAGTGGAAAACCATAGGGGAAACTCGTGTCTATATATGAGTTCAATATGTCTGAAAATGAAGAAGAAAAATTAATGACAGCAAAACAAATAGGGTTGAATTTGTGCATGGATTAGCCACGTCTTTAGATCCAGAGAAGGAGAATCGGAGAACCATCAAGGCAAAGGCTATGGCAAGGCAAAGGAGTCAAATACTTAAGATGATAAGGTATTCCCAATAAGTAGATGTGTACTTAATAATAATAATGAGAAAAGAAAATAACTTGGTGCATTGCTTCGACAGTTTATATTAATATTATTATGAAAGTAGAAATATCATCAGCCATATGTATTGTATTATTATTATTATTGTTGTAATGTATGATACCAACTTATACGGTGACAATGCCTTGAAGGCACAAACACAATGCTAAATGTGAAATATTCACTCGATACACTTAACTCTGTATAGTCGGGAATTCATAAGAACGAGTATTGGAGTGCAGCTTTTGTGATGAAAAAAGTCTAACCCACTGCTTTCCCGTAATCTAGTAATTCAATCTTTAATTAATATTTATTAAGGGTTTTTGCGTTTACATTATCCCTCCTTTACAGACTTGTCTCTATAAGGAGGATGTTTAGATTTAAGTTTTCATAAAATAGTCTATGTATCTATGTATAATATCTGTATTGTTTGTTGTGTTTCATAAAATTGTTTTCAAAACATTTTTAAATTCTTATCAACATTTCTTTTTTGAGGTTCATTATACGGTCTTTCTGAAGTTCCACTGTCTCAAGGTATAATAAGTTTTTGGGTAGGTACGCACATATAAATACTTTTTTTCAATAAGATATACTTATCTGGGTTTTGTTATATACCTACTTCTTACTATAAATAATTTTAGAAGTAATGTAGGTACATAAAAATTACTTCTAAATTTGAAAACATATTTATAGCCGTCAGTGTATTGTTCCGTGGAGTACCCGGTAGATAATAGGTATCCCACTCTTTCCCGTAAGTTTTCGAGTGTCCCGTAAAAGAAAGTGTGCTTTTGAAAACTAGGAATGGGGTTCGAAACATTTTACATTTTAAATTCAGCGATTAGGTTTGCATCCCATCTTAATTTATTGTTGCCATGGACAGAACGGCTTGCATGTTTATTTCATGCAGGTGATCTGCTGCCTACACCATAATATTTAGGATATGCCATGGTAGCCTAATCCTAGTAGTAATTATGTAAAACGAAGAATAGTATGACGGAGTAGGCCGGTACTCTAGTACGAGATATATCGTGTGTAATTTTTCTCGTAGTGACATTGCATTAGTCCTGAAGCCAACCGACTACGCATAAGTAAATTATAAATATTTTCTACAGATGGTAATATTTTTACCAATAAATTTACGTACCTACTCAGGAATAGGTTTATTTTACTTCTACCATTAGGTATACCATCACGGCACATCTCACAAGTGGTGTAGCCAGCTGACCAGCTCCATGTAATAAATATGCAAGCTGTTCTCTCTGTGCCAACAAAAAAAAATAGACAATCAGGATGGGTGGTAAGCCTCATCGCTGAATTTGGTTTTTAAAAGCCTTTATTTCGTCTAATACCTGCCTTTTGAAATAATATTTTGTCGGCCGGTGTGGCGCAGAGGTAACGCTCTTGCCTTTGAGTCACGAGGTCCTGGGTTCGATTCCCGGCCAGGGCAAAACGAAAAATGACCTTTTTCAAATTGTTCTGGGTCTGGGTGTTACATGTATATGTGTTTAGTGCATTGTATATATATATGTATTGTCGAGTTAGTACCCGTTATACAAGATTCAATCTTAGTTTGGGACTAGCTCGATCTGTGTAAATTGTCTATGCATGTTATTAACATACCCTCCTTAAGCTTTTCCAGAGATTTAAATGCTTTGTTACGATTTAGGTTTGTTGGAAGAAATCGCGCCTACGCGATAAACTCGCCCTCTGTAGGTATATTTATTGTTCAATTTTATTTGATTTAAATGTATTTTTATGTAAATTTGCTAGTAGTCAATGTACATTAGGTAAAGAATAGATAAATAAAACAACTCTATATTATACTATACCTACCCTCGCGCCGTGTCCCAAGTGAGGTAGGCAGAGAGAACGGAACGCCAAATGAAAAAAATAAACTCGATAAAACATCTCAACTCGTTCAACTTTCTCTAAATAATTCTTAGTTTTTATAATTTAAATATCAACCGTCCAATTTGGATATAAGATTACATTATTTATATTTGATTACATAAAAAATAATTGGCACCATATATAGTTTCTAATTAGTATCTAAGATTTATTGCATACATGCAATATGACTAAATCCCGATACTTCAATGTACTCTGAGGGAGACGCTTGGCTTAACTTAATCCAGCCCCCAATTTCGTTAAATTAATTTAACATTCGATAAACTACAATTTTTCACAGCTATTTTACATCAAAATGTAAGGGACAGAGTGACCCTCAGTGACACCTTTCAGAAAAAGTGAAGTATTGAAGTTTATTAACATTACATGCATGGACAATTCACACAAATCGTGCAAGTCCCAAACTAAATTAATTATGAACCTTGTATTATGGGTACCTACTAATGCGACGATATACCAATGCACTTAACACATATAGGTAGGTACATGTAACACCCAGACCCAGGACAATTTAAAAAAGGTCATTTTTCACTTTACCCTGGCCGGAAATCGAACCTGGAACCTCATGACACGCGACACCGGCCGTCTGAATTTAGTTCCGTGGAGCACTCGGTAAAGATTTGGTCTGCCAATCTTTTTTATAAGTTTTCGGGTGTCCTATAGAAAGCAGGTAAACAAAACATTTTACATCTTAAATTCAGCGATTGGTTTGCCACCCGTCCTGAATGTCTTATGTTTTGTTGGCACGGAGCTTGTATCTACACTGAGAAAAATACTCAAAACGAATCATTGGTACGGTACTATCAGATTAGGACCAGAGATCGTACAAACGATTCATTGGTATAAATCTATAATATTAACTCTTCGCAAACAAATCATTGGTAAATTTACCAACAACTTGTTTGCGAAGAGTTAATATTATAGATTCGTACTAATGAATCGTTTGTACGATCTCTGGTCCTAATCTGATAGTACGTACTAATGATTCGTTGTGAAATTTCGTTAGTATTTCTCTCAGTGTATGTAGGTATGTTTGTTTCGTGAGGTTGATCTGCTGGCCACCCTTCTTGTGAGATGTGCCGTGATTGAAAGGTTTAAATGAATTATGGGTTATCTCAGTTTAAGCGTTACACTAATGGTACATTGAAATATCGGGCCTATTTGTCTAATATTTTGAAATCATAATAGAACCTTTATTAATTCATATAATTTGTGCTTTTTGATATTAAAATACTATTGCTTAAGTCTAGTAGGTAAGTCCTACTTACCAACCTGACCAAGAAAGTTAACGCCTACAAAAGATAAATCAACAAAATATAAAAAGACCGCTAAGTTTTAAGTACCAAACTGCCGCGAAGAAGCGAGCGTAGAACCAATTCAGTTCAAATTTGAATGTAGAACAAGACTACCGTAATACGCCCGCGATTGGCTACTCAGTTACTCACTCCCACCACAGTACCGTTGCACGCGAAACAAAAAATACATTCACAAACGAGTCAAAGTGAGATGAATGCACACACGAAGTTTTATTAATATGAAATTGCCTCCGTGTATGAAGGGTAGAATACAAAGGAATTTGAACCGAACGCGTTCGAATTATTTTTTAAAAGAGGAACGCGTTCGAATGTTGTTGTGTGTTGTAATTTGAATGGGTAACCGCATTCGACTACCGTGTATTCCATATTCAAATTATTTTCTTGACACGGTTGAGTTATTTTATATTGTGTAGAGCCCCTCCCCTTTTATTTTAAACGCGGACGTTTGCTGTTGTAAATCATTCTATACCGTATGTCAAGACTTATTAAGAATGCATATTGCTTGATTCTAATCAGCTGCAGTTTTGCATGACTGCAAGTTAGTAGGAAAATTTGCATTTGAAAATAGGGTAACCATTTTATTTTTTGGCAGAAAAAAAACAAAAAAAAGGCATCCATTTTTTATGGTATACTCAAACAGATTTTATATTGATAGAACCCGCCACACACCCGGATATCTCAGGATGTAAGGACTCTAAAAAATATCCTCACGGGCAGCCTAAATGGCTGAACGGCCAAATCCGCCTCGTAGGAATCTTCTATTGTTGACTTTCAATATCTCTTCAAGAAAGAGAAAAGCTAATGAACTGTATTTTTATTAAAATGACAAAACGGATACGAAATGCATACCTACATGGTATGTAAGAAAACAAAATTTGGTAGGTACCTACTAAAAAGAAGAAATATGATATATTGATAGAGTTGTCGTTTATTTTGTAGAACTCCAAATTAATTTATGTACACAAACAATCTGTTTTAAGTTTTACTGTAGGTATATAACTATTTTTTCAAGAAAAAAAAGATGTACATACCTATCTGGGTTTTGTTATAAACCCAAATACAACCTTATTCACCTTTCACAGTAAGTTACTAAACTAAAAGCTTGTGTCGTGAAAGGGGAGTTTGCCGGCACCTGGGATCGAACCGTATAAATACAGTAAAACTTTTAACAGATTGTTTGTTTACATAAAAAAATAAGGTGTTCATTAAAAAAATTGTGAATAAAACACAAGTCGAAAAGAATGATCCATATGTTCATTATAATAATAATAATAATAATAATAAAGCTTTATTGACAGAACATAATACAAAGTTTGTACAAGAAACACATAATAAATAGAGAACAGTGCTCTGTCAAATGGCGGACTTGTTGCAGAGCAACATCTTCCAGTCAACCATTATCGCCCTTGAAATGAATATTTTACTAAACGGCGCCGAAGAAATTATCCGTTATCATCATGATACAATTAACTCATTGACTATCTCATTTGTGGCATATTTTTTCATATAGGTATGTTCAGTAATTTAATACCTACATTTTTTTTTAAATCTACCATTCTCACTCTCCAATGGTCTCCCACTCTTTTCTGTAAGTATTCGAGACTTCTGTTAAATAATGTAAAAATAATGAGGATATTAGAAGAATGAGCGGATGCAAGAGGAGTGTTGTGGACAGAATACGCATGAATAAACTACGGTGATTTGGACATGTTGAACGAATGAACGAGGTAAGAATGACAAAGAGCGCGGCGTCCGAGAACTACTTGGCTTGATCAAGTGGATCAAATACCCCACTTGGGGCACGGTGTGAAGGTAGGTATTTTTTTTTTTTTTTTTTTTCTTCCACAAACAAACAGTTATAACACAAATGACAATACACAGACAAATCAATTACAATTAATAAACCAGCAAAGTTTGTAAAATTATTTGGTATAGTATAATGCAACATTAACATTTTGTAGTAAACACGAGAAAAAAAAATAGATATTTCAAGAAAAAAAGAAAGCTTCAAGCACGTGCAATAAATCATCTCCAATCAAGAAGGGAATAAAGGAATGGGACAGGAAATTGGAGCAGAAAGGAAAGCATCAAATGTATGGTAGTATAAAAATAAAGACATTTTACGTCTTAAATTTAGCGATGAGGTTTTGACACCCATCTTGAGTGTCATAGTTTTTGGTTTTGCACTGAGAAAAAAGTTTCTATGTTTATTAAGTGCAGCTGGTCCTCTGGCTACACCACTTGTGGGATATACCGCGATGGTATAGTACCTACCTGGTAGTTTGTAATAAAATTTAGTAACTATCTAGCATTGGTAACTATACCAAAGATATAAGCTTAGGTACATACGTACCTACAAACTTAATTGAGTAGGTACCAGGTACCTACCTAATTTGTTGTAGGAATACAAACTTGTACCGATACGTACATACATAGTAGGTAAGTAGAGTAGGCACCTACCTAAGTAGATAGGTATTTAGTTAGTTAGTTAGGTAGGTAGGTACCTACCGACTTTGTGTGAGAATTGACCGTGTAAACCCGCCCGAGGTAAAGATTGACTTATTTCTTCGGTTGGAATTTTAATATGCATTATTTTCGTTGTAGATATAGGTAGGTACCTACCTAAAAGTAACTAACAGACAACAACAACAATAATAATCTCAGTTATATTATTATTATTATCATTATTAGGTGGGTACCTACCTACCTACCTAGGTTGCACAGTTCCCACATTTGGGCAACCGAGCAGTTCGTCGTAGGTAGGTACCTACCTACCTAGGCACGTTCGTTGCATCAGCGGGACGAGACTTTTTTTTTTAATTTTAAGATATAGGTATTGGGTTTTTGTTTTAAACCCAAATACAACCCTATACACCTTTCACAGTAGGTAAGCTAAAAGCTTGTGCCGTGAAAGGGGAATTTGCTGGCACCTGAGATCGAACCGCGAACCTCATGTTAATGAGGCCGAGACTCTACCTCCAGGCTACTGACTTTGTTTATCAACATGAACTCCGACGGTCTGGAAAATCCTCATTCACAGCAAATCCATCGTTCAAATATCAACGACTCTGGTTCGTTTTCTGCCCAATGTTTCCGAGAGACACATTGCAGAGCGCAAGTAGACTAAAACACATAATTTTCTTTTTTATTTATTGCGGAATTTTTAATTAATCATTCTCTCATATAAATTAGTCAGCATCTAGGAAATACTTACCTTTATGTATGCAGGTATCCATTTAAACCTGACACTCTCTCAGCCAATTTATTTATTCGCAGCTGTTTGTTAACAAGTGAAAACTGATCTCTTTCAACTTTCCATGTAGGATATATTGGACATAAGATACCTACCTACTTACTTTTTAATGAGAATGTGGGAATCATTGCGTCCGTGTAAGAAAATACCTATGTATTTATTTATTTAGGTATTTGCTTAGGTAAACGGTATTTAGGTACCTATTTGATTGGTCTGCAACGAGTTTGGATTTTTTTCTCCATTCTTCTCTATCTTCTACTAGTCTTTTTAATTCTACGTATATGTGACAGTTCATGTCCTTCCTCACTTGATCCATATAGGTGTCTCTTGGTCGGCCTCTACCATTTCTGCCTTCGGTCATGCCCTCCGTGATGGTGATGATTGGGCCTGGGTGCCTGATATTGTGGCCAATCCAGTTTTCTCGTTGTTACAAACATGTAAATTTTGACCGATAAAAGGAGTCATCTGCACCCTCTCTCTTAGGATCTTAAAAATAGTAGGAAAGTAAACAAAATCAGTACCTATTAAAGTATGGAAATTGGCTGGGAGCTCTAGGGTGCAAAAAATGAGTTCGTGATCTTATTCGAGATCGAAAGCAAGGAATAGTTTTGAAGAAGCTTATATCCAGCATTGAAAAGATGAAAGCCAGTAAATCAACTAGTTATGTAAATATTGAATAGTCAAACTGAATACCTATTAACTATCCCTTACAATCAAACAATAATAATAATAAAAATATTTAGCAATCAATTCTGAATCAAAATCGATAAGTTACAACATTCGTCATATTATTGCATGACAACCGTGGGAGAATATTTACCTCTGTAGGTAGGTAATTGTAATCATTTTACTCTACATAATATACCTACCTATAATAAGGAGTAGGCATAGAGTACCCATTAGGTCAGTAAGCACCAAACTACCTACTTATTACCAATGTATTTAGGTATCTCATAGTGCACTCATTCTCAAAGTATTTATTTTTTTGTTTTAACATCATGCAGCTTTAAGCCATTAACAAAATTATTACTTTCAATAAAAAATATGGATATTTTAAGGTAGGTATACATAAAACTTTTTCTATCTTAACCCAGACAGTCCCAAATAAAAAATTTCGTCTGATTTAGTTTATATTCACAAGATTTAATAAAAATGTCATCAAAAAATCATAATTGAAATCAAAATTAAATTACATCAAGCCATTTTTGAGAAAATTGGTGTTCTTTTTTTAGGACAGTGGGACTATAGGCATGTATGGATGTATGGAAATGAAAACATTCACACAAATTTCTAAATTTATATTTATTCTAGGTTCCTCTATATTCTAACATTTATACATAATGTTTAACAAATATAAAATTTAACATGAAATAAAAAATATGGACATATAAATGGAGACTTATAATAGGTAGGTAGGTATATTATATTCTTTATTCCTTCTTGTGATAAATTTCAAAACATTTCAAATGCAACGTTATATTACATTTTCTGCACTTTGTTGTTGCTTTTTTATGACAATGTCGGCATCGAGTTTGCTTCTCTTGCTTTATAAGAACATGATGTATCTCTTGATATCTAGAATCTATATTTTCGAGAAAAGATGTTCGACCTGGATGTGGAAATCTCTTTCTCCCGTATAATTCTAATAGCGTCAAAACCAAACGACGTCTAAATGTTAAATGGTCGAATACATTTTGCTGGATACAATGAATTTGCCAAGCATTTTGCTCAGCTGCGTCTATAGCATGTGCTATTAGGGACAAATACCATTTTTTGCCTCTGATCGATGTTCTATAGAGACTCATATTCTGATCCGCTCGGTCTACTCCACCCATAAATTTATTATACATACCTACGTATTATATGCGGCTGTTTTATATTTACTCTCTGTTTCCTGGCTTGTGAATATCTTTGGACAGTTCCTACTGGATTATAGGACACTGCATTACTCGATATAGTCACCACGTTATTGTCATTCCACCTTGTAATGAGTATATCAGTATTTGTTTTTCTATATTCATACGTGCCACGAGGAAGTTTTTTAAATTCTTTTGAATTAGGAATAGGGCACCTGTGAAGTCTATTTTCCCTTATTGTACCGGTTGCTGAAAATCCATTAGATTTCAATTCTTCTAAAAGATGAATGCTGGTAAAGAAATTATCAAAATAAAAATGGTAACCAAAATCTCCAAGAGATCTTAAAATCTCGCTGTAGGACAAAACAACAGATCCTCCCACGCCGATTTTTTTTTGTCGGGCGCTCTTATTATTGTAAGCAGCTCCTTGATAGGGATCCATATTTACAATATATCCTCTACTGGTTGTTCCTGTCCATAACTTGAACCCATACCTGATGGGTTTCCCTTTTATGAATTGCTTTGCTCTATGTTTTCCATAATAAGGAACCATTGATTCATCAATCGTATGGTTTTCCTCGTGAGGTGCATGATCTAAAAACCTCTTATTTATTATATTATATAGTGGCCGGATTTTACTAAACCGATCACTATGATCAAGTTCATTATTATTGCAAACATGTATGTTTGACATGATGTGCTGAAATCTGTTCCTACTCATCGACATTGAGACAAGTTCATTGTGGCAATCTGGCTGAGTATCCCAATAAAGTTTTTTTCTAGGAACATCGACATATTCACTTAAAAGTAATATTCCTATAAAACACATGATCTCTTGTTCAGTTATGTCATTTTCTCTATTTCTGCTTGCTGCATATTTATTTGTATACTCGGTAATCATTGTAATGACCTCATTATCAAAAAATAAATTGAAAAGTTCCAAGGGTGTTAAATTGTTTTCCGCCGAATGCATAGGTTTCCACTCAATATTATTTGTCGAAATATCTTGCTTTTTCCACTTATAATTTCTATCTATCTTCCTAGGCAACTCTTCAGTATCTCGAGATCTTCTATGCAACATACGCAACTCAGCGGGAGCTCTTAACTGACTACCTGGAACGTTATCCAATACTGGAGATTCTTCATCACCTGAATCTTCATCGGTTAAGTCATTACATGCATTTGTTGGTGGTAATAACGTTATATCAATGGTGCTTTCTTCCATATTTTCAATTTCATCTTCGTTTCCTTGAATGATCTCCAGAACCTCGTGCATTGATAGGCCCCTTAAAAAAATTGTATAATAATGATACCTATGTAACAAAAAGATTTTTGTATGGCGTCCTAGAACTGACAATGAAAGAAAAAATGTGTCTGTAGACCCCAAACAACGACTGATGATGATGAAAAATACATATAATGTAACTTTCAATATATTTTGTGATGTAAAATAAAAAAAAAACAGTTTAACAGACTACTTGAAAATGCAGTACATTGATGCCCATAGTCCCACTGGACTAAAATAAGGACACCGAACTTTATGTCAATATATCTTTGAAATAAAATATGTAACAATAAATATAAATGTAAGGTTTTATAAAATGATAATTTTAAAAGTAAGATTCAGTATAAAAATCAAATTATATTACAAACTCAAAATATTATACTTACTTTTCTAACGGAATGTCGTAAAAATCCATCTTAAAAATTATCGTTCAAATTAGATGTGTTCAAAATGGCGACTGTCAAGAAACTGATAGATTAAATATGTCAAAATCAATATAGCCAACCTTAGAAAACACACATATGGTGTTACCAGTGGAAAAAAAATGTCTACACATGTTAAAATTTCTTGTTTAGTGAAACATGTCTACTGTTCTTTTTTTAGGACAGTGGGATCATCTGGGTTAAAAACAAAAGAACCAATTCAAAAACAAATTTTTAAACGTTTTTACAAAAACATAACTACCCGCAAGTCATGAGGTAGGTATGTTATTGTCCCAAGTGGGGTAAGCAAAGAGAACGGAACGCCAAAAAGATCTAGTAAAGATGACATTGAATAATACCACAAAGACAAAATAATATAAACAATGCAGGTATTTACATAAAAAATGGATTTAAAAAAATATTATACCTATATTTAGCGTCATGTCAAAATCCGGAAAGTGTCATGTTATGTGCGCAAAGTTACTGCATCTGATCATTAAGGGCAAGTTCGAGGGTCAATGAGATATTGGAAGAGGCCGGAACTCCATGCTCCATAGGATACAGGAGTGGATTGGAATAAGGAGCGTCAATAATAGAGCCGGTAAGTCTGACTTCTATGAGAGGGCTTTTGGTGTTGTTGGACCGGTTCCGTGGCATCGCCTACCGGTGCCATTGAGAGACAATCAGACTTCACTAGCTTCAGAAGCAAATTGAAAACTGTACCCTTCACCAGTGCTCTAGAGACGGTCTAGGGACTGTTAAACGGCCTCAAAACAAAATCATCCAGAATCATCATCAAACAAAATCATCAAGAAGCTGTCCAAGATTTTCATTTAAAATCAGAACCAAATGGAGGTAATAATTCCATTTGGCTCTGATTTTAAATTGTGCCGCTCCATTGAAAATTCTTCGAGAATATTGAAATATCTACTGGTATTGTCAACATGATAATTAAAAAAAACTGATTTACCTAATTAAAGGCTATGAATAATTAATCCACTGTGTGCCAAATTTACTATTACCAAGGTATAATTATGCACGAACAAAATATATTATGTGAGATACTTACCAATATTGGGAAACAATGCATTAGCGTTTAACCTATATAATTCTTATTTGAAATATATTTTATTTTATAAATGTAGATCTATAAATGGATTGTAATGATACACCACTAAACGGAGCTAACCTTCCATAGATTCTGATACGGAATCCGCAATCATTTTAATATTGTTTTGTTTCGTAATCATCCAGTGGTGTCGAGTATCATTTTTTTAAAACGTATACCCATTGTAATTAGTGATGTGAGAAGAGAAATTTCTCCTCTGATGGAAGAGGAATTTCTCTCCATAATTTTTCTTAGTGGTATAATGACCTTTCGCCCAGTACACTTCGGAGCCAACCTGATTGATCCAAAAATTTGTGGGGCTGATTAAGGCCCAAATCAGACGTTATTAACACTTTTTTTCCATGTAGGTACGTACCTGCAATTTTTTTTAACTTAAATATGAGTTATTAAATATGAGAAATTATTTCTTGAGAATTCCACAACACTAATTGTAATAATGCTTACTGTATTTTTTAATATTGCCCCAGAACGGACCTTAGTCCAGTGGAGCAATGCATTCTATGTTTTGCTTTTTGTATGTTGGTATTTACTGTTTTGATATAAATAAATGAAAAAAATTGCCCATACTTTATATTTCACAATTGAGGTAGCCAGCAGACCAGCTACACTCAATAAACATGCAAGCTGCCAACAAAAAATAAGATATTCAGGGTGGATGGAAAACCTCATCGCTGAATTGTAATGTACATGTATCAAATCACATGTAAAATGTCTAAATATTTCGAACATCTGTCTTTTACAGGGTACTCGAAAGCAGAATAATCAATATTATTTATATTGAAATGTTGTAATAAATAAATCACTATTATCATTATTATTATTGGACACCTCAAGGACACTGTACAATTCATCAATTCTAGTACATGACATCCACGTCATAATATAAAATAAACTATGCAACTTTCCTTAAATTCATCAAATTTTAGTAAGAATATTATAATTATGTACTATACCTACTTATTTTTAAATAATATTCTTTTAACCAGCTAAAAGTAAATTTAAAAAAATAGTCAAGACAGCCCGCCACTGTGATCAAATCTCGAGTGACCAAATTACATTTTGATAAGTTTTGAATAACGCATACAACTATTATTTATCATAATATTATATGCCTACTTATAATACATATTATTTATTATTTATTTTGCCATTATATTTATAATAATTATGCAGGTATGTATAGTATACTTATTTTATACCTAATAATCGAAATAAAAATAATATAGGTAGGAATATTGACGCATGGCGCCATATCGTAATGGGACACCGTGAGAAAAGGATTTTAGAAGCTATAGGTATTATGACTCTCATTGCTGATAATAAGGGATGCGATGACTGTTCTCGACTGTTCTCGAATTATGTAATTTTGCTCGATATCTCGAAGGTTAAAAAAATCGATTTTGTATTGTGTATGCGAGATTGTTAGTTTTCTGTTTGTTTTGAACGTTATTGCTATTTGGATGTAAGACTGTTGGAATATTATTTATGTGTATTTTATAATATATCTTTCATAATCTTGAATCCCAATAGCTAATCGAAATGTCGATAACTTGAGTTTTCGATCAAAATACGAAATACCTAAGACAATTTTTAACGAATAATATGATAAAATAATGTTTTTGTCAAAAAAAAATCATTATTAATTGTAAAGTAAGATTTAAAAGGCTTGCGCCGTATGTTAATGTTAAAAAAAATAGAAATTATGTCAAGATAATATTTAAAAATCCTTGCCTTATTTTTTATTTGTTTACTTATTTAGATTAATATGGTATCTATACAACAGATGAAAGACATATAAAATACAAATATAGAAGCAATAATCGTATTTCAACAGTATTACATTAAAACAGTGCACACTTCAGTAATAATAACATACAAAACAAACATTAAAAAACTCGCACACACACAATGCAAAATCGATTTTTTGACCTTCGAGATATCGAGCAAAATTACACAATTCGAGAACAGTCTACAGTTTTTAGTCATCGCATCTTTATACATTATATGTAGTTTCTGATATTAAGTTGGCGACTGATTGATACGTCATAGCATTATTTTGGGCGGCATTCCCTTTTAACGGATCCTATAATTTAGATATTATTAAAATTCATAGAAGTATAATAATATAATGATACAATCAATAGGACAGTAGGACAGGAATTTACAGTTTGCTTAATCATTCTTTGATGATAGATCAGTTAGTTAAATTAAAGATTACGTTGATATATTTTGATTAAAAATTCTTTCGAAATTATACTAGGTATACCATCACGGCAAAATATTTAATGTTTTCAACATATACCTAATACAATTACTTCATCGCCAAGATAGAGACTCTCCGTTGATTCTGTTTCTTTTTGATGATATCTCTTCCGTGTTTTTTTCTTTTTTTTCTGAATTGACATTTCTTATTTTTTTCATTTATCCTGCTGAGATCGCCTTAGCCAATAGCTGTTATGGTCGCAGTGCAGGGTAATATTTTTAGAATAATAATATCCCATAAACGTGGTAGCCAGCAGACCAGCTACATGCAATACACATAGGTACAAGCTGTCCTCTACGTGTCAACGAAAATTAAGACGTTCAGGGTGGGTGGCAAGCTTCATCGATGAATTTAAGACATAAAGTATCTTTATTTTTGAAACGTCAGCCTTTTACAGGGCACTCGAAAACCAATTCAATATTTACTCGACTTACTATTTATTTATTTATTTATTCTTCTTGCACATCATCATTACATTACAGTGTTAACAAAATAGTATAAATTTTTTAAAAACTAGGACGATGTGCAGTGGCGAGATTATCACTATAAAGTGATTTCTTCCATCTAACCACGAATAACTTACTAACACAACTTCATTCATATTTGAATAAAATATGTCGAAATAAACATTTTACGTAGGATAAAATACCGGAGGCCACGATCCACAGTCAATTACTATTATTGTTAGTGCACCGTTGGTAATGTCTTTGTACTTAATTAAGTAGATCCTTTTGATTAATGATCTTAAAGATTCTCTTTGAGTCAGATGATATTTATCTAAGTAGGTATTTATCTTATCTTTAATTAACTACCTAATTCGTTGTTAATCCAAGAGTTGAATACCTACTTGTTATAGCACAAGCAAGCCTTATAATTAAAGATGTCTCCCGAATAAGGATGTATATACCTACCTAATATATAAAATGGTATATACCTAATATAACTAACTGCATGAGCTTTTCAATAATTGGGATTTTTTATGTATGAACATTTTATTTATATCTATTTGTAAAACCTGTTGAAGTGCCAAATAAATAAAATAAAAATACCTAATAGGGGACAGTTGGCTAAATTGTACCGGTTCTGCGGAAAGTGATTTTTTGTAAAAACTAAATATCATGGTAAATATTTCAATATACCAAATGAAAGAGTATTTAGTTGGCTATCTAATTATGTATTTCAAGAAGGTCAAAAGTGACATGAACATTTTAAAAAATAGTTTTGAAAAAAAAGTAGTCATTGGTACGATATAGCAGACCGGGTTACTATATCGTACCACTGGTATTTAAATCGTACCTCTACGTAAATTTCAAACAAAAAATAGCACAACAGTAACGAAACAAATAATTATACTTCTTAAAATATATTTAGCCTAGTACAACGTGATATGGAGAAAGAACTATTTACTCTAAAAACCATAACAATTTCTGAGATTATTTTCCATTTACCAAATAAATTAAAAATATACCAAGTATTTATTACTAAAGGTTCTCTATATCATAGCGGTACGATTTAGAAGCATCATAGTGGCACGATTTAAGGAACTCGCTCAAATACCAGAAAACAACAAATATCAAACCAAACTCAAAACTTATGCTCGAATTGCAAAAACTTTTTCAAACTATACAAATTTCGAATTAAAACGGTAATAATTACAAAGTAATATAATTACCCATTAATGTGTTATGCCCTTAGGTACCAACTGAAAAAATTATATCGAATTGCCAAAAAATAATAATTTGTTCATGATATATTTATTTTGACACAAACAAATCAAATGAATACGTCAACATGATAGAAATGTTTATGCAAATAAATTTGAGTTAAAATGTTATAAAAAATATGCGTACTTTCGGAAATATTGAAGTGGTACGATTTAATAGGCGGTACAATATAGCGTACTCTACCCTACCTACCTACGCATTTTCCAAATTCGATTTTTTTATAGTCGTAGATATTAGTTTCCCAATCTTACACGTTAGTATCGAGTATCCTGCAAAAAGCAGGTGATTAAAAAATTACATCTTCAATTCAGCGATGAAGTTTACCACCCATTACCTATAAATGTCTTATTTTTTTAGTGGCACGGAAAGTACCTACCTGTCTGCATGTTTTTTTCATGCCGTTTTGCTGGCTACCCCATTTATGGCATATGCCGTGATAGGTATTACAGTAGCTTTCTTATCGTCATTGTCTTTTCATCGTTGTATATCCCGCAAATGGGGTAATAAGCAGTCCAACTGCATGTAATAAACATGCAAACTGTCCTCTCCATGCCAATGAAGAGACAATTTAGACATTCAGGATGGGTGCCAAACAAATCATCACTGAGGTGACTCGATAACGATGATGATGATGGATAACTTGATTTTAACCCCGTTTCACACCACTTAGACTGTCTCAACAGTGCAGCCTTCATACATTAAGGCGATTTTCAGTTGATTATTCCCCGGTGCAGCTGGTAAGTGATTCTATAGGGCAGATCCAGCTCAAATAAATTATTCTTTTCTATTTTATTCTTCTCCAGACCATCCACTCGTTTGCGAGTGATTTAGGAGATTTATCGACTCTGTTAGGCTTAGCAAGACAATGCTTGCGGAAATGCTCTGAAGTGAAGAGGTTTGTTTCTACACTTGCTCTCGAGAAGAGAGTTAAAACAAAGGACAAAATCTAGAAAAATTCAAGCTTCCTATACTTAATTTGTACTAGCATAATTATGTATTAAGGTTAACTTTTATCTGTTGGTGATTGTAGATAGTTCATATTACATCAGGGGTCATGAACTCTGGTGACCGTATCGAATGTGTCATACACTCTCCAACAATGCAGAGGCACCGTGTTAACGGGATAATTACATTCAAAAGACATTTTGTGTGTAGTGTTGCCTTAATTTGTGGTAATGCACCTAATAAGTTTAAGAAAAAAATACTCCATAAAATTTTCATACAAACTTAATCATCTTTTTATAAATTTCCTTGCAGATTTTCCCTATCTATTCTATCTGCGAAGTTGTATATAAAATAATACTATTATGAATTTTTTCCACCACTTTCCCATGGATGTTTCAAGAGCAGAGCTCCTATAACAAAACAATTCTCTTTTCAAGGGAGGGCTCAGGGTTTGTCAGTATAGGACTACCCCTACAAAACACTTTCTCAAATTAAAAACCCTTAATTTATAATAATGCTACCACCCATTCTGAACGTTTCATATTTATCACTACTACTTTACTAATACTATCTATACCATCAAGGCATATGCCACAATTGGGCAAGCCGACAGAATAGCTGCTATATGTTGCGTATGACTTCCACTGTTTTGATTCCATTCCTGTATGCCATTCTTTGTCTATTTATCCAACTACGGCATCTCCAACAAGTGAGGCAAACAGTTGTAATCCGACCACATGTAATACACATACAAATCATCCTCTCTGTTAAAATTCAAATTATTATTACAACAGTAGGTAAATATGATGTTCCGTGAAGCACCCGGCAAAAATCTGGTCCCCCACTTTTTACGTATGTTTTCGAGTGTCCTGTAAAAGGCAGGTGTTCGAAAAAATAAAAACACTTAAATCTTAAATTCAGCGATGAGATACGTACCTAAGCAACCATTCCTGAATGTCTTAACTTTTGTTGGAACAGAGAGGGCATTTTTGCATGTTTATTACATGCGACATGTCTGCTGGCTACCCCACTTCTGGGATATGCTGTGATGGTAAAGTAGTAAGTAGTAATAATATTAAAACTATAATGTGTCAAATTTAAACCCTTCAATACCAGTCCACAACAAAATAACAACACAACTTAGTTGATGTACATAATACCTATCAATAAATAAATAATTATTTATTATAAATAAATTGTTGAAATAATAATAAAAATAAATGTGTGCGTTATATTGTTTATAATAATATAAAAATATTTTTATATTATTATTTTTATTATTAATGATAATAATGTGATGTCGGATAAATCGCAGAATGCTCTAACCCATTTTTTAGAAAATAAGATATTATTCAACAGCAATCCTTTACTCCACTTGTAATACAATTTATTTGTAAAAAATGTATATATATTCTCCCTCCCTATACACGAGATATCTCTAATAGGGAGGTAGTTGTAATATTATTGTGATTGTTTTTCATTGTTTATTGAAAATAATATTGTATTGTGTACCTACTTTTGAAATAAATATATTTATTATTATTATTTTTATTATTATTATAAGAAAACAAGATATTCTTGTTACAAAAATGTATGAAAATAATTATCGTTAATAAAATCAATTTCTTTGGTATAATCAATTATGATTTTATTAAGTAGGTACAAAAGTAATAAAATAAATTTTATAAAATATATCTATTGTGTTGTACCTACCAATTTGTACCAATACCTTCAATAGGATTATTTATCGGTCATATTGCACGTACATATAAAAAAGTAAAACGTTTTTTATAGGATTAAATTTATTTTACACCAAAACTTCAATCTATTTTCCATCTTACAAGAAAATTATTTGATAAAATCAATAATATTTATAAAGTTGATATTTTCAACCGACGGTACTTGGTGGAAATTCATGTTGAATTAATTAAAATAAAACACTTGTTTGTAGTATATCCACGGTGACTTTTTATTGGACGCGAGCCGGCTTTCAAGAGCTTCCGCTCTCACCGGCTCGCGTCCAATAAAAAGTCACCGTGGATATACTACAAATAAGTGTTTTATTTTAATTAATAATATTAATGGTTATTTTTATTGTTATGGTTATATAAATAATAACTTATGAGTAGATAAAAGGTATATTTATTCATTTACATGGTACACAACAGATGAAAGACATATAAATATAACATGTAAGCGACAAAAATATTCCAATAGTCTTACATCCAAACAGTGCACACTTCAGCAATAACACACAAAGCTATCATAGAAAATCTCACACACAATACATTCATTCACAATTATACATTCTAATTGATCACACTCACCGATAGTCAACCTATTTGAATAGGTATGTTGTATATGATACACATAAATATGTGAACTTCCTTAAGGAGTGCATGACACAGAGTTTCGACGCTTATGAATAACTCCAATTGTGTCAAAAAAATCATAACATAATTCTATACTATTGTTTTATTTCCAATTAAGTTGTTCACTTTCTCATAATGTATTTTTGCTGAATGATTTTGGTGTTTTATATGCATTTTAAGAAATTATTTGCCCGTATTATTTATATACGAGTCATTGTAAAAAAGGCTTTTACGCCGTTAAACGTGTTGAACAAATAAAAACTTTTCAATTTTCGAAGAGGAAACACTATGAAAGTTCATTTTATTTAAGATAATAAAAATATATAAAAATAAGAACACATTTAAATGTAAAAATCAAGAGAAAGTTTACAGTGTTTTTTAAATATATTTTCTAAAAAAAATTGATTTCGTTACTTTGTTCTTCCATTAAATGATGAGCAGTGTTGTTTAAGGTTTTGCTGTGAATTTGCCGCGGGCTGTGACACGGCCGCGTACTGAAATATCTCCAATCACAAGAGGTCACGACTGCGCTTTCATTTTTTTTCATATACCGATCGTTTTCGGGTCCCACAGACTTCTTATTATTATTAATAATAATAATAATATCACTGATGGTAGGTATGTGTGGACTGGTCGTAATAAGCGTACTCGGTCCTTAAAGGGTTATGCCCAGGCATTTTATATCTAAATATATTTATCTATGTAACTATCTCATCAAAGAATTTTCCTCAAATGGGGAAGCCAGGAAATCAAATGTGTGAAATAAAATTAAGTTGGTTCTAGTTTTAATAATTTTTATAACCACACAATTTTTTTAAGATTTGTGGCAAAACCACCGCAAGGGTCCATTCAAGAATCATAACACCTCCTGAACAATAGGGTTTTCAACCCTGCCGTGAACACCTCCACACTCTCCAGGGTTGGTTTTTTTTTTCACTAAAAATGAGATATTCAGAATGGATGGCATACCTTACCGATGAATTAAATTAGATAAATTGATACAAGCGTTTCTTTCCACTATACATTATTGATCACAAAAGAGACGTCTTTCGACTTATCAGGTCATCATCAATCTAATACAATAGCCATTTTACGCCCTGCCAGTCTTGGAGGCAGAGGAGATTTTTTTCAGATACATTCACTTGTGGCGAAGGTAAAAACATGAAGTCTGTAAGGCATGTTATGATCGGATGATATGAAGAGAAATTTCACAAAATATTCCTAAAACTTTACCCACAAGACATTTCTATGTTCTGCAAAACAATTATCTCCATGAAATCCAAAAAAACAACCAGTATTTATTCTATCTTTTCAGTTTCATAAAAGATCAACAAATGTTTCGTCTTTTTTTTTTTTTTTTTTTTTTTTTTATTATTAACGGCATTCCACCCAATATATGAGTGATTTAGCCACGAATACACTCTATATGATTAGTTTAAAACTTATATCATATCCATTACTAATCAGTACACCACCATCGCAATATTATTATGTTCCTGCAAAACAATATTCAACACCAATAACAAAAACTTCTACTATGCACATCAACTCCACGTGCAGCAGGACCTTCCAACAGAAACCGAGCTGAGTGCACTCACGTATGCATTCACACTCTACCGTTTCCACGGTCGGACAAAGCGGGGCGAATCATCTTACGGGACAGTTGTGCTATGAGTATCGTGTTAACCAAAACAACATAGGTACGTTCGTACCACTGTATATCGGGGAACGGATTTTCAAATAAATTTTTCATTCGAAATGAGGAATTTCGCAACGCTTTTGTTAATGTAATAATCGTTTAACCCCAAAATAAATGTTGCGTTTACTGGTAGAGTCTTACATGTATTATTTATCTCTTCCATAAATTGTTCTCGATTTAGTAATGGGCATTCAAACAAAACGTGGTCAATCGTCTCCTGTTCATTACCACACTTACACTCTGGGGAATCAATGACATTAATTTTATATAGGTGGGAGGCAATTGAACAGTGACCAATTCGCAATCTGCAGAGTAAAGAAATTTCTAATTTCGAAAATTTCCCTTTGGCGTACCATGGGCTTGCTGGAATAGAACTCTGTATGATTTTGTAGTGGGTACCCTTACTAGACGACTGCCAAGAATCAAACCATTTTTGTCTAATATTTTCCTTGAACTTAGTAACAAGATTTCCCAGAGAATTTCCCAAATCTGAGGGTAGCGTCCCGTCAAGGCACGCCTCCTTCGCAAGTTGATCGGCCCTTTCGTTCCCCGCGATTCCCACATGCGAAGGGATCCACACTATTGTGATTTGCAGATTCCTGACGTTTGCGTCATATAATAATCGCTTAATATTCCAAAATAGCGCATCATTTGGATCCGAATTTCCGTAATTATTAAGTTTCTTAATTAGACTTAGAGAGTCGCTAAAGATAGTGGTTTTTGGAATGGAGAGATTAATCAAAGCATCTATTGCCCTTTCCAGGGCAACGCATTCCGCTGTATAAACGGAGGAGTCCCTGGGTAAGATAAATTTTGCTTCGATTTTTTTGTTAGGGATATGGAAAGCTGCTCCGCAGCCAACCTGAGGGTATTTAGATCCATCTGTATATAGAAAAACAGAATTGGGCCATCTTTGCATTATTTCGAAAGAGAACATTTGTTGGACCATGGTATTACTGCAATTTGTATTAGTCTTGTTAATATTTATCTCGTCAATGATCTCAGGGTGATAGGTAATAGCATCTATTGGAATTGAGAACATGGGGATCATATCTTCACTTTCTGAGAGGTTAAGAGAGGTGATAAGTTGAAAAATAACTGCAATGTTAGGCATAAATTTAGGACATGATGGGTTTTGACGAGAAAATAATTTTGTAAGGTTCCTGAGATTAATAAATATTGGGTGAGTGGTGCAATTTATTCTCTTCAGCACAAATTTGTACGTTAAAATGTCTCTACGTAGTCGCAGAGGCATTTCTGCACATTCTATTTGTAGTGCTTCAATTGGAGATGACTTCATTGCACCCAGAATCAATCGCAGGCATTTAGATTGGACTCTTTGCAGTTTTGTATTAAGGTAGTCAGGCAAGGGATCGATAATTTGGCATGCGTAGTCCAAATGACTACGCACTAATGTAATATATAGAAGTTTCATGGTTATGGGGTGTGATCCCCACCATACTCTGGATATGGCTCGCAATACGTTTATCCCCTTCTCACATTTCGCAATTACGTGATCTATGTTAGTGTTCCAATTAAGCTTCCTATGGAAAAAAACTCCCAAAAACTTCACCGTGTCATTTAGCGGTATGCGTGATTCGTCAATGTATATGGATAAATCAGGAATCTTATGCTTCCTTGAGAATATCATTATTTGACATTTTGGTGGTGATAAGCTCATACCGTTTTCCTTGAGCCACAAGTTCAGCATGTTCAGGGAGATTTGTAGTTTAGACGATGCTATAGAGATACTTTTTTCAGGTTTGGAATATATGACGAAGTCGTCCGCATACTGGAGTATGGAACAGTCACTTGGTAAAAAGTTTTGGAGTTCTGTAGTGTATATATTAAACAGAATGGGACTTAGGACCGAGCCTTGAGGTAGACCCTTATAAATATTTCTTTCCATTTTACCCTTAGGCGTCTCTACCAGTATTTGCCGTTCTGTCAAAATATTGAAAACCAGGAGCGAAATGTTAGGGGGAATTCCCATGTTAATGAGTTTAGATTTTAACAACGTCAAAGCCACTCCATCATAAGCACTATTAATATCAAGGAAAGCTGCCACAATGTTAGATTGGTTGGCAAATGCAAATTGAACATCAGTAGTTAACACAGATAAACCATCCAAACATGACTTACCCTTCCTAAATCCGAACTGCCACGGAGGTAGACAGAGTTTGTTCTCGCAATACCATTCCAAACGTAACTTAATCATTCTTTCCATTATTTTCAAAAAGCATGATGATAGTGCGATAGGCCTATAAGAACCACTTATGTTCGGTTCCTTTCCAGGTTTACGAATCGGGACTATAATTTGTTTCTTCCACTGCGGTGGGACCATACCGGAGGATAAGATACTGTTATAAATATTCAGGAGGTGCATCAAAAGTGGATCAGGAAACCTTCGGATAAAAGAATAAGGGATGAGATCTTCCCCTGGTGCCGAGTTTTTTGTCATCGCTAGTGCCGTCTTTAATTCGTTTAGTGAAAATGGTCCTGAAATTTCCGATGAATCCACAGTATTGATATTATAACCACTCGGCAACTCCGAGGCTAGGGGTACATATGAAGGGGCTAGTTTATTAGCGAATTCATAGATCCAATCACCCAGGACATGAAACGTTTCGTTTGTCGCTGATGTTCCCCGAAAACGTTTAATAGACTTCCACACTTCCGGCAAAGGGGTATCTGGGGATAGTGCTGTACAGAAATTTTGCCAACCCTGTCGTTTTTTTCTTTTTAAAGTTCTTTTAGCTACCGCTTGTGCCTGCTTTGCGAGTATAAAGTTATCAAATGTCATATCTCTTTTATAAGTTCGTATTGCATTTCGGCGATTTTGAACAACCGTGGAGCACTCACTATCCCACCATGGTGGATTTGATGGCTTTCCAGGGGATTTATGGAATTTAGGAATAGATGCTTCTGCTGCCGAAACAACCATTTGTCTCAATTCGTCAGCCTGCTGAGAAATATCTGAATCGGTTTTAATATTTTTAAGGTGGGAAACACAGGAGTTTAAAACGGAATGGAATTCATCCCAATTGGCATTCTTAATATTAAAACCTCGGGGAATCTGTTTAGGAGGGAGGTTGTTGGAAATTTTGCCCAGGTGTAACAAAATTGGGAAATGATCGCTTGAAAACGTGTCCTCGATTACACTCCAGGTTAAAGACTGTGCCAGATCGGGGGTACATATTGAAATATCCACCGCACTTGGGCGTTGGCGTGGGGAGGATAGCCTAGTCGGTTGTCCATTATTTAATATGCATAGATTATGAAGATCCAAGTAATCCAAGATATTATTTCCTGATGAATCTGTGAATGCGCATCCCCAAGAAGATGAATGCGCATTGCAATCACCCATTACAATGAATGACTTGTTAAACAGTGGTGTTATGCTATTCCAATATGATAGGTGAAATGAAGCTTTTGGAGGAATATATGTTGAAATGAAGGTTACATCTGCTACATTCACTGCAACAATTTGCATTGAATGGGAGGGTGGTAAATGTATTTGAGAGAATTGTAAACTTGAATGGATAAAAATGGCAGCTCCTCCTTTGCCATCACATCTATCATCCCTAACAATCGAGTATCCAGGGACTGTATAGTGAGACATTGGTGGAAACCACGTTTCAGAAATGGCAGCAATTTTTATGTTATATAGATTCAGCATTTGGATAATTTCAATTCTCTTTGAAACAGCACTGCGGCTGTTCCATTGTAGAATTGCAAAATCATTGTTTTGAAATTGATGAGGGTCCATTTTCAGAGAGGAAAGTTTTTAAAGATGAAATTAAAAGAGCTGCGTTGGACGGTAATATATTCTGTGATGATAAAACTTCTAATAACATGTTTATCATCACTCTGATAAAGTTATTATTGTCGGAGTGAAGGTTGTTTTGTATGCTATCTTCATAGCTTGAGAGATCCATTTGGGAAGTTGGTCGGGTATTGGATGATATGACACAACCATCAGGAGCTGAGGACCACGAGGAGCCGTTGGGAAGGAAAACGTGCTTGTTGTGTTCCGACTTATCATAACCCAGAGTTCTAGGAGAAGAGGGAACCCTATATTTGAAAATAGTCTTCCTTTGTGAATGATTATCACTTGTTGTAGCAGATGAGGTATTAGGGGAGGGAGTCGCGAAAGTATCAGGATCTGCGAAACTACTTGTAGACTTTGCGGTGACCTGGGCATATGAAGTTTTACCACTAAGTGGGTGAAGTTTTGACGCTTGAAAGAATGAGATGTTATCTGATGCCATCGAATATTTGATAGCTTTCTGTCTGGCCAGTTCTGGGCATGTTAGGCTAACTGCCTTGTGATCTCCCTTACAATTTAAGCATTTGTTGTAAGCAGAGGTACATTCTTCAACCGAATGATTTCCTCCACAGTTAATGCATTTAGGCGTAGATCTGCATACAGCTTTGGTATGTCCGAATTTACAGCAGCGGTAGCACTGAATGGTGGGGTAAAAGTATACCTCCACTGGGAATGAATTATAGAAGATAAATATACGCTTAGGAAGCATCTGTCCCTCAAACGTAATCACTATTGAGTTTGACGGTTTCCAGGTAGGGGTGTCGGCTGTTCTATCTTTATAATTGAGGCGACGAATTTTCATAACTTCACCGACATTTGGGTTGGACGTTCGGATTGATGAGATAATCTCATCGTCAGAAATATTAGGGGATATGCCTCTTATAATTCCCATACGGCTAACATTAAACGATGGAATAAAAGCTTTATATTTTGAATTCGAAAACAAGAAACAGTTTTTAATAAAGTTATTTGCTGACAAACTATTTGTGAATTCCATAGATATCTTATATCTTCCTTCCCCTTTGATCGTACCATTTATTATATTAGGTAAATTTTTTGTATAGATGAAGCGTCCAAATTCCATCGGGTGTATGGGGGTGGAATCAGTATTTTGTACATAGACGATGAATGGACCACGTGTTTTTTCCGAATAGAAGTGTTGCCGAACGTTATGTATTGTGGAATTGGTTGGAGAAGACGAAGAGTTTTCTATGATCATCGAGGCAGAGGTAGAGGGAGTAGGAGCACAACTCGGATTATTCTGAGTGACGAGAGGTTGTGTCCCAGGATTGGAAGAGGGGGTTGATGTCTGATTTGTATCCGTATATTCTACATCAAATTTTTTGTCCGTTTTGGACTTCGCTATCTTGCGTTTTTTATCGGGCGGATCGGGTGGAATCGGAGGAACCGGAAGTGGTTCCATGATGAGAGAAAGAGAGGGATATGACTTATTAACACTAGTGTATATATACAGTTGTTATTATATCTAACTACTGGTGAAAAAATAAAAATAAAATAATAAAGATTAGATCAATATTGAAAAAAATGACCCTTCAGTCTAACTAATTAATAAATGAAAAATAACAAAATTGTTGCAAAATGAAATAAAAAGTCTTATCTGGATCCAGTGGTGAAAGCGGGTAACAACACACGACCACACAGTACGCTATCCGAACGAGACTCTTCGTCTTTTTTGGACACTGTCAATTTTGCAAATAATCATGCCACCCATTCTGCATGATTGAAACTAAAAAGATAGTAGGTACAATAAGAACTGTTACTATGTCTACAAATATTTATATCTTTATATTCTCAATCATAATTATGTATTTTATACATATATATTTTATATTATTATTATGACTAAATGTAATTATGATAGCTTCCCCGTGTTTCTGAGAGGTAAATTATTGTTTAATTAATATTACTGCATGTCTTACAAGAGGATTATAACAACAGATATGACTGATAATAATAATTTTATGAGGTGTTGCATTACACACGGGAGGTGCGTAATATTGTAACGTACATTCGTGTGAAGTATATGTGACATTTTAAATAATTTAAAATATCGACTGTTCAATTCTATAACTCAACAAGTCGAAATTTTCGTAAATTTGACTTAATTGGTAATACACATAATCAACTCCACTCTATCAACTACATAAACAAAAAACTATAAAAAATATACGATTCCCTTTATATATTAAATATTTAGTTTTAGAAAAATAATACCTATTTTCCATTCAACAAATAAATATTTTGAATTGTTTGACTATTGAACGGAACAAAGAAAACTTATGTCTTTAACAGTGCGATTCTAATATCAAATATTTCACTTCCTGTTGTGTTTTTAAAGTGAAATGTAAATATATCAAATTTATCAGTATGGAAATTTCTTGAATATAAGACATTTCTACTTGTTAAGTTTAACTCTTAAACAGAACAAACTTACCTACTTTACTTTTCGGGTCCGGACTTCAGACCTTGCCACTTCAGTATGCAGCGACGTATATCGCCTTGTCATTTCCCATCATCAGGTCACTCATATTACATGCATTCGCATCAGCGGACATTGCAATAGGTGAGAATCACTCTGCTCCTCCCCGCAGTCGCAGCTAGCGTCCTCTTCATCAAAAAAGCCCCACTTCCGCTGGTTAACAACGTAGAACAAAGACAACGTAGATATGTCTTTGACAATGTGATTATTATATGTATAGTATATTTCACTTTCTGTTTTGTTTTTAAAGCAAAACTTAAATATACCAAATATAAAAGTATGGCGATTATTTGAATATAAGACATTATTCTACTTGTTGAGCTATGGAACTAGATCGTCGATATTTTATGTAGACACTCATAAAAATGCATATACCTAAGTATTAAAAACATTTAGTATACAATGCAAATGTCGGGATATGTTCATATTAATTACATACAATTACAAAGTATATTTCATTACATTTACCCCTCGACATTCCTTTCGAAAACACGGTGAAAAGGTGTGCGCAAAATTCAGAGTAATCAGAAGATACTTTCGCCCTTCATCACTCCTCTAGAGAGCACAACCCAGAAACCAGCCTCCTCCATTCAGAATAGGATCTCTGCGTCAATCGAGTCACCTCTTTCCACGACATTTCCAGCGCTCTGATGTTAATATTATAGGAACGTTGTATTGTAAAATAGGAACCTCTAGATCGTCGGAAACTTTGTTGACGAAATAAAAGTGCTCTTTTTAGTATTGAAGGAGACCCACTGGCCATCCGGGTAGCTCAAAAGTCTGGAGACTTCCATTTCTACCTTAACAAATTTTTCCATACAACTTTCGTTGGACATCCTCTAAACATGACGCGACCAGGACCATCGTTTCTCCTCTATTACAAATAATTGCTGAGTATGCTTATACCAGCCAACATTCAAAACCCTTCTTGTACACTTATTTTCTAAACCTTAAATCTTCCGCTCTTGATCCCTGGTATGGTACTAAAAACCACAGCCATATACATAGAATGATTGGGATAATACAGCCATTGAACAGGTGGAATTTTATCCTGATATTGAATCCAGACGCCCTCCAAATTCTGTCTATGATATTGAAAGCTTTGCTGGCAGTTTCTATTTAATAATCAATTACCAAATTTAGTTTTCTGACTACTTAACAGCTTATGGAAGATGGAATGATGATTTAGATAGTCTCTCTGGTTTTCATTCTGGTGGGCATTCAGCCGAATTAGAGAGAGAACGTTGGAAGTGTGGCAAGAAAGATGGGACCGGGGGAGAACCGCTAGGCTTGTCTACGGTTTTCTCCCGGATGTGAGAGAGAGGATTAAAAGGCGTTTCCTGTCCTTTGACCACTTTTCTGTTCAGTTGGTGACGGGCCACGGGGAGCTAAAAGCCAAGCTCTTTGAACTTGGGCTTGCGGACGACCCGTGGTGTGCTTGTGGGACGGGAGCTCAGTCTGCGGGGCACATCCTGTGGGAGTGCCCATTGATGATGGATGCAAGAAACGTGATGATTGATAGTATGAGTGATGACACTCCTAGACCCTTCTGGTTTGCGGAGTTGATGACTTGTCCTGGGAACTTCAGGGCCTTTAAGGAGTTTGTAGATGTCTGGGTATCTCGGTGGGATCTCCTGCGTGAGCCAGGCTCACTTAGGAGAGCTTGATTTTACCTTGTGTGGTTGTGGCTGTCGCGGGTGAACTCGTTTTTTCGTCTTTGTGTTGTCCTGTCTCCCTTGGTGGAGAGTATTAGGTCTGGTTGGGATGTCCCTTAGGGAGGGAAGCGTCTCTGCAAAATCTCCGGTAACGGCGACCCTCGGGTTCGCCGGCCTGAAAACCTAGAAAAATCTCTGGACACCTCAACTCAGCTTTTGGTCCATAATATATGCAATTTTGTAAATAGTTTCGTACTTTTATTTTTTATATATTTTTTTTTTACTTTTGTAACCTAGGTTAAGAAAACTTGTTTATTTAATTTATTTTGTAAAGATATATGTTTTATTAATATGTTTGCTTCTCTCGGCTATAGAGGGACATCGAAGGAATGTAGTCAAAAGATTCCACACGCGGGGGTATTTTGGCCGGCCAGCCTTTCAGGCTGCCCACTATGGCACCTTCGGTGTGGACAAGATTTGTTAAGTGTAGTATTTCGGATAAATGGAAGTCCCCAGACTTCTGCGGTATCCGGGTGGACGGTGGGTCCTTCAATGTAGTCTCTCTGGTTTCCAACTTGTGGATTAGTTTCCAGCAAAGCCAAAGTAGAGAAAGATGGTGTTATTTCCATTGTGTCCTGTTTTGTGCGACCCTCCTTAGTTCTTCGTATGCTCTGCAGCTCATATTCTCGCACCGATCGTCAAGGTTTTCTTAGCGTGGGCTCTGAGTAATTGCCCTCTCAGTCATATCTTTAGATATACAATATATGGATAAAAATTAAAATAAAATAAAACAAATTCCTAGATTTGAGATTCCAATGACACTATATCAACTTTCGTTTTCATCACTGCCTGCTAATGACATCAATTACTATGGAATCTATGATACATTCCATATCACCAGATGCGACTGACCAAGGAATTTGTCAAGCCTCGGGATATTTTGGCAGGTAGGTACCCATCCATCTTACAAAAAAAAGATTTTTTATTAGGTAGGTACGTAACCACTTCTTTTTTTGGAAGCCAAGGATAATCATAAAATTGGTAAAAATGCCCCTTGGCAAACGTTTGATGAATTTGACCACAAAGTTTTTTTCTCAAATACCTACCACATTTTTGAAATACCATTCACATTATTAATTTTGAGCATCGTGTAGAAGACAGGTAACCATAAAACTCATACCTACATATTTCTTTCAATGAGAAGTATTATTTTTTTATGTTTAGGTACATACATACATACATACCATCACGCCGCTTCCCTCGCGGGGTAGGCAGAAAGGATCAAACGCCACTTCCTTCTATCCTTGCATACATCTTCCGCTTCCGTCACTGTCGTACAATTCCTCATGCATGCTCTCCTGTTCAATGTGCTCAACACGTGACCGTCCTGTAGGATTTGATTTAAATGATCTTGCCATTTGATCCTCGGACGTCCACGTCTCCGAGCACCATTCCTCTCAGCCAAATATATCTTCTTGATCATTCTGTCCTCATTCATTCTTTCCACATGCCCAAACTATAGTAACTTATTTACATTCATCCTTGTAACTACACCAACTTTCATTCCACATTCCTCTCGGTTATCACTGTTACGCACACGATCTCTCAGACTTTTACCACACATCCTTCTTAGCGATATCATTTCTGTTGCATTTATGCCAATTTCATCCTTCTTTTACTTTTTAATTTTTAGCTTCTTAAAAAACGTGGCTATGTAATTGACAATCCTTTAGGTTGGCCACCATGCCCCCCTTGTATGGACATATTTTTTTATCACAAAAGTATTTTGTCACATAACTTCTAAAGGACAGCAGATTCTCACTTCGATGTCATTTTCCATACTTGAATACTAATTTTGCGTACTTTTCTACTACACGAGATCCTTCTCTCCTGGGTACGCTAATTCTATATACCTACTTCTATGTGTAAATATACATATTATTACAATAAGAGACAGGTTAACGACATACTAAAGATTATTATTATTATTATTATTGTAACCAGGTGACATTGATGTGACGTATTATAATATACACATGCACAATATCTAAAATATATATTTTGGATACTGTAGTTTGTCATAATCATTGACCTAATAACACTGGCAACACAGTACACATTAGGTATATCAAAAACTATGTTCCTAATTTAAAAATAATACTGTTTCACTGATCACTCCGTAACATTACGATGCGAATGGTCTTTTTTCTACTCATACTTAAGTATTGCACATTCCATATACTTGCCTGTTAAAGCGATAAAATAGGTTTCAATAAAAAACGAGTGTCCTTCAAGTCTGCTACACAAAATGCCCATATGATTATTTTCTGTATATTCCGTTATTTTTTGTGTATTGTCCATATTGGATGAATTATACTTCGATATAGGCAAACTTCCCTTTCACGACATGAGCTTTTAGCTTACTGTAAAAGGTGTATTTGTGGTTTTTAACAAAAACCCAAATATATATTTTAAAAAGGAAAAAAAGTGTGTATTTAAAAAGTTCAATTGTTTAATTCATCCTAAATGAACATAGTATTAACATAGTGCGATGATTATTTTAAAAAGGAGCAATTCTAATATATGGATGAACAATAATATATTCTAAATCAACAGAAGCATTTTTTCATAAATGCATCTACAACGAGAGACTCGAGAAGAATATTAAAAACGTATATTTTTGAACAAACGCTTGTTTAATACTGATTGATATGAAATTATATTGGTCGCAAAATATGATTGGTCGCATTACCAATATTGTTACTTTTTATTTCCAATCTATATTAAAGTACATTGGTTATTATAACACGTTTTAATACGAGTACAACATAATATTATTATACATGTCTGTTTGTCTATTGTAGTAAGTAGATATCTATATAAATATGTCAATAATAATGGTCACCATTGTCAAGGTATATTACTTTCCATGTCACCATTAGACTTAAATCGTGAATATTATTATGATTTAAGATCTTAATAATGACATGGATTCCTCGAATATAAAGACCGTTTAGTAATTGAGAATGAAACACATCATCATCAGGGCGCTTCCCTTTCGGGTTAGGCAGAAAGAATCAAGATCCTCTTAATCCTATCCTTGCATATTATGTTGCAGGCAAATAATGATAATCGAGATTTGATCAAATCTCAAAAAAGGGAAATGATCAATAATTCACGGAAGATGTTAAAATAACAACTCTATATTCATCACTTGCAGGATTAGGTGTTCCGATGCTTAAGAATCGGTTCAGGCTGGCTTAAGCGGTTTATACCATGACGTTCATCAATTCAACTTATTCCTCTCATGCTTTTTCTCATATCAATCCCTTCAGAGCGAATACTGCACTAGTTGCTGTACAACGGTTTCGTCCAGCAAATACCACCTACCAATACGCTGGATCGAATCCAGCGTCTCAATTTATATAATGTAAGGATTTAACACTCCTTATAAAATATGAAAAATAATATATGAACATTGCATTAGTCGGACGATGTTTTTTTTATCCCTAATTTTTACCTTTTTGTATATTTATATTTTAATATGTATGCTGAAGAAACGCTTATTGGGGGTTTGGCCTGATCAGATCAACATTATTCTCTCTTTTATTTTTCATATAAATTTTTGTCAACCTACTGTGTGTATCTCTTTGTAATAAATAAATAAACCGTCTTCTAAATAGCATGTCATGTAAATAAATAAAAATGTCATGGCTGACCAAACCAAATAACCGCAATCACTTAAACTGGCCTAAAGACATTTCGTTAGCTTTGAAATTTCTTTCTACTTTTTTCAGAATATTATTAATATAATTATGGTGTCCAAGACTTTATTTGTTCGGCAGCAATTGTCGTATATTTTTACAACACATTTTTTTGAAAAAATAATGTTATATTTTTTCTGTAACTTTAACCGTTAACTATGACACAACTAAGACATAGCCACGTGCCGTTAAAAATAACAAAATAAGACATCAATCATCAAACTTCAAAAAGTCCAAAAAGGCAATAACAACCGTTCCACATGCATGTCGATTTTATAAATAAATAAACAACCAAACTATCTCCCTTCAGGCGACGTTACCGATTTGAAACCTTATTTGAAAAATATTCCTATGAATTTTAAGAAACAAAAAATACATACCACATTTTGCCTTTAGGCTACGTAAATACTATGCACCTGAACTGCTGTAATTTTAAATTTACTATTTCTGGGATTTTGAATTATTCATAATTTACAAAAAAATCAAAATTTGTAATATTTTAGCCACTTACACTTTTACCCGGCCTTCTAATGGTTTCTGTAGGTTTTCAAATGTTTCGTGAGTGAATGTTCATAAAATCTCATGTTCATCATTCAGCGATGAGACATGCCACCCAACCTGAATGTCTTATTGTTTATTGGCACGGACAGAGGACAATCTTTATGTTTATATCGTCCAGTTAGTCCGCCGGTTTCAAATTAGAAATGGTGAGTTTTGCCACACACTACCTACCGGAATATTTTATTTTTTAGGTACGCCACGGAGAAATTTACTCGTTCGTATGTTCATTGATCATTGGATAAATTTGGACCACTGCTGGCTACCCCATTTGAAAGAGTTGCCATGATAGTAGGTAAAGACTATAAAATTATTATATTATTAATTAATTATATATTATTGGGTTCGTTCGAAGACATCGTATTCTAGCGATAAACTCGCCTTCTGTACATTGAATTATATAACTGATATTTT
Source organism: Athripsodes cinereus (assembly GCA_947579605.1). Taxonomy (NCBI): domain Eukaryota; kingdom Metazoa; phylum Arthropoda; class Insecta; order Trichoptera; family Leptoceridae; genus Athripsodes; species Athripsodes cinereus. The sequence continues at coordinate 2,214,898 of OX388306.1, forward strand.
TATGATACTTTGTATTGATTTGAAATTATGTAACCATTGTTTGTGCAGTAAGTATAGAATAAAATAAAATAAATAAATAAAATTTTAAATACATTATAAATAATGTTCAGTTTATCAAGGTAATTTGATGCTCATAATATTTCATAGACAGGTGTACAGTACATATAGGTACGAGTGCCACCTTCAACATTTTATGTACTACTTACATATAATATGCAACCAATTCAACAACCTAATAGTTGAATTTATTATTTATTCAATAATAAGTGGATTGGGACTATGTTTCTTACACATCACAACATGCTATTGTCTACCTATAGGCATAGCAACTTACTGTTTTTATCAGTACTCCAAAACAATTGGTTCGCGGATCAATTAAAAATTTAAAACAAAAAACTGTAAACTCTATTTTTTTATAGGTATGTATTTTTTACTCTAAATTGTTTACAAGCAATTTCACATATAGGTAAATACATGATAATATCAAATACTTACAATCAATATACAGAGGACTAGTTTATCGAACAGACGCGATACCTTTCAACTAACCCTAGTTAAATAATTTTAGAACGAGTCGAGAAAGCTCAATTTTTGTGCTGAGCAATTCATGTCACTCCAACTGGAGTTCTCTCAACATCTCAGGCACAAAGGCAGTAGGGTTACTCTTGACACAATCTGAATACGATCTCAATCTTGTCTTCCTTCTTAATCATACGACGCGCGAAGTGACAGAAGTCAAAAATTTCGTGGTAGCGGCAGCACGATATTTTTGACTGTAGTCCCTTCGGGTTTCGTAGGTATTTCTATCGCCTAAAGTAACTGTGTAGAAAATTCTGACACAAATCACACTAACTAAAAAAACTATTAAAAAAAACACTCAAACAATCAAATGACAAAAAATGTTTCGAAACTCTGACTCATTGCTTTTCAAAAGCATAGGCGTTTTGGATTTATAGTGCGGGGGCCCAAAAGTACACTCATCTTATTATTTTATGTAATTTTATTATTATTATTATCATTGTTGCCAGTTCACGGAAACGATACGTTCATTATTATTATTATAATATATAATCTACGGTAGACAAGCGATATTTTAACGTATGGCAACACTTAGTTATGTCAAATTTAACAAGACTCGTATTAATTTTACGTTCGAACATTTCCTTATTCGATCAACTTCTAGGCGATGTATTGTTATTTAATTAATTTATCGAATTTATCAATGCTTTTTTGTTCAACGTAGGTAACTCTTAACTTATTAAACCGATTGTTATTTTAAATTAGGTAAATAATATTATTTAAAATTTAAGTGCATACCTATCAAATTTTATGTAATTTTACAACTAATAAGAAGGATTTAACGATATTCTTTATAAATAAATAAATAAAAAAAAAACACTTTCCTAAACACAGATGTCAGTTTAGCTGGCGGACTTATCACTTGCGTAATTTCTTCCAGACAACCAGTGCTGTCTCAATTTTGCTGAGACAGTTCTTTTTTATTTATTTATTATATTTTTCACTGTACATTTAAAAAAAAAAAAAAAAAGATATATCTGGGTTTTTGTTATAAACCCAAATACAACCTTATACACCTTTCACAGTAAGCTAAAAGCTTGTGTCGTGAAAGGGGAGTTTGCCGGCACCTGGGATCGAACCCCGGACCCCTTGTTCACAAGGCCGAGACTCTACCTCCAGGCTACCGACGAACTTTGGTTACATTGGTTACAATATTACATAGTAAAATAAACCTAGTTAAACCCTGGTTGCGACAATTTCTTACGATTCATTCACTGTGTCGGTGTTTAGGTAGTAGAATTCCATAGCGAAATAAATAAAACAAGACGTAAGACGTCTCTCTCGTCGAATAAATCAATAGTAGAATAAAACACTTGTTTTATTTAATACCTTACGAAACTCCGCGACCCAGCTGGGAATCGAACCCAGGACCTCGATGATGCAAGTCGACTGCGATAGCCGTTGCACCACGTGGCCGGCCATTCTTTCGAATCTTTGTCACAATCCTTTGTCAGCTTCGAGTCTAGGACTCCTGAGATATCCGGGTGTGAGGTGAGTCTCTCTTCAATGCCTTACTTATTCAGAATATAACAAAAATTCTCACAGTAAAGGGGCTAAATGAGGTGAAACGAAATTGAAAGTTTTACGTGACCTACTTAAAGTTTTTTTTAATGAAATGTCCATATCCTCAGGTTCTATATCTTTGAATTTCTCTTTCAATCTGTCCATTACAAAATGAAATGTATTTCACCAGGTGATGCGTATTATACATATCAACGCGCGCCCTATTTATAAAACCATCAAGGACCTCAGGCAAATGGTTTTCAAAATGTGCAGCGCGTACCTACGGGCTGCTTTCAAAAAAATATAGCAACATTGTAAAAGATGCTTTGTATTTCTGAAATAATGTTTAAAAAATGTTGAGATTTCTTACAAAGTGTCGCGTGATGAACGGTCCTTAATTTGATCCTACCCCAAGGCGTTATGGTAAAGGATATTTGAATTTTTACGGTAAAATATTTTTTGTTTTTATTTTATCATCATTATACCCAGAATTTGAAAATTATGCAGCAGATTTTTCAAATTATCTGCGTTTTTAACAATAAAAATATGTGGTTTTATTTATTATCATATATTGATTACATATAGAATACCGTTAGCCCTAGGCCAACGCCAACCCCAGTAGAAAATTTCAACATTAATGAGCAACTACCTTAAAAAAAGAAGCAATAAAATTGACGCGTGTTGGTATATTTAGTTTCATTTACAGCATTGGTACACAAGTACTACTACAACACCATCACGGCATATCTCACAAGTGGGGTAGCCAGCAGACCGGCTGCATGTAATAAACATGCAAGCCGTCTTCTCTGTGACAACAAAAAATTAAGACATTCAGGATGGGTGGCAAACCTCATCGCTTAATTTGAGACGTGAAGTGTCTTTATTTTTTTAGGACTTCTGCCTTTTACAGGACACTCGAAAAATTAAGGAATAGAGTGAGAGACCAATTCTTTGCCCGATGCTCCATAACTTAATGCACAATTAGTCAAATTCTATAAATGAAGAAATTGTAACAAGCATTTCGTTCCACTATAGATTTACGTTTACGTTTTGCTTATTTAGTCAATGACGTATTTTTTCATATCAAAATAAAAACACAGTTTAAACAAGTACAATCATTTTCAGCATCTTGAGATATCGATCAAATTTTTCAGATTAGACGTTGTCCCTCTTTAGCAAATCAAAACTTCATAAATACTCTATTCAATCATCATTACCACTCGAGCGCCACTTTCTCCTCTCCCTGTTATACAATTCCTAATGCCTGCTCTCCTATCCAATGTGTCCAGCGCAAGTCCATACTGGAGTACATATCTGGCGTATAGTTTTAGTATATGGTCTTGCCATTTAATCCTCGGATGACCACGTTTCTTAGCACCATTCCTCTCAACCATAATTTTACCCTTTTTAACGTTCTTGATAATGCGTTTGTGATATATTAAAGCATGTACAGCTTACAGATGTCTTATTAGGTAGATACTTACGATTCAAGGTTGATGTGGTGGTACATATAATAATGGTCGAAGGAGCTTCGTGTCCCCTAGGGCTTTAGTTTTTATTCATATTACCACAAAGGTGCAGAAAGTGGTTGTGTTATGCACCTGTTTAATGATTAACTACGAGGATATCATTTACCTGAATTATCATAATGTTGTTTTTATAAACGAGCAGGTAACATCAGCAATGCACAGGTGAGACAAGAAAACGAGAGCAGTGATATATTCAGGTATACCTAATAATTAGTCTTTATATTCTATTTTTTCGGTGGTAGCTTTATGAAAATTCATTTTAGTTATATTGAATTCATTTTATTATAGCTCGTCGTTAGATCCGGAGAAGAAAGGGCGACTAAAGGTATTCTGCAGGATATACCCGAGGGCAGGAGACCGTTAGGCTGACCAAGACAAAGATTGTTAGATAACATCAACCGAGATCTGGAGGAGCTCAATGCTAAAGACGACTGGCAGTCCATTGCTCAAGATAGAAAGGCTTGGAGATCTATTGTTTCGGAGGCAAAGGTCCTAGAAGGGCTGTTCGGCCATCGGAAGTAAGTAAGTATATTGAAATGCAACACTGCAAATGAAAAACACTGTAAATCTTTTTAGGGCAGGGGTCTGTCGGAACTAGTCCATCTTCAGTCCCATAAACATAAAATCTAGACTAGTTTCGAAAGGCCTCTGCCAAAAAATAAACGTATTTAGTATAAGTTACCTATAGTTTTTTAAATAAATAATTTCAATATAGGTAAGTAGTATTTTCATAATTTAAAATTATTTCGATAATATTCTTTCTGTTGCTTGTTGTGTCAATTTATGATCAGATTCAATAATGTGATTGGCCCACTCGGAATAATTGTTATTTTGAAAGCAAAGCTTATGCTCCTATTGATTTATTTGATTGCTCCGTCCCTCATGATTTATTCGACGCCGTTTAATGAAGCATCCATCACAGGGGCGCGGGAAACTATGTTGGAGGAGCGATGTCTTTAACTTACTCCTAAAGGCAGTAATTGATTGGTTATCACGAACGTCTTCGGGGATTCTGTTCCAGAAAAAGGTCCAGCGACGAAGATAGCCCTATCGTAGAAGCAGGAGTTGTTTAATCTATTCAACTCATCCAGCACATTGGTAGATGTCTTTGCTGAGTGTAGGGGTCTTGTAGACAGTATAGCACAGTTTGTATTGGACCCCTGTAGGTATATGTACATAATATTGCAGTCACCACATTTGAGTGTGTAAGTACCTACACTTCATTTTTTTATTAAGGATCTGCAGGGTCCTTATTATCAACCAAATTGGATAATCTATAATCAAATTAAAAACAAATGTTTTTTTCCATTCAGTATATTTATTTTTTCTTTCGTCTTTTAAGGACATTGCTAATCCGATGAGATCGAATTTTGCAAAACACTTGAAAATTCACAGAAATGAGTGTTCCACGGTACGAAAAAATCAAAGAATATAATTAAAAAAACGGTTATCAAATCAAAATACAACTTTAGAAAATGAAAAAGGTCATAAAAACTATTACTGTATGTTAATTATAAAAAAGTATTAATTATTGAAATCTATTTAACTCATCTACGCAACTCACGTTACCTAGGAGAAGGGCTCAAGATAATACACTTAACCCTTTTATGCAACCTTATCAGCTGTCTAGGAGGTGTCCTAGCGTAAAATAATGTTGCTTACCTATGTAATAATATATAATTTAAAAACAATGGTCACCTTAAAATGCAGTGGTTTAGAAACTTTTTGTCGAGTGTCATTTTTCTTACAGTGTAAATAATTAACAAACAGCGAACAAGACTAAAACCATTAAAACTATTAGGTAATTAAAAGCAGTATGCGAATCATGTAACAATTATATCATTAAAATCAAATGTTAAGTAATATAAAATGCATTTTAAAAGTAGTAAGATTTTAAAAACTTAAAATTAGTTCTCCTTTTTTGCTTCTTGACAAAATCAAAATAAGAAACAAAAAATCGAAACGGAAATTATCAAATTACAAACCATAATAATAAATAAAAGCTATACTATACTATACCCTCACGCCGTGTCCCAAGTGGGGTAGGCAGAGAGAACGGAACGCCAAACAGATCTAACTTTACACACTTCCTTCGCTTCCTCCACATTCATACAGTTCCTCATACACGCACGTCGGTTCCTCTTACTCAACACGCGGCCGTCCTTGAGAATTTGATCCACGTGATCAAGCCACGTGGTTCTCGGACGCCCGCGTTTCCTCACACCCTTTCTTTCAGATAAGTATATCCTCTTTGTCATTCTTTCCTCTTTCATTCGTTCCACATGACCAAACCATCTCAATTTATTTACACGCATTCTGTCCACAACAGTCTTCTTGCATCCGCTCATTCTTCTAATATCCTCATTCTTCACTCTATCACGCAGCGTTTTACCAACAATACCAGCAATAAAAGCACCAAGGAAAAATGAGATGTGCACATTAAGAATATTACCAGACACTGTACAAACTCCCTTTACCACTAAAAAGAGTTAGCACTGTGTCTGTTGGTTGTGTTGATGAGGAGTCTGTTAGGTAATATTCTTAAGTGAAGGAATAGTTTTATTTTTGCGATGAAGAACTATGTAAGTAGATTTTCCGGAAGTATCGGCCTTTAAGCATTTGTACGATTTTTTTGTTGACAACAAGCATGTGATAATTACGAAAAGATGAAGCGATTTTGTTTGACAGAAAATTTAGACAAACTAGATAATTATGCAAGTCTAAGAAATTTATTCATAATATTTATTATTTATTCCAACCTTTGATTGATAATCCCTGTTGCTGATAACAATAAGTGTTAGTGCGTATAGTATTTACATACATTTCCTTTTAAAGGGTGTGAAATCAAATGAATAATTAAATCTTGCTTTTGAATTGAAATAAACTCTTTAATTTATTTATATAAAATACTCGTATGTCACATTGTTGCAATGTAAAACGAATAAGCTCGGCTACATAAAGTTGAACTATAATATTTGGGTTAGTTGGAAGAGATCGCGCCTTTGCGATAAACTCGCCCTCTGTATATTGATTGTATTTAATTTGAATGTATACCTTTTATGTAATTGTTTTTTATCAATGTACAGTAAAGAGTGAATAAATAAAAATAAATAAATAAATAAGAGACGGCACTAAAAGAGTAAGAGAATGGATTTCCTAGAATCTCAATTCCCATTCTCCATTTCTTAGTGCCACTTTCCATTCTATAAAAGTATCTTCATACTTGCTACAGCGCACGTCTTTTACCACTAGATCTATATTCATAGCCGTGTTTTGTTCAACCTCTGCAATTCCTGCCCTCGACCATGCCTAGAATAATAGGATTGATCTCCATGAACCTCAACTCCCTTTCTCCATTTCTTAGTGCCACTTTACATTCTATAAAAATATCTTCATACTTGCTACAGCGCACGTCGCGTCGTTTACCACTTGATCCATATTCAAAGCCGTTTTTTGGTCAACCTCTGCAATTCCTGCCCTCGATAAGCCCTCAGTGTTGGTAATTTGCAGACTTTAGTATCTGATGTCATATAGTCAATTAAATTTGCTCATTGTTTTTTCAATCTATTCAAGGAGTTGCCTCTTATATCATTTAATTTCATCACATAGATTGACCTGATAAAGACTTCTTAAAAAAAGGGATCATGTTTCCTTTGCAATTCGCAGAAGGATTTTATGAATATATCTACCAAGATAATATCGTAAAAAGTAGGTATATTCATTTTTAATTGCTATATTGATCTGATGAAGTTTGGATACATTGTTTCTACATAAGCTTACAGGTAAAAGGTTGCAATAATAAAACAATTATTAGGCATTTTAAAATATTGTTTATAATAGGCAGTCAAACGATTGAAACTAATCATTTTTTTATTTGCCTAAATTAAAAATTATATTTCTCTTATATCTTTAATTATTATCTAATAATTATTAATATTTTTTGTGCATTTAAATTTAACAAATTAAAAATACACATTTTTATATACCTATCTAATTTAGTTTAATCATTCTATAGAATCGCTGAAGTGAAAGTTTTCAATATTCTGTTGTTCGATGGGAACCCTTATCTATTGCGCTTAATTTTTTAATATACAGTGACAGATACAGCATCACGGCATATCCCTAAGTGAAGGTAAACAAACTACATGTTATAAACGTGCAAGTTGTCCTCTACGTGCCAAAACAAATTAAGACATTAAGGATGGGAGGAAGGAATATTCAGAAACCCCATGGTGTCCTCGCATCGGTAAAGAATAAAATTCCCACTCTCTTTTGTAAGTTTTCGGTTTTCTAAGATATGTTATTAACATGTGACACAAATAAAAAATTCGAATTTTATTTTATTTGGCTTATCAACAACACACACAAGTTCACTTACTAAAATCACATTAAATTAACAAATTTAGAACAACATACCTACAATCAGAAATGAAAAATAAAAATGAATAAAAGACAACGCATGTCTTTAGCAGTGCGATTATTATATAGTAGGTATATTTCACTTTCTGTAGTGATTTTAAAGCACTATAAAATATGCCAAAATTACAAAATTTGTGTTCTCTCAAATTCATTTCTGTTTGTTATGAAACTGTGCACTTGTACAGTCGACTAATTTTTTGCGGGGGACGGAGAATATATTTTCCAACGACCCCTTATCTTAGACCAATCCCCAGATTCACCAATAACATATTTAAAAAAACAAATATTTTCAGTATCGTAGTTTTAATTGTTTTATTACTAAATGTTTTGATTTTTATGAAATAATTAACCATATTTCTAATTGGATCAATTCAACCTTTTTTGCGTATTTTCTAAGAAGTGCATAGGTCATAAAGATTTTAATAATCGATTAATTATTATTATGATGTGGTCAGTAATTAAAAAAATCGATGAAAATAATTGTTTTATATACTTATATTGACGTCCCTATTTCTCAGTATAGCTACTAAACTATACTATACCCTCATGTCGTATTCAATTGGGCAGAGAGAACGGAATGCCAAATAGGTATATGCTTACATACCTACATCTTTTGCTCTTCTACATTCATACAATTTCTCATACATGCACATCGGTTTCACATAATCAACAAACGGAAGTGTTTATATGTTCATGTTCTTTTTCTGTAATGTAATGTTAACTGAATATGATTGACCCATTTCATGTTGTTGTATTTTTCTTTCTTTTTGTAGACTTGTGAACATGCTGATTAGTTAGTAATATCCGCAAACTTCACTAGTGAATTATAGATTTAATATATTTATTTGTAATATGTGCTGAATGACTGTATGTTTTGCTTGGATAATCAATAAAAATAAAATAAAAATAAAATATAGGTAACACAATACGTTTGTTTCAACCGCAATAAATGTATCACTTACTGGGTAGGTATAGAAGAAAGTATTAGTTGTTCTAACGCTTGCGAATCGGCTAAGGCTGGCTTGAGCGCTTTGTACCATGGCAACGTTCACCAACTCCACCTGTTGGTTTTTGAGAGAAACATAATAGATATATTAATTGTGTCGGTGCACACGTAGTAGAATAGGGAACTTTCACAAAAAAAAATTTTCAACCCAAAAAATAGTACAGAAAATTAGAAAAATTATGGTAGGTACTTTTTATATTTTTAAATGTGCATTTTTAAGGTTTTTATCACCATTTGAAAAAGCAATTTTCACACTTCGCCGCAAAAAGGTCCACTCGTGGCGGAGCAGTGTTTGACAATATCAGGCGCTACAAACAGTACTAAGAGTGAAATGTGTGGCAATACAAAATAGCGCCTAGCGACGTCACACCGGACTAATTCAATAACAGAAAATATGCATTTTTAAAATGAAAATAATGAATGAAAAGTTTTATTTTATGGTTTCTTATTAGGATATTCGTGATCAGCGTATATTTTTATTAATATGAATTGACAACATTTATTCATATTCCTCACACATGCATGTTCCCTATTCCATAATAATGCAATTTGAAACAAGTGTTCCTTTCTACTATTGTTTGTTAATTCGCAGAGAGACGTCTTTCGACTTATAAGGTCATTATCAATATCGATTGATAATGACCTTATAAGTCGAAAGACGTCTCTCTGCGAATTAACAAACAATAGTAGAAAGGAACACTTGTTTCAAATTGCATTATAATAGATATAGTTGGAAATGGTGAACGTTGCCATGGTATGAAGCACTTAAGCCAGCCTAAGCGGATTTGTAAGCGTCGGAACACCCATTACTCTCTACTCTGCAAGTGATACATATCTTGCCATTGAACCTTACCTATCGTAATATATATCAAACTATGATATAAAGAGCTAAAACCAGTCTTAGCCGATTCTTAAGCATAGGGACACCTAATGCCTACTCTCTTCTCATCCCTGAAATTGATAGGTACATACCTTGCGATTGAACCATACCTATTATAATATATCTGGACAATTTGTAAAGCGCCGTTTACTCATAACATGACCTCAAGGGCGCCGTTTACCGTATCTATCACCCGAAACTCCCAGCAAAAAGGTGCGTCTTCGCCCTCTTTTAAAGCTTATATACATCATGTAAGATAATATATCAAAATATGTAAAACCTATGTGTAGGTCTATACATAAAAAATAGTGGAGCCCTTTCTAATGCGGGACTCAATAAGATTGCAAATATTAAAAATATCATATAATTAAATATGACTTAGCATATACCTACTTATATTTTATTTTATTATTTTAATAACAATCATTGATTATTGTTCTAATACATAATTATACATAATAATAAAGGAAGACCTTTTGCCCCGACACGCTCGCAAAATTTTTGGGTTTTGGACCCACTCGGATGCTATCTTAAACTTTTTGTTATAATAACAATATTATTATGGCGAAAAGATTAACCCTGCGTCGATACTGTGACCTCTGAAAGGTCAGAGACAATTGCATTCCGACCTTTTGTTTTAATTTTTTTTATTTTTCGAATTCATTTGAGTTTTTATAAATTTAAAACGTAGATATTATTATTAGTTATTCGTGGAACACCTGGTCTACTACTATTTTCCGTAAGTTTTCGAGTGTCATGAAAAAGATGGGTGTTCGGAAAAAATAATTACAGTTTAAATCTTAAACTCAATGATAAGGTTTTCCACCCATCCTGAATTTCTTTATTTTTTTTATTTTTGGCACGCATAGGACAATTTCGTTGCCGTGGATGTGAAAGTGATCCAACCCACAAGACAGACATTTCGAGAAAAAGGGTGTTGAAGTTACGCTGTCACATCTGAAAATACTAATCTGACAATAACTAAGTTATTTTTGCATGGATTTCGCTAAATTTTTTACACAATATTCCTGATCACATATTCCACTAACAAAATATTAAAGAATTATCATATTTTAGAAGTAAACACAAATTTATCACTTGGGTTATTTCACCACTATAGCTGAGAAAGATCCACCTGTAGGAAAGTTACGCGCTATGCGGCTTGGATCTTTTCACTTCTATAATTTAATTGAACCATTTGTACCTATATTTGTTAGTGAAATGCTCTAACACACACTTGAAATGATGTAAAAATACTTAACATCTCTTCTCAATCTTCCAAAAATGCCCTTTAGGAATATCAAATCACTTATTTCTCTTCACCACTATGTTCTCCGTGGTTTTCTGAACAAAACTGCACACTTAGATAACTCATTTTTCAAAAAAGTGTGGCTTGGATTACTTCACCTCCACGGCAACGATTTACATCTTTATAACATGTGGCTGGTCTGCTAGCTTCCCCGCTTGTAATAGCAGTATAATATGATATAAGAACTTGTCCCGTGGAGATACCGGCAAAGAATTGGTGTCCTGTGCAAGGAAGATAATCATAAAATACCAATCAAGTTTTAAGACATTTAAAATCTTCAGTTCAGCTATGGGGAATACTACACATCGTGAATGTCTTAACGTATTGGCATGGACCAACACTTGCATCTTTATCACAAGCATTTGGTTCGCTGAATACCCCACTTGTAGAATATGCCGTGATGTAATAGTGCCTAGTAGTAGAAGTTGGAATAAGTATTTAATAAAAATTGAACTTAGAATCTTCCGGTTATAAGATTATTGTTTTTTTTTAAATTGCCATAAACATTTTTATTATACTTACCTACATATAACTTAAACAACTAAAAATATTTTAGGACTGTCTATTTTCAATGTACATATTTATACAAAATGTTGTATCACATTGTTGTGAATTTTAAAAGAAATTACTATCCAGTGAATAACTGTTAACGCTTTACCTGCTATCCACGATATATATCGTTAAAATTATTTTAAAAAATCGTAAATTAAAAGAAAATATAAAGTTAATGTAAAATTCGAAATTGAAAAGAAGGGAGGAAAAAGTGTGAGGAGAGAAAAGAAGAAAAAGAGGCACTGGTCTATTATTCTTCATCTTCTTTACGTGTTTTGTCGGGTTCCCCCAACGTTAAAGACCACCTGGGAGAAATCATTTATGTTCTGGACAGCACGATACAGTTCCTCCACATTCACTGTGTCGGTGTTAAGGTAGTAGAATTCCATATCGAAATAAATAAAACAAGCGTTTTATTCTACTATTGATTTATTCGACGAAAGAGACGTCTTTCGTCTTATTAGGACATTGTCAATCACTCCTTATTAGCTCCTCAACACCTCTCATCCCGGTCCACTCTCGAATGTTTTGAAACCAGGAAGTCCGCTTTCAAGCCCTTTACAGTAGTCAATCTCCCCTTCTATGAACAGTTTTAGGATGACATATTTTTCTCCTCTCATTATGTGACCAAAATATGAAGTTTCACGGAGGTTGATTGTTACATGTTTAACTGGTCTTTTACATATTTTAATTAGCATGTATGTTTTGTATGATTTCCATACCTCCCAATAACTACCGACCAGTTTCCAATTTGCCCCTCTTATCCAAACTATTAGAAAAAATTATGTCTAATCAAATTACCAACTTCCTAAATTCAACGAACATTATTGCTAAAAATCAATCAGCGTACAGGAGGTTCCATTCTACTGAGTCCATACTTATAAGAACGGTATCAGATCTTATATCTAATATAGCTAGGGGTGAGGTGGTGTTAATATCATTTTTAGATATGAGAGCTGCCTTTGATACTGTCGACCATACCATATTGTTATCAAAGTTGGAACATGAATTCGGTTTCAGAGATGACACCATAAAGTGGATGTCTTCATATTTATCAGACCGAGAGTATGAAGTTAAGTTCAATGACAGCATGTCAGAAAAGCGTTCCACTAAATACGGAGTTCCCCAAGGCTCAGTATTGGGACCGATTCTGTTCAACTTGTATACTAACCACTTGGAATCTTTAATACAACAGCTTGGTTTCGAAACATATTGTTATGCAGATGATCGTTTGTTTTTTAAATCTTGTTATCCCGGATCTGAAGACGTTCTAAAGCAAGAGGTAGTCTCGTGCATATCGAGAATATCCTCTTGGATGTCAGACAATATGCTAAAGATAAATCCCACCAAAACTGAATTCTTATGGGTAGCTTCTCAAGGGAGACAACATCTTATAGGTTCAGATCCCATCTCCGTTCAAAATGTAGACATATTTCCATCGAAAAATGTTAAATTTCTTGGTTCTCATCTGGATAATGCGCTTTCTATGGAGAAACATATATCATCGATTGTTAGTCAATGTTTCTATACTCTACGTCAGCTGAGGAATGTGAGAAGGTGCTTGTCAATAGATGGAGCCAAGACTCTAATAAATTCATTTGTTGTTTCTCGATTAGATTATTGTAATGGTATTTTGGCGAATTTGCCCAATGTACATCTTCAAAGAATTCAATCGGTTTTTAACGCTGCTGCACGTTTTATATATAAAATGGATCGGTTTTCACACATATCGTCGACACTTCAGAATCTTCACTGGCTTAAGTGCCCAGAGAGGATTGAATTCAAACTTTGCCTAACAGTATTCAAGACATTGAATGGTATGGCTCCGGAATATATCTCGGAACTCTGCAATCGCCAACCATTAAATCAGAGACAAAATTCTCTAAGGTCTCAATCCAACATCTCAACAAGATTAGAAGTAGTTAAAATGAGTCCAGCGCCAGCGTACTTGGATCGCACCTTCATATCTGCGGGTCCTAGTGCGTGGAATAGGCTTCCCACAAACATCAGGGAAGCAGAGACCTTGAACCAGTTTAAGACCCATTTGAAAACGCATCTTTTTAAGAAATCATATGGATTAAACTGAAAATATATGTAAGGTCACTGTTAATATTTTGCAACGCTATAGCGAATACCTTAAAACATCCTATGCGCCCTTGAGGTGGATCTGTCCACAAAACGGCGCTATAAAAATCATCCGATTATTATTATTATTATTAAAAATGGCGTCAGCGTTTGCGCAGTAACGTCGGTGTAATAAAACCAGACAAGGCTTATCCAAAGAACTCAACCATCAAAACTTAGTGTTGTTCTCGTTTATAGTATGATAAAACAGAGGTACAAAAGGGTATCACACTCATATAAATAAGACTCAGTGAAAAGGTTAACAAATTCACGCGTAGGTGGATTGGCCATAAAGTAAAATTCACTTTACGAAATATCACAGACCACCCAGTACCTACTCACATCTTTACAATAAGTGTGTACCGTACCTATCATACTGTGCTATGAGCTAATCAAGATTACGGCTCTTTTAAGAAAAAACCTAGAAAAAAAAAATTGCCAATCCATTTATCTTATTTTCCCCACCGTGGCATCTTTTACAAGTTAAATCAAATCTATAAAAGATGAAGGTATCTAGGTTTTTGTTATAAACCCAAATAAAACTTTATATATTTTTCACAGTAAGCTGAAAGCTTGTGTCGAAAAGGAGAATTTGCCGCACCTCTTGTGCATGAGGTCGAGACTCTACCTCCAGGCTACCGACGAACTTACGTAAAATGTAACAAAAGATATAATGTAAAACAAAATGTAACAAAAACAAAAGATGTTTTCAAGGAATAAATAAGTAAATAAAATGTCTGAATTTTCGAACACTTGCCTTTTACAGGATACTCGTGAACTTACAGAAAAAATTAAAGGGCTTTTTTTCGTTGGTTGCTCCACGGAACACGGTTGTTTTATTCTTTGTATATTTTTTAATTTTTGTTGTTATGTACATTAGGGTGTCCCTTATTTGGTCGAAAAATTATTTTTTTTAGTTATTGAAACGCATACCCCCCAATTGTGTTTATTAGCCTATTACTTACCCAAATATAGAATTTAAGCTTTCTACGTTGATTGGAACCCGTGCCGACAGAGCCTCAAAGTTTTAGAAAAAAGCTGCTTAAAGCGTCTTTTAAATTTAGCTGTAGATCATCACTTAATTCCACTATGTTAGCTAAATATTGATGAAAACACAAGTTTATATGGAGCTTTTCTTATAATTATTAAAAAAAGTTACAATATTGATATTAAATAATTTGGATATATCCTCTAAAAAGTCTCTTTTTTACAGTCTAGGTACATTTTTCTATGTTCATGAAAACAACGTCATAAGAACTGTTTCTATTCTTCATCTGCAGTTATCAAACCATGAAAGCTTTGGATTAGTTTAACAGCTCTTTCAGCTGTGTCATTCACCGCTTTTAAGCTAGATATCTTTTTTTAAGCTTCCACAAATGCTACGATTTCTTTATACGATGATACACCTTCTTGAAGGAAACTGCCGTCAAGTTTTAGATGTGAAAAAAAATCTTTGCTCTTGACGGATACAAAATAACTCAAAAATTTTCCTATAAAAACATTAAGGCTGCTTGTAGAATACTTAAAAAGAACGTGGTAGGTATACCATATTAAAAAAATTGAGCACTACTACCTAACATATAGAGAGCCAGACATCTGTTCCTTCGATCGTTCATATCTCTTACAGAAATTACCAAAGTTTTCTTTTTTTGTAAATTTTCTACAGTGGTCCCTTTGGTCTGCTCATCAATTTCATCATAAAAATTAAAAGGATGGCTATTTCTTTTGACAAATATCACAAAAGGTCACTGAAATCAACTTGTCAATTCTTTCGTTAACATTTAATGTTTTTAAAAAACACAAGTCTTGATTTGGCGCTTTCATCACCAAACAGCATTCAAGCAAGGACTTTACATGAACTACCACAATAAATAAACAAATATCTAGTAAAGTTTCTTTGTCCTTAGCGCCCATTTTAAACTGAGACTGCAATAAACATATTTTTGAGGAGTAAATAGCTCTTGCCATCTATCGTGCTTGATGCATTGCACCAGTAGATCTGATTTTTAAATTATGTGGATGCCAGAGGCTCTCTCAGGCGTAACAAAGCTGTGTAAAGCAGCAGGTGCCAACAAGGTGTCTGAAACCATACGCTTTAATATCTTTTTCTCTTCTGCTAGTTTTTTCAGCCTTGCTTTTTTTCAATTTCAGCCATTTTTTTGTCAACACCCGCTAAGCATCCTGTACGTCTTGGTTCTCTTTGCTTTTACAATAATTTATTATCTTCTTTGATTTTTAGTCTTTTGAGAGCATTGGCGAATACAATATCGCGTAAATTATCCAATTCAAGTGGAAATTCTCCTCACGGTGCCTATAAAAATCCTGAATCTTGTTGCTATTTTTTGGCAGCTCTTTCCAGACCTAATAAAAATCCCCTGACCTCTTAACACGATTATTAACAACTCTATTAGGTATTCTAGCCTTTTCCAGAATGTAATGCACACGCGAATGACTAGATTTTTGCTTTCACTAACATTCAACTTAATATCGCGTATGTCGAAAGACGGAACTGCGAAAACTTGACGATTGGACTGTAATTTTGCACCTGTCATCAATTTATTTATCTTCACCAACCAAGAAAATACTTTTTATATTGCTTCTTAGTTCTACTGGCATCTTTGAAACATAAAAAATCCGCGATAATTACCAAAAAAGCCGACACTGAGTGACAGTAACAACGGGCACTCACCGCCCCTGTGAGTTTTTGTATGAAACTTGTATGAATATGTTTCCGTGCAAGTCGGCACGGGTTGCACTGTTCCGAATAAGATAAAAATTGGTTTTTGAGTGTTTTAGGACCAAATGAACAAAATAATAGCCTATGCGTTGTAAAATTAAAACTTTGAAAAATAAGGGACACCCTAATGTACATATATATTTTTAACATATTGTAAAATAAAGAAATAAATAAATAAATTTATCCGTTGTTTCATTTGTCCTTAATCGCACCTCTTCAGACCAAAAGGAGGAAACAAGCCTTCTTCATTCAAAGTTATTGAGTTTTGATAAGTGCAGAATTCAAATTGTGTTCTAGGTTTTTTGGAAAAGGACATATTCCCATAATTAGCCCATAACACACTTATATTGTACTGAATATTCTTACATATAAGAAATGTGTAATATCTTTATGGTACCTAACCCTGTGGGTGGCTGTTTAAAAATAATTTACGGCATCGACAGTGTTAACTGCATTTGTAGCAATCAGCTTCTTAGATAACGTCAAACGCTATTATTTATTGTTACAATCTTGCATGCAAGAGGTTATGGGTTCGATTTCTAGTATGCACCTATCCAAGTAGATTTACATTTTGAAATTAAGAATCCATGACTATAGTTAGGTATATCATAAATATGAGATTTACTTTAAAAAATAAATCTTTATTGATCAGAAAATAATAATACATATATAATAACAAATAAAAAAAAATACATCAGATAAAATGAAAAAAGAAAGTGAATCTGACCAATGGGCGAAATTATTGCTACGAACGTCTTCCAGTCAACCCGATTATGACATAAAAAGCGTATCCATAAAATATACAGTAATTAGCGATAGTCGATAGCTTAATGTTCGAAACTCGGATGTCGAAAAATGCCCTATCGAATCCCTTCTATGAAAGCCTAATGCTTTATATAAAAAAATCAGGAGTATACTTACGTTTATGTAGTAATCATAATTGTTTGAAAGTTGATTTTATCTTTGAGTGGACTTCAATCAATCAATCATCGCTCCAACGCTCCTCTCGGGAGCACAGGGCAGAAGCCAGCGTCACCCATTCAGAGCGACTCTGCTCCAAATGCTTCACCTATTCTCGTGTCATTCTCAGCGCTCTGATGTCGTTGTTATAGGAAAGGTGTATTATGAAAGAGGGAAGCCCGAGCCGTCAGAACCCTTGCAGATGGAATAACAGTGCTCTTTATGGCCGATTATCATTGGGCATTCTCAGAACATGACCTTGGCCGGGATCAATATCTGCCCCAACGCACCCGGCGGAGACATCTAATCTCCATGACACAGGAGAGACGGGAGTGGATTGACTGTATGTTTATACACCAGCTACTACTGACTGCTCTACTTATAGAAAAAACTAACATGATATCAACCGATTTTTGAGCACTAAGAAAAGTTTATGATCTATAAAATATATGACCCAACCAGGTTTTGAACCAAGATCTTCGTTATTACGTTAGGTACCTATGCAATTTCGTTATATTTAAAGATTATCAGATATAATCAGCCATTTCGATTTGTAGATATTGCTCAATCTTTGATCTATTTACGATGGCTAGTACAGTTTTGCAATATAAATAAGTAGGTATTTAACCATTCTTAGGAGCAGATACAGTTTCTATTGCAACACTACAATGTAGAGTCTATCTAACCTAAGCATCATCAGTTAACCATATTCGGTTCTAGTAATTACACATGTCAATCATTGCGCAGTGTGCTACATTATTTGTGGGTGCTCAATCGATAATAATAATTATAATGAGATATCATTACAACAGTAGATACTTCTCTGATTTTCGCAACTGATCTTTTTATATGAAGGGCAATACATATTATTTAAAAAAAGATCCCTGGATCATATGACAAAGAATTAGTGGTTCACTCTTTTCTGCAAGTTTCCAAGTGTCCTGTAAAAGGCAAGTGCTCGAAAAAATAAAAACAAAGACGTTTGACATCTTAAATTCATCCTATCTGAAAGAAGGGGTGTAAGGAAGCGCGGATGTTCAAGAACTACGTGGATTGAATACGTGAATCAAATTTTAAAGGACGGACGCGTTTTGAGTAAGAGAGATAGATAGACGTTTGACACTCATCCTGAATGTCTTCTTTTTATATTGGTATGGAGAGGACAGCTTGTGTGTTCATTACATGCATCTGTTCTGCTGGCTACTCCCCTTGTGGGATATTCCGTGATGATAATAGTGGTATAGTAGCAATTCTTTTATCTAAAAATTTGGATTGAACGTCAATGCTTATTTATGGCTTATTATTATATACCTATAGTAGTTGATTATTTAAATTTTATGTATCTACCTATTGCAATTATTGTGTTTAAAATAAATAAATAAATAAATAAAAAAATATAATTGTGTGGTATCTTTCTTTTAACCTGAGAAACCTTAAAAATAAAAATAAAATTAATGTCCTTCAAGTCTACAACACAAAATTTATTATTTTACCTATCTGCACATAATAATATGAACAAACTATGGTGATTATTATAAAAAGGTGCGCTTCTAATATATGGACCATCAATATAATTATTCTGAATAATATACCTTCTTTTATAAATTCATCTACAACAATAGTCTTGAATGAGATATGAACGTACCTTTTTGATCCAACGCTCGTTTAAAACTCATTGATATGATATTTTATCGGTTGCAAAATTTGATCGGTCGCATTACAATCTTTTCCTTTAAAAAATAGTCTATATTAAGTAAAAGTCGTTGCATTTTAAGAAATATTTATTATCACAAAACATAAATGCAAAAATTTAATTTTAAAATACTTGGAAAAAAATGTATGCGTGTCAAAAGAACATAATCACACAAATAATTATTACCAATTTACTTAGAAAAAGTTGTACTTTAATTTCAATAATTTCAGAATACTAACGTCGGGTACTTGTTTTTAACCTGTTTAAGTAGTAGGTAATATCGCATGTTGTAGACTTATAAATATTTTAAAAAGCACTAACAACAACAGCGACAATAGCAATAAATAAAAAAAGAGCGATATTTTGTACATGTCCATGTTGTACACGTATTGCCAACAAAGTGCAACATTTAACACATATGGATACAAGAACAAGAACTACATACTACAACATCAACATATCGGCAACAGATTCACGTGGGCACACTGGTACCTAGAGACGGTACTGTGCATACACTGGTTCTCAAAGAAAAATTCCTTTAGAACATTTTTTTATTTTTTATTTTTATTTTTATTTTATAGTTTACGCAAACATACAGTTATTACAATACATAGGTAATATAAATAGATAAAAAAAATCGGCACATAAACCAGCAAAATTTGCTAACACATTACAAAATAAATCTTACCAAACATACTACAATGAAAGAAAAAAAGAACATGATAATTTTAAAGAATCACTGCCGAGTCCGAAAACCCGCCAATCATGCGCATACATTATAAAGAAAACTTACAGTAAGGGAAGGATTAGGGACAGAAACGGTTAGGAGAAAGGAAGACATCAATAGAGCGGAGGACCCCTGCCTATGCCCGCCGAGACCCAGAATCTGTCAAAGATCTAGCAATCATCCTTTTAAAACTAGAAATGGACTCATGAAAAATATCCATGTCTACAAAAAAAGCATTGTAATTGTCACATGACCGGTGAACGAATGAACTTTGAAGATAATTAGTGCTGCACCTAGGCTGTTTGAAAGTAAGCGTAGTCCTGGTGAATCTAGTTGGGCAATTGATAAAAATTTTACTTAGTAAATAATTATTATCAACAACGTTGTGAAGTATTTTGTATAAAAAAGTCATATCGCTTAAGGTACGTCTATTCTCCAAACTAATCATTTTTGTGCGTTAAACACCCGGCATAGAATTGGTCTTCTGCTCTTTTCTGTAAGTTTTCGAGTGTCCTGCAAAAGGAAGAATAGTTGTTTGAAAACAAAATGATATATTACTACTACTACTGCTGCTGCTATTACTATCCTATCGCGGCTTATCCCACAAGTGGGGTAGCCAGCAGATCAGCGGCATGTCATAAAGATGCAACCTCTTATCTTCGTGCCAAAAATAATAAGACACTTCAGGATGGGTGGCAAACCTCATCGCTGAATTTGAGATGTAAAATGCAATAAATAAACCAGTATAGTATCCATTAATAATTAATGAAGCCATTATAAAAAGGAAATTTAAAAAGTACTAAGAGAAGGAAAATCACAATGTACACTAATTAAGAACCAATCAGAAACCTCGATTGGAGAACCATGTCTACACAATGCAACATTGCGTAGAATCTAATCGGAAGAAGTGAGAAAGGTGTTCCAACGCTTACGAATTGGCTCAAGGCTGGCTTAAGTGATCACTTTCGGTGTCCATGGACAACGTTCACCAATTCCACCATTTTCACTGTCACGATGTAAGGTCCACCAATCGAGAGACGCTTTATGCAAACCTTAGAAGCAACCATCTTTTTGGGATCTCATTTTTCAGATCTCAAATAGATCGCGATCTCCCGTCTAAATGGCGCCGGAACAATTAAGTTCAATAGATAAAAAATTAATTTACAATATCGGACACCAAAAGAACTAGAATGCTTCACAGATCAGAAAATGTGACTATTAAATTTTAATAAACAAAACCGCTGTAGAGGAGCCGACAATAGGGCCTAATCAACAAATAAATTTGTGCAATGTGCGAGTTTATCGCAGAAGCGCGACATTTTCCATCTAACCCATATAAGATAAAGTCTTAGAATTATTTTTTCTTAATCTTCACAAAACATTTTGATATTCGCATGTCGTGAACATTACGTTTGGTTACGAGTCCATGTTAGCACGCGTTGTCCGTGTGACTAGAGACACGTTCCCACGCTTCGGTGATTTAGTTGGACTGTGTGCCTCAGGGCGACTCAAACTCAAACTTCTCTTCTCCTTATTATTATTATTATTATTCTCCTATACTGTACTCTACGCAATACCTACATACATTAAGTAGATATATATAATGTACCAATTCTACAGATTTTGTGATCTAGGTATAATTCACATTATAGGTATTATTATATACTTAACAGTGGCGTGTCTAAGGTTTTCGTGCCGGAGAGGCCCACCCTAAACAATTTGTAGGTGTATTTTAATTTTTTGTGTCGAAACCCAGAAAACCAATCAAACTGGTCTCCGGTACAGTTTGATATGCATAGCACATGGAGATACCTATATAAAGGGAACAACGGACTCTTCAACAAGTGTGGCATGGTCTGCGCTGTACCGCAGTCACACGCTTCGAATTCGTCCAGTAGGTATAAAAAAGGTGTTTATTAAATATAAAGTGCCTAAATCACTAGCAAACAAAAACTTAAGGAAGATAAAGTATGTAAGATACAAACAATTGTTCCATTAAAATTTTTTTTTTTTAAATAAAAAGACTTTTGTTTTATTGATTGAGTCGACGTTGATTTTGTAAAACTCCATTATATCAATCGACTTTTGTTTTATTAAATTGCTGTATAGTGTATACCAATTCAAGAACTGGAAGTGCTCAATGTTGCTTAATTCGTGTGTTTGGATGAGAGTCCGTCCATACGGTACGCTATGATCTATGGAAGATTGCAAAAACTCTGGTATTAATTTTACCTTATTCCCGTGATATCGCATGTACCTCTAACTAATGAATCATGTCGTAAAACGTGAGCGAGTATTGGTCAAATCTTGCGCAATGAGGAACACGAGCGAGACAGAAACATACATAAGTCTCACAAAAAACAATGTATGCAGTGAAACAAAAAAATAATCTAGCACGGTTCATTTGCATAATATAGCAAGTGTTGTTTGATGGATTCAACGGCGTCGCATCGAAGTGACTAATGAAATTAACTCTCATACATAGTGCGCAATGTTTGAAATGACCTGATTGTTAACAGCGCGTAGTTATATCGTTTTTTTTAAATTTATTTTTAAGCCTGAGGAATATCCTCGTTTTTTTAGCTTGTGTGGAAGTTACGCCACTGACATTAAACTACACACATACTCTGTGAGCATTACAGAAATTCATGATCCATCTATCTTTATTTTACAGGTAAAAGCTGATAGTGTAGTGAGGGATGTGACGATCATAAAAATCATCGATAAAAAAACAATCGCATACTTAATAATAATATGAAAAAAAATGTTGCTCGTTACCATTGCTAAAGGCATTAGGAATTGCAGAGGCAGATCAAGAATCGTCTACGCGGTAGTGAAGGAATAATTATGAAAATTTGAAGATTGGCAAATTATAGGTAAAGAGAAAGGATTAAAATTACATACATACATACATCTTCTTCCCCTTGTCCTAGTTGGGTCGGGGGCCCATTGCGCTTAGGTACCTCCTCCAGAGATCCCTGTCCACAGCTGCTTCCAGGACCTCTGGCCACTCCAAACCAAATTATTGATTGGATTAAAATTGAATTTGAAAAAGTAAAAAAACAGTTAACTTATTTGATAGTTCTGCAGATGTGATATTCTTCAAAAGCCTTATAATACGATAGTTACGCACTTTTTATATCACAGTCTGTGTGCGATTTTATGCAATAATTAGATTGTAAAATATTTCACAAAAATACATAAGATAAAATATTAAGATATCTTCGTTTTTAAGACACTTAATTAAGAACAAAGTAGCATTATGTCTATGTTTTATCTTATAAACAAATTATGTAAATGTCAATGTTTGGATGTAAAATAAATAAGATAAGAATATTAATTCAGAATCAATTATTACATATTACGAGTACCTATCTATGCCTCTTTATTCTACTTCGATCGCAATGAAACGATATTCGTAGCAATTTGTCGATGTTCTGATAATTCATTGAATGCTTATTAACATCCCTCTGGGTGTTGCAAGGAGGATCATCCACGGATCATTATTACAGTATTAAGCCGTACTTAAGAATTATTATTATTATTATAGTACATAAGTATTTCATGCAAATTAAAAAAAACTACATCCACTATCAATATAATTGTATGAAGTGTGGAACATATGTTGTCGATAAGATTTTCCGCGTGTAATAATTGTTTGATGTTTTAATTAAATCGATGTTGTAAAATTATTGATGTCAAATAGTTAATTTTATATAAATATGTATTAACTATTACAGATCAATATTTTTATAATCTCGAGTTAATTTGAAGGTTCGGGGTTAGTTGGAAGATATCGCATTTTAACGATAAACTCGCCCTCTGTACATTGAATTGTATAACTGATATTTTTATGATACTTTGTATTGATTTGACTTTTTTTTAAGGGTTGCACCCTCCCTCACCCATGAATGTTGGATGACAAAGGAATGTCAGTTCCTATGTCATCAATACTCTCCATGCAAATCCTTTTTAAGGAAGTGTTCAAGGTTCGCCTGAAGGATTCCTCTTGACAAAGTCCTTCCTGAAATTAAATACAACCGTTAATGTCTACCAGCTCTTTAACAATATATACCTACTTAAAATTAGCTTACAGTTAAGTATTTTCTAAGTACTGGTTGTTTGTATTGATTTGAAATATTGTTACTTATGTACAGTGAAGAATAAAATAAAAAAATATTTTTTTTTTCAGGGTATATAATATAATAATAATAAATAATAAATATATTTATTTCAAAAGAAGGTACACAATACAATATTATTTACAATAAACAATAAAAAAATAATCACAATAATCTTATATTCTACCTCCCTATTAGAGATATCTCGTGTATATAAAGACTTATCCTGGGAGGCCGAAGATCTGAAGACACTACTCCTTTCATGCATGATTGAAATTGGTTGAAACCAAAGCAACGAGTGGAGTACAAGATATAATTTGTGATGGTTATTTCGGCTTTGAAAGGTGTGTCATTGTCTTATTTGTCGGAGATGTACTAGATCGAGACAATCAGTGAAAGACGGCTCATGCTTCGCTCAGCATAGGGTGAGGCAAAAGGCAAGCTTATTGAGTCATCGCAATCTTTCAGGACGGGTTTTGGAGATAGAGCATTCAGCTTTGCGGATCCCAGATGCAGGAACAAGCTAGAGTTTTCAAGTGTCCTGTAAAAGGCAGTTGTTTGAAAATATAAAGATACATATTATTTTACATCTTAAATTCAGCGATGAGGTTTGCCACTCATCATGAATGTCTTAATTTTTTGGCACGGAGGTAACAGCTTGCTTGTTTATTACATGCCACTAATCTGCTAGCTACCGCACTTGTGCGATATGCCATGATGCTATAGGTAGTTGTAATAGTAGGTAGTATTTTTAGATCAAATTTAGATTAATAAAAATACACTAGTACTTACAGAAGAAGAAGTGGAAATCAAAATGTTATACATAACCATAATTTTTTGTTTGCCTATATTATCACTAAAAAAGTAATACCTTATAATATTAAAATAATTTTAATACTCGAATCTTAAAAAAGGTTTTACGACCCCTGCCGTATAAACGAACATGACCACACTCACACGTGGTGGGTATTTTTCATTCCTTAGCAATTTATATATCCGTCTCACTCGCACTGATTTAACAATTCATTTGCCAGAGAGAGACAGTCCATGACAAATGTTCGTGATTGCACTATTGACCTCAAACACGAGCAGGACGCATTCTCGTCCAGAGATAAGAAACCATTAGTATTTGAAACTAGATTAAATTTGTAGGAGATGGTTTTTCTCAACTACACCTGAGCCAAATTCTTCTTTCTATTGAGAAAAGGATTAAAGGGACCCTTTAGCAAAAACGATAAAACATTTAATTTTCAAGTTTGGTACACAAACTCTCAAAACTTGTAGACCCAACGAATATTTTGAATTAATAAAATATGAAAACAAATATTAATTACCAATATCAATTTTTAACTTTAAAAAAAATACTTGATTTTTGATTCATAGTATTCGTTTATAAAAAAGCATAATTTTAAAATCGAATTCGGTTGTGTGTTTGGTACATAAATGTACGAGAATCCTACAAATTTTTCATATTTTTTTTTAATATTACGAATACTTAGATAGTCATTACAATTCTAGAACAAAAAAATCTATTTTTTTTGGTTTTCTTCACGGATATACCGATTTAAAAAAAAATTGATTCTCATATTTTTAAACCAAAAATCACCACATGAACTCGATTTTTTGTATACTAAAATAAGTTTGCTAAAATCTATAGTATTTATATGCTTGATAGGATGAATAAAAAATACATATATTTTACAAATAATTTGTATTTTGATATAACAAAGAGTATCTACCTAAATAAGTCTCGTCAGTCTGCGATTTATTTATTTTTTAGTAAAAAACTAATATTGGTATTAAATATTTGTTTTTTTATTTTATCAAATCAATATGTTAGCAACGGTCAACAATTTTTGGCAGTTTTTCTATTAAATTTGTTGAAAATTGAAAATTTTACCGTTTTTGCTAAACGGGGCTCTTAAGGATTGCCATAAGGCAGTTCGTTTGATTTCATTGTAAGATATAAACTTTCTGTTTCCTCTAATCCTTTTTCCATTTATAAAACTTTTACTAATTTCAACAAGTTGAAAATAAGGTTAAATAGTTGACAAGAATTTGACTGAATTGAGCATTTCGTTTCTTCCCGATGTAACCGAGTGGAAGGTAAGGGTTGACATAATTTAAACTAGATAACTGAATTCCGTGGAGCACCCGCTAAAGAATTATGTGGTGTTCTCACTTTGGCGAATATCGCCAGGCACCAAAATATCGCCAGCCATTTGAACCGTGTGAACAAAATGACAGCTAGTCTGAAACGATAAAAAACCAGTAGAAACGATATCGTCTCGAGTTGACCACCTTCCAACATTTTCGACCGATTGAACGATTCGCGCATGCGCAGATGTGCGCGGCGTTCGTATCTATGGTAAAAACTTTATAACCTATAAATTTTATAATGTTTCCCGCTTCGTGACAGCTGTTATCTTTGTTGTTGGTTTGTGGCGTTTGTTTCCTTTATTAAAAGGCGCCTTATAACATCTACTTTAACATTTTCGACTAAATATAAACATTTCGCGATCTCCATCTCGACGCCATTTTGAAAACAGTGTCAAAATCAAAGCGCATCTGACAGATCGTTTCTAAATCGGTGGACTGTGTGAACAAGTGTGACGATCAATGGGCGTACGGCGAATTTTGTTTTTTCGCCTGGCGTTATATTTTGAAATTCGCTTGGCGATATTCGCCAAATGTGAACACCCCATTAGTCTCCCACTCTTTTCCGTGAGTTTTCGAGTGTCCTGTAAATGGCAGGTATTCGAGAAAATAAAGACATTTTTCATTTAGCCCATCCTGAATGTCTGAATTTTTTGATGAATTGTTTGTAGGCACGGAGAGGACAACTTGCATGTTTATTTCAAGTGGCTGGTTTTCTGGTTACCCCACTTGAAGGATAGTAGTAGTAGTAGGAAAAAATAGCGTGATTGCAATAAATTCTACTACTACTACTACTACTATACCATCACGGCATATCCCACAAGTGGGGTAGCCAGCAGATCAGCTGCATGTAAGGAACATGCAAACTGTCCTCTTCGTGCAATAAATTCTCTCTCGTTTAATGTGTAACTTTATTTCTTCTTCTTCTATCTGTGCCATGTCAGGTCCACCCGACGTTGACGATCACTCCGGCGAAAACTTCCCTGTCCTCTGCTGCTCTGAACAGGTCATCCGCTGTCCTCATTCCGGTCCACTTTCTAATGTTGCGCAGCTAGAACATTTGCTTTCTGCCAACTCCCCGTCCTCCCTCTATCTTGCCCTCCAGTATAAGTCGGAGGAGACGGTACTTTTCTCCACGCAGCACGTGACCCAAATATGAGACCTTCTTTACTTTATTTACCGTAAATGAGACAAACTAACTGTCGCTAAAATCACAAAATTTCGCAGTCTAATTATAAATCTCTTTCCGACGATTTTGTTCTAAAATACAAGATATCCGCTGATTACCCGATTCGTAAAAAAGTACAATAAATAGAGAGATAAATAAAAAGTTGGTACCAAAAACAATTTTTTTAAAATAGCCCAACCTACAACAATAAACTATTAACCCATTAACTCCCGAATTACACAAATCACGTTTACTATTATTGTTAATAATCTAAGTACTTTCATTGTTGTTAATATTACAACCTAATAGGTTATAATTTGGAACAATACAACATCTATCAATTTATTACTAAGTACTATTCTAAAGTTTTATATGTAACAAATAAATAAAATTTAATGGTAAACCCATAATATAACAAGCTTATTTGAATTTTAGAATAACAGATGTGTTCTATTCTATTTTTGAAATAGGAATATAATTAATAGGTATTGACTATTGACGCACTTAGTACATTAATAGTTTTAAATATTATTATCAACCCATCTTACGGCACAGTAAAATCCGTATTAAACGGGATATTGTTTATAAACAGCTAATTTTATTTATAAGGTTTAGCATCCAATTAAGAAAGAAGGAAGATATATTATTTTTTGACAAGATGACAAGTCAACCAATGTATCACAGAGTGCAACATATAAATATCTACATGTAATTTTACAATTTCTCTGGCATTATCTATGAGATAATTATGTGAGATATTTAAATAAAGAGTTTTTTGTATTGTTCAAATATTTTTTTTCTAAAGATGTAACTGTGTTTTCGTCATAAACCTAAATAAAACTTAATACGCCCTTCACGGTAAGCTAAAAGCTTATGTCGTAAAAACGGAACTTGCTGGCATCTGGGATCGAGCCGCGCACCTTTTTCATGTTGATAAAATTATCGTTATAAAAATCTTGTTGTTTTTTGCAATAAACGGAGTCAATTAATTTCTAACAACTTCAATTTAGCAAAATAAATTACTCATTTTATTAAAGGTTTTCATAGAAAAAACCATCGATAAAACATTTTTCAATTGTTGATATATTAAAAAAAAAATATATCGACTGCCCAATTCCACAACTCAACAAGTCGAAATTGTCACATTTTAGTAATTTTGGTATATTTATATTACATATACATAGGTACCAACTTTAAATTTATTTTCCGAAAAAAAGAAAAAAAAAAATAGATTTTGAAGATCGCTTTATTTTACTTCTATATACAAATGACTGGATTCTTGTTTCTAGAACATTATTTCGCATATCAGAAATTTCATCTTCAAAGATAACAGTTTTATACAGTTTTTAGTGTATTTAATTCGCTTATTAAGCCGTCACGTTTTTTGGTCGTGAGGGACTATATGGGTTAATTTTAATCCTTACTATGGCGCGTGAACCATCCGGACCCTTAAATTATTTTATTGACTTGGATTTTTTTTCAAGAATTAACCGAATCCTGCACATTCTGCAGGACAAATCAATGTCATATAAACAATAAAATGGATCTATCATGAGCGAATTATCTGATGTCCAAAGGCGAAAGACTTTGCTAAGGAAATCATACAAATTGTTCAGAAGTTTTGGGTTAGTTGGTAGAGATCGCACTTTTGCAATAAACTCGCCCTTTATGTTAAATATTTCTAAATTGAATGTACAGTAAGGAATGAATAAATAAATTAGAGCAATTTTCTCATAAGGGTAGTCAGCGAATGAACTGCGTAAAACATATAAATCGAACTTATCGTGTCACACAAAATGGGTGGCATACCTCATTGCTGAATTGAGATGTATTTTTTTTCGAAAACTTACGAAACAGAATCGTGCTTTCCATCATTTTTAAAAGCCTTAGAGCAAATCTCACCTATTTTAGAATCAAGATGAAAGCCGCCCTTTTCACTAGCTTCCTTGTGACGGTTTAAGGATCTTAGTTGTTTAGTTGTTTTTTGGTCTTTTGTTGTTTTTATTTTGTTGTTTTTGAATATTGTAAATATTGTGTAACTATACATATATAGGTTGTATATCTTTGCAGATCGCATTGGCCAAAAGCAGTAATGATGTGCAAAGTAAATATTAATAGAATAATAATAATAATAAGGATTTTTTTTAGAAGAAGAAGAATTTTTTTAAAAGAATATTGATTGAGTCGACGTTGATTTTGTAAAACTCCATTATATTGATATAATGAAAACAAAATTGTTTTTAGGTTTTATTATGATTTATTTGTTAAATAAGTTAAAAGGTTTCGACCTATGAGGTCATTGTCAAACTCAATTTAATAGAATAATAATAATAATAAGGTTCTATTTGGGTTTATAACAAAAACCCAGATATATCTTTAAAAAAAAAAAAATAGGTGATGTCCCATGATTGTACTATTTTCAATCAACTCGAATAATTTTGGGGTTCTACATTTTGAATATAAATTTATTTTAATAATTTATTGTTTTTGTTATTTAATGTTACATTTATATTTTATTGTTAATATTATATTGTGTTCAAAATGTAGAATCTAATACTGTTTTGTTAAATAAATGAGATATGAATAATAATAATAATAACAAAAAACACTTATGTCGTGACAATTTTTTCACCATCCCAAAAGGGGTAGGTGAATTCGTGATGATATAAACAGATATCTTAAATTCTCCATCACATACTTAACCAAAAGAATTTATTTTCCAAATATTATTATTATATTATTAAAAAATATTGTAAAATGTCTTATATGTTCTCACCTCGTTGGTTCTCATCAAAAGACACAAAAGTCGTGAAAAAAAAAGTTTTTTTTTAGACCCCCCTCTACAGGCGTGTCCTCGGGCGTACGCCCTGCGCGTGACTCCAGAGGCGGTTCGAGGTTAAGAAGAGTATTGTTGTAATACAATGTGAATTATTATTATTATTCCTGTCGGACATTGTATATGTCAGAGTGAAACTACACTATGTCACGAAATGTCACTGAAAAAAATTGCTTTTACAGCTTTTTTCGACAAAATTACACGTGCTTCTTTTGTTATAACAAGTATTTGTTATAACAATTTTTTTATTCAAAATGATTGAAGTACATTACAAGTACAATGTACTATTGCTTCACTTTTACTAATACTACTTCTACTATACCATCACGGCATATCCCACAAGTGGGGTAACCAGCAATCCAGCTGCATATAATAAACATGCAAGCTGTCTTCTCCGTACCAATATACAATCAAGAAATTCAGAATGGGTGGTAAATCTCATCTATCTGGTATCACTTTTCATGACCTTTATTCTCGAAATTACCTTGTTTTGCTAAAACAACAATTTGTCTTTTTTTTTTAATCATTCATCATGGCATTTTCCACTTTACGGTAGTCAACGTACTAAATGCATACAATAAACATGCAAATTGTCAATAATATGCCAGATGGTTGGCATGCTCGATCGCTAAGTTGAAGATGTTAAAAGTCTTAAACGCGAAGTTGTAAGAATCCCAGCCTTGTACCAGATATAAAAAAAATTGACGGAATTGAAAAAAAAAGAATGGAAATCTACTAGAAAAAAGTAATGCATAATTATAATGCGTTCTTCAAAAAAATTACCCTGCATTGAGACCATAACAGCTTATGGGTCAAAGAAAACAAAAAGTTAAAAAGTTAATGCAGCTGATCTTTTGGTTACCCCACTTGTGGGTTATGCCGTGATGGTATATTAGTAAAAGTAGTAGTACCTAGTAGTAGTAAAAAAAGAAAAAGCGAGAAACAAAAATGATAGAAAGAATGAAAGAGATGAAAATAACAATTCTATAATAATAATATGAAATTCAATAATTTGGTCGATCCGGCAGAGAAAGTACTAAATAATATTCACATTTTTTTTTAAACACAGTGAACTTACTACAACTGCTGATAAGTGCACATTATAGATTACAAAATCACGACAATTTTAGCATCAAAAATTCCAAAAAGTTAAAAATTGGACATAGTACAATTAAATAGTAAGCATGCGGTATGTCATAACAAGGACTACAAGACAAAATTACATTGATCAAAGTTCGACATAGTATAATTTCGCTTCGGCGTATAGTACCTACATAGATGTGTATTTTATTTAGCCCAAAGGGATGCCGATAGCGCCAGCCGAAGGCGTAACATATCATTTAAGTCTGGGATAAAATTATATATTTCTATTATTATAATATTAATATTTTTATAAACAATAATAATAAAAGTTCTCATACAATTTACTGCAGTCACTTATGATAGTTTAATAATACGTAGTTATCTTATGGAGATATTAAACTTATAATAAATGTAAGGGAAAAAGGTTAAATAATGTAGTATTTTTGTCAAAGCCATTAAAATGGGTGGTTTATGGATGATTTTGTGAGTTTACTCTCATGAATAAATTGATTATGGCTGTTGTTAAATTTATAGGTATCGTTAAAAAAACTATTTGAACGATTTGTTCCTCTCTTCTCCCATGGTCTATCGTTAATAAGGCCCCAAAATAATCGGGTTCTAGTATTCCCAGAGAGAGAAAAAGAAAATATTCCTACTCTGACCAGAAGAAGTGAGAAAAGTGACCTAATGATTACGAATTGGCTCCAGGCTGGTTTAAGTGATCACTTTCCATGTCCATGAACAACGTTCACCAAATATTTAATGCTAACCATAGAAGCAATCATTTTTTGAGATTTCAGATTTCAGATCTCGAATGGATCAAGATCTCCCGTCTAAATGGCGCTGGAACAATAAATTAAGTTTAATACTTCATCGGTTACCTACTACTTTGACCAATCAGCAACAAAATGTTAAAAGTTTCTAATATTTTTTTTACAAAACCAATTAGACATCTTGATTGGAGAATAATGTTTACACAATGCAAAATCAAGACCCAACCCAAACGCTTACGAATCGGCTCTAGGCTGGCTTAAGTGATAACTTTCAGTTTCCATGGACAACGTTCACTCATTCCGCCATTCTTAATGTCACGATATAAGGTCCACCAATCGAGAAAAGTTTAATGCAAATCATGGAAGCAAACATTTTTTCCGACCATTTTTCAGTTGACTTTCTGAACACATTTCATGTTCTGGAGCGTTCGACAATTTTTTCTTTTAATGCAGTCGTCTGGTCTTTATGATGTTTTGTGTGAACACCACATAATTATTACGAAACCTTGATAAAGTAATAAAAATAACATCATTTACTTTACCACACGACTTAATTAAATCAGTTAAGTAGAGGTATAAAAATATAAAGTAGGGGAAAGTTGGCTAAACTGTACCGGTTTTGCGAGAAGTGATTTTTTGCAAAAACTAAAAATCATGGTAAACATTTGAATACACCAAATGAAAGAGTATTTAGTTTGCTATCTAATTATGTATTCTAAAAAGGTCAAAAGTGACATGAACATTATAAAAAATAGTTTTGAAAAAAAAGTAGTCATCGGTACGATATAGCAGACCGGGTGACTATATCGTACCACTGGTATTTAAATCGTACTTCTACGTAAATTTCATACAAAAAGTAGTACAACAGTAACGAAACAAATAATTATATTTCTTAAAATATATTTAGCCTACCTAGTACAACGTGATATGGAGAAAGAACTATTTACTCTAAAATCCATAACAATTTCTGAGATTATTTTCCATTTACCAAATAAATTAAAAATAACAGAAACAAATACCAAGTATTTAGAACTAAAGGTTCTCTATATCGTAGCAGTACGATTTAGAAGCATCATAGTGGTACGATTTAACGAACTCGCTCAAATATCAGAAAACAACAAATATCAAACCAAACTCTAAACTCATGCTCGAATCGCAAATAATATTTAAAACTATACATATTACGAATTAAAACAGTTTTAATTACAAAGTAATATAATCACCTATTAATGTGTTATACCCTTATAATGCAATTTGAAACAAGTGTTCCTTTCTACTATTGTTTTTTAATTCGCAGAGAGACGTCTTTCGACTTATAAGATCATTATCAATCTGATTGCAGATTATATAAGCAGATTGATAATGACCTTATAAGTCGAAAGACGTCTCTCTGCGAATTAAAAAACAATAGTAGAAAGGAACACTTTGTTTCAAATTGCATTATTATGGAATTCTACTACGTATGCACCGACACAATTAATAAGTTATACCCTTAGATACCAACTGCAAAAAATATATCAAATCGCCAAAACATAAAAATTTATATTATTTATTTTGACACAAACAAATCAAATGAATACGTCAACAAGAGAGATTAGTTTATGCAATTAAATGTGAGTCGAAATGTTATAAAAAATATGCATAGTTTTGGAAATATTGAGGTGGTACGATTTAATAGGCGGTACAATATAGCGTACTCTACCCTAACCTATTGTATATATTGTGTAATTTATATTAAAATAAGTAAATAAACAATAGAAAATATTAATTATTTATTGGCGCATGGATTGGAATAATATTATATACATTAAGCAAAATAAAAGATGATATTTTTTTATGTTTTATATAAAAAACACTAGGATAATGTATGGTTGAGTCGACTGTTCAAATCCATAATTCAACAAGTCTAAATTTTTCATTTAATTGGTTTTACATACACACAATCAATTCCACATCAAGTAAGTATTAAAAATTCGCTGTTCCCTTTGTATATTACATATTTGTTTATGGACTTTTCCTCACCCTTAATTGTCAAGTCCACCCAGAAATATTTCAAAATGTTCAACTATTGAACGGAACAAAGACAAATTATATTTTTAACAATGTGATAATTGTATGGTATACGAGTATTTCAATTTCTGCTGTGTTTTTGAAGCAAAATATAAATACTACTACTATACCATCACGGCATATCCCACAAGTGGGATAGCCTGCAGACCAGCTGCATGTTATAATCAGGCAAGCCGTCTTCTCTTTGCCAACGAACACCTGCCTTTTTTACAGGGCGCTCGAAAACTTACGGAAAATAAATAAATATTCCAAAATTACAAATATGTTAGATATTTCTACTTGATGAACTATAGAACTGGACTGTCGATTTGTATTTTACAATGCCTTTGAATAAATGTAACAGGGGTGAAGAAATGCGAATCTTTGTACTGCTAATTAAGAATATTACTAAATAGACCCCACATTTGCACAACGAACAGATACTCTATCAGGAAACAAGAAAGGTGTTCCATTGATGACGAATCGGCTCTGGCTGGTTTAAGTGCACTTTACCCATGGCACGTTCACAAATTCCTGTTTCAAATGATTATGTTAGATAGGTATCTTCTGAGTGTTAATAAAACAGAAAATTTAATAATATCAAAAATAAGAAAATTCACTATACCTACATGCAAACCAAATATATTAAAAAATATATTATAAGTCATTTGTACAACTCTGGAATTGCACAACATAAGATCGCTTCGCCACATCTAAAAGCCCGCAATATTAATATAATAATGTGTATAGGTACCTATAATTGTGTCCCTTAGCGAAAGCAAGAAAAATTATATATTATATTGAAATACGTTTAATAACAAAATATATTGTGCATCTTTATAGTGCTGTACCTCAGTGGCGTACTTTCCATACATACAAAAAAGCATCACATACCTCGAGATTGTAATAATAAAATTGTAATGTACGAAGAAAAATATGCATGAATTTGCTGGTAAATTAATATTGTTTTGAATTTTTACGACGAGAGAGAGTCGTCTTTTGACTTATAAGTCGAAAGACGTCTCTCTGCGAATTAACAATCAATAGTAGAAAGAAACACTTGTTTCAAGTTACATAAATATCGAGAATAAAATATCCGCTACTATATCACTTTTTTTAATTATTTTAGGGTAGCCAGCGGAATAACTACAAGTAATAAATAAACATGTTGTCCTTTCTGTGCTAATAAAAACATAAGACATCCAGGATGAGTAATAGGTTTGCCTTATTGCTAAACTGTAGATATAAATAATTTGTCTTATAGGTACGTGAAGTTTTACGAACACTGCCTGTCTATTAACAGGACACTTGAAAACTGACAGAAAAGACTGTGTGACATGTTCTTCTCCGAGAAAGTGGAAATATATTGAATTCATTTATCACCTAGCCGAGCATACCTTTTAATTGAGACAATATCTAAAGATTCTAAAACAATATTTAATTTATTAGAAGAATATATTTGTTTTATTTTAATATAAAGTGGTTTGATGGAAGAAATCACTCATATAGTATCTAATGATCTCCCAACTGCAAATCACCAGATTTTTTTTGTGTAAATTGCTTTGTTTATTTTATTATGTAAATGGTTTACAAAAAAAAAATAAAAAAAATTAATTCATACAGATTGATAATGACCTTATAAGTCGAAAGACGTCTCTCTGCGAATTAACAAACAATAGTAGAAAGGAACACTTGTTTCAAATTATTGCATTATTATGGAATTCTACTACGTGTGCACCGACACAATTAATAAATAAATTCAAAGAAATGTAGGTGGTATCGAGATGGTCAGCAGCCTGATGGTAAAACCTCGGTCATTTAATCTAGAGACCCGGATTCAATTCCACCACAAGCACATTGCTTACTGCAAGGTTGTCTGGACTGAATCTGGGTTTGTTCCAAAATCAGCTCTTGACATATGTACCTACACTCATTCAAACATTGACACCTAAAAATATGTATATTGATTTCATATACCTATTATGTTCACATAATATTATTGTGAATATATGTAGATGAATATATTTTAGGTATAATATACCTATAAGCAAGAAAGTATTATTTTATGTTTATTAAGTATGGTCCCAATTATAATTAGTGGTTTCAATGAACGTTGGCCGATGCTGGGTACCTATTCTCTTGAGTATATACGTACCTATACCTCCTCGATATTGCAACCCAGGGTCCGGAGCCAAGGTTCAAAATCCCTAAGGCGATGTACATAATATTATGAGACCCGAACTTTGTACTCTAACTAGCTAAGAGGTTTAATATTTTCGATTTTTTAAATGTTTTATTGAAGATATTTACTGTACACTCACGGCGTATTCCAAGTGGGTTATGTAGAGAGAACGAAACGCCATATAGATCTAACCTTACAAACTTTTTTTTCACGTCAATAATTACTCTCACTCAACACGGCATTCCCTGAGAATTTTATCTACGTTGTTCTCGGACGCTTATGCTTTCTCAAACCCCCTCTTTTAGATGAGTATAGCCTTTTTATCATCCTTTTATCATTCATTCTCTCCACATGTACAAACCAACGTAACTTATTTGCACGCATTTTATCCATTTGCATCCGCTCATTTCTCAAATATCTTCATCAACATTTTACCAACTATTCTTTTCAGCGGTGTGCATCTCCACTGCATTTATTCGACTTTCGCCCTTCTTCAACCATGTCCATGTCTTGCTGTATTTATTCAAGATGCTTTAAATAAATACAATCATTAGATCAAATAATGTTTTTTTGTACATTAAAATATCATGAATGTAAGAAAGCAACGTCAAATATGATGCTCAATTACGTAATTTTATTAACAGAACCGAGCGGTTAGGATTAACAGTCTGAATGTTGATAGGTATATACACAAAATTCTCTGGTTACTCCGATACAATCAAACACTTAACGCGATTGAATTGACAAAAATATAATTAAGGATTATCAAAAAATAATAGTGTATCAAAAATTTACCAATTTCTAGGAAATAATATATAGTAAATGAAAAAAGTTTATTGAAAAATACTATTATCCACGTGTTCAAAAAATATCATAGTATCAAAAATATTCGTTATGTAATAGTATAAATATAAAGTCATGGCATTAACAAGAGTAGGCATTTTAAAAATTATAATAATAAATGCTATGATATTCAAAATAAAACAAAAAAGCTTCAGGTATCAACTTATAAAGCTTAACATTAGATACCGCAAGAAGAAGAGGCGCTGTGGGAACCGAGCCCAAGGCGAACAGAAGGTCCTCGAAAAAATCAAGTATCATCCCAAAATCCCATACGGTACCATGATGATGATAAAAAAGAAGATGATGGACTTCTTAGGATGTGAAATGCTTGACCGTCAATCATAAAAAATATGATGTACAAAAATCTCAACATTTGAGTCTAACCCCATCATGAAACTTTCGTCGGATATCATCTTTCAGACGGATTTTGCATTACCTCTGCAACTTCATCTGCAGTTTTTATTTATTTTATTCTAAACTATTTATCATCAACATCTCGCCCTCAACGCTCCTCTCGGGAGCACAGGACAGAAACCAGCTTCCTCCATTCAGAGCGTCTCTGTGCCAATTGCGTCACCTCTTTCCACGACATTCCCTGCGCCATTCAAACTATTTATACCTCCTTTTTATAGTGTTAATATTTATGTGTGTACGAGTACAATAACAAAATAGTACCTATGTCTATATGTCATAATTATAAATCAATGCAAAAAACGGCAATTTTATGTGCGTATTTCAATATTTCTTGTTATTAGGGAAGCCAGTTTTATCACTCCAAATTCCTAATGTCAATTTTAATAATAATTTTAATATCCAAACACCTTTAACAGTAAACTAAAAGATTATGTCGTGAAAGGAGAGTTTGGCGGCTATTAGTTGTAACAACATTTTATTATTTTGTCATATGTATAATCAGTAACATAATCCGCTAAAAACCAATCTAATGAATCAAGTATTATAAAAATCAAAAATTTTATATCATAATAAAATATTTTCTATGAAAATTATTTACGTAGTTTTTATAAAGAAATCATAAGATTCTACCCATGGTGTTTTCATCGACGCTTTTGATAAAAGTTTCATCGATTCAAAAAAGCTTTAGTTACATTGATAGCCTGAGGACTTATCCAGATTCATGGTTTCTGTGTGACTGGAAACATTTATTTATTTATTTGGGAACCAAAATAATATATCTTCATAATTACATACATATTAATATCTACGACATGGGAATAAAATTAACTATTAAAGGTTTGAAAGATATCCCCATATAATCATACACATTAACTATTAAAATTGTACAGAATTCAAAAAAGCAAACACCACCAATAAACTTCTGAAAATTAGGTAGATAATATCATTTATTTTTTTGTGGCCATTTCTCTACTCGAACACCTGTTCTTTGCCTTTTATTTGCATGTTTTTGTGCTATACCTAATTTTAATCAAAACCTTATGATTTTTGTTTTATTTTATGTTGGCATTTGTTTTTATTTTTTTGTTATTGTTGTTTGAGAATGTTCGGATATGTAGATTTAAATTGTAGGGTTTATATGTAGCAAATCATAATAATATATTTATATTTTTGATATCATTCTTTTTTTAAGCAGATGTTATTTGGTACAATATCGACACGTGCTTTGATGATTTTCAAGATTATTTAATTTAACCCTTAACTGTATTCGTCATGTTATTTGTTAATATTCGTCCTGCAGACTACTCGATACAAATATATATTAAATCGGAATTCTTCGGTCAAAGTAGGTACTTTCCAATCTGCAAAGCTTTAGAAAAATAACAAACAAACAACAAAAAACTTAGAAAGTTAGTAAAGTGAGTTGTTTTCATGATAGCAATGGCGGAAGAGCTGGTAGCTTAAATATTTAGAAGCTTGGAAAAACGTCTCTGTAAAAACGTAGCTTAAATATTTAGAAGCTTGGAAAAACTTCTCTGCAGAGTCGAATGGTGAAGGTATGATCTTGTCGAATTTTTGTTCTTGTTTGAACCCAAAAGACATGATGTGTATGTGTAATGCAATGCAAACAATACGTATGTGTAAAAATATAAATGGTTTGAACGAATGGGGATTTACTAAATAAAAATACAATTGAAAAATCAGTGCAACTACCAAACTTTTACGAAAATATATATACGTAGGTACGTAGTCTAGCAGACGAATGAATGCGTTATTAGGGGTTAATAACAATGTTCTTTTGTTTTGTTATAATAAATTGCATTTATTCATAATATAATTATTATGTATTATAGGCACACAACGAATATAAGCATAAAGTATATTATTAAAAGGTCAAAGGTCGCAATCGATTTTTATCCAAATGTTCCAATATACATTTGGGTATTTTGTATTATAAAGACACCGGTGTTTAAGGGTCTTGTACAATATGTACGCATATCATAAAATGGCCGAAAGGTGTTTTTTAAAAGCAAATGGCGGTTCATGAACATAGGTACCTACTCGTAGGTCGTAAAGTACCTACACATTTTTTTGTTACATACCTACATTCTTCTTCTTCTTTTGGTGTCGGTCAGCAATGACAAACAATAAAAACACCAAATCCACATCTACACTCCCGAAAGCGACGACCTCTCTTGCAGCTCCCCCCAGGTGAGTTCGCCCCACGAATTCCTCCCAGTGACACTGTCTGGGAGCCATTGGGCATCTACATTCTATACCTAACGTTGTTTCCCTCGTGATGTAAACAGCAAGAATCGAGTATCACACATTCCTAACCTTGTGCAAGATTTTTACTTTCGTAACAATTATACCTACAGTTCCTCTAGTATGCTCTCCTGTTCAATTTGCAAAGCACGTGAGCCGATATCTACGATAACTTATCCATAGTATCTATCTATCCAATACTACTACTACTATACCATCACGGCATATCCCACAAGTGGGGTAGCCAGCAGACCAGCTGCATAAAATAAACATGTAAGCTGTCCTCACTGTGCCAATTTAAAATCAAGACATTCAGGATGGGTGGCAAATCGTTAAGTACATCTATCAGATTACAACAGATTTTACATTTTTCGAATACAAAAATATATATTATAATATATATTTGATACACTGAGAAAAATACAACGAATCATTGGTACGTACTATCAGATTAGGACCAAAGATAGTACAAACGATTCATTAGTACGAATCTATAATATTAACCTATCGCAAACAAGTCGTTGGTAAATTTACCAACAATTTGTTTGCGAAATAGATTCGTACTAATGAATCGTTTGTACTATCTCTGGTCCTAATCTGATAGAACATACCAATGATCCGCTGTATTTTTCTCAGTGTATCAAATATATATTATAATATATGTATGTATGTACGTACCTATGATTCGTTGTGAAATTTCGTTAGAATTTTTCTCAGTGTAGATGTATTATAAGTGATCTTAGTTGTATTAATTTATTATAATAATCTTTCACTTAACTCACCTTAACATATGTTTTAGCATTGGGCCCTCAGACAATATGAGCTGCAGGATGTGTGCAGATAAAATAGTACCCACTTCAGTCACAAAAACTACTCAAATCGCCTTTAAGACATAAGCATGTACCTTATATTTATTACGATTAAGAGTTTTAAGGTAAGCAATAGATTTTTACAAAAAACATGATTCGTCATATAAAAAAATAACTAATTATGGCTACACAAAAAAGAGTCTTCTTGTATTCCGGGACCCTGTAGATGGGTCCTGAACGCTTCATACATTATAATATTACATATTATATAATTATAATAATTAGTAAGTCTAGCCTTAAGGGATCCTGCCTAATAATAATATCGTCTACAGTGTTTTGTTTTTTCTCACTCCACTGTTCATTTGACCCGAGTTTGCGGTATTTTCACTGTTTGTTATATTATGTAGGTACCTACTGTTAACAAAATCAATACAAAAAGAGTAAACGTACCTATTCATCTACCCCCCTCATTTTTTTCACGTACAACTATTATTGAGATATATTATGTACCTATTAAAAGGAAACGTAAATCCCAATTATTGCAATATTGTGTCGGTATCTATGTTGGATGATTTATTCGGAGCCGTTGAGTGGAGCATCCCTCTCTATGTTGAAAGAGCGATGTCTTCAACTTGCTCCTGAACGTTGTTATCGGTTGGATTTTACGGAGGTCCTCGGGAAGTCGGTTCCAGATGACAGGTCCTGCGACGCCAAAAGCCCTATCATAGAAGCAGGACCTATTTGCTCTATTGTTTTCGTCCAACATGTTGGTGAATATCTTAGCTGAGCGTAAAGGTCTACTTGCAAGTGTTTGAGAACATAGAGCTCAGAAAGTGACTGAGGTGCCATATTGTTCAAAGCTTTATAGACTATGCCTACGTCGGTGCACACGTAGTAGAATTCCAAAACCAGCCCGATTCAAACAACTGTTTCTTTCTACTATAAATTATTGTTGGAGTGTTTCTTGTTTCAATTTACCTAGCCCAAATATTGTCCTACATAAACTACTTGAGGGACGGCGCCCACCAGAAAGACTCTTCAAACGATGGAAGCACAGCTGAGCGTCCATATTGCAAGAGGACCTTCCTGCGTGAATAAACCTTTGGGTCTAACAAAAGATTGAGAAAAAGAAGAAATATGCAGTGGTATTTTCATTAGTTGACTACATCAATTTTTTTTTTTTAAAAGATATATCTGGGTTTTTGTTATAAACCCAAATATAACCTTATACACCTTTCACAGTAAGCTAAAAGCTTGTGTCGTGAAAGGGGAGTTTGCCGGCACCTGGGATCGAACCCCGGACCCCTTGTTCACAAGGCCGAGACTCTACCTCCAGGCTACCGACGAACTGACGACGAAAAATTACAAAAATAATTTGTATAAAACTATGTGATATAGTAAATATTTTACAACCATATCTTGCTAAAATAATACAATTTAAACATTTTTCGCCAATGAAAACTTTACATTTCTTCAGGTATGTTTTGCTGACAAATTAATTAAATCTTTTCAATACAATTTCAAGATAATAAATAGGTAGATAATATCATTTACTTCAGACACATAGCAAACCAAACTATTAACTACGGTGTAATAATTATGACAGTAGAAACATAATTTCATAATTTCTGCAGGGGTCGGTTATGGGTAAATTTACCTTAATTGTTCCAAATGCCATAATGTTGGGTCCCGGGTTGGAATCATTGGGCTGCAGACCTGGTCGTCGTCCCATAACACAAGGACACGCCTTAAAGATAGGTCTTTCGTTGTGCAACATGTTATCATTTGCTGAGGACCCGCTCATAAAAACAATAATAATAATAATGACCAAGGATCAATTTGATTTCGTTTAATTTTTATGTGTTTTATGATGGACCTGTACCGAAACACGAAACTACTATAAATAGAGA
The DNA here is from genome assembly GCA_947579605.1 of Athripsodes cinereus. Classification (NCBI taxonomy): domain Eukaryota; kingdom Metazoa; phylum Arthropoda; class Insecta; order Trichoptera; family Leptoceridae; genus Athripsodes; species Athripsodes cinereus. The sequence continues at coordinate 2,257,526 of OX388306.1, forward strand.
ATTATTCTTCATTTTCATAATTTCAATTTATTTTGTACAATTTATAAGTACCTAACCTTAGTAAATGTTTAGAATATTTACAGCATTTAGGTGTTTTTTATGCAAATTAATTTGGGCTTTTTTTTAATATACCTATAACTTTTATTATAAATGCCTACCTTGTGGGCTGAGTGTAATATAGCTACCTAAGTGTTATATTATGGATGCAAGTTGTGTTGGATAATGCATTATTTATATTTTGTATTTTATTTCTGTTCATATGTATATTCAAATGTTTTATAAGTAATCCGAATATTTTTTTATTGTTTTTCTGGATTTGAGCACAACGCGAAGATGACAAAAATAGATGACATCTAGATACCTAGAAAGAAAACCCTAGGAAAAAAATTATAATAATTATACGCATGAGTTATGCCGTTATGCCGTTAAATGATTTGTGACCATCTCAAGAACACCCTAACTCCTGAACAGTACTTTTTTCAACTGGAATGTGGAAATACGTTGGTTCTATCTTAGATCCGCTGGTATTTCGTTCCAGGCAGTTGGGCCTGCAACGCTGAAGCTCCTCTCTGCAGATTTGAAAGTTTTTGCCCTGTTGGGCTCAACGAGCTTGTTGACAACGGTGGAAGCTGAGTGCAGTGGTCGATTTATTTCCGAGAGAGACGTTTTTCGTCTTGTTAGGCTATCATTGGCTATCTCATTAGGTTTCATCTTGACAATGACCATTGACAATGTTCTAACAAGGCGAAAGACGACTCTCTCGTAAATTTATTTATTTATTCATCATCATTACAAAACATGTGAAAATACATATGGACAGAAATAATACACATAATCACAAAGCAAAGACAATGCATCATCCTACTCAACCCGCACTCATGATTTAACCCTTTGCTTTATAATAGTAAGCCCACAAGTTTGTCATTTATTACAAAAGTTATACAAAAAATTAAAAAACAACAAAACACCAATCTAACATGCATAGAAGGCAGCCAAAACAGACAATGTGACTGCACGTCCAACAGTAGAATAAAATATTTGTATCATTATTTCGCTACATTAAAACAGACATTATTTTTAATTTTCTACAAAATTAAAGTTATACAATTTCGACCAGGTTTTTTGGTCCACACAAACTGTCATTTTCCTACTTCAGACGGTGGGCAGTTTTGGTGGTTTCACCACTAACAATAACCGCACAAAAAACATTATAATATCCCAAAGTCTATCCACACTGCTGCCTCTCAACATTAAATTACCGGGTTCGGTGTCCAATACGAGGTAATTATACGTTACTAGAATGTTTGGTAGGTATTATCTTAATGTTCCTTACAAGTTCGCTATACTTAACACATTAATGTTACCAATATATCAGTCACTGTGATTTTTTTTTATCTAGGTATTATAATATATTTCACAGTCACTTTTTTATCCTTAGAGTATCGATGTAGACGATATTGATTTGTAATGTGTTCTACCAAAATTTCGAATATACTATGAAAGTTTTTCTTTTCTATTTTTTTTTTTCAACAATACATAGCAATAATCTCAACATATCTTGATTAATTTGGTGGATTATCGGTTGGCTAATTGAGCTCATGTATGTATGTAGGTATTAATATGGACAATGTTACTTCCTCTTTATATATTATGATGGGGTAGCTTTCGGAGTTCCTGTCTGATATACGCTCTCAATTTATCAAAAAAGGGCTTCAGAATGGTGCTTAGCTTCATTTCTGAAAATAATATTTGTTTTTAATATTTAAACTGACGTCGAAAACCAGAATCACATATCTCTTTTGTGTTTTGTTTTCTGTCTCGCTGTTTTTTTTGTTTCTTGAATTGGCATTTTTTTTTCTTTTTATCTGTTGAGATCATCTTGGCCAAAAGCCGTTATGGTTTTAGTGCAGGGTGATATTTTTACAATAATAATGTGTTTTTACGTAAAAAAATAATTAAAGTTGAAAAGGAAAAACATAATTACCTATGTTTATAATCAAGTCACATTTTTTTTGGAAATACCTATGCATTGTGAAAAGTATTCACTGTTCTTTTTTCATAATAAACTGATATTTTGATAGTTCAATTGTTACTGTTCTAAAGAACACAACATTTTGTCAAAATCTCAAAAAGTACAAGATTAAAAATATCACACAGAATTTCGACGTTTAAAGTAGGTAGTATTTCGAGTATTTTATAAAATTATTACTTTTAAAACTAAATCACAATTATTTTTTTCTAATAATCGGGAGAAGAAAGATCCTAAACGTCAAAACTCAAAATCATTAAAATTATTTAAATATCATACAATTATATAAAACAGTTCTCTGTTAACGAAAATTATGATACTCAAATGTTGGAATTATATTAATGATAATAATATTATTATTTGAAAAGTTCGATGTTTATTATAATTGTGGGTATTTACAAAATTATTGTATTCTAAGCTTAAAGTTTTGTATGTAAATTATATATATGAATTATTTGGTGAATTAAAATTGAGGTTGAATATTTTTTCCCAGATGCTATGAAGTTCAAATAGTGTTCAGTTATGTGAAATTATATTATAATTTAGGTATAAAGGTAAAATTATGTTGATCATTGCGATGGTTATGGTATTTTAGAGAGTTCTGTAAAAGGCAGATTTTAATACTGTCGATCGACGATATTTGGATGAAATTCATGTTAAATTAATATAAATAAAACACTTATATTTATAGGTATAGTATTTCCACAGTGATTTTATTAATCACGAACCGGCTTTTGAGAGATTCAGTTCGTATCTCTACTACTATACCAACACGGCATATCCCACAAGTGGGGTAGCCAGCAGACCAGCTGCGTATAAAACATGCAATGTTTTATATGTCTGCATGTTCGTATCTCTCAAAAGTAAAAAAAAACATTACGTTAAGAAACGGGTGAAATTTATTTCAAATGACACAGATAAATTGACGAACTAATACAGAAATAGATGACAGTGACACAAAAACAGGTATCACTTGACATAATTATTTGCCCGTGTGATTTAGAATACCGGGAGAAAATCCTGAGTAATATTTTATGACATATTGAAAATAATAATACCTAATAAATTTAATTGTACAAAATATTTAGACAAAAACAATAAGAACAAAAACATGATACCTATATACAAATATTTTTGCACAATGGGTGAGTTTATCGCAGAGGTGCGATATCTTCCAACTATCCGAATTATAATATTCTCTTCTTCTTCACCTTGGGCAATTATTATTCCCACATGGTGGTGGGGTCTGCCTTAATCCGAATTATAATATTATTTTTTTTATATATAAATGTTTTTGCTTAAATGTTTATCCCGTGGAGCACCCGGTAAAGAATTGGTCTCCCACTCTTCTGCGTAAGTTTTCGAGTGTTCTGTAAAAGGCAGGTGTTCGAAAAAATTAAGACATTTTACTTCTTAAATTCAGCGATGAGGCTTGCCACCCATCCTGAATGTCTTGATTTTATGTTGGCACGAGGAGGACAGTTTGCGTGTTTCTTGCATGCAGCTGATCTGCTGGCTGCCCCACTTGTGGGATATGCCGTGATGGTGTGAAGGTGGTGGTATGTTTTTGCTTAAAATTAAGTATTTAATCAATTAACGATGATTAAATACAAATCTTAATTGCCGAGCGCTTTATTTTTACTAAAGCAGATAATTATTGATAATCTTCATGCACAGTGCAATCAAATCATCGCTTGTTAAACAATTTCTGGAGAAAAAAATATATTTCAGTAACAATATGTCCACTATCTCATCTTTTACAATGCATCGTTTTTTTGACTCGATATTATAATATTTTGGAATATTATAAAAAAGTGACGCAATGGGCTCAAATCCATACCGTTGAATGTAATTTCCATGGATTACTAAAAAAACGAGCAACATGACGAAAAAATATTAGATTGTTTATTTTTTGTTTTATTCAAAGAACTGTGGGAAAAAGCTAATGTTGTTAAAATTATTAATCCATTAATTTATTTAAAGGCTGTTAACACTATGTAGTTAAGCGTTAAATCGTGCGTTACGCACGGGAGCTTAATAATATTAAAAATCTTTTTAAGTTCAAAGCTCATAGCGCCTAAAATAGACTTAATAGATATATGTACATTGTACCTTTTCCTAGACCTAACTCAACAGGGTTTCACGTTTTTGAACCTTAAATGTATGTAAGACTAGAAATACAATAAAATTTCGTATGAACGATTATTGATACTTGGAAAATTTAGTGTGTGGTAAAAATCTGAGAGATCGTGTGCGTAGCAGAACTAAACGAGAAAAATGTGGAATAGAAGTTGGTGTGATAACAAGAATAAATGTAAATAAGCATCGATGATTTGGGCTTATGAAAAGAATGAATGAGGAGAGAATGACCTAGAAAATATATTTGGCTGAGAAGAATGGTGCTCGAAGACGCGGCCGCCCGAGGATCAAATGACAAGATCGTACCATAAACCAGATCCTACAGGACGGACACACGTTGAGCACATTGAATAATAGAGCGTGCATCAGGAATTGTATAACAGTGACGGAAGCGAAAGGTATAATACGCAAGGATAGGAGAAAGTAGCACTTGATCATTTCTGCCTACCCTACGAGGGAAATGGCGTGGACGTCCAGAATCAAATGACTAGATCATATAACCTAGATCTTACAGGATGGCCATGTTTTTCTGCTCAGTTTTTTTTTAACTTTCTATAGCCGAACACCTTTTATACCTGACCTTCAAAACATGCCTTTTAGTCTACAAGGCTATAAATAAAATGGCACCATCGTGTCTTACAGAGCTTATTGACCATTAGAAGACCTCTGTGCTCTTCGGAACTGGCTTTGAATAGACTTACTGAGCCCAATAGAGCCGGTAAGTCTAACTTCTATGAGAGGGCTTTTGGTGTTGTTGGACCGGTTACGTGGAATCGTCTACCGGTGCCATTGAGAGACAATCAGACAGTCATTAAAGCCAATAGAGCCGGTAAGTCCAACTTCTACGAGAGGGCCTTTGATGTTGTTGGACCAGTTATGTGGAATCGCCTACCGATGCTGCTGAGAGATGGTCAGATGGTCACTAGCTTCAGAGGCAAATTGAAAACTGCACTCTTCACCGGCGCCCTTGAGATGGTCTAGGGACTGTTAGATGGCGTCAAAACAATATCATCCAGAATCATCATCATCATCATACCTAATGATATTTGAATCCAAAAAACTTTTTCGCCTTCAAAAACTTCTGTACTTTCTTTGGTAGCCTAATATCCCAAGTAACTGACAATACTGCATAGAGAGGAAGGCAATTTCCTATTTCTTCCCTTCCCTTTTTGCACCAACAATTTTGGTGTGTGTAAAAAAAATGGATCATAAAGTCTTCCGATATTGAGCAGTAAATTACCAGTCACTACTTCATAATAATATCAACATAATCACGGTATCCGTCACAAGTGAAGTTACCAGTGGACTGATTGTATTTCGTTGGTATTTTGTATCCATACCTTGCGTAACTCTTAAGCTATCAATGTCCTCTAGACGTCATTAATTATATTAAATGTAATAATGTAGTCAGCTGGCTACATAATATGTATTGTATTATAAAATATACTAAATACTTTACAATCCAACTAATCACAAGTTTGTTTGATTACCATCTCACGATTCAGCGATCTTTATCCAAATAACGTTTATCGGATTATCACCTAGGGTTGGTTGAATACAAGGGTACCAAATATTTTTCCATGATTACAACGTGCAATCATGGAAAAATATTTAAGGGAGGAGGGGAAGGGGCAGAGTGCCAATAAGATGGAGCGACCAAATTAAGGAGGCCACACAGAGCTCACTTCACGGGGCCCTACACATGGCGGAGGATCGCTCAACATGGAGACAGATGGTTTACAGAACGAGGCATGATGGTCACGATCCTCAGGATTGAGGGACCGACAGAGATGATGATGATGATGATGACAACGTGCAAAATTTAATATTACGTAGTAATAAATAGTCGACTGGTATGGCGCGGAAGTATCTGTCTTTTCTTTGAGTCACGAGTTCCCGGGTTCGATTCTCGGCCATGGCAAAATGAAGAATGACCTTTTTTAAATTGTTCTGGGTCGTGGGGATAAATAGGAGTTTGCGACTCCTGAGATAACCGGGGGTGAGGTAATGATTTTCAATAAGTCCTGTTTCTGCGACAGGACTTCTGGTATCACAGGGCCCATCATCTGGAATCGACTCCCTGAGAACCTTCATAAAAACAATCAATAATAACGTAGGTACCGCTTTTCCAACAAAATTTCCCACGCCCTTGAGATGGATACTGCGTTAAACGCTACTAAAGAAATCATCTGACTTACCTACATTTCATCAAGGCCTTAGAAATAGTCAAATGAATGTCAAATGTTAGCATAAATTAAAAATAATCGAATTTGTTGAATAAAACCACGTGCTACCTACTTAATTATATTACATCTTTTTCGAATAAATCTATAGTTTATTTTTTTCTAGGTTAGTTAAGAGACTTATTTTGTTTATAATTAAAACTAACAATACATATTATATGCACTAAATTAAAAAGAGAAAATATATGATTGAAAAAAATGTATTTTCAATTCACTCTATTCGACAAAGCTTCAATCCCTTCAATGTGACCCACAAAACTGTTTTTCTGTTCCAATAATATCACGATCGTGTCGGTTCAGTTTTGTATGTTCGCTCTTTTAACTAATTTAATTGTTATTATTATTATTACCATGTATCAACATTAGTATTATTATTAGTCCTGGACCATCCTTCTTTAGCGTTCTTTGGTAATAGTCTAAATCCCGCCACGTTCGTGACTTTTAACGCGTGGACGAGGAGGATCCTTACCCGCTAAAGCTTTTCGTGGGATCCATCGATCCAATAACAAAAACGTGACCGTTTTAAAGGATAATTTATAAAGGATTAAGTATTGTGTTATAATATTATGTAGTACTTATTATTGTTTTATGCTATAGCATCTCACAAATTTCTTTTGGAATGCCACGTATGCGCGTGGTAAAATTTCTATAAGTTTACCGATACTGAAAGGTACTGTAGGTACCTAGGCGCAATGGGTCTTCGAACCAATGAGGACAAGGGGAAAAAGATTTATGTATGTAGGTACGTTTAATTATATACATAGTGACCTGAGGCCTGAGTCAATAACACATTTTCACGTTACGTTTTCGTTCCGTTAATGTTCGAGTATAGACGAAGTTGCAAGCAAGTGTCAATTTCGTTGCTAAGATACACAATAGTTACGAAAATTAACACTTTGGCGCAACATTGTCTACATTTGAACGCTAACGGAACGAAAACGTAACGTGAAAATGTGTTATTGACTCAGGCCTCTGATTTCGACTTACAAAGTGGCTTTGATTTCGACTTGACAATATAACAGTTTTGAAATTGTCAAACAATGACTTTGTAAGTCGAAAGCAGGTCACCATATAATAAAAACATGTCTTTCGGCCGGTGTGGGGCGGAGGTAACGCTCATATCTTTGAGTCACGAGGTCCCGGGTTCGATTCCCGGCCAGAGCAAAGTGAAGAATGACCTCTTGCAAATTGTCCTGAGTCTGGGTGTTACATGTATATGTGTTTATAGTGCATTGTATAATAAAATATTATGTGTATCATCGTGTACCTATGCATAATACAAGATTCAATCTTAGTATGGCACTAGCTCGATTTTTGTGAATTTTCTATGTATGTTATGTTATAAGAACAAAAATATCCATCATGGTTAATAATTCCCACAAGCGGGGTAGCCAGACGTCTCTAATTATCTCCAAATCATTACATATTGATTCACGCTAACTCAGATTTGTTACTCAAAAACAAAGTGGAGGATCTCCATAGATATAAAAAAAGGTTAAAGTCTTCAGCACTAGGCGCCTGCTCGTTTGATTTTAATTAAATTAATACCTAGGTAGATATATTGTGCGACGTGTAAACTTTCGTATTTTTTCCCAAGGAGGTTCACAACATGATTATAATATTGAAACAACTAGCTTTAAACCCGTCATTGCTCGGGAGCAACAAAATCAAACTTACAAAACTCCTAACTCAACACGGCATGTGCCTCAAGTGGGGTAGTCAGCAGAACAGCTTCATGTAATAATGATGAAGACGTGAGTACCAAGTAGGAATTACGTGTCACATGTTCCTATGTATGTATGTTTTGGCTGTAATTGATATAATATGCTAGTTTTAAGTTAAGTTTATTTAGGTTAGGATTATTGTAGAAGAGGTCTACCTTGTTGGATAATCCTTTTCTTACTTACTATTGGATGATTGTATTTGTTGAATAAATAAATAATCATGCATGTTGTCCTTTCCGTGTAAACAAAAAGTTAAGACATTCAGGATGGGTGGAAAATCTCAACATCACTAAATTTAAAGTAAAAAATGTCTTTATTTTTCGAACACTTGCCTTTGTACATGGCACTCGAAAACTTGCGGAAAAGAGAAGAAGACCAATTCTTTTACGAGTGCTCCACGAAAAATGAAAGTATAATTAATTAAAAGATTTCCCAATAAAAAATAGATCTCCCACTCCTATTTGTGAGTTTTTGAGTGTCCTCTCAAGTATTCTTAAAATCAAAACGGCTAAAACATTTAACAATTATTTTTAAGACATTTCAATTTTTGATGGCACGGACATGACGACCTGTGTGCTTAAATCATGCAGTTAGACCTCTTGCTATCCTTCTAGCATTGGTGGGATATGTCATGATGGTATGAATAAATGAATGAAAATGGAGATCGAAAAAATACATCATCTTATAGGCCTATTAAGAAGAATGAAACTTCGTTTAGGGTATATTATTTAACATTTTTCTTGTCTAATGAAGGAGTCCATATCGGACATATTATGTACAGACATACATATTTGCTAACGGACTAATACATAATTTCAAGAATATTATTATAAAAAATAGGTTAAATATAATATTTTTACAAAGTTGTTTGTCGTTGCGGCAAAGGGTATATAGCTCTAGTGCCGGTCGGCCGCCGCAATCGGACCGCTGTGTGTACGCCCCGGCGCCCACCGTGTCTGATCCGCTGTGAATCACCGCAAAGTACAAATCTTTATTTCATTAGATATCCACTACCCTAAATATAAAGAGAAAAGTGTATCTGTCTGTTTGAAATAAATTATACTTATGCAACTTTATTCAAAATAATTTGTGACTGTAGGTACATTATTCAATTTTGGAATACCTACTTAATTCGGATGATTTGTGATTGCTGAATTGCATAATAATATATCGTTTAATGATCGTTCTATTTTTTTTTTGCCAAATCAATATTACCTACATAGGTTTCTTTTAGCCAATTATTTGATAGTGTATATATTAGAAATGTAGAAACCTAAAAAGTGTATGCACTGTTGGTCAAATTGATATTTTTTTGTATTTTCATAGACGTGCAACGTAGTTTCCTACCTAATCTAAAGCTTAATAAAATACCAGTCAAATTTTCCTCACATAAGAACATTTCATCCATGCTGCAAGACTTCAGAATGAACCTTCACCACAAATCTGAGATAGTCCAACGTTTGCTGCTTTTACGGGTAGAATTACTTAAAAACCGCTAGAAGAATCATTGGTTAAACACTATCTGCCTATCAAAATAATGACAATATCACCAGAGTATAAAATCCCCAACCCTCTTCCCCCACCCCTCATCCACATAGAGTAGGCACTTATTTTAATTTTTGGTATTATAAAACACCAGTTTTATTTTTGTCTAAGTCTACAGTTTTTTATTGCTGTGTTTTATTTTAATTACTACTACTATCTCATCATGGCACATCGAACAAGTTGGGTTGCCAGCATTTCAAAAAAATGCTTAGATGAAATAAAAATACAATACAACAAAAACATTCCCATAATATTTTCGAAAGAATCATGAGTTAGTTTGTAAAATTTAATCGATCTCTTTAACCCGGACAACGCTGAGTTTTGATAAACTAGATTAGATTTATTTGTTCGGTGTTGCTACCAACCTGATTATTAGCAATTATTATTATCATCTTTAATAGGATACACACCTCGTAAAGAAGAATAAGAAGAAGGCAGGTACCACCTTACAATAATTATAACATATACCTACAACACATCTAGCATTCATAGATACATACCTACCTATCTTATAATAATTATTTATATCTATCCTGAGAAAATGGCAACACTGGCAACTAATTACATTTGAATTGTAGTCGTTATGTAATTAAGCCGTGGAATATTTGGCAAAGAATAAGTATACTGATTACTATTCCATCACGGCATATCTCACTAGTGGGGTAGCCAGCAGACCAGCTGCGAGTAATAAACATGCAAGCTGTCCCTCTGTGTCAAAGAAAAAAATTCTCATAACAAAGATCTATTTATTTGTCTAGTTTAATAAATCCCGCCATGTTTATTTTCTTATATTGTTTTTTTGTGCAATAAAGATTTTTATTATTATGATTATCTTCAATAAATTGAAATAAATACAATATCAAAGTAAAATAAGATTCTTCTTCTTCTCCAAGTGCCTTTTCGGATCCCCCCAACGTTGGCAATCACCTCGGCGAACTTGTCCCTGTCCTGCGCTGCTCCAAAGAGCTCTTCCACACTTCGGATGCCGGTCCACTCACTTATGTTTCGCAGCCAGGACATCTGTCTCCTACCGGGAAAATAAGATTAGATTAAATAAAATGAAATAGAATAAAATAAAATAAAGTAATAAATGATAAAATAATATAAATAATGTAAACAGTATTTTCACAAGCAATAAAGGACCATTAAACAATCACTGAATATGGGTAGGCTTATGTTCAACAGTGGACAAAAATAGCTATTCTAATTGTAAGGGTCTGGGTGTTACATATGCTATATGATTGTGTTTAGTGTATTGTATATATTTGTATCGTCGCGTTAGTACCCATAATACAAGATTCAAATCTAGTGCTTTGAAAATAGAATATTTTAAAAAAGGAACGGAAGGATGTGCGTTCCACCTGTTTTAAAATGAAAAATGAATAATTTGTAGGTACAGACGAAATTCCCACAGGTTAAAAAGAGGAAAATTTTAATTTAAATATTGCGCATCGTAGTACTCCGAATGAGGATCATTTAGTCTGATTCCCTTCTCGGAAGAATACTAAAATGATGCGAATTTCTTTATCAGATTATTGTTATTAAAAATATATTTTATAATGTATATTTTCGATCCACCCTTTAATTTTAAGAATCAAAATCAAATTCAAAATAAATTGTGATCTGAACGGTTTCACATTACATACATAGACAATTCACACAGATCAAAGCTAGTCCCAAACTAAGATGAATCTTGTATTATGCACACATATACATACATGGAACACCCGGATCCAGGACAATTTGAAAAAGGTCGTTCTTCACTTTGCCCTGGCCGGGAATCGAACCCGAGACCTCGTAACTCAAAGGCAATAGTGTCACCTCCACGCCATACCGGCCGACTACAGACTAATATAAGTTCCTCTCATCTTTTCTGTAATTTTTCGAGTGTCCCTAAAGAAGACAGGTTCTTCAATTGAAGAACTATGCCAGCAGACTAGCTGCATGTATTAAACATGCAAACTGTCCTATCCGTGCAAGCAAAAAACCATTCAGGATGGGTGGCAAACCGCATTGCTGGATTAAAAATAACTTTGTTTTTCGAACACCTGCCTTTTACAGGGCACTCGAAAACTCACCGAAACAAGTGGGAGACCAATTCTTTCCCGAGGGCTCCACGTAAAAAAAATCTAATTATAGGCGAGATAATATTTCTGGTTAGAACATTTAAAGGGTTTTGGACAAAAAATATTAAACCAAGATCATTTTATCCGCTACTATAAAAAAAGTCCTATTAGTATTATGAAGTAGGTATAATTTGTATGTGTAGCGCCGTAGTCAATCTAGAAGTCACTTAATATGGTGACTACGTCGCGTCTCTTAAAAATCCCCAAATTACGGAGCGTTTAGTGAAAGCCACTAACCGCTGACCTAATGCCACGCCAAATCTATTAAATTTACTTGTTACACCACATAAAATCAAAATGATGTCTGTCTGTTTGAAGTAACTGAGAAAAAATATTAAATTTCAACTAAATATTCATTTTGTATTTTGAAAGTAGGTTTAGTGGTAAAGTAGTAACTTCAAGTTTCAGATTCGTTCCGTGGAGAAAAATGGTCTCTCACCCTTTTTCGTGAGTTTACGAGTGTTCGAAAAAAATAAAGAGACTTTACATCTTTAATTCATCGATGAGGCTTACCACCCATCCTAAATATCTTAATTTTTTGTTAGCACAGAGAAGACGGCTTTCATGTTTACAATAATTATGTAGCTGGTCTGTTGACTCCACCACTTATGGATCATGCCGTGATAGTACTATACTAGTAGTAGAAGACTCGAAACAATTTGTTTTTTCCAAAGGGAGGGCTCAGGGTATGGTTTAAGGGCTCCTCCCTTCAAAAACCTCCCATAAATTACAACCTTTAATGTCTTTCGGAGGAGATACTCACTACAAGGCACTTTTCACTACTACAATATTCTTACAAACTATGTTATTACAGTTGACTTGACCATGGAACACAGTGGATCCCCAAAAGTGACTAATGCAAGAAAAAGGATAAAACGATTTAGGATAGACCCCCAGGAAGATCACCCAAACGATGGAGGGATAGCTGGGCATCCACTTCCAAGGAGCAGGCTCCGAGAACCACAGGACACAGTCCTAACTGAAGCAGAAGAAGAGAAGAAGAAGAAGACTTGACCTAACCAATTTTTTTTTATATTTCCTTCAAAGGATAGTTTATCTAGGCAAAGCCAGGGTAATTTCTTGAAGCTAATAATATTACATTGTATTAATAACAGTGCTTTTGAATGTTTGTACATAATGATACGGTGTCTTTAATAATGAAATGGTTGTTTCTATTCTACTTATCTAATTTCTCAGAAATGTTTCTGTAATTTTCAGTAATGGGTGTTGGCTTTTGAGAAGCTCACTCTTACAAATTATTATTAGTGTAATGTCAATATAATTGATAGACAAGAAAAAAATTGTAATTTAAAATTTATTTCTCTACTTGATAATGACGATAATATTATAATACCTATTATAACGGAGACAATCCCTTATTGTGTAATGTGGACGTCCTATTACGATTTTTTAACCTATTTTTTGTGGATTAAATTCAGTGATTTTTAAAATGTCCACTAAAGGAATTTCCAACTTTGATCTTGTACTTAACCTGCCCAGGGTATTTGAATTTTGCTGTAGAAAAATATTACTCACCTTAATATTCATCCATTTGTTTCAGAAATATCTACATTCTGATCACCCTGAAACTATGTAAGCAATAGCTTGTATCGTGTAGGTGAAGTACCTAGGCCTTTACAGCAGAATTTGAAACAGAAGCCTTCCGCTCAGAAGTCTGCAGCTCTCCCATCTCAGACTTTTTCAAATTTTTGATTAAACTGTACCTAAAATTACTTAAATATTACGTTGAACATGAATACCTTTGCAGTATAGACTAGACATTCAAAAGAAAATTTGGTAATGCAGCTAATCAAATCATGCGACCAAAATAATTTCATATCAGTCTTTTACCTACAAGTGTTGGTTCGAAAAGGTTTCTTTTAAGAATTTCTCCAAAACATTATCATCGTTGATTTTGTAACACGTTCTCTGAGAAAATCGGTAGTACACTAGTACGTTACAAATCTATCTATAAAGATCTTTGATTGAACGCGCAAGCTGTTTACTTGACCACAGATATATGGAGAACTTCCCATCATAATTCCATCTATAGGTACTCACATGGCATGTCCCAAATCGATCCCAATTATATTAGTAAAAGCAGTGTCATCACATATTATGTACCAACCATGAATGTCATCAAAAACTTTGAGAAGCTTCAACTTTTGTCATAATAATTGATAGACAATAAAAAGGACTATTTTTTTCATATTAAAAACATATTTGAAAAGTATAATATTATCTAACAAAATAAGAATTATGTCTAACATCTGAGTATCAACCTTGATATAATTTATAGGTAATAATATTATGAATAAGGCAGCCCAACGTTTAAAATACAATCAGGACACAAAATAACATTGTCCTTGATTAAAAGCATTTATCTAATATTAGTATTTATAAGGAAAAGAGGGACTTTTTCCATTTAAAAAGCCTTTAACAGTGTTGATACCACCTTCCCTACGAAACGTCAATTACGTAAATTATTTAACCACGTTTTGAAATTGTAGGTTAAATTAAACGTTTGAACCAAAGGACTATTTAAATCGTTTTTTCTAGCTGTAGACATCGACGACTCTATCAAATGATATAATTATTATTTTATTTTATTATAGTGCTAAATAGGCGCTCAAATGTAAAGACCCTCTTTCGTCCTTAAGCTATGTGATTGTTCAAAATGCAATTCAAAAGAAACATTTTTTTTTCAGAAATTTTTGCTTAGCTACTACAAAAACCTATTACTAAACATACATCATAATCTAAACAAACATGTTTTTAAAATAATCATAACAAATGGAATTTGTTACCTCGCTAAATTATAAATTAAATAACTAAACATTTTAGTATTGGATAAAATTAAAGTGTCGTTTTGTGCCAAAATACCTCAGGGACACTGTACGATTCATCAATTCTAGGACATGTCTGTTCTAACGCAGTATATATTATGTACATCTATAAAGAAAAATTATTAATTACATCATCGTCTTAGATCACTACACACGTTTTTGCCTAAGAATTTTCCTCTAGACATGAAAATGTCAAGTTTTTAAGCGGTAACTGTATTATGCGATTTTTTTTTTTAATTCTATTAGGTACTATTCATTTTCTGTAGATTTTCTTAACAAAAAATTCGTTACGCTTAGAATTATATATCTCTAAGGTCCCATTTCGTATTTCTGCTTATAATAATTCTAATGCTGAGGTGGTATTTATCATTCAAGCTAGCTCATTTAAAGATCTCAAATCCCAAATTTGAGACGCATATATCAAGATCTGAAAAGTCAAGATCAGATAAAACTTAATCCTTTTTATTGATAATTTAATATTTGTATAAAATGAACAGCAATAATCTGATAAATTTATGTAAATCGTATGCAGAGTAAACATCTTTAAGTCATCAATTTAGTAGTAGTAGTAGGTACCTAATAATGTTGATGATGAAGACGCATGCGCACGCGCACGATGATCTTATCGATCCTTATTATGCAAATTGATCCATCTCATTGCAACAACAACAAGATCATTATTAATACTACTACTAATAGGTATGGATCCTCAGGATATTATCATTATTATTGTACCAACAGTAGCAAGAGTCAATATAATGATGATGATTTTCAATAAGAGATCGATGCAACACGAAGGATGGATCATCGCGTGATCTAACCAATAATAACAATACAGTCATCATCATTATAATAGTATGAAGTGTCGATCATGTGTGATGATTACTACACCTGTTCGATAATGGATCAATGGTGTTGTTATTATTGATTCGTTGGTTTGTGAATTAAAAAAATAACGTCCTTATTTATTTTGTTCTACATTTTGATATGTATCAAAAAACATTTGGAACACAATAGCGCTTTCTTCGATTATTATTACGTGGGTTGATGATTAATTTTAAAAACAAAATAAAGTCAAATGAAACAAGCAATAAAAACATACATACATACATACATACCATCACGCCGCTTCCCTCGCGGGGTAGGCAGAAAGGATCGAACGCCACTTCCTTCTATCCTTGCATACATCTTTCGCTTCCGTCACTGTCATACAATTCCTCATGCATGCTCTCCTGTTCAATGTGCTCAACACGTTACCGTCCTGTAGGATTTGATATAAATGATCTTGCCATTTAATCCTAGGACGTCCACGTCTCCGAGCACCATTCCTCTCACCCAAATATTATATCTTCTTAGTCATTCTATCCTCATTCATTCTTTCCACGTGCCCAAACCATCTTAACTTATTTACATTCATCCTTGTTATTACACCAACTTTCATTCCACATTCCTTTCGTATATCACTGTTACGCACACGATCTCTCAGACTTTTACCACACATCCTTCTCAACGATCTCATTTCAACTGCATTTATGCCACTTTCATCCTTCATGCAATAATAACAAAGTTTGGATAATACAGTAAGTAATACGAAAAAATAGCAATCTTAATAAAGGGTTAAGATACTACAGCTACCGGGTACAAATTATAATAATAGTTATTTATTCACTTCATATTATTAATAATACCTGTTATTTTTACAACGTTATAATTAACAACCACATCGTACAAGAATGTAAGGTATAATAATTGGTAATATTTATATCTATCTATCTACCTATTAAGTCGTTCTAATCCTTGTAATTATTTATTAAATTACACGATATTATTAATTGTTAACTCAATACAAGAGTTTATCGTGCTTAAGGGAGCATGCGCCTCTAATTGTTATAAACATGTAAACAGTCTAAATCCACAATCGGCCTCCTTCATTTAAAGTGCCTTTGTGACAATTGAGTCGCTCTTATCGCGATGTTCTAGACGCTCTCATGTCGTTTTCATACGAATGGTGTATATTGTGAAAGAGGGATGTTCAGGGTGATAGAAATCTTGTAGAGAAGGGAGTTTCTGATTTTGAAATAGATAGTTTTTACTATAAAAATCAAATGAACTTGTAAGTTGAAACCATTCGATTTTTAAAATGTAATAAAACAAAAAGGATTTTTTTACATAAAATTAATATGGAGTTTTACGATATAAAATGTCAACTCAGTCAATAAAATGCACAATTTATACCATACCATAACAAATCGTCACGGCATATCCCACAAGTGGGGTAGCCAGCAGACCAGAATCATGTTATAGACATGCAAGCTGTCCTCTCTGTGTCAACACAAAGTTAAGACATTATTTTTTGTTGACACAGGAATTAAGAGTGGCATACCGGTTGGCTGAATTCAAAATGTAAAATGTATTATTTTTCGAAAACCCGCCTTTTTTAGATAACTCGAAAATTTACAGAAATGCGCCGGAGACAAATTTTTACCTTTTGCTTTATGAAACAGTAATGTAGGTATCTATATTATTATCTTAACACGTAGACATTAGTGAGTATAAGTTCTTAATAATAGATAATGTTTGAATTACTATTGTTACCCGTTATTTGAGTATCGGTTATCACTGCTGATGTATCAATTCAAGGAAATTAACGAGGAAATAATAGCAATAATAATAATAACCAATACTGCATTAGCTGTCGTAATTCGTGACTAGGAATTAAATAATATCGTTATTGTTACCGATATTATTTCACCCTGTAAACTCTGAATAATGTAAGGTTAAGTGTTATACGCATTAAAGGAAATAATAGAGCGATTTATAACACGTTATTTATACAGTCCTCTTTTTTAACGGTGATTTATAGTTTAGTACTTACCTACATGTTTTTCGTTTTTATTTTATTTTTGATTACTAAATAATATAATTATTGATGACATTGCTTACTTTTACTTAGAAGCCTTTGAAGCTTTTTATAAGTTTTTTTTTATTTGAATATATAAATAAAGTGTTAAAAAAAGTGTAGAGTTAAATAAGTGTAGAGTTTCGAACTCTCAATCAAGAGATTCCGGGTTCGTCTCCTGCCGCTGATCTATCGATCGAAGGTGGAGTAGTTTCAATTGATTACTGTGAGGATGTTTGCTGTTTGTTTAGTTTCGAGCCAATATTCATTTAAAAAAAAAATACATGTTGGTAACTGCCTTACAATTAAAGACACTATAATAGTTTTACAGATATATAGAGACAAAAAAAAATACTGTACCCTAACTTGTGATTTTCTTACCATTTTTATTTGTCGTGTCTATTGTGCATATATTGATCTATTTTTTTCATGATTACAGAGTCACTAAACATATACGCTTAGAAGAAACTGCTTGTTTTATTAATTATCGTGGCTTTGAAAATGCAACAAGTTTCAGGAATTTCAATCTAGTCTTAAGATATTTTGTATTAATTTAGACAAATAACTAGTACGTAGTAAATAAGTAACTTACATAGTTAGTTCGAGTTCGGTAGTTCGAGTTCGTCGGTAGCCTGGAGGTAGAGTTTCGGCCTGCAGAACGAGGGGTCCGTGGTTCGATACCAGGTGCCGGCAAACTCCCCTTTCACGGCACAAGCTTTAAGCTTAGTGTGAAAGGTGTATAAGGTTGTATTTGGGTTTATAACAAAACCCAGATATATCTTTTTTTTTTAAAAATAAAAAAATCTGTAAGTTAATTTTAATTTTTTTTTTCTAAAACAACGTAGTCGGTGGACATTAGCGGTTTTTATTTAATTTTGGGGAGAATTTTGTCGGGGATTATCCTTCAGGCGAACCTTGAGCCCTTCCTTAAAAAGAATTTGCATGAAGAGTATGGATAACATATGAACTGACATTCCTGCAACATCCATGGGTGAGTCAGGGTGCAAATCTTAATATGTGTACCCCATCCATTCAACGGAGTTTATGTAGGTCTACCAACGCTACGTCTACCTTGTGATCTTGGGTGAAAAGAAAAAAATATAGGTAGGTACTAACAAATTCACATTATCAAACTCTTTGTGGGTAGACCATGGGAGCCATCTAGCATCACTGATGGGAGTAAAAAAGAATATTGTAGATAATATATAATAATACCTAATAGATAGATAATAGTCAATGTTAGTGTTTGAGCAGCGCAGCGATGATGTCGTGATAGCTGGAGGCTCTGTTGTATTGCGCTACACAGTCCTACAGTATATATAATGTAATGTTATAGCTGGTATCACAGACACAGACCATAACATGCAAGTGATTGATGCTATGTAGTGTACTGGATTTTATTCTATGTATATGTAGGTAGATATTATGTAGAAATATTACAGATTCGGATTATAAGAAAAAAGTTTTAATTATTGCTGGAAAACCCAGCAGTAAAGAAGTGCAGGTGTACGAGAGCCACGTGGCTTGATCACGTAAATCATATTCTCAACAGGAAGGCCTTACTTACTTTACTTTTCGTATGGCTCGGTGTTGATTAATCTTGACTCATGTGGGCTGCGTCGTATCCTCTACAGTCTTGGCTCTAGTGCTGAGAGCCAGTTCACCGCCTCCAGTCCCGCTTCATGGATATCCTGCAGATTCCCGCAGAATTTTTTGAGATTTTTTTTAAAGACTGCCTTATCTTTAGTAAGAGAAATCAATGAGAAATTGTTTAAATATATATAGAAGAAGCGAAAAAAAAAGTATGTAAGGATAGATTTATATGGCGTTTCATTCTCTCTGCCTACCCCGCTTGGAATACCTCGTGAGGGTATAGAAATATAGATATATATAAAGTTTGTCTCCCACTCTTTTCTGTAAGTTTTAGAGTGTCCTGTAAAAAGCAGGTGTTCGAAAATATAAGGATATTTTATATCTTAAATTCAATGATAAGGTTTATCACCCGTCCTGAATGTTTTAATTTGTTGTTGCCACGGAGAAGACAGCTTACATGTTTATTACACGCAGGTTTCCTATTTTTATGATATATTTATGGAATAGTAGTATCTAGTAATTTAAAAATGTTTCCTAAAATAATGCAGATACTCTATGTGAAAACACATTTTACCATTTTCACATTCAGTTGAAAGTTAGTTTCTACAAGGGCACATGTCCTTAAATATGTTTAATTATACATATCAATAATTATATATTTACTAAATTAATTATTTATCCGACCCTGTAAATTGTCTCGGTGAATCATTGCAAAGAGAGTGTGGGAACTAGCTGGCGCAAGGTCCGGCACAAGGAGTCGTAATATTACTAATAATAATAATAATCTACAAAATTATAATTTAGTGATACTTAATAGTTACAGATATACAATATACATAGGTAATATATAATCTGACAAATTTATACGAAATATTAAAGTGTTTTACACATTAATGAGAGCAGAATTCGCAACTAGTATCCCATTTCTTATTTTTCTTTCAGCCCATTAAAATCATTCAAATTCAAATATTTTTATTGAGAAAATAAAAAACACATTAAATATAGGTAACTATATATACAATAAACATAATTATACAATTCTTTAAAATATCTGTTTTTACATTATAGATTCAAATAGACTGAAGTGCTTTCACTTCTCTTGTTCAGTTTTTTCAAATTGATTTTCCCGAGAACATCAGAGATGAAAACATTACGTGCTAAAGCGGGCAAAACTCTCAGAGACAGAATAAGAAATACCTACTGAGATTAGGAACAAAAGCAACACGAAGGACATCGCAACATGGAGGACATCGCAAAATGGAGTAGGAAAGGAGACGATTCTGGAGAGACCGTGTAAATCGGATGGCCGAAAATAGAATCGTACATATAGCTTCAAAGGAAACACCAGTCGGTTCATGACCCCGAGACAGGCCACCAAAAAGATGGAAAGACAGCTGGTCTTCAGCATCACAAGAGGCATCAACTTCCGAACTAACAGATCGATGATTTACAAGACGAAGAAAAAGAAGAAGAAGATTTTCCCGAGGATAAAAATGGGCTTCCGTCATATGGATTAATCTACATACATTGTTGCCAGCGAAAATTGAAAAATTTCTTATTTATTTAAAATAAAAGAAACTTTGTACTTTACACTAAAATCACTTTATTTATTTATTTTATTCTTCACTGTACATTGTTTACAATAATACAAATTTACATAGAAAATATCATTTATACAATTCAATGTACAGAGGGCGAGTTTATCGCTAAAATGCGATGTCTTCCAACTATCGGGTATTAAAATAAAAAAAAAAAACAGACATAAATATACATATCTACAGTAATGTTATAAATATATAAAAAAAAAAACAAAAATACAATATAAAACAAACAAATGAAAAAGGCACATGCAGGCAACAATGCATTCATGGACACATAATAATAAAAAAATTAATCAGAGTTCAAACGTTTCGAAAAGAAAAATTTCTGCATTCGTAGCTAAAATTTTTTTTTTGTTTAAATGAATCTTTTATGCCTATAAAACCCTTATATATTAATTGTTATTCGATTATAAATATGAATTATTTACCTATAATTTGTATGAAATTAATTTCAAATCAATGTATTGATGAAGAATAAAACCATCTTTCTTCTTGATCGCATGATCAACTATTCTTAGACAGAAGTGGTGAGCATTCATTCCTAGGTAGGAATGAGGAATCCTATTTTCCCCTCAGGGAAATACAGATTATAATATTAGGTATATACCTTCCTAATTCTAATACATAGACATAGAGTCATGGGAAAAATGGATCAAAACACCATAAAGATTCATATAATTATCATTATACACATATCTAACAAATATATTTCAATGTTAGAATGTGTATATTTATCCGTTTGCTATAAAAACATATGCATATTTTATAGAACACATAAAACCAATTTTTTTTTTATTTTTTATTTATTACATTTTACAGGGATACAAACAGTCATAAACAGGTAACAATAAACTATACTATATATACTATACTATACCCTCACGCCGTGTCCCAAGTGGGGTAGGCAGAGAGAACGGAACGCCAAACAGATCTATCTTTACACACTTCCTTCGCTTCCTCCACATTCATACAGTTCCTCATACACGCACGTCGGTTTCTCTTACTCAACACGCGGCCGTCCTTGAGAATTTGATCCACGTGATCAAGCCACGTGGTTCTCGGACGCCCGCGTTTCCTCACACCCTTTCTTTCAGATAAGGTAACAATAAACAGAATCATATAAAGCCATAAGTGGACCAGTAAAATCCCCTATCATTACCAATATGTAATACAAACAATGAATGCAACAACAGTGCCAGACATGTAAATTTAAACAATCCTAAGCATGAGACAAATACAAAAGAATAAAACAAATTTTAAAAAAAAAACAATATGAACTTGTTAAAAATTCAAAATTCGTAATAAGATTAATAAACATACAAAACAAGCAAGATAATTTAAAATATCCACAAAAAATATAAATTTGTAAAGATACATGTAAGAACGTAAGATACTTAAAATATAAAGGAATAAAAAATATAAATACAACAACAAATACATAATAAAATGGTTAAAATATACAAATAGGTACATAATAAAATAGTCAAAATATGCAAAAACATGAAATAAAACAAAGATTATTACAAAAAATTAATGATAAAAACTTACTAATGAGATCTTAGAGTACGATATACTGAAATAGAAGTAAAAAATTACGAACTACAGTATAATGCAAGTCTTGACAAATTTGACATACTTGTAATATGCAATATTCATAGGATAAAGACCACAAACAATATTATTAGTAAAGTAGAATTAGCTCATACAAAATAATAAAACATAGACAAATTAAAATATTATGGGTCAACAACCATATTATTAAAATTGGTCATCCACGTTTTTCCGTAAGTTTTCGCGTGTCCTTTAAAAGACAGGTGTTTGATAAAGTATACACATTTTATATCTTAATTTCAGTGGTCATGAGGTTGGCCACCCATCCCAAATGTCTTAATTTTTTGCTGGCACTGAGAGGACAGCTAGCATGTTTATTGCATGCGGCCGATGGGATAGTATAAGTAGCAGTAAATTTGGATTATTATTACTATTATTATTATTGACAATAAAACGATTCTTACAAGGATCATTACAGCTGAAGGCCAATGCGATCCCAGAAGAAAACTTTAAACGATATCCATGACGACAACCCAACTGCAATATATCTTCAATTTTCCGTATAAATTCTGCATAATATGTCACGTTACAGATATCAATGAATCTAGCCAGACCATTAAACATTTGAATAGCCCTTCCCACTGGGGAGTTTGCCAATATGTTTGTTCTACTTTGAGGCTGGTAAAAAAAATCGTGATACCGAGAACGTCCATACTATATATTAAACATATCTATATATTTTTGATTATGTGGTGAAGCCGGGTAGAAAAGCTAGTACAGTTCAATGATAATATAATTAACGTTATGTTTTTATTGTTCACATACTACATAGTATTAAGTATATTATGCTTAGATTGGAATGTTCGTATGTAGGTATGTATGTATGATTGCTTTACCTATATGAAATTGAAAAAAAGTATGCGATAATTAGGTGCAGTGTGGGAAAAATACGGTAATAACAGAATTAAATACATATCTACCAACCATTCTTAGATAAATTACTGTATACATTTATGACTTCTTCAGAAATTGATGTAAATCAATCAAAATAAAGGTTAATTTCATTTTAATATTATTATGTACTTACCTATAGGTAGTTATTCATATTTTCAAGATAGCGTGTTGGTAAACTTGTGAACTCCTGATCAGAAGTTCGTAGTTCGAATTTCACTGCCAAATTATGCTGCCTTGATGGAATAGATAGATCAAAACGTAGAGAGTATTTATTTTATTAATTATTCATAACCAGTTACTAACTTCAGACAACACATATACCTACAAACAAACAAACAATAATAATCATATCACAAGGATCAATACATTTCCCGATTTAAAAGTGACGGCCCGTATGGCGCGAAGGTAATGCTCTTGCCTTTGAGTCACAAAGTCCCGAGTTCGATTCACGGCAAGGGCAAAGTGAAGAATGACCTTTTTCAAAATGTTTTGGGTCTGGGTGTTACATGTAGATGTGTTTAGTGCATTGTATATATGTGTATCGTCGCATTAGTATCCATGTTAAAAGACTGTAGACTCTATATAATAATTTGGGACTAGCTCAATCTGTGTTGAATTGTCTATGCATGTTATTTTATGTATACAAATTTATTTATTTATTTATTCTTTACTGTAGATTGATTACAAGCAAATTCACACAAAAATACATTTAAAACAAATACAATCATACAATCAATATACAGAGAGCGAGTTTATCGCATTAGTTAAATTTTTTTTTTAAATAGATATATCTGGGTTTTGTTTATTATAAACCCAAATACAACCTTAGTTAAGTAAAAAAAGTCTGAGAGATCGTGTGCGTAACAGTGGTATACGAAAGGAATGTGGAATGAAAGTTGGTGTAATAACAAGGATGAAAGTTAATAAGTTAAGATGGTTTGGGCACGTGGAAAGAATGAATGAGGACAGAATGACTAAGAAGATATATTTGGGTGAGAGGAATGGTGCTCGGAGACGTGGACGTCCTAGGATTAAATGGCAAGATCATTTAAATCAAATCCTACAGGACGGTCACGTGGTGAGCACATTGAACAGGAGAGCATGCATGAGGAATTGTATGACAGTGACGGAAACGAAAGATGTATGCAAGGATAGAAGGAAGTGGCGCTCGATCCTTTCTGCCTAACCCGCGAGGGAAGCGGCGTGATGGTATGTATGTTTGTATGTATAATTGTAAACATTCATTCATTCATTAATACCATCACGAAATTTCTATCAATCTCTTTATACCCTCACACCGTATACCAAGTGTGGTAGGCAGAGAGAACGGAACGCCATATTAGACAATCTTTACATTCATCTTTCCTTTCTCCCCGAGGACCTTCGTAAAAACCTATGTTCAAGAGCAAGTTGAAGACATCGCTTTTCCAACATAGTTTCCTGGGCCCTTGAGTTGGATGCTCCATTAAACGGTGTCGAATAAATCATCCGACATATTATACACGTTAGACTTTAACAGTATCCAGGTGGTCGAGGAGTCCTTCAACGTGTACGGAGCTTTTAAAAAATTAGTCACAATTAAATGCGTGACTCGAGTTCACGGGAAAGTGACGTAAAATTTCGACTCATTATTTACACATTTCACAAAACATAAATAACTTAAACAACAATAATACTTATGACTTATTTCACAAAACAAACATTTCAAATGGTCGTAATACAAATTATGATTGCCTTAAAGGCTATGTATATCGACTGTCTAGTTCCACAACTCAACAAGTCGAAATTTTCTAAAATTTAAATTTAATTGCAAATAGAAGTAATTAACTTCACTTTATCGGTTCCACAAACAAATAACTATAAAAAATACAGGGTTCCCTTTACATATTATATCTTTAGTTTTGAAAAAACACAACCACAATAATTTATTTTAATTTTTCTTGCACCATTTTCTTAGATATTTGCATTTGAAAATTGGATTTTCTCGGAGTGATCAAAAACGATATGGCGGCACTGTGACGTCACGGAGTCCTGTGAATCATAATAACTTTCGCACCACAGATTATAATCTCATACACACACGGGACTCCGTGACGTCATCAGCTGTCAAAAGCCATTTAGCCTGTTTTGCCAATCGTCAAAAATTTTGGATTTTAATTTTTGGATTTTCTACATAATTTAGATATTTAAAAAAATTTACTGACATATTTTTGTTTTCTGACCTCAAATTTACTTAATAACAAATATTTCCAATTTCCAATTGAGGCCATTACTGGAAGAAAAACGACCCAACCAAACCCTTAGTTTTCAATACAACAGTTTTAAGCTTTTATACCTGGATGAATACGCAGCGAACATCACTGATACGAGTATAGCGGTGTTTGGAACGCCCGCCGGAGCTTCTCAAAATGTTTAGTATTGTAGACGCGTACAGATGATAGTTATATTCCTAAGCTTAACTAAATGTTAATGTTATCAATTATTTTCGAAAACACTAGAAAAAAATTTGCCCATGGCACAAAATTTATTTGTCTAGTTTAAATTGTTTATTTTCCTATATTGTTTTTATTGGGGAATAAAGACTTTTATTATTATTAATATTAGTACATAGCTCACTGATATATATTTAAATAAGTACCTAGGATTTCCAAGAAATATACTGAACTGTACTCCCAAAGATATTGCCAGGCCACACTATGTGTTTATAATAATGTCCATTACCGGGTTGGAATGTTTTGCTTCGTATTTTTGGACGTGTATTCTTTCCCTTCATTTCTTTTTTTTAATTAACGTTGATTTCCCAACTTTCTGGTATGGATATTCTCCGTCTAGGGTATCCGGAAATATTGTCCATTATGATTTCTTAAAGACAGAAAAAATAGTGAGTAGTAAATAAATATATCAACACTCGCGGCACCACGGTTTGAGAATGAATGAAACTTCTACTAAGCGTAAACAAGGGTATTAAAAACTAGGGAAGGGGGGAGAGAAGATACTGGGTAGGGACGTTTCGCTAGAAAGAGATAGAACGTATTTATTTGATTAATTTTTTATTTTTTTTATATAAGAATTGATTAATATAAAAATATGAAATATATATCAAAATATTCCTCGTAATAGCACGCATACATTGCACGAAAATTTTTTTTTACCTACTTGGCGGCTTCGTCTTTCTTCCTCGAATCGACTCAATTATACTCATTTGGGTGTTGTGTGGTACAATAAGCTGAACAAAAAATCTAAGTATGATTCTACAAAAAAAAAATCAGAGTTTTAAATTGAATCTGAAATATATTTTTAAATAGCTTTTCAACTGCTCTGTTGTTTTTTCTTTGAGTTTTGTTAAGAAACTGTATTTGGTTACTATTTGTATTGTAGATATTATTTGGTAAGCGCTATTGTGTGATGTAAATTGTATGAAATATGTTTAACTCTTATCCGTTCCCTAGGATAAAGTCAGTCAGACGATCTCTACACCCTGCGAGGCCTCCATACAAATACTATGCAAATGCTCACATTCCGCGTGATTTATTTATCGTCATTTTACCTATTTAATTACATCATAACACAATGATTGTGTTTCAATAATATAAAAGACACTTTCAAAATTTGGAATAATGCTATTTTATTGGTTTTAAACATCACAAAGACCTTAAGATGAATAAAAAAAACAATGCGTTTGATAGACAAAAAAAAAACAATATAATATTATATCATTTGACTCAAGTTGAAATAATGCGCAGTACAAAATGTGTAAATGACAATAGATATAGAAGAATAATATGGAATAGATTGATTCATTGTTTTTGACATTTTTTTATAAAAAAAGGTATGTACTTAAGTACTTAGCAGAGTCTCAGTAATAAAAATAGGGTTGTTAAATCTTAAAAACATTATAATGAATGAAATACCATGCAGACGGAAAACAATGATGACAATAAAAATAAAAAACCATTATGAAACAAAGAAATGAAACAATAATGTGCAATTGTTAAATGCACTAGTGAAGGATGACTCAAATATTCATTGTGGTTTTCAAAATAATTCTTTGTGGTTACGCAATTTAGAGATCACCCAAAAAATTATTATCCAATAGCATTCAAAAAACCATTGTAAAACTATTATTCAAAAATAATGCACACTTCAGTGTTTAAAAAAAAAAAATAGTCTATTGTTATTATCGTAGATTATTATTTGTGTATTTAGAAATACATTCTACATAGTATGTATTAGTAAAACTTAAATGGTAGTCTTTGAGTTTTTTTAATTATTATTGAAATAAAAAGTAATTAATTAATTAATTAGTATAATTCCCGAGGAAGACCCAAGCGGAGGTGGCGCGAGGTTGTGAAGCAAGACATGAGAGACTGCGGAGCTTCCCCGGAGGACGCACAGAATAGAGCCGAGTGGCGGCGAAAGACAAAAATGGCAGACCCCACCATCATGTGGGATTAATAATTGCCCAGGGAGAGAGAGAGATTGAAATAAAAAGTGCGAGCTACTACGTGTTACCCGTATTTCATTATACTTTAGATTTGACTTTAAGGTATGATACCCATAATTTAGTTTTCACGGCACGGGAAGGACAACCTGTATAATAATTTTATGCAGTTAATTTAGCAAATAATCGTAAAACAAAACACACTATCATACAAGTATTTTATATTACATGATTCATAAGTTGTTTGTAATTTTGTACTGACACGGAGAGGGCGACTTGTATATTTATTACACATAGGTCATCTGCTGACTAACTGAATTGCAACACATTTATTATAATTTATTTTTAAAAAAAATCTCCATCATAACTGGTGATATAGTATTTGCAGTATCAATTTTATTACCAAAATTTAGCATTTTTTACCAAATCGTTTTTTTATTATTTAGTTAGACTAAATTTAAACATTGTTTCTTTCACTTAAATTTCTGATCGAAAAAAATCGTTTTTCTTAGCGAAAAGGACGCTGAATTCTGTACAAATGTTGTATTACGATTTTATATGAGAAAATCCATTTTCATTGCAAGTATTGCTTCTACTAGCCATTTGATGCAAGGAAACAGATCGAAAAAACTATGTTTCAAAATAATGTCTGGCATTTGGTCCTCTTCGTCTATTCCATGTGAGATTAGCGTGAGAAGAAAGATTCTTAGTCAACAAAATGAGATCTTATTGAACATAAAATCTTAAAATAATGAAATATTGAAATCAATGCAGACAAATACGTAATATTATTTGAATAATTTAATTTATTTATGAATGTGCACATGTAAATATGTATTATGTAAGTAAATAAATATAATATATTATGTTCACAATTCATAAATTATGTTTTTTCCCACATTTTTGTCAGTAACACTGAAAAAAAGGTCTAATAATGACAAGGTTGAGATTTCATAGATTCTGTGAAAGATTTATTATATCACTAATGACTACAAAAACTATTTTTTGCTGTAAAATTATTACCTATAATAATGTGACTATACACAATAAAAAAAAAAAACAATTCTTACAAACATAATTTAAACACTTTGTAGAACTCATCACAGCTGGAATTCATAAAATATAACTGAATACTTTACTCAAAACAGCTGAAATGTGTTGGTGATTTTAGCGGCCCTAGAGAACGGTCTCCGTATTATTTTTGAAAAAGTTAAATAAAATCGATTTTAAGAACTAAAATCCAACTTTTTTTTCATAAATAGTTTACTGACAAATCATTCCAGGAATACTGAAAAATTTTTGGCGATAAAGTGATAATTAGTAGTATTTTTATTGATTTTTCAATCGATTTTGCCGCGGAGGCCCCAAAAAACGGATGGCGGTTAAACCCTCAAATCACGAGCACTGCTCAATTTTAAGGGTCAAATCCACACATAAATATTTGAGTCGGTTCGTATGTGCGTATGTCCTTTATGGACTCTGAAATAAGGAAAGACAGAAGTAAAATAATACACTCTATACGAGGTCTCATCTCCTGGGCACGTTCAAGGCTAAAAACATTTAAAATATCTTATGTATTGATAAAGAAATTATAATAAGAAAATTTGTATGGAAAAATCTATGAAAGTTTTTGTAAGTAGCAATATTCATGGTCGAACATTTTTCAGTGTACTGAATTAATTTCACAATGGATGTGACGCGAAATACATCAGTACTGAAACTAAACATTTGGGGATTATTTTGGTTATAAATTGTTGTGTTTGATTATGATAAAAACTCCTGAATTATGCAAGTTAAAATTGCATATTTTTGACATCTTGGGCTAATTTCATAATGGCCGACATGAATGACATAGAATCCAATACATTAATATTTTGGTTGGTACATCAGTTCATTAGTTTGTTTGTTTTTTGACTTTTATGTCCTCTGTACGATATGTATCATCCAGTAGGCGAGCTGAAAACATTTAATATGTATACTTTTATAAAGATTTAATTTATAAATGATGATGTATCAACGATCTTTTGTCGATGTTTGGTAAACTTGAAAATCACTAAAAATCTCATATATCTACGACCATGCTATTAATATGTGTTCTTATTTTATTGTTGATATTCAGTTTCTTTTTATTTCAAAATATGGTTACCAATAATATCAAAAACACAGAACTAATTCAATGATGCTTCAATGTTCTTTTGTCAAAGTAAGGTAAACATCAAAATAAAATAAAAAAACTCATATCTACAACAATACTATTTATATGTGTTCTTATTTTATTGAAGGATATTCTGAGTTTCTTTTAATTTCTAAATAAAGTTATCTGTTATAACAATCACAGAAAAGGGTGTGAGATGCATCATTCTTAATTATCTCATAATATAATGTCATCATATAATAGAACTATACCAAGCCATAGATAACATTTCTAAAACTTGCATTTAACATAATGGTAGTTAGGCACTTTTGTAAAGGATATCATTTCAATATTATGCTTGCATCAATCTGTTTCATTAGAAGTATTTCATTTATTCAAAACATGCATCTAAAAACATAAGATTTTCAAAATTTAGATATTAAGATACTGTCTATTGATAAAGATAATTGTTAGAATTGCATACCAACTTTATAATTCTGTTTTATGACTCACTCTGAAAAGAAATTTGTGGCTCTAAAGCATTATTTGCGTTACATCTATTTTTTAGGAATATAATTACATTTCAAATAAAGAATAATGTCCGGGATTTGTACTTTCGTATAATAAAATTATTATTGTATGGTTTGCAGTAATTTTAAATTTCATGAAAGTATTCTAAATTCAAAATAATTATAGAATTTCTAACACTAAACGTAAACAATTCAAAACTGTCATAATAAGCATAGAGATACTAAGTGTCAAAATCAGGGTTGCCAGATTGTGTGACCAAAATTACCTGCATTTTGCCAAGAAAATACCGCACAATGGGACCTTACACATGGGAAAAATATAATTTTTACTCCAACATGATTATTATTAGATCACTTATATTGCGCTGTTTTTGTAATGAAATCACCTCAAGAGCGCATTTACAATATTATTTGTCACTTTAATTTATTTTTATTACTCTTAAAATACAAATCATGTAAACTATTTTTATTGTCACAAATTTTAGGTATTAGATTTAATTTTATTAAAATTTATCACTTAATTTTAAGAAACAAACACAAAAAACAAAACTATCAAATAAAAAAAACACTTTATTTTGGTCGGAAAATAAAAATAAATAAAAACTTAATCGATAAACTATTATATTTGATTAAAAAATTGGAGAAGTTATGGGTTCAGTCAGCTACAAGAGCGCCATCTACCCAAAAATGATATAAATCATACTGTTCACAATTCTGTTTCATATTTCAATTTCTACCCCCCCCCCCATCGCTAAATTTTCGAAATAGTATAGGAATAAATATCGTCAGTTTTCTAAAGGGTCGTTCACTTTCAGTGATCACTCCGGATGAACCTCCAAGATAAAAAGGTGTGAACGGGCGTTTCATCAATAATGATCACTAGCGATGACGGATGAAAGCGATAACAGCCCGTCATAATTTCGATGAAAGGACCTTTCACTGAAACGACCATAAACAAATTTTATCTTATTTTTTGTTTTATTCTCTATGAATTTGTATAGAATGTCAGAATCATATACAAAATTATTATGCAGTCGAGAACTATATTGATTTGTTTTAAGGGCTTTTTTTCATTTTTTTATTTATTTAATTATATTTTTGTACGAAAATATGTCAAAATACAACATGACTGAAAGTGTTGACATGGCAGTGAGAGCATAGGATGAACAAATGTGAACAGACGTGTTCACTTTCGATGAACAGGTTTGACCCTGACACTCTGAATGATCATCCAGTGTGAAGCAATGTGAATGCTACTTTAGAATAATTATTTTCTCACGATTCCCTTTTTTTCTAATGCAACAGATATTTGTACCGATGATAAAACACAAATTAGTTACACTGGCAACACTGTCCGATCTGTCAATTGTATGGCGTTTGGTGATCCGGTAAATTTTTTTTACTTTGTTTTGATTTTAAAAGACTTTAAAAATATAAAACTGAATAAAACAATACGTAGTGTATCTAAAAAAAATGTTTTCAAGAAATATTCCCAGTGTTAAGCGGAGTTTGAAGCTCAAAAACTACGCTGGTAGATTAACAATGTTTTCCAAAAAACATTGATTTGACTGGTAAGCACTGTCTTAATATTTTAAATTGTATTTTTTTTATGTTTGACGACTCTTAATTGTATTTCTATTACAAGATTACTATTCAATTCTGTGCCTTCTTAAAATATATTTAATGTAATGAATTTACTTAAAAAGGCAAATTATTTTACCGAATATTAGAATAAGCTAAATAAAAAGCTGAAGTGAATGTCTCAGATGCTTAATAATAATGCATCATTAAATGATTGTGTATGGAATGTCTCGATGACTCACTTATATGACAATCCCGTGTTTCTAGGAAGTTAAATTACTGTATTGCTGATGAATTTCAATGTTCTTTTCTTTCAGGATTATCTGTGAGTTCTATAAGAAGAATTATAAAAGAAAACATAGGGAAGGCCGTCCAGGATGATTTTGATATCTACTCCATTCGCCAAAAAGTGCATTTGTATTACACTTCTTCTTCTTCTTCATGTGTCTTGCCGGGTCCCCCCGACGTTGACGACCATTTGGGAGAAAGCTTCTCTGTCCTGGGCGGCGCGAAACAGCTCCTCCACGGTTCTGACACCGGTCCACTGTCGAATGTTACACTACATATTTCTTATATTTATTTTACTGTTTTTATTAAATAGTTTTATATTATAATTACGAGTCTGTTTTATTTTCCCTTTAATGTAAAATATTACAGTTAACAGCATATTTTCATGGATGTGTAATTGTGAGGATATCCTTAGTTAGATGATGTCTATCATTATGCAGCCATTTAACCAGTATATGCTTCTGAAGGTGAAAATGCTAAGTATTTATTAAATGATTTTATCATGTAAAAGAAGTCCAAAGTCATGGTCTTTGAAAGAGGAAGTGAGAGAACAGTATGACAGGTAATGATTGACAACGAAGTGTTAGAGCAAGTTGACGAATGTGTGTACTTGGATAGTTTGTTCACGAGAGATGGGAAGTGTGAAAGCGATTGAAAGGAGAAAAGTTGCTGGCAATAAGGTAAATGGTGCAATCCGACCAATAATTGCAAATAGGAACATATCTACCACAGCTAAATGGTTAGTGCACTCTGCTATCTTAGTGCCAACACTCATGTATGCAAGTGAGACGTGGACATGTTTAGAGAAGGATGAAAGTGGTAGAAATGAGATCGTTGAGAAGGATGTGTGGTAAAGGTCTGAGAGATTGTGTGTGTAACAGTTATTTACGAAAGGAATGTGGAATGAAAGTTGGTGTGGTTACAGGGATGAATATAAATATGTTACAATGGTTTGGGCATGTGGAAAGAATGAATGAGGACAGAATGACAAAGAAGATATATTTGGCTAAGAGGAATGGTGCTCGGAGACGTGGACGTCCGAGGTTCAAAAGCAAGATCATTTAAATCAAATCCTACAGGGCGGTCACGTGTTGAGCACATTGAACAGGAGAGCATGCATGAGAAATTGTATGACAGTGACGGAAGCGAAAGATGTATGCAAGGATAGAAGGAAAAAGCGCTCAATCCTTTTTGCCTACCCCGCGAGGGAAGTGGCGTGATGGTATATATGTATGTATGTAAAAAGTCCATTTACTTGGAGAGGTCCTAGCTTATTATTATTAGCTATAGGATTTTTTTTTGTCTGGAACTAAAAGAGTGAATAATAAAAAGAGTCAGCAACTAAATGTATGCACGGAAAGAGACTGATAGAAAGAGTGAGAATTGCAAGTGATGAATGTAATGTGAAAGTAGGTTCTCTTACAAGGTTTCGTTTTTACACAATCAATGTTTGAATAGGGCTACAATGTGAAAGATAACAGCGCCCTCGATTATTTGTCAACTATTTTTTGACAAACTGTATGTATTGTATATATGATTTTGGCACGCATAGAGCTGATTATTATTATGACATGTACTTTTTTTGCTGCTAAATAGATTTTAAGTTCATTTTTTCAATAAGATTGTGTAGTTTTAACTCACATATTTGGATGAATATCTGTTTTTAAACCCGAGCGTTGCCGGGTTATAAAAGCTAGTATGTAATAAATGTGTTTTTTTAGTAATAAGGTGTGTATATAATATTATTAAGTTGTAAATTTTATTTGAATAAAAATATTTGAATTTGAATTTAACTATTCAACGGAACAAAGACAACATAATTTCACTTTATGTTGGATTTTTGAAGCATAATAAAAATATACCAAAATTACAAAAAATGTGATGTCTCGAATGTATGGCATTTCGACTTGCTGAGCTATGGAACTCGACCGTCGATATATTCGTACGATACATCATCATAAACGGTATTGTACCGGAACTAAGTTTGACATGAAAAACTCATAACTATAATACGAATGCTTTTAACACAGCCTTGGGGCTATATTGGCATTAAATGAAATATTGAGAGCTTTTTTTTGATTGGCAGCTGTCTATCACTCTAATAGGATATCTAATAGTCGCAGGGACGTAACAAGGATTTTTTTCTGGAAGGGGGACAACTATTCTTACTTCATTTGGTATTTATTAGGAACTGAGGTTTTGTAGTCTGTATGGGTTTTAGCCATTGAGATCTTATCCAATACCAGTTGGATTTATATTTAAAAAAAATGCTAAGCAAGGAGCAGAAATTTTAAAATTCAGACATTTTCTCTAGATAATGACAAATTCCTAAAATACTTCTCTTAACTTGATTTTTTTAAGAATAAAATATACCTATGTATATAAACTGTCGCCTGTGATTTCTTCTTTCCTTTTTTCCGGCAAGGCACCCGACATCGAGTGAATTATGTCTGTGATTTCCTGTTAACCATATTCCATTTTGTACATCAAGTTATTAAAATGTCTTCTAAAAATCATCAATCGTTGGATTTTCGCTTTATATGTTATATTGTTATTCAAAACTGATGAATGAGGTGTTCTAAAATAGATATTTAATTTAATATTCAGTAATATAGAGAGAAGCTACCCCCTTTGTACTACTCTGGGTAGGTACACCCTTGTTAATAGGTATAATAATTGATCAATCACTAAACAGCGTGTTGGTTCCTTGAAAGCTCGCGTGATGAAAACCTGATTATGTTCGATATTTAAACTTAACACGAAGCTTAGAAAAAAACTTAAAATTTCGTGTGATATTAAAATACCAATTTTTTTATGCATTCTTGTGGTATTTTATCGTTATGCGAGTAAGGACGGTCGCGTGGCTTCAGAAATTTAGAGATGGTAAATTATATACACTCTGTGTGATGATTGCGCGAATTCCAATTATTGTGTAATAGTTGTAAGAGTATACGTATCGCCTAGTTTCGAAATCTGCTATAACACATTTTCACAAAAATTGAGTTTTTATATGTCGTTGGATGAGAACGGCATCCTTAACGAGTTTACTTGACTTATATTGTGTTTTGGAACTCTTATGAACACCAACACATACATACCTACTACCTACTACACGATAGATATAAAAAAAATTGAAAAACTTATGTGTTTATTCCCTCTCCCATAGATATATAATATAGTAAACACTCACGTAGGTGCGAAAATCCAGATTATATGAAAAACAGAAAAAAAACCCTTTAAAATATGATGCATTAATACCATATTATTTTTCAGATCGAGTACGCAATCAAATCCTTCCGTGCTACGTCACACAACTTTTTATTATTATTTTAATAGTGATGGGCAAGGCTTTGCATCGGTTCTAGTAGGCTGTGCACCTTACACATATTATGGGAAACAATTTTGATTAGATTGATCATAAAATTATATTACATTTACAAAACATTTCAAAGTATTCCCACGATGCGACAGTAAAAACAGTTCAATTCCTAGATTTCAATCATTATGTCCTCCCCATATTCCCATAAGGATTTTCTTCGGAATATAAAATAGGCAAATAATAATCGAAACTAGATTTATAAATTGGAACAATAAAATCAATCATATGGACTACAGTTTAATATCCGTATAAATAAAATTTTAGTTCGTTTATTTACATGTATGTATGTATGAATGTTCATGGAAATAACAAAAACGACGAACAACCCATATAAAATATTATTTTTACGTCTTAAATAATTTACACTGACTGCAGTCCCGGTAAAAAATAGATAGCCTACAAGCCTGCTTATTACCATCGCAGAGGGCAAGGCTGAAGCCAGAAATGGTAGAGCCTGACCAAGAGACACGTATATCTACCAAATGAAGAAGGATAATATTATAAACTGTGCCACATAATTAGAATTAAAGAAACTAGCTGAAAATAGATAGGAATGGAGGAGAAAATCCAAACTCGTTCCAGACCAATCCAAAGTCTTATCCTTGTTGTTTTTCGAACACCTATTATTACCTTTTGCAGAAATTCAAAACATTTTTTTTTTGAAAATTGCTTCCATATCGGCACAGTTCGTTTTTTATCTCATGTTTATAATATAACATTCCCCGATTGAAACCAGGTTTAAAGTACTAAAATGTGTTATAATGATACTATATTATGTTAATTTGATTAAGTAGTGAGAACGTATGTCGTATGTATGTATTAGCCCTCCTACACTTAAGTAAGTATACCGACCCACACTTAGTAAAGATAAGATGTGAGACCACCCCCAAATTCCTCACAAATAATACATGACTGACGTGAGAAAATTTAACAACGATTTAGTATGTACCGAGCAAGTAATACATAAATACTTCTTGTATTAAAATATTAGTATATTTTTATGAAGTTGAATTTGGATTTGTTTGCTAAGTAAATTGTATTGTTGGCCAAACACATAGCGACGATAAATTTCTTTGTATCACAGAAAATATGTTTTTTTTTATTTTCTTTTACAAACATATACCCACAGTTATAACATTAATAACAATACACAGCCAAATCAATTACAATTAGGAATCCAGCAAAGATATATTCTTTTTAACAACATGAACATAATTATTTGAGCTTGAGTACGTGGATCACATCCTAAAGGACGGACGCGTGTTGAGTAAGAGAAATCGAACATGTATGAGAAACTGGATGAATGTGGAGGAAGCGGAAGAAGTTTGCAAGGATAGATCTATATGGCGTTCCGTTCTCTCCGCCTACCCCTCCTGGGACACGGCGTGAGGGTATAGATAGATAGATAGAAACATTTTGGATTATTTTTTTTATGTAGATATATGTAGTATTTCAATTGGAGAATAAGCATCTGGAAGAGTTTTGTAGATTTTGCACAAAACTAATATTTGCATTTTTCGTACGCTTTCCACAGATCACAAGTTTACTTAAAAAAATTACGTTTCGGTCATTAATATCAATATTAAAAAAAAAACAGATATTTCAGGAGTACAATAAAAAAAATAAAAATGAAAAAAAAACAAACAAATCTACTTAGTTACTACAATTTTTATACTACTTATCTTCAATTGCCGAGGTCTGCTTAAATTTCCCAAAAAACCAAGCCGTGTAGGTAGGTACATACCAAATGCATTCCTTATTTTCCCAGGAATGGTACGGTACATTCCTTCCTAATAATCGCAACTTACCGATATCTTATAATACTATACGTAAGCACTTGATTTATATAATATTTCTGTAATATATGTAGGTATCTGCTGCATTATATGTAGGTAATAATATAACGTTGATGATATAATTGAGGTAGATATCTACCCTTGGATTTATACAGAAATTATTATCGGACGATTATCATTACTCACCTGTGTGAAATATTGCCTTTTGAATCGGTACTGAACCGATTTTTTTTTTATTTACAACCATAAACAAATCAGTGAAATTCGTTTTTGATTGTTTTGTAAACCTTTTTCGTAGATAATATTTTTCTAATAAATTCATGGACCACCCTAGAATAAACTGGCTAAAGGGTCGTTCACATACGTTCACTTTCAGTGATCACTCCGGATGATCCTCCAAGATGAACAAGTGTGAACAGGCGTTTCATCAATAGTGATCACTAGCGATGACGGAGGAAAGAGATAACCACTCGTCATAATTTTGATGAAAGGTCCTTTCACTGAAACGACCATAAACAAGTTTCATCTTATTATTTGTTTTATTCTCTATGAATTTGTATTGAATGTCAGAATCATGTACAAAATTATTATGCAGTCGAGAGCTATAGTGTTATTATTCATTTTTGAATTTGTTTAATTATTTTTATACGAAAATAGGTCAAACTACATACAACGTGAGTGAGAAAGCAGACATGGCAGTGAAAGCATAGGATGAACAAATGTGAACAGACGTGTTCACTTTCGATGAACAAGTTTGACCCTGACACTCTGGATGATCATCCAAAGTGAAGCAATGTGAATACTACTTAAGACAGATGTCAAACATGCTTGTTGAAAGAATTAGTTTGGAAATTGATATGGAGTGACTGGAAGTCCTGGCATTGGACAAGGATCTATGGAGAAAGTATCGAATCATCGATTTCCATAGGTACATTAACATGGTAATAATCTCTTTTCTACGCAAAGGTGAACAAAGCAATAAAAGGAGTTTTACAATAAAATAATAATGTCCTTCAAATCTGCAACACAAAAGATATTATGTACCTATATAAACATAATATAAACAAAATATGATGATTGTTGTACATAAAAAGGTGCACTTCTAATAAATATTCCATCAATTTATTCTGTATGAACAGTAACATACTTTTATAAATGCAATCAACAAATAGGGACTCGAGGGAGATATGAACGTTTCTTTTTGAATCAACGCTCGTTTAAGACTGATTGATATGAAATTATGCTGGTCACATTACCAATTTATCTTTTGAATTTTCAGTCCATAGGATACTTTAATCGATAGTCCAAATGACCCATTTTGAACTTGATAAAAGAAAAACGAAAGAAAAAATAGGTTTCATTAACCTGTTATCGATGTTATTTTTACAATATTAACCATTTCATGAGTGTAGTGTATGGACTTTGTACACTGCACCTTTAAGTTGTACCTTGGACTTGTTTAGAGGTTAAACAAGGGATATTGAGTGAGTAGCAATACTCAATTGTCTATATAGGTTAGCTTCCTATAGGGAACGACGCTCATTATTAGATACGACCTTGACTTGCACTGGTTCGCTGCGTGATTGACTAAGTTGTGTTCGACATTATAAGTAGGAATTATTATTTAAATATATATTTGTGTAAATATAAAATCAGTGTTCGTTATTTAAAAGAACCTACATATTATTGTAAACAGATACAGTTTACAATAATGAAGTTATATACTGTATAATGTAAATTTAACACATGAAACTACCAAATAAGGCTTAGAGAATACTACTTCACAAACTCGGTAGTGCCCCAGACGGAACTTCTTTAATTCTGTTTTCACCCATCATTTTTTTAAAATTGAAATCGACCAAAGATTACAGATCTCTGAATCAAACCATCAATCACTCAGCTACGGATCAATCCAAAGAATAATACGAAAATACATAGATAGATACCTACATTATATATTATTTTGATTCACTTATTGTGCTAATAATAATTAGTACAGCAGATCCATACATCAAAATTATCTTTTGACTTGAAAATGAGTTCACAATAATATAATTACCTACAACAATATCAGAGTTTGAATCCTTAATAAATTACATTATTACAACAATAATAATTATTATAATAAATCGCCTCACGCAATAATCCCTTTCATTTCTTCCTTTTCACAATAGAAAACTGAATACAATGAGTCCGTCAGCTGTACTGCATCCAATCGACAATCATGAAGAATTTTTGTAATCACATATTACATACAATACCTATACAATCGTATGAAACCATAGATTTACTGTACTGGTAGCGCAGTACAAATTTAATTTGTTGTAAAATTACATAATAAAATTAAAAATAATAGTGATCATATTATGTTGTTTCACTCCATAACATTAAGATGGCAATGGTCTCTTTCCTACTAATGCTGTATTGGACATCGTTAATGCCTTAACACTTATAAAAATGCCTTTACTATAAAAATAATAACGAATGTCCTTCAAGTCTGAAACACAAAATAAGTATATTATCGATGGCTTAGTGCACAGATGTTGTAAGTACCTACTTACCACAGAGGTGTTTTTACAGGGGAGCATTTTGAAAGTTCAACCACTGCTTTGTTTATGAATTTGAAGTCTTAATATTGATACATTATCATAATCACTGATTTATTATTTACAACTTACCATATACGTGCACAATATTCTTTAAAAAAAAAATTGTGTATTTATCTCCGTATCTCGATTTATCAAAAATTGTACTCTAAGCCATCGTTATCTACCCTACCCTACCCTACCCTACCCTAATCAAATCACACCTACTCTTTAAGCTAGCCTGATAATGAGAGCGTAAGCTCTAGAAAGCCGGCTCGTGATTAATAGTCACTATGGAAGTACCTACTATACGATACCATCACGGCATATCGGTATCCAGCAGATCAGCTGCATGTAATAAATATGCAATCTGTCCTCTACGTACCAACAAAAAATAAGACATTCAGCACGGATGGCAGACCTCACCTTAAACCTCACAAATAATTCTTTTTTGTCATTTTAATCATGATCCTTTTAGAAATTCTCCATAGACTACAGCAACAGCTAAAACTTGCCACGGGGTTGTGGTTTACAATTACTACTTACTTTACTTTACTTTACTTTACTTTTCGGGTCCGGACTTCTGACCTTGCCATTCCAGTATTCAGCGACGTATATCGCCTTGCCATTCGCCATCAATAGGTCACTCTCATTACATGCATTCCGCATCAGCGGTCATTGCAATATATGATAATCACTCTGCACCTCCCCGCAGTCACAGCTAGTGTCCTCCTCATCCAAAAAGCCCCACCTCTGCTGGTTACTTTTGCACCTAGTCACCCCAACCCTTAGCCTGTTCAGTGTCTTCCACGTGGGGTACCTCAGACTATGCACGGTGTTTGCGCTTTCGGATGGCATCATCCATGGATTGTCGCCAAGTTCCTGCTTCCACAATTCCTCTTTACGCTTTTCTGACGAGGTGGTAAGGTCATTCGTAACTTTAAGGAAACTTTTTCTCGATCCTAGTCTTGGAGGTACCATCCAATTAAAAACTATTTAAGGCAAAAACGTTTGGTACATGCATTCATAGGTAAATGAAAAAAAATATTTGCAGGTGTATTTAAAAGTATAGATAAAAAAAACTTTATTTTTACCCTTTTGATGGATCCAAGACAGGTATATTCAACTTTTAAATAATTATTTTTAATCGATCTAACCATTTAAAAGTGTTTTAATTTTTTTTCATCCGCCAATTAAACTATTATTTTTATAATAAAAAAATAAATCTACAGCAAGAAGCTGTTGTTTTTATCAAACGTCAATCATCGGAATTATTTTGTATTTAATAAATCATTTTCGGCGTAGGCAAAGAGGATCAAATGAGGTAAACGTTTAGATTTTACTGAATTCAGTCTGTTATGTTTCTTCTTATTTAATTGCGCTATTGAGTTTCGATTGATTTATTATGTACAGAATTTTGGGAAATATGTTTTGGACATATTAAATTGTTCTTAAGACATAATAATTGTTTGTAAGTGATAAGCAATGACTAAGGATGAAATATAGTGGTTTTAAAAAATATTTTGATAATGAATAGTACCTAACTATATTTTTTATTTATTTATTCATT
The DNA here is from genome assembly GCA_947579605.1 of Athripsodes cinereus. Classification (NCBI taxonomy): domain Eukaryota; kingdom Metazoa; phylum Arthropoda; class Insecta; order Trichoptera; family Leptoceridae; genus Athripsodes; species Athripsodes cinereus. The sequence goes on from OX388306.1 coordinate 2,299,080, forward strand.
CTTTATTTTATCTATCAAAAGGGAGAAAAAAAGAATACCTGGATGACACGATGTAATTGAATCCTGCAGAGAAATGGCACAATACCATTCTGCACAATACCATTCTGGTACCGTCACTTACGTATGCAAGCGAGACATGGACGTGGTTGAAGAAGGACGAAAGTGGAATAAATGCAGTAGAGATGCGATCGTTGAGAAGAATGGTTGGTAAAACGCTGCGTGATAGAGTGAAGAATGAGGATATTAGAAGAAGGAGCGGATGCAAGAAGACTGTTGTGGACAGAATGCGTGTGAATAAACTACGGTGGTTTGGGCATATTGAACGAATGAACGAGGTAAGAATGACAAAGAGGATATACTTATCTGAAAGAAAGGGTGTGAGGAAACGCGGGCGTCCGAGAACCACGTGGCTTGATCACGTGGATCAAATTCTCAAGGACGGCCGCGTGTTGAGTAAGAGGAACCGACGTGCGTGTACGAGGAACTGTATGAATGTGGAGGAAGCGAAGGAAGTGTGTAAAGATAGATCGGTTTGGCGTTCCGTTCTCTCTGCCTACCCCACTTGGGACACGGCGTGAGGGTATAGTATAGTATAGAAATGGCCTGGATGAAGATAACATAAAGAACAGAAATATACCTATATAACCTCAGAACGGGAAGAGCCGATCCCAACAGTCTTCAGCGGCAATAAGTTAGGATAGTGCCAGGAAGAAGAAGAAAATAAATCATTCTTTACTGTAGATTGATCGCAATACCTACATACAATTTTATAAAAAATGTATACATATTAGATATAATCGATAAACAGAAGGCGAGTTTATCACAAAGACTTGATCTCTTCCATCTTTCGATTGGGTACAGAAATAAATACATAAATATTCAGTCAAATATAAATGCAAATGGAATGATTATTTTGAAACTTTTTAACAAATACGAGCCGTGCTGTTAAATTTATAGTTACTATACCATCACGGCATACCCTGCAAGTGGGGTAGCCAGCAGACCAGCTGCATGTAATGAATATGCAAGCTGTCCTCCATTCATTCATACAATCACGACATTACCCACGTATATCTAGGGTAGACGGCATACCATATATGCATGTAAAAACATGAATACCATCCTCCCCCTACCAATGAAAACTAAAGATATTCAGAATGAGTGGCACACCTCATATTTAAACAGAAGATGTTATATGTCTCATAGGTTTTACGATCCTTTTACATGACACTCGAAAACTTAAAAAAATACTAGGAGCTTTTTTAATTATCAGGGACCTCAAGGGTTAAAATAAAGTGGCCATCGTTTTCCCATAGCCATCAGCAAAATCTTGGAAACCTTACAAAAAATATTCACGTGTTTATGGTAACAATTAAATAAGAACCTTTACACGGATTTAAAAACGAATATAATTATTTGATTGATGAATGAAAATTTGATCCAATTATAAAATTATATAAATCCTTGATTGATGTTTATGATCTATGCTTGTTATTATTGTTTTGATTCATCTTGTAGATCATCATTTTAGTGATAATTATAAAAAAAATATGATCAATATCCCTAATATATCTACATAATAAAAGAAAGTCGTGTTAGTTACACCATTTATAACTCAAGAATGGCTGTACCTACCGATTTGAATGATCTCTGATTTGTTGGATTCTTCTCCGCCTCGAATTGCCGATAGGCTATTAAAATACCTAACAAATTCACGGGAAGAAAAATTACGAAGAAAATTATTTACGCCATACATTTTTAAATTCAATAAATAAACAATATTTATTTTTAGATGCATTTATTCATTATTGTTTATACATAGAGTACCTAAATGTTTATTTTCTTTTACCTAAATATTGACATTCATTGATTGTTAGGCGGTACGAAGCTCGCTGGGTCAGCTAGTATGTAGGTAGGTACTGTATATTCATAAAACATTATCAAAAACAATTATAATGAACTTGCCTGGAACATACCACGTTAGTTTAACTCTTTTTTTAGTTTTTAAAAATAATCTGTAAATATATGTAATTACGTGGGATAGGTGAATTAATATGAAAAAGATATAATTACGTAATAATTATCGTATTAAAAAAAACTATTTCATTCATATTTATGGATAGGTCTTTCGATGTTGATTGTGAATTAGATCGATGCATTGTCTACAGATTATTTCTAATAATTATAAGTTATCGATTTTATGATCAAGAATTATTGGATTATTAATTTGATAATTAATTAATGATTTGATTGGGGCTAATCAGTACACCTGAATGAATCTTTCTAGATCATTGATCAATATTTTAATTTATAAAACAAGGATTAAACATGGATCATAAAAAAACCCTACCTGCCTACATATTAATATAGTTAGGTAAGTTTTGTATCACATCTCTTCCAAGTGATGTATGTATGTTGGATGATTTATTTGACGCCGTTTGAGCATTCTGCTTTATGGTTGTGAGACGTGGACCATCAGCAAGAGTGAAAGCGTACGGTTGGCGGCCTTTGAGATGTGGTGCTACAGACGCATGCTGAAGATCTATTGGTCGGAACACGTCGAAAACGAAGAAGTATTAACCAGGGTAGGCGAAAAAAGGCAACTTCTTAATAGAATCAGCCAACAACGAGGTAACTGGATTGGCCACAACATCAGACACCCAAGACTACTCATCGCCATCACGGAGGTTAAGACCGAGGGTACAAATGGCAGAGGCCGACCAAGAGATGCATATATGGACCAACTGAGGAGCATCCATCTCAAGGGCGCGGGAAACTATGTTGGAAGAGCGATGTCTTCAAATTGCTCCTGAACGTTGTTATTGATTGGTTTTTGCGAAGATCCTCGAGGAGTCGGTTCCAGATGACGGATCCTGCGACACCAAAAACTCTATCATAGAAGCAGTGATAGGGCATAGGGCAGTGATGTAATCAGTTGATCCACACCGGCTAAAAAATATAGCGTTTATCCTCTCGTGCCGTAAAAATAGACATTCAAGATAGGTGGCTTGTAGAATCTCATCGCTGAATTATATATACCTAAATTAATTAATTGTTAGAAAATTGAAACAAGTGTTTCTTTCTACTATAAATAATAATTGATCACGAGAGAGACGTCTTTCGACTTACTGGGTCATTAGCAATTTCTTAAGAAAGATACCTATTCAAAAACTTACATAAAGAATGTAACGTCTATTTAATTTCCTCTATCTAGAACTACATGGTGAAAAAGTTGAAAATTCACAATAATTTTCATCTCGTGAATAATAAAATAGGTACCTACATCATTATCGGGAACGTGAACGCTTAGCTAAGACTCAAACCAATGATTTAAATAATTAATTATTGCAATAGGATAAATTCGCAACTGTAATATCCAACTTTGCAAATGTAACAGGAGAAAAGGACTTTATTATAAAATCTAATATAAATATTAAAACGTTTCATTTTTGTAGAAATATACAAACCTTGCATAGTACTGAAGGATATCAATTATTTTATAATGTTACGCCTGGCGAAGGAATTCATTTCAGACTGGCAGTGACATCTTGCGACTAAAGGACATTTATGCTTTGACGGATCATCGCTAGATGGCAATGATGTATCAGAATTTTGTCAACCGTAGGTAAATAATCATTATAATACTGTATTGTACAAAACCTTGTAGGTACCTATACTTTTCATCTTAGAATCTTACATAGAATACGAGCATAATAAATTATTATACAATATTGTATAGGTACAGTAAAATAATACAATATTATACCTACTGCAATCGGGTTTGTGATATACCTACCTAATTGTATTAATTTCTACTATGTTATAGAAAAATCCTATAGAAATCCCAATAAAAGAAAATTAATTTTATAAATTTTAATATTCAACAATATCTTTCACATGTGAGTTAGTCAAAATGAATAATTTTTATTTAGGAAAACCAGTGATGTAACGAATGTGTTATTTTGGATATTCGCGAATGCGAATGCGAATAGCGAATATTGACTTGCTTAGATTTCTACAATATTGCTCAATCACTAAAAATTTCTACCCCCCCCCCCCCCCGTCGCCGAATTTTCAAAATGGTATAGGAATTTAAAATATTTCAAAACTCCTCGGTTTTCTTAAAGAATATTTTCTTTCAGTACCTACCTACCTTTTTCTACAATGTACCGGGTAAGTGTCCGGAATTTTTTACCGAATATCCGATACTTTATTACCGAAATAATATTCGCAAAACACTCGATTATTTTTTTGCAAATACGAATGCGAATACTTTGAAATATGCGGATATTCGCGAATGCGAATATTCGTTACATCACTAATACCTACCTAGTATAAACTATCATACCACGTTCCTAGCGGGTAAGGCAGAAAGGATTGAGTTCCACATTCTTCTATCCTTGTATAAATTGTTTGCAGTGGCGGTTCCAGCTTTTGCGAGCGCTTGCTTGGTTTTCCCGTCGTAAAGACCGCTACTAATTATTTTCTTCCATGACCCTCAAAAAGTTCTTCGTGCATGCTCTCAATTTTCTCAGAAGTATCCAATAAGATAAGTGAACCTTCACATGCAATAACAAAACCTCACTTGAGGGAGCAAATCAATGGATTATTATCACTCAGATTACCAACTCTTTTCCATTAATGTGACAGTGTTCTGGAAGGGCACCATTCTTCATTGCTGAATGTTTTAACATCTTACAATAAATTAGTGTAACAAGATCAAGATATGAGCTCTGTCATTTAATTATTTATCGGCATGATATAGTATATCTATCCTGAGGAGTTTCCAGTAAAGAAGAGGCCTTGTTCCGTTTATTGAAATAGGCGAGTATTCGTAAGACATCATCACGTCTTAATTAAGACAGTAAAAACGTCCAGTTCAGCGATGAGGTACTGGTGCCACCAATCCTGAATGTCTTAACTTTTATTGGCAATGTGAAGATGACTTGCCACACTTATAGAAGATGTCGTAATGGGATGGATAGATGTAGGTATATAATTAATTACCTATCTAAAATGTTTGACTTTGCCTTCAAATTTTCAATAGGTAGGTACTCGAAATATAAGCTGAATTTTTATTGGTGCGATGGAACATGCAGTTCCTCTTCTGGTTTCTTCATCTTGATAAAAAAAAATTATCAGATAAAGTTTAGGTATAGATCTATCTCAGATTATTCATAAGCGAGTGTCTTACTATCTTTTGAGTTAAGTATTAATTCAAAATAAAAAACAGTAAATATATTTGAATGTTTATATTTTTCATTTGGGTGTTTTTTTTTTCATAATAATATAGTAATAATAATATTTTGGTTTAACAATTTTTATAATAATTAAAATTAATTTACATGGAACATTGCATCGTTTTATAATAATAATAATACACAATAATTGAAATTTTATAGATTTACAATTTTATTAATATTAAAACCTTAAACATGCAAATTACAAAGTATTTACAATATTTTTCTACATAATCTACTAGTTATAATACTGTAATAAAATTGTACTTTTTTGTTTGACTAAACACATTATTGTTAATAAATAAATAATCAAAAAAGTAAAGCATTCAATTATCTAGTAATTATTCTAAAAACCCCCTTCTTAAATAACTCTTTTTAAATGGGTTAATTACAATAAATTCAATGAATTTGTGTGATAGTGATCGCTTTACAATTTTAATTATCTTTAAAATAAATTACATTTGCATTTTTATTTACATTATTTACAAAACTTAATACAATTTAAATTCAATTATTTATAGCTTTATAGTTAAATAGCTTTTTCATACGATTAATAGTACATTTGGTTACAATCTAGTCTTTCCGTAAGTGCTATTTTTAAGTGTTTATAAAGTGTGGAAAATAACGTGCTATTATTTATATTTATTCATAATAATATAATATATGTTTGTAACATGTTATTATTTTTAATTATTTCTACAATAATCAAGGAACCAAGCAAATATTATAGAATATTGTAAACTCATTCTGAAAAAAAATATTACGACAATCTTTACTTGAAACATGCACATCTTTCAGGAGGTAACTAAATTGATGAATAAAGCTAAAACATTAAAAAAAAAACTTAATTAAAAACTAAATCAGTCTTTTCAAATGAAATTAATAGTAAAAGCTACTAATTGTTTCTGCATAAAGTATAAGTCCTTTATGATGTATGTATATTTTATTGAGGGTGAATTTAATAATAAAAACTTAAAAAAAATCATTTGAATTTATCAAAAAGAGTGTGCTATTTATTAAATAAATATTTCGTTTTCAGAAATCAAACATAGCAAATATTTTGAATATATTGTTATTTTATTTTTAAGTAAAAAAAAAAACACGTCAATAAAACCGTGTCCTACTTTCACGGATAATTTTTCATGCTAAAATAATATTACATATTATTATGCAATAATCATTACAATTTTATGTTTGCCAGTGCATAATATAATATATTGCATGCATAATTAAAATCGGCATTGTGAATATCAGTGTGTATGTGAAATAACAATAAATTATAAAACAAATTTCGCGCATTCAATCAAACCGTATAGTCGTAAACGAAACATTATGGGTAAATAATTATATATGCAAAAATTCGTACTGTATTTTGTAACGAAATGTTGAGTCGCTGAAAAAGCTTGACTGCTCAAAAAGCTTGTGTTAAATCACTGTGTAAAATTTGTAATTTTATATTATGAGACAAACGTATTTTTAAACAATTTCCTATGAAGATAAATTGAAGAAAAAAAACACAGTAAGTATGGATTATTCGACTCCATCATTAGGCGATTAGTAAAAAGTTGTGAGTCTCCGAATATTAGTAAGCGAAGTCAATAAAAGTCGTTTAGAAGTTAACTATGCTTTTTACTGTGTTTTTTTTTCAATTTATCTTGAAATGGACTTCCAACAAGTACCTTCTGTCAATAACATCGAAATTTCCTATGAAATTCGTCACCCATACTGCCAAGAAAGTGTTTCAATAAAGCACGTGATTTTGATAATACAATTAAATTTAGTTTAATTAAAACAAATTGACATGAAACACTTGACAATGACACGAATTAATTATACAATTTTATTAGTAAACAATATATATCATTGATGATTCATTCTGAGGAGGTATTAACTCTACATTGTTGTATTGTAACATTTTCAACAGTTCTTGTCTACAACTGTACCTAATACTATTACTGACATAATCTTGATTTTAGATCGATGATTTGTATAATAAAGAAACTTAGATAAATAATGAAATGTTGACAATGTTGCTTTGTGTAGATCTTTGGTTGTGATCTTAGGATTAATTTTAATAATAATATTTGAAATTGAGTGACATTTATGATAATATTATAATCATAATATTTTATCTGTAAATGATACATACAACAGTCTAAAAACTAAGCGATTATGTTGAAAACGCTTTTAATTGTAGCATAATATCGAAACACAAGTATAAAAGTTTATTTTAAAAGCTTTCGAAATGGAGCAATTTCCATTGCTTGATTTATTTTATTTTATTGCGAAACAATCATCAATAATGGAACCATAGACATACTAGACTTGCAGCGCGGAAAATTTTAACGGAATTTTTGTGTACTAACATCGATGGCCTTCTATTGTCTTACAATCAACGTCAGTGTAAAACTGGATGCAAAAATTGGTTGGCTGCATGACCGATTTTTTTTTGAGTTACCTATCTAGTACCTATATATTTGAAAGGAACTGTTCAAATTAACATACCTATTTTAATATGAATAATTGTTTAAACGTAGGTATATGACAACAGAAAGCCTCTAAGCATTTGACAAAAAACTAATATATTATTAATGAAATCTTTAAACAGATTATTCTAAAATGTTTTTGAATACTAATAAGTAATAATGTTATTTAGTTTAGATGCGTTTAACTAATAACATAGCCGAAGGCTCTCATTAGAACGAAAAACAATACAAAATAAAATATTAATTAATTAGTTACATGAGCTTTAGTTTTGTGGGTGTAATCCTTTTTGAAGTTATTTTATCTACTCACTAAAAAGCTCGGATAACAACATTACTTAACTCAGTTGTATGTGGGATGTGCTACGTGTAATTATTCATGATGATACTTTAAACTTTATAAAGCTCATTAAATGAGCTTTAAGCACGTCAGCAGTAGCACGAAACATGCAATATTATCGAGAAATCCATTTTCAAATTTGCACTACTTTAAATGATTTTGCCATAGTTTTTACAGTATGGATTGTTGAGAAACTTAAAATTTTAATTATCTGATCACATTCTCATTACCTATAAGTAGAATTTTTTTAAATTTAGAACGAGTGTTGTAAATCTTGCAAGTTTTTAAAAATATCTGTTTTTGTAACAGGTAATTAAAATCGGAATTAAAAATACATAGAGGAACAATTAGGCAAGACGATCTTAATCGATATGAAATGGATCACAAAAATAATATAAATACCTATATAAAATAATATATGTAGAATTTCAAGAAAAAAGAAAGATAAATTGGTTAAAGTGAAAATAAAAAAAGAATGTAAAAATAGCACAATTGATAGGTTACGTAAATATAATATACCTAATATGGGGAAGACGATTTTTGTAAAGTGTAACAAAAATAAAATAAATATTTTACAAATCGGGATATCAATAAATCTGTGAACAATAGTAGTAATAATAATTGCTAACAATAGAACGTTTAAATTAATTAAATATCTAAATTTAATATTTGAATTCCTAATAATAATAATAATATAGAGATGTTTACCTCTTCATTATGTCTTCTATTGAAAAACCTAATGCTTTTTTTACGTTAGTTTGTTGGACTGGTCTAAATGATGTCGCTGGGGGCGGACTTTGGGAACTAAGTGCTGAGGAAGAATTATCATTATGATGAATAGTATTATTACTGTTTCCTTTTTGTGATAGATCCAGTAAAGCAGGAGGAGTATCAGCTCCTTGGCTGGTAGAAGTAACCTCCGGACATCCATCCATCGTCTGTGATGATTGTTTGATGTCTGTATGTGTTAGAAGATGCGTCTTGAGATTTGAACGCTGATTGAAGCTTCTACTGCAGACTGGACACTTGTGAGGTGACTCCTCCATGTGGAGGATGCGGTGCACTGCCAAAGTGCGGGACTGACAGAAACCTTTGCCACATTCTGTGCATTTGAAGGGCTTCTCTTTGGAATGAATGTATCTGTGAAAAAAGAACGAATATTTTAAGCAAATCTAATGAGAATCTATTAGGTTATTTACGTATTCCGACGGTTTGCTCTTTGATATATTATTGGCAGAACCTTAAAAATATGTATTTTTTATTTAAAAACACGACATATCTGGGTATTCTTTATAAACCCAAATACAACCTTATACAACTTTTACAGTAAGCTAAAAGCTTGTGTCGTGAAAAAAAATTATATGGAACAAAATGTACAGTAATTCCATTTAAATCATTTGTAAGCCGGATTTCAAAAGCTTCCACTCTCATCGCCAGGACTTCACATATTTGCCTATATTTACAAACTATACAAATAGTTATTATTTTGATCGAGTATATTATTTAGTGTACCTAATATACTGAGGTATAATGGTTCACAAAACCTTTTGATAGAATTCTCGAAATGTAAAGTCTCAAATTTCAATCAGATCTTTGACCTTACGAATAAGGTTGTACTCGATCTTCCACTGGAATTAAAGTCGTAACTCGTAACATTATTATTTAATCCCTTTTCAAATCATTAATCTTATTTACAGCATATATAATAAAAAATAAATAACAGAAAGATATTTAACTTGTCAACATCTTATATCTTAAATAATAATACCTTAATAATCTCGGTCGGCTAACAGTTAATAAGCGAGATTAAATTGTCACAGTTGTGATTGCAATACAAAAAAAAAACCAAATGAATAATTCAAAGAAATGCAAATCGTTATGTACCAGGTATTATTATAATAGTCTAATTATCATAGCGTAGGTGTGAAAATAAATAACAGGTATTTATGAACCGAATACTCTCTCGTACGATAATTAGCGATATAATATTATTATATGGGCAAGACAGGCTGTGATCATTTGTCACTTTTTAAGTTGTACATTTTTTTAGCAGTCAGTGATTCACACTTTTGATTGTTTGTGTGTAATAATATGTACACGAATAATATTATCACTGTTATTCAAATATTAATATGTTACATTTTAACACTGACGGTGTTTTTGATATTGCTACACACATACTAATTATCATGTTGTTATTGTCTTTCGCAGAATTCTTTATACTTGCCGATATCTTGTCTTTAATTACTTGTACAAATTATTGTTTTATTACGTGCTAGATACTTAGTATTCTCAATCTTTTTGTTTGTTCAAAATGACAATGCAAATAATATGTTACATTGTGTGTGCTCTGTTATGGTTATATTACATATCGCAACTAAAACTATGAAAGTTCATTTTTAAAAATTAATAAAAACGAGCAAAATAAAAACGTTGTTTTCTTTTTGTGGAGTAAAGGAATCTAATTGGAATGATTCTAAATAGAGATCTACAGTAATTATTGTAAAATATTTTGATTTTGTTCTGATTCTTACCTGTGATCTCTCAGATGATCCTGCCTCCGGAAAGCCTTGCCGCATATATCACATGAATACGGTCTCTCATCTGTATGCGTCCTCTCATGAATCAGAAGGTTGTATGACTTAGTGAACTGTCTGTTGCAATATTTACAGATGAATTGTTTCTTAGGTCTTGAACTGGGAGCTCCAGGTTGCTTTGGCGGTAGAGGTGTTCTTCCGGAAGGGTGTAACTTTTGTAAATCAACTCCAGCATATCCCCTTGAAGCTTGATGGTATAAAGCAGCATTTCTGATCCATTGATTCATTAAAATTGCTGGTAATCCATTTGAATATGCTGAGGGTGCAGGAAGACCCATTTGTGATTGCATATATGCCGCGAATGCTGGTTGATGTGGGTTGGGGAATGTTGGGGTGTGAGGTGGTGGTATCTTTGGTGTGTCGTAAGAAGGGAAAACCGGTAATGGATGTACCGGTTTCCCGTATATCATGTTGTGATGGGCGTGTATTGCATGTGGCTGTTGCGAAAGCCACAGTTGGTGCTGTTGGGTTAAACAATGGTTTTGTGCCATCGCTGCTTCAATTTGATGATGGTGATTACTATAACTAGATGCTGAGGTTGTCGTTCTTGATGTTGGGGAAGGTATGCTCTGGTGGCTTGTGATTTGAGCAGGGGGTGTGTTTTCAGGAGGAGTTCTTGGTGGTGTGGGTAGAGTGGGGCTTTGTGGTTCTGTCTTTACGACGCGTCCTTCCATTGGAAAGTCGGGTGGGAATTCTGTTGACAAACAAATAAAAAAAAAACTTTAAAAATGCCCCAAATGTGTTCTTTCAAAACTAATGTTGGATGGAAGATATCAGTATTACAAAAATCTGCCGTTTGTGAATTTAATAGTATTTTTATTATTATAGACTGGTTTTTGTAATTAACAATGAATAGTGAATGATGGAATAAACAGAACTAAGTCAAGTCAAACAGCATTATTAGATATTAATTTTACTGTAGTCTTCATAAAAATTGGGCTATGTTAAAATTTTAGTAACTTAATTTTATACTGGCTCCAAAAATGAAAAAATTACCTCTTTTTTCGACTGGTTCTTCTTCTATGTGTAAAATATCGTCGTCGGGAAACAATGCCATAATGTTCCAAAACAATTTTCAAAAAAAAAAAAACACGCAGTAACAAACAACAAAAAAATCACACAAAGAGTCTTGATAATAATTACACACAATGTCTCATTTTGAAAATCGAAAACACAATTCCAAAAAAATGTTTAAAAATGCACAACACAATCAAAAAGTTCAAATTTAAAAAAAAACCAATTTCGAATAATGTTCTTTTTTAAATTTAAAAAAAAAACACGCACACTTGATAAATTTTTGCCGACGGTATAAAAAAAAACTCGAATGTTTCACAATTTACTAATCGCACTGTTATTAGGTGGTATATGAATTAATGTTCTAGCGAAGTATAGTTAGTTATGTTTTTATGATATTATCAGTAGTAGTAACAATAATAATAATAAAAGTAGCAGTTCTTTTATGGTAGTCGTTCGACTTGTACCTCACTGTACAAGCAGCTAGAGATGACTGTTCGGTTGTTGTAGCGCTAGTGCTACTATGGAAGTAGGATGGTAGCGTGAATACTGTAGTGGGGGTATTAACTTAGGTGGGGATATAAAGATACCGCTTTTATGACACACCTTTTTTTAACTCTAGTGGGCGGAGTTTGTTTTGGTTCCTACCCATCGGACGCGTGTATTTTGTATTGTATTGCTGCCTTATTATTATTCCCTATTATTATCATTATTATATTCAGTACATAAACGAAATTTTAATCAATAGATAATTTTATTTTTATTATTATTATCTATAAGATATTATTTTCGTATTTCGTTTCGTAGCTGCGCTAGGTATAAAAATACTTATAACATTTATTATTGCTATAATAGGTTCGTCTCTACATAGCAGTTATTGTACCGAATATTTTTTTAATAGTTAAATAACTCAATGTGTAAATTATTTAAATTTATATTTTTTAAATGTTATGTTCATTGTTATTACAATTAAACGAGAACCACGTGGCTTGATCACGTGCATAAAATTCTCAAGGCTGGCCGTGCGATGAGTAAGAGGAACCAACGTACGTGCATGAGAAATTGTATGAACGTATTAGAAGAAACGGAAGAAGTAGGTATGTAAAGATAGATCTATTTTACGTTTCGTTCTCTCTGCCTACCCCACTTGGGATACGGCGTGAGGGTATAGTATAGTTATTAGGTATTATTATGAAGAGGATCTTCTTGCGGGGTAGGCAGACACTAGACAGGAACGTGTCTCATTCTTATACCTACCTACGGTTCATTAATTTTATTCAGGCGAACGATTTCCTTTGATTTGATATATTTTATAAAAAATTATATTGTTAATCAGAAATGATATGAAATTTAATGCAATCTAAGTTAGAAATACAAAAAATAATCATTTAATTTGTCGGTAGCCTGGAGGTAGAGTCTCGGCCTCGTGAACAGGGGGTCCGTGGTTCGATCCCAGGTGCCGGCAAACTATACCTACCCTTTCACGACACAAGCTTTTAGATTAATGTGAAAGGTGTATAAGGTTGTATTTGGGTTTATAACAAAACCCAGATAGGTAGGTATAGGTATCTTTTTTTTTAAAAAAAAAAGAACGGATTGAGTTGAAGCCTGTTTTGTAAAATTCTATACTGATTTAAAGGCATTCAGGATGGGTGGCATGCCTCATTGCTGAACTGAAGATGTTAAATGCCTTAAAAGTGATGTTTTACCCACTCTTTTTCGTAAGTTTTCGAGTGTCCTGTAAAAGGCAAGTGTTCGAAAGCCGAATGTTCAATTGTTTTTTTTCACGTACCTACCTATATTTTTTAAAGTTATTGTGCCATAGAGACTATTTTGGCCTATACTGTGTTAGCAAATAAATAAATTATTCAATTCATAAAAAAATCAATAAATTGAGTTAGAGATGTTACAAATTGAGCTATGTACATATTGTTTTACATGATCAAATTTGGTTTGAGCATAATTACTATTGATAAAAAACATAATATTTTATGTGTAATGATTTTTAATGATTTATTTGTATATTTCGCCCACATAGTACATAAATAGTGCTGTGAATCTATATAATTTATATTTTGACGTATAGTTACATACTAAAATAGAAAACTATGATAATAATAATAGATAATATGAAAATTTGTACCTAAATGTATGTAGTCATACGTTTCCATAAATATTCATGAAACCAGAGGCGTGTTTTCTTTAGAAGCACAAATGTAAAACATGCCACACGATTATAATTTGATACCTATTTACCTACAAAATATGAAACGAATATTGGCTGAGAGGAATGGTGCTCGGAGACGTGGACGTCTAAAGATCAAATGCCAAGATCATTGAAATCAAATACTACAGGACCGTCACGTGTTGAGCACATTGAACAGGAGAGCATGCATGAGGAATTGTACGACAGTGACAGAAGCTAAAGACGTATGCAAGGATAGAAGGAAGTGGTGCTCGATCTTTTTATTATTATTATTATGAAGACGTCTTTCAAGAACTTTCTCAATAAAAAGTCAATATAGTGGAAAAAAACATTATTTAGTTTTGTAGGTATTTCACAAATCATCGAATAAAATAATATCGTGGAAAGAAATCCCAATTACAAACACACATAGATACAACTATGGAGTATGAAAAAGATTACCAAAGTTATGCCTATCACTTCGATAAAATTGTTTTTTTATTCATGGAGGATGTATTTGAAATTGAAACTTTTTGAGTAAATAAGAAATATGAATATTATGCAAAAAAAATGTATGTAAATCACACAGCCACCACTGACCAAAGATGGATCAAGCTCTATTCTGAATATTTAATTAGAGATTGTTTCTCATTTAATGATGATCACGATTCTCAGCATCGAGGAAACTATGGAGGCCATTATTTTCATGTAATTTATTTACGATTTCACGCAAGTATCTAATACCTACCCATACTTTGATTACGAAACGTCTAGTCAGATAAGAAAAATATAATAATATTTATAGGCTCAAGTAGTAATGAATGAATTCATACATAATTGGTTGACTGAAATAATAATATAATATTATGTACCTATCTTGTCTATGCCATTACGGTATTTCCCACAAATTGTGTAAACAACGGACTAACTGCATACCTATATGGGTTTAGGCAAGAACCAGAGAAACAGTTATTGGGTATAAGTTTGAGGGACAGAATAAGAAATGACAAAGGTAAGTTCCCAGCATAGACTAACGTCATTGGTTCCCATTACTTCAATGAGCTGGTCACATAATTTTTCTTATTCTCTAAGTGCCTTGTTGGGTGCCCCCAACATTGGCGATCACCTCAGCGAATCTGTCCCTGTACTCGAAAAGCTCCTCCACACTTTGGATGCCGGTCCACTCCCTTGGGTTTCGCAGTCAGGATATCTGTGTCCTACCGGGTCCTCGGTGTCCCTCAATTTTCCCTTTCAATATCAGTTGGAGAAAGTTGTATTTTCCCCCCACGTAGTACAGAGCTCAGATGTGAAACCTTCCGAACCTTAATGGTTGACAACAGCTCCCTATCGACTCTAGTTCGCCTCATGACTTCAACATTGGTCACCAAGTCTGTCCAATTTGACGAATTTTGAGCATTTCAAATGCTTCCAGTCTGTTCATTCAATTGTCTTTTAAAGCAGACAACACATAGCATTTGATCATTCTCTGGCTAAGTTTCAAATTTATGCTATCATTGCAGAAGAGTGGTTTCATTTTATTAAATGCAGCTCTTGCTGCCTCAATTCTGCATTTGGTCACATAATTGGTGACATAGAATGTGAAGATGTGGGAATATTCAAAAAGTTTGGCATATAAATTAAAAGAAAAAGGTAGGTACATAACGTCGCTGCATAATATTCAAAAAGAGGTAAGTGCAAACATTTTTATTTAGGCATACTCTTAAACTATTTATTAGGGCATTATATTTTTTACGCGGCGGCAGAATTGCCATCCACACTTCTCAGCATTATACAACCAGATAAGTCTCCATATGATCAGTCATGATCACACAAAAACTTAACAGTCTAATGCCGGGAAAAATTCACCTATCCAGTTATACAGGATATCAAAGGATTAGGCTCAAAACGCGGGATCAAAATACCAGCATTGTGCCTGAAATATCTGTGTTCAGAAACCTTTTTACAATATTACAAGTGTTTATTATAATAGATTTTTGAATTTTAATGTACAAATTAACCGGTAAATCTAATTTTTGTAAATTATTTATTAAAGATTTCGGAGTTACCCCTGTAGCTGACATGACTAAAGGTATTATATAAACGGACCTAGAATGCCAAATATTTTTTTTTCTCCTGCTAGTTCTGTATATTTACGTATTTTTTCTGCGACGTATAGGGCATTAAAATTGTTGACTTTTTATTGGTATGTGATATTATTATTTCACAAATCACTCTTATTATTTAAGTATCGAATTTTAATATTTGATACTAAGAATCACTTTATAAAATAGTTGTGATGACATTATAAGCAGTTTTTTCTAGAAATGTCAAAACATTTATAAATTCAAATACCTCTTATTGAATATGCAACGACGATAAATTGAAAGAAATGCGATGTTTGCTTTTCAAGAAATTCATTTGCGCGCTGCACGGATAAGGCCGCTGTTTGGCGACAGCTGATATCATAAGCCAATCCATAAATTATTTGGATATACATAACTGTATGTAGGTATATCATCTATTTATTTTGTATTATTTACTGGTATGACAATGAGTATATAAGATGAATTATGTATCTATAAATAATACAAGTATTAATTATAAACCGTTTAGTTAGTAAGTGTATATAATGTACATTGATGTTATGTAGATTTTTTTGTGGGTATCACATTACATAGGAAGTGAGTAGATACATATACTAGCGACATGATGTACTTGAACATCAATTATGTCCATATTACATACCTACTATACAATACTATAGCCTCACGCCTTATCCCAAGTGGGGTAGGCTGAGAGAATGGGAAGCCATAGATATAACTACCTAGATCTATCCGTACAATTATTTCATACCTTATATACGAGTATTCAACAAAATAATATTGTAGTTAACATTTTGAATATAACATAAAATAAAATTAAGATGACATAAAATAAATAAATAACAAAACATTAAAGATAACGTTAAATAAAATAAACAATTTAAATAATAATAAAATATTGGGTTAGTTGGAAGAGATCGCGCCTTTGCGATAAACTCGCCCTCTGTATATTGATTGTATTTAATTTGAATTTATACTTTTTATGTAATTGTTTATAATCAATGTACAGTAAAGAATGAATAAATAAAATAAATAAATAAATTTATATACAAAATGTAGAACCTCATCATTACATATTCGAGTTAATTATTTTTATCATTCGATGTTCTATGAAAATAGTACAATCATGGGAGATCACTAACAGAGCAACAGGGACAAAAACCTTATTACTATCCTGGTGGATGATAGAAGAACGGCCTTCTGCATTTATTATTATCATTAGGTATCTTAAAAATGTCACCATGCACTGAGACCATAACATATTTTGGCCAAATCGACCTCAGCAGGAAAAAAAGCAAGATAGAGAAAAAAATCACAAAAGTGACATCAAAAAGAAACAACAGTATCAAAAGATAGTCTATCTATCTATTCCCTCACGCCGTATCCCAAGTAGGGTAGGCAGAGAGAACGGAACGCCAATTAGATCTGTCCTTACATACTTCTTTCGCTTCCTCCACAGTCATACAATTTCTCATGCACGCACGTCGGTTTCTTTTACTCAAAACACGGCCGTCCTTGAGAATTTGATCTACAAGTTCAATCCATGTAGTTCTCAGACGCCCGCGCTTCCTCACACCCCTCCTTTCTTATCTATTTTAGCGATAAAGTCATGTTCTCTCCTTTGATTCTGTTGTTTCTTGTTTTTGATGTCTTTTTTGTAAAAAAAACATTTTGCTCTCTTTTACTATTTTTCTTTCTTTTTATTCCTGCTGAGATCGTCTTGCCCAAAAGCTGTTGGTGTTGCGGATGCGTTGTTCAAAGATGAAGATGATAAGAAATGCAAGAATGTTCCACTTACCTTCTTGATGAGGATTCTGGAACCTGGAATTCGCCTTGCCTCTCACACAAATTCACTTCTTTTATATTCTTATATATAAAAGGAACTGGTGTGTGTTACAACACTTATAACTCAAGAATGACTGTACCGATTTGAATGATCTCTGATTTGTTGGATTCTTCTCCGCCCGGAATAAACTATAGGCTATTAAAACATCTTACAAATTCATGGTTAGAAAAAATACGAAGAAAATTATTTACGCCATACATTTTTAATTTCAAAAATAAAAACAATATGGAGAGTTATGGCGCTGTAAGCGCTCTCACGTCGCGTGTTACAATGTGCTAAAATAATCCTTATGTTCTGCTGTATTAAGAATCAAATTACTATAATCAATATGAACATGGTGTGTCAAACTGACGAATTAATATTTTTTTACTTTAATCTGTCACATAAATGTGGACGTGCACAGATTATATTTGAAATTGTATTTTATTATTGCAGATGGAAAACTATTATTGAACCATAAATTGTGCTATTAAAGATGAAAATAAGAATGTGTTCATGTAGTTCTGATGCAAGATTGTGTTGTGAAATTTGTAGGCAGAGAAGAAAAATTACGACGAAAATTATTTACGCTATACATTTTTGATTTCAATAAAAAATGCAATATGGAGAATTATACAAAATCAACGATGAAGTTTTTTTTTACAGATTGGCCTATTTACAGATTTTTTTTTGTATATATTTTCAAATTAGAATCGTTATCCACACAATTCAACAACTGTGGTTCTGATATTTCAGTTTTGAAAAAATCATGGACAGAATTTTTATAAATTTAAAATAAATAGGTTTAAACCTACATAATTATATTACGTACAGCAGATAATTTATAAACAAATCTGAGGTAAGTTAATTGTCCAACATAAATTGTTCATGTCGCCAGGTGGGGCGCGGAGGTAGCACTTTTGCCTTTGAGTCACGAGGTCCCGGGTTCGATTACCGGCCAGTGCAAAGTGAAGAATGACCTTTTTCAAATTGTCCTGGGTCTGGGTGTTACATATTATGTATGTATAGTGCATTGTATATGTGTGTATCGTCGCGTTAGTACCCATAATACAAGATTCATCTTAGGTTGGGACTAGCTCGATGTGTGCGAATTGTCTATTTAAAATAATGAATGAAATTTTCGCAGTTAAGCGGCCCCACCCGTTGTCGAGTACTTTTTTTCATAGAATAAGTATTATTTTTGAAACTGGATGAAATTGTTGCCATATGTAGAATTATTATTTTAAATGCCGGCAAAAAAAAAATCTACGTCGAATATTAATTTCCTAAAGTTCCGTACATATTAGGTACTCGACAAGGGGTGGGGCCGCTCAAGTTTCACAGTTAAATATTACTTTTTATATGGAAAAAAATAGGTACTCGACAACGGGTGGGGCCGCTAAACTGTGAAATTTCCAAATTATTTTTATTTTTTACACTATACCTACGATGACACACTTGGACAATTACGGGAGTTAGTAAAGATATTAATAATATTAATCATTCATAAAGTCTGTAGGAGAGGGCAGTAGACCGGTGGACCGCCCTAGAAGAAGTTGGCAAGGGCAGGTATCGAACCTGTGTGTTGAAAGGCTTGGTTTGGAGTGGCCAGAGGTCCTGGAAGCAGCGGTGGACAGGGATCTCTTGAGGAGATACCTAGGGGCAATGGGCCCCCGACCGAACTAGAACAAGGGGAAGAAAATGTATGTATGTAATCATTCATTGATTCTTAGGCGGTACGAATTTCGCTGGGCCAGCTAGTATATAATAATACCTAATTGATTTAATGTGCGGTAATTTTTAATATTAATTTATGCGGGTTTGTAAATTTATATATTATTTATTAGCGGTTAAATATTATATTGATGCGGTAACGAGTTACTAATAAGCGATGCAATAGGTACCTACTGATTCACAATGAATACTGGTAGGGAAGAAAAAATGATAGGAACACAAATATCGATGGTTTAAAGCACAGAAGACACATGTCCACATTTGACAGTTTAGAGAAAACAGGGTTCGAAAGTTTGAGATTCAAAATTAATTTACTAATTTTAAATTAATTCAGAAGATTTCCTTGGTGGACATGTGCTTTTTAAGAATCAATTATGTCGATATTAATACATTCTCAAATATCTTATGTGACATGTTACATCTGTGCACAAAAAAAATGATAATTAAAGAATGTTTGGCATCTGGTTTTTGTTAAATATTTTGATAATGATATAAGTATTATTGGTAATTATGTAATCAAGACATAGACGACGTTGCAAACTTGCAACCGATCTTGTACATAATATTAACTCATTTTACCTAAATAGTGGACATGTGTCTTTTGTGCTTTAAACCATCGATATTATGATTGCTGCAAGGATCGGAAGAATTGTGACAATTTTTGATAAATGAAACATTTCGCACAAACCCTTTCACCTCCACATAGGAACAACCCGAAATCAACCATAATTAGAATTGGCCCAAACAGCTGTTATGGTCTCAGAGCAAATTGATTTTTTTTAAGATAATTATAATAATATTAAATACTTCTTTCGCTTCTTCATAATTTCTCATTCTCATGTCGATTTCTCTTGCTCAACACACAGCCGTTCTTGAGGATTGAGGATTTGGGGATCTCAGACACCCGCGCTTTCTCACACCCCCTCATACAGAACTGTATATTATACTCTTTGTCATCCTTACATCATCCAATCGTTCCACATTTCCAAACCATCGTAACTTACTTACTTTATTTGTATCTATAATAAACCCAGACTTTTCTTAAAAAATAATCTTCACCAGTAGATAGGTATCAACATGTGTCTAAACTAATTCGGTAGCAATAAAAAATATATATTCCATCTTAAATATACTGACAATACCAAAAGGTCCAAGCAATAGTCTTATCATCAATAATCTCAATAAAGAAATTTCCTCATAGACACAGTCATTCACTTTTTAGGTAATCCATACAAAGAGAAAATAAATATTTACACACAAAATACAATAAGCTTTTGTATGTCAAACCCAAACAACATCTTGTATAATGTACATAGAAAATCTTAATTTATTGTTTGATTCGATTTATTGTGGGCATAATATTATGTAAAACCTTTTCTTAATACCTTTCAAAGACAGGTAGGTTAGTAAGTAGAAATATAGGTAAATAAATAAATGAATAGTTTTAAATGTGCGAAAAAATAACAATAATATTATTTAGCTAATTCGCAGGTGTATTCTACACAATATAATTTAATTAATTGCTTACCTGAGATATTTACCTTGAAGAGTGTTAGAACATAATATTAATATCATACCTTTTTATTGTAGGTTGTTCTTTGGGGTTCTGGACTTGGCGCCAGACGGGAATGACCTGGGTGAGTCCCTGTGTTGAAATTTTTTAAAACACGTGGAGTTATAATAAAACGAAATCTTTGAGAAAGTCTTTCGTTCTGAAAGATAAGAACAATATAAATCATATTGTTGGGAATGGGCCCACCCACATTTATAAAATTGGTAGAAATTTCAAAAAACTCTGCAGTCTCGTTCTCAATGTCTACCCCACTTGGGACACGGTGTGACAGTATACAGTAGTATTAGTCTATTCTATTCTATTTTTCTCAAGGCCATCCACTCGTTTGCGAGTGATTTAGTATAGTATTAGTCTGTAGTATACCTAGTTTAAAAACATTCTATGTGTAGGTATTTCTGTGACATTATCGCACTTGCAACATAGATTATTTATATGTAGGTACTAAAGTAATATAGCTAGCAAACATTATTTTTCTTCGCCTTTAGAAAGCACAGAATGCAATTAACAAATTTTCCTTCAATGAGAATATGCGTAACAATTAACGAAAATGGGTTAAATATGTAATTCAAAATATACGATTATCTTCAGTTATATGTTATATCTTTATTATTTGTATATCAACGATTATACATATGTATCATCATCATCATCATCATCATCGCCCTCAACGCTCCTCTCGGGAGCACAGGGCAGAAACCAGCCTCCTCCATTCAGAGCGTCTCTGTGCCAATTGCGTTACATATGTATAACCACATATAACATATCACTGATTATCTTTGCAAGTCTATAAAAAAAGCACTGTTTTGTGTTTCACTATTATACCTAATGCATACAAAGTATTACTACTACAAGGTCTACAACTGCATATCCCACAAGTGGGATAGCCAATATTATAGCTGCATGTTATAAGCATGCAGCATGCCAACAAAAAAATAATAAGACATTCAGGATGGGTGGCAAACCTTGTTGCTTAATTTAAGACGTAAAATGTTAAGTGAAGGTACTTGCTTATAAATTACATATACCACCAACAAATATAGCTCTTTCACCACCGTATTGGATTACCAAGTTTGGGTTAGTTGGAAGAAATCGTAATACCTACTGCGTTAAATTCATTCACTGTGAGTTGTATTGAATATTATTTTACAACTTTGTGTTTTTCATTTTTTATGACAATGCGCATGTACCAATAATGAAGAACAAATTAAATACCTATAGGTATACCTAATGCCAGTTACCCGAACATTTTCATTTAATGAATATGAGAGCCGAAAGACAAGACGTTTCTCTGGCTACCCCGCTAGTAAAGTACCCCGGGTTAGTTGGAAGACATCGCATTTTAGCGATAAACTCGCCCTCTGTGCATTGAATTGTATAAATGATATTTTCTTTGTTAATTTGTATTATTGTAAACAATGTACAGTGAAGAATAAAATAAATAAATAAATAAAGATACATACATTTTTCTACGTAGATAACTTTTCTTATTTTATGAGAATAAAAAGAGTCCTGTAAAAGTACCCAATAATACTTTCCAGTCATAAACATAGGCACTATGTCTGTCCTCCGTCTACCTATGTCATTGTTTCCAACACGTTTTTGATATTGACACAATAATAATTTCTCTGCGTTCTATTTGTTCAACAGGGCTGTCAATAACTTTTTTTATTTTTTCAATCTTAAGGGACACAAACAGTTTTACACAATACGTAATATTAACATTGTAAACTTTATCGACAAGCAAACCAATCAAAGTCCCGCGAATTACCAGAGCGTATGACGAACACGTTGTTAGCAAATAACATAAATATAAATGTATTTTTTAATATTATTTCATTTAGTAAAGTCTAGTGAAGTAGTTCATTTCATTTCTTATTGTTTGTTTTTAGAATTTTTAGTATTCAAAATGGGGTATGTAAATTTATAAATGTTTTGACATATTTTCTAATGACGAAAATTATTAGAATATTGGCGATGTAAATCATTAATTATATTATTGCATTATTTATTGTTTAAGTTTCCATTGAAAAAAAATAATAAAATAACAAAAACCACAACACTCGTGATCAAGCGTCTGTTAGATAGATACCTACATAATCTTCGTTATCCTTTCATCATTCATTCGCTACACATGTCCAAACCATCGCAACATACATATTTACAAGCATTCCATACACAGCACTCGTTTCACATTAGATTACTATCATAAGATTGTTATCATCAAAATTATAACTATTATAGGAGTTACTTGTTATTTAGTAGCCCAGCGTGATATCTTTGTGAAAATAATGAAAAATAAATAACCCCAATATTGGACAACCCTAGTCATTCGTACTCATTCAGTACTAAGTATAGGGTGTGTCGTAAAAGTCGGCACTGAGCTTTGTGAAAAACTGTCGGAGCTTTTGAGCTTTTGTGACAGAGAACAAAAGTAATACAACATATTAAGTTATTATATTATATTTATTCAAATGATATTTTATGATAATGCTTCCGTATAAGTGAGTTTTGGAAAAGGAACAATTCATTGTACTAAAATAAAAGAGAATATAATGAAAATGACCCATTTATGATATGACTAAGTTTTGTTCTTTTGGCGTCTCTGTGTATGTACATATTTTTTGGAAATAAGTGTTGTAAAATTTTTGTTCTTTGTTTTTATAATAGACAATATTTAGGAATCGACTACCTGCTTTCGACTTGACACACATTTTCAAATTCCCCTTTCTCGGTATTAAAAGTGTGTCAAATATTACAACTACTACTATCCCATCACGGTAGGTATATCACACAACTAGGATAGCCAGCAGACCAGCCGCATGCGATAAACATACAAGCTGTCCTCCCTGTGCCAACAGAAAATTTAGTCATTCAGGATGGGGGACAAATTTCATCGCTGAGTTAATACCTAATATAAAACATAGCATAACATGTAGGTATTATAGACAATTCCCACAGATCGAGCTAATCCCAAACTAAGACATGAATCTTGTATTATGGGTAAGGCGACGACACACATAAATATACAATGCACTAAACACTTATTATACAATATGTAACATCCAGACCCAGGACAATTCGAAAAAGGTCATTCTTCATTTTACCCTGGCCGGGAATCGAGCCTGTGACCTCGTGATTCCATGGCAAGAGCGTTACCTCTGCGCCACACCGGCCGTCGCATAGGTATGTAAAATCACCTGCCTTTTACAGAATATTCGAAAACTTACGGTAAAAAGTGGAAGACCAATATATTCTTTGTCAGGTGCTCCATGGAATGTTATTGGTATTTAAATTATTGCGCATGTAGTAGGTATATTTTTGTATTCAACGTTGCGGGATAGAGTGAAGAATGAGGATATCAGGAGAATGAGTGGATGTGAGAAGAATATTGTGGATAGAATGCGCGTAAATAAGTTACGATGATTATTGGACATGTTGAGCGAATGCAAAATGAAAGAATGACGAAGAGGATGTATTTATCTGAAAGAGGGGGTCTGAGAAAGCGCGGACGCCCAAGAACCACGTGGCTTGATTACGTGGATCAAATCCTCAAGGTCGGCCGCGTGTTGAGTAAAAAAAATCGGCGTGAATGTATGAGAAACTGGGTGAATGTGGAGGAAGCGAAAGAAGTGACTAAGGATAAATCTATATGGCGTTTCGTTTTCTCTGTCTACCCCACCTGGAAAACGGCGTGAGGGTATAGACAGAGATAGAGATAGATATTTTTATTTTGTTTGATTAACGTTTTTTATCAAGCAATTAGCAATTACTGGAATTACCTAAATAACGAGTGCATGTAATGCGATGACGTCATGACGTAATATTTAATAAAATATAATTTTTAAGTCTATGTACATAATATAGGTAGGTACCTACCTAACTACGATTACACTGAAATTCAGATCTGAGATAAGCTCCTGGTTATAATGTTTCAGTGAGTAGGTACCTATACCTACTACCTACTGAATAATAATAATAATATTATCTAGCATGAGTAATCGTATGAGACCAACGTTTTTTTTTCTTCAACGATTATGGAGTGAACAGCAAAGTTTGTACTACCTATTGTTTTTTATATTTATTTTGGAACATAGATTCTAAGAATATTTGTACTGGGTCGCCAGTTAAAGTAAGTCTATGAAGAAAATACACATTCCCTGACAATATTTAAAATAATGTATAGTTCTATTCTAATACCTCTTGCCGTATCCCAAGTGGGGTATAGGCAGAGAGAATGGAATGCCATATAGATCTGTCCCTGTATACTTCTATCGCCTCCTCTACATTTATGCAATTTCTCAAACACACTCGTCGATTTCTCGTACCCAAAACACGGCTGTTCTTGATAATTTGATGATCTACGTGATCAAGCCACGAAGTTCTCGGACACCCGCACTTTCGTACACACTTTCTTTCAGACAAGTAGGTATATCGTCTTTGATATCATAATATTGTATAGTTTAAAGTACGTTTTGATTCCTTGAATATATCGATGACGTGGGTTATTGAATCACAGTTGTTGTAGATGTAATACTTTGTAAATATTACTTGCTTCCTGTAAAATCTGGAAACCAAACAGAGAAACACTATCTTTAGTTAGTTACAGTATTATCTGCCTACGCAGAATTATTATTTTATATAAATATTGACATGACGTCTGTTTTTCATCAGAAAATTTTTGATATAGGTATTGAGTTTGCTCATGACTAAATATTTCCTGAAATTTTAGAAACGAATTTGTAAAAGGTAATCTAGATTTTATTCGGAATATTATACGCATCAAAGGAAAGCAAAAAATACACAAAAATACTAGCCATAATATTATTAAAATATCACATAATAATACTTCTATCGTCCACCAGGATAGTAAGAAGGTTTTTGTCCCTGCAGCTCTGTAAGTTATCTCCCATGATTGTACTATTTTCATAGAACATCATGGAAGAATCAACTCGAATAATGTTGGGGTTCTACATTTTGAATATAAATTTATTTTAATATTTTATGGTTTTTGTTATGTATTTAATGTTATTTTTAAATTTTATTGTTAATCTTATATAGAGTTCAAAATGTAGAATCAAATATTGTTTTGTTAAATAAATGAGATATGAAATAATAATAATACGGACAACTTGTATTTGGCAACATTCAATGATCCGTGACTATCTCAAGGGTGCCGTGATTTTTCCTGAAAAGCAATGTTTTCAGCTTGCTCCTGAATGTGGCAGTAGGCTGTTTCTGTCTTAGATCTGCTGGTAATAGGTTCCAGGCAGTTGGCCCCGCAGCGCTGAAGCTCCTCTCTTCGAATTTGAAGGTGTTTTCCCTGTTGGGTTCTACAAGTTTTTTGACAGCGGTGGAAGCTGATCGCAGTGATCACCTCAGAGTTTCGTCGACGGGACAGAGTTCAGCAAGGCATAATAATATTGATTTATAGAAATAAACACAAACTGTTTGAGTTTTACTACATTTAATAATAGGTACAGTAACCTGGTTTTGACCTACAAAGAATTTGGCAATGACTTTGTAAGTCGAAACCTGGTCACAATTATAATTAAATATAAAGTAAAACTTAAACCAATTGTGTTTTCTTCATGCAATCATTGTTACAAACAAAATTATTTTATCAAAAAAAATTCAGAAGCCGTTTCACATTCAAAACGATGATAAAATAGGTATTATTATATAAGAAAAATACATGTAAATCGATTAGTATAATAATTCGACTGTACTCAGGACAAAGGCCTCAAACCATATTAGTAAAACGTTGTAGGGAATGCAAAAATTGCAGTCAGAATGCAAAAATATACCTATAAAATCAATTGATGTTTAACAATAATTTTTTTTTTAAAGAAGGAGATGTTATGGGTTCAGGCAGTTACAAGAGCGCCATCTCATATTAATTTCATTATTATTTTATTATAATGTAGTTTTTTTTCATATACCTATCATAAAAATACAAGAGAAAATATTGAAAAATTATAAGCAAAAATATAAAAAAAAGTCCTTTTTACTGACAGACTTTAGCAACATGTGAAAGAGATATTATGTATGTCGCATGTTTGGATTATGCGGTTTAATGCCTTTTACCTCACTGTAAGATTATGTCTAGATGATTTTTTTTATATTAACAATGAAACTCTTTGAATCCTTTGTTTCAATATTAAATTTGCAATCTAGTCCTAGATAAATTATTTTTTTCTTTTTTATTTATTTATTCATCATACATTTTCTATAAAAACTATACCTACGGATTGAATTCTTTTTTCAGAATAAGTACAAATTATTAATGATTGATTTTAAAACATAAAAGTAGATTCACATTGCTACACTTTGGATGATCATCCAGAGTGTCAGGGTCAAACCTGTTCATCGAAATTGAACACGTCTTTTCACACTTGTTCATCCTATGCTTTCACTGCCATGTCAACACTCTAAGTCATGTTGTATGTAGTTTGGCGTATTTTCGTATAAAAATAATTAAACAAATTCAAAAATGAAAAATAAAACTTAAAATAAATTAATATAGGTCTCGACTGCATAATAATTTTGTACATGATTCTAACATTCAATACAAATTCATAGAGAATAAAACAAATAATAAGATAAAACTTGTTTATGGTCGTTTCAGTGAAAGGACCTTTCATCAAAATTATGACGAGTGGTAATCTCTTTCCTCCGTCATCGCTAGTGATCACGATTGATGAAACGCCTGTTCACACCTTTTAATCTTGGAGGATCATCCAGAGTGATCACTGAAAGTGAACAAATGTGAACGCCCCTTTACATTCGTCTAAATAATATGGCAAATTTGATAATTGATTTTATATCGATTTTATCATTATATAGGTACCTACTGCTGCAATATATTACAGTACCTAACTATATATAGGTATATGTAATATTCTTATATTGCTGCTGGCGGGATAATTACCTTTGATGATGTTATCAGCAACACTTTATCGTATCCAAACATACCTATATTACGAGATACGGCACCTGCTTTTGACTACCGTTGACTCAATATATCCATGTCCGATGAATAACTGTTGTAACTATCATCACTTCAATATCATTCAGAAGCGGTTCCTTTTGATCTTGTACTCACTGAATAAGTGTAATAATATTTAGGTAATCATTTTTAGTAGGACTTTTTTTATTGGCACTCAACAATGAAGTCATTATTGTCGTATTTCTTACATTATTGATAATTCTATCTATCTATCAATAAAATTTGATAAAAAAAGCATCGGGAATTTAAAAATTATTGACGACTGACGTTACGGTAATGTTTGTAGTAGATAGGTACCTACATTACTTACTTCTGGATAAATTTATGAAGGCAAATTTTCAAGACGATTTTCCGTTGGATTTTCGCTTCTATTCAAAACTCGGATGCATCAGCTTCTCAACTTATCGAATACATAATTACACAAGAAAAACACAAATTTTTTTTAATCATTCTAAAAATATTTTTAATGAATTTCAAATGTAAATAATATCTTTTAGAATTAGTAAGAAAGAGAACATCTTAATAATGTCATTATAATTGCTTTTCTTATTAATTTTCAAACACATAATTTCACAATATAGGTACCGTGAAATACGCCAACATTGCCCCTAAAGGTATCTTTGCCCAAATCTCAATTTTCAAGCTAATTCGTTAATGTGTAAAAAAACACCAGTAACATGGCAACACTTACTACGAAAGTAGAAAATAGACTTTATGAGCGACATCACCGTGTGTCGTGTTTGCTGCTAAGTTCACTCAGTAGCCTGTCAGAGCTTGCCGAGTGAGGAGTGTGTTTTCGCGGGCAAAAATTTACAGAAATTTCAAAGTGAATTGTGCATCATGGTGAAACCACAGGTAAGTTTATTTTATTGTAAGTTATAGAAAACAATGTGCCGAATATTTTGGTCATAGTTTTATCGCTGAATATTGTTTTAATCAAAAGTTATGACGATGGGCAATGTTACCTAGAAATGCTCCGACCTATGAATGTCAACATTGCCCACATTATAATAACAATTAGGGCTGACACATTCTGATTTATCCTGATAATTTTTTAGTAGAAATTCATCTAGTCCTAAAATGTATACATATGTGAATGTAAAGGTGTTTGTACACGTACTTTGGGACTATTTAGATTTTACTGGTTGGTTACTTAGATAGGATTTTCTAGATTAATATTATAAAAGGGTATGGGACTATGTTTGTAGAAAGACGTAATACCTGCTTGGAAATACTTATCCGATTTTGATGAAATGGTAAAACTGCACTTCATGGGCCGTCAAATATAGGTTTTCGGGTGGAGGGGAGGGGTGTCGCCTTCCTCCTTAAAACACCCTTTTAAAATATTTAGATCGTTTTTTCAATTAATTACGATGCTACGCTGTTAGACACTGTGTGATTTTCAGGAAAAACACGAGATTTTCTGGAAACGGTCCAGCCTCGCAGACGAAAATCTAAGATCAAAATTATTTTATTTTTTGCTGCTTTTTAATTGCCATATTATCTTAAAATACGTATATTTTATATAGGTATTGTTTCAATTTTCAGAAAAAGAAAAGTAAATCACGGATTCGACAAAGAAAACCAAGACGTATGATAGGGTCTAGAATGTATAAAAATTATTCAGAGGATATGTTGAGGATTGCATGTGATGCAGTTGAATCACAACAAGTTTCTTCAAGAGATGCAGAGCGACAGTTTGGTATCCCAAGACGCACGATACTAAATAAAATAAAAAATAAGCACTCAAATCCTGTCGGCCACCCTACCGTTTTAACACCCGCAGAAGAAAATAAAATTTTAAAAGTCTTGCAAGCAGCTGGTGATTTTGGCTCCCCGCTCACAAAGATGGACCTAAAGCTAGTGGTTCATAAATACTTAAAAAAAAATTCTCGAAATCATATTTTCAAGAACAAAATTCCTGGTGATGCAAGGTTTGATGGCTTTTTGGCAAGGCATGCTAATGAACTGACTGTTAGAACTACTCAAAATATTGCTAAAGCTAGAGCTGAAAAGGGACCTCAAGAGATAGCTGAATATTTCAACAATTTAGGCACAACATTGAAAGATATTCCCGCTAAGAATATCATCAACCTCGATGAGACCAACTTGTCAGATGACCCAGGTTCTTCTAAAGGTATTTTTCGAAGGGGAATAAAGTATCCTGAAAGAGTGCTCAATTCTACCAAAGGAAACATATCTCTCATGTTCACGGCAACTGCAAGCGGTATGTGTTTACCCTTATATGTAGTCTATAAAGCGACAAACTTGTATTCGGAGTGGATTAGTGGAGGACCACCAGAAACCAGATACAATTGCACTAAATCAGGGTGGTTCGATAGCGCCATGTTTGAAGACTACTTTGAAAAGATAATTATTCCATGGACACTAAATATTCCAGGGACAAAAGTCGTGATTTGTGATAACTTGTCAAGCCATTTGAGTGTGAAAGTAATAGAGTTATGCGATCAATATAATATCCATTTTGTTTTCATCCCTCCAAGATCAACGCACCTGACCCAGCCTCTTGATGTCGCATTTTTTGCACCTCTTAAAAAAGCTTGGCGTAAAATTTTGTATCTGTATAAACTCAAAAATCCAGATCAATCTTCACTGAATAAAAAAACACTTTCCCAAATTGCTGTCTGAATTAATTGAAGAAATTCAACTGAAACAATCACGTATCATAATGAGTGGATTTAGAGCATCGGGAATACATCCATTCAACCCACAAGAAGTTCTAAAAAGAATTCCAGAAATGCAAGAAGAAATATTGTCGTATGGAATCGACCAAACACTCTTGGATTACTTAAAAGAAACGAGAGCTCCTAAGCCGATTCAGGTAAAGAGAAATAAGAAAATTGATTGTCAACCAGGAAAATCGGTGACAATTTCTGATTTCCATGATGCAAATTTAAGCCAAACTGCACTTGGTAACAAGAAAAAGAAAGAAAAAAATATTTCTTCTGGAAAGCAAAAAATTAAAAACAAGAAGGAAAAAGCTCTATATTTAAATGAGCAAACTGGTTATTTTACTGATCCAGCTTCAAATAATGAGATAAATGATCATGAAGATTGTTGTTTAGAAACCTATTTCGAAACTAATAATATGGCTGAGTATGTCAAACATTCTTCACCCGAGAGTCTTAAGAAATTATGCACTGATATGATCAATGCCAATTTAGGACTGTTGTCGATACATAATGCAAGAGCATCGACTACTTCAGATCATGTTTATCCCTCGAAAACTTCTGCTCCTAGCACCTCAACAAAAAGAGTACCACCTAAAATAAAAATTGTCTCCGACGTCATCATTAAACCAGCAACAAAAACTTCAGATATTACAATTTTGAAAGAAGTTTCTGGAAATATTGAAAATACATCATTTGCCACTGTAAACCAAAAATTTTCACCGGAATGCTTGAAAAAGACAACAGAAGTCTTAAAAAATGTTAAACAGGAATGTTCTCACAAAGAAGAGAAAAGTAAGAAAAAAAGTAAAGCAAAAAATAATTTAAGAGGCAAAAAGTCTATTCGACAGAATACTTCAGGGAAAAGAGGGAAGAAGCGATTCGATAGCGAGTCAAGCTCGATATCTACAGATACGGAAGTAGTTACAGTGGACACAGATGATTCAAATTACGAAACAGAGGAAGATTATTATATAGCTGAATGTTTAAAGGAACTAGAAAAAGAAAATAGCGACGAACTGGGGGACTTTGGAATACATCATATAGAGTTTTTGACCGAGAATCAAAAGTTTAAAGAAAAGGACTGGGTTGTTGTTCAATTCGCAACAAAAAAGAGTATCAAGCATTTTGTGGGGAAAGTACTCTCGATCAACAATACACTTCCTACTGTAAAATTCTTACGAAAAGTTAAGGAATCTAAATATGACAGAGGAACTACATTCACACACCCAACAGTTGATGACATTTGCATCATCGAACACACCAAAGATGTTATAACAGTATTGCCCCAACCAATGATCACTCGACGTGGACAAATAGTTTTTAATGTTGACTTTAGTTCTTTTAACACACAATAAAAGTTTAGCAAGCAACAAATCCTTACTGATTGGCGATAAGGAAGCTATTTTATTTTTAATTGACAAATATAAAACTAAGACTATATTTTCCAAAAATTACACATCTCTTATTATTATTCAAATATAAAATATCCATTGTAAAGTAGTAGACAAATGTGTACTTTGTGATAATAGGTAAATATATCTGATGGATATGTACTAAGCAGATTAACAAAGGATATAGAAAATTAAAAAAAATTCTTCAATTTTAATTGGATAAATTAAAACACTTGTTTTTTCTACTATGATGACTTTTAATTCAGAGAGAGGTCTTTCGCCTTGTAAGAGAAATACCTCTTTTTTAAAGAGAAAATGGCAATGCCCTTACAAGGCGAAAGACTTTTCTCTGAATTAAAAGTCATCATAGTAAAAAAACAAGTGTTTTAATTTTCCCAATATGGGATTCTACTATTTAAACACCAAAACAGTGAATTCAATTTTAATGTTACATTGTTTGAAGAAATAAAAAAGTAGGTACTTAGGTGCCAAATTTTTATTTTAATTAAAGTGGTCTGATTTTTTCGTAAAGCTCTCAACCAACCTGCCTTCCTCGTTTATCGTACCATCGTATTCGGGTAAAAACACCACCACATGCCACCACCTCAAGAAAAATGATTGACCTAAATTTAAGTAACTAGGTATCTAAAGACAAAATTAAAAAACAAAAATTTGCTTGATTTTGACAACCCTAACTTTTTGAAATCATGAAATGCGGTTTGTATGGAAAAGAGAAAAAATCCCAGGTTAACATTGCCCACCCATTTTGGCATGCAAGTTTCGATGGTATCGGTTAGGTGTCTACAGCTAACGCTATCATTGCCCAATTCCTTGAATCGGTCGTTATTACAACTTATCTATGTTGATATTTGCGTCCAAAATCAACGCGGGCAATGTTGGCTAGAAATGCAGATAACTTTGCCCGCCATCAAAATTAATCGGAAGTTGGATAAAATATTAATTTTTAATAAATATTTATAAAAAAATGCAATCATATCACTTCAAAGTTGCATCAGATAGTAAAATACACACAGGTCCTCTTAGAACTTTTAAAAAATATTTGCAATTTTCCGTAAAAAGCGGGCAATGTTGGCGTATTTCACGGTATTTGTATTGTGCTGCCTATAAGTCTATGTGTACAAAACGATAGTCAAATGTCTTACTAAATTTAAAGTAGGCGCGTTAAAGTTGTGAAAATTCATTTTATTATAAATGTAAGATTTAAAATGTAATATTAAAACACTGTTTAATTTATTAAACAGTCCAGCAGTAGAAATCAAACAGTGTTTTAATATAATAATAACATTGATTTACCTAACGATTAACACCCAAATGTTTAAATGGATTTAAAGTTGGTCAGTTTTGTCGGAATGTTTATTGTTAAGAATAATTAATATGATTTTGTATGTATGTTTGTATTTTTAACGTTGCTTTTTTATGTAATGTATGGAATATTTTTTGTGCAATTTTGCAGTTATTCTGTCAACTTTATTGTTATGCAATAGGCCCCCATGCCGTAGAATGTATTAATAAATAAATATTAGGTACATTTCAAAATTTATATTATGTATAATCAAATACGTAACTTTCAATATCTTAGAATTTCCCACTTGACTAGAGAAGAATATATAGATCATAAAACGTAGAGTTACACAAGGAGCAATTTAAAGAAGTAGATATGCTGAAAATTTCACTAAACCATGTGGATATAGAAAAAAAATAGTATACCAGTGAATTTGGTCAATCAAAACCTGAAGAACTGAGCTGATCACGTCTCTCATCAATGGATAAAGAATTTATCATGCAAGGGGCCTAGACCAGAAAGCAGAGATATAGGTAGATTCTATAAGACAAAATGACGGGCTCTGTGACACCAAAAACCCTAATATAAAGCAGGACTTGTTGGCTCTATTGATCTCAATCAGCATAATATTGATGGATGTCTTTGCTGGGCGTAGAGGTCTGTTTGGAAAACACAGAGCTCAGAAAGTGACTGAGGTGCCGTATTATTCAAAGCCCTGTAGATTATAAAAAACAGTTTGGATTGGACTTAACTCACCTACTCTTAATCAGTGCAACTTTTCCATTAAAGGCGTGATGTGACAACCCTTATCCTTGCAGTACCATATTGTCCAACAAACGTGGTAGAGATTTAATTAAACTTAAAAGAGAGGTTTTTTTCCCGATACTGGGCACAAAAAGGAAGCTATAATGTGATAAGTCAAAATTAATATTTTAAGCATGTACCGACTTATATCGATTAGGTGTATTAATAATTACGAGTATTTTTACGATGTTTTGCTAGTTGTATTATTAGTATTTGAAGTAGTATAAAAAATAATACGATAAGATTATGTTTTTACACAATGAGGAGCGCTAATGTACTTATTTATTTATATATTTTAGAAAATACACGGCAGTTGCCTTTATAAGTAAGCAGATAAACCATTTGAATATTGTGGTGGTGTACTGATTCTCTCTCAGGTTTGTGGGCAATTTGTTCCAGCCAGTTGGCGCGGCGACTCTGAATAATTATAGTATCTACTGAAAAATAAACAAAATATTTACAAATTTATAATATTATGGACGATCTACATAATATGGCACCGTTTAATGATTCATTCCCATCTCAAGAGCGCCGTGACTTTTCTTAAAATAAAATAATGATTTCAAAATGCTCGTGAATGTGGAACTAGGTTGGTTCTGTCTTCGGTCCGCTGGTAATCTATTCCAGACAGATGTTTCTATAACGCTGAAGTTCCTCTCTGGGAATTTGAAGTGTTTACTCTGTTGGATTCTATGAGTTTGTTGCCAGCGGTGATGGCTGAGCAGTGAGCTTAGTGGTTACCTCAGATTTTGAACAATAGAATAAAAAATCATGATAATACAATAATTATTACCTGCCTACTATGTAAAAATCACGACTGATCAATAAATTTGTATTCGTGTAGGTTTTAAAAAAATATATTTGCGAGTCAATACATGACCGTGCAATTGTAAGTAAGCACAGAAAGGCGAATATTTGTTGAATATATTTATTATTTAGTATGTCTATGTAAATATATAAGAAATATGGAAAAAAAATTCAGTGGAGGGGTAAACCACCCATCTTCTCGAGAAAAATTCGAGTATTTAGCGAGCCATGACCTACCATTGCGATCCAATAACGAGCGTCTTTTGGCAATTCCTACACCCATTCTTCTTCTTCTTTCTGTGCCATGGCAGGCCCCCCCGACGTTGGCGATCACTCCGGCGAAAACCTCCCTGTCCTGTGCTGCTCTGAACAGGTCATCCACTGTTCGGATTCCGGTCCACTCCCTAATGTTGCGCAGCCAGGACATCTGCATTCTGCCAACTCTCCGTCTTCCCTCTATCTTGCCCTCCAATATAAGGCGGAGGAGACGATACTTCTCCCCACGCAGCACGTGACCCAAATATGAGACCTTCCTCACTTTGACAATCGACAACAGCTCTCTTCTGGCTCTGGCTCTCCTTAGTACTTCGATGTTACTGACTTTTTCGGTCCAAGGTATACAAAGCATTCTTCGGTGTATCTACACACATTACCTACCAATTATTTCTCTCAGTTTATGGTGCTCGATGTTAGAAGATAGAACAATCTTTCTTCTTCGCATAGAGTCTCACAATCGTTCAATGTTTCCAAATCCTTAGTTAGGTAAAAATGTTGTCTTCAAACTTAATATCTATTCCCTAGCCTCCCTCCCACCTTCCAATCCTTATTCCTTATTACGTGTGTGTTAAATTTTGTTTTGGTTTTTTGTATGTATTATTATTTATTATTATTATTATTTGGATGATTTGTAAAGCGCCGTTTTGTGAAAAAAAATCCACCTCAAGGGCGCTCTTTGCTAACTAAGGTTGTGCTTGGATTATTCCGTGAGTGATTATTGATAGTATTATGTAGGTATATTTATATATCTACATAAGGAGCCGCTAGCGGGGCTTTCAATAACATGAACAAAGTTTGGAAGGCGTCTGGACTCAGCATCAGGACAAAATGTCGCTTGTTCAATGCGTGCATCATCCCAATCCTTCTATATGGCTGTGAGTCTTGGTACTTAACCAAGGCTCAAGACCGGTAGATACTATGCTTTGAAAACAAGTGTCTTAGAGGGATTTTGGATGCCAAATGGTATGAACATGTTACAAATGATGCTGTACGCCGGCGCACCCAACAGAGACCTGTAATCTCCGTAATACAGGAGAGACGATGGTCCTGGCTGGGACATGTTTTGAGAATGCCTAATGATAGTTGGCCAAAAAGAGCACTGTTCTTCCGTCCGCAGGGGTTCCGTCGGCCCGGGCGTCCCTCTTTCACAATATGACAACGATATCAGAGCGCAGGGAATGTCGTGGAAAGAGGTGACGCAATTGGCGCAGAGACGCTCTGAATGGAGGAGGCTGGTTTCTGCCCTGTGCTCCCGAGAGGAGCGTTGAGGGCGATGATTGATTGATTGATTGATATTTATATTTGTTTTAATTAGATAGAATAGCTATTCATTTATTTACAAAAGAAACAATGAACAGCATTAGGTACCTACATACAATAAAAAGAAAACATTTTCACTATCATTGTACGTAATCAGTAAACAATCAAGAGAATAATAAAATATAACACAAAAATACACATGGAAATTAAATGACACAAATATACAAGAAAAAGGAATATTGACCACGTCCACGGAATATGTCAATGTAACGTGGTTAGATGGAAAAAATCACTACAATCATAGCTATAATCTCGTTACTGCATATCGTTCTAATGTAATATATATTTTAAAATTATTTTTATAACACTTGCATACAGAATGATGATGTACAGAAAGAATAAAAAATACAAAAAGAATGACTTTCATCCTAAATGTCTTGTTTTACCACCTATCCTCTCGTTTTTTGTGGATCTGAGAGGACTGCTGGTCAACCCGCGGGACAGCTTAGTAATTTGTAGTTGATGCCACAATGGTACACAGATTAATTAAAAATACTTAGAATATGTAACGCAAAGACTTAAAAAAACTACAAATATAAATCATACTTATGCAATGTCGGAGGTCTAAAGTATGTTTATAAAATGGACTCCGTTATATTATGATTATATTACTGTTTCGTCTTACTTATTTTCTTTATCATAAACAATCAGCAAAACTTCGTTTAAAAACATAAACTATAAACTGCCACACAAGATGTAGAATTAAAATAATAAATTTATGAACGATTACCCTCATGATGTTATCCAAACACCCTACATGCATACATTCCCGTACATACATATGCGGTTGGGACGACGAGCACTTTGTGGGGAGTTTATACGTTTATAGCTCTTTGTTGATTTACATAAAAAAAATATGTACCTACATCTTTTAAGATTCATTCATAGCAGAACACAATGTATACATCTATACAATACCCACACGCCGTGTCCCAGGAGGGGTAGGCTGAGAGAACGGAGCGCCATGTAGATCTATCCTTACACACTTCCTTTATATTCATCCAGTTTCTCATACATGCACGGCTATTTTTCTTACTTACTTATTTAAACACGCGGCCGTCCTTTAGAATTTAATCCACATGCCCAAGCCACGTAGTTCTTGGACGTCATCCATTCATCGTGCATTCGCTCAACACGTCCAAACCATCGTAGCTTATTTACACGCATTCCTCTCACATCTGCTTATTTTCCTGATGATGATGATGATTTTGGATGATTTCATTTTATTTATGACACCGTTTTACAGTCTCTAGACCGTCTCAAGGGCGCCGGTGAAGAGTTCAGTTTTTAATTTGCCTCTGAAGCTAGTGACCCTCTGACCATCTCTCAGCAGCACCGGTAGGCGATTCCACATAACTCGTCCAACAACACCAAAGGCCCTCTCGTAGAAGTTGGACTTACCGGCTCTATTGGGCTCAGTAAGTCTACATGTATTCTCATTTTTCACTTACTTACTTTACTTTTCGTATGGCGAGTCTTGGGCAGTATTCTTCACCACTTGTGGTTGCGTCTCAGTCATGTTTCATAGTCTCAGGTCCAGCTGCTGCAGCCAGTTGGTAACATCCTCTCCCGCTCCGTGCAGGCTGGATGGGTCCCCTGGGAATCTGCACAATGGGCACTCCTCGACGATGTGGCGAATTGTCTGATAATCTGCGCCACAATCACACTGCGGAGATTCCCTCTTTCCCCATTTCCATAAGAGGTAGTTACAGAAGCCCAGGTCGGTTCGGATTCGATTGAGTTGAACACAGGGCTTGCGTGGAAGATTAAAACAGGGGACACGTTTGGTGGGATCCTGTATCAGTTGTTTATTCCTCCAGAGATCCTTCCATTCGGTTTGCGTGACAGTGTTCGCCACATCCACACTCCATATCGGCCTTCGAGACCTGAGTCTGCCCTCCGGGTGGTTGTTCATGTACGCATATACAGGGAGAACCGAATCTTTATCTCGCAACGTTTTACAAACCATTCTTATGTATCAGTGAATGCATCTCCACAGCATTTTCATAGCAGAATGCTCGTTCATATTTCGAATATATAAAAAAAAATAATACCTACCCAACCGAAAATAAAATAAATAGGTTCCTCACTCTCTTTTACAACTTTTGAGTCTCCTGTCAAATATTGAGCTAAAGAATAACAGGATCCCTGTCGATACCTTGGTCGCACGAAGAATATTTTTTTTATTAGTATTAGTAAAGTTTTTGATTCCAAACATTCGTAATAAGGTAGGTACTTATGTATGTGTCTATAAAACTTCATTTGTTTATTTTAATAAGTGTTCATTTTGTTACGTTACAAATACACCTGGTGGATTTATTGTGTTGTTATAAATAAACCTTTTTAATATTACATCTATATCTCCTGTGATGAGATGTGATATTATTATAATATTATATAATATGTTTCTTCAGACACCTTGTGATATTGTAAAAGGCTTAAATCAAACAACATTGTGAATGTTTGATAAATTTATATTATATAATGTGTGTGATCTTGAAATCAAAAAGTTTTTGTATTGAATTGAGTGAGTTATATCAAGGCTGCATAAAAAGGACCAAAGAACAATTATTTATATTTTACAATGGTAATAGGTACTGGTGTCATTGATTTTAAGGGTCTCAGGAAATTCATAAAAATCAGGATAGAAGAGAGTAGGCAACTCCTAAAAAAATAACGAGCTAATTGGATTGGCCACAACATCAGCCACCCAGGCCTGCTCATCAACATCGCGGAGGGCAAGACCGAAGGCAGAAATGGCAGAAGCCGATCAAGAGACACCTATATGGACCAAGTGAAGAAGGACATGAAATATTGTGGCTCCTACGTTGAATTGAGACTGGCGGAAGATAGGGAAGAGTGGAGTAGAAAATCGAAACTCGTTGCAGACGAATCTAATGGATTGTAACTCTCTATATTATTTATCCCTTGTGATTTATTGTACTTCCTCTGCTTTTCTCGTCATGTCATCAAATCAAGGCAAACTTATAAGTCAAAATCATCTTACGATCTTCTAACAAGTGCGGAATGATAAAATTCAAAATACTAGGGCGATATGCAGTGGCGAAACTATCACTACGCAGTGATTTCTTCCATCTAATCACGTCATATTGACAATTTATATTTAATTAAAACATTTCAAAAATTTACTCTCATTATGCCAACACTGGCATAGTGGTGGGTACTGACAGACTAGAGAGAGTTGAAAGGTTAATAGATACTCACCTAAACGGATAAATATAGGAATCCTTGGACTCCGAATCCGAGAAATAAAGTTTTTTCAACATTTTTTTTTTTTTTTTTTTTTTTTTTTTTTTTTTTTTTTTTTTTTTTTTTTTTTTTTTTTTTTTTTTTTTTTTAAAAGATAAGTTTTTGTTATAAACCCAAATACAACCTTATACACCTTTCACAGTAAGCTAAAAGCTTGTGTCGTGAAAGGGGAGTTTGCCGGCACCTGGGATCGAACCCCGGACTCCTTGTTCACAAGGCCGAGACTCTACCTCCAGGCTACCGACGAACATCTTACTATGTTCACAACACTCCTCTTGTATCAACCCATTCTCCTAATGTACTTATTCCTCACTCTATCACGCAACGTTTTACCAACCATTTTCACAAGGGCATCCTCGAACGACGTGATCACGTGGATTAAATTCTCAAGAACGACTGCGTGTTCAGTAAGAGAAACTGACATGTATGAGAAATTGTATGAATGTGGAAGAAGTGAAAGAAATGTGTAGGGATAAAGCTGTGTGGCGTTTCGCCCTCTCTGCCTCCCCCACTTACGATGCGACTTGAGGGTAAAGTATATTATAAAATGCATTAAATGATAACCCTATGAAATGAACTGTTTGTATCACTTGTATATAAAAGGCTAATACATAATTTGTCTATTAGTTATAATGTTATTATCGTACCTATGTATATTGTGAGCAGTAAATAGATAATATTTCTAGGTATTATTGTACTATATATTTGTAGGTATATTATATGTCTATAATATATATTAGGTATAATATCCATAGTAAATGAACCTCTAGGTGGAAATAAACAACCAAATGTTTAACACCTCTATTTGCTCTGCGGCGCTTTTCATGTGTTTCAACTTTCAGAGGTATGGAAACTTTTAACTTAATTTTCACGTATTTTTTTTTATTTGATGTACGTAGTCTTTGTTCCGTTCAATAATTAAGCAATATATTTTAGAAAGTATTTATTTTTTATTTCAAAATGCGCAATATGTACATTCATAAATTATTAAAAAAAAAAGATATACCTATCTGGGTTTTTGTTATAAATCCAAATACAACCTTATACACCTTTCACAGTAAGCTACTAAAAGCTTGTGTCGTGAAAGGGGAGTTTGCTGGCACCTGGTATGGAACGACGGACCCCTTGTTCACGAGGCCGAGACTCTACCTCCAGACTACCGACGAACTCAAAACATAGTGTTCAGAAAGTGACTGAGGAGCCATATTATTCAAAGCCTTGTAGACCATAAGGCTCAATATGTTTTGTTACCTAGAACTAGGTTTTCATGATTACATATTTCCTTCATCAGTGGGCATATTAATTACTTATACACATTGTCAACATAATATCACACATTATTTTGGTAAGCTGTAAGATATTGCCTCCAGGCAAAAAGCTCACCAATTTTCATGATTTTTTTATCAATAAATAGTTATTACTATTTATTTCACAAAACAATATTAGATTCTACATTTTGATCACAATATAAGATTAACAATAAAATTTAAATATAACATTAAATAACAAAAACCATAAAATATTAAAATAAATTTATATTCAAAATGTAGAACCCCAACATTATTCGAGTTGATTCTTCCACGATGTTCTATGAAATAGTACAATCATGGGAGATCACTTACAGAGCTACAGGGACAAAAACCTTCTTACTATCCTGGTGGACGATAGAAGTACGGCCTTCTGCATGCTGTATTTGAGCCTGTCATCTACTCCCAGTTTTCTGAGATTGCTTGACAGACTCTTAGGTATTAAACCATTCACAGACAACACTATAGGCACGATGATTGTGGTAGGTGTTCTCCACATATCTTTGATTTCGTGAGCAAGATCAAGATATTTTATTATCTTATCTTGCTCAGCTTTATTTAAATTTTCATCGTGCGGTATAGTGATGTCTATGATGTATGTTTTACGACATCTGCGATCAACCAACACAATATCTGGTCGATTAGCTATAATAGTTCGATCAGTTTGAATTGGTCGATCCCAGTAGAGTTTAGTATCATTGTTTTCAAGTACCGATACTGGACAATAAATAGTATGGTAATTTTGATTCCTGTTCAATTAATTTAAATTTCAAAGCTAAATTTTGATGTTTATTATAATTATTATTATTATTATAATTAGTCGGTGGCCGTCCTCCTGAATTAAAATTTTAGTGAAAAAGAATTTAAATTTTATAAAAATGTTTGTGATCCATGTTAGTTGACAAAAGAGTGTCGCATCCTTTGTGAGCATGCGCCATATGTGTCACCTTGTCTATTCAACTTTAGACACCTATAATCTATAATATCATTATGTATACACACATCACATATATATTTTTTTATGTACGAACTCACACTAGGTATTTAGATACAAAAAGCTTTCATATAAAATAAATACCTATTATTATTTTATATCGTTATGTACCTACATGGTATCACTTGTACCCTGTTACCCCTTGCTTTAAATTTAAATTTACTTTGACTTTTTTGGAGCATTTTAACTTTTACTTTTTTTTCCTCAAGATTGAAACATTTCTGGTAAGAGTGGAATCTTCGCTGGTCTACATGTCAAATATATTAATTGTCAACATATTGTATAACGACTGTTTGATTCTAAATATTGTGAAAATAAAATAAAATAAAAAAAAAATAAAAATAAAAAAAAATAAAATAAAATCGCATCTTCTTCTGTGTAATAATAATATTAACCCTTGATCACTCGTCAACGAGTTAATAAAAAGATTTCGAAAATACAATGTTATGCAATCCACCTTCTTCAATACTTTACCTATAGCTATTTTATGATTGACTAATGCCTATCAATTGTCATGCATACTGTTAGATCAATGACTGTTATAATTATATAAGAATATCTATACCATCAGGGAATATTGCACACGTAGGATAGCTAGCAGATCAGCTGCATGTAATAAACATGTAAGCTGTTCTCTTCGTGCCAACAAAATCGTGCCAACATTCGGAATGGGTGGCAAATCTCATCCCTGAATTTAAAAATCTCCCTTTTACAGGACACTCGAAAACTTACGGGAAAGAGTGGGAGACCAATTCTTTGTCTAGTGCTCCACGGTTAACAAGGTACCTACCTACATAGATATTTATAGATTTTAAGATAAGATTTAACTCAGCGACGAAGTATGTCACCCATTCTGAAATTCATTACTTTTATTGACACACTTTCTCAACGCAAGGCCGTCTTTGAGAATTTGATTCAAGTGGGTCTCGGACGCCCGCGCTTCCTCACTGCCCTGCATTCAGATAGGTATATCATCTTTGCCATTCTTTCCTCATTCATTCGTTCCAAATGTCCAAACCAAACCATAGTCAGTCCAAACTCAAATAAAATAAATGCAATCTTATGAATTAGGAATAATAATAATTTATACAATACAGATAATATTTTTTTACAACTTACTTATTTTATTACAGAAGGCGTCAGTTGTCGTAACTTTGTATTGAAAGGACGTGTCAATTTTATTTTTATTTTACAATCCTGGAAGATAAATTCGGCAAAAGTTAAAAGGCGAAAGATAGACAAAAGCAATAAAGGCAAACTTGCTACCGTTTGTCCGTCGCTTTTGTACAAATTGCAGTTATATAAAAAAAAATTAAAGAAATTTGGAAAGCTTTTTATGACTGTATGTATTAAGTCTATTCACGATACAATACTTTTTTTATTTACTGCAATAATAAACACATATACACGGCAAAACAGCCAGACAGCCTTTTCGATGATCCATAATAATATTATTATTTATTATCAATAGAATTACCTAAATACATCTAGATACTTTTCAAAACACAAGAAAAAATCGACTTTGCGTATAGATATTTGACAGCTGAAACTTTTGAACTTCAATAGGTACTTTTCAGTACCAACACAAACTAAGAACTTTTGTAGATCAAACTATCAAGGCATTATTAAATTCATTATTAATCATACATACATACATACCTACACACCATCACTCCGCTTCCCTCGCGAGGTAGCCAGAATGGATCGAACGCCACTTCCTTATATCCTTGCATACATATTTTGCTTCCGTCACTGTCACTATCTTTTTGATATTTTTTCTTCTTTTGCATTTTAATATTTCATTTGTTATTAAAAAAAAACAAAAATAAATAATACTTAAAACAAAAGAAAAACAAAAATTTGTTATTAATATTTTCACT
The DNA here is from genome assembly GCA_947579605.1 of Athripsodes cinereus. NCBI lineage: Eukaryota > Metazoa > Arthropoda > Insecta > Trichoptera > Leptoceridae > Athripsodes > Athripsodes cinereus. The sequence goes on from OX388306.1 coordinate 2,343,224, forward strand.
TTCTTTTTATCTATGTACCTAAGCATATTCGAATACAATAATGTACAATCTGTAAATGGGTTAATATGTTTGTATATTGTAATATATTTATACTTGTGTAAAACCTGTAGATGTGCCAATAAAAATAAAATAAAAAACAATTTCTATGTATGCTCTTTTTTTTTTTTTTTATGAAAGATATATCTGGGTTTTTGTTATAAACCCAAACACAACCTTATACACCTTTCACAGTAAGCTACTAAAAGCTTGTGTCGTGAAAGGAGAGTTTGCCGGCACCTGGTATCGAACCACGGACCCCTTGTTCACGAGGCCGAGACTCTACCTCCAGGCTACCGACGAACTCTCCTGTTCAATGTGATCAACACGTGACCGTCCTGTAGGATTTGATTTAAATGATCTTGCCATTTAATCCTCAGATGACCATGTTTTCAAGCACCATTCCTCTCAGCTATCTATGTTGTCATTCCGACTTCGTTCATTCTTTCCACATGCACAAACACCGTAGTTCTTCCATTTCTTTCTTATTATTTCCACAGATTTCATTTCGCAATTTTCTCGTATGACAGATTTACGTATTCTTTCTCTCAAACTTTTACCACAGATACTTTTCAACGATCTCATTTCTAATTTACTTCTTCATTTACACCGCTTTCATCTTCTTTCAGTCATATCCACGTTTCGCTTGTAAACATTAATATTGACTCTAGGATAGCTGAGTGCACCAACCTTTTATCTGTAATAATTTAAAATATTGCAAAATTAATAGATTATCATTTACCCACCAATGTAGGTATAAAAATTTGCTAAAGCAGAAAACAGTTGCATCGGCAAACAATGAGTGTATCACATTTTGCATAGTAAAATAGTATTCATAGTCATTTAACACACAGTATAACAATAAAGTATGTAATATCTAAGTAATAATTGTATTATTTAGTCGGCACTTTGAAGTTTTATCTTTATTACTACGTGTCTGTGAATAGCGTCAATACTGTGAAAGATATAAGATATTTTGTACCTACATGTAGGTATCTATTGCGAAGGAAGTTTACATGAAATAAATACTATAAGGTAAAAATATTAGCGAATAAGAGGGAGTCTAGACGGTGGAGGAACTGCTTCAACTGGCATAGGACAGAGAGACCAACGCCATAGTGGACGATAGCCGAGGTTGAGAGATCCTGGCATGATATTGGAAGAAACGTCCATTTACATCATAAACTATTTGTGTATGAGAAAGGAAAAGAGAGATGGGTTGACTCACCCTAAAATCGAGATTCATGCATTTATCGCTACGTGTTTGTCATTTATCTCTCTATCTATCTATACCCTCACGCGGTGTCCCAGGAGGGGTAGACAGAGAGAACGGAACGCCATATAGATCTATCCCTTACAAACTTCTTTCGCTTCCTCCACATTCATCCAGTTTCTCATACATGTTCGCCGATTTCGCTTACTCAACACGCGGCCGTCCTTAACGATTTGATCCACGTGCTCAAGCCACGTGGTTCTTGGCCGTCCGTGCTTCCTCACACCTCCTCTTTCAGACAAATACATCCTCTTCGTCATTCTTTCATCTTGCATTCGCTCAACATGTCCAAACCATCGTAACTTATTTACACGCATTCTATCCACAACACTCTTCTCTCATCCGCTCATTCTCCTATTATCCTCATTCTTCACTCTATCCCGCAAAGTTTTACCAACCATTCTACTTAGTGAACGCTTTTCGCGGCGTTTATTCCACTCTCGTCCTTCTTCAACCACGTCCAAGTTTCACTTGCATACATAAGTGTCGGTACCAGAATGGTATTGTGCACCAGCATTTTAGCCATGTTCGATACATTGCTGTTGCTAACAATGGGTCGAAGTGCACCATTCACTCTAGCACCGGCGACTTTTCTTCTTTCGATGTCCTTGTCGTATCTTCCATTCCTCGCAAACATACTTCCCAAATAGACATTTATGCATCCTGGAAAAAGAGAATAAGTCGATATTTGCACACCAGACTCCATATTTCATAATAATTATATGGACGATTTATATAATATGGCGTTGTTTAGTGATCCGTGAACATCTGAAGGGCGTCGTAACTTTTTCTGAACAGTAATATTTCCAGCTTGCTCCTGAATGTGGCAGTAGGTCGTTTCTGTCTTAGACCCGCTGGTATAAAAAAAATCCATGACGGCGGTTTTGGCCGGCCGGCTCTTTAAACCTATGCCCATAATGGCCAGCTCGTGAGGACAATTTTGGTTTGAAGGTGCGGATAAGTAGGACTTAATGACTCCTGAGATATCCGTGTGTGAGGTGGAGCTCATATGTTGTCGTCTGAATATTGTTTATTTTTATTTTATTTTATTTATTTTTACAATGTTCACAAGATCAGACAGTCAATATTATAGAACATGACAACAAAAAGTCTGAGAGATCGTGTGCGTAATGGGGTGTTCACATTTGGCGAATATCGCCAGGCGAATTTCAAAATATATCGCCAGGCGAAAAAACAAAATTCGCCGGATATCCATTGATCGTCACACCTGTTCACACAGTCCACCCATAGAAAAACGATCTGTCAGATGCGCTTTGATTTTGACACTGTTTTCAAAATGGCGGACGTCGAGATGGAGATCGCGAAGTTTATTTTTAGTCGAAAATGTTATAGTAGAGGTTATAAGGCGCTTTTTAATTAAGGAAACAAACGCCACAAACCAACAACAAAGATAACAGCTGTCATGAAGCGAGAAACATTATAAAATTTATAGGTTATAAAGTTTTTACCATAGATACGAACGCCGCGCACATCTGCGCATGCGCAAATCGTTCAATCGGGCGGAAAAAGTTGGAAGGTGGTCAACTTGAGACGATATCGTTTCTACTGGTTTTTATCGTTTCAGACTAGCTGTCATTTTGTTCACACGGTTCAAATGGCTGGCGATATTTTGGTGCTCTGGCGATATTCGCCAAAGTGAGAACACCAAATAACAGTGATATACGAAAGGAATGTGGAATGAAAGTTGGTATAATTACAAGGATGAATATACATAAATAAGTTAAGATGGTTTGGGCACGTGGAAAGAATGAATGAGGACAGAATGACTAAGAAGATATATTTGGCTGAGAGGAATGGTGGTCGGAGACGTAGACGTCCGAGGATTAAATGGCAAAATCATTTAAATCAAATCCTACAGGACGGTCACGTGTTGAGCACATTGAACAGGAGAGCATACATGAGGAATTGTATGACAGTGACGGAAGCGAAAGATGTATGCAAGGATAGAAGGAAGTGGCGCTCGATCCTTTCTGCCTACTCCGCGAGGGAAGCGACGTGATGGAATGTATGTAAGTATGTAAGATTAACAGTTAACACTTATTTCTTGACACTTCATGAATAAGTTAGATCCTCGAATGAAATAATATATTATTAGGTATATTCGTGACTTTTTTGGGAATCAATAAACACGTCATCTCCTTATTAGAAGGCGCCTGTACTAAGGGACGTGATTTATTTTTACAATTCTTGTATAAATAATATATGTATATGTACCTACCTAACACTATAAAGGATCATGTGTCATGGCAGTGTGGCATTGGGGGACAAAATAAAATTGGATTATTTGGATTAAAGATTATATTTAGATAGACATTAGGCTAGTATGTTCAAAATTTTCTCAAGTCCAGTTTTGTAATTCAACAAGTCGAAAAATTTGATTTAATTAGTAATACACACAATCAACCCTACTCTTTCAATGCCACAAATAGCTATAAAAAATACACGGTTCCTTTTATAAAAGGTTTACATACATAATAATTATATTTATTTATTTATTTATTAAATAAACGGCTAATGCATTTACAAACATAAAATACATAATAATAAAACAGAACAAAAAAATACACATTTCACATTAAATCCAAATAGGCTAATAAAAAACAAACTATGTAAAAAAATAGCTTAATACTCGTAGTAAAACAAGACAATACATATTGCCACTTTAAAAAAAAGTGTACGTTTAATAATAATAATTTCATGATTATAATATAATAAAGTAATAATAGTAATTTCATGATTAACAAAAATATACTAAAGATATGTACATGCAGATATCACTATGTATGTATGTATAGAGTAATATGTAAATTAATGCAAGCGTTGCCAAAAATTATAATTATCAAAAAAATAATGTCTTACCCATCAGGCGACAATAATAATAATCAAATAGAAGCAATTTCGCTGTGAGTACAATCAATACAGCAATACTGTGCGATACTTCCACTCACTCAGTGCATAAGCACGCAATATCTTCTAGATAAGTGTTACATAGTTAAGTTATTTAATCATGACAACATATAAATACATATGAGCAAGCAATATTCTCTTTCTACAAATAATAATTTAGAAACTATAAACATATTATTGAGTATCTCATGAACCAGAGCCCGTAGACAATTCGTACTTAGCGATCGGCTACAAACGAATTTTCGCCTATAATTGCAACAATAACGCATAATTATATGGTACATGTAGGTAGATTGTCGAAAAGTTCGCCAGTAGCCGATCGCTAAGTACGAATTGTCTACAGGCTCTGACACACGTTGGCTAGTTGCATTTACGAAAACCAAAGTGTATTCAATATACAATATAAGAAAACAAAGTAAAAACAAAAAATAACAACAACAAAAAAGCTATTAAATAATAAGCTGTGCGAAAAAAATAATGTACGTACTTATTTTCAATTCCATTCCATTCTTGGATCTGGGTGTTACAAACATGCATATATGTTGCATGATAAGTTAACGATAAGGTACCTTTGCTACCCAAAAAGTCCGCTGACTACCCCATTTGTGAGATGTGCCGTGATGATGATGATGATGAATGATTTCTTCAGCGCCGTTTAATGGAGAATCCATCTCAAGGGCGCAGGAAGCTCTGTTGGACGAGCAATGTCTTCAGCTCTATCGACATCAACATAAAGATACATACAAGATAGTCATCACCTAATCGGGACAATTGTTTTTCTGAACAAGACAGACTACATATAGGTCTTGGCAGGGTGCGTTAGCAGGCAACATAATTTGTGAGATTTTAATGTAAGTATTTTTTTTAATAATTTAAATTACTATTTCAACTCACGAGTCGGTCCTGTTTGTTTACTGTGAATGAAATAAATTATTTGCGTTAGATTTAATAGGATTTTGGGACCACAAAGGATAATATTATTATACAACACTTTGTATTTAAGGATTTTTGGATAAATAAATAAACAAACAATCAAGTGGATTTGCGTAAACTTGTGTAAGTAACAAAGTAGGTAGGTATAAGACTCACAAGCTGTTCTCATTCAAAAGATTTCAAATGGAGATGAAAATGTTGATAGCGATGGTAAACTAGTGGAAATTGAAGAAGGAATGTGTAAAAAAAAGTAAATATTGGCACTTTTAAAAAAGGGTGAGATTTGAAGCTTAAATTCTTCTTTCACGTTCTAATGTTTTCTTGAGCTCACAGGGTGGAAATGAACCTCCACGAAATGCTTCTATATCGCGAGACTTGAGGGGGATGAATGTATATTTTGGAACCAACACTCGTTCAAGACTGATTGATTAGAAATTAAATCGGTCAAAAATTTGTTTGGTCGCATTACCAATTTTTTCCTCGACTACTAGTAGGCATACATATTATAAGCCAGCCTTTTGGTACTTTCTGTAGAAATGTACCTACTTGTATATTTTGATGCATTAAGTTATATTTATATATATATACTATGATTTGCGAACTCTGGAGAGTGTGGAGGTGTTTAAGGCAGCATTAAAGAGCCTATTGTTCAGGAGGCGTTATGATTCTTGAATGGGCCCTTGCGGTGGTTTTTTTCCACAAAATGGCGTATCTCAAAATAAGTGTCTAGTTATTATTATTATACTGTCAAGACGAGAAGTGGGATAGCCAGCAGACCGGCTGCATATAATAAACAAACAAGCTGTCCTCTGCATGCCAAAAAAAAATTATAAATCGCTATATCAAGATGTGGTACCTATATTTTTATTTGCCGGTTGCTCTACGGAACAATAATCGTTTGTATAAGTTCAATTTTTTTATTTTTTTTATTTATTATTTCATTCATAAATACACAGTATTTATATTGATATTACAATAACAAAATAATATTACACATAGTAAAATGCTCCCTTCATAAGCAACCAAATGTTTGTGCGGAGGGTCGGATATCAACTATAATAATTATTAACACACATATAAGAATTAGTTAGAAAATAGCAAACTTTCAGTTCTCATGTAGGCACATTCATCAAATCTACCAGCACAATACAAAATTAAATCAATACAATTATTCACAATGTCAAAACAATATACAAATCAATTGGATCAATTTTTCTCTCATCAACATTAATACAAACACACATATACACAGAAATATATTACTTTACGCGATTCAGTGCTCAATGATGACATGAGCCTGAATCTCAAAACTGTCGCTGAAAGTGTTATTCCGTCTTATCCGGCTTGTAGCGCTTCTTTATTATTTTTATAAGCTCAATATATCCAATAAGTTCCTGTCTATAGAGATCATTGGTTAGGACTTCAGGAATATATTCATATAAGAATGTTGCAGATTTACATGTAAATTGAACAAAGATCGAACTGGTCGACGACCACAGTTATCTGAGTTTATTTACATGCATGTTGAAATGTAAACACTACAGTACCTACATACATATGATTTCTAGGCGCTTAGCCACTTAGGCACACTTTTCAATGTTGCATGCATAAATTATGTACCTATACCTACACACAGAACCCAGGGCTTAGGTATATAAATGAATCAAATCCTGAACAGAGTACCTTGGGTTCGATTGTTAGAATGTCACCCGCTCTAAAAAGATTGATGATGGATGCTCCATTAAACGGCGCCAATTAAATCATCCGAGATACATGCATACATTCCCGCTAAATTTGAATTGTTAAAAAATATCTGATGATGATAACAAACATTGATGTTTTACGTAGAGCCAATGTAAATAGAGAATTGTTCACCACTGTTAAAGCTCCGTAAAATATCATATTTTGGACATGTAATGATAGGTAACAGGTACACTATACTCCAGCTCGTCATGAAGGGGAAGATCGAGGACCGCAGAGGGGTTGGCAGAAGACACCTCTCCTGGCTTCGAAACATTCGACAGTGGACCTGTGTCAGAACCGTGGAGGAGCTGTTTCGCGCCGCCCAGGACAAGGAAGCTTTCTCTCAAATGGTCATCAACGTCGGGGGGACCCGGCAAGACACATGAAGAAGAAAAAATATCTGAAAGAGGGGGTGTGAAGAAGCGCGGATGTCCAAGAACTACGTGACTTGATTACGTGGATCAAATTCTAAAGGACGGCCGCGTATTTTTTAAGAGAAACCGGCGTCAATGTATGAGAAACTGGATGAATGTAGAGGAAGCGAAATAAATATGTAAAGATAGATCTATATGGCGTTCCGTTCTCTCTACCTACCCCACCTGGGATACGGCGTGAGGGTATAGAATAGTATATTAATATTTGTATGTATGTGTAGAATTATATTTTGTGGTCAACATAATATATACTTGTTGCCTCCCTAAGGTGTGGTGTGGTGTATCAAGTGTTAACTTTGTTATTGTTCTACACAGTACAACACACCAACCACTCCATGTTGTCACACTTTCGCTTTAAACACTGGCGCAAAACACATAAATGCATTCATACTATACGTCATTTTAGATATACGATAGCAGTGTTTCTAAAACTTATTTATATGACAATGCTGGAGTCCAAGATAATGTATTTTTTTAACTTAGATACACCTATTGTCGATTGAATAAATATAGGTAATATGTATAGTGATTAGTGAGTTACACTTACAATCCTATGGTTTGGTCAGCAACGAGTTAGAATTTTACCTTCTCCGTTTCTCCGTGTTTTTTATTTATTATTTATTATTATTTGGATGATTTGTAAAGCGCCGTTTTGTGAAAAAAATCCACCTCAAGGGCGCTCTTTGCTAACTAAGGTTGTGCTTGAATTATTCCGTGAGATTTCTTGAATAGATAAGTTTTCAGTTGGTTCTTGAAACGAGATACGTCCTGCGTTTCTCTGATCGTTTGTGGAAGCCTGTTCCAGACTACAGGTGCAGATATTGCAAAAGCACGCTCCACGTACACTGGTTTCGATACAGTACTGGTCACCTCCAATTTAGTTGTTATATCTTGACAAGACCTAAGTGTTGTCTGTCTATGACTTAACACCTGTCTACCACAGAGTTCCATGATATATTCTGGGGCCATAGCATGAAGTGCCTTAAATACTGTCAAACACACTTTAAATTCAACTCTCTCCGAACATCTGAGCCAGTGAAGAGATTAAAGGGTGGCAGATATGGGTTAGTTGGAAGAGATCGCGCCTTTGCGATAAACTCGCCCTCTGTATATTGATTTATTTAATTTGAATGTATACCTTTTATATAATTGTTTTTTATCAATGTACAGTAAAGAATGAATAAATAAATAAAAATAAATAAATATGTGTGAAGAGCGATTCAGTTGATAAATGAAACGTGCAGCCGCATTAAAAACGGACTGAATTCTCTGGAGTTGATATTGTGGAAGATTTGCGAGGATGCCATTGCAGTAGTCCAATCGTGATACGACGAATGAGTTAATTATGGTTTTAGCTCCGTCGGTTGATATATTTTTCCTTGTATTCTTGAGCTGCCTTAAAGTATAGAAACCACTACTAACAGTAGATGATTTGTGTTTCTCCATCGTAAGGGCGTTATCAAGATGCGCTCCGAGGAACTTAACGTGGTTAGATGGGACTATGTCCACGTTTTGTACACGAATAGGGTCAGCGTTTATGAGATGTTGTCTTCGTGGAGACGCTATCCAGAGAAATTCAGTTTTGGTGGGGTTGATTTTAAGCATATTGTTAGACATCCAGGATGAAATGTCCGAAATCGCTTTAATTCTAATCATTTGTCACAGTTCATGTGCTTCTTCGCTTGATCTATATAAATGTGTCTTGGTCGGCCTCGACCATTTTTACCTTCGGTCTTGCTTTCCGTTCAACGTTCAAGAGTAGGTAAACTGAAAACACTGCTTCTCAAGAAAAGCCATGGCGCCCTTGAGATGGTCACGGATCATTAAACGGCGCCAAATATAAATTGTCTTTATTATTATTAATAATAATTAGTAGACCTGGGTGACTGATGTTGTGGCCAATCTAGTTTGTTCGTTGTTGGCCATGTTGGCTGATTTTTTTAAGGGCTTGCCTACTTTCGCCTATCTTGATCAACACCTTTCGTTTTCGATATGTTCTGATCAATGGTGTATGTTTGATTTCATTAAATAAACAGACAAATGGATCTTCAGCATGAGTCTATAGCACCACTTTTCGATCACCAACCGTCAACTTTCACTCTTGCCGATGGTTCACGATATCCGCCTCTGAGTTGAGAAACACTGCTATGGTAGGCGATATGATATGTTTATGTATGTATATGTAGTATATAGATGTGTAGTTTATAATATGTATGTAGGTACACATTTGGTGGACATTTTGTTTACGTATGAAGGCATCGTGAAATTATTACGTTACCTATATCACTCCGGCATGCATTGTTACTACGCAAATTATAATATATGTACAATGTACATTTTTCACATCATAAAAATCTGCTTAGGTACCTACCTGCTTATTTTTATTTTAAGTTTTTCTGTTAAAAATAAGGTTGATGGGTATGTTTTTTTTTATACAAATGTAACACGCTGAACAACCTTAGGATTGGAGTTGGAAATTGCAAGAAAATATTATGGTGTAGCCATATTCATTAACTTCCATTTATACAGTATAACGTACCTCTGCCCATACGACGGACAGCATATAAAACAAATTTGTCTATTCTCGCAGAATAAAAATAAAGAAAAAACTGTCCACTAGATGTATTTTTTTTTATTTATTTTTTTTATTTTATTTCACAAACAAACAGTTATAACACAAATGACAAAATACAGACAAATCAATTACAATTAATAAACCAGCAAAGTTTGTAAAATTATTTGGTATAGTATAATGCAACATTAACATTTTGTAGTAAACACGAGAAAAAAAAACAGATATTTCAAGAAAAAAAGAAAGCTTCAAGCACGTGCAATAAATCATCTCCAATCAAGAAGGGAATAAAGGAATGGGACAGGAAATTGGAGCAGAAAGGAAAGCATCAAATGTATGCATCATATCCTCCAGAGGCCTGAGTCAATAACACACTTTCGAGTCACGTTCCCGCTCCGTTAGCGTTCGGGTGCAGACGATGTTGCGCCAAAGTGTTAATTTTTGTAACTATTGTGTATCTTAGCAACTAAATTGACAACTTCGTCTATACTCGAACGTTAGCGGAGCGGGAACGTGACGTGAAAGTGTGTTATTGACTCAGGCCTCTGTACTTTGGGCACATCACGCAAAGACAACCAGACAGCTGGTTCTAACCGGAGGTGTGGAGGGCATCAAAACTAAGAGACGTGCACACTGCACAGATGAAATGGAGTGATCAAGTGAAGGAGGCAACTGAAGCGACATTTCATGAGGCACTGCGAAGAGCTGACAATCGTGGTCTCTGGAATCATTTTATTTACACCTATACAAATTATGGTCATAATCCTCACCAATGAAGAAAATTACAGAAAAGAAGAGAGAAGAAGAGTAACGTGGCTCAGCATACAAGTATTAATTTCTACTACAATTAATATAAAATATGTATAGATTATCGTATTATGTACCTACATGGTGTTCAGTAAAAATACATGTTGTGCGTATTCATGTGGGTAATGTAATTCCATATGGATATCAGACGTGACAATATGGTACCGGCCTCACAACATGGCGACGCGGGTGGTCGTCAGGGGTCGTAAACATCACGTATCACGAACGTACACACATACGGTGATTATATATTATGATACCGTAAACCAAGTAACTACTTAGTACCCGGTATCGTCACCTACTTAGAGTAGGTAGGTATTCACTAATAGTATTTACCTACTAGATATGAAAGATTTTTTATGTTGATTTTATCAATGACCTTTAGCTACAAGTTTATACTTATTGGGTGCGTGGAATTATGCGTTTTAACAAAAGCATTCATTCTTGCGTAAATTTTTCTTTCATTCATACCAGCATGGCGTTTCTCATTTGTATGGTAGCCAGCGTACTAACTTCGTTTAAAAAAAACATGCAAATAGATCTCTTTGTGCCATACAAAACTTAAGAAATTCAAGACGGAAGGTTGAATCTCATCGCTGAATTGAAGACGATATATTATGTCTTATAGGGGATTTCTTTCAAGTAGGTATCCTTCTTTTACAGGACACTCGAAAACTTACAAAAAAGAGTAGACGGCCTATTCTATCTTCTTCTTCTTATGGGTTATACCCGTTATATTTGTATCTCAAGATCCCGCAGCCATGAGATCGCGTCGTCCGACCCTAAACTAAGTGCTTGCAACCCGCCATCGTATGAATATCGGGGACATATGTTCACCACGTGGTCTGTTGTTTGGTCAGCACCACACACACATAACGGAGAGTCTGCGAGTCCCCATTGATGTAGGTGTGATGCTGTGCATCCGACCCCACTCCTTAGTCTGTTCAGCGTGCACCAGAGTTTTCTGGGCAAAGTAGAGCCTGGAAGCTGTACAGTTGGATCTGCAACCAGGTTATGGTTTTTCACCCTTGTCGTTGCCCACAGATCTCGCCATTTATCACGGGGGTAATCGTAAAATAATGTAAAGTTTTGAGCAAGTTCATAATATGCTTTCTTCAAATATTTGACTAATAAAATAAATAACTAGGTAATACCTTTTAACTCCTCTCTCTGTGTCTCAATACACTAACTAGTCATTCACCATCAAAGCATTTCCACAAGAAAGCTAGCCAGCACACTAGCTATATGTATTAAACAAAGTAAAGAATGTTAAGTGCTGAGACAAAGTAAAGTTAAAAATTGACTCAGTCTGCCTTGGTACAGGCTCATGTTCAGTTAGGTAGGTTTTATGACATATTATTATGTTCTTAAAATACTGCTGACTAAAAAATACAGAGTATCCTCTTCTTGTCATATAAATAAGCTAGCTAGATAGCTAACATCTTCAAATAAGCTTGTAGGTAATGTTTGTTTAATTGGTTCAATTTGATATTGCAGGAAGGTTTTGATTTTTCAAACGTGTAAATTTGACTGATTTGTAGGTTAGTATCTTAGGTTTGGTCTAGTGTTTTTTTATGTTACAGCACATTTATTGGCAATTATTTTTGTTTCCCAGATGATTTTTTTGCATATAGTTTTACTGTTTTTATTTTTTGGTTATGTATTTTATAGTAATGTATGATTTGTTGCTGAATTTATGATGTAACAATGACCCTATATCCTTCAAAACACGAGCTCTACTCAATTTTTAAAGATTAAATCAAAGAAAGATATAGTAGGTATGCTTTAATTATTATTTTATATTGATTGTTTATTGTTTCTTTATTGAATAAATATTTCAATTTGATAAACTCTATACCTATTTAAATTTAAATAAAATGAATTCTTTTATCTAGAATTTTACCGTTTACTTGATTAAAAAATAAATTCCTTTTGGCAATGGTTTACAATCCCTCACATAATCACAAACTTTGATACACATATTGTGATATATACGCAGAGATCACTCTGTACTCATTTCTGTTTGGTGCTCAATAATCGCCTCTTATAGTTACAAAGTGTAACCAATAGGATAAAATACAGTAATATAGATATTGATACAACAAAGAAAGTGAATAAACTACGATGGTTTGGGCACGTGGAAAGAATGAATGAGGACAGAATGACAAGGAAATAATAATAACATATATTAGGCTAAAAAAGGAATGGTACTCGGAAACGAAACTACATATTTGAGTATTAAATGGCCATACCCTCACGCCGTGTCCCAAGTGGGGTAGGCAGAGAGAACGGAACGCCAAATGGATCTATCTTTACACACTTCATTCGCTTCCCCCACATTCATATAGTTTCTCGTGCACGCACGTCGGTTCCTCTTACTCAACACACGGCCGTCCTTGAAAATTTGATCCACGTGATCACGCCACGTGGTTCTCGGACGCCCGCGCTTCTTCACACCCTCTCTTTCAGACAAGTAGGCAGAGATATGTTATAAGAACATATCACTGCAAGTAGGTATATCCTCTTTGTCATTTTTACCTCGTTCATTCGTTCAAGATGTCCAAACCACCGGAGCTTGGCAATACCTTATAAACCAGATCTTCTATGACGGACAAAGTATGCTGAACACATTGTGAAAGAGGGACGCCCGGGCCGACGGAACCCTTGCGGACGGAAGAACATCAGTGCTCTTTTTGGCCAACTATCATGTTTTGAGAATAGAATAGAAGGCCTTTTTCATTTTGAGGCTTCGACTCCATGGAACAATTTGTCTTACTTAGATATTATCTATGTCTGTACATTTTGCACAAAGGCACATATCAAACACAAACAAAATAAAGAGGTAGGTAGGTACCTTCCTATGATATTATACGAGTACCTACATAATATTCATTGATCATGACCACGCGCTGCCCTGCCCGTGCCAAAACCCGTTTGGCAGGACGCAAAACATACCTACATATTATTTAGGCACTTGTATTGCCATAATATTATCGTCAGTGGATTCATGACACCTCCTATTTAATTTATCCTAAATTTTATTTATTTCATTAATTTATTCATTCATGACCTCAAAAGAGCATTCAGGATTGCTGGTATGAGAGGTTAAATTTGTAAATACAAATATAAGCAATACATTTGGCATTTAAAATATTTATTTATTTATTCGGATTAAAGTATAAAACATTTGAAAATACATATCAACAGAAAATAAGCATGACACAACACTACACACATCTTCAACTTTTCCGAACACGTCTTATACCTACTATTTTCTTTCACTAGTATACTATAAATTTATTTTACATCAAGAGATCAAAAAATCTGTTTTGCTGGTAATTTTTATGTGTCTGATTTGTCAAGTGGAATTAAATGTCCAAGAAATTCAATAGTATATTATATTTCTAGCAGAGATATGTTATAGTTTGACAGACCCCTTTTTGAGTACATGTGAATTTTTACGAATTATCCAGGAAAAAGTAGTACGTAAGATATTCAATTTCTCTCTCACATGGATATCGGCAAAGGTTATCTATTCGATAGATTCTATTCGATGAGACGAATAATTTGAAATCAATATCTTATTTTTGAAAAAAATGTCAGATGTGAGGTTTCTGGATCCACCGGCGATATAGGTATCTTCTATTTTGTATTATTGATATTGACCACACAAATTTATTAATACTCGGTAAGAGTGTGTCAACTGTTAACTAAAAGTGAGATTTTTTTTTTTTATATTTAAAAGTGATATACATAGTATTGTGTAGCGATAGCCATTTCCGTCCGTTTACACCCAAAACTAAGAACCTTATGATAATTTCTATCAAATATATGTAATCTGAGAAAAAAGTACTCCTGCGACCAGTGTGGTTTTGTGCCAACATCCATGTATTCAAAGTACATAATAAAATAGGTTCAATATACCTAATTCAGTCACTATATTTCGGGAGATTTCTACCAAAAGTGGTGTAGTCAGCTTAACAACTGCATCGTCGTTGTGTTGTCCCTGATAATAAAACTTTAAATATTCACGATAGGGGGCATACCTCATCGCTGAATTGAAGATTGAAAATCTCTTAAAACGTGATGTTTTACAAAAACCTGTCTTTAACAGGACACTTGAAAACTTACAGAATAGGTTGGGAAGCCTATTCCTTACCAAGAGCTAGAATTCTTTCGGGAAATCCAAATAGTACCTACATATCCAAAATCATCATCATCATCATCATCATCATCGCCCTCAAAGCCCTTCTCGGGATCACAGGGCAGAAGTCAGCCTCCTCCATTCAGAGCGTCTCTGTGCCAATCGCGTCACCACTTCCCACGACATTCCGCGCCCTCTAATGTCTTTGTCATAGGAACGGTGTATTGTGAAAGAGGGATACCCGGGCCGACGGAACCCTTGCGTACGGAAGAGCAGTGCTCTTTTTGGCCAACTATCTTAAGGCATTCTCAGAACATGACCCCGCCAGGACCATCGTTTCTGTTATATCAAGCTTAGTATTATATCTTCCGCTCTTGAGCCTTGGTTACCCAAAATACCTTCGCAGAATTTATTATGCTTGAGTTTTGAAGGTGGAGTATCAAATTAAGCGCATAATGAATCAAACCATGGATTCCTCGCTTGAACATCCGAATCTCTAACATTGGGGTACTGACCACCTCACTGTAGGTAGGTACTTGCCCACATCATCGCCCTCAAAGCTCTTCTCGGGAGCACAGGGCACACTCCTCCATTCAGAGCGTCTCTGTGCCAATCGCGTCACCTTTTCCCACGACATTCCGTGCCCTCTAATGTCGTTGTCATAAGAACGGTGTATTGTGAAAGACGGATGCCCGGGCCGACGGAACCCTTGCGTACGATAGTTGGCCAAATACTCTTTTTGGCCAACTATCATAAGGCATTCTCAGAACATGACCCCGCCAGGACCATCGTTTCTCCTATATCAAGCTTAGTATTATATCTTCCCAGAGATATGTTATTCCTATTACATATCACTGTATCTTCCGCTCTTGAGCCTTGGTTACCCAAAATACCTTCGCAGAATTTATTATGCTTGAGTTTTGAAGGTGGAGTATCAAATTAAGCGCATAATGAATCAAACCATGGATTCCTCGTTTGAACATCCGAATCTCTAACATTGGGGTACTGACCACCTCACTGTAGGTACCTACTTGCCCACTGTTTAATCGACCACCTAAAAGTTGGAAAAAAAGCAACCAGCTATACACATTACCAAGGTTTGTAATTATGGATTTTGAAGAAAACACAGCCAGACATTGATTCTTTTATATTATTCGTAATAAAAATCTGAGAATTAATGTAAGAAGACAGGAAGGATCTCAGCATTCAAAAAATTAACAAAAAAATAAAATATTTTTCTTGGTTAAATCGTTAAATGATTCGTCGAATTTCACTTTCATGTACAAAAACAATCATTTTATATAATGCTATTGTGTAAATTAATAATGGTTGGTGCTGTGTTCAAAAACAGAAACAGTTTACAGAAATAATTTACTAGCCGTATACCCGATATCACTCAAGGAATGATCATTAAAAATTGCAAAAATCTAATAGGTACCTATACTTACTTTGGAAAATGGTAAAACTATGATGCATTTTTTTATATGTAATTTGTGATTTTTTTTATCTCGTAAGCTAGTTTTGATTGCGATATTAGTCGAGAAATTGAGGAGCGCAGCAAATAAAACAATTGAAGAAAAGACAACATTATTTTTTATACCCGAATTAATTACGTAATTTTAGTGAATTCACTCAAAAGAAATAAGTAAAATATGCAGCATTTTCACAAACTTTGATAATTATTGATATTACGTTCATTTTCATAGTGAATTTCAGACATGCTATCACAAAAACATATAGATCCCTATTTATTACATGTCAATGAGATGAGCACTCACAATATTTTTGTTGCATATATTATATGAAAGGAAATATAATATATATTAAATTTTGGTAAACTTTACTGGTTTTTTACTTATTTAACATTCTTACGAGTATATGCTGTCATATATGTATTGTAAACCTTTCTGTTTCCAAAACATTTCAAAAATAAATTTTATATTTTTTCCAATCAGTCCTTTTGAAAATGTCAAACTGAGCTTTTGACTCTGAGAGCGCTCGAGTTCTTTAATTTTTTTGTGAAAAATTAACTGTGTTTAGAAATATTGATATATATCATAATGTAGATATAGAACATCATAATGTAATAGAAAGTTCATAAGTCTATGACTGACATATATACATACATTCATACGAACGAACTAAAATAATTATACCTCAATTTCTATAGATACATTTTGCCATTATTGAGCATTTTGTTTACAAAATGAATTCGATTCTATTAATTATTGTAATATTATCTTTTGTTGTAGGTTGTTTTTTTTTTAACACAGAACTCTCGTACATTTACAGGAACCGTGAGAATGTCCTTCATGATTATCCGGAATGCCCCAGTTTGTTCTTTTGTTTGAAGACAGGACCAAAATTGGTCTTTTTCAATTAATATGCTCGTTATAAAAATACAATACACGGTACAAACAATAAAATACAAAACACAAGAACAAAGCAAGTTTTCTAATATCTTGTAAAAGGCAGGTTCGTTCGTAAAACAATTCACTCTAGTCAGCGATGATTTGTCTCCCATCTTAAAAGTCTTGGTTTTATGGTACGAAGAGGACAACTTGAATGTTTATTACTCGTAGTTAAGCGCGGGAAACTATCTTGGAAGAGCAATGACTTCAATTTGCTCTTGAACGTTGTTATTGATCTTTGTTTTTACAAGTCCTCGAGGAGTCAGTTCCAGATGACGGATCCTGCAACATCAAATGCTCTGTCATGTAGAAGTAGTACTTGTTGGCTCTACTAATCATGTCCAGCATAGAGATGAATGCTTTGCTGAGCGTAACTACGGACATTCTTTTGTTCAAGAATTAAATTTAAATAGAGCAAGTACCTACTCAAATACATCAATATCCAACGTTTTCTAAGTATTTTGTTATATCTCAATTTTCACAAACGCAATAATTTTAGATTCATCCCTGCCGTACGTGAATACTACGCATTTCGTAATAACTAACCATAGTATTGATCTATTGTGGCTTGCGTCTCCAATGAGGTCTCAACGGGACATCTTTCAACTTGTCAACATGTTACAAGTTCGTAAATAGCAAATTTGGTGTAAAATGTTTGTAGATACAATAATGTTTTCTTGTAAATAAGTTGAACAACAATAATTATCATTTGTTTAATGCTGTACTCTTTTGTTTGATTATTTGAAAGAATATCTTGGAATCCGTTAAGTATAATAATGTAACTGGACTTTTAGAATAAAATATAAGAATTTACCTACGTATTCATTTATGAAGTCCGTTTGCGAGGGATGGAAGATACGATAAGGACAGCGAAAAAAGAAAAGTTGCCGGTGCTGGAGTGAACGGTGCACTTCAACCCATTGTTAGCAATAGCAATGTGTCGAACATGACTAAAAGGCTGGTGCATAATACCATTCTGGTACCGACATTTATGTATGCAAGTGAAACTTGGACGTGGTTGAAGAAGGATGAAAGTGGAGATACGTTCACTGAGAAGAATGGTTGGTAAAGCGTTGCGGGATAGAGTGAAGAATGAGGATATAGGGAGAATGAGCGGATGTGAGAGGAGAGTTGTGGACAGAATGCGTGTAAACAAGTTACGATGGTTTAGACATGTTGAGTGAATGCATGATGAAGAGGATGTATTTTTCTTAAAGAGGGGGTGTGAGGAAACGCAGACGTCCAAGAATAACGTGATTTGATCTCGTGGATCAAATTCTTAAGGATGGCCGCGTGTCGAGTAAGAGAAATCGGCGTGCATGAGGAATCGAAAGAAGTATATTATACTATACTATACTATACCCTCACGCCGTATCCCAAGTGGGGTAGGCAGAGAGAACGGAACGCCATGTCGCTCTATCCTTACATACTTCTTTCGCTTCCTCTACATTCATCCAGTTTCTCATACATGCACGACGATTCCTCTTACTTAACACGCAACCGTCCTTGAGAATTTGATCCACGTGGTTAAGCCACGTAGTTCTTGGACGTCCGCGCTTTCTCACACCCTCTCTTTCAGATAAATACACCCTCTTCGTCAATCTTACACCATCCATTCGCCCACATGACCAAACCATCTCAATTTATTTACACGCATTCTATCAACAACACTCCTCTTGCATCCACTCATTCTTCTAATATCCTCATTTCTCAAGAAATGAGTATATTATTAGGATAGATCTATATTGCGTTTAGTTCTCTCTTCCTACCCCACCTGGGACACGGCGTGTGGGAATACTATATTTACGTATTCATTTATGTTTTGCATATTGATGGGTGTCTATAATTATTATATTTTGTAGTTATTGGAGTAGGTACTTATTTAACTCTTAGGCATGTCAGAAAAATGTTTCGTCGACAAACACTTATCACCTAATCATTTTATTGACAAGCTTGTTCTGCAGATTACAGTTATACTCAATATTGTTAATTTACTAATATGTAGGTACATAATATACTCTACTTGATACTAAAAAGTAAAAACTACACTTCGTCGATGGATCCAAGAAACCTCCTATGTGTATTTTATTTTCAAAAATCATAGATTTATATGTACGAAGTAATATAATTCTATGTCAAAAATGATATATTGATAGCAAATTGTTCGTCTCGTCGAGCCACATCTACCGATGAAATAACTTGTACCATATCCACAGAAAAAAAAATTGAGAGAAAATAAAACAGTTGGTGTGTAATAATAAAGATGATTGAAAATAAATTACGATGGTTTGGGCATGTGGAAAGAATGAATGAAGGCAGAATGACAAAAAAATATATTTCGCTGAGAGGAGTGGTAGCGTGGTAGTGGAGACGTAGGGGTCCGAGGATCAAATGGCTAGAACATAATATAAACCAGATCCTACAGGACGGTCACGTGTTGAGCACATTGAACAGGAGAGCATACACGAGGAATTGTATGACAGTGATGGAAGCGAATGTGACACGTTTCGCTTCCGTCACTGTCATACAATTCCTCATGCATTTTCTCCTGTTCAATGTGCTCAACACGTGACCGTCCTGTAGGATTTGATTTATCGTCGTTGCATATTCAAAAAGGGACATGTGAATTCATGAATGTTTTGACATTTCTAGAATAAACTGCTTATAATAACACCATAACCATGTTATAAGGTGATTCTTAGTATCAAATATTAAAATTCAATACTTAAAGAATAATACCACATGTCAATAAAAAGTTCAAACAACAATTTTAATGCCTTAATGAACAGTTTTAAAAGAGTATGCCTAAATGAAAATGTGCGCACATGTCTCTTTTTGAAAATGCAACGACGTTATGCCGTTAGCACACCTCCGCGGCGGAATCGAGAAAGCGGCTCCGCTTAAATCTGTCAGTTCGTGTGCGTCGTACGCAAGAGCGAGATGGCATGCTCAAATACATACTGTTTTCTATACATCTATCTCTTTCTAGCACCGTTTCGCCATAGATTACGAAATAAGCATTCACATCTCCGCCTGTTTTTTCGCAGTCTCTGATGTTTCGCTTTTGTGCCGCTTTTGTATTTGTACAATTCGACAGATTTTTGGAGCGAAACCATGACCAAACGTCGAAATAGCGTGGGTCTGCGGTTAAGTGAAGTAAGATTCTCTCTATCTATATCATCGTGAAATTTCCCACATATGGGGCAGTCACTAATAAACATAATAGTCGTCCTCTCCGTGCCAATATCCACATGCCGTTATTCTACTGATTACTACACTATCTATACCATCACGGCTTTCCCACAAGTTTATTACATGCAGTTGGTCTACTGACTATCCCGCTTCATCTATCTATACCATCACGGCTTTCCCACAAATTTATTACATGCAGTTGGTCTACTGACTATCCCACTTCATCTATCTATACCATCACGGCTTTCCCACAAGTTTATTACATGTAGTTGGTCTACTGACTATCCCACTTTATCTATCTATACCATCACGGCTTTCCCACAATTTTTATTACATGCAGTTGGTCTACTGACTATCCCACTTTATCTATCTATACCATCACGATTTTCCCACAAGTTTATTACATGCAGTTGGTCTACTGACTATCCCACTTTATCTTATACCATCACGGCTTTCCCACAATGTTTATTACATGCAGTTGGTCTACTGACTATCCCACTTTATCTATCTATACCATCACGACTTTCCCACAAGTTTATTACATGCAGTTGGTCTACTGACTATCCCACTTTATCTATCTATACCATCACGGCTTTCCCACAAGTTTATTACATAGTCACCAACTGCATGTAATAAAGTTGTGGGAAAGCCGTGATGGTATAGATAGATAAAGTGGGATAGTCAGTTGACCAACTGCATATAATAAACTTGTGGGAAAGCCGTGATGGTATAGATAGATAAAGTGGGATAGTCAGTTGACGAACTGCATGTAATATGCTTGTGGGAGATGTCGTGATGGTATAGATAGATAGTGGGGTAGTCAACAGACCAACTGTTTGTAATAAACTTGTGGGAAAGCCGTGATGGTATAGATAGATAATGTGGGATAGTCAGTAGACCAACTGCATGTAATAAAGTTGTGGGAAAGCCGTGATGGTATAGATAGATAAAGTGGGATAGTTAGTTGACCAACTGCATGTAATATGCTTGTGGGAGATGTCGTGATGGTATAGATAGATAGTGGGGTAGTCAGTAGACCAACTGTTTGTAATAAACTTGTGGGAAAGCCGTGATGGTATAGATAGATAAAGTGGGATAGTCAGTAGACCAACTGTTTGTAATAAACTTGTGGGAAATCCGTGATGGTATAGATAGATAAAGTGGGATAGTCAGTAGACCAACTGCATGTAATAAACTTGTGGGAAAGCCGTGATGGTATAGATAGATAAAGTGGGGTAGTCAACAGACCAACTGTTTTTAATAAACTTGTGGGAAAGCCGTGATGGTATAGATAGATAAAGTGGGATAGTCAGTAGACCAACTGCATGTAATAAACTTGTGGGAAAGCCGTGCTGGTATAGAATGTATAAATGGTGGTGGTCAGCTGACGTGTTATTGTTTGTGTTCGTTAGTGAAATAATGTATTTTTTCTCAGTAAAAGTGATAGAAACTTAAGTGACTATATATCATCCGACTCGAAATTTTGTATTCTATTTAGTGGTGTAATTAGTTTTTTCATAAATTGACGCGCACGGAAAATAATAGTGAAAAACTGAAAATTTCGTGATAAAGTGTGAAAAAAGGAAAACCCTGCTTTTCCTGTGGTGCGGACAACAGTGAAAGTTATGTATTTGAATAGAGGTCATCAGGCCACACAAAATACTCAGTGAGAGCTATAACCTATTTATCATAGTTACAGAGAAAAACTGATTTTTCCGGGAAATTTTTTTCCAAAGATTTTCCGAATTAATTTTTTCTTAGTTTAACACACGTAGAAAGAAAAAATAGGCTGAACTCTGTTTTTCGTTGTCTTTTTTACTTAATTTTAACGAAAATATACCTAGTTAATGATATAAAATAACCTTTTTGTGAAGTGCCCCTTTGTGAAGGACAATAATAGATGAGCTACATAGTGCATTAGAAAGACACAAAAAAACCATACAAAAAAGTCCGCGACAGATATACTTTATCTTGTTTATGTTGTGAACTATTCGAGAGTATAACAATTTTCCCATACAAATTCTTGAAGTGATACTTATGCTACCCACCTACTGAAGCGCTGGTGTGTGGGTTTCGCGCTTCCTCCAGCGTTTAGTGTGAAGTATAATATACCTTTATAAGAGTAGAAATGCCGACGCTCTTGTTATTAATTCTTCCTTTTCTACTAACAATAATCAAATTACACATCCTCAGACATGCCTCCCATTGGTACAAGAAGTCAAAACAGAAACTTGTATATTACGATGTTTGACAGTTCGCAAGAAAGGATCGTCCAGGATGACGTTCCGGATATAAAAATGGAACTTCAAAATAAGCTGGAAATGGTGGAAACTGAGAGGGAGAGGGTGAAGGAGGAACTAGAGGAGACTAGTAAGCTACTTAAGTTAAAAAACAGAGAAATTGTCTTACTCAAAAAAAAAATAGTGCTACTATCAAGGCAGAATAAAAAATTAAATAGGTATAAGGAGATGAAGAAGGAGTTGGAGATTGATATCAAGGATAGAGAGTCAAAAATTAATGGTATCAAAATGGACTTCGAGAGAAGGAGTGAGGAGAGAGAGAGAGAGATGAATGAATATGTAAAGAATAATAATATAATCTTAAGTAGACTGAAGGATGCTCAAGATTCAAATAGAGCGTTGCGCATGGCGTACGATGACCTGTACCAGGAGATGGAGAGAAATACACCCACAAAAATCCCACATGGAAAAAATGTCTCAGCCTGCCTTCACAAAAATACTTTTGCTTCTGAAGCATCTCATATAAAAAACAAGTTTAATTATAAGAACAATGAAAAACCTACTATTTGCATTATAGGAGACAATTACGCAAGAGGGATGGGATCCAAGTTGTATAACAAAAGTGAATACAATATCCATTGCTATTCAAAACCAGATGCTAAAATACAGAATCTTCGATCGGACATAACGAGCGCATTAACCGGCACAAAGAAACCAGAGATCGTGGTGTTGATCACCGGTAACTGTGAGAATCCGAAATACTATAATTGTTATTTGAGGAATATGCGTGAGATTATAGAGGATATAAACGGGCATGGAGTCTCACTATATATCACTACAATATATTATAGTAGAAGGCATTCTAGTAGCATAAATGAAAGCATCTATAAATTGAACTGCCAACTATATAATTTATCAAATGTGTTTGACAATGTACATATCATAGAGGTAAATAATTGTTGCAGAGAGTTTACACTCGCACAAAACATTATAAATAATTTAAATTTTCCAGCACAGAAAAGTGCACTGATAAGGGTGTCTGTCAGGAACAATGACAGTCAAAGACCGGGGGAGATTCCTGATACAGATGGTGCTTTTTTAGATATGGACCAGGATCCTCTCGAAAGGCCCAGTTGCAGCACATAGGCGTACCTCAAGAAAAAATATTGACAGTTGGACACCAAAACGCCCAAGGACTACGTTCTAAGAAACATGAACTGTGTACTGATCCGATATTGAACGATATAGATGTGTTGTGTTTAAGTGAAACTTGGTTAAACGAAGATGAAATTGTAAACCTTAATGTACCTAACTTCAATACCGCCAGTTATTTTTGTAGGAAAAATGCTATTAGGGGGGGAACAATGATTTTAATCTCACAAAAATATAAATATAAAAATAGAAATGACATCGTAAAATTATCGATTGAAAAGGACTGTGAGCTGAGCTGTATAGAGTCCAATAACGTCGTAATAGTAGCTATATATCGATCACCTAGTGGCTGTTTTATGAATTTTTTGACCACCTTAGAAAGTGCACTTAATAAAATCTCGTATAATAATAATAAATATATTGTAATTTCTGGAGATTTCAACGTTGATTTTAATACTAACTCAAGTGAAAAAGATAAACTTATGGATATTCTGAATAGTTTTCTATTGAAACAGTGCATCTTTCAGGCTACAAGAGTAACTGGCGGATCGGCTACCTGTATCGATAATATCTTTACTGACCTGACGACCCGCGTTTCCCAGTTGTATAATTTTATAAGATCTGATCATTGTGGACAGATAATAAAACTAAATATTGACGTTTGCCCCGATACTCATAGTAACAGTTGTAACTACATAAACAAAAGATGTTTTGATTCCAGTAACCTCGAAAGCTTTCTTCAGTCGACGGAAAAAAATTTAAATGGTGTTCTGATCACAGAGAACACAAATCCTAACATTTTGTATGATGATTTTTTTAGAAATTTGACACTAGAGTTAGATAACCATTTGCCAGTTAAAAAGATAAAGATAAATAAGAAAAAATCCTTTGAAAATTGGGCAACGCGTGGTATCAGGATATCCAGAGAAAGACTATTTAAATTGTATGAATTGAGAAGGAAGGACAACTCAGAGGAAACACGAAAATTTGTAAGTAGATACAGTGCATTATTTAAAAAAGTCTGTAGTGAAGCGAAACAAATATTTTTAAAGAACAAAATTAAGATATCCAAAAACCCAGTTAAAACTACATGGGATATTATTAAAGACGAAACAGGTAGATCAAATGACACACGACATGATAAAATTGAATTTATTGTTGACGATAAAAAAATAACAGATCTAGAACTAGCCAATCATTTTAATGATTATTTCATAAATATAGCATCTTCTTTAACAAAAAATCTTTCGTCGTCTGTCGAGAATTCTATGAGGCATTTGAGTTGCCCCAGAACAGAAATACCACAGTTTAAATTTAGACAAATATCAGCAAATGAAATTAGAAAGACTTGTAAACAAATAAAAACAAAAAACTCAAATGACTTGTGGTACTTTTCTGCCAGATTGTTGAAGCAAATTATAGATAGGTTGGCTCCACATCTGGCAGATATCTTCAACATATGTCTGAAGCAAGGAAATTTTCCAAATAAACTAAAAATTGCTAGAGTGATACCTATTTTTAAAAAAGGAAACAAAAACGACTTAGGTAACTACAGACCAATTTCAATATTGCCAGTTATCAGTAAACTTTTTGAGAAAATTGTCGCGGAACAGCTCACCCACTTTCTCGTAAGCAATAATACTATTCACCAACAACAATTTGGTTTTCAAAAAGGTAAAAATACATCTACTGCTATAGCTTCCCTAACCAAAAATATACTTGAATCTTTGGATCAAAGGTGTGATACATATGGCATTTTTTGCGATTTATCCAAAGCTTTTGACTGCGTCGATCACGAAATACTGTTAAAAAAGCTTGAGCACTATGGAATTAAGAGTACAGAGTGTAATTTCTTTAAGTCTTATCTAGAACATAGACAACAAATTGTTGAAATTAATAGCAGTAGATCAGACATGGCCAAGGTGGATTGTGGAGTCCCACAAGGATCAATCCTGGGCCCTCTACTATTTCTTATTTATATAAATGACTTGCCTAATTGCATAACTGAAAATAACCACATTGTAATGTTTGCTGATGACACTTCATTGTTAATTAGAGATGAAAACAATAAAGATGAAACTACTAAGAATATTTTAAAGACATTGAATGATGTGGAGGCGTGGTTCAGCTACAACAATTTAGTTTTAAATGTGACCAAAACGAATGCTATTCATTTCTCCTTGAGACAAACTGCGAATCCAGATACGGTTGTTACGGCGCTCTCTGAAAAGGGACTGGAGGTAGTAGTTCTATGTAGGTTTCTGGGTGTAACGATCGATAGGCGATTGCAATGGTCGTCACATATAGAGGAATTATGTAAGAGGTTAAGTTCATCTATTTACGCAATTAGGAAAATAAAAGAATCTTGCGGATTTGAAGCAGCAAAAACAGTTTATTTTGCATACTTCCATAGCATTATGAGCTACGGAGTAATGTTTTGGGGTTCGGGTGCCGATTGGAGACGAATATTTATCCTCCAAAAGCGGGCAATCAGAACGTTGCTTAACATGAAGCCCAGGGAGACCTGTCGTAGCATTTTCAAAGGGCTGGGGATTATCACCTTACCTGGTATGCTCATATACGAGTGTCTATGTTATGCACAGTCAAATCTTTCAAATACCCCACTAAACTCAGATGCACACGACTATAATACTCGCGCAGGTGGCCGCGTTCGGCCCATAGAGCACAGATTGGCTAAAATGTCAAAAAGTTTTGTGTGTTTGAGTGTGCGCCTATTTAACGTTCTGCCTGACGATTTGAAACATCTGGAGCCTGCGGTGTTTCGAAGGGAGGTGAAGAAGCATCTCGTAGGTAAAGAATTTTATACTATTGACGAAATGCTAACCGGGGCTAGAGATCCTGTTTAGCGTGGATCTATATTATCTTTGTAATATAGTAATATACCTGCTTATTATCGTTATCTTAATGCGAGCACATTCGCACATTTATATTGTTCGCGGTGATTCCTCTGGTTGTCTCGGTTGCTTCACTGTATTTATAATATTATATCTCATATAAAAATCATCGACGTGAATGCTGGCCTAAAACTTTTACACTTAGCCCAGCATTCGATTCCACCTATTCATCATACTGTTTTGCCAATGTTATATTATTTGTTTTATTTAGATAAATTGACGAAATGCTGTTCGGAGCCATTTACACTCTGATCAGCATTGATTTTGAAATAAATTTTACCAATTATTGTTCTCTGACGTCTTGCTGAATAATTTTATGCTTTTGATATGTACATGTACTAATTGTTATTTTGACTGACGATTCCAAGTGTCCGGTTGGACCTAGGGATGATAAACTAAATAAATAAATAAATAAATAAATAGATAGATTATAGTTCAATATTTATTATTCGGCCAATATCGGATAATTACTTTGGAATATGCAATTTAGTTCCACTAATTTCACACTACTGCGTACGTAATAGTGTTTATTCGGTATCACGATTTCGCTGTTCGCGTTCCGCGCAAATGTACTAGCTAAAAGCGGTTTCGCTACAACGACTCCGCTCAGCGGTTTCGCTTTCGCTATTTCGCGGCGGAGGTGTGCTAAAGCCCTTAAATGATCTTGCCATTTAATCCTAGGACGTCCACGTCTCCGAGCACCATTCCTTTCAGCCAAGTGGCGCTTGATCCTTTGTGTTAAATATTTTACTTGCTGCTTTTACTTGGATAATTCGTGAAAACTCACGTGTACCTTAAAAATGATACTATGCTGTAATTTACCCTCACGCTGCGTCGTAAGTGGGGTAGGCAGAGAGAACGGAACGCTAAATAGATCCATTTTCATACCTCCTTCGCTTCCTCCACATTCATACAATTTCTCATGCACGCACGTCGGTTCCTCTTACGCAAGACACGACCGTCCTTGAGAGTTGGATCCACGTGATCGAACCACGTGGTTCTCGGACGTTTGTGCTTCCTCACACCCTTTCTTTCAGACAACTTAAAAATGATTCTGTGAAACTATTCAAACCCTTCCTAGAAATTCAATAAACCTACTACAGAATTTCTAAGACACCACAAAACGAATCACACACATAATGAAATCTACAGAAAAGCAGTTTTTTGATCTCTTGTAAAATTTTTGATAAATGCACATAGGAGGTTCCATAAACCCACCGACCTGTACATTTTAGATAAATAAATATGTTATTATGTAGGTATTCTACTGACAATTATTATTATGTAGTTTATTTTGTAGGATCATTTTGTCAATCATGATACAAAATAATGAAGTGTTTACCAATAATTTTGACAAGGACATAAATTTTCTTGGAACTTGAACGTTCTGTTGTTTTTTGTTCAACTCACTTTTGTTTTAAAACACGACGAAACGTGCCAACATACATAAGTGATGATGGTGAGGAAGTCTTGGAATGAAACTGTTATGACGAATGACTTTTTTAGATAGAACATACTTAGGTATTTATTATTATGTATGTATCATTTATTACTATAAAATAATAAAAAAAACTTTATGTTTATGTTTTTTAATAAGCTCTCATAAGACTCGTCATTTAGGATTTTTTATATATGTAATGAATTGGTCTCCCACTCTTTTCTGTAAGTTTTCGAGTGTCCTGCAAAAGGCTACTTCTTACGCTTCCTCTACATTCATCCAGTTTCTCATACATGCACGCCGATTCCTCTTACTTAACCCGCGACCGTTCGTGAGAATTTGATCCACGATCCACTCACATCCTCTCTTTGAGATAAATACACCCTCTTCGTCAATCTTACACAATTCATTCGCTCCACATGACCAAACCATCTCAATCGCGGTATATTATATTGAAATAAAATAAAGTACTTAATTAAATATCACATTATTAAACTCAATTATCTAATTTTTATTTTTGTGTAATAACAAATAAGTCATTCCGTTGGTAAAAAACAGGTTATAATGGTTAGCTGGAAGATATTGCCTCGAGGCAATAAGCTCGCCAATTGCTCATGATTTTTTTCTGATCAATAAAGTGTTCTTATTATTATAATGTCTTTTTTACTTGCATAAATACCAATGAGTCGAAATTATGTAGGTATCTACCATTTTTTCTATAAAAAGTCTATTGATATTCTATAAGTAGATTTGAATACTGAAAAAAAGTGTGTCACTAAAAATGATGTCTAACAAGACAGACTTGTCAAAATTTTCGGATCCTTGTCAGCTAACACGCTCATAACTTCCACAGAAGTGCGTGTCATAAACAAAGTATTCTGTTGGTACACCTTGGCTGCAAGGCGCTTCATGAGAAAACTGTTTTGGTTCAGTGTATCTACATAACTAGAAAAAAAAATATAATAGGAATATGAAATATTGCTCCGGCATCTACTTACTCAATACAGTATACTAACTATGTATCTAGTGAAAAAAAAAACAATTCCAGAAACTGAGAGCAATTAAATAGTTTTTTTTTTGTTTCACGCAACTTGATGCGCACGCCGAGTGAATTGTGTTTTTACAGTTATCACATTATGACAAGGCAGGGACGCATTAATTATTTACGTATTTTTGAAATGATTTTTTTAAATTTTTATTTAAAAATAGTAGTTTCTAAACTATCCTGAAGGAATGCTCTGGTCTTAGACCAGTGGTCTACAAACACATTATCCACAAGGTTCTATACTTGGTCTTATAACGGTCGTATGAAAACAGTTTCATAATATCCTATAAATGATTTACCAACAAACATATCAAAAAATCAGACTTCCATATTGTTCGCTAACGATATATCGCTCTTGATTAGGGTTGATTAGTCAAAACAAAAAGTTGTGTAAAATGTGTTATGTAGATTCAAACGGGGGTGCCTCAAGGAGGAGTTCTCTCACCATTACTATTTTCTCTGTTCATTGATACAATATTAAAAAAATATTTAATGCCAGTGTCACATTAAGTATTATGTTTATTTATTTATTTATTCATTCTTTACTGTACATTGTTGGTGGTCTTCAGCTCCACACACAAAATATTATGAGCCACTTTTTAAATGCAGCATTCGTTAGCGTGAAGCTTGCGAAAAGATTAAATCTTATTGAATTAATCAAAAATTTTGATGGAAATATTCAACTGTGCAATATGAAAGAACAATAATTGCTGATCACAGTTATTGTGTGTATGAATTAGAGTAGATGAGGCTTAATTCTTTCTGCTTAAACCATAAAGGAAGCCAAAAATTAATCATGTTTTAAAATGGTGTGTAATCTAAATTTTAATGTGTAATCTACTAGTCCGTATCTGCAAAGCGTGACAAATTTTGATACGAAAACAAATAAAAACGTATCGACCTTAGTTTGTCACAACGTTTCAAAAAAAATCTTTTCAAAACGACAAGCAAGCAAAATTCATCATTCTTCCTCAACAATACTCTAAAATAAATACACAATTATCACATTTAGTCGAAGGACAAAAGATAAAATGCATTGTTTGAAGGAAACACATTATTGAAGTTGATGACTTCGCTTTGTTCAAAAAGTCCAAACAATGACGATGTATATTGATTGATTTAAATTTCTTCCAAAAACTGTCAAAGCTATGTGGAAGAAAAGTGAAGGTTGTGCTAATATTCTGGAACTAATTCTCTTCCCTTCTTTTTCTATCATCTTTTGAGTTTCTCTTGGAAGTGCTGGGAATCAAACTGGTTTTTGAAATCGTGTTGTATATTATTAATGTTTTGTTTCAACTAGGCGTTGGTTTCTTTATATTTTTTTCTCTTTCTCTGGATTCTATCCATTTAAAAAAACGATGTCCGGAAAGTTCAGGCCAACACAATCAACATACTTTTCTATCTAGATATAATAACCCTTCACCAAGCCGATTAATATTAGGTTCGGCGTCCTTTCTGGAAAGCTGTTGTTCAAAGCTCGGACTGCAGTGCTGATGATAAGTGGAGAGAACTTTAGACGTTTTCGTCAGTATGAAACAACAACCTGGTACCAGGTCCAACAGAAGAACTGCCTGGATTTACACTTCCCAGGAATGTATAGTGTACAACAAATCGTATAAGATGTGAGATGTGATGTACGTTGTACCTTATTTAAATGGGGATGGATTGATTCATCAGGGTGCACTTGTGGAATTGCGCAAAATATCGACAATCTGCAGTATTCGAGTATTCCACATACTGATTCAGAGGAGAACTTCAGGATTTTGAGGCTTTTACGGATAAAGTGATCCAGCGGCTTTAGAAGTCAAGTTCTGAGCGACCATAAGAAGAAAAATGAATAAACCAATTTCAATAAATGGAGAGACATTTTATCAAATGAGCGATTGCAATGGTCTTATCAACGAAGAGATTTTGACATCAATAGGGACGAAGATTTATGCTTGCCAAATGCTTGGATTTCTTTTTTACCATCGCACAATTTTTTTCATTATGAATCCAATCCAGCAGATAGTGTGTTAGAAGATGTAGGGCTGATGATATCAAAGGAACCTTAATTTTCTAATAATATGCAATCTACTTTATACTTACTTTTGTATAGAGTATGTACCCACACACGTACTTGAAATAACTTATCTAGTACTTGAATTTTCAATATCTAATCAAAAATTACAAAATATGTGTACCTACGTAATTTATATATAACTCGATATTTTTGATAATGCCAATCAAATCAAACGTGTATTTACGAAGTTTGACACGAGATTTTATCACTATTTTTGTAATCTTTAATATTACTACGATACATTTACATAATTTTCTGAAGTACAACTTAACTTAACACACAACTTAAGTGTGTATTTATAAAATTATATTATAGAAACTGTCAAATGGAGATTTTGAAAATACTTACGCATGTAACACTTGTTTCATTTAACACAATACCTAATATGTTATGTACATTATACTGGCCCACTTAGTTCTGTCACGATAAGAATTTGGTTCATATTTTAATTTAGCATTCATTATTATTTTTTTTCCTGAATGTCTTAATTTTTTTTAGCTTGCATGTTTACACTAGATGTAGCTGGTCTACTGGCAACACTCCTTGTGGGATATGCCGTGATGGCAAGATCAATGTCACACTTTTCATCAATATTTTCGAGTTTATAGCCGTGTGCTGCAGTAAAGAAATTACACTCATTCGCTAGGTATTATGATCTGTTCTGAGGAAATGGAATCATTGACTATAAATTGAAAAAAAAAAACAGTAAATGAACATATAAATAATACCACAATAAAGAAATATACATATACACATATACAATATAAACATTATTGATAAGAACGATCTGCTAAAAATCGGTGTCAGGAAGGAATATACATAATATCAATAATTTTTTTATATATTTTGCAAATGTCGGCATCATTGACAAAATCAAAGAAACAATTGTTTATTTGTCTACGAAACGTGTTCTCTTTCAGAAGATACAATGCTGGTAATAAAACAGCATCATGTTTTGGAAATATTTATGCCCTTCTATTGTAATATGTCTTAAATATAATTATCGGGCCTATCTTCTTCAGTACAGAATTATAACCGGCAGTCAAAACAGAAGACAACATAAAGAATAGTTTTATTGTTTTATATAGCACGACAGACAATTGTCAAACTATTGTTTGTCGTACAAAACAATTGTTTTGTATCTATAACTTCTGCGATGTGATTTTCTTTTTAGTTACGCCGACAGACTGAATTTAATTATTATTGTTAAATGGCAGTGTTATCAGTTGTAAAAATGTTTTTACTGCATGTTGCAACTTAATAAAACTTATCTTACTTAGTTTGATTATGAAATAATATGTTGATAAATGAAAATAATAAAGATATAGGTACCTTGGCAAACTAGATTCAGCATGGATATGCCTAAATTAAAATATAAACATTATTACCTCGGTTCGATCCCAAGTGCAGGCAAACTCCCCTTTCACGACACAAGCTTTAAGCTTACTGTGAAAGGAGATACCTACATCTTTTATTAAAAAAAAATATTTACCCACATTTAATTAATCTTTCATGTTATTTTTTAAAGACCTAAAGGTCTGTTCATGCAGGAAGGTCCTCGTGCGATGTGGAGGCCCAACTATCCTTCCATCGTTTTAGGGGTCATCCTGGTGTGCGTCAAGTATTCCAAGTGCGGTAGGCAGAGAGAAGGGGATTCCATATAGATCCAAAGACTACACTTTTTACGCTTCTTACACTGTTATTCACTGAGAAGAATTGTTGGTAAAACATTGCGAGATAGAGTGAAGAATGAGGATATCAGGAGAATGAGCGGATGTGAGAGGAGTGTTGTGGACAGAATGCGTGTAAACAAGTTGAGATGGTTTGGACATGTTGAGCGAATGCAAGATGAAAGGATGACGAAGAGGATATATTTATCTGAAAGAAGGGGTGTGAGGAAGCGCGGACGTCCAAGAACCACATGGCTTGATCACGTGGACCAAATTGAGTAAGAGAAATCGGCGTGCATGTATGAGAAACTGGATGAATTTAGAGGAAGCGAAAGAAGTATGTAAGGATAGATCTATATGGCGTTCCTTTTTCTCTGCCTACCCCTTCTGGGACATGGTGTGAGGGTATAGGATAGAAGGTGTAGTATAGTACATTTATACAATTTGTGATGCACGCACATATACTAGACTTACATATCTTACTCAACTTACAGCCGCCCTGAAGAATTCATGAGAAGAGGATCATGGCATTCATGGCACGTGTTTCTCGGAAGTCCGCGCTTCCTCACACCCTTTCTTTCTAGTACAAGAAGATCCTCTTTGTCGTCCTTCTTTATTGCACGAAAATAACACTAAAATAATAGGTTTATTTGCAAAATTTAATATAAAGAGGCAATGATTTTATATGCTGACAACAAAGATTCTATTCTATTCAATTCTTCTCAAGACCATCCACTCGTTTGTGAGTGATTTAGGCCAACAAAGATATATACTGTATATCTATGGCTGACTCTGATTATATATTTATGTGCTTGGATGATTGTGTGTAAGTAATTATGTATAATGAGCCTAGATGTAAGCATTTTTTTGTAACATTTATTTATTGTTTTAAATGTACCTACCTATTTCTTTGTAATCTTATGAGCGAAACACTGTTTCTTTAAGATGATAAAATAATTATATTGAAAATACAAAAAAAAAGTGCTCTTTGAAATGTGCTCCTGTAAAGTTTGCTTCTTCTATTAGGTACTACACCATCACGGCATATCCCACAAGTGGGGTAGCTAGCAGATCGGCTGCATGTAATAAATTTGCAAGCCGTCTACTCTGTGCCAACAAAAAATGAGACATTCTGTAGAGGTGGAAAACCTCATCGCTGAATTTGTGATATAAATTTCTTTATTGTTTCGAACACCTGCCTTTTACAGGACAATCTAAAAGTTACGGAAAAAAGTAAGAGACCAATTTTTTGCCGGGTGCTCCACGGTTTAAATATTTATTTATTGTTGTAAATATACCTATTTGTTTGTAATCTTATGAGCAAAACACTGTTTTTTTTAGATGATTAAAAAATATACTGACCAAAAACAAAAAATAAAAATGCTTTTTGAAATGTGCTCCAGTAAAGTTTGCTTCTTTGAACTTATTATTAGGTATCAACTTTTGCCATAGTACCATGATATAACCACGTATTATAATATATTATTATATAGGCATGAGGACAGTTTCAGCTTATTTAAGCTCAATAAGAACTTTTCTGAGAAAAGGATTGCATAAGAGAAAATCTAACAATTGGTTCATATAATAAAATAAATAAGTAATAACTGAAACATATTGCGTCCAGTTATTTATGCACTATTTCCAGAAACGGGTATTCTATCTGCTCTAGAATCACACAAATAGTCAAAATAAACGAAAACAATTGGAAGCAGTACCGCTAGAGCAGCATCGAGGGTGAAAAGAAGAAAAAAGGGTGTTGTACATCTCACTCTTTCAACATTATTTTTCACACATTTTTATCCCTTTCGTTTATAAGTTTAGAAAACAATGAAAAATAGCTGTATGAAGTTGGTACTTGGTAGTATGTATATAGAACGGGTTACTTTTTTCATGATTTTTTTTTTTGTTAACGGGTAGAAAGAGAGAGATGTATGGGTGAAAAAAAATACAAAACAAATGACAGACGAAATAAATAGAAGTGAACAAATAGTACAACAGTTATGGATATACCTACATAGATCTGGCAGACTTATAATTATTACTCTTATGCTATTGGCTATTGCTTATGTAAAACTAGCTAAAATCCCGTCTTCTCTCGGGAATAAAAATCAAATTATCAATTCAATATACATAATGAAATTTAAAAAGAAAAACTATACAATACCGATGAGAGTTTTGAGAAAACAGTTGAAATGAGATGCTTTTAACTTTTAACTTATATTTTTTTTACTATTTGTACTCGTAGTTCACTTTAAAAGACGATGTTCTTGATTTTTTTAGTAAATTGTGATACTTTTTCTCTTCTTACTCCTTCTTGCATTCCATTCAAGATTGTAGAAACATTATAGAAACACATGTCACTCGAAAAATCAATTTTCTTTTGGACCTGCAGGACATTCGTGAGGCAAGGAGGAGGGTGTTTCGTTTCTATCATTAAAATGATAGAAACGTGTTTTAAATTTTGAATTTCATGTCTGACATTGAATTTGTTTGTGTTGTGGTTTTAAATTAAAAAAATAAATTCTGTAATTTTATTTTTAAATTTTAATATCTTTTATATAATTTCTATTACATTGTCTTTTATATGTTTTTATATCATTGAGATTTGAGTGTGTTTGTGTTGTGTTTTCAATTTTATTGTTGTGGAAATTGTTTATGTATATGTATCATGTAATAAGGGCTTTTTGCCGTAGAATGAATAAATAAATAAATAAATAAAATTATCATAAAACAACAATCAATCGATGTCCTTCAAGTATATACTGTTTTACAAACTTTATCAACCAACGTTAGTTTAAAACTGGCTGATATGAAATCACACAAAAAAAAGCAAAATTTGATCGGCCGCATTACCGATTTTTTCTTTGAATTACCAATCTAGTATATCTTTCCTGGCAACATCCTAAAAAGATTGAAAGTCGAAGGAAAAAAGGAATAATATTTTTTGTCTTGTAAAAAATAATAATTACTTACGTTAAAGTGCAATAAATTGAATAGGTACGTATACATAGACAAACACACATAAGAACATATTGCAATATTTATGAAATTATTTTTACTGTAATTATTAGTTATTTTGCGTTAGTTACCATTTCGAATATACACAAAGTCCCGACAGTTATAAATAATGTTTTCAATTTCTTTTGTCATTATTTGACGATAATAATTATCCCTAGAACTGGGATAATAGAAATTGACTTCGACTCATTTTGTGTGACGAAAGAAAGCCTTGTTTTGTGCAAACAAACAAACAATGATTGTATTTTCTACACAATGCGTTGATACGCGTGCCGTAGTCTATTTTTGTGCATTTTTTTTGTGCTAAATTACATTTTGTTTCTAAGTAATGATAATTATAACGTCAACAAATGGTTTAAAAACACAAATAGTAATATTAATGAGTCAAAAATGCCGCATATTTTTTCTTCTTTCTTCACTCATTGTTCCAATGTGTCTAGTGTCTAAAATAATTTGAATTTATTTTACAAATTAGCGTGAATAATTTTTATATATTTATTTATTCACAAAATGTGTGTGTATTCACAAAATTTATTTATTCACAAATTACGTAGGGTACTTATATTACCTACTATTCATCCCGCGAATATACAATACTCGCCCATCGGACAAATTTATTTGTTCTGAAATAATGTTGGAGGAAGTGTGTAAAGATAGATCTGTTTGGCGCTCCGTTCTCTCTGCCTACCCCGCTTGTGACACGGCGTGAGGGTATAGTATAGTACAGTAAATAATGCTGTTTTGCTTTTTTCACTGTTTAATTTTTTCGTAGATGCCAACACTGGCATAGTTGTATTAGAATAGAGAGTCCAAATATTAAAAAAAAAAATCTTCACCTAAACGGATAAATAGGAGTTATAACTTTTCTACTTTTGAAGAGCAAACACTGTGGAAGTTCATATTGATTTTTTGATAATAAACAATATAAATATAATTAAAAATCACTATTACTTTCACAAATTATATAAAGAGTTATAAGTACTTTTCGGACATCCGTCCATCATCAGTTCTAAGTTGTTACTGATGATGGACGGATGTCCGAAAAGTACTTATAACTCTTTATATAATTTGTGAAAGTAATAGTGTTTTTTAATTATATTTATATTGTTTATTATCAAAAAAAAATAGGAGTTCTTGGACTCCTGAAATATCCGAGAAATAAAGATATTTCAACACTGTTTAATTTTTTTGTGCAATAAAGATTTTTAATATTATTATTATGAATTGAATAAAATTCAAAATTTTCATAATTTTCTAAATTATTTTAGATAATTTCAAACCATTTGTAAACCAGAAGGCACAGTTTGTGTTGGATCCTTTCACCTACTCAACTTTTCCGGTATAGGCGTATAAGTAATATGGAAATTTAGCAGCCTTATTGAATGTCATTTGTATATATGGACGATTTGTAAAGCGCCCATTACTCACAATATGACCTCAAGGGCGCCGTATACTTACCGCGTCCATCATCCGAAACTCCCATCAAAAAGGTGCGTCTACAGCCTTCTTCTAAAGCTCTCTTCATTCACCTCCTCTCAGCTTGTTCCAGCATTTGGGACCCGCAACACTGAATGCTCTATCTCCAAAGCCTGTCCTACGAGATCGAGATGACTCAATTAGTCTGCCTTTTGGCTCACACTGTGCTGAGCTAAGCATCAGCCGTCTTTCACTGATGGTCTCGATCTCCGACACATCTCCGACAAATAAGACAAAAATACATATTTTGTAGGCGGTTCAATTGGAGCTAGCTATGGTAGTTCTATTATAAAGAATATTGCAGTAATTGACATATAATACATACATACCATCACGCCGCTTCCCTTGCGGGGTAGGCAGAAAGGATCGAGCGCCACTTCCTTCTATCCTTGCATACATCTTTCGCTTCCGTCACTGTCATACAATTCCTCATGCATGCTCTTCTGTTCAATGAGCTCAACACGTGACCGTCTTGTAGGATTTGATTTAAATGATCTTGCCATTTGATTCTCGGACGTCCACGTCTCCGAGCACCATTCCTCTCAGCCAAATATATCTTCTTGGTCATTCTGTCCTCATTCATTCTTTCCACGTGCCCAAACCATCGTAACTTATTTACATTCATCCAGTGATATGTAATAGGAATTCTTATAACATATCTCTGCATTCATCCTTGTTATTACACCAACTTTCATTCCACATTCCTTTCGTATATCACTGTTACGCACACGATCTCTCAGACTTTCAGACTTGACATATAATAGGTATTGTAACTAAATTGGTTGCTGTAATCTGTACTTACAGTTTACCTACAAAATCTAAAAAGTACCTAACTAGATTTTTGTGTGAAGCGTTGTTTTAATAATAATAATAAATGTTATTATTATTATTATTATTATTTGGGTGATTTGTAAAGCGCCGTTTTGTGAAAAAATCCACCTCAAAGGCGCTCTTTGCTAACTAAGGTTGTGTCTGTATTATTCCGTGAGATTTCTTGAATAGATAAGTCTTCAGTTGGTTCTTGAAACGAGATATGTCCTGCGTTTCTCTGATCATTTGTGGAAGCCTGTTCCAGACTACAGGTGCAGATATTGCAAAAGCACACTCCACGTACACTGGTTTCGATACAGTACAGCAGGTCACCTCCAATTTAGTTGTAATATCTTGACAAGACCTCAGTGTTGTCTGTCTATGACTTAACGCCTGTCTACCGCAGAGTTCCATGATATATTCTGGGGCCATAGCATGAAGTGCCTTAAATACTGTCAAACACATTTTAAATTCGACTCTCTCCGAGCCAGTGAAGAGATTGAAGGGTTATATCTGCAAAATATAGAGTTACAATTCAAGACTTTTGTAAAAATATGGATTGATGCTATGTTGATGTTGCAAAAAAAATCCTTTTGTAATGTTGGAGTCACATAAACTAATAAAACAATAAAACTCCAGCATTGCGAAAAGAGTTGAAAACAATAATTTTGACACAATAAAATAGAATACTGTAGGTATACTTTACAAATTTGCCGACCGTTATAATATTGCACTAATAATAAAATTTTATTATCATTTTTAGCAAATTTCTAAAGAATCTAACGGGTAAAACTTATTTATTTTTTACAACCCAGCCTTGAAACAAAACAAAAAAATAAACATTTTGCAACCCCTTGAAATTCAGGAGTATAGAATGATAATAAACCAATCATTTTGAATTATGAATGTGCAATATATATTATTATTTTTTTTGCAAGGGTTGGAAGATATTCCTCGGAATTTTTTTACAGTTATGCCGCAATTTTTACAATGAAAAGCCGTTAGATCTGCAGATTTCTTTTATAGTTGTTGTGATAATTAAAAAAAAAATAACTCAAAAACAGTAAATAAATATGTTATGTACCTAAGTAGGTGTTCATTTGATTTTTTGCAGAAATTTGACTGCATTTTATTTTAATGTATAACAGATCCTTCTGAATCGTCTCCAAATGGCCTTTAATGCTGCTGCCAGGACCATCTATAGAGAGAACAAGCGCTGCCACATCACACCACTGCTTAAGGAGCTACACTGGCTTAGAGTCCCAGAGAGAGTAGAGTTCAAACTGTGCCTCTTGCCTTGCCTTGAACGGCACAGCACCTCTATGCCTCGCTGAGCTATGTCCCCTCGACGAAACTCTGAGGCGACCACTGCGATCAGCTTCCACCGCTGTTAACAAGCTTGTGGAGCCCAACAGGGCAAACACTTCCAAATTCGCAGAGAGGGGCTTTAGCATTGCGGGGCCAACTGCCTGGAACCGATTACCAGCAGATTTAAGAAAGAACCAGCCCACTGCAACGTTCAGGAGTAAGCTGAAAACACTGCTTTTCAAGAAAAGTCATGGCGCCCTTGAGATGGTCACGGATCATTAAACGGCGCCAAATATAAATTGTCTTTATTATTATTATTATTATTATTATTAGATAGATGTTCTCCACTTGTCATAAAAAGATAAGGTATGAAATTGTCAGCCTCATAAATATATTCATGCTTTCTGATGACTTATGGGTAAACTTTAAGAAGGTAATATAATTTAGCATTTGTTTTATTTATTTCGCTATGGAATTCTACTACCTAAACACCGACACACTGAATGAATGTATAATTATGTATTTATACATGTGATAGGCTTATGCCGTGACTTTTTGTAAAATATTGATATACCACTATTATTTTATTACCCCCAACGTCAGCTATCACCCTGTCGTAGGATTCTACTTATTCTTTACTACTTTTTATTTTAATACCATCACGGAAGTATGGTAGCCAGCGTGCATGTAGGAAAGCAGTTTGGTTAGTTGGAAGAAATCGCGCCTCTGTGATGAACTCGCCCTCTGTATATTGTTTGTATTTGCTTAAAATGTATTCACTGTGTCGGTGTTTAGGTAGTAGAATTCCATATCGAAAAAATAAAACATGTCAATCAGGATTGACAATGTCCTCATAAGACGAAAGACGTCTCTCTCACAAAATAAAATCTTTAGTAGAATTTTTATTTTTGTTTTATTTTGCCTGTTTTATTTTTTTGCTTAAAATGTAATTTTATGTAAATTTGCTTGTAATTGAGTAAATTTGAGAAGAATGTTGTTGATAAAATGTGTATATGTAAATAAGTGGCGATGGTTTGGACAAGTGGAGCGAATAGACGATGAAAGGATGACGAAGATGGTGTATTTGTCTGAAAGAGGGGATTCGAGAGAACGCGGACGTCCAAGATCCACGTGGATCAAATTCTCAAGGACGGTCGCGTGTTGAGTAAGAGGAATCGGTGTGAATGTATGAGAAACTGGATGAATGTAGACGTAGCGAAAGAAGTATGTAAGAACATTGATATAACATATCACTGTGTAAGAATGATCTATATGTCGTTCCGTTCTCTCTGCCTATCCCACCTGGGATACGGCGTGTGGGTAAAGTATAGTTGTAACTATAGTAGAAAGGAACGATTGTTTCTATTTATAAATGTGCAGATAAAGAAGAGTCTATGACTCCTAAGATATTTATCTGGGTATGAGGTGGGTCTCTCGCTTCAGTGTTTCTATTTATCTAATCACGGAAATCTATTACTTCTATTATGCATCAACCATTGAAACCACGTAAATTAATAAATACCTACACTGTTTATTATTGCTAGTATTGTAATAATATTATTCACAATAAAATGACATACAAACAAATTATCTAATTAAAATATTCTTCAATTTATTTTGCGGTTGCACGGACATTGTTTAGATAGTTATTAATATTGAACTAGTATTTAAAACCTTAGTTAATATTATGTTCCTAAATAATATAGAGAGGTTAAGTGTTTTCTTTTGAATATTTTTAATTAAATTGTTTTTTAATATAAAAATTAAAAAAAATCGTTGCTTTGAAATTCCTGTGGTCAAAACACTTATTAAATTTTACAATAAAAGTTATGATGTGTTGTTTAATACTTGTTATGTTACATAATGTGTTTTATATTTTATATATTTTGTTTTAATACTCTCGTTTTCTATTAATCTAATTGTTTGTGTATTTTTTTTAAGTGATCGTACCTTTGTATACTACATGTATTGTATGTATACAGGGGGTTAACATGTAAAAGGCTTTGGCCGTGAATATAATATGTAAATAAATAAATAAATATAATAAATAAATATTGTTTTAGTTTAATGTTTATGTACATATCGACTGTCCAGTTCCAAAACGTGACAAGTCGAAAATTTCATAACTCAACATGTAGGATTTTTTTGATTTAATTGGTATTATTTTTTGGTAGTATTTTTTTTATTATTTTTTTGGTCTTTTGTTATCTAAATTGCATCATTGTACTGTTTTTAGATTGTTTCCTTTATCTGGTGATAAAACATCATTGATTATTTAAATTATAATTAACATTTTTCTATTTTATTATTGACGTTTTAATCTATTATAGACTAATTCTTACGACATTTCAACTATTGACTACATTTCTTATGACATTTAAAATATTTGTACCATTTTCATAGTTTTTTTTTCTTTCTTCTATCTACTTGACATCTCCAAACTTAATTTTAATTCTTGACATATTGCTAAACATTTCATTGACATTCTATACTATTTTATGATTTGACTAAAATTATTGATATTTTGTATTGATTCCCATCTGTGTTTTTGTTTTTCGACAGTTTTTTGTTCTTACCTTGCTCCAGCAGTGTTTGTTGATGAGAAATTTGATATGTATGTTTTTTTGTATATTTTTAAAATGTAAAAGGCTCACGCCGTGGATTTGTAAATAAATAAATAAATAAATAAATAAATAAATAAATAAATAAATAAATAAATAAATAAATAAATAAATAAATAAATAAATAAATAAATAAATAAATAAATAAATAAATAAATAAATAAATAAATAAATAAATAAATAAATAAATAAATAAATAAATAAATAAATAAATAAATAAATAAATAAATAAATAAATAAATAAATAAATAAATAAATAAATAAATAAATAAATAAATAAATAAATAAATAAATAAATTACAAACAATCAATGCCACTCCTTCAATTCCACAAATTTTACCGTTCCCTTTATAAATTACTTAAATATTAGTAGGTAATGGAAAAAAATGATTTACATATTTTCAATTCCACAAATAAATGTGAAAAAATAAAATAATAATTGTATTATTTTTAATAATTTATATTAAAAGTCATTGATATGATTTGATACTTATATTTTTTCGAATGTATGTATGTTGCATGATTTATTCTGCGCCGTTTAATGGAGCATCCATCTCAAGGGCGCGGGAAACTATCTTGGGAGAGCGATGTCTTCAATTTGCTCCTGAACGTTGTTATCGATTGGTTTTTACGAAGGTCCTCAAAGAGTTAGTTCCAGATGACGGGTCCTGCGACACCAAAAGCCCTATCATAGAAGCAGGACTTGTTTGCTCTATTGATCTCGTCCAGCATATTGGTGGATGTCTTAGCTGAGCATTGGGGTCTACTTGGAGTATGATGGTGTGATCAGTGATAGTAGGTATGGTATAAAGATATGGTATAACATATCACTTGGTGTGATATTATGGCAGCGCTGTTCTAAATGCTCTACTTTCGATGTCCGGATAATGA
Organism: Athripsodes cinereus; assembly: GCA_947579605.1. Taxonomy (NCBI): domain Eukaryota; kingdom Metazoa; phylum Arthropoda; class Insecta; order Trichoptera; family Leptoceridae; genus Athripsodes; species Athripsodes cinereus. Next base: position 2,386,343 of record OX388306.1, read on the forward strand.
AAACATAGAATATTTTGAAAGAGGATTTGAATTTGATACTTGTAAGACATTAATTACACTTTTTGGCAAACTGCATTACATTAGCCATATCTATGTTAAACAAAACAAAACAAATTCCTTCCAAATTTAAACTTTCGTTTTGAGATCATAAATAATAACAATTTAACCCTTTCAAACCCAAACACTCGTCCTTCAAACAAACTGCCGCTTCCATGGAAGTTGTTATTTTATTGCAGAGTATTATGAAATTATATTATTATAAATTATAATATATAATTGTTTTGTTTTAAATTGGTCCATTTTGTGACAAGGAAAGGGTTTTTATTGGAGGATGTAAAGTGAAAACAAAAGACAGACGCATCTATTTTGCATCCGAAATTTTTAACTTTCAAACACGATGATTTAAGCCCCTATTTTGTGCGTTACAATTTTAACGGAGTCTTATTATTAGGTATATTTATATACCAAAGAGAAGTACTGTAAAATTGAATGACTGTTAAAATTATGTAGGTACATGCTATACTATACCCTCACGCCGTGTCCCGGGTGGGGTAGGCAGAGAGAACGGAACGCCATACATACCTACATACTTCTTTCGCTTCCTATACAATCATCCAGTTTCTCATACATGCACGCCGATAGATCTTGCCTCTTATGTATATCCCATACTTTTAAATCAATCTTTTTTTATTTCTTTTGTATTTACAAAGGTTTATATTCGGTATTTCAAAATATAAAAATAATGATCCTAAACCATAGTTTAGGATCATTATTATTATGCCTTGTTATACTCGCCTTTTGATATTTCTTCTTACCATTTGACATGCTTAAAATATTGATGTGGGTATTCATGCTATTTAATTTTAATTTTTCTATACCTACAAATTAAGTTTTATTCAGGAATATTTATATCATTTTTCTTCATGAATTTATGTGCATGCTGCTACAAACCGTAATTCTATCTTCGTCTCTGAAATTGTTATTGCTGTTTTTATTTTTTTAAATTTAACATGTCAAAGGCTCTGCCGTGTAAAAGTGTAAGTAAGTACATAAGTAACATTGTATTATTTTATTTATTTATTTCACAATTAATTTTTTAACACCGAACGTTAAATCTAACCTAGTTGCTCTAGAATAGTTCCCACTTCTTCACCAACTAGTTTTAGTGAAAACGAGACTTCATTAGTAGACATAAACAATAAACAATAATACATTTTCTATTATTTTCAGAACAACAATACGGACACTTTCCCCGTTACATGGCCTTGGATTTGACGAGGAACGAATGGGACAGTTATACAAATAGCTGTATAGAAACAACAATTTTAGTAATGTTAGGTCTGAATAGGTTAGGTATCTACTCATTATGTTAGACTATATTATAATACAACTGTATAAAAGGACTTTAAAATTTCTGTTTTGAAATTTAATTGTTTCATTTTTTTCTTTTAAAATAGCAGTTTCGCTGTCAGTATCAAGAGAACGATAATAATAATTATTAAAACAAGACTGTAAAGTTGTAAATTATATTTCTACTACTCATTCTGAATGGCACACTGAATTCCATAATATTAATCTGATGGAAGGTATCCACACGTTATGAGTACCTATGTTCGAAATCATCACATTTTGTGATAAACTTGCCTTCTGTATATCGATTTATTTATAATATTTAAGTATAATAATTATGAGTTCTGTGGCCACGAAGAAAAGCTTTTCGCCTTCAAGAACGTTTGTGCTTTCTTTGGTAGCTTATAATCCCCTTCAAGTACCTATGGATAATATTTATGAATTCAATTTTTAAATACAATCAATATACAGAGAGCGAGTTTATCACAAAGCCGCGATCTTTTCCAACTAACCCAATAAATAGCCCAACTACTAATCCAAATATAGAATGGCTAGCAGAATAAACACATCTAAACATATAAATCGTCCTCTCTGTGTCAATAAAAGTTTACCACATTGTCTTGTATGGGTGGAATGCCTCATCGCTGAATTGATGTGTTCAATGTTTATTTGTGATATTTCATGAAAATCTGTCTTTTGCAGATATTCATAAACTTACAAAAATGAGCGAGACACTTATTCTTTCTGGATCTATCTATACTTTCACGCCGTGTCCCAAGTAGGGTAAGCAGAGAGAACGGAACACCCGGAACAACATAATGCTGTATCCTACAATGTATGTCAATTATCCTTGAATAGGTACCTACTTCTTTCGCTTCGTCCATGTTCTTACGATTCCTCATACATGCACGCAGATTTCTTTTCAGAATTCAAGCCACGTAGTACTTAGACGTCTGAGCTTTTACACACTAATTCTTTCTTTCCTGGGTGCTCCACGACTTTCGTTTGTGAAATAATTTATTTTCAATTTTCGGATAAATAAAATATCGGCACCCTATTTATGGAACTTGTGAGACAGTTATTGAAACTAACTGCACCCTACAAAAAAATAAGAAATACCATGCATAGCACAGGCACTTATCATCCGTTATGAATACTGGCAACATTATTTTTTCAAAAATGTGCAGGTTTGATAACAATGAAAACATTTTGGAAGCCGAGATAAAACAAACTGCTCTATTTTGAATAAATATTACCCGCAATAAATAACATTGTATTATGTATTCAAAAATAAAATAAAAATAAAACAATCGACGGAAAGTAACAGTAAAAACATAAATATAATAATTTCGAAAAAAAAAAATTGCTGCTCCAATTTTTATGAACTAAAAATTCTGAAAAAAAATATATTGGAGCACTCTTACTTTTTGACTACCGAAAAAAGCTTAACAATGATATGCAAATTTTGACAAAAAATTGGTTCATTTTTTTGTTAATGTATATATAATAAATCATTTTTTGAATTCGTTTATGTTTGCAGTAGTAGAAAATACAATAAATTTACTTTTGCTTTCGTTTTATTGAGATGTTTTTTTGGTGGTTGTGTTGCAATGCGGTAGCCAGCTGACACTATTGAGTTGATAAAAACGAATGAGAAGAAATAAGTTGGATGCAAAAGTTGTTGTTTATAACTTTCTCGATTTCTGGTTCATTGCAATGTAGAAAAAAATTGTTGGACGATAAAAATGTATGTAAACAATGAATTATTTATTTATTAAAAGTAAAAACGATATGAGCTTTTTACATAAAATGATAAAGATACAAATCAACCTTTTCTTGCGTTCTGTGGAGCATCTGGCAAAGAATTCGTCATCCACTCTTTTCCATAAGTGTCCTTTAAAAAGCAGGTGTTCGAAAAATAAAGATATTCTACATCTGAAATTCAGCGATGAGGTTTCCCACAAATCCTGAAATATATCTTATTTTTTTTGTTGGCACGGAGAGAACAGCTTGCATGTTTATAACATGCAGCTGGTCTGCTGGCTATCTCACATGTGGAACATGCCGTTATGTACCTAATAGTCTACTACACTCCCGCTAATGTGGGAACTTCGGGAAGAATTCAAGATTTTATTATAAGTATACAATTACACTTGTACTTATTTATTTCATCGTTTGTCGGCAAACTCATGATTATTTTTCTGAAAGATATTTTAAAATATTGTGCGTAATACAGAAACTTGTTTGAATTACAAAGATATACATACATTACTTTATCAGCTCTTCAATAACACTTCACAATTAAAAAGTTTATTTAAAAAGCTTAATCCTAAATAATAATATATGCACTTCAGTCAATAATTACCCGACGACAACGAGTTGAATTGTCTTTGGAAGCAATAAAAATAAATCTAAAGTAGCTCTCATTCCCTCAATATTCCTGCTTCAAAATATATTTATTATATGATTCAATGAATACACTCAATTTAAGTAGTTGTCTATCCTTAATTTGACTCTAATATAAGTATATACCAAAATTGAGGGGCCCCTGGTACATAAATAACATTTTGTTGACATTCAAGTGATATTATTGATGCAAGCCGCGTGTCAGGGTGTGATGTGTTAATTACGTAAAACCGTCGCGATATATTAGGCAAAATGATTTTGAATCTCTGACTTCCGATCATAACAGACTTGTACCGTCTGATAATCATTATCTACACTTCCGATTGGAATATTATAGCTTTCAATCCTCCTGATGACATATTTCGAGTAGGTGAAAGGGTCCAATACAAACTGTGGCTGACAGTCTACAAGACTTTGAATAATTTGGCACCTCAGTCACTTTCTGAACTCTGTGTTCTCAAAAAACCTGCAAATAGGTAGTTAATCTTTAATCTTTATCTTAACCAAGCCTTAAGTCGATTCATAAGCCTCGAAACTCTGTGTTATGCACTCCAGTTCACACGTGTATGTAGGTATATCATATACAACATACCTACCTAGTTAATAACTATTCAAATAGGTTGACTATGGATGAGTGTGATCAATTGGAATGATTAATCTAGAGTGAATGTTTAGAATATTTACTAATTTTTTTATTGTTTAACCGGGTGCAGATGACAAAACCAATCAGAAACCTCGATTGGAGAACCATGTCTACACAATGCAACATTGTGTAGAATCTAATCGGAAAAAGTGAGAATGGTGTCCCAACGCTTACGAATTGGGACTTCTTCCCTCATCTCACTTCTTCCGATTAGATTCTACACAATGTTGCATTGTGTAGACATGGTTCTCCATTCTCCAATCGAGGTTTTTGATTGGTTTTGTAATCTGGAGTTGTTCAAAATATGTTTAATTAATCTTTAAGAACATTTATAAGGTAATACGCAAATCTGGTATGACATATCACTGGTAAATCTCATAATTCTAGGTAGGTACTTTATCAAAACATTACTTTGACGTAAATCGTTGATTTTCAATCATATGGAAGCAAAAGTTCTTTGAGTAGCGCGTCTGCATACAGCAGTTAATAATAATATGTAGATGAAACTTTAATTACTAGTAGATCTAGAATCAATATTACAGTAAGTACCTTACTATAAATACTATAAATAACGAGTATTTAGACCCAAAACTACTATTATTACATAAACAAGATAGAAGAAGGCGGCTTTGATCAAAACTTGAATAATTAAGATATATATAGTAAAAAAATCAATCAATATTTACATTATTTTTTGTTGTTGTTTATTTGTGAAACTCCTAAGAAGTTATAGAGAATATTATCAAAATATATTTTTTATGAACTAAGTAGGTATATGATCATAATTTATTTTACAGTGTTGCTTATTATTTATCTAATTTTTTTTCTATGAATATATTTTGTTTACATAATTATTTATAGATATTATACGTGTCATTTATACTGTATTTGAAACTTAAATAATTAAATTATCTATAAAATTTCTACTTTATATCTGTACATGAATAAGAAACAGTTAGACTTAATTTGACACTCAATCTATATATTATCTTTTTTTTTTTTTTAAAAAAAAGATATATCTGGGTTTTTGTTATAAACCCAAATACAACCTTATACACCTTTCACAGTAAGCTACTAAAAGCTTGTGTCGTGAAAGGGGAGTTTGCCGGCACCTGGTATCGAACCACGGACCCCATGTTCACAAGGCCGAGACTCTACCTCCAGGCTACCGACGAACTCTCATATATTATATCATACATTTGTATAATATTTCTGTTCATATGTAGGTATATTCAAATGTTCTATAATCCGAATAGATAAGTAAATATGTAAATATCTATGCGAAATATTATATGTACTGCATAGGTATAAAAGAAAGCAAATATGAGAAATGTTATGGAAGCGAAAAACGTGTGTGAGACAGGTGTGAGAAATGGGGTGGATAAAGCATTTGCCATTTTACCAACCCCTTAAGGAAAGCGGCTAGATGAACATAATTATATTATTATATATTTTAGATATGTATGGTATTAAATTATTAATGTACCGACATACCTACTTATATTTTTTTTAAGTTATTATAAAAAATCCAAATACGAGTAAGTACTTACATCCCCAAATACTATGTCTAGAATTCGAACCCAGGATCTTTCGGTTAAAATATTCTATCATAAGAGTCTCTCTCTCTCTCTCTCTCTCTCTCTCTCTCTCTCTCTCTCTCTCTCTCTCTGCGTGCGCCAACTTCTTCTAATCTCAACCAGGTGTACCGCATGATAAATTGTGAGTAACAGCCTGCTTGATTTGATCAGTCCAACAAATTATTATTCGGCCTCTGAATTTTGTCCTAGCGTGGCTTCTATCACGATCAGCTTTCTAACGATATTATTTTGTGGTTTACGAAACTTCTTTTTTGTCTAACCAAACATTTCTGTTTGTCATCTGTCAAAATTTGACAGGTCCAATTTCCTGGTGCGTTACTTTACGAATCTATCGAATCTTATGGAACTGAATGTGCATGGACGGCGTGTGGTAAAATAAATAAAAATCATATGTACTAAAAGTTATATTTTTACATATAGAGCAAAATATATTTTGTTTGCAATTTATTCCTTCCGCGTGCTCAAACCATGATAATGAATAATAATAATAACTAGAAATTTTTTAAGATACCTAGCCGTTTTGTGGAAAAACCACCGCGACGGCCCACTCAAGAATCATAGCACCTCCTGAACAATAGGGTCTTAAGACCGGAGAGTCAAAGGACTCTTCAGGCAGCTAAAAAGAGCCATCTGTACAATATACAATATAATATTATTATATCATTATATTTTGTTTTTATTCATATTGGGTGTTAAAAAACTTCCATTTCACATTCCTCTCATACGATTATACAGTCCTGAGGCCTGAGTCAATAACACATTTTCGCGTCACGTTCCTGCTCCGTTAGCGTTCGGGTGTAGACGATGTTGCAAGCAAGTGTCAATTTCGTTGCTAAGATACACAATAGTTACGAAAATTAACACTTTGGCGCAACATCGTCTGCACCCGAACGCTAACGGAGCGGGAACGTGACGCGAAAGTGTGTTATTGACTCAGGCCTCTGTTACGCACACGACCTCTCAGACTTTTTCCATTCATATTACTTCTCAACGATTTCATTTCTATGTATATTGGATGATTTATTGTACGTCATTTAATGGAGCATGCATCTCGAGGGCGCGGTAAGCTACATATGTTGGAAAAGCGATGTCTTCAACTTGCTCCTGAACGATGTTGTCGATTGGTTTTTACGAAGGTCCTCGGGGATTCGGTTCCAGATGACGGGTCCTGTGACGCTAAAAGCTCTATAATTGAAGCAGAGCTTGTTTTCCAGCATGTTGGTGGATATCTCAGCTGAGTGCAGGGGTCTACTCGCAGGTGTTTTGAGAACACTCATTAAGGCAATTTTAACTTTCTGTTTTACTTTTTGCTGAGTAAATTAAAATAATTACACCACGCGACGCCCTCGTTTTTTCTAAATATTTGACCTAATCAACAAAACTACTGTTTTCTTATTATTTACACAATGTGTTAACAATAAAATGAGCCAATAATACCTACCAAATCCTACTTATAAAAAAATGTAGGTATGTGTGCTATAATCCTCAAACCGATTCTGTCATGAACTTGTCAATAATTCCTGGAACGATCCTGCTTTCTGAAGCCATTTAGATAATATGTAATAGGGTAACAGTTCCTTTATTGGACGGGTATAATTTTTATTATGTTTCATAAAATAATCTATTTCCGCGATGCATTAAAATATTTATCAATTATAATATCAACACAATCACGTCAAAATGTCTCTCTAAATAAAAATCATCATACTAAAAAACGTTTGTTTAAAATTTCATTATGGAATTCTACTACCTTAATACCGACACACTGAATCGAATTAATTATTTTTCTAGGTACGGCATGAGATATGTAGTGGACAATTACCTTAAAAAAATACGGAAAAAGTGAGATATTTCAATAAAAATAGGATGGGACAGAAATAATTCTTCTTCTTCGGCTTGTAGTAGGTATGTAGATCATTGATCTATTTGTTCGGAATTTATCTCCTCTTGCGACGCTGAAGACCAGCTATCCTTTCGTCTTTTAGGTGGCCATTCAGGCAGTCTTCGGCTTTGTGGTACTTCGTTCGCGGCGATGTGGGCTATTCTGTCACTATTCATGCGATTCACATGGTCCCTTCGAAATCGAAATCAAAATTATTAACCTACGGCCTACGGCCGTTGTCAAAAGACATTTTAGCGTTATGTAGTCGTTCGATTAGGGCTTTAGCACACCTCCGCCGCGAAATAGCGAAAGCGAAACCGCTGAGCGGAGTCGTAGTAGCGAAACCGCTTTTAGCTAGTACATTTGCGCGGAACGCGAACAGCGAAATCGTGATACCGAATAAACACTATTACGTACGCAGTAGTGTGAAATTAGTGGAACTAAATTGCATATTCCAAAGTAATTGTCCGATATTGGCCGAATAATAAATATTGAACTATAATCTATCTATACCAGCACGGCTTTCCCACAAGTTTATTACATGCAGTTGGTCTACTGACTATCCCACTTTATCTATCTATACCATCACGGCTTTCCCACAAGTTTATTACATGCAGTTGGTCTACTGACTATCCCACTTTATCTATCTATACCATCACGGCTTTCCCACAAGTTAATTACAAACAGTTGGTCTGTTGACTACCCCACTATCTATCTATACCATCACGACATCTCCCACAAGCATATTACATGCAGTTGGTCTACTGACTATCCCACTTTATCTATCTATACCATCACGGCTTTCCCACAAGTTTATTACAGTTGGTCTACTGACTACCCCACTATCTATCTATACCATCACGACATCTCCCACAAGCATATTAAATGCAGTTGGTCAACTGACTATACCACTTTATCTATCTATACCATCACGGCTTTCCCACAAGTTTATTACATGCAGTTGGTCAACTTACTATCCCACTTTTTCTATCTATACCATCACGGCTTTCCCACAAGTTTATTACATGAAGTTGGTGACTATGTAATAAACTTGTGGGAAAGCCGTGATGGTATAGATAGATAAAGTGGGATAGTCAGTAGACCAACTGCATGTAATAAACTTGTGGGAAAGCCGTGATGGTATAGATAGATAAAGTGGGATAGTCAGTTGACCAACTGCATGTAATATGCTTGTGGGAGATGTCGTGATGGTATAGATAGATAGTGGGGTAGTCAGTAGACCAACTGTAATAAACTTGTGGGAAAGCCGTGATGGTATAGATATATAAAGTGGGATAGTCAGTAGACCAACTGCATGTAATAAACTTGTGGGAAAGCCGTGCTGGTATAGATAGATAAAGTGGGATAGTCAGTAGACCAACTGCATGTAATAAACTTGTGGGAAAGCCGTGATGGTATAGATAGATAAAGTGGGATAGTCAGTTGACCAACTGCATGTAATATGCTTGTGGGAGATGTCGTGATGGTATAGATAGATAGTGGGGTAGTCAGTAGACCAACTGTAATAAACTTGTGGGAAAGCCGTGATGGTATAGATATATAAAGTGGGATAGTCAGTAGACCAACTGCATGTAATAAACTTGTGGGAAAGCCGTGATGGTATAGATAGATAAAGTGGGATAGTCAGTTGACCAACTGCATGTAATATGCTTGTGGGAGATGTCGTGATGGTATAGATAGATAGTGGGGTAGTCAGTAGACCAACTGTAATAAACTTGTGGGAAAGCCGTGATGGTATAGATATATAAAGTGGGATAGTCAGTAGACCAACTGCATGTAATAAACTTGTGGGAAAGCCGTGATGGTATAGATATATAAAGTGGGATAGTCAGTAGACCAACTGCATGTAATAAACTTGTGGGAAAGCCGTTATGGTATAGATAGATAGTGGGGTAGTCAGTAGGCCAACTGTAATAAACTTGTGGGAAAGCCGTGATGGTATAGATAAAGTGGGATAGTCAGTAGACCAACTGCATGTAATAAACTTGTGAGAGATGCCGTGATGGTATAGATAGTGTAGTAATCAGTAGAATAACGGCATGTGGATATTGGCACGGAGAGGATGACTATTATGTTTATTAGTGACTGCCCCATATGTGGGAAATTTCATGATGATATAGATAGAGAGAATCTTACTTTACTTCACCGCAGACCCACGCTATTTCGACGTTTGGTCATGGTTTCGCTCCAAAAATCTGTCGAATTGTACAAATACAAAAGCGGCACAAAAGCGAAACATCAGAGACTGCGAAAAAACAGGCGGAGATGTGAATGCTTATTTCGTAATCTATGGCGAAACGGTGCTAGAAAGAGATAGATGTATAGAAAACAGTATGTATTTGAGCATGCCATCTCGCTCTTGCGTACGACGCACACGAACTGACAGATTTAAGCGGCGCCGCTTTCTCGATTCCGCCGCGGAGGTGTGCTAACGGCATTAAAGACGACTTTGCGAGAAAGTATAAATTTTCGTAGCTAGTGATCTATGATCATTGATCATGACACTATCGTGATTGTTTATAGACCAATAAGTGGATCATGCACCCTACGAGGATAATATCAGAGTTTTGAAGTCTAAATTTAGGGTGATGGCTACATCATTTAGGATGCATTTTAACTGTAATGTGATACTCAGAAGTCTCAACGCAGGGTTAGGTGTGCAAAAACCATAACTATAAGATGATCCTAATAATACATTGATGTATTGCAGATTTGGTATCAATAACCACAATGTCACACATCATTAGGTACATATTATGAAATATCGTTTGTTAATTTGTTACTACTGGCGTCTTCTATAATAAATGGGACGAGGTAACCAGTGGAGTTATTTAGTTAATTTAACGATAAGGACATCGAATGAAAAAAAGTTGACGGTTCTAGAGTGAACGATGCACTTCGACCCATTGTTAGTAATAGCAATGTGTCGAACATGGCTAAAATGCAGGTGCAAAATAATATTCTGGAACCGACACTTATGTATGCATGTGAAACTTGGACGTTGTTGAAGAAGGACGAGAGTGGAATAAATACGCCGTGGAGATGCGTTCACTGAGAAGAATGGTTGGTATAACGTTGCGGAATAGAGTGAAGAATGAGAATATCAGGAGAATGAGTGGATGTGAGAAGAGTGTTGTGGATAGAATGCTCGTAAATAAGTTACGATGGTTTGGACATGTTGAGCAGACGAAAGAATGACGAAGAGGATGCATTTATCTCAAAAAGGGGGTGTGATTAAGCGCGGACGGCCAAGAACCACGTGGCTTGATTACGTGGATCAAATCCTAAAGGACGGCCGCGTGTTGAGTAAGAGAAATCGGCGTGTATGTATGAGAAACTGGATATTCATCCAGGAAGCGAAAGAAGTTTGGAAGGATATATCTACATGGCGTTCCGTTCTTACTGCCTATCCCTCCTGGGACACGGCTAGATAGTTAATTTTCTTGAATGTAGGTACCCAATATTACTAGAAAACGAGTGTGTTATTCAACTATGGATTTTTCTTATCATGAAGGACGACTTTCGTCTTCCAAACTCATTTTCAGACGCATCAATATTATTATCTTCATCCTGCATTGAGACCATAGAAGATTTCGACCAAGGCGATCTTAGCAGGAAAAAAAAGCAAAATCAAAAGAGAGAGTGAAAGGAAACACAAAAGAGACAATATCACCAACAAAATCAAACGTAAGAACAAACTCACACTTCACTAATTCATATCCTGAAGATGGGGTCAGCATGTGCACCGATACGTAAACAAAATAAAAGTAAACATAGCAAACCCGAAAAACAACAACCAGATCAAAGATCAAATAAGTAGTAGTTATTACTTACTCTATGAACCAGATAGTGAAGATCACCATGAAAGCCTTCAATTCACAAAATTATAGAAGAGTCTCTATCTTGACGATAAAGTCATAGCAATTAAAATAATATCAACATGAACATTCAATTCATGTAATAATTTAATAGTCTTGCCGACTGTAAATTACTACGACTTGTTGTTTTTTTATATACAGTATGTATTATGTATATGTTATTAGTTGTAAGAGCTGTGCCTCGATACAGTAGATAATTAGGACAAAATCCATCGCTTACATTGTATCAAAATCCCTACTTTTAAAATAAACAATATACAGTAAACTTAGTGATGTGAGAAGAGAAAATTCTCCAAAGAAATATCTCGACAACGAGAAATTTCTCTGAGAATTTCTCCTCTGATGGACGAGAAATTTCTCTCCATAATTTTTCTTAGTGGTATTATGACCTTTTGCCCAGTACACTTCGTAGCCAACCTCTCTCTCTCTCTCTCTCCCTGGGCAATTATTAATCCCACATGATGGTGGGGTCTGCCATTTTTGTCTTTCGCCGCCACTCGGCTCTATTCTGTGCGTCCTCCGGGGAAGCTCCGCAGTCTCTCATGTCTTGCTTCACAACCTCGCGCCACCTCCGCTTGGGTCTTCCTCGGGATCTACTACCAGGGGCAACCAATGACTGTGCCCTGTTACCTATGTATTCGGGAGGTCTTCTACTCACATGCCCGTACCACCGTAATCTGCTTTCCTGAATTTTGTCGGATACGTCACGTACACCTAGACTTCCACGTATGTACGTATTACGGATTCTGTCTAGCCTGGTGACGCCGCACATCCATCTCAACATTTTCATTTCAGCTGTTTGGACAGCACGGACATGTCTCAAAGAGGTATTCCAGGTTTCTGATCCGTAAGTAAGTACAGGCCGGATAACGCTTTTGTATATAAGACCCTTTAGCTTGACAGGCATTCTATTATCGTAGACAATCTGATTGATCCAAAAAATTGTAGGGCTGATTAATAAGGCCCAAATCAGAGGTTATTAACACTTTTTTCCATGTACGTACCTACCTGCAATTTTTTTTAACTTAAATATGGGCATGTGGGGTGTCAAACATCAAGATTTTTCATCAGTTATTAGCACTTTTTTCTATGTAGGTACCTACCTAACATTTTTTGTTTCCATAATTAAGTAATTGTAGCCATATTGGTGATAAATTGTCTCAACATTTGCACATTGTTATTGATTGATTGAATAAAGCATTTATTATTATTATACTGTTAAATAAAAAATAAAAAAAAATTCTCGGTAAATTTCTCGAAAAATTATTTCTTGAGAATTCCACAACACTAAGTGAACTAAATCACAATATGAAGTGTGTACATAAGTCCTACCTATAGGTTCCTACAAACAAACACAAACTAAGTTAGTCTTTATATCAAACAGATGTCGACTAATATCCTAATTACCTACTTTGGTAGATATATTGTGGCGGGTTGATTGGGATAACAGTATAATACATCTTTTTTCAAATGAAAGCCATCATAGAATGAAGGGGAATGTCATACAAATGGTCATGTTCGAGTTTTTTACACGAGCGTGTAGTATAGAGTTTTCTTTATCAATTGGTGTTTTAGAAAATAAAATTTCAAATTATACACGTTATATTAAAGGTGGTTTGGACATGTTGAACGATGAATGTAAGGTAAGGGATGAAAGTAAGAATGACAAAGAGGATATACTTGTCTGAAAGAAAGGGTGTGAGCAGAGATATGTTATGGTGTGAGGAAGCGCAGGCGTCCAAGAACCAAGTGGCTTGATCACGTGGATCAAAATCTCATAGATGGCCGTGTGTTTGCCGACGTGCGTGTATGAGAAACTGTATGAACGTGGAGGAAGCGAAGGTAGTGTTTCAGAGATATGTTATAGGAATATGTGCAGAGATATGTTCCTATTACAAATCACTGTAGTGTTTAGATCTGTTTGGCTTTCCGTTCTCTCTGCCTACCCCACTTAGTAGGTACACGGCGTGAGGGTATAGTATTAAACTAGGTATATAAAATCCGCAGAAACATATCCACCACAGCTAAAAGGTTGGTGCACTCTGCTATCTTAGTGCCAACACTTATGTATGCAAGTGAGACGTGGACATGGTTAAAGAAGGATGAAAGTGGCATAAATGCAGTGGAAATGAGATCGTTGAGAAGGATGTGTGGTAAAAGTCTGAGAGATCGTGTGCGTAACATTGATATACGAAAGGAATGTGGAATGAAAGTTGGTGTAATAACAAGGATGAATGTAAATAAGTTAAGATGGTTTGGGCACGTGGAAAGAATGAATGAGGACAGAATGACTAAGAAGATATATTTGTCTGAGAGGAATGGTGCTCGGAGACGTGGACGTCCGAGAATTAAATGGCAAGATCATTTAAATCAAATCCTACAGGACGGTCACGTTTTGAGCACATTGAACAGGAGAGCATGCATGAGGAATTGTATGACAGTGACGGAAGCGAAAGATGTATGCAAAGATAGAAGGAAGTGGCGCTCGATCCTTTCTGCCTACCCCGCGAGGGAAGCGGCGTGATGGTATGTATGTATGTATGTATGTATAAAATCCGCGATAAAAAAGTGATAACTTCTCAGACGAATAATTGATTTTGAAGCCGAGCTCATCTTATCGCACCCGTTTTACATAATACAGTATTTTTATCCCGTAGAGTACCCGGTAAAGAATTGGTCTCCCACTCTTCTGCGTAAGTTTTCGAGTGTCCTGTAAAAGGCAGGTGTTCGAAAAAATTAAGACATTTTACATCTTAAATCCAGCGATGAGGCTTGTCACCCATCCTGAATGTCTTGGTTTTATATTGGCACAAAGAGGACAGTTTGCATGTTCCTTACATGCAGCTGATCTGCTGGCTACCCCACTTGTGGGATATGCCGTGATGGTATAGATAGATATAGACAGTATTTTTAGTACCTATTCTTGTTTATGGATTTACATATATAAGATAAGTATTCTTATGAAAGGTATTTTCCTACTTCAATTCGCAAGAATTCTGCTTTTGTATTTTGTACTTTTATGTATTTGAAGAATACAACCGGCACAAAATTCCATCCGACAACTATCTTTTGACAGATTTTAATAATATCACGATTTTAAACATATTTGTACATACATACATGCCGAATAAATCATCCAACATACATACATTGGATGATTTATTCGGCGCCGTTTAATGGAGCATCCATTACAAGGGCGCGGGAAACTATGTAGGAATAACAATGTCTTCAACTTGCTCCTGAACGTTATCGATTGGTTTTTTACGAAGGTCCTCGGGGAGTCGGTTTCTGATGACAGGTCGTGCGACGCCAAAAGCCCTGACATAGAAGGAGGACTTGTTTGCTCTATTGATTTAATCCAGCATGTTGGAGGATGTCATAGCTGAGCGTAAAGGTCTACTTGCAGGTGTTTTGAGAACACAGAGCTCTGGAAGTATGTAGGCAATAAGTCAATAAAAATAATATGCCCGTAGTTATTTTAATTTATTAATAAATAAACTTCATGTTGTATAATTACAATATTGGTCAGTTTTACATTAAAATATGCCCACAATATTGAATCTAATTTTAATATTGATAATCACTAGCCAGACATTATGTGCTTAGGTAAATAGGTATTGATCTGTGTTATCCATCAGTAGGTTTGTCTCAATGTCCCAAGAGGGCGTTTCGTATAAAATTACGAACACATCACCATGCAAGATAAAGTATCAATGACCATAATATTATTACATACTATGTTGTATACCCAGCATGGTATGAAATCATTTTAATGTACCTGATTACTATACTATACCTACTGTATTATACCCTCACGCCGTATCCCAGGAGGGGTAGGCAGAGAGAACGGAACGCCATATAAATCTATCCTTACATATTTCTTTCGCTTCCTCTACATTCACCCAGTTTCTCATACATGCACGCTGATTTCTCTTACTTACTTACTTGCGTGTTTACGCGGACGTCGTTTAGGATATATTTATTTATTTAATCAAGTTATAAAGATAACATTTAATTTTATAACTTATAATAACCTTATGATTTTTTTTTCTTTTTTTTATTTCTTATTTTCTATTTTTTTTTTTTTTTTTTTCTTATTTTATTTATCTTCTATTTCATTTTCTTATTTTTTTATTTTCTATTTCAATTATCTTAAATTATGAATCAACTTTAATAAAACATTCCAATAAGAAAACAATACATTCCACTAAGAAAACAAAAATCAGTCTGATATTATTTAAGCCATACGAATTTGATCCACGTGATAAAGCCACGTGGTTTTGGCGTGCTACCTCACACCCCCTCTTTCAGATAAATACATCCTCTTCGTCATTCTTTCATCTGGCATAGGTACTGTTTATAATGATGTCTAAATTTGAATTTTACACATATGTTACTGATTGTACTGTCAGCCTCGACACAGGATTAAGCCTAGTGAGTTGGCAAAGTGGAATTAGTTTTATTGGCATATGCATATTTGAACTGCATTTGATTGTAAATGCATAGGTATGCTTATTTGAGGAAATAAACGATTTTGTATTTGTACTGCATACTAATGAACTCAAACATTTATGTGTTTTTGCAACAGTCCAGTATTATGTATTATTATGTTACACTTCTGTTTATGTTGGACAAATGATACGCGATAATTTCCTGATCAAGTGGCTAACAAAAAACAGAAGACCTCAGACCACCATAGAACAGAATAATAATGACTGCATTGGATATTAGTATACCTAACTATAATTGCCATATGGTGATCGCAGTTGATGGATGTTTCCGATTTGTAGAATCAAGGTTTTTAGATGCTTACAAATTATTATTTTGTGATGTTACGAATTTATGGGTCAAACATGTCAAAACCACTTGAAAACTTCTTTTTATTAGAATATTCTGAAATATTACTGAAACCAGTGTGAAAAAGTGGGTATAGGTACAAATAATTTGCGCAATTATAGAGACAGGTAGGAATGTTATATTTTACAGAAAAAAACGTTCGCTCAAACTATCCATGTAGATAGGTTTTACATGAAATGTTGATATCTTACTCAAATCAAAATGTTACTTACAGTGTATTCTTTTATAATAAATCTTTATTTTATGTCAAAATATTTTATTTGCATATTATGTTGTTTCTCAAATGAACACAATGCTGAGATGTCAGGGAATAAAAATCAACATTTTCATCCCAGATTATTTATTAAACAACCAAAAATTACTATTTTTCACCATTTTCACCCGCGTTAGTGGTTGGCGTTAAGTGTCAGCTGTGAATCGACACGAAAAAAAAATGTTGTTTTTCTATTGACTGGCCAAGTTAATCAGCTCAATTTGTATCAAATAGGTAAAAATTACGTGGTTTCTAAATGAAATAACGTTCGTATCAAGAAAAAGGACCCAAATAAAAAGAAATCATTTTCGCCAAAAACCTGACTTATGTTGTTTCTCAAATGACTGATTCATTTTCTTGTCCATTCCCCCCTATTTTCAGGTCTCTTTAGTTCTACGTACCTATGTGCCACAGTTCATATCCTTCTTTAACTGAAGCAACCAACTGGTCCATATAAGCGTCTCTTGGTCGGCCTCTACCATTTCTGCCTTCGGTTCTACCCTCCGCGATGGTGATAAGAAGTCCTTGGTTCCTGATGTTGTGGCCAATCCAGTTAGCTCGTTGTTGGCCGATTCTTTTAAAGAGTTGCTTTTCCTATAGTGTAGGTACTAAATAATTTATTTATATTTTATTCATTTAAAACTATTACCAAGTAAAAGTATTACCACACTTTAATTACTGCTCATCGATTCTTTTCTTGTCAAGTGAAACGGAATTCAAAAGACTACAAAAAGTACAAAATAGGGGAATGAGGGCAATATTAGGTTTTGGAAGGTATCATAGGGTAAAACTAATGTTGAATAAATTGGGATTCTTGAGTGTGAAAAAACTTATTTACTATCAAACAATGATTTTTGTGTACAAAATTAAAAAAGGACTACTGCCAAGTTACATGTATGAAAATGTTAAATATAATCAAGATATTCATAATTATCCAACAAGAAGTCGCGATCAATTTCGACTCAGAAAACCAAGACTTGTAGCAACAGAAAAAAGTGTTTATTATCTTGGATTAAATTTCTTTAATAAATTACCTAGCGAGGTACGAAACGCGAAATCTTTAGGTATTTTCCGTAAAAGATGTTATGAATGTATAAAGAACATCAGTACGTTTAAACAAGACAAGGAGTAATCATGAAAAAAGGACAATACACAAGAAAAAACAGTATGCTAAATATAATACATATAAACCATTCAATAAAACTTTTTAAAAACTAATTGATAAAAGACAGAACTAGCAATAAATCATCAAAATTGGGAAATTCAACATAAGATTATTAAAATATATAATTATAAAATGTTTAAATTAAAATTAGAGTAGGTATGTTATTCAAAACTTAGGCTTTACAACATATTGTTATGCAGACGATCGCATTTTCTTTAAATCATGCACCCCGGAATCCAAATCTGCTCTTGAGCAAGAAGTCGTTTTGTGCATAACGGACATTTCATCCTGGATGTCTAAAAATATGCTTAAAATCAACCCCACCAAAACTGAATTTCTCTGGATAGCATCTCCACGAAGACAACATCTCATAAACGCTGACCCTATTCGTGTACAAAACGTGGACATAGTCCCATCTAACCACGTTAAGTTCCTCGGAGCGCATCTTGATAACGCCCTTACGATGGAAAAACACATATCATCTACTGTTAGTAGTGGTTTCTATACTTTAAGGCAGCTCAAGAACATAAGGAAAAATATATCAACCGACGGAGCTAAAACCATAATTAACTCATTCGTCGTATCACGATTGGATTACTGCAATGGCATCCTCTCAAATTTGCCACAATATCAACTCCAGAGGATTCAGTCCGTTTTTAATGCGGCTGCACGTTTCATTTATCAACTGAATCGCTCTTCACACATATCTGCCACCCTTCAATCTCTTCACTGGCTCAGATGTCCGGAGAGAGTCGAATTTAAAGTGTGTTTGACAGTATTTAAGGCACTTCATGCTATGGCCCCAGAATATATCATGGAACTCTGCGGTAGACAGGCGTTAAGTCATAGACAGACAACACTGAGGTCTTGTCAAGATACTACAACTAAATTGGAGGTGACCAGTACTGTATCGAAACCAGTGTACGTGGAACGTGCTTTTGCAATATCTGCACCTGTAGTCTGGAACAGGCTTCCACAAATGATCAGAGAAACGCAGGACATATCTCGTTTCAAGAACCAACTGAAGACTTATCTATTCAAGAAATCTCACGGAATAATCCAGACACAACCTTAGTTAGCAAAGAGCGCCCTTGAGGTGGATTTTTTTCACAAAACGGCGCTTTACAAATCATCCAAATAATAATAATAATAATAATAATAATAACATGAATAATCTCTAAATACTTGCATATAATGTGATACAATGCATACATTAGATATTATGTTTCTTACTTATAGGAAATTCCCTAGTAAACCATTTAACTTGAATAATTTTGATTATTTGATATACATTTCATACGCACAGGTGTTTTAGTTACATATTGTAACTTTGAATGATTTTCTGAATTTTGACAGAATGACTTAATACTATGTACATGTACCTATATGTAATTGTTTTTTTTTATCTCTTGTTGGAATATATTTGGTATTCGTATTATGGTAGAGTAACATTAAGTATGATTTTTTTCTCTTATTTTATTTCCTGTGATTTGGAATATCAGACATATATATTTATCTTCTTTGTATTCTTATTATTGTAGAGTGATTAAGTATTTGTATTCTTATCATTGTAGAGTGATTAAGATTGTTTTTTTTTTTCCTGTGATTTAAAATATCAGACTAATATTTGTCTTTCTTACTGGAGTGTATTTATCGTCTTAATGGAATGTGTTAATAGTCTTATTAGAATGCAGTTAAATATATTGATAATTTATTAATTAAGATAATTGAAATAGAAAATAAGTATAATAATGGTAGTTAATCATAAGGTTATTATAAGTTATAAATTAAATGCTATATTTATAACTTGATTAAATAAATAAATAAATAGATAAAAAAACATAGATACCAAACACAAAATTAACAAATCAATATTACAAACATACATAAAAAAATGGGTAGGTATATAGAAGGAGGAAGGGTTCCTACTAAGATGTTGATTGTAATGTGCAAATAGATTCAACTTTAGTATGTGGATTGGATCATGGAACAAGTCTATTATTGAATTTATTTCCGAGAATGTGAAGGCGATTTATAATAGAATGTGATAGTTCGTCCTTGCCTGCGCTTCCATTGGTGAATCAATCCATATCCATTAATAAATTAGAAGCAGTACAGCCTACAGTAAACCAAAGGCAGTTCTCCTGTTGGATCTGGTACTAGGTTTGGTTTTGGTTTCTTACAGACGATAAGCTCGCCAATTGCTCATGATTTTTTCCTGATCAATAAAGTGTTCTTATTATTATTATAATGTTCTTACACTAAATAATAATGTAACAATATAATAACAAAATCAAATGAAATTTGTCTGAGTAAACTATATTATTTAGAAGAATTTAACAAAGGAGTGAAGCAAAGGTTCGTTATGTTACCCTGTCAATTTGCATAAGATTATTTTTAATCCATTTCTTTTCAATTTCCGACACTTTTTAAAAGCATTCTCTCGAAACAGATGCACCTAATGACTTAAGGCGGTAAAGCGCTACCAACACGTGTCAAAAATGTAATTATACATATTTTAAAAATGTTGCCATTATCGAATTTGTACTAGTAGCAAATGTTAATTTTTTCAAAGCATATCGTGTGCTGTCAGTGTGACGCCCACTACTTAACGCCAACAGAGAAAACGTTTCGTACAAAAATAGATTTGCTATCTACTCCGAATGTCTCCTATATTATTATTTTTTGTTTTTGCTCTCCTATATTACATTTGATCTATATTATTTTTTTGACTGACAATCGCACCCACCCGTATTATTTGTATCCAAATTTTTACATTATCCACTTGAGAACCGCAACTCTAGCGCCACCTTTTTTTATACAGGCCATTTGACGCGTGGTGCCAGAACTTGGTGTGAGGTCTTAGATAATATTTTTAATGTGTTGCCAAATGTGACAAATATTTGATACGTTCGTGCAGTGCTGGATTAGATACCAAAATTAGTTTCTACCAAAACTATACTTTACTATACTGTACCATCACAGCATATTCCACAAATAGGATAGGCAGCAGACCAACTGCTTATAATAAATATTCAAGCCGTCCTCTCTGTGCCGACAAAAAATAACAAAATGCTCGTGTATACATAGTCTTAAAGTTCTCTTTGGAATTCGTGTGTGGGATACAGCATTGGTTTATCAGATGGTCGATAGTTTGTGACATTCACATGGCACATTGGTAATAGAAGCAGTACAGCCTACAGTAAATCAAAGGCAGTTCTTCTGTTGGATCTGGTACTAGGTTTGGTTTCTTACAGACGATAATGTCCAAAATTCTTTCCACTTATTGATGAATGATGAAGATATTCAGTACTGCAGTCTGAGCTTTAAACAGCATCTTTTCAGTAAGGACGATGTGATATGGGCCTGTTAGGAAAAAATAAATTAAAAAATGCCCACTTCGTCCCATGACAGCACTGATAGCAGATTCTGAAAAACAAAAACGACACGTGCAACCGATACTTCAGATCATTTGAGATATTGGAATTTGTAGTAGTTTGCCAAAACAGACGTTTCAAAGAATGGACACTTGAAATTTTTCAGAGTACAATAATTGTACTTACTAATTGTCAAATAATTACTTTTTCGTCTAGTCTAAATGTAATTATATGTATTAAGTTAGGTGCTTATAATCATAGACAAATTATGTAATATGAACATGAAACTCAAATAAAAGAAATCATAATGAGTTCAATCGATTCGTGTCAGACAAATAAGTCTCAGTACCTACTTACTTGAAGAACATTCATTGTTTTTTTTTTATTATTATTTATTTATCGTGTCGAAGTTTAGAAAACCAATCAAACTGATCTCCAGTAGGTACTGTGCAAAACGCACAGCACGTGGAGATGTTTTACTGTCGAGATTCTTGAATGTAATTGTAAATTGATGAATATAGGTAATTTTCTTTAGTATTGCTTTATAAGTTTTTATTAATAGTTACCCAGAGGTTAGTTTAATAGTTAACAGATTACTCTATTAGCAATTGCACTCAAGGAAAACAAAATGTTAGCAATCTTCTTCACAAAAATGTTTTATGTTTATGCAAATATAGGTTAATAGGATCTATGGTGGCATAAGTGAAGAGGTTGGAATAAAAAATTGGGATGACCCATATTCCATGAGGAAAGGGAAAGAAAATCGTTACAGCAGAGTCAGCCTCTTATCAAAGTCTCAAATATTTCAGATTTGAGTTTGGCCTTTGTATATTGGTGGATGTCCACCGCGCTAAAAATGAATCCTAACTACCTACCACAAGCTCATTGTATGTACGAGTTTTGTCAATAATTTGTGGTACACTTTGGAAGTACTGTATAAATGTAGAACCGTTCATGGAATAAGAGAGCGTATACACGAGGAGTTGTAGATAAAACAGTGACGAATGAGTTAAGTGTATGCAAGGCTAAGATGCTAAGAATAAGTGGTACTAGAGTCTTTCTGTCTGCCCCGAAAAAAAAACGGCGTGATGGTGGCCTTGCTCTTAACGCTCTTGCCTTTGAATCACGAAGTCCCGGGTTCGATTCCCGGCCAGGGCAAAATGAAGAATGACCTTTTTCAAATTATCCTGGGTCTTGATGTTACATAATGTGTATGTGTTTAGCGCATTGTATATATGTGTAACGTCGTGTACAAGATTCAATCTTAATTTGGGACTAGCTCGATCTGTGTGAATTGTCTATGCATGTTATGTTATGATGATGTTGATTATGTAATTATTACATAATTCCTTACGACTTTAATAGTACCTTCTTATATGTTACTTAATTTCAAGTGTAATATTTTTTAAAATATTTATTCACGATATGAATCTAAGCACGCGAATTGAAGTACACATACAACATTGTTGATTGATATTAAACAAGCGCTTATATCCTTTAAATTTTGATATGAAAGTGACATCCAATTGAAAATGTCATTCTGGATATTATTATCTTTTCGATAAAAGTCATGAATACAATCAGGATAATAAGTACATGTTATGAAAGCAATACACACGTAATTTCAAAATGTTGATTTAAGTCAGGTATTTCCGGACTTAGAAGACAGGTACCTATATAAAAAAATCAAAATTTATTGAAATTAATGTAAAATTCTGGCCCTATACAATTTTGAAGGCATTTGACTGCGTCGATTGATGTTTATTTCATCCCTGTATTGCTAAGCGAAACGCTTAAGGTGTAAGAAGAATTAATATTCATAAATGTTCATTAAAAAATCTCGCTACAAATTCAAATAAGTAGATTGATAAATTGATTCAATCAATATTTAATCACATTCGGAATGGGTGGTAGGT
The DNA here is from genome assembly GCA_947579605.1 of Athripsodes cinereus. Lineage (NCBI taxonomy): Eukaryota > Metazoa > Arthropoda > Insecta > Trichoptera > Leptoceridae > Athripsodes > Athripsodes cinereus. The sequence goes on from OX388306.1 coordinate 2,409,689, forward strand.
TCGTAACGTTCGTAGGTAATACATATAATATCATCGCTGAACTGACACTGTTGCTATGTCTTGAATTGAATGTGATGTTTTACGAATACAGGACACTTGAAAACTTACAGAAAAGAGTAAGAATGAGACCTACATAATACTCATTGTCGGGGACTTTACGAAATATATGCAATTCAATGTCCAAATGGACAAGTATAATGCAATTCAATGTCCAAATCCAACGCAACGAAGTATGCAATTCAATCAATTCAATGTCCAAATCTAACGCATTTGTAACATTGTTTCTAATTATAATCATTCATTTAATACACTATACGTCCTTACTACAAGTGCATAATTATCATCGAAGAAACCGATTATAATCATAAAAAAATCAGGCATGTACGTACATTGTACATATACAGTAAGTGACGGTTGATAAGATAATAATAAATACTAACATGCCTATCATAATAATACCTATGGTACCTACCTTATAAATTATACTGTAAAGAGCCATCTGTGCGACATCGTCCGAAGCTTTTCTAAACTTTATCATTGATCATAACGTATTACAGTATTAGGTATTATTATAACCTTCTTTGATCAATGATTACCTTTTGTTATAAAATAATAAAACAACGCACCTTTGTAGTAACATTTTAATTAATTAAAGAGTTTCTTTATCAGTTTTCCATGTGAAACAATACGCGGCGCTCTTCTCGCATCCAATTATTTTTATTTACAAATAAATTATACTAAAACTATCTATCTCCAACTGCCTAAAGTGGGGTAGCCAGCAATGTGTTATATCGCGTGAATTCTTTCTGTTGGCAAAATTGTAAATAATATTATTGAAATTTAAAATGGAAAATTCCAATTCCTGCGTTTTACAGGAAACTTATGGAAAAGAGTGGAAGACCCATTCTTTGACGAGAGTCTAAATCCACCACCTTTCACGATTCATTAATTTACGGGCCATCTTAGTTTCACCAGCGATACCTAGCGGCCGTGTGTAGAACTGAACTAATAAATAAATCAAGGCGCCAAATTTAAAAGCTGCCTCCCTATATAATTAAATGTGTTTAATTCTTGTATCCAGTCACCCACTTTATGTTCATATGGCCACCCTCCTCCAAAGTAGCTATTTTGTTATATAGATTTTATAAGACAAAGTAAATTTTATGTCATTAAAAACATGACCATAACAATTCTTAAAAATGATTGACACTATAACTCACTTTTGATTCTCAAGGCGTATTATTTATGAGATATTGATACTATAACAAAATTAGCAATAACTCCCATTATGTTAGTAAGTTAGTAAAAAAAAACAACAGTTTTTGATGAGTAACTATTTTGTTGTATCCCGTGGAGCACCTGGAGTACATCTTAAATTCAGCGATGAGGTTTGCCACCCATCCTGAATGTCTTGATTTTATATTGGCACGAAGAGGACAGTTTGCATGTTTCTTACATGCAGCTGATCTGCTGGCTACCCCACTTGTGGGATGTGCCGTGATGGTATAGTAGTAGTAACTATTTTGTTTGCGCTATCCCCAGATATACTGATCCAACAGATTATTATAGTGATACGTTTTCAAATTTCGTCATTTTCGTTTTGACAACCACATCCATTTTAAGTCATCTGTCTATCTGTGACAGTCACACATAGATATAATATATCTATATATTATATTATATATGTAGTATATATATATCTATGCTGGCACACAATAATTTACACTTAAACCAGTTCTATACATGGCCGCTAGGTGTCGCTGGTGAAGCTGGGACGGTCCGGAAATGAATTAATCGTGAGTCAAAAGGTGGTGGACTCTCGTATTCTTTGCCTTCAATTCAGCGATGATTTATGCTAACTATTCTGAATGTATTATTCTTTGTTGGTAGGTACAAACAGGACAGCTTGTATGTTTATTACGCGTATTCAACAAATATTCACACCAATCCAATAACATTCAAAGTTCAAACACCGCTTTTTGTTAAAATCCTTAACCCATTAAGTGACAATCTACCGTGCAGTCATAAAATACAATATTTTCAGTAAACAATAATACGGTAATTAAAAGGATTATTTTGTGATTTTTGTTGTTAATTTTATTGGTATTTTTATTTTATTTTTTTGACACATTGATGCCTAAACATACTAATATTGTTGATACATCTATGGACAGCGTTGTGTTCTCAAGAAACCCTTTCAATAAAATTATATGGCCTATTTTTAATTGTTCGTGGCAAAACGGTGAAGTCAACATCAGTCTTATTATTTTGTATCACACTGCTTACCTAGCAGGGTTGTCAACTTTTTATTTGTGGTTTTGTACATGGTTTTTTTTACACATTGTTTTTTTACATTGCTATTTTTACATTTTTCATTGACGCTGTTAATTTTCGCTTCGTAAAAATTGTATTACTTTTCACATTATTTATAATATATTTGTCAATAAATTGTCGCTGCAAATTAATTTTTTTTTACATTTTTATCTTAATAAATGCCTTAGCATACTCTTTAAAAACTGTTCATTAACTGGACATTAAAATTTCTTGTAAGGATTTTTTTTTAACATGTGATATTATTCTTTAAGTATTGAATTTTGATATTTGATACTTAGAATCACTTTATATAATGGTTAAGATGTCAGTTTATTCTAGAAATGTCAAAACATTTATAAGCATGTCAAAACTTTCACATACCCCTTTTTGAATATGCAACGACGATATGACGTATTCAGTGGTATTAAAAACTGTAAAAAAGTGTAAACTGAGATAGTTCCGAGAGGATGTTTTAAAAAATTAATATATTTTACATTTTAAATTCAACGATGAGATTTGCCACCCATCCTAAATGTCTCACCTGTAATTGTCACGAAGAGAACAACTTGCATGTTTATTTATTTATTCATTCTTTACTGTAGGTACATTGATAAAAAACAATTACATAAAAGGTATACATTCAAATTAAATACAATCAATATACAGAGGGCGAGTTTATCGCAAAGGCGCGATCTCTTCCAACTAACCCAAAAGTATTAACTTAAAAAAATAAATAAACATAATATGATGAAAATAAAAAAAAAAATAAAAAATATACATACATACATGTTTGCTATGTATTGCTTGTCCGTTGCCTGCCCCACTTGTAGAATATGCCCTGATGGTATAGATGGATCGAGATAAAATAAGTGCTTATTTGTATTCACTGTGAAAACCTTGTCTAAAAAAAATTAAATGCAAAAAACACGTTTGCCAACCCTGCTTTAACCTAAGAACAAAAAATATTTTTATTACAGTCTTTGTTAATCAATACTCCTGAGAACATTTTTAACACTTTTATATTGTCACAAATCATTTGAATCAAATCGATGCGGAACATAATGGGTTAAAATTTGATACACATTCATCAAAAGGCACATTTCATTTACACGTCTACTTTTGGTTTATTTTCATATAATTTAAACATTTTTGGACATGCTCTTTATGTTTTTTATAGTTGTTGCTATGATGGCTTCTAGTCGTAAATAGTTTATATATTATTGAAAATGTTTTGAATGCGGGCGACTATTTTACGACTATTTTGCTGCCGTTTTTAAGACGAAATCTTTTCATGTTTCACGCCGCGATTCAGATTTACGACCAAATTTTATAGCGATTTCTTGAAAATCTTTTGTAATAAATTCACATAGGAATATTGTTCAATCCTTTTATTTTGATGCATTGATACTTGTAAGCTTAGATATTTCTAAGTTCCAAGTTTAATAAATTTTGCAAAATTTGTGTCTATTGTTTCCTTGTAGAATCCCCTAACTAGATCAGGTCTCCCACTCTTTTTCGTAAGTTTTCCGGAGACTTACTGTTAAAACTATTTTTATTATATCTATATTATATCTATATACCTATTCATTATTTTTATGGTCACAGCTCTCCTCCTCAGACATCCGTAAGAGCATTCTCTGAGAAAAATACTAACGAAATTTCACAACGAATCATTGGTACGTACTATCAGATTAGGACCAGAGATAGTACAAACGATTCATTAGTACAAATCTATAATATCAGTTATTTTAGAAGGATTAACTATGTAACAGTTACGAGACATTTTGAATTTTTTTTTTAAATATTCTACAATAAAAATTCACTCCTGAAAATAGCGGCAGCACGTTCCCCGAAAGCTACAGTTAAAAAGTACTACACGGAGATCCCGAAAACCACCAAACGCGACCTTTATTTTGCCAACGATAAGAGCAGAAGCACTTTTTCAAGTGCTTTTCAAGCCGGCTCGCAAAATCTTGTTTTATTAATAATTTACTCTCAAAATAATATATGAACACTTATAAACTGGACATTGCATTGTATACTTGTTGTTGATTATTGTATTATTGTACTAAACATATATGTATTGTCTGTAGTGTTCCGTTGACCAAAATAAATAAATAAATAAATAAATAAAAAAAAAAAAAAATGAATTTTACAAAAAGGGTGCATTTTGCCTTGAGGCAATGTCTTTCAGTTAACCTGCTACAATGTTTGATTTAAGTATTTTTTTAGTATAAAGTGAGTTTAGATCAATTAAAGTACACAGGACATATATACAGAAAATAGAATATAACAAGAATACCTATATAAAAATATATAGAAAATGGTAAATAAAACTCACTTGTGCAAAGCAGCAACAATATTAGCGGCATATGGAGTAGTTATACTAGTCCTGAACAACCTGCTCACCAAAGGATCTTTATAGTCTGATCCCATTAGTATGTCCTGATCTCTATCGTAACCCAAAGTCCCCAAAAACAGGTCGAGCACGAGTGAACAAAAATATTCCTTTAGTCTTGACTGATCCAGATTCAACACTTTGATTAAACATTTTAATCAATCCCTTTAGTGGCATGCAACCTAGCTTTTGGTTGAATTCGTGACCATATCCAGAAGTGTAATAAAGTTCCAAGTCTTTCAAATATTCCAATAGAAATAATTCATATTTTCTGAACACCGAGCACCAGGGGGATGATTTGTTTGGAGAGTAAGCAAATTCGAAACGACACAGGTCATACATTGTATCGATATTTGTGTAGTCTAATATATTTTCAAAGCCAAGCCTTTCTGATATTTACTCAACAGCTGTAAAAAAAGTTTACAAAATTAGTGACCACAAAATTAGTAACCTAACCTTAAATCAGTCAAATGTAAAAATAATTGTCTATGGATATGCTGTAGCATAAAATAACACCAGACCTAACCCAAACTACAGTCAGTCAAAGGTTTAATTCTGATAAGCTGAGCACCTACAAAAAGAGCATAATTAATTTTGTGCTTAAAAAAGTCGTCAAAAATTTCACAAGATTCTTATTTTCCAGAAGAAATATTACAGACATACATTAAAACAAATATAAAAATTGACGTTGTCGCATGACTAGGAAATCTAAAAAGTTACTTAAACTTACGACATTCTTTGAACCTGTAAAATTTAAATATTGATAAAGATTGTTTCCAAGAAATTTGTTTGATAATTAACATATTTTCTATATGAATTAACTTACTCCAATATAGTCTTGTCCACTTCTGAAAACTGTTTGCTGAAAATCTATAAAGCTTGTATCAACAGCCCCCGCCCAGGCTTTGCAATGTTTGTAAGGCTGGAAAGAAAACAAAATTCAAATTCAATTATCACTCTGGATGATCCTCCAAAATGAAAAGGTGTGAACAGGCGTTTCATCAATAGTGATCACTAGCGATGACGGATGAAAGTGATTACCACCCGACATAATTTTGATGAAAGTTCCTTTCACTGAAACGACCATAAACAAGTTTCATCCTTGTCTTGTTCTCTATGAATATTAAATAAACAATATTATTGTTGAGAATTATATTAATTTGTTTTAATTGTTATTAACTTCTGTTTTTCATTTTTTATTTAAATAATTATTTTTTTACGAATAGAATACGAATTTACGTCAAAATAGATAGAATATGAGTATTGACATGGCAGTGAAAGCATAGGATGAACAAGTGTGAACTGACGTGTTCACTTTCGATGAACAGCTTTGACCCTGACACTCTGGATGATTATCCAAAGTGAAGCAATGTGAATGCTACTTAAACAAAGTGATGGTCAATAGATGTGTCTATCATTCACTGAGAAATTTTAAGACATGAGAAAAAATGATTCGAGACTATAAACAAAAAAGAGGCGCTTATGCGCTTATCTTTATAGATAACATTATTCCTGAAGACATATCACCTTTGCCAACTTGTTAGATTCAACCAATTTCACACAGATCAAGATAAGATCTGTTCTCGCTTAGACAATTAATGCAGAGATTTATCGTTCAGAATCTTTTGATATCATACCAAAGTTCTAAATGTACTGAAATGGTCAATAGAAATAATTAAAAAAAAATATCTATGATTTCGGAAACTTACTCTAATTTCTTGGTCATATTCAATTGGTTCATCGATGGCAACATTTTCATCGGATCCGAATAATCCGAATAACTCGCCCAGCTCAGCAGTGTGTCTGAAATACAACTGATCATCGCTGTAGTTTGTCATCAATTCCGGATACCTTTTTTGATATCTCTGTGCAATTCCTCGCAGTTCTTTCCATCCTTCAGTAGTCAAATCATCAGCAAAATCCTCTACAGACGAAATCCATTTCCAGTCTGCTATTGCTTTCAAATCTTTGTTGCATAGTCTATTGTCCTCGGTGGGAATGTTTTTGACAATTATGACAAACTGCAGAGACAAATTTTGGAAATGATTTTCCAAAATTTGTCTCTGCAGTTTTATGCCTTTTTTCATTTCATGCATGGTTCCAGACGATGAGTAACGGGTACTGTGTCGATTTAAACTCCAAATTTGAACCGGTTGACATGCTGGAAATAACAAAATAGATAATTTCACCGTCCTTCAAAAGCGGGTTTGTGTAAGGAATAAGATCCAGGAACTTAACCCTTAATTGGACCAAATGAAAATACATCCCACATCGTATTTAGGTGATTTAAACTTGTAAAAGGAACGTAATTGCCACAAAATGCGTTTCGGTCGAAGCTAAATATATTTGTATACTCATCGTTTATGCGCAATCTTATACTGAACCGCATTATCTTTGGTTATCAATTTTAACATTTGGAGGGAAGATTTTTTCCTGTCATTTTGCGTTAAACAGTGCTTGGTGTGTAGTTTTTTATTAAAAATGTCTCGGAAAAATACGGTAAGTAGAATGTTTTTTAATATAATGGTAGATTTTGAGTTTTTCTATCACAATTATTATAATTATAATTATCATCTGTTATATTTTATAGATTATGCATCCATAAATCTTGTGGGAAATATTTGCCTATTGTCCTTATACTACCTATTATAACTGTACTAAAAAAAGTAATCTTCATACAGAATTGCACAAATTATCCTAAATTACCCGCTTTTATTACTAGATTTTACTGATTGTATATTTATTGCATGCATTTAAATATTTTTAGTTGGATGTTTGTGAAATTGAAGCAGTGCTTATGAGGGATTCATCTGATGATGATTTATGCTCTGATGATAATGTTGAAATAAACGAAGTTATGAGCACAGACATCACCAATACAAGACTTAATATGATGCAGCATGTGGACACACTAACAGGTGAAGATTATTATTAGTAATTTATATTTTAAAAACGGTAATTTTATTTACTATACACAATAATTATTATACGTAACATATCTGTTTTTCACTTTCAGAAGATGCGTCATTGGAAACAGTGGAAGAAGTCGAAGCTGAAAGTTATAAACCAAGTAGACGAAGCTATTCATTTTTTTTAAATAAAAATAGAGAATGGTCTACAAACATTGATGGCATATATTGTCCCAAAACATTTGATTCATTATTGCAACCGACAAGAATACACTCCAATAGAAATCAACCGATTGATTATTTTTATGATCTATTTCCTCAAGAGTCTATTCGCATGTTAGTAACTAATACAAATATTTATGCAAAACAAATCAACTCAAAACATTGGAATGATGTCACTGAGGACGAAATGTTGGCCTACATTGGGGTTATCATCATGTTGTCCATCAATCCCATGTCTGATACACAGCTTTATTGGTCAACTGATGACTTTTATAGAAACGAAGTCATTTCCAAAGTAATGACTTTGAAACGGTTTAAGAAAATAACCGAAAATATACACATTACTGATATTACAAAAGAATTGCCACGAAGTTCTCCCAACTATGATAAACTTGGCAAAGTAAGACCACTTATTGATACGCTAAATAAAACATTTTCAGCAGCCTGTGCACCATCCCAAACGCATAGTGTTGATGAGGCAATGATAAAATTTAAGGGTAAAAGCTGTCTAAAGCAATACATGCCGAAAAAACCCATCAAGCGGGGATATAAGTGTTGGGCCAGGTGCGAATCAAAAACAGGTTATCTCTATCAAATTCAAATTTATACTGGGAAGAATGGACCAACTAGCGAGGACAACCTAGGATATAGAGTAGTCATGGATTTGTGTGAACAATTGCCTGAAAATACTTTAGTTGCATATGATAATTTTTTCACAAGTTTGCCGTTACTTGAAGCATTATATGAAAAGAAAATTTATTCCGTTGGTACTATTCGTAGCAACAGAAAAGGTCTACCTGATCCAATTGTGAGTAAAAGTAAAGACAACAAACTTGCTACAGGAGAGTACATATTTCAGTATTCGCACCCTGTGGCTGCTCTGAAATGGAGAGATACAAAGGATGTGTTCGTCTGCACCACAGCATTCAATCCAAAAGATGTATGTATCATAAATAGAAAGCAAAAAGATGGGACTAAAAAACAAATGTTTATTCCATTACCGATTAAAAAATACACAGAATACATGGGAGGAGTCGATATTTTTGACCACTATCGCTCCTCATATCCTTTAGGTAAGAAGTCTAGAAAAAACTGGCATAGGATATTCTGGTTTTTACTAGAGGCATGACTAGTGAACAGTTACATATTGTATATAAATTCTCATTCTGCCGAAAGAAATATTCATCGAGATTTTCGTTTGCGAATAGCCCGAGCACTTGTGGGAAATTTTACAAGTAGAAAGAAATCTTCATGTATTTTTAAGACAAAAAAGGGAGGGGTTCATGGTGTTCCTGATGCAATCAGACTCCGGGATGTTGGATGCCATATGCCAATTCTCAAAACATTTAAGAGGTGTCGATTTTGCAGCACACGTGCAAAAGAAAGACGTTCTAAATATGAATGCAAAGTTTGTAAAGTATCATTATGCGTTACTCCCTGCTTCGAAAATTTTCATTTACCAAGAGAGTAGTAATATACTGATTTTTTTCATTTAGTACACTAGGTTTTATATTTTTTTGTAATTTTTAGTTTTAAAATTAAATAAAAAATGTTTTCCAGTTACTTTCTTTTTTATTTAGTTCCAAACTATAAGACAATTACAGTAGCAAAAGGAAAATATTTCCCACCAGTCTCTTTGAAATTTAACAGAATAAAAGCAAAAGGTAAATATTTCCCACATTAGATTTATGTATGAAAAAAAAAGAAAACAAGAAATATTTTTTTTCTATTTACTTTCTATCCTAATTAACAATATAAATCTGGCAAAAACTTTTACGTTTTACATTTAGTTTAACGGGGCCCAATTAAGGGTTAAAGTGGAAGAAAAAGACTAAACCTTATAAATAAAAAATATAATTCTTTCTTCATTGAAATATAAACAAAGATCTATTTACTACACAAGCCGTAAGGGTGTGTTGTGGCAAGAAAACAACTAGTTATCGAATAGGTTAGTGATTTGCGAATTCTTGAGGATGTGGAGGTGTTCAAGGTAGGGTTAAAGACCCTTGTTCAGGAGGTGTTATGATTTTTGAATGAGCCCATGCGGTGGTTTATCCATAAAATGGTGCATCTTAAAAACTAGTATTGAATCAGTGAGTGTATCAGTTTAGCCATTTAAGTATGTAAAACTGTTGACAGTGGTGAGTCGGCAAATAGGTCAGTGGACGAGCTAGCGATAATGAGTTATGTTTGTTGTGAGAGTGAGTTAGTGGAATCGGGATCGAGCCAGCCTCTTTCGAGTTGGGTGCATTCATCGGAATACAACAAACGGAAAATATGTCAGGGAAGTAGCTGATCATCAATAATTTTGATCACATATTGCCTTATTATGAATGTACCTATATATTTTTTAAGTACTACTACTTATTTTTCGGGTCCGGACTTCAGACCTTTAAGTAAGTAAATTTTAGAGTGACCAGGTACAGGAAGTAACAAGAGGAGCTCTAGAGCTAAGAGCTTAGAAAGTCGCTGGAAAAAAATATTTTCATCTGCACATTTGTGCAGATAACTGCACATTAATTTTAATGCAGCACTGATGGAACGACAGAGAAAAAGAAGGCCTCAGAGAGAAGTTTTATAAGAATTGAAAGTAAATATTTACTTGGATCAGATCCTGCTGTTCCACGAACTGCTTCATAAGCTGTTATAGTGCTGAACAATTTATATGGATTACTGTCCTCTGCCAAGCAATATCCTTTAACATATGTGCTCAAAAACACTAACACCAAACACAACACAAGAGCCAATACTTCTTTAATCAGCATTGTTCTTTCAACTGAGCCTTTGACTCTTGCATACGACATCCAGTGATGATACTGTTATTAGTTTTTTTTTGTGTTGATTGATAAGTGTCCAATAGTTTCTTCTTCTTCTTTGCCCTCGCCCTTATCCCATGTGGTCGGCTCTCCGAGTCCTCATTTTCCAAGTTTTCCGGTCCCCTGCATCCTCCGAGCACAACTTTGCCTCTTTCAGGTCCCTGGCAATTGTGGACATCCAAGTGGTAACTGGTATGCCTGATCTTCTGGGTCCTACTTCTATATGTCCATTGTCTTTTTGATCATATAATCCTGTGGTAGTCTCAAAATAGGTATGTCCGTACCATCTTAATCCTTAGAGTGTCTTAGACAATATTGGACACTTATGTCCAATATTGATTTCTCCTTACCAGCCATACCAGCAAATGCTGTCTGGAGAACTTGTAATGATTTGGAATGGAATATTGATTTTTACTTGGATTTTAATTTATTAATTAATTTATTTATTAATTGTGTCGGTGCACACGTAGTAGAATTCCATATATTCAATTTAGTTTGAAATGTTTCACGATATCTTCACTTTGTAGGAGTAAGAAGTAGAAGTAGGAGTAGAAGTAAAATAAATAATGTAGTGGTATAAAAAGTTTAATTATGTAATAAAACATGTGTTTAAATAATAAAGATTCTGCCAGATAAATTATTATTTTGACTCTATCACTCGAATTTGCGTAATTCCAGATAATTATCTGGATTGTGTTAGAGACATTTGGTCAATGATGGATCAAAAGTTGGGTCACCACTACGGTAGCTTACAGAAGTCCAAATTGCAAGAGTCAGCGAATGAATATTTGTCACTCAAATAGTTCCAGGAACAGAGACCTTTTGTACATCCTTCTATTTCCATAGGACGTTCATTTAAGAAGAACTGAACCTCGTAGTCATTTTCTTTACATCTGAAACAAATGTTTAGAATATTTGCTAATTTTTTTTTTATTATTGTTTAACCGGATTTGGGTGCAGATGACAAAACCAATCAGAAATCTCTATTGGAGAACCATGTCTACACAACGCAACAGTTTAATAGTATTATAGTACACATACTAAAGAAAATAGAAATGATTGGTGAAACGTTGAGTGATGGAGTAAGGAATGAAGATATTAAGACAATATGCGGATGCACAAAGAGTGTTGTGGATAGTTCCATGTGCGTTCCTGAATAATTTACGATGGTTTGGACACATGGAACAAATGGATTTGTTATTTAACAATGAAATTATTCTTATTTTTTCAGATACAGACACTCTTTCGAGTGTGTCTTTATTTTCTTTTTGAACACCTGGCTTGCGTACACCTGTACACCTGAAAACTTGCGGAAAAGAGTAGTAGACCACTATTCTTTGTCGGGTGCTCCACGGGGAGGTTGGATATATTTATTTAATAGAAATATATACGGCAAGAAGCCAAAAGGCAAAAGCCACATACATTTTAAAAATACAAAGACAACGATGACATGTAACAATGGATATAACAATCAAACAGTAACCAGAGAAAATGTATTAAGAATAAAAAACTAGTACAATACACACATAAATCGGTATGTATATATGGCGCCGTTTAATGATTGAACATTTCAAGGATGCCGTGACTTCTCCTGAGAGTAGGGTTACTCTTGACACAGTCTAAATACGATCTTAACTTTGTCAGCAGTAGCGCGGTAAATTTGACTACTTGAGGGACTACCCTTCGAGCTTTGTATGATTAAGTATCTAGAGATAAGTTCAACCTCAAGATTGTATTTGGAATTTATTAAGAGTGTTAAGAGAGCCTTGCTTAATGTAATGTTATTGAACAGTTAATACGTTACATCCCATCTAAAAAAGTATTCTCCATAACAATACAAAATTAGTGTTTTACAATACATTTTTTTTATTAGTATTCTTAAAAATATATTAAGAGGTACTCACTTATGTAAAACAGCAACAATATTAGCAGCAAATGTTGTGCTTATACTGGTTCTAAATAGCCTGCTTACCAAAGGATCTTTGTAATCGAATCCCAAGAGTTTTTTCTCATCTTTATCGTAGCCCAAAGCCGTCATGAACATGTTGAGCATTGTATCATGAGTGAACAAAAATATTCCTTTAGTCTTGACTGATCCAGACTCAACACTGTGCTTAAAAGTTTTCATTAATGCTTTCAATGGCATGCATCCTAGTTTTAGATTGAATTCATGGCCGTATCCAGATTTGTAGTAATGAACCATATCATACAAATATTCCATCAGAAATAATTCATATTTTCTGAACACGGAACACCAGGGAGATATTGTATTGTTTGGAGAGGAAGCAAATTCAAAACGGCACAAATTGTACATTGCATCGATATTTGTATAATTCAATGGTTTTTTAAAGCCAAGTCTTTCTGTGATATTGTTCAATAGCTGAAAAAAAGAACTCAATTAAAATCCACACAATCACATCACACATCTAAGAGTAGTAAAATGACAATCCCTAAGGATTGGTTTATACACGTTTGTTGAAGGTAATCAAACTCTTTGTTTTGTACATTTGCCTTTAATTAATTTATTTATTAATATAATATGCAGTCTTCTCAATAGCCTTAATAGTACAATAACAAAAAAACACACATGAAATAAACACAATCAAGGTAATGAAAACAAAAACATGATAACAGAAACTACTAGAGATAAAAGAAACTTAAATTAAAAAAAAACACATATAATTGTGAGATCAACATTCAAACGTATTCGCAAAATCATCACCTAGACCTGTCAAAAATATTCAAATTAGCGTTTTGATCAAAAACTATCCAAATCATGATAAACTTGTTAAAAATTCGCGCAATCGTCAAACAAAATTATTCGTCAATCGGTAGATCATGTTTGAAATGTCAAACATATTTTATAATCATCACAATATGGTAGACCTGTCAAAATTCAAAATTAAACAATGTGATCAAACTCTATACAAATACAAAACAAACTATCAAACGAATTCGTAAAATCATCACATCATGGTAGACCTGTCAAAAATGATCATTTTGACAAATTGATCAATTTGATCAAATTAGCGTTTTGATCAAAAGCAATGACAAAACTGTCAAACATATTCATAAAATCACCACACCATGGTGCACCTGTATAAAATTTCAAAAATCACCAGATTATGATGAACTTGTGAAAACTTCGCTCAATCGTCAAACCATGATAGAAGTGACAAAATATTCGTCAATTGGCCGATCATGTTTGAACATATTCATAAAATTATCAAATTTTGGTAGACCTGTCGAAAATTCTAAATTAAACAATTTGATCCAAATACACGAAAATATCCATCTATTCATTCAACTGTCAAACAAACTATTAAAATACCCATATTATCGTGAGATCATGATTGAACTGTCAAACGATTTAAAAAATCTACTAATTTGAATATTTTGTTATGATTTAGCGAATACGTTTGACAGTTCAATCATGGCTATATGGGTATTTTCATTGATTATTATCATAAAGTTTAAGAATTTTTTAACAGGTCTTCCATGATGTGATGATTTTGCGAATACGTTTGACAGTTCAATCATGATCTAACGATAAGTTGGTTATTTTAATAAGTTTTTATCAAAACGAATATATGAATGATTTTAACAGCTAGACCAATGTAGACCAATGAAATTATGATTTTTGCATAAGATGTTTGACTGTCAATCATGAATTTATTATTGAATTTAATTTATTTAGAGTATTTTCATATTTTGAATTTTTGACATGTCTACCATGAGGTGGTGATTTTCTGAATATGTTTGTGCGAATTTTTTACAAGTTTATTATGATCTGGATAGATTTTGATCAAAACGCTAATTTGAATATTTTTGATGGGTAGACCCATGGTAGACCATGATGAGATGATTCTGCGAATGCGTTGACAGTTCAGTCATGATCTTACGATGTGTATTTTAATAGATTTTGATCAAAACGCTACATGGTCAACAAAAATGTGATGAATATGTTTGACAGTTCCAACATGATCTGCCGCGATTGACTAATGTTTTTGTCACTTCTATCACGGTCTGACGATTTAGCGAAGTCTTGATCAAAATCTATTAAAATACACATATATAATCGTAAGATCATGATTGAACTGTCAAACGTATTCGCAAAATCATCCCTTCATGGTAAATTTACCAAATTATGTATTCAAATTAGCGTTTTGATCAAAATCTTTCAAAAAAGCTATGATGGAACTGTCAAACATATGTATCTAGAAAATTACCACATCATGATGGGCCTACCATGGTAGGCCTGTCAAAAATTCTTAATTTTATGAATACGTTTGACAGTTTAATCATGACCTCACGATTATATGGGTATTTTTATAGATTTTGATCAAAACGCTACTTGGAATATTTTTGACAGATCTACCATGATGTGATGATGATAGATTTTGATCTAAACGCTAATTTGAATATAACGTTTTGATAGAAATCTATTAAAAACCCATATGATCGTGAGATCATTATTGAACTGTCAAACTTATTTCTTTGGTCAAGAATTTTCGACAGGTCTACCATGATGTGGTGATTTTCTGGCTATGTTTGACAGTTCAATCATGTTTTTACGATTATATATGTATTTCGATAGATATTGATCAAAACTTCGCTCAATTGTCAGACCTGTCAAAATTATTCAGATTAGCGTTTTGATCAAAATCTTTCAAAAAAGCTATGATGGGACTGTCAAACATATCTAGAAAATTACCACATCATGATGGGCCTACCATGGTAGGCCTGTCAAAAATTCTGAATTTTATGAATACGTTTGACAGTTTTAACATGATCTCACGATTATATGGGTATTTTGATAGATTTTGATCAAAACGCTACTTGGAATATTTTGATAAACCTGTCGAAAATTCTTGATTTTACGAATAAGTTTGACAGTTCGATAATGATCTCACAATTATATGGGTTTTTAATAGATTTTTATCAAATTTATTCGTAAAATCAAGAATGAAAATACCCATATAGCCATGATTGAACTGTCAAACATATTAAAAAAATCTACATCTAATGGGTATTTTCATTGATTTTGATCATAATGTTTAAGAATTTTTGACAGGTCTGCCTTATTTTGATATTATGAACATGTTTGACAGTTCAATCATTTTTTTTCAGATTTTGATCAAAACGCTACTTTGAATATTTTTGACGGGTAGACCACGA